>CATKUP010000041.1:1200000-2400000 GCA_949786385.1 Onychomys leucogaster | reverse complement strand
GTATCAGTTTCAGAAGCAGATTTGGACTACATATGGTCCATAAATGTAGGAAACACCTTTCTTTTGTTCGGGGAACACTCAGATTTCCTGCTGTATTAGAGACTCTAGAAAGCAAGAGCGTGCTTCTCGCTCTAAAGCAGAGTGTGATCTATGGATGAGAACTATGCTGTGTGTTTCCTTTCAGAAGTGGACTTAAATCCCAGGCTCTGTGTCTTACTACATCAAGACTTCGTTTCAGGTAAGGGCAGTCACTTTTCAGTTCAAAGGAACTACATCATTCACAAAGCTCACACGTTTCTCATCTTAACTGACAAGCATTGGATGTTAGAGGAACAGTGCTTTGTATCAGTTTCAGAAGCAGAGTTGGACTAGATATGGTCCGTATGTGTACGAAACACAGTTCTTTTGTTCTCAGCACACTCACGTTTCCTGGTGTCTTAGAGACTTTAGAAAGCAAGAGCGTGCTTCTCGCTCTAAAGCAGAGTGTGATCCATGGAGGAGAACTATGCTGTGGGTTTCCCTTCAGAAAAGGAGTTAAATCCCATGCTCTGAGTCTCCCTAAAAGCAAGACTTCATTTAAGATAAGGGCAGTCACTTTTCTGCTCAAAGGAACTACATCGTTCACGAAGCTCACACGTTTCTCATCTTAAAAGACAAGCATTGGATGTTAGAGGACCAGTGCATTGTATCAGTTTCAGAAGAAGATTTGGACTACATGTAGTCAGTATGTGTAGGAAACACCGTTCATTTGTTCTGTGAACACTCAGAATTTCTGCTGTATTAGAGACTCTAGAAAGCAAGAGCGTGCTTCTTGTTCTAAAGCAGAGTGTGATCCATGGATGAGAACTATGCTGTATGTTTCCCTTCAGAAATGGAGTTAAATCCCAGACTCTGTGTCTTCCTACAGGCAAGACTTCGTTTCAGGTAAGGGCAGTCACTTTTCAGCTCAAACGAACTACATCGTTCACGAAGCTCACACGTTTCTCATCTTAACAGACAAGCATTGGATTTTAGAGGACCAGTGCGTTGTATCAGTTTCAGAAGCAGAGTTGGACTATATAATGTCTGTATGTGTAGGAAACACCGTTCTTTTGTTCTCAGCACACTCACGTTTCCTGCTCTCTTAGAGAATCTAGTAAGCTAGAGCGTGCTTCTTGTTCTAAAGCAGAGTGTGATCAATGGATGATTACACTGCTGTGTGTTTTACTTCAGAAATGGAGTTAAATCCCAGGCTCTGAGTCTTCCTACAAGCAAGACTTCAATTCAGGTAAGGGCAGTCACTTTTCTGCTGAAACGAATTACATCGTTCACGAAGCTCACACGTTTCTCCTCTTAACTGACAAGCATTGGATGTTAGATGGTCAGTGCTTTGTATCAGTTTCAGAAGCAGATTTGGACTACATATGGTCCATATGTGTAGGAAACACCGTTCTTTTGTTCTGGGCACACTAAGAATTCCTGCTGTATTAGAGACTCTAGAAAGCAAGAGTGTGCTTCTCGCTCTAAAGCAGAGTGTGATCCATGGATGAGAACTATGCTTTGTGTTTCCCTTCAGAAATGGACTTAAATCCCAGGCTCTGTGTCTTCCTACAAGCAAGACTTCGTTTCAGGTAAGGTCAGTCACTTTTCAGTTCAAAGGAACTACATCATTCACAAAGCTCACACGTTTCTCATCTTAACTGACAAGCATTGGATGTTAGAGGACCAGTGCTTTGTATCAGTTTAAGAAGCAGAGTTGGACTAGATATGGTCCGTATGTGTAGGAAACACCGTTCTTTTGTTCTCAGCACACTCACGTTTCCTGCTGTCTTAGAGACTCTAGAACGCTAGAGCGTGCTTCTTGTTCTAAAGCAGAGTGTGATCAATGGATGATTACACTGCTGTGTGTTTTACTTCAGAAATGGAGTTAAATCCCAGGCTCTGAGTCTTCCTACCATCAAGACTTCAATTCAGGTAAGGGCAGTCACTTTTCTGCTGAAACGAACTACATCGTTCACGAAGCTCACACGTTTCTCATCTTAACTGACAAGCATTGGATGTTAGATGGTCAGTGCTTTGTATCAGTTTCAGAAGCAGATTTGGACTACATATGGTCCATAAATGTAGGAAACACCGTTCTTTTGTTCTGGGCACACTCAGATTTCCTGCTGTATTAGAGACTCTAGAAAGCAAGAGTGTGCTTCTCGCTCTAATGCTTAGTGTGATCCATGGATGAGAACTATGCTGTGTGTTTCCCTTCAGAAATGGAGTTAAATCCCAGGCTCTGTGTCTTACTACAAGCAAGACTTCGTTTCAGGTAAGGGCAGTCACTATTCAGTTCAAAGGAACTACATCATTCACAAAGCTCACATGTTTCTCATCTTAACTGACAAGCATTGGATGTTAGAGGACCAGTGCTTTGTATCAGTTTCAGAAGCAGAGTTGGACTAGTATGGTCCGTATGTGTCTGAAACTCAGTTCTTTTGTTCTCAGCACACTCACGTTTCTTGCTGTCTTAGAGAATTTAGAAAGCAAGAGCGTGCTTCTCGCTCTAAAGCAGAGTGTGATCCATGGAGGAGAACTATGCTGTGTGTTTCCCTTCAGAAAAGGAGTTAAATCCCAGGCTCTGAGTCTTCCTACAAGCAAGACATCAGTTCAGGTAAGGGCAGTCACTTTTCTGCTCCAAGGAACTACATCGTTCACGAAGCTCACACGTTTTTCATCTTAAATGACAAGCATTGTATGTTAGAGGAGCAGTGCTTTGTATCAGTTTCAGAAGCAGATTTGGACTACATGTGGTCCATAAATGTAGGAACCACCGTTCTTTTGTTCTGGGCACACTCAGATTTACTGCTGTATTAGAGACTCTAGAAAGCAAGAGTGTGCTTCTCGCTCTAAAGCAGAGTGTGATCAATGGATGAGAACTGTGCTGTGTGTTTCCCTTCAGAAATGGAGTGAAATCCCAAGCTCTGTGTCTTACTACAATCAAGACTTCGTTTCAGGTAAGGGCAGTCACTTTTCTGCTCAAAGGAACTACATCATTCACAAAGCTCACACGTTTCTCATCTTAAGTGACAAGCATTGGATGTTAGAGGACCAGTGCTTTGTATCAGTTTCAGAAGCAGAGTTGGACTATATAATGTCCGTATGTGTAGCAAACACCGTTTTTTGTTCTCAGCACACTCACGTTTCATGCTGTCTTAGAGCCTCTAGAAAGCAAGAGCGTTCTTCTTGCTCTAAAACAGAGTGTGATCAATGGATGACAACTCTGCTGTTTGTTTCAGTTAAGAAATGGAGTTAAATTCCAGGCTCTGAGTCTTCCTACAAGCAAGAATTCTTTTCAGGTAAGGGCAGTTTCTTTACAGCTCAAACGAACTACATCGTACACGAAGCTCACACGTTTCTCATCTTAAATGACAAGCATTGGATGTTAGAGGACCAGTGCTTTGTATCTGTTTCAGAAGCAGAGTTTGAATAGACATGGTCCGTATTTGTAGGAAACACCGTTCTTTTGTTCTCAGCACACTCACGTTTCCTGCTGTCTTAGAGACTCTAGAAAGCAAAAGCGCGCTTGTTGTTCTAAAGCAGAGTGTGATCAATGGATGAGAACTCTTCGGTGTGTTTCACTTCAGAAAAGGAGTTAATCTCAGGCTCTGAGTCTTCCTAAAAGCAAGAATTCTTTTCAGGTAAGGGCAGTTTCTTTATAGCTCAAACGAACTACTTCGTTCATGAAACTCACTCGTTTCTCATCTTAACTGACAAGAATTGGATGTTAGAGGATCAGTGCTTTGTATCAGTTTCAGAAGCAGAGTTGGACTATATAATGTCCGTATGTGTAGGAAACACCGTTCTTTTGTTCTCAGCACACTCACGTTTCCTGCTGTCTTAGAGAGTCTAGAAAGCAAGAGCATGCTTCTTGTTCTAAAGCAGTGTGTGATCAATGGATGATTACACTGCTGTGTGTTTTACTTCAGAAATGGAGTTAAATCCCAGCCTCAGAGTCTTCCTACAAGCAAGACATCAGTTCAGGTAAGGGCAGTCACTTTTCTGCTCCAAGGAACTACATCGTTCACGAAGCTCACACGTTTCTCATCTTAAATGACAAGCATTGGATGTTAGAGGAGCAGTGCTTTGTATCAGTTTCAGAAGCAGAGTTGGACTATATAATGTCCGTATGTGTAGGAAACACTGTTCTTTTGTTCTCAGCACACTCACGTTTCCTGCTGTCTTAGAGAATCTAGAAAGCTAGAGCGTGCTTCTTGTTCTAAAGCAGAGTGTGATCCATGGATGATTACACTGCTGTGTGTTTTACTTCAGAAATGGAGTTAAATCCCAGGTTCTGAGTCTTCCTACAAGCAAGACTTCAATTCAGGTAAGGGCAGTCACTTTTCTGCTGAAACGAATTACATCGTTCACGAAGCTCACACGTTTCTCCTCTTAACTGACAAGCATTGGATGTTAGATGGTCAGTGCTTTGTATCAGTTTCAGAAGCAGATTTGGACTACATATGGACCATATGTGTAGGAAACACCGTTCTTTTGTTCTGGGCACACTAAGAATTCCTAATGTATTAGAGACTCTAGAAAGCAAGAGTGTGCTTCTCGCTCTAAAGCAGAGTGTGATCCATGGATGAGAACTATGCTTTGTGTTTCCCTTCAGAAATGGACTTAAATCCCAGGCTCTGTGTCTTCCTACAAGCAAGACTTCGTTTCCGGTAAGGGCAGTCACTTTTCAGTTCAAAGGAACTACATCATTCACAAAGCTCACACGTTTCTCATCTTAACTGACAAGCATTGGATGTTAGAGGACCAGTGCTTTGTATCAGTTTCAGAAGCAGAGTTGGACTATATAATGTCCGTATATGTAGGAAACACCGTTCTTTTCTTCTCAGCAAACTCACGTTTCCTGCTGTCTTAGAGAGTCTAGAAAGCAAGAGCCTGCTTCTTGTTCTAAAGCAGTGTGTGATCAATGGATTATTACACTGCTGTGTGTTTTACTTCAGAAATGGACTTAAATCCCAGGCTCTGTGTCTTCCTACAAGCAAGACTTCGTTTCCGGTATGGGCAGTCACTTTTCTGCTCCAAGGAACTACATCGTTCAAGAAGCTCACACGTTTCTCATCTTAACTGACAAGCATTGGATGTTAGAGGAGCAGTGCTTTGTATCAGTTTCAGAAGCAGATTTGGACTACATATGGTCCATAAATGTAGGAAACACCTTTCTTTTGTTCGGGGAACACTCAGATTTCCTGCTGTATTAGAGACTCTAGAAAGCAAGAGCGTGCTTCTCGCTCTAAAGCAGAGTGTGATCTATGGATGAGAACTATGCTGTGTGTTTCCTTTCAGAAGTGGACTTAAATCCCAGGCTCTGTGTCTTACTACATCAAGACTTCGTTTCAGGTAAGGGCAGTCACTTTTCAGTTCAAAGGAACTACATCATTCACAAAGCTCACACGTTTCTCATCTTAACTGACAAGCATTGGATGTTAGAGGAACAGTGCTTTGTATCAGTTTCAGAAGCAGAGTTGGACTAGATATGGTCCGTATGTGTACGAAACACAGTTCTTTTGTTCTCAGCACACTCACGTTTCCTGGTGTCTTAGAGACTTTAGAAAGCAAGAGCGTGCTTCTCGCTCTAAAGCAGAGTGTGATCCATGGAGGAGAACTATGCTGTGGGTTTCCCTTCAGAAAAGGAGTTAAATCCCATGCTCTGAGTCTCCCTAAAAGCAAGACTTCATTTAAGATAAGGGCAGTCACTTTTCTGCTCAAAGGAACTACATCGTTCACGAAGCTCACACGTTTCTCATCTTAAAAGACAAGCATTGGATGTTAGAGGACCAGTGCATTGTATCAGTTTCAGAAGAAGATTTGGACTACATGTAGTCAGTATGTGTAGGAAACACCGTTCATTTGTTCTGTGAACACTCAGAATTTCTGCTGTATTAGAGACTCTAGAAAGCAAGAGCGTGCTTCTTGTTCTAAAGCAGAGTGTGATCCATGGATGAGAACTATGCTGTATGTTTCCCTTCAGAAATGGAGTTAAATCCCAGACTCTGTGTCTTCCTACAGGCAAGACTTCGTTTCAGGTAAGGGCAGTCACTTTTCAGCTCAAACGAACTACATCGTTCACGAAGCTCACACGTTTCTCATCTTAACAGACAAGCATTGGATTTTAGAGGACCAGTGCGTTGTATCAGTTTCAGAAGCAGAGTTGGACTATATAATGTCTGTATGTGTAGGAAACACCGTTCTTTTGTTCTCAGCACACTCACGTTTCCTGCTCTCTTAGAGAATCTAGTAAGCTAGAGCGTGCTTCTTGTTCTAAAGCAGAGTGTGATCAATGGATGATTACACTGCTGTGTGTTTTACTTCAGAAATGGAGTTAAATCCCAGGCTCTGAGTCTTCCTACAAGCAAGACTTCAATTCAGGTAAGGGCAGTCACTTTTCTGCTGAAACGAATTACATCGTTCACGAAGCTCACACGTTTCTCCTCTTAACTGACAAGCATTGGATGTTAGATGGTCAGTGCTTTGTATCAGTTTCAGAAGCAGATTTGGACTACATATGGTCCATATGTGTAGGAAACACCGTTCTTTTGTTCTGGGCACACTAAGAATTCCTGCTGTATTAGAGACTCTAGAAAGCAAGAGTGTGCTTCTCGCTCTAAAGCAGAGTGTGATCCATGGATGAGAACTATGCTTTGTGTTTCCCTTCAGAAATGGACTTAAATCCCAGGCTCTGTGTCTTCCTACAAGCAAGACTTCGTTTCAGGTAAGGTCAGTCACTTTTCAGTTCAAAGGAACTACATCATTCACAAAGCTCACACGTTTCTCATCTTAACTGACAAGCATTGGATGTTAGAGGACCAGTGCTTTGTATCAGTTTAAGAAGCAGAGTTGGACTAGATATGGTCCGTATGTGTAGGAAACACCGTTCTTTTGTTCTCAGCACACTCACGTTTCCTGCTGTCTTAGAGACTCTAGAACGCTAGAGCGTGCTTCTTGTTCTAAAGCAGAGTGTGATCAATGGATGATTACACTGCTGTGTGTTTTACTTCAGAAATGGAGTTAAATCCCAGGCTCTGAGTCTTCCTACCATCAAGACTTCAATTCAGGTAAGGGCAGTCACTTTTCTGCTGAAACGAACTACATCGTTCACGAAGCTCACACGTTTCTCATCTTAACTGACAAGCATTGGATGTTAGATGGTCAGTGCTTTGTATCAGTTTCAGAAGCAGATTTGGACTACATATGGTCCATAAATGTAGGAAACACCGTTCTTTTGTTCTGGGCACACTCAGATTTCCTGCTGTATTAGAGACTCTAGAAAGCAAGAGTGTGCTTCTCGCTCTAATGCTTAGTGTGATCCATGGATGAGAACTATGCTGTGTGTTTCCCTTCAGAAATGGAGTTAAATCCCAGGCTCTGTGTCTTACTACAAGCAAGACTTCGTTTCAGGTAAGGGCAGTCACTATTCAGTTCAAAGGAACTACATCATTCACAAAGCTCACATGTTTCTCATCTTAACTGACAAGCATTGGATGTTAGAGGACCAGTGCTTTGTATCAGTTTCAGAAGCAGAGTTGGACTAGTATGGTCCGTATGTGTCTGAAACTCAGTTCTTTTGTTCTCAGCACACTCACGTTTCTTGCTGTCTTAGAGAATTTAGAAAGCAAGAGCGTGCTTCTCGCTCTAAAGCAGAGTGTGATCCATGGAGGAGAACTATGCTGTGTGTTTCCCTTCAGAAAAGGAGTTAAATCCCAGGCTCTGAGTCTTCCTACAAGCAAGACATCAGTTCAGGTAAGGGCAGTCACTTTTCTGCTCCAAGGAACTACATCGTTCACGAAGCTCACACGTTTTTCATCTTAAATGACAAGCATTGTATGTTAGAGGAGCAGTGCTTTGTATCAGTTTCAGAAGCAGATTTGGACTACATGTGGTCCATAAATGTAGGAACCACCGTTCTTTTGTTCTGGGCACACTCAGATTTACTGCTGTATTAGAGACTCTAGAAAGCAAGAGTGTGCTTCTCGCTCTAAAGCAGAGTGTGATCAATGGATGAGAACTGTGCTGTGTGTTTCCCTTCAGAAATGGAGTGAAATCCCAAGCTCTGTGTCTTACTACAATCAAGACTTCGTTTCAGGTAAGGGCAGTCACTTTTCTGCTCAAAGGAACTACATCATTCACAAAGCTCACACGTTTCTCATCTTAAGTGACAAGCATTGGATGTTAGAGGACCAGTGCTTTGTATCAGTTTCAGAAGCAGAGTTGGACTATATAATGTCCGTATGTGTAGCAAACACCGTTTTTTGTTCTCAGCACACTCACGTTTCATGCTGTCTTAGAGCCTCTAGAAAGCAAGAGCGTTCTTCTTGCTCTAAAACAGAGTGTGATCAATGGATGACAACTCTGCTGTTTGTTTCAGTTAAGAAATGGAGTTAAATTCCAGGCTCTGAGTCTTCCTACAAGCAAGAATTCTTTTCAGGTAAGGGCAGTTTCTTTACAGCTCAAACGAACTACATCGTACACGAAGCTCACACGTTTCTCATCTTAAATGACAAGCATTGGATGTTAGAGGACCAGTGCTTTGTATCTGTTTCAGAAGCAGAGTTTGAATAGACATGGTCCGTATTTGTAGGAAACACCGTTCTTTTGTTCTCAGCACACTCACGTTTCCTGCTGTCTTAGAGACTCTAGAAAGCAAAAGCGCGCTTGTTGTTCTAAAGCAGAGTGTGATCAATGGATGAGAACTCTTCGGTGTGTTTCACTTCAGAAAAGGAGTTAATCTCAGGCTCTGAGTCTTCCTAAAAGCAAGAATTCTTTTCAGGTAAGGGCAGTTTCTTTATAGCTCAAACGAACTACTTCGTTCATGAAACTCACTCGTTTCTCATCTTAACTGACAAGAATTGGATGTTAGAGGATCAGTGCTTTGTATCAGTTTCAGAAGCAGAGTTGGACTATATAATGTCCGTATGTGTAGGAAACACCGTTCTTTTGTTCTCAGCACACTCACGTTTCCTGCTGTCTTAGAGAGTCTAGAAAGCAAGAGCATGCTTCTTGTTCTAAAGCAGTGTGTGATCAATGGATGATTACACTGCTGTGTGTTTTACTTCAGAAATGGAGTTAAATCCCAGCCTCAGAGTCTTCCTACAAGCAAGACATCAGTTCAGGTAAGGGCAGTCACTTTTCTGCTCCAAGGAACTACATCGTTCACGAAGCTCACACGTTTCTCATCTTAAATGACAAGCATTGGATGTTAGAGGAGCAGTGCTTTGTATCAGTTTCAGAAGCAGAGTTGGACTATATAATGTCCGTATGTGTAGGAAACACTGTTCTTTTGTTCTCAGCACACTCACGTTTCCTGCTGTCTTAGAGAATCTAGAAAGCTAGAGCGTGCTTCTTGTTCTAAAGCAGAGTGTGATCCATGGATGATTACACTGCTGTGTGTTTTACTTCAGAAATGGAGTTAAATCCCAGGTTCTGAGTCTTCCTACAAGCAAGACTTCAATTCAGGTAAGGGCAGTCACTTTTCTGCTGAAACGAATTACATCGTTCACGAAGCTCACACGTTTCTCCTCTTAACTGACAAGCATTGGATGTTAGATGGTCAGTGCTTTGTATCAGTTTCAGAAGCAGATTTGGACTACATATGGACCATATGTGTAGGAAACACCGTTCTTTTGTTCTGGGCACACTAAGAATTCCTAATGTATTAGAGACTCTAGAAAGCAAGAGTGTGCTTCTCGCTCTAAAGCAGAGTGTGATCCATGGATGAGAACTATGCTTTGTGTTTCCCTTCAGAAATGGACTTAAATCCCAGGCTCTGTGTCTTCCTACAAGCAAGACTTCGTTTCCGGTAAGGGCAGTCACTTTTCAGTTCAAAGGAACTACATCATTCACAAAGCTCACACGTTTCTCATCTTAACTGACAAGCATTGGATGTTAGAGGACCAGTGCTTTGTATCAGTTTCAGAAGCAGAGTTGGACTATATAATGTCCGTATATGTAGGAAACACCGTTCTTTTCTTCTCAGCAAACTCACGTTTCCTGCTGTCTTAGAGAGTCTAGAAAGCAAGAGCCTGCTTCTTGTTCTAAAGCAGTGTGTGATCAATGGATTATTACACTGCTGTGTGTTTTACTTCAGAAATGGACTTAAATCCCAGGCTCTGTGTCTTCCTACAAGCAAGACTTCGTTTCCGGTATGGGCAGTCACTTTTCTGCTCCAAGGAACTACATCGTTCAAGAAGCTCACACGTTTCTCATCTTAACTGACAAGCATTGGAAGTTAGAGGAGCAGTGCTTTGTATCAGTTTCAGAAGCAGATTTGGACTACATATGGTCCATAAATGTAGGAAACACCTTTCTTTTGTTCGGGGAACACTCAGATTTCCTGCTGTATTAGAGACTCTAGAAAGCAAGAGCGTGCTTCTCGCTCTAAAGCAGAGTGTGATCTATGGATGAGAACTATGCTGTGTGTTTCCTTTCAGAAGTGGACTTAAATCCCAGGCTCTGTGTCTTACTACATCAAGACTTCGTTTCAGGTAAGGGCAGTCACTTTTCAGTTCAAAGGAACTACATCATTCACAAAGCTCACACGTTTCTCATCTTAACTGACAAGCATTGGATGTTAGAGGAACAGTGCTTTGTATCAGTTTCAGAAGCAGAGTTGGACTAGATATGGTCCGTATGTGTACGAAACACAGTACTTTTGTTCTCAGCACACTCACGTTTCCTGGTGTCTTAGAGACTTTAGAAAGCAAGAGCGTGCTTCTCGCTCTAAAGCAGAGTGTGATCCATGGAGGAGAACTATGCTGTGGGTTTCCCTTCAGAAAAGGAGTTAAATCCCATGCTCTGAGTCTCCCTAAAAGCAAGACTTCATTTAAGATAAGGGCAGTCACTTTTCTGCTCAAAGGAACTACATCGTTCACGAAGCTCACACGTTTCTCATCTTAAAAGACAAGCATTGGATGTTAGAGGACCAGTGCATTGTATCAGTTTCAGAAGAAGATTTGGACTACATGTAGTCAGTATGTGTAGGAAACACCGTTCATTTGTTCTGTGAACACTCAGAATTTCTGCTGTATTAGAGACTCTAGAAAGCAAGAGCGTGCTTCTTGTTCTAAAGCAGAGTGTGATCCATGGATGAGAACTATGCTGTATGTTTCCCTTCAGAAATGGAGTTAAATCCCAGACTCTGTGTCTTCCTACAGGCAAGACTTCGTTTCAGGTAAGGGCAGTCACTTTTCAGCTCAAACGAACTACATCGTTCACGAAGCTCACACGTTTCTCATCTTAACAGACAAGCATTGGATTTTAGAGGACCAGTGCGTTGTATCAGTTTCAGAAGCAGAGTTGGACTATATAATGTCTGTATGTGTAGGAAACACCGTTCTTTTGTTCTCAGCACACTCACGTTTCCTGCTCTCTTAGAGAATCTAGTAAGCTAGAGCGTGCTTCTTGTTCTAAAGCAGAGTGTGATCAATGGATGATTACACTGCTGTGTGTTTTACTTCAGAAATGGAGTTAAATCCCAGGCTCTGAGTCTTCCTACAAGCAAGACTTCAATTCAGGTAAGGGCAGTCACTTTTCTGCTGAAACGAATTACATCATTCACGAAGCTCACACGTTTCTCCTCTTAACTGACAAGCATTGGATGTTAGATGGTCAGTGCTTTGTATCAGTTTCAGAAGCAGATTTGGACTACATATGGTCCATATGTGTAGGAAACACCGTTCTTTTGTTCTGGGCACACTAAGAATTCCTGCTGTATTAGAGACTCTAGAAAGCAAGAGTGTGCTTCTCGCTCTAAAGCAGAGTGTGATCCATGGATGAGAACTATGCTTTGTGTTTCCCTTCAGAAATGGACTTAAATCCCAGGCTCTGTGTCTTCCTACAAGCAAGACTTCGTTTCAGGTAAGGTCAGTCACTTTTCAGTTCAAAGGAACTACATCATTCACAAAGCTCACACGTTTCTCATCTTAACTGACAAGCATTGGATGTTAGAGGACCAGTGCTTTGTATCAGTTTAAGAAGCAGAGTTGGACTAGATATGGTCCGTATGTGTAGGAAACACCGTTCTTTTGTTCTCAGCACACTCACGTTTCCTGCTGTCTTAGAGACTCTAGAACGCTAGAGCGTGCTTCTTGTTCTAAAGCAGAGTGTGATCAATGGATGATTACACTGCTGTGTGTTTTACTTCAGAAATGGAGTTAAATCCCAGGCTCTGAGTCTTCCTACCATCAAGACTTCAATTCAGGTAAGGGCAGTCACTTTTCTGCTGAAACGAACTACATCGTTCACGAAGCTCACACGTTTCTCATCTTAACTGACAAGCATTGGATGTTAGATGGTCAGTGCTTTGTATCAGTTTCAGAAGCAGATTTGGACTACATATGGTCCATAAATGTAGGAAACACCGTTCTTTTGTTCTGGGCACACTCAGATTTCCTGCTGTCTTAGAGACTCTAGAAAGCAAGAGTGTGCCTCTGGCTCTAACCAGAGTGTGATCCATGGATGAATACTATGCTGTGTGTTTCCCTTCAGAAATGGAGTTAAATCCCAGGCTCTGTGTCTTCCTACAAGCAAGATTCGTTTCAGGTAAGGGCAGTCACTTTTCAGCTCAAAGAACTACATCATTCACAAAGCTCACACGTTTCTCATCTTAACTGACAAACATTGGATGTTAGAGGACCAGTGCTTTGTTTCAGTTTCAGAAGCAGAGTTGGACTAGATATGGTCCTTATGTGTAGGAAACACCGTTCTTTTGTTCTCAGCACACTCATGTTTCCTGCTGTCTTAGAGACTCTGGAAAGCAAGAACATGCTTCTTGTTCTAAAGCAGAGTGTGATCAATGGATGAGAACACTGCTGTGTGTTTCAATTCAGATATGGAGTTAAATCCCAGGCTCTGTGTCTTCCTACAAGCAAGACTTCGTTTCAGGTAAGGGCAGTGACTTTTCAGCTCAAACGAACTACATCATTCAAAAAGCTCACACGTTTCTCATCTTAACTGACAAACATGGATGTTAGAGGACCAGTGCTTTGTATCAGTTTCAGAAGCAGAGTTGGACTAGATATGGTCTGTATGTGTAGGAAACACCATTCTTTGTTCTCAGCACACTCACGTTTCCTGCTGTCTTAGAGACTCTAGAAAGAAGAGCCTGCTTCTTGTTCTAAAGCAGAGTGTGATCCATGGATGAAAACTATGCTGTGTCTTTTTTTCTTCAGAAAAGGAGTTAAATCCCAAGCTCTGAGTCTCCCTACAAGCAAGACTTCGTTTCAGGTAAGGGCAGTCACTTTTCTGCTCAAACGAACTACAACTTTCCCGAAGCTCACACGTTTCTCCTCTTAACTGACAAGCATTGGATGTTAGAAGACCAGTGCATTCTATCAGTTTCAGAAGAAGTTTTGGACTACATATAGTCCGTATGTGTAGGAAACACCGTTCTTTTGTTCTGGGCACACTCAGATTTCCTGCTGTCTTAGAGACTCTAGAAAGCAAGAGTGTGCTTCTTGCTCTAAAGCAGAGTGTGATCCATGGATGAGAACTACGCTGTGTGTTTCACTTCAGAAATGGAGTTAAATCCCAGGCTCTGAGTCTTCCTCCAAGCAAGACTTCGTTTCAGGTAAGGGCAGTCACTTTTCAGCTCAAACGAACTACATCGTTCCAGAAGCTCACACGTTTCTCACCTTAACAGACAAGCATTGGATGTTAGAGTACCATTGCTTTATATCAGTTTCAGAAGCAGAGTTGGACTATATAATGTCTGTATGTGTAGGAAACACCGTTCTTTTGTTCTCAGCACTCTCACGTTTCCTGCTGTCTTAGAGATTCTAGAAAGCAAGAGTGTGCTTCTTGTTCTAAAGCAGAGTGTGATCAATGGATGATTACACTGCTGTGTGTTTTACTTCAGAAATGGAGTTAAATCCCAGGCTCTGAGTCTTCCTACAAGCAAGACATTATTCAGGTAAGGGCAGTCACTTTTCTGCTCAAAGGAACTACATCATTCATGAAGCTCACACGTTTCCCATCTTAACTGACAATCTTTGGATGTTAGTTTGTCAGTGCTTTGTATCAGTTTCAGAAGCAGAGTTGGACTAGATATGGTCCGTATGTGTAGGAAACACCGTTCTTTTGTTCTCAGCACACTCATGTTTCTGCTGTCTTAGAGACCCTAGAAAGCAAGAGCGTGCTTCTTGTTCTAAAGCAGAGTGTCATCAATGGATGAGAACACTGCTGTGTGTTTCAATTCAGAAATGGAGTTAAATCCCAGGCTCTGATTCTTCCTACAAGCAAGACTTCGTTTAAGTTAAGGCCAGTCACTTTTCTGCTCAAACGAACTACATCGTTCATGAGGCTCACACCTTTCCCATCTTAACTGACAAGCATTGGATGTTAGAGGACCAGTGCTTTGTATGAGATTCAGTCGCAAAGTTGGACTAGATATGGTCCGTTTGTGTATGAAACACCGTTCTTTTTTTCTCAGCACACTCACGTTTCCTGCTGTGTTAGAGACTCTAGAAAGCAAGAGCGTGCTTCTCGCTCTAAAGCAGATTGTGATCCATGGATGAGAACTATGCTGTGTGTTTCCCTTCAGAAATGGAGTTAAATCCAAATCTCTGTGTCTTCCTACAAGCAAGACTTCAATTCAGGTAAGGGAAGTCACTTTTCAGCTCAAACGAACTACATCATTCACTGAGCTCACACATTTCTCATCTTAACAGACAAGCATTGGATGTTAGAGGAGCAGTGCTTTGTATCAGTTTAAGAAGCAGAGTTGGACTAGATATGGTCCATATGTGTAGGAAACACCGTTCTTTTGTTCTCAGCACACTCACGTTTCCTGCTGTCTTAGAGACTCTAGAAAGCAAGAGCATGCTTCTTGTTCTAAAGCAGAGTGTCATCAATGGATGAGAACACTGCTGTGTGTTTCACTTCAGAAATGGAGTTAAATCCCAGGCTCTGAGTCTTTCTACAAGCAAGACTTCATTTCAGGTAAGGGCAGTCACTTTCCTGCTCAAACGAACTACATCGTTAACGAAGATCACACGATTCTCATCTTAACTGACAAGCATTGGATGTTAGAGGACCAGTGCATTGTATTAGTTTCAGAGGCAGATTTGGACTACATATGGTCCGTATATGTAGGAAACACCGTTCTTTTGCTCTGGGCACACTCAGATTTCCTGCTATATTAGAGACTCTAAAAGCAAGAGCGTGCTTCTCCCTCTAAAGCAGAGTGTGATCCATGGATGAGAACTATGCTGTGTGTTTGCCTTCAGAAATGGAGTTAAATCCCAGGCTCTGAGTCTTCCTACAGTCAAGACTTCATTTCAGGTAAAGGCAGTCACTTTTCTGCTCAAACGGACTACATCGTTCATGAAGCTCATGCGTTTCTCATCTTAACTGACAAGCAATGGATGTTAGATGGTCAGTGCTTTGTATCAGTTTCAGAAGCAGATTTGGACTACATATGGTCCATATGTGTAGGAAACACCGTTCTTTTGTTCTGGGCATACTCAGATTTCCTGCTGAATTAGAGACTCTACAAAGCAAGAGCGTGCTTCTTGCTCTAAAGCAGAGTGTGATCCATTGATGAGAACTATGCTGTATGTTTCCCTTCAGAAATGGAGTTAAATCCCAGACTCTGTGTCTTCCTACAGGCAAGACTTCGTTTCAGGTAAGGGCATTCACTTTTCAGCTCAAACGAACTACATCGTTCACTGAGCTCACACATTTCTCATCTTAACAGACAAGCATTGGATGGTAGAGGACCAGTGCTTTGTATCAGTTTCAGAAGAAGGGTTGGACTAGATATAGTCCATATGTGTAGGAAACACCGTCCTTTTGTTCTGGGCACACTCAGATTTCCTGCTGTCTTAGAGAATCTAGAAAGCAATAGCGTGCTTCTTGTTCTAAAGCAGAGTGTGATCAATGGATGAGACAATGCTGTGTGTTTCACTTCAGAAATGGAGTTAAATCCCAGGCTCTGAGTCTTCCTACAGTCAAGACTTCATTTCAGGTAAGGGCAGTCATTTTTCTGCTCAAACGAACTACATCGTTCATGAAGCTCACGCGTTTCTCATCTTAACTGACAAGCATTGGATGGTAGAGGACCAGTGCTTTGTATCAGTTTCAGAAGAAGATTTGGACTAGATATGGTCCATATGTGTAGGAAACACCGTTCTTTTGTTCTGGACACACTCAGATTTCCTGCTGTCTTAGAGATTCTAGAAAGCAATAGCGTGCTTCTTGTTCTAAAGCAGAGTGTGATCAATGGATCAGACAATGCTGTGTTTTTCACTTCAGAAATGGAGGTAAATCCGAGGCTCTGCGTCTTCCTACAGGCAAGACTTCGTTTCAGGTAAGGGCAGTCACTTTTCAGCTCAAACGAACTACATCGTTCACTGAGCTCACACGTTTCTCATCTTAACAGACAAGCATTGGATGTTAGAGGACCAGTGCTTTGTATCAGTTTCAGAAGCAGAGTTGGACTAGACATTGTCCGTATGTGTAGGAAACACTGTTCTTTTGTTCTCAGCACACTCACGTTTCCTGCTGTCTTAGAGACTCTAGAAAGCAAGAGCGTGCTTCTTGTTCTAAAGCAGAGTGTCATCAATGGATGAGACAATGCATTGTGTTTCACTTCAGAAATGGAGTTAAATCCCAGGCTCTGAGTCTCCCTACAAACAAGACTTCGTTTCAGGTAGTGGCAGTCACTTTTCTGCTCAAAGGAACTACATCGTTCACGAAGCTCACACGTTTCTCATCTTAACTGACAAGCATTGGATGTTAGAGGACCAGTGCATTCTATCAGTTTCAGAAGAAGATTTAGACTACATATAGTCCGTATGTGTAGGAAACACCGTTTTTTTGTTCTAGGCACAATCAGATTTCCTGCTGTATTAGATACTCTAGAAAGCAAGAGCGTGCTTCTTGCTCTAAAGCAGAGTGTGATCCATGGATGAGAACTATGCTGTGTGTTTCACTTCAGAAATTGAATTAAATCCCAGGCTCTGTGTCTTACTACAAGCAAGACTTCGTTTCAGGTAAGGGCAGTCACTTTTCTGCTCAAATGAACTACATGATTCACGAAGCTCACACGTTTCTCATCTTAATTGACAAGCATTGGATGGTAGAGGACCAGTGCTTTGTATCAGTTTCAGAAGAAGGGTTGGACTAGATATAGTCCATATGTGTAGGAAACACCGTCCTTTTGTTCTGGGCACACTCAGATTTCCTGCTGTCTTAGAGAATCTAGAAAGCAATAGCGTGCTTCTTGTTCTAAAGCAGATTGTGATCAATGGATGAGACAATGCTGTGTGTTTCACTTCAGAAATGGAGTTAAATCCCAGGCTCTGAGTCTTCCTACAGTCAAGACTTCATTTCAGGTAAGGGCAGTCACTTTTCTGCTCAAACGAACTACATCGTTCATGAAGCTCACGCGTTTCTCATCTTAACTGACAAGCAATGGATGTTAGATGGTCAGTGCTTTGTATCAGTTTGAGAAGCAGATTTGGACTACATATGGTCCATATGTGTAGGAAACACCGTTCTTTTGTTCTGGGCATACTCAGATTTCCTGCTGTATTAGAGACTCTACAAAGCAAGAGCGTGCTTCTTGCTCTAAAGCAGAGTGTGATCCATTGATGAGAACTATGCTGTATGTTTCCCTTCAGAAATGGAGTTAAATCCCAGACTCTGTGTCTTCCTACAGGCAAGACTTCGTTTCAGGTAAGGGCATTCACTTTTCAGCTCAAACGAACTACATCGTTCACTGAGCTCACACGTTTCTCATCTTAATTGACAAGCATTGGATGGTAGAGGACCAGTGCTTTGTATCAGTTTCAGAAGAAGAGTTGGACTAGATAAGGTCCATATGTGTAGGAAACACCGTTCTTTTGTTCTGGACACACTCAGATTTCCTGCTGTCTTAGAGATTCTAGAAGGCAATAGCGTGCTTCTTGTTGTAAAGCAGAGTGTGATCAATGGATGAGACCATGCTGTGTTTTTCACTTCAGAAATGGAGTTAAATCCGAGGCTCTGCGTCTTCCTACAGGCAAGAATTCGTTTCAGGTAAGGGCAGTCACTTTTCAGCTCAAACGAACTACATCGTTCACTGAGCTCACACGTTTCTCATCTTAACAGACAAGCATTGGATGTTAGAGGACCAGTGCTTTGTATCAGTTTCAGAAGCAGAGTTGGACTAGACATTGTCCGTATGTGTAGGAAACACTGTTCTTTTGTTCTCAGCACACTCACGTTTCCTGCTGTCTTAGAGACTCTGGAAAGCAAGAACATGCTTCTTGTTCTAAAGCAGAGTGTGATCAATGGATGAGAACACTGCTGTGTGTTTCAATTCAGATATGGACTTAAATCCCAGGCTCTGAGTCTTCCTACAAGCAAGTCTTCAATTCAGGTAAGGGCAGTCACTTTTCTGCTCAAACGAACTACATCGTTCACGAAGCTCACACGTTTCTCATCTTAACTGACAAGCATTGGATGTTAGAGGGTCAGTGCTTTGTATCAGTTTCAGAAGCAGAGTTGGACTAGATATGGTCCGTATGTGTAGGAAACACCGTTCTTTTGTTCTCAGCACACTCACGTTTCCTGATGTCTTAGAGACTCTAGAAAGCAAGAGCGTGCTTCTCGCTCTAAAGCAGATTGTGATCTATGGATGAGAACTATGCTGTGTGTTTCCCTTCAGAAATGGAGTTAAATCCCAATCTCTGTGTCTTCCTAAAAGCAAGACTTCGTTTCAGGTAAGGGCAATCACTTTTCAGCTTAAATGACCTACATCGTTCAGTGAGCTCACACGTTTCTCATCTTAACTGACAAACATTGGATGTTAGAGGACCAGTGCTTTGTATCAGTTTCAGAAGCAGATTTGGACTGGATATGGTCCTTATTTGTAGGAAACACCGTTCTATTGTTCTATGCACACTCAGATTTCTTGCTGTCTTAGAGACTCTAGAAAGCAAGAGTGTGCTTCTCGCTCTAACCAGAGTGTGATCCATGGATGAATACTATGCTGTGTGTTTCCCTTTAGAAATGGAGTTAAATCCCAGGCTCTGTGTCTTCCTACAAGCAAGACTTCGTTTCAGGTAAGGGCAGTCACTTTTCAGCTCTAACGAACTACATCATTCAAAAAGCTCACACGTTTCTCATCTTAACTGACAAACATGGATGTTAGAGGACCAGTGCTTTGTATCAGTTTCAGAAGCAGAGTTGGACTAGATATGGTCTGTATGTGTAGGAAACACCATTCTTTGTTCTCAGCACACTCACGTTTCCTGCTGTCTTAGAGACTCTAGAAAGTAGAGCCTGCTTCTTGTTCTAAAGCAGAGTGTGATCAATGGATGAGAACAATGCTGTGTGTTTCAATTCAGAAATGGAGTTAAATCCCAGGCTCTTAGTCTTCCTACAATCAAGACTTCATTTAAGGTAAGGGCAGTCACTTTTCTCCTCAAACGAACTACATCGTTCATGAAGCTCACACGTTTCCCATCTTAACTGACAAGTATTGGATGTTAGAGGACCAGTGCTTTTTATGAGTTTCAGAAGCAGAGTTGGACTAGATATGCTCCGTATGTGTAGGAACCACGGTTCTTTTGTTCTCAGCACACTCACATTTCCTGCTGTCTTAGAGACTTTAGAAAGCAAGAGCGTGCTTCTTGCTCTAAAGCAGAGTGTGTTGAATGGATGAGAACTATGCTGTGTGTTTCCCTTCAGAAATGGAGTTAAATCCCAGGCTCTGTGTCTTCCTACAAGCAAGACTTCGATTCAGGTAAGGGCAGTTACTTTTCAGCTCAAACGAACAACGTCGTTCACGGAGCTCACACGTTTCTCATATTAACAGACAAGCATTGGATATTAGAGGACCAGTGCTTTGTATCAGTTTAAGAAGCAGAGTTGGACTAGATATGGTTCGTATGTGTACGAAACACCGTTCTTTTGTTCTCAGCACACTCACGTTTCCTGCTGTCTTAGAGACTCTAGAAAGCAAGAGCGTGCTTCTTGTTCTAAAGCAGAGGGTCATCAATGGATGAGAACTATGCTGTGTGTTTCAATTCAGAAATGGAGTTAAATCCCAGGCTCTGAGTCTTCCTACAAGCAAGACTTCGTTTAAGTTAAGGGCAGTCACTTTTCTGCTCAAACGAACTACATCGTTCATGAAGCTCACACCTTTCCCATCTTAACTGACAAGCATTGGATGTTAGAGGACCAGTGCTTTGTTTCAGTTTAAGAAGCAGATTTGGTCTAGATATGGTCCGTATGTGTAGGAAACACCGTTCTTTTGTTCTAAGCACACTCACGTTTCCTGCTGTCTTAGAGACTCTAGAAAGCAAGAGCGTGCTTCTCGTTCTAAAGCAGAGTGTGATCCATGGATGAAAACTATGCTGTGTCTTTTTTTCTTCAGAAAAGGAGTTAAATCCCAAGCTCTGAGTCTCCCTACAAGCAAGACTTCGTTTCAGGTAAGGGCAGTCACTTTTCTGCTCAAACGAACTACAACTTTCCCGAAGCTCACACGTTTCTCCTCTTAACTGACAAGCATTGGATGTTAGAAGACCAGTGCATTCTATCAGTTTCAGAAGAAGTTTTGGACTACATATAGTCCGTATGTGTAGGAAACACCGTTCTTTTGTTCTGGGCACACTCAGATTTCCTGCTGTCTTAGAGACTCTAGAAACCAAGAGTGTGCTTCTTGCTCTAAAGCAGAGTGTGATCCATGGATGAGAACTACGCTGTGTGTTTCACTTCAGAAATGGAGTTAAATCCCAGGCTCTGAGTCTTCCTCCAAGCAAGACTTCGTTTCAGGTAAGGGCACTCACTTTTCAGCTCAAACGAACTACATCGTTCCAGAAGCTCACACGTTTCTCACCTTAACAGACAAGCATTGGATGTTAGAGGACCATTGCTTTATATCAGTTTCAGAAGCAGAGTTGGACTATATAATGTCCGTATGTGTAGGAAACACCGTTCTTTTGTTCTCAGCACTCTCACGTTTCATGCTGTCTTAGAGATTCTAGAAAGCAAGAGTGTGCTTCTTGTTCTAAAGCAGAGTGTGATCAATGGATGATTACACTGCTGTGTGTTTTACTTCAGAAATGGAGTTAAATCCCAGGCTCTGAGTCTTCCTACAAGCAAGACATTATTCAGGTAAGGGCAGTCACTTTTCTGCTCAAAGGAACTACATCATTCATGAAGCTCACACGTTTCCCATATTAACTGACAATCTTTGGATGTTAGTTTGTCAGTGCTTTGTATCAGTTTCAGAAGCAGAGTTGGACTAGATATGGTCCATATGTGTAGGAAACACCGTTCTTTTGTTCTCAGCACACTCATGTTTCTGCTGTCTTAGAGACCCTAGAAAGCAAGAGCGTGCTTCTTGTTCTAAAGCAGAGTGTCATCAATGGATGAGAACACTGCTGTGTGTTTCAATTCAGAAATGGAGTTAAATCCCAGGCTCTGAGTCTTCCTACAAGCAAGACTTCGTTTAAGTTAAGGGCAGTCACTTTTCTGCTCAAACGAACTACATCGTTCATGAGGCTCACACCTTTCCCATCTTAACTGACAAGCATTGGATGTTAGAGGACCAGTGCTTTGTATGAGATTCAGTCGCAGAGTTGGACTAGATATGGTCCGTTTGTGTATGAAACACCGTTCTTTTTTTCTCAGCACACTCACGTTTCCTGCTGTGTTAGAGACTCTAGAAAGCAAGAGCGTGCTTCTCGCTCTAAAGCAGATTGTGATCCATGGATGAGAACTATGCTGTGTGTTTCCCTTCAGAAATGGAGTTAAATCCAAATCTCTGTGTCTTCCTACAAGCAAGACTTCAATTCAGGTAAGGGAAGTCACTTTTCAGCTCAAACGAACTACATCGTTGACTGAGCTCACACATTTCTCATCTTAACAGACAAGCATTGGATGTTAGAGGAGCAGTGCTTTGTATCAGTTTAAGAAGCAGAGTTGGACTAGATATGGTCCGTATGTGTAGGAAACACCGTTCTTTTGTTCTCAGCACACTCACGTTTCCTGCTGTCTTAGAGACTCTAGAAAGCAAGAGCATGCTTCTTGTTCTAAAGCAGAGTGTCATCAATGGATGAGAACACTGCTGTGTGTTTCACTTCAGAAATGGAGTTAAATCCCAGGCTCTGAGTCTTTCTACAAGCAAGACTTCATTTCAGGTAAGGGCAGTCACTTTCCTGCTCAAACGAACTACATCGTTAACGAAGATCACACGATTCTCATCTTAACTGACAAGCATTGGATGTTAGAGGACCAGTGCATTGTATTAGTTTCAGAGGCAGATTTGGACTACATATGGTCCGTATATGTAGGAAACACCGTTCTTTTGTTCTGGGCACACTCAGATTTCCTGCTATATTAGAGACTCTAAAAGCAAGAGCCTGCTTCTCGCTCTAAAGCAGAGTGTGATCCATGTATGAGAACTATGCTGTGTGTTTGCCTTCAGAAATGGAGTTAAATCCCAGGCTCTGAGTCTTCCTACAGTCAAGACTTCATTTCAGGTAAAGGCAGTCACTTTTCTGCTCAAACGGACTACATCGTTCATGAAGCTCATGCGTTTCTCATCTTAACTGACAAGCAATGGATGTTAGATGGTCAGTGCTTTGTATCAGTTTCAGAAGCAGATTTGGACTACATATGGTCCATATGTGTAGGAAACACCGTTCTTTTGTTCTGGGCATACTCAGATTTCCTGCTGAATTAGAGACTCTACAAAGCAAGAGCGTGCTTCTTGCTCTAAAGCAGAGTGTGATCCATTGATGAGAACTATGCTGTATGTTTCCCTTCAGAAATGGAGTTAAATCCCAGACTCTGTGTCTTCCTACAGGCAAGACTTCGTTTCAGGTAAGGGCAGTCACTTTTCTGCTCAAATGAACTACATGATTCACGAAGCTCACACGTTTCTCATCTTAATTGACAAGCATTGGATGGTAGAGGACCAGTGCTTTGTATCAGTTTCAGAAGAAGGGTTGGACTAGATATAGTCCATATGTGTAGGAAACACCGTCCTTTTGTTCTGGGCACACTCAGATTTCCTGCTGTCTTAGAGAATCTAGAAAGCAATAGCGTGCTTCTTGTTCTAAAGCAGAGTGTGATCAATGGATGAGACAATGCTGTGTGTTTCACTTCAGAAATGGAGTTAAATCCCAGGCTCTGAGTCTTCCTACAGTCAAGACTTCATTTCAGGTAAGGGCAGTCATTTTTCTGCGCAAACGAACTACATCGTTCATGAAGCTCACGCGTTTCTCATCTTAACTGACAAGCATTGGATGGTAGAGGACCAGTGCTTTGTATCAGTTTCAGAAGAAGAGTTGGACTAGATATGGTCCATATGTGTAGGAAACACCGTTCTTTTGTTCTGGACACACTCAGATTTCCTGCTGTCTTAGAGATTCTAGAAAGCAATAGCGTGCTTCTTGTTCTAAAGCAGAGTGTGATCAATGGATCAGACAATGCTGTGTTTTTCACTTCAGAAATGGAGTTAAATCCGAGGCTCTGCGTCTTCCTACAGGCAAGACTTCGTTTCAGGTAAGGGCAGTCACTTTTCAACTCAAACGAACTACATCGTTCACTGAGCTCACACGTTTCTCATCTTAACAGACAAGCATTGGATGTTAGAGGACCAGTGCATTGTATCAGTTTCAGAAGAAGTTTTGGACTACATATAGTCCGTATGTGTCGGAAACACCGTTCTTTTGTTCTGGGCACAATCAGATTTCCTGCTCTATTAGAGACTCTAGAAAGCAAGAGCGTGCTTCTTGTTCTAAAGCAGAGTGTCATCAATGGATGAGACAATGCATTGTGTTTCACTTCAGAAATGGAGTTAAATCCCAGGCTCTGAGTCTCCCTACAAACAAGACTTCGTTTCAGGTAGTGGCAGTCACTTTTCTGCTCAAAGGAACTACATCGTTCACGAAGCTCACACGTTTCTCATCTTAACTGACAAGCATTGGATGTTAGAGGACCAGTGCATTCTATCAGTTTCAGAAGAAGATTTAGACTACATATAGTCCGTATGTGTAGGAAACACCGTTTTTTTGTTCTAGGCACAATCAGATTTCCTGCTGTATTAGATACTCTAGAAAGCAAGAGCGTGCTTCTTGCTCTAAAGCAGAGTGTGATCCATGGATGAGAACTATGCTGTGTGTTTCACTTCAGAAATTGAATTAAATCCCAGGCTCTGTGTCTTACTACAAGCAAGACTTCGTTTCAGGTAAGGGCAGTCACTTTTCTGCTCAAATGAACTACATGATTCACGAAGCTCACACGTTTCTCATCTTAATTGACAAGCATTGGATGGTAGAGGACCAGTGCTTTGTATCAGTTTCAGAAGAAGGGTTGGACTAGATATAGTCCATATGTGTAGGAAACACCGTCCTTTTGTTCTGGGCACACTCAGATTTCCTGCTGTCTTAGAGAATCTAGAAAGCAATAGCGTGCTTCTTGTTCTAAAGCAGATTGTGATGAATGGATGAGACAATGCTGTGTGTTTCACTTCAGAAATGGAGTTAAATCCCAGGCTCTGAGTCTTCCTACAGTCAAGACTTCATTTCAGGTAAGGGCATTCACTTTTCAGCTCAAACGAACTACATCGTTCACTGAGCTCACACGTTTCTCATCTTAATTGACAAGCATTGGATGGTAGAGGACCAGTGCTTTGTATCAGTTTCAGAAGAAGAGTTGGACTAGATAAGGTCCATATGTGTAGGAAACACCGTTCTTTTGTTCTGGACACACTCAGATTTCCTGCTGTCTTAGAGATTCTAGAAAGCAATAGCGTGCTTCTTGTTCTAAAGCAGAGTGTGATCAATGGATGAGACCATGCTGTGTTTTTCACTTCAGAAATGGAGTTAAATCCGAGGCTCTGCGTCTTCCTACAGGCAAGAATTCGTTTCAGGTAAGGGCAGTCACTTTTCAGCTCAAACGAACTACATCGTTCACTGAGCTCACACGTTTCTCATCTTAACAGACAAGCATTGGATGTTAGAGGACCAGTGCTTTGTATCAGTTTCAGAAGCAGAGTTGGACTAGACATTGTCCATATGTGTAGGAAACACTGTTCTTTTGTTCTCAGCACACTCACGTTTCCTGCTCTCTTAGAGACTCTGGAAAGCAAGAACATGCTTCTTGTTCTAAAGCAGATTGTGATCTATGGATGAGAACACTGCTGTGTGTTTCAATTCAGATATGGACTTAAATCCCAGGCTCTGAGTCTTCCTACAAGCAAGTCTTCAATTCAGGTAAGGGCAGTCACTTTTCTGCTCAAACGAACTACATCGTTCACGAAGCTCACACGTTTCTCATCTTAACTGACAAGCATTGGATGTTAGAGGGTCAGTGCTTTGTATCAGTTTCAGAAGCAGAGTTGGACTAGATATGGTCCGTATGTGTAGGAAACACCGTTCTTTTGTTCTCAGCACACTCACGTTTCCTGATGTCTTAGAGACTCTAGAAAGCAAGAGCGTGCTTCTCGCTCTAAAGCAGATTGTGATCTATGGATGAGAACTATGCTGTGTATTTCCCTTCAGAAATGGAGTTAAATCCCAATCTCTGTGTCTTCCTAAAAGCAAGACTTCGTTTCAGGTAAGGGCAATCACTTTTCAGCTTAAATGACCTACATCGTTCAGTGAGCTCACACGTTTCTCATCTTAACTGACAAACATTGGATGTTAGAGGACCAGTGCTTTGTATCAGTTTCAGAAGCAGATTTGGACTGGATATGGTCCTTATTTGTAGGAAACACCGTTCTATTGTTCTATGCACACTCAGATTTCTTGCTGTCTTAGAGACTCTAGAAAGCAAGAGTGTGCTTCTCGCTCTAACCAGAGTGTGATCCATGGATGAATACTATGCTGTGTGTTTCCCTTTAGAAATGGAGTTAAATCCCAGGCTCTGTGTCTTCCTACAAGCAAGACTTCGTTTCAGGTAAGGGCAGTCACTTTTCAGCTCAAACGAACTACATCATTCAAAAAGCTCACACGTTTCTCATCTTAACTGACAAACATGGATGTTAGAGGACCAGTGCTTTGTATCAGTTTCAGAAGCAGAGTTGGACTAGATATGGTCTGTATGTGTAGGAAACACCATTCTTTGTTCTCAGCACACTCACGTTTCCTGCTGTCTTAGAGACTCTAGAAAGTAGAGCCTGCTTCTTGTTCTAAAGCAGAGTGTGATCAATGGATGAGAACAATGCTGTGTGTTTCAATTCAGAAATGGAGTTAAATCCCAGGCTCTTAGTCTTCCTACAAGCAAGACTTCATTTAAGGTAAGGGCAGTCACTTTTCTCCTCAAACGAACTACATCGTTCATGAAGCTCACACGTTTCCCATCTTAACTGACAAGTATTGGATGTTAGAGGACCAGTGCTTTTTATGAGTTTCAGAAGCAGAGTTGGACTAGATATGCTCCGTATGTGTAGGAACCACGGTTCTTTTGTTCTCAGCACACTCACATTTCCTGCTGTCTTAGAGACTTTAGAAAGCAAGAGCGTGCTTCTTGCTCTAAAGCAGAGTGTGTTGAATGGATGAGAACTATGCTGTGTGTTTCCCTTCAGAAATGGAGTTAAATCCCAGGCTCTGTGTCTTCCTACAAGCAAGACTTCGTTTCAGGTAAGGGCAGTTACTTTTCAGCTCAAACGAACAACGTCGTTCACGGAGCTCACACGTTTCTCATATTAACAGACAAGCATTGGATATTAGAGGACCAGTGCTTTGTATCAGTTTAAGAAGCAGAGTTGGACTAGATATGGTTCGTATGTGTACGAAACACCGTTCTTTTGTTCTCAGCACACTCACGTTTCCTGCTGTCTTAGAGACTCTAGAAAGCAAGAGCGTGCTTCTTGTTCTAAAGCAGAGGGTCATCAATGGATGAGAACTATGCTGTGTGTTTCAATTCAGAAATGGAGTTAAATCCCAGGCTCTGAGTCTTCCTACAAGCAAGACTTCGTTTAAGTTAAGGGCAGTCACTTTTCTGCTCAAACGAACTACATCGTTCATGAAGCTCACACCTTTCCCATCTTAACTGACAAGCATTGGATGTTAGAGGACCAGTGCTTTGTTTCAGTTTAAGAAGCAGATTTGGTCTAGATATGGTCCGTATGTGTAGGAAACACCGTTCTTTTGTTCTAAGCACACTCACGTTTCCTGCTGTCTTAGAGACTCTAGAAAGCAAGAGCGTGCTTCTCGTTCTAAAGCAGAGTGTGATCCATGGATGAAAACTATGCTGTGTCTTTTTTTCTTCAGAAAAGGAGTTAAATCCCAAGCTCTGAGTCTCCCTACAAGCAAGACTTCGTTTCAGGTAAGGGCAGTCACTTTTCTGCTCAAACGAACTACAACTTTCCCGAAGCTCACACGTTTCTCCTCTTAACTGACAAGCATTGGATGTTAGAAGACCAGTGCATTCTATCAGTTTCAGAAGAAGTTTTGGACTACATATAGTCCGTATGTGTAGGAAACAGCGTTCTTTTGTTCTGGGCACACTCAGATTTCCTGCTGTCTTAGAGACTCTAGAAAGCAAGAGTGTGCTTCTTGCTCTAAAGCAGAGTGTGATCCATGGATGAGAACTACGCTGTGTGTTTCACTTCAGAAATGGAGTTAAATCCCAGGCTCTGAGTCTTCCTCCAAGCAAGACTTCGTTTCAGGTAAGGGCACTCACTTTTCAGCTCAAACGAACTACATCGTTCCAGAAGCTCACACGTTTCTCACCTTAACAGACAAGCATTGGATGTTAGAGGACCATTGCTTTATATCAGTTTCAGAAGCAGAGTTGGACTATATAATGTCCGTATGTGTAGGAAACACCGTTCTTTTGTTCTCAGCACTCTCACGTTTCCTGCTGTCTTAGAGATTCTAGAAAGCAAGAGTGTGCTTCTTGTTCTAAAGCAGAGTGTGATCAATGGATGATTACACTGCTGTGTGTTTTACTTCAGAAATGGAGTTAAATCCCAGGCTCTGAGTCTTCCTACAAGCAAGACATTATTCAAGTAAGGGCAGTCACTTTTCTGCTCAAAGGAACTACATCATTCATGAAGCTCACACGTTTCCCATATTAACTGACAATCTTTGGATGTTAGTTTGTCAGTGCTTTGTATCAGTTTCAGAAGCAGAGTTGGACTAGATATGGTCCATATGTGTAGGAAACACCGTTCTTTTGTTCTCAGCACAGTCATGTTTCTGCTGTCTTAGAGACCCTAGAAAGCAAGAGCGTGCTTCTTGTTCTAAAGCAGAGTGTCATCAATGGATGAGAACACTGCTGTGTGTTTCAATTCAGAAATGGAGTTAAATCCCAGGCTCTGAGTCTTCCTACAAGCAAGACTTCGTTTAAGTTAAGGGCAGTCACTTTTCTGCTCAAACGAACTACATCGTTCATGAGGCTCACACCTTTCCCATCTTAACTGACAAGCATTGGATGTTAGAGGACCAGTGCTTTGTATGAGATTCAGTCGCAGAGTTGGACTAGATATGGTCCGTTTGTGTATGAAACACCGTTCTTTTTTTCTCAGCACACTCACGTTTCCTGCTGTGTTAGAGACTCTAGAAAGCAAGAGCGTGCTTCTCGCTCTAAAGCAGATTGTGATCCATGGATGAGAACTATGCTGTGTGTTTCCCTTCAGAAATGGAGTTAAATCCCAATCTCTGTGTCTTCCTACAAGCAAGACTTCAATTCAGGTAAGGGAAGTCACTTTTCAGCTCAAACGAACTACATCGTTGACTGAGCTCACACATTTCTCATCTTAACAGACAAGCATTGGATGGTAGAGGAGCAGTGCTTTGTATCAGTTTAAGAAGCAGAGTTGGACTAGATATGGTCCGTATGTGTAGGAAACACCGTTCTTTTGTTCTCAGCACACTCACGTTTCCTGCTGTCTTAGAGACTCTAGAAAGCAAGAGCATGCTTCTTGTTCTAAAGCAGAGTGTCATCAATGGATGAGAACACTGCTGTGTGTTTCACTTCAGAAATGGAGTTAAATCCCAGGCTCTGAGTCTTTCTACAAGCAAGACTTCATTTCAGGTAAGGGCAGTCACTTTCCTGCTCAAACGAACTACATCGTTAACGAAGATCACACGATTCTCATCTTAACTGACAAGCATTGGATGTTAGAGGACCAGTGCATTGTATTAGTTTCAGAGGCAGATTTGGACTACATATGGTCCGTATATGTAGGAAACACCGTTCTTTTGTTCTGGGCACACTCAGATTTCCTGCTATATTAGAGACTCTAAAAGCAAGAGCGTGCTTCTCGCTCTAAAGCAGAGTGTGATCCATGTATGAGAACTATGCTGTGTGTTTGCCTTCAGAAATGGAGTTAAATCCCAGGCTCTGAGTCTTCCTACAGTCAAGACTTCATTTCAGGTAAAGGCAGTCACTTTTCTGCTCAAACGGACTACATCGTTCATGAAGCTCATGCGTTTCTCATCTTAACTGACAAGCAATGGATGTTAGATGGTCAGTGCTTTGTATCAGTTTCATAAGCAGATTTGGACTACATATGGTCCATATGTGTAGGAAACACCGTTCTTTTGTTCTGGGCATACTCAGATTTCCTGCTGAATTAGAGACTCTACAAAGCAAGAGCGTGCTTCTTGCTCTAAAGCAGAGTGTGATCCATTGATGAGAACTATGCTGTATGTTTCCCTTCAGAAATGGAGTTAAATCCCAGACTCTGTGTCTTCCTACAGGCAAGACTTCGTTTCAGGTAAGGGCAGTCACTTTTCTGCTCAAATGAACTACATGATTCACGAAGCTCACACGTTTCTCATCTTAATTGACAAGCATTGGATGGTAGAGGACCAGTGCTTTGTATCAGTTTCAGAAGAAGGGTTGGACTAGATATAGTCCATATGTGTAGGAAACACCGTCCTTTTGTTCTGGGCACACTCAGATTTCCTGCTGTCTTAGAGAATCTAGAAAGCAATAGCGTGCTTCTTGTTCTAAAGCAGAGTGTGATCAATGGATGAGACAATGCTGTGTGTTTCACTTCAGAAATGGAGTTAAATCCCAGGCTCTGAGTCTTCCTACAGTCAAGACTTCATTTCAGGTAAGGGCAGTCATTTTTCTGCGCAAACGAACTACATCGTTCATGAAGCTCACGCGTTTCTCATCTTAACTGACAAGCATTGGATGGTAGAGGACCAGTGCTTTGTATCAGTTTCAGAAGAAGAGTTGGACTAGATATGGTCCATATGTGTAGGAAACACCGTTCTTTTGTTCTGGACACACTCAGATTTCCTGCTGTCTTAGAGATTCTAGAAAGCAATAGCGTGCTTCTTGTTCTAAAGCAGAGTGTGATCAATGGATCAGACAATGCTGTGTTTTTCACTTCAGAAATGGAGTTAAATCCGAGGCTCTGCGTCTTCCTACAGGCAAGACTTCGTTTCAGGTAAGGGCAGTCACTTTTCAACTCAAACGAACTACATCATTCACTGAGCTCACACGTTTCTCATCTTAACAGACAAGCATTGGATGTTAGAGGACCAGTGCATTGTATCAGTTTCAGAAGAAGTTTTGGACTACATATAGTCCGTATGTGTCGGAAACACCGTTCTTTTGTTCTGGGCACAATCAGATTTCCTGCTCTATTAGAGACTCTAGAAAGCAAGAGCGTGCTTCTTGCTCTAAAGCAGAGTGTGATCCATTGATGAGGACTATGCTGTATGTTTCCCTTCAGAAATGGAGTTAAATCCCAGACTCTGTGTCTTCCTACAGGCAAGACTTCGTTTCAGGTAAGGGCAGTCACTTTTCAGCTCAAACGAACTACATCGTTCACTGAGCTCACACATTTCTCATCTTAACAGACAAGCATTGGATGTTAGAGGACCAGTGCTTTGTATCAGTTTCAGAAGCAGAGTTGGACTAGACATTGTCCGTATGTGTAGGAAACACTGTTCTTTTGTTCTCAGCACACTCACGTTTCCTGCTGTCTTAGAGACTCTAGAAAGCAAGAGCGTGCTTCTTGTTCTAAAGCAGAGTGTCATCAATGGATGAGACAATGCATTGTGTTTCACTTCAGAAATGGAGTTAAATCCCAGGCTCTGAGTCTCCCTACAAACAAGACTTCGTTTCAGGTAGGGGCAGTCACTTTTCTGCTCAAAGGAACTACATCGTTCACGAAGCTCACACGTTTCTCATCTTAACTGACAAGCATTGGATGTTAGAGGACCAGTGCATTCTATCAGTTTCAGAAGAAGATTTAGACTACATATAGTCCGTATGTGTACGAAACACCGTTCTTTTGTTCTAGGCACAATCAGATTTCCTGCTGTATTAGATACTCTAGAAAGCAAGAGCGTGCTTCTTGCTCTAAAGCAGAGTGTGATCCATGGATGAGAACTATGCTGTGTGTTTCACTTCAGAAATTGAATTAAATCCCAGGCTCTGTGTCTTACTACAAGCAAGACTTCGTTTCAGGTAAGGGCAGTCACTTTTCTGCTCAAATGAACTACATGATTCACGAAGCTCACACGTTTCTCATCTTAATTGACAAGCATTGGATGGTAGAGGACCAGTGCTTTGTATCAGTTTCAGAAGAAGGGTTGGACTAGATATAGTCCATATGTGTAGGAAACACCGTCCTTTTGTTCTGGGCACACTCAGATTTCCTGCTGTCTTAGAGAATCTAGAAAGCAATAGCGTGCTTCTTGTTCTAAAGCAGAGTGTGATCAATGGATGAGACAATGCTGTGTGTTTCACTTCAGAAATGGAGTTAAATCCCAGGCTCTGAGTCTTCCTACAGTCAAGACTTCATTTCAGGTAAGGGCAGTCACTTTTCTGCTCAAACGAACTACATCGTTCATGAAGCTCACGCGTTTCTCATCTTAACTGACAAGCAATTGATGTTAGATGGTCAGTGCTTTGTATCAGTTTGAGAAGCAGATTTGGACTACATATGGTCCATATGTGTAGGAAACACCGTTCTTTTGTTCTGGGCATACTCAGATTTCCTGCTGTATTAGAGACTCTACAAAGCAAGAGCGTGCTTCTTGCTCTAAAGCAGAGTGTGATCCATTGATGAGAACTATGCTGTATGTTTCCCTTCAGAAATGGAGTTAAATCCCAGACTCTGTGTCTTCCTACAGGCAAGACTTCGTTTCAGGTAAGGGCATTCACTTTTCAGCTCAAACGAACTACATCGTTCACTGAGCTCACACGTTTCTCATCTTAATTGACAAGCATTGGATGGTAGAGGACCAGTGCTTTGTATCAGTTTCAGAAGAAGAGTTGGACTAGATATGGTCCATATGTGTAGGAAACACCGTTCTTTTGTTCTGGACACACTCAGATTTCCTGCTGTCTTAGAGATTCTAGAAAGCAATAGCGTGCTTCTTGTTCTAAAGCAGAGTGTGATCAATGGATGAGACCATGCTGTGTTTTTCACTTCAGAAATGGAGTTAAATCCGAGGCTCTGCGTCTTCCTACAGGCAAGACTTCGTTTCAGGTAAGGGCAGTCACTTTTCAGCTCAAACGAACTACATCGTTCACTGAGCTCACACGTTTCTCATCTTAACAGACAAGCATTGGATATTAGAGGACCAGTGCATTGTATCAGTTTCAGAAGAAGTTTTGGACTACATATAGTCCGTATGTGTCGGAAACACCGTTCTTTTGTTCTGGGCACAATCAGATTTCCTGCTCTATTAGAGACTCTAGAAAGCAAGAGCGTGCTTCTTGCTCTAAAGCAGAGTGTGATCCATTGATGAGAACTATGCTGTATGTTTCCCTTCAGAAATGGAGTTAAATCCCAGACTCTGTGTCTTCCTACAGGCAAGATATCGTTTCAGGTAAGGGCAGTCACTTTTCAGCTCTAACGAACTACATCGTTCACTGAGCTCACACATTTCTCATCTTAACAGACAAGCATTGGATGTTAGAGGACCAGTGCTTTGTATCAGTTTCAGAAGCAGAGTTGGACTAGATATTGTCCGTATGTGTAGGAAACACTGTTCTTTTGTTCTCAGCACACTCACGTTTCCTGCTGTCTTAGAGACTCTAGAAAGCAAGAGTGTGCTTCTTGTTCTAAAGCAGAGTGTCATCAATGGATGAGACAATGCATTGTGTTTCACTTCAGAAATGGAGTTAAATCCCAGGCTCTGAGTCTCCCTACAAGCAAGACTTCGTTTCAGGTAGGGGCAGTCACTTTTCTGCTCAAATGAACTACATCGTTCACGAAGCTCACACGTTTCTCATCTTAACTGACAAGCATTGGATGGTAGAGGACCAGTGCCTTGTATCAGTTTCAGAAGAAGAGTTGGACTAGATATAGTCCACTTGTGTAGGAAACACCGTCCTTTTGTTCTGGGCACACTCAGATTTCCTGCTGTCTTAGAGAATCTAGAAAAAAATAGCGTGCTTCTTGTTCTAAAGCAGAGTGTGATCAATGGATGAGACAATGCTGTGTGTTTCACTTCAGAAATGGAGTTAAATCCCAGGCTCTGAGTCTTCCTACAGTCAAGACTTCATTTCAGGTAAGGGCAGTCACTTTTCTGCTCAAACGAACTACATCGTTCATGAAGCTCACGCGTTTCTCATCTTAACTGAGAAGCAATGGATGTTAGAGGACCAGTGCATTGTATCAGTTTCAGAAGAAGTTTTGGACTACATATAGTCCGTATGTGTCGGAAACACCGTTCTTTTGTTCTGGGCACAATCAGATTTCCTGCTCTATTAGAGACTCTAGAAAGCAAGAGCGTGCTTCTTGCTCTAAAGCAGAGTGTGATCCATTGATGAGGACTATGCTGTATGTTTCCCTTCAGAAATGGAGTTAAATCCCAGACTCTGTGTCTTCCTACAGGCAAGACTTCGTTTCAGGTAAGGGCAGTCACTTTTCAGCTCAAACGAACTACATCGTTCACTGAGCTCACACATTTCTCATCTTAACAGACAAGCATTGGATGTTAGAGGACCAGTGCTTTGTATCAGTTTCAGAAGCAGAGTTGGACTAGACATTGTCCGTATGTGTAGGAAACACTGTTCTTTTGTTCTCAGCACACTCACGTTTCCTGCTGTCTTAGAGACTCTAGAAAGCAAGAGCGTGCTTCTTGTTCTAAAGCAGAGTGTCATCAATGGATGAGACAATGCATTGTGTTTCACTTCAGAAATGGAGTTAAATCCCAGGCTCTGAGTCTCCCTACAAACAAGACTTCGTTTCAGGTAGGGGCAGTCACTTTTCTGCTCAAAGGAACTACATCGTTCACGAAGCTCACACGTTTCTCATCTTAACTGACAAGCATTGGATGTTAGAGGACCAGTGCATTCTATCAGTTTCAGAAGAAGATTTAGACTACATATAGTCCGTATGTGTAGGAAACACCGTTCTTTTGTTCTAGGCACAATCAGATTTCCTGCTGTATTAGATACTCTAGAAAGCAAGAGCGTGCTTCTTGCTCTAAAGCAGAGTGTGATCCATGGATGAGAACTATGCTGTGTGTTTCACTTCAGAAATTGAATTAAATCCCAGGCTCTGTGTCTTACTACAAGCAAGACTTCGTTTCAGGTAAGGGCAGTCACTTTTCTGCTCAAATGAACTACATGATTCACGAAGCTCACACGTTTCTCATCTTAATTGACAAGCATTGGATGGTAGAGGACCAGTGCTTTGTATCAGTTTCAGAAGAAGGGTTGGACTAGATATAGTCCATATGTGTAGGAAACACCGTCCTTTTGTTCTGGGCACACTCAGATTTCCTGCTGTCTTAGAGAATCTAGAAAGCAATAGCGTGCTTCTTGTTCTAAAGCAGAGTGTGATCAATGGATGAGACAATGCTGTGTGTTTCACTTCAGAAATGGAGTTAAATCCCAGGCTCTGAGTCTTCCTACAGTCAAGACTTCATTTCAGGTAAGGGCAGTCACTTTTCTGCTCAAACGAACTACATCGTTCATGAAGCTCACGCGTTTCTCATCTTAACTGACAAGCAATGGATGTTAGATGGTCAGTGCTTTGTATCAGTTTGAGAAGCAGATTTGGACTACATATGGTCCATATGTGTAGGAAACACCGTTCTTTTGTTCTGGGCATACTCAGATTTCCTGCTGTATTAGAGACTCTACAAAGCAAGAGCGTGCTTCTTGCTCTAAAGCAGAGTGTGATCCATTGATGAGAACTATGCTGTATGTTTCCCTTCAGAAATGGAGTTAAATCCCAGACTCTGTGTCTTCCTACAGGCAAGACTTCGTTTCAGGTAAGGGCATTCACTTTTCAGCTCAAACGAACTACATCGTTCACTGAGCTCACACGTTTCTCATCTTAATTGACAAGCATTGGATGGTAGAGGACCAGTGCTTTGTATCAGTTTCAGAAGAAGAGTTGGACTAGATATGGTCCATATGTGTAGGAAACACCGTTCTTTTGTTCTGGACACACTCAGATTTCCTGCTGTCTTAGAGATTCTAGAAAGCAATAGCGTGCTTCTTGTTCTAAAGCAGAGTGTGATCAATGGATGAGACCATGCTGTGTTTTTCACTTCAGAAATGGAGTTAAATCCGAGGCTCTGCGTCTTCCTACAGGCAAGACTTCGTTTCAGGTAAGGGCAGTCACTTTTCAGCTCAAACGAACTACATCGTTCACTGAGCTCACACGTTTCTCATCTTAACAGACAAGCATTGGATGTTAGAGGACCAGTGCATTGTATCAGTTTCAGAAGAAGTTTTGGACTACATATAGTCCGTATGTGTCGGAAACACCGTTCTTTTGTTCTGGGCACAATCAGATTTCCTGCTCTATTAGAGACTCTAGAAAGCAAGAGCGTGCTTCTTGCTCTAAAGCAGAGTGTGATCCATTGATGAGAACTATGCTGTATGTTTCCCTTCAGAAATGGAGTTAAATCCCAGACTCTGTGTCTTCCTACAGGCAAGATATCGTTTCAGGTAAGGGCAGTCACTTTTCAGCTCTAACGAACTACATCGTTCACTGAGCTCACACATTTCTCATCTTAACAGACAAGCATTGGATGTTAGAGGACCAGTGCTTTGTATCAGTTTCAGAAGCAGAGTTGGACTAGATATTGTCCGTATGTGTAGGAAACACTGTTCTTTTGTTCTCAGCACACTCACGTTTCCTGCTGTCTTAGAGACTCTAGAAAGCAAGAGTGTGCTTCTTGTTCTAAAGCAGAGTGTCATCAATGGATGAGACAATGCATTGTGTTTCACTTCAGAAATGGAGTTAAATCCCAGGCTCTGAGTCTCCCTACAAGCAAGACTTCGTTTCAGGTAGGGGCAGTCACTTTTCTGCTCAAATGAACTACATCGTTCACGAAGCTCATACGTTTCTCATCTTAACTGACAAGCATTGGATGGTAGAGGACCAGTGCCTTGTATCAGTTTCAGAAGAAGAGTTGGACTAGATATAGTCCACTTGTGTAGGAAACACCGTCCTTTTGTTCTGGGCACACTCAGATTTCCTGCTGTCTTAGAGAATCTAGAAAGCAATAGCGTGCTTCTTGTTCTAAAGCAGAGTGTGATCAATGGATGAGACAATGCTGTGTGTTTCACTTCAGAAATGGAGTTAAATCCCAGGCTCTGAGTCTTCCTACAGTCAAGACTTCATTTCAGGTAAGGGCAGTCACTTTTCTGCTCAAACGAACTACATCGTTCATGAAGCTCACGCGTTTCTCATCTTAACTGAGAAGCAATGGATGTTAGATGGTCAGTGCTTTGTATCAGTTTCAGAAGCAGATTTGGACTACATATGGTCCATATGTGTAGGAAACACCGTTCTTTTGTTCTAGGCATACTCAGATTTCCTGCTGTATTAGAGACTCTACAAAGCAAGAGCGTGCTTCTTGCTCTAAAGCAGAGTGTGATCCATTGATGAGAACTATGCTGTATGTTTCCCTTCAGAAATGGAGTTAAATCCCAGAATCTGTGTCTTCCTACAGGCAAGACTACGTTTCAGGTAAGGGCATTCACTTTTCAGCTCAAACGAACTACATCGTTCACTGAGCTCACACATTTCTCATCTTAACAGACAAGCATTGGATGTTAGAGGACCAGTGCTTTGTATCAGTTTCAGAAGCAGAGTTGGACTAGATATTGTCCGTATGTGTCGGAAACACCGTTCTTTTGTTCTCAGCACACTCACGTTTCCTGCTGTCTTAGAGACTCTAGAATGCAAGGGCGTGCTTCTTGTTCTATAGCAGAGTGTCATCAATGGATGAGACAATTCAGTGTGTTTCACTTCAGAAATGGAGTTAAATCCCAGGCTCTGCGTCTCCCTACAAGCAAGACTTCGTTTCAGGTAGGGGCAGTCAATTTTCTGCTCAAAGGAACTACATCATTCACGAAGCTCACACGTTTCTCATCTTAACTGACAAGCATTGGATGTTAGAGGACCAGTGCATTGTATCAGTTTCAGAAGAAGATTTAGACTACATATAGTCCTTATGTGTAGGAAACACCGTTCTTTTGTTCTGGGCACAATCAGATTTCCTGCTGTATTAGATACTCTAGAAAGCAAGAGCGTGCTTCTTGCTCTAAAGCAGAGTGTGATCCATGGATGAGAACTATGCTGTGTGTTTCACTAAAGAAATTGACTTAAATCCCAGGCTCTGTGTCTTACTACAAGCAAGACTTCGTTTCAGGTAAGGGCAGTCACTTTTCTGCTCAAATGAACTACATCATTCACGAAGCTCACACGTTTCTCATCTTAATTGACAAGCATTGGATGGTAGAGGTCCAGTGCTTTGTATCAGTTTCAGAAGAAGAGTTGGACTAGATATGGTCCATATGTGTAGGAAACACCATTCTTTTGTTCTGGTCACACTCAGATTTCCTGCTGTATTAGAAATTCAAGAAAGCAACAGCGTGCTCCTCGCTCTAAAGCAGAGTGTGATCAATGGATGATTACACTGCTGTGTGTTTTACTTCAGAAATGGAGTTAAATCCCAGGTTCTGAGTCTTCCTACAAGCAAGACTTAAATTCAGGTAAGGGCAGTCACTTTTCTGCTCAAACTAACTACATCGTTCACGAAGCTCACACATTTCTCATCTTAACTGACAAGCATTGGATGTTAGAGGGTCAGTGCTTTGTGTCAGTTTAAGAAGCAGATTTGGACTACATATGGTCCATATGTGTAGGAAACACCGTTCTTTTGTTCTGGGCACACTCAGATTTCCTGCTGTATTAGAGAGTCTAGAAAGCTAGAGTGTGCTTCTCGCTCTAAAGCAGAGTGTGATCCATGGATGAGAACTATGCTGTGTGTTTCCCTTCAGGAATGGATTTAAATCCCAGGCACTGTGTCTTACTACAAGCAAGACTTCGTTTCAGGTAACGGCAGTCACTTTTCTGCTCAAATGAACTACATCATTCACGAAGCTCACACGTTTCTCATCTTAATTGACAAGAATTGGATGTTAGAGGACCAGTGCTTTGTATCAGTTTCAGAAGAAGAGTTGGACTAGATATGGTCCATATGTGTAGGAAACACCGTTCTTTTGTTCTGGACACACTCAGATTTCCTGCTGTCTTAGAGACTCTAGAAAGCAAGAGTGTGCTTCTTGCTCTAAAGCAGAGTGTGATCCATGGATGAGACAATGCTGTGTTTTTCACTTCAGAAATGGAGTTAAATCCGAGGTTCTGTGTCTTCCTACAGGCAAGACTTCGTTTCAGGTAAGGGCAGTCACTTTTCAGCTCAAACGAACTACATCGTTCACTGAGCTCACACGTTTCTCATCTTAACAGACAAGCATTGGATGTTAGAGGACCAGTGCATTGTATCAGTTTCAGAAGAAGTTTTGGACTACCTATAGTCCGTATGTGTCGGAAACACCGTTCTTTTGTTCTGGGCACAATCAGATTTCCTGCTCTATTAGAGACTCTAGAAAGCAAGAGCGTGCTTCTTGCTCTAAAGCAGAGTGTGATCCATTGATGAGAACTATGCTGTATGTTTCCCTTCAGAAATGGAGTTAAATCCCAGACTCTGTGTCTTCCTACAGGCAAGACTTCGTTTCAGGTAAGGGCAGTCACTTTTCAGCTCAAACGAACTACATCGTTCACTGAGCTCACACATTTCTCATCTTAAAGGACAAGCATTGGATGTTAGAGGACCAGTGCTTTGTATCAGTTTCAGAAGCAGAGTTGGACTAGATATTGTCCGTATGTGTAGGAAACACTGTTCTTTTGTTCTCAGCACACTCACGTTTCCTGCTGTCTTAGAGACTCTAGAAAGCAAGAGCGTGCTTCTTGTTCTAAAGCAGAGTGTCATCAATGGATGAGACAATGCATTGTGATTCACTTCAGAAATGGAGTTAAATCCCAGGCTCTGAGTCTCCCTACAAGCTAGACTTCGTTTCAGGTATGGGCAGTCACTTTTCTGCTCAAAGGAACTACATCGTTCACGAAGCTCACACGTTTCTCATCTTAACTGACAAGCATTGGATGTTAGAGGACCAGTGCATTCTATCAGTTTCAGAAGAAGATTTAGACTACATATAGTCCGTATGTGTAGGAAACACCGTTCTTTTGTTCTAGGCACAATCAGATTTCCTGCTGTATTAGATACTCTAGAAAGCAAGAGCGTGCTTCTTGCTCTAAAGCAGAGTGTGATCCATGGATGAGAACTATGCTGTGTGTTTCACTAAAGAAATTGACTTAAATCCCAGGCTCTGTGTCTTACTACAAGCAAGATTTCGTTTCAGGTAACGGCAGTCACTTTTCTGCTCAAATGAACTACATGATTCACGAAGCTCACACGTTTCTCATCTTAATTGACAAGCATTGGATGGTAGAGGACCAGTGCTTTGTATCAGTTTCAGAAGAAGAGTTGGACTAGATATAGTCCATATGTGTAGGAAACACCGTCCTTTTGTTCTGGGCACACTCAGATTTCCTGCTGTCTTAGAGAATCTAGAAAGCAATAGCGTGCTTCTTGTTCTAAAGCAGAGTGTGATCAATGGATGAGACAATGCTGTGTGTTTCACTTCAGAAATGGAGTTAAATCCCAGGCTCTGAGTCTTCCTACAGTCAAGACTTCATTTCAGGTAAGGGCAGTCACTTTTCTGCTCAAACGAACTACATCATTCATGAAGCTCACGCGTTTCTCATCTTAACTGACAAGCAATGGATGTTAGATGGTCAGTGCTTTGTATCAGTTTCAGAAGCATATTTGGACTACATATGGTCCATAAATGTAGGAAACACCGTTCTTTTGTTCTAGGCATACTCAGATTTCCTGCTGTATTAGAGACTCTACAAAGCAAGAGCGTGCTTCTTGCTCTAAAGCAGAGTGTGATCCATTGATGAGAACTATGCTGTATGTTTCCCTTCAGAAATGGAGTTAAATCCCAGACTCTGTGTCTTCCTACAGGAAAGACTTCGTTTCAGGTAAGGGCATTCACTTTTCAGCTCAAACGAACTACATCGTTCACGAAGCTCACACGTTTCTCATCTTAACTGACAAGCATTGGATGTTAGAGGACCAGTGCATTGTATCAGTTTCAGAAGAAGATTTAGACTACATATAGTCCTTATGTGTAGGAAACACCGTTCTTTTGTTCTGGGCACAATCAGATTTCCTGCTGTATTAGATACTCTAGAAAGCAAGAGCGTGCTTCTTGCTCTAAAGCAGAGTGTGATCCATGGATGAGAACTATGCTGTGTGTTTCACTTCAGAAATTGACTTAAATCCCAGGCTCTGTGTCTTACTACAAGCAAGACTACATTTCAGGTAAGGGCAGTCACTTTTCTGCTCAAATGAACTACATCATTCACGAAGCTCACACGTTTCTCATCTTAATTGACAAGCATTGGATGGTAGAGGACCAGTGCTTTGTATCAGTTTCAGAAGAAGAGTTGGACTAGATATGGTCCATATGTGTAGGAAACACCGTTATTTTGTTCTGGTCACACTCAGATTTCCTGCTGTATTAGAAATTCAAGAAAGCAAGAGCGTGCTCCTCGCTCTAAAGCAGAGTGTGATCAATGGATGATTACACTGCTGTGTGTTTTACTTCAGAAATGGAGTTAAATCCCAGGCTCTGAGTCTTCCTACAAGCAAGACTTAAATTCAGGTAAGGGCAGTCACTTTCCTGTCAAACTAACTACATCGTTCACGAAGCTCACACATTTCTCATCTTAACTGACAAGCATTGGATGTTAGAGGGTCAGTGCTTTGTATCAGTTTCAGAAGCAGATTTGGACTACATATGGTCCATATGTGTAGGAAACACCGTTCTTTTGTTCTGGGCACACTCAGATTTCCTGCTGTATTAGAGAGTCTAGAAAGCTAGAGTGTGCTTCTCGCTCTAAAGCAGAGTGTGATCCATGGATGAGAACTATGCTGTGTGTTTCCCGTCAGGAATGGATTTAAATCCCAGGCTCTGTGTCTTACTACAAGCAAGACTTCGTTTCAGGTAACGGCAGTCACTTTTCTGCTCAAATGAACTACATCATTCACGAAGCTCACACGTTTCTCATCTTAATTGACGAGAATTGGATGTTTGAGGACCAGTGCTTTGTATCAGTTTCAGAAGAAGAGTTGGACTAGATATGGTCCATATGTGTAGGAAACACCGTTCTTTTGTTCTGGACACACTCAGATTTCCTGCTGTCTTAGAGACTCTAGAAAGCAAGAGTGTGCTTCTTGCTCTAAAGCAGAGTGTGATCCATGGATGAGAACTATGCTGTGTGCTTGACTTCAGAAATGGAGTGAAATCCCAGGCTCTGAGTCTTCCTACAGGCAAGACTTCGTTTCAGGTAAGGTCAGTCACTTTTCTGCTCAAACGAACTACATCGTTCATGAAGCTCACACGTTTCTCATCTTAACTGACAAGCAATGGATGTAGGATGGTCAGTGCTTTGTATCAGTTTCAGAAGCAGATTTGGACTACATATGGTCCATATGTGTAGGAAACACCGTTCTTTTGTTCCGGGCACACACAGATTTCCTGCTGTATTAGAGACTCTACAAAGCAAGAGTGTGCTTCTCGCTCTAAAGCAGAGTGTGATCCATGGATGAGAACTATGCTGTGTGTTTCCCTTCAGAAATGGACTTAAATCCCAGGCTCTGTGTCTTACTACAAGCAAGACGTCGTTTCAGGTAAGGGCAGTCACTTTTCTGCTCAAATGAACTACATCATTCACGAAGCTCACACGTTTCTCATCTTAATTGACAAGCATTGGATGTTAGAGGACCAGTGCTTTGTATCAGTTTCAGAAGAAGAGTTGGACTAGATATGGTCCATATGTGTAGGAAACACCGTTCTTTTGTTCTGGGCACACTCAGATTTCCTGCTGTCTTAGAGAATCTAGAAAGCAATAGCGTGCTTCTTGTTCTAAAGCAGAGTGTGATCAATGGATGAGACAATGCTGTGTTTTTCACTTCAGAAATGGAGTTAAATCCGAGGCTCTGTGTCTTCCTACAGGCAAGACTTCGTTTCAGGTAAGGGCAGTCACTTTTCAGCTCAAACAAACTACATCGTTCACTGAGCTCACACGTTTCTCATCTTAACTGACAAGCATTGGATGTTAGAGGACCAGTGCATTGTATCAGTTTCAGAAGAAGATTTAGACTACATATAGTCCTTATGTGTAGGAAATACCGTTCTTTTGTTCTGGGCACAATCAGATTTCCTGCTGTATTAGATACTCTAGAAAGCAAGAGCGTGCTTCTTGCTCTAAAGCAGAGTGTGATCCATGGATGAGAACTATGCTGTGTGTTTCACTTCAGAAATGGACTTAAATCCCAGGCTCTGTGTCTTACTACAAGCAAGACTTCGTTTCAGGTAAGGGCAGTCACTTTTCTGCTCAAATGAACTACATCATTCACGAAGCTCACACGTTTCTCATCTTAATTGACAAGCATTGGATGGTAGAGGACCAGTGCTTTGTATCAGTTTCAGAAGAAGAGTTGGACTAGATATGGTCCATATGTGTAGGAAACACCGTTCTTTTGTTGTGGGCACACTCAGATTTCTGCTGTATTAGAAATTCAAGAAAGCAAGAGCGTGCTTCTCGCTCTAAAGCAGAGTGTGATCAATGGATGATTACACTGCTGTGTGTTTTACTTCAGAAATGGAGTTAAATCCCAGGCTCTGAGTCTTCCTACAAGCAAGACTTAAATTCAGGTAAGGGCAGTCACTTTTCTGCTCAAAGTAACTACATCGTTCACGAAGCTCACACATTTCTCATCTTAACTGACAAGCATTGGATGTTAGAGGGTCAGTGCTTTGTATCAGTTTCAGAAGCAGATTTGGACTACATATGGTCCATATGTGTAGGAAACACCGTTCTTTTGTTCTGGGCACACTCAGATTTCCTGCTGTATTAGAGAGTCTAGAAAGCTAGAGTGTGCTCCTCGCTCTAAAGCAGAGTGTGATCCATGGATGAGAACTATGCTGTGTGTTTCCCTTCAGAATTGGACTTAAATCCCATGCTCTGTGTCTTACTACAAGCAAGACTTCGTTTCAGGTAACGGCAGTCACTTTTCTGCTCAAACGAACTACATCATTCATGAAGCTCACACGTTTCTCATCTTAACTGACAAGCAATGGATGTTAGGTGGTCAGTGCTTTGTATCAGTTTCAGAAGCAGATTTGGACTACATATGGTCCATATGTGTAGGAAACACCGTTCTTTTGTTCCGGGCACACTCAGATTTCCTGCTGTATTAGAGACTCTACAAAGCAAGAGTGTGCTTCTCGCTCTAAAGCAGAGTGTGATCCATGGATGAGAACTATGCTGTGTGTTTCCCTTCAGAAATGGACTTAAATCCCAGGCTCTGTGTCTTACTAGAAGCAAGACTTCGTTTCAGGTAAGGGCAGTCACTTTTCTACTCAAATGAACTACATCATTCACGAAGCTCACATGTTTCTCATCTTAATTGACAAGCATTGGATGTTAGAGGACCAGTGCTTTGTATCAGTTTCAGAAGAAGGGTTGGACTAGATATGGTCCATATGTGTAGGAAACACCGTTCTTTTGTTCTGGGCACACTCAGATTTCCTGCTGTCTTAGAGAATCTAGAAAGCAATAGCGTGCTTCTTGTTCTAAAGCAGAGTGTGATCAATGGATGAGACAATGCTGTGTGTTTCACTTCAGAAATGGAGTTAAATCCCAGGCTCTGAGTCTTCCTACAGTCAAGACTTCATTTCAGGTAAGGGCAGTCACTTTTCTGCTCAAACGAACTACATCGTTCATGAAGCTCACGCGTTTCTCATCTTAACTGACCAGCAATGGATGTTAGATGGTCAGTGCTTTGTATCAGTTTCAGAAGCATATTTGGACTACATATGGTCCATAAATGTAGGAAACTCCGTTCTTTGTTCTAGGCATACTCAGATTTCCTGCTGTATTAGAGACTCTACAAAGCAAGAGCGTGCTTCTTGCTCTAAAGCAGAGTGTGATCCATTGATGAGAACTATGCTGTATGTTTCCCTTCAGAAATGGAGTTAAATCCCAGACTCTGTGTCTTCCTACAGGCAAGACTTCGTTTCAGGTAAGGGCATTCACTTTTCAGCTCAAACGAACTACATCGTTCACGAAGCTCACACGTTTCTCATCTTAACTGACAAGCATTGGATGTTAGAGGACCAGTGCATTGTATCAGTTTCAGAAGAAGATTTAGACTACATATAGTCCTTATGTGTAGGAAACACCGTTCTTTTGTTCTGGGCACAATCAGATTTCCTGCTGTATTAGATACTCTAGAAAGCAAGAGCGTGCTTCTTGCTCTAAAGCAGAGTGTGATCCATGGATGAGAACTATGCTGTGTGTTTCCCTTCAGAAATGGACTTAAATCCCAGGCTCTGTGTCTTACTACAAGCAAGACTTCATTTCAGGTAAGGGCAGTCACTTTTCTGCTCAAATGAACTACATCATTCACGAAGCTCACACGTTTCTCATCTTAATTGACAAGCATTGGATGGTAGAGGACCAGTGCTTTGTACCAGTTTCAGAAGAAGAGTTGGACTAGATATGGTCCATATGTGTAGGAAACACCGTTCTTTTGTTCTGGTCACACTCAGATTTCCTGCTGTATTAGAAATTCAAGAAAGCAAGAGCGTGCTCCTCGCTCTAAAGCAGAGTGTGATCAATGGATGATTACACTGCTGTGTGTTTTACTTCAGAAATGGAGTTAAATCCCAGGCTCTGAGTCTTCCTACAAGCAAGACTTAAATTCAGGTAAGGGCAGTCACTTTCCTGTCAAACTAACTACATCGTTCACGAAGCTCACACATTTCTCACCTTAACTGACAAGCATTGGATGTTAGAGGGTCAGTGCTTTGTATCAGTTTCAGAAGCAGATTTGGACTACATATGGTCCATATGTGTAGGAAACACCGTTTTTTTGTTCTGGGCACACTCAGATTTCCTGCTGTATTAGAGAGTCTAGAAAGCTAGAGTGTGCTTCTCGCTCTAAAGCAGAGTGTGATCCATGGATGAGAACTATGCTGTGTGTTTCCCGTCAGGAATGGATTTAAATCCCAGGCTCTGTGTCTTACTACAAGCAAGACTTCGTTTCAGGTAACGGCAGTCACTTTTCTGCTCAAATGAACTACATCATTCACGAAGCTCACACGTTTCTCATCTTAATTGACAAGAATTGGATGTTTGAGGACCAGTGCTTTGTATCAGTTTCAGAAGAAGAGTTGGACTAGATATGGTCCATATGTGTAGGAAACACCGTTCTTTTGTTCTGGGCACAATCAGATTTCCTGCTGTATTAGATACTCTAGAAAGCAAGAGCCTGCTTCTTGCTCTAAAGCAGAGTGTGATCCATGGATGAGAACTATGCTGTGTGTTTCACTTCAGAAATTGACTTAAATCCCAGGCTCTGTGTCTTACTACAAGCAAGACTTCGTTTCAGGTAAGGGCAGTCACTTTTCTGCTCAAATGAACTACATCATTCACGAAGCTCACACGTTTCTCATCTTAATTGACAAGCATTGGATGGTAGAGGACCAGTGCTTTGTATCAGTTTCAGAAGAATAGTTGGACTAGATATGGTCCATATGTGTAGGAAACACCGTTCTTTTGTTCTGGGCACACTCAGATTTCTGCTGTATTAGAAATTCAAGAAAGCAAGAGCGTGCTTCTCGCTCTAAAGCAGAGTGTGATCAATGGATGATTACACTGCTGTGTGTTTTACTTCAGAAATGGAGTTAAATCCCAGGCTCTGAGTCTTCCTACAAGCAAGACTTAAATTCAGGTAAGGGCAGTCACTTTTCTGCTCAAAGTAACTACATCGTTCACGAAGCTCACACATTTCTCATCTTAACTGACAAGCATTGGATGTTAGAGGGTCAGTGCTTTGTATCAGTTTCAGAAGCAGATTTGGACTACATATGGTCCATATGTGTAGGAAACACCGTTCTTTTGTTCTGGGCACACTCAGATTTCCTGCTGTATTAGAGAGTCTAGAAAGCTAGAGTGTGCTTCTCGCTCTAAAGCAGAGTGTGATCCATGGATGAGAACTATGCTGTGTGTTTCCCTTCAGAATTGGACTTAAATCCCATGCTCTGTGTCTTACTACAAGCAAGACTTCGTATCAGGTAACGGCAGTCACTTTTCTGCTCAAACGAACTACATCGTTCATGAAGCTCACACGTTTCTCATCTTAACTGACAAGCAATGGATGTTAGGTGGTCAGTGCTTTGTATCAATTTCAGAAGCAGATTTGGACTACATATGGTCCATATGTGTAGGAAACACCGTTCTTTTGTTCTGGGCACACTCAGATTTCCTGTTGTATTAGAGACTCTACAAAGCAAGAGTGTGCTTCTCGCTCTAAAGCAGAGTGTGATCCATGGATGAGAACTATGCTGTGTGTTTCCCTTCAGAAATGGACTTAAATCCCAGGCTCTGTGTCTTACTAGAAGCAAGACTTCGTTTCAGGTAAGGGCAGTCACTTTTCTACTCAAATGAACTACATCATTCACGAAGCTCACATGTTTCTCATCTTAATTGACAAGCATTGGATGTTAGAGGACCAGTGCTTTGTATCAGTTTCAGAAGAAGAGTTGGACTAGATATGGTCCATATGTGTAGGAAACACCGTTCTTTTGTTCTGGGCACACTCAGATTTCCTGCTGTCTTAGAGAATCTAGAAAGCAATAGCGTGCTTCTTGTTCTAAAGCAGAGTGTGATCAATGGATGAGACAATGCTGTGTTTTTCACTTCAGAAATGGAGTTAAATCCGAGGCTCTGTGTCTTCCTACAGGCAAGACTTCGTTTCAGGTAAGGGCAGTCATTTTTCAGCTCAAACGAACTACATCGTTCACTGAGCTCACAAGTTTCTCATCTTAACTGACAAGCATTGGATGTTAGAGGACCAGTGCATTGTATCAGTTTCAGAAGAAGATTTAGACTACATATAGTCCGTATGTGTCGGAAACACCGTTCTTTTGTTCTCAGCACACTCAAGTTTCCTGTTGTCTTAGAGACTCTAGAAAGCAAGAGCGTGCTTCTTGTTCTATAGCAGAGTGTCATCAATGGATGAGACAATGCAGTGTGTTTCACTTCAGAAATGGAGTTAAATCCCAGGCTCTGAGTCTCCCTACAAGCAAGACTTCGTTTCAGGTAGGGGCAGTCACTTTTCTGCTCAAAGGAACTACATCGTTCACGAAGCTCACACTTTTCTCATCTTAACTGACAAGCATTGGATGTTAGAGGACCAGTGCATTGTATCAGTTTCAGAAGAAGATTTAGACTACATATAGTCCGTATGTGTAGGAAACACCGTTCTTTTGTTCTGGGCACACTCAGATTTCCTGCTGTCTTAGAGAATCTAGAAAGCAATAGCGTGCTTCTTGTTCTAAAGCAGAGTGTGATCAATGGATGAGACAATGCTGTGTTTTTCACTTCAGAAATGGAGTTAAATCCGAGGTTCTGTGTCTTCCTACAGGCAAGACTTCGTTTCAGGTAAGGGCAGTCACTTTTCAGCTCAAACGAACTACATCGTTCACTGAGCTCACACGTTTCTCATCTTAACAGACAAGCTTTGGATGTTAGAGGACCAGTGCATTGTATCAGTTTCAGAAGAAGATTTGGACTACATATAGTCCGTATGTGTCGGAAACACCGTTCTTTTGTTCTGGACACAATCAGATTTCCTGCTCTATTAGAGAATCTAGAAAGCAAGAGCGTGCTTCTTGCTCTAAAGCAGAGTGTGATCCATTGATGAGAACTATGCTGTATGTTTCCCTTCAGAAATGGAGTTAAATCCCAGACTCTGTGTCTTCCTACAGGCAAGACTTCGTTTCAGGTAAGGGCAGTCACTTTTCAGCTCAAACGAACTACATCGTTCACTGAGCTCACACATTTCTCATCTTAACAGACAAGCATTGGATGTTAGAGGACCAGTGCTTTGTATCAGTTTCAGAAGCAGAGTTGGACTAGATATTGTCCGTATGTGTAGGAAACACCGTTCTTTTGTTCTCAGCACACTCACGTTTCCTGCTGTCTTAGAGACTCTAGAAAGCAAGAGCGTGCTTCTTGTTCTATAGCAGAGTGTCATCAATGGATGAGACAATGCAGTGTGTTTCACTTCAGAAATGGAGTTAAATCCCAGGCTCTGAGTCTCCCTACAAGCAAGACTTCGTTTCAGGTAGGGGCAGTCACTTTTCTGCTCAAAGGAACTACATCGTTCACGAAGCTCACACTTTTCTCATCTTAACTGACAAGCATTGGATGTTAGAGGACCAGTGCATTGTATCAGTTTCAGAAGAAGATTTAGACTACATATAGTCTGTATGTGTAGGAAACACCGTTCTTTTGTTCTGGGCACAATCAGATTTCCTGCTGTATTAGATACTCTAGAAAGCAAGAGCGTGCTTCTTGCTCTAAAGCAGAGTGTGATCCATGGATGAGAACTATGCTGTGTGTTTCACTTCAGAAATTGACTTAAATCCCAGCCTCTGTGTCTTACTACAAGCAAGACTTCTTTTCAGGTAAGGGAAGTCACTTTTCTGCTCAAATGAACTATATCATTCACGAAGCTCACACGTTTCTCATCTTAATTGACAAGCATTGGATGGTAGAGGACCAGTGCTTTGTATCAGTTTCAGAAGAAGAGTTGGACTAGATATGGTCCATATGTGTAGGAAACACCGTACTTTTGTTCTGGGCACACTCAGATTTCCTGCTGTATTAAAAATTCAAGACAGCAAGAGCGTGCTTCTCGCTCTAAAGCAGAGTGTGATCAATGGATGATTACACTGCTGTGTGTTTTACTTCAGAAATGGAGTTAAATCCCAGGCTCTGAGTCTTCCTACAGGCAAGACTTCGTTTCAGTTAAGGGCAGTCACTTTTCAGCTCAAACGAACTACATCGTTCATGAAGCTCACACGTTTCTCATCTTAACTGACAAGCAATGGATGTTAGATGGTCAGTGCTTTGTATCAGTTTCAGAAGCAGATTTGGACTACATATGGTCCATATGTGTAGGAAACACCGTACTTTTGTTCCGGGCACACTCAGATTTCCTGCTGTATTAGAGACTCTACAAAGCAAGAGTGTGCTTCTCGCTCTAAAGCAGAGTGTGATCCATGGATGAGAACTATGCTGTGTGTTTCCCTTCAGAAATGGACTTAAATCCCAGGCTCTCTGTCTTCCTACAGGCAAGACTTCGTTTCAGGTAAGGGCAGTCACTTTTCTGCTCAAATGAACTACATCGTTCACGAAGCTCACACGTTTCTCATCTTAATTGACAAGCATTGGATGTTAGAGGACCAGTGCATTGTATCAGTTTCAGAAGAAGAGTTGGACTAGATATGGTCCATATGTGTAGGAAACACCATTCTTTTGTTCTGGGCACACTCAGATTTCCTGCTGTCTTAGAGAATCTAGAAAGCAATAGCGTGCTTCTTGTTCTAAAGCAGAGTGTGATCAATGGATGAGACAATGCTGTGTTTTTCACTTCAGAAATGGAGTTAAATCCGAGGTTCTGTGTCTTCCTACAGGCAAGACTTCGTTTCAGGTAAGGGCAGTCACTTTTCAGCTCAAACGAACTACATCGTTCACTGAGCTCACACGTTTCTCATCTTAACAGACAAGCATTGGATGTTAGAGGACCAGTGCATTGTATCAGTTTCAGAAGAAGATTTGGACTACATATAGTCCGTATGTGTCGGAAACACCGTTCTTTTGTTCTGGACACAATCAGATTTCCTGCTCTATTAGAGACTCTAGAAAGCAAGAGCGTGCTTCTTGCTCTAAAGCAGAGTGTGATCCATTGATGAGAACTATGCTGTATGTTTCCCTTCAGAAATGGAGTTAAATCCCAGACTCTGTGTCTTCCTACAGGCAAGACTTCGTTTCAGGTAATGGCAGTCACTTTTCAGCTCAAACGAACTACATCGTTCACTGAGCTCACACATTTCTCATCTTAACAGACAAGCATTGGATGTTAGAGGACCAGTGCTTTGTATCAGTTTCAGAAGCAGAGTTGGACTAGATATTGTCCATATGTGTAGGAAACACCGTTCTTTTGTTCTCAGCACACTCACGTTTCCTGCTGTCTTAGAGACTCTAGAAAGCAAGAGCGTGCTTCTTGTTCTATAGCAGAGTGTCATCAATGGATGAGACAATGCAGTGTGTTTCACTTCAGAAATGGAGTTAAATCCCAGGCTCTGAGTCTCCCTACAAGCAAGACTTCGTTTCAGGTAGGGGCAGTCACTTTTCTGCTCAAAGGAACTACATCGTTCACGAAGCTCACACTTTTCTCATCTTAACTGACAAGCATTGGATGTTAGAGGACCAGTGCATTGTATCAGTTTCAGAAGAAGATTTAGACTACATATAGTCCGTATGTGTAGGAAACACCGTTCTTTTGTTCTGGGCACACTCAGATTTCCTGCTGTCTTAGAGAATCTAGAAAGCAATAGCGTGCTTCTTGTTCTAAAGCAGAGTGTGATCAATGGATGAGACAATGCTGTGTTTTTCACTTCAGAAATGGAGTTAAATCCGAGGTTCTGTGTCTTCCTACAGGCAAGACTTCGTTTCAGGTAAGGGCAGTCACTTTTCAGCTCAAACGAACTACATCGTTCACTGAGCTCACACGTTTCTCATCTTAACAGACAAGCATTGGATGTTAGAGGACCAGTGCATTGTATCAGTTTCAGAAGAAGATTTGGACTACATATAGTCCGTATGTGTCGGAAACACCGTTCTTTTGTTCTGGACACAATCAGATTTCCTGCTCTATTAGAGACTCTAGAAAGCAAGAGCGTGCTTCTTGCTCTAAAGCAGAGTGTGATCCATTGATGAGAACTATGCTGTATGTTTCCCTTCAGAAATGGAGTTAAATCCCAGACTCTGTGTCTTCCTACAGGCAAGACTTCGTTTCAGGTAATGGCAGTCACTTTTCAGCTCAAACGAACTACATCGTTCACTGAGCTCACACATTTCTCATCTTAACAGACAAGCATTGGATGTTAGAGGACCAGTGCTTTGTATCAGTTTCAGAAGCAGAGTTGGACTAGATATTGTCCATATGTGTAGGAAACACCGTTCTTTTGTTCTCAGCACACTCACGTTTCCTGCTGTCTTAGAGACTCTAGAAAGCAAGAGCGTGCTTCTTGTTCTATAGCAGAGTGTCATCAATGGATGAGACAATGCAGTGTGTTTCACTTCAGAAATGGAGTTAAATCCCAGGCTCTGAGTCTCCCTACAAGCAAGACTTCGTTTCAGGTAGGGGCAGTCACTTTTCTGCTCAAAGGAACTACATCGTTCACGAAGCTCACACTTTTCTCATCTTAACTGACAAGCATTGGATGTTAGAGGACCAGTGCATTGTATCAGTTTCAGAAGAAGATTTAGACTACATATAGTCCGTATGTGTAGGAAACACCGTTCTTTTGTTCTGGGCACACTCAGATTTCCTGCTGTCTTAGAGAATCTAGAAAGCAATAGCGTGCTTCTTGTTCTAAAGCAGAGTGTGATCAATGGATGAGACAATGCTGTGTTTTTCACTTCAGAAATGGAGTTAAATCCGAGGTTCTGTGTCTTCCTACAGGCAAGACTTCGTTTCAGGTAAGGGCAGTCACTTTTCAGCTCAAACGAACTACATCGTTCACTGAGCTCACACGTTTCTCATCTTAACAGACAAGCTTTGGATGTTAGAGGACCAGTGCATTGTATCAGTTTCAGAAGAAGATTTGGACTACATATAGTCCGTATGTGTCGGAAACACCGTTCTTTTGTTCTGGACACAATCAGATTTCCTGCTCTATTAGAGACTCTAGAAAGCAAGAGCGTGCTTCTTGCTCTAAAGCAGAGTGTGATCCATTGATGAGAACTATGCTGTATGTTTCCCTTCAGAAATGGAGTTAAATCCCAGACTCTGTGTCTTCCTACAGGCAAGACTTCGTTTCAGGTAAGGGCAGTCACTTTTCAGCTCAAACGAACTACATCGTTCACTGAGCTCACACATTTCTCATCTTAACAGACAAGCATTGGATGTTAGAGGACCAGTGCTTTGTATCAGTTTCAGAAGCAGAGTTGGACTAGATATTGTCCGTATGTGTAGGAAACACCGTTCTTTTGTTCTCAACACACTCACGTTTCCTGCTGTCTTAGAGACTCTAGAAAGCAAGAGCGTGCTTCTTGTTCTATAGCAGAGTGTCATCAATGGATGAGACAATGCAGTGTGTTTCACTTCAGAAATGGAGTTAAATCCCAGGCTCTGAGTCTCCCTACAAGCAAGACTTCGTTTCAGGTAGGGGCAGTCACTTTTCTGCTCAAAGGAACTACATCGTTCACGAAGCTCACACTTTTCTCATCTTAACTGACAAGCATTGGATGTTAGAGGACCAGTGCATTGTATCAGTTTCAGAAGAAGATTTAGACTACATATGGTCTGTATGTGTAGGAAACACCGTTCTTTTGTTCTGGGCACAATCAGATTTCTTGCTGTATTAGATACTCTAGAAAGCAAGAGCGTGCTTCTTGCTCTAAAGCAGAGTGTGATCCATGGATGAGAACTATGCTGTGTGTTTCACTTCAGAAATTGACTTAAATCCCAGCCTCTGTGTCTTACTACAAGCAAGACTTCTTTTCAGGTAAGGGAAGTCACTTTTCTGCTCAAATGAACTATATCATTCACGAAGCTCACACGTTTCTCATCTTAATTGACAAGCATTGGATGGTAGAGGACCAGTGCTTTGTATCAGTTTCAGAAGAAGAGTTGGACTAGATATGGTCCATATGTGTAGGAAACACCGTACTTTTGTTCTGGGCACACTCAGATTTCCTGCTGTATTAAAAATTCAAGACAGCAAGAGCGTGCTTCTCGCTCTAAAGCAGAGTGTGATCAATGGATGATTACACTGCTGTGTGTTTTACTTCAGAAATGGAGTTAAATCCCAGGCTCTGAGTCTTCCTACAAGCAAGACTTAAATTCAGGTAAGGGCAGTCACTTTTCTGCTCAAACTATCTACATCGTTCACGAAGCTCACACATTTCTCATCTTAACTGACAAGCATTGGATGTTAGAGGGTCAGTGCTTTGTATCAGTTTCAGAAGCAGATTTGGACTACATATGGTCCATATGTGTAGGAAACACCGTTCTGTTGTTCTGGGCACACTCAGATTTCCTGCTGTATTAGAGAGTCTAGAAAGCTAGAGTGTGCTTCTCGCTCTAAAGCAGAGTGTGATCCATGGATGAGAACTATGCTGTGTGTTTCCCTTCATAAATGGAATTAAATCCCAGGCTCTGTGTCTTACTACAAGCAAGACTTCGTTTCAGGTAACGGCAGTCACTTTTCTGCTCAAATGAACTACATGATTCACGAAGCTCACACGTTTCTCATCTTAATTGACAAGAATTGGATGTTAGAGGACCAGTGCTTTGTATCAGTTTCAGAAGAAGAGTTGGACTAGATATGGTCCATATGTGTAGGAAACACCGTTCTTTTGTTCTGGACACACTCAGATTTCCTGCTGTCTTAGAGACTCTAGAAAGCAAGAGTGTGCTTCTTGATCTAAAGCAGAGTGTGATCCGTGGATGAGAACTATGCTGTGTGCTTGACTTCAGAAATGGTGTTAAATCCCAGGCTCTGAGTCTTCCTACAGTCAAGACTTCGTTTCAGGTAAGGGCAGTCACTTTTCTGCTCAAACGAACTACATCGTTCATGAAGCTCACACGTTTCTCATCTTAACTGACAAGCAATGGATGTTAGATGGTCAGTGCTTTGTATCAGTTTCAGAAGCAGATTTGGACTACATATGGTCCATATGTGTAGGAAACACCGTTCTTTTGTTCCGGGCACACTCAGATTTCCTGCTTTATTAGAGATTCTACAAAGCAAGAGTGTGCTTCTCGCTCTAAAGCAGAGTGTGATCCATGGATGAGAACTATGCTGTGTGTTTCCCTTCAGAAATGGACTTAAATCCCAGGCTCTATGTCTTCCTACAAGCAAGACTTCGTTTCAGGTAAGGGCAGTCACTTTTCTGCTCAAATGAACTACATCATTCACGAAGCTCACACCTTTCTCATCTTTATTGACAAGCATTGGATGTTAGAGGACCAGTGCTTTGTATCAGTTTCAGAAGAAGAGTTGGACTAGATAAGGTCCATATGTGTAGGAAACACCGTTCTTTTGTTATGGGCACACTCACGTTTCCTGCTGTCTTAGAGACTCTAGAAAGCAAGAGCGTGCTTCTTGTTCTAAAGCAGAGTGTGATCAATGGATGAGATAATGCTGTGTGTTTCACTTCAGAATTGGAGTTAAATCCCAGGCTCTGAGTCTCCCTACAAGCAAGACTTCGTTTCAGGTAAGGGCAGTCACTTTTCTGCTCAAAGGAACTACATCGTTCACGAAACTCACACGTTTCTCATCTTAACTGACAAGCATTGGATATTAGAGGACCAGTGCATTGTATCAGTTTCAGAAGAAGATTAGGACTACATATAGTCCGTAAGTGTAGGAAACACCGTTCTTTTGTTCTGGGCACAATCAGATTTCCTGCTGTATTAGAGACTCTAGAAAGCAAGAGCGTGCTTCTTGCTCTAAAGCAGAGTGTGATCCATGGATGAGAACTATGCTGTGTGATTCCCTTCAGAAATGGAGTTAAATCCCAGGCTCTGTGTCTTCCTACAGGCAAGACTTCGTTTCAGGTAAGGGCAGTCACTTTTCAGCTCAAACGAACTACATCGTTCACTGAGCTCACACGTTTCTCATCTTAACAGACAAGCATTGGATGTTAGAGGACCAGTGCATTGTATCAGTTTCAGAAGAAGATTAGGACTACATATAGTCCGTATGTGTAGGAAACACCGTTCTTTTGTTCTGGGCACAATCAGATTTCCTGCTGTATTAGAGACTCTAGAAAGCAAGAGCGTGCTTCTTGCTCTAAAGCAGAGTGTGATCCATGGATGAGAACTATGCTGTGTGTTTCCCTTCAGAAATGGAGTTAAATCCCAGGCTCTGTGTCTTCCTACAGGCAAGACTTCGTTTCAGGTAAGGGCAGTCACTTTTCAGCTCAAACGAACTACATCGTTCACTGAGCTCACACGTTTCTCATCTTAACAGACAAGCATTGGATGTTAGAGGACCAGTGCATTGTATCAGTTTCAGAAGAAGATTTGGACTACATGTAGTCCGTATGTGTCGGACACTGTTCTTTTGTTTTGGGCACAATCAGATTTTCTGCTCTATTAGAGACTCTAGAAAGCAAGAGCGTGCTTCCTGCTCTAAAGCAGAGTGTGATCCATTGATGAGAACTATGCTGTATGTTTCTCTTCATAAATGGAGTTAAATGCCAGGCTCTGTGTCTTCCTACAGGCAAGACTTCGTTTCAGGTAAGGGCAGTCACTTTTCAGCTCAAACGAACTTCATCGTTCACTGAGCTCACACATTTCTCATCTTAACAGACAAGCATTGGATGTTACAGGACCAGTGATTTGTATCAGTTTCAGAAGCAGATTTGGACTACATATGGTCCATATGTGTAGGAAACACCGTTCTTTTGTTCTGGGCACACTCAGATTTCCTGCTGTATTAGAAATTCAAGAAAGCAAGAGCGTGCTTCTCGCTCTAAAGCAGAGTGTGATCAATGGATGATTACACTGCTGTGTGTTTTACTTCTGAAATGGAGTTAAATCCCAGGCTCTGAGTCTTCCTACAAGCAAGACTTAAATTCAGGTAAGGGCAGTCACTTTTCTGCTCAAACTATCTACATCGTTCACGAAGCTCACACATTTCTCATCTTAACTGACAAGCATTGGATGTTAGAGGGTCAGTGCTTTGTATCAGTTTCAGAAGCAGATTTGGACTACATATGGTCCATATGTGTAGGAAACACCGTTCTTTTGTTCTGGGCACACTCAGATTTCCTGCTGTATTAGAGAGTCTAGAAAGCTAGAGTGTGCTTCTCGCTCTAAAGCAGAGTGTGATCCATGGATGAGAACTATGCTGTGTGTTTCCCTTCATAAATGGAATTAAATCCCAGGCTCTGTGTCTTACTACAAGCAAGACTTCGTTTCAGGTAACGGCAGTCACTTTTCTGCTCAAATGAACTACATCATTCACGAAGCTCACACGTTTCTCATCTTAATTGACAAGAATTGGATGTTAGAGGACCAGTGCTTTGTATCAGTTTCAGAAGAAGAGTTGGACTAGATATGGTCCATATGTGTAGGAAACACCGTTCTTTTGTTCTGGACACACTCAGATTTCCTGCTGTCTTAGAGACTCTAGAAAGCAAGAGTGTGCTTCTTGCTCTAAAGCAGAGTGTGATCCGTGGATGAGAACTATGCTGTGTGCTTGACTTCAGAAATGGTGTTAAATCCCAGGCTCTGAGTCTTCCTACAGTCAAGACTTCGTTTCAGGTAAGGGTAGTCACTTTTCAGCTCAAACGAACAACATCGTTCACTGAGCTCACACGTTTCTCATCTTAACTGACAAGCAATGGATGTTAGATGGTCAGTGCTTTGTATCAGTTTCAGAAGCAGATTTGGACTACATATGGTCCATATGTGTAGGAAACACCGTTCTTTTGTTCCGGGCACACTCAGATTTCCTGCTGTATTAGAGACTCTACAAAGCAAGAGTGTGCTTCTCGCTCTAAAGCAGAGAGTGATCCATGGATGAGAACTATGCTGTGTGTTTCCCTTCAGAAATGGACTTAAATCCCAGGCTCTATGTCTTCCTACAAGCAAGACTTCGTTTCAGGTAAGGGCAGTCACTTTTCTGCTCAAATGAACTACATCATTCACGAAGCTCACACCTTTCTCATCTTTATTGACAAGCATTGGATGTTAGAGGACCAGTGCTTTGTATCAGTTTCAGAAGAAGAGTTGGACTAGATATGGTCCATATGTGTAGGAAACACCGTTCTTTTGTTGTGGGCACACTCACGTTTCCTGCTGTCTTAGAGACTCTAGAAAGCAAGAGCGTGCTTCTTGTTCTAAAGCAGAGTGTGATCAATGGATGAGATAATGCTGTGTGTTTCACTTCAGAATTGGAGTTAAATCCCAGGCTCTGAGTCTCCCTACAAGCAAGACTTCGTTTCAGGTAAGGGCAGTCACTTTTCTGCTCAAAGGAACTACATCGTTCATGAAACTCACACGTTTCTCATCTTAACTGACAAGCATTGGATATTAGAGGACCAGTGCATTGTATCAGTTTCAGAAGAAGATTAGGACTACATATAGTCCGTAAGTGTAGGAAACACCGTTCTTTTGTTCTGGGCACAATCAGATTTCCTGCTGTATTAGAGACTCTAGAAAGCAAAAGCGTGCTTCTTGCTCTAAAGCAGAGTGTGATCCATGGATGAGAACTATGCTGTGTGATTCCCTTCAGAAATGGAGTTAAATCCCAGGCTCTGTGTCTTCCTAAAGGCAAGACTTCGTTTCAGGTAAGGGCAGTCACTTTTCAGCTCAAACGAACTTCATCGTTCACTGAGCTCACACATTTCTCATCTTAACAGACAAGCATTGGATGTTACAGGACCAGTGATTTGTATCAGTTTCAGAAGCAGATTTGGACTACATATGGTCCATATGTGTAGGAAACACCGTTCTTTTGTTCTGGGCACACTCAGATTTCCTGCTGTATTAGAAATTCAAGAAAGCAAGAGCGTGCTTCTCGCTCTAAAGCAGAGTGTGATCAATGGATGATTACACTGCTGTGTGTTTTACTTCTGAAATGGAGTTAAATCCCAGGCTCTGAGTCTTCCTACAAGCAAGACTTAAATTCAGGTAAGGGCAGTCACTTTTCTGCTCAAACTATCTACATCGTTCACGAAGCTCACACATTTCTCATCTTAACTGACAAGCATTGGATGTTAGAGGGTCAGTGCTTTGTATCAGTTTCAGAAGCAGATTTGGACTACATATGGTCCATATGTGTAGGAAACACCGTTCTGTTGTTCTGGGCACACTCAGATTTCCTGCTGTATTAGAGAGTCTAGAAAGCTAGAGTGTGCTTCTCGCTCTAAAGCAGAGTGTGATCCATGGATGAGAACTATGCTGTGTGTTTCCCTTCATAAATGGAATTAAATCCCAGGCTCTGTGTCTTACTACAAGCAAGACTTCGTTTCAGGTAACGGCAGTCACTTTTCTGCTCAAATGAACTACATGATTCACGAAGCTCACACGTTTCTCATCTTAATTGACAAGAATTGGATGTTAGAGGACCAGTGCTTTGTATCAGTTTCAGAAGAAGAGTTGGACTAGATATGGTCCATATGTGTAGGAAACACCGTTCTTTTGTTATGGACACACTCAGATTTCCTGCTGTCTTTGAGACTCTAGAAAGCAAGAGTGTGCTTCTTGCTCTAAAGCAGAGTGTGATCCGTGGATGAGAACTATGCTGTGTGCTTGACTTCAGAAATGGTGTTAAATCCCAGGCTCTGAGTCTTCCTACAGTCAAGACTTCGTTTCAGGTAAGGGTAGTCACTTTTCAGCTCAAACGAACTACATCGTTCACTGAGCTCACACGTTTCTCATCTTAACTGACAAGCAATGGATGTTAGATGGTCAGTGCTTTGTATCAGTTTCAGAAGCAGATTTGGACTACATATGGTCCATATGTGTAGGAAACACCGTTCTTTTGTTCCAGGCACACTCAGAATTCCTGCTGTATTAGAGACTCTACAAAGCAAGAGTGTGCTTCTCGCTCTAAAGCAGAGAGTGATCCATGGATGAGAACTATGCTGTGTGTTTCCCTTCAGAAATGGACTTAAATCCCAGGCTCTATGTCTTCCTACAAGCAAGACTTCGTTTCAGGTAAGGGCAGTCACTTTTCTGCTCAAATGAACTACATCATTCACGAAGCTCACACCTTTCTCATCTTTATTGACAAGCATTGGATGTTAGAGGACCAGTGCTTTGTATCAGTTTCAGAAGAAGAGTTGGACTAGATATGTTCCATATGTGTAGGAAACACCGTTCTTTTGTTGTGGGCACACTCACGTTTCCTGCTGTCTTAGAGACTCTAGAAAGCAAGAGCGTGCTTCTTGTTCTAAAGCAGAGTGTGATCAATGGATGAGATAATGCTGTGTGTTTCACTTATGAATTGGAGTTAAATCCCAGGCTCTGAGTCTCCCTACAAGCAAGACTTCGTTTCAGGTAAGGGCAGTCACTTTTCTGCTCAAAGGAACTACATCGTTCACGAAACTCACACGTTTCTCATCTTAACTGACAAGCATTGGATATTAGAGGACCAGTGCATTGTATCAGTTTCAGAAGAAGATTAGGACTACATATAGTCCGTAAGTGTAGGAAACACCGTTCTTTTGTTCTGGGCACAATCAGATTTCCTGCTGTATTAGAGACTCTAGAAAGCAAGAGCGTGCTTCTTGCTCTAAAGCAGAGTGTGATCCATGGATGAGAACTATGCTGTGTGATTCCCTTCAGAAATGGAGTTAAATCCCAGGCTCTGTGTCTTCCTAAAGGCAAGACTTCGTTTCAGGTAAGGGCAGTCACTTTTCAGCTCAAACGAACTACATCGTTCAATGAGCTCACACGTTTCTCATCTGAACAGACAAGCATTGGATGTTAGAAGACCAGTGCATTGTATCAGTTTCAGAAGAAGATTAGGACTACATATAGTCCGTATGTGTAGGAAACACCGTTCTTTTGTTCTGGGCACAATCAGATTTCCTGCTGTATTAGAGACTCTAGAAAGCAAGAGCGTGCTTCTTGCTCTAAAGCAGAGTGTGATCCATGGATGAGAACTATGCTGTGTGTTTCCCTTCAGAAATGGAGTTAAATCCCAGGCTCTGTGTCTTCCTACAGGCAAGACTTCGTTTCAGGTAAGGGCAGTCACTTTTCAGCTCAAACGAACTACATCGTTCACTGAGCTCACACGTTTCTCATCTTAACTGACAAGCAATGGATGTTAGATGGTCAGTGCTTTGTATCAGTTTCAGAAGCAGATTTGGACTACATATGGTCCATATGTGTAGGAAACACCGTTCTTTTGTTCTGGGCACACTCAGATTTCCTGCTGTATTAGAGAGTCTAGAAAGCTAGAGTGTGCTTCTCGCTCTAAAGCAGAGTGTGATCCATGGATGAGAACTATGCTGTGTGTTTCCCTTCATAAATGGAATTAAATCCCAGGCTCTGTGTCTTACTACAAGCAAGACTTCGTTTCAGGTAACGGCAGTCACTTTTCTGCTCAAATGAACTACATCATTCACGAAGCTCACACGTTTCTCATCTTAATTGACAAGAATTGGATGTTAGAGGACCAGTGCTTTGTATCAGTTTCAGAAGAAGAGTTGGACTAGATATGGTCCATATGTGTAGGAAACACCGTTCTTTTGTTCTGGACACACTCAGATTTCCTGCTGTCTTAGAGACTCTAGAAAGCAAGAGTGTGCTTCTTGCTCTAAAGCAGAGTGTGATCCGTGGATGAGAACTATGCTGTGTGCTTGACTTCAGAAATGGTGTTAAATCCCAGGCTCTGAGTCTTCCTACAGTCAAGACTTCGTTTCAGGTAAGGGTAGTCACTTTTCAGCTCAAACGAACAACATCGTTCACTGAGCTCACACGTTTCTCATCTTAACTGACAAGCAATGGATGTTAGATGGTCAGTGCTTTGTATCAGTTTCAGAAGCAGATTTGGACTACATATGGTCCATATGTGTAGGAAACACCGTTCTTTTGTTCCGGGCACACTCAGATTTCCTGCTGTATTAGAGACTCTACAAAGCAAGAGTGTGCTTCTCGCTCTAAAGCAGAGAGTGATCCATGGATGAGAACTATGCTGTGTGTTTCCCTTCAGAAATGGACTTAAATCCCAGGCTCTATGTCTTCCTACAAGCAAGACTTCGTTTCAGGTAAGGGCAGTCACTTTTCTGCTCAAATGAACTACATCATTCACGAAGCTCACACCTTTCTCATCTTTATTGACAAGCATTGGATGTTAGAGGACCAGTGCTTTGTATCAGTTTCAGAAGAAGAGTTGGACTAGATATGGTCCATATGTGTAGGAAACACCGTTCTTTTGTTGTGGGCACACTCACGTTTCCTGCTGTCTTAGAGACTCTAGAAAGCAAGAGCGTGCTTCTTGTTCTAAAGCAGAGTGTGATCAATGGATGAGATAATGCTGTGTGTTTCACTTCAGAATTGGAGTTAAATCCCAGGCTCTGAGTCTCCCTACAAGCAAGACTTCGTTTCAGGTAAGGGCAGTCACTTTTCTGCTCAAAGGAACTACATCGTTCATGAAACTCACACGTTTCTCATCTTAACTGACAAGCATTGGATATTAGAGGACCAGTGCATTGTATCAGTTTCAGAAGAAGATTAGGACTACATATAGTCCGTAAGTGTAGGAAACACCGTTCTTTTGTTCTGGGCACAATCAGATTTCCTGCTGTATTAGAGACTCTAGAAAGCAAAAGCGTGCTTCTTGCTCTAAAGCAGAGTGTGATCCATGGATGAGAACTATGCTGTGTGATTCCCTTCAGAAATGGAGTTAAATCCCAGGCTCTGTGTCTTCCTAAAGGCAAGACTTCGTTTCAGGTAAGGGCAGTCACTTTTCAGCTCAAACGAACTTCATCGTTCACTGAGCTCACACATTTCTCATCTTAACAGACAAGCATTGGATGTTACAGGACCAGTGATTTGTATCAGTTTCAGAAGCAGATTTGGACTACATATGGTCCATATGTGTAGGAAACACCGTTCTTTTGTTCTGGGCACACTCAGATTTCCTGCTGTATTAGAAATTCAAGAAAGCAAGAGCGTGCTTCTCGCTCTAAAGCAGAGTGTGATCAATGGATGATTACACTGCTGTGTGTTTTACTTCTGAAATGGAGTTAAATCCCAGGCTCTGAGTCTTCCTACAAGCAAGACTTAAATTCAGGTAAGGGCAGTCACTTTTCTGCTCAAACTATCTACATCGTTCACGAAGCTCACACATTTCTCATCTTAACTGACAAGCATTGGATGTTAGAGGGTCAGTGCTTTGTATCAGTTTCAGAAGCAGATTTGGACTACATATGGTCCATATGTGTAGGAAACACCGTTCTGTTGTTCTGGGCACACTCAGATTTCCTGCTGTATTAGAGAGTCTAGAAAGCTAGAGTGTGCTTCTCGCTCTAAAGCAGAGTGTGATCCATGGATGAGAACTATGCTGTGTGTTTCCCTTCATAAATGGAATTAAATCCCAGGCTCTGTGTCTTACTACAAGCAAGACTTCGTTTCAGGTAACGGCAGTCACTTTTCTGCTCAAATGAACTACATGATTCACGAAGCTCACACGTTTCTCATCTTAATTGACAAGAATTGGATGTTAGAGGACCAGTGCTTTGTATCAGTTTCAGAAGAAGAGTTGGACTAGATATGGTCCATATGTGTAGGAAACACCGTTCTTTTGTTATGGACACACTCAGATTTCCTGCTGTCTTTGAGACTCTAGAAAGCAAGAGTGTGCTTCTTGCTCTAAAGCAGAGTGTGATCCGTGGATGAGAACTATGCTGTGTGCTTGACTTCAGAAATGGTGTTAAATCCCAGGCTCTGAGTCTTCCTACAGTCAAGACTTCGTTTCAGGTAAGGGTAGTCACTTTTCAGCTCAAACGAACTACATCGTTCACTGAGCTCACACGTTTCTCATCTTAACTGACAAGCAATGGATGTTAGATGGTCAGTGCTTTGTATCAGTTTCAGAAGCAGATTTGGACTACATATGGTCCATATGTGTAGGAAACACCGTTCTTTTGTTCCAGGCACACTCAGAATTCCTGCTGTATTAGAGACTCTACAAAGCAAGAGTGTGCTTCTCGCTCTAAAGCAGAGAGTGATCCATGGATGAGAACTATGCTGTGTGTTTCCCTTCAGAAATGGACTTAAATCCCAGGCTCTATGTCTTCCTACAAGCAAGACTTCGTTTCAGGTAAGGGCAGTCACTTTTCTGCTCAAATGAACTACATCATTCACGAAGCTCACACCTTTCTCATCTTTATTGACAAGCATTGGATGTTAGAGGACCAGTGCTTTGTATCAGTTTCAGAAGAAGAGTTGGACTAGATATGTTCCATATGTGTAGGAAACACCGTTCTTTTGTTGTGGGCACACTCACGTTTCCTGCTGTCTTAGAGACTCTAGAAAGCAAGAGCGTGCTTCTTGTTCTAAAGCAGAGTGTGATCAATGGATGAGATAATGCTGTGTGTTTCACTTATGAATTGGAGTTAAATCCCAGGCTCTGAGTCTCCCTACAAGCAAGACTTCGTTTCAGGTAAGGGCAGTCACTTTTCTGCTCAAAGGAACTACATCGTTCACGAAACTCACACGTTTCTCATCTTAACTGACAAGCATTGGATATTAGAGGACCAGTGCATTGTATCAGTTTCAGAAGAAGATTAGGACTACATATAGTCCGTAAGTGTAGGAAACACCGTTCTTTTGTTCTGGGCACAATCAGATTTCCTGCTGTATTAGAGACTCTAGAAAGCAAGAGCGTGCTTCTTGCTCTAAAGCAGAGTGTGATCCATGGATGAGAACTATGCTGTGTGATTCCCTTCAGAAATGGAGTTAAATCCCAGGCTCTGTGTCTTCCTAAAGGCAAGACTTCGTTTCAGGTAAGGGCAGTCACTTTTCAGCTCAAACGAACTACATCGTTCAATGAGCTCACACGTTTCTCATCTGAACAGACAAGCATTGGATGTTAGAAGACCAGTGCATTGTATCAGTTTCAGAAGAAGATTAGGACTACATATAGTCCGTATGTGTAGGAAACACCGTTCTTTTGTTCTGGGCACAATCAGATTTCCTGCTGTATTAGAGACTCTAGAAAGCAAGAGCGTGCTTCTTGCTCTAAAGCAGAGTGTGATCCATGGATGAGAACTATGCTGTGTGTTTCCCTTCAGAAATGGAGTTAAATCCCAGGCTCTGTGTCTTCCTACAGGCAAGACTTCGTTTCAGGTAAGGGCAGTCACTTTTCAGCTCAAACGAACTACATCGTTCACTGAGCTCACACGTTTCTCATCTTAACTGACAAGCAATGGATGTTAGATGGTCAGTGCTTTGTATCAGTTTCAGAAGCAGATTTGGACTACATATGGTCCATATGTGTAGGAAACACCGTTCTTTTGTTCCGGGCACACTCAGATTTCCTGCTGTATTAGAGACTCCACAAAGCAAGAGTGTGCTTCTCCCTCTAAAGCAGAGTGTGATCCATGGATGAGAACTATGCTGTGTGTTTCCCTTCAGAAATGGACTTAAATCCCAGGCTCTATGTCTTCCTACAAGCAAGACTTCGTTTCAGGTAAGGGCAGTCACTTTTCTGCTCGAATGAACTACATCATTCACGAAGCTCACACCTTTCTCATCTTTATTGACAAGCATTGGATGTTAGAGGACCAGTGCTTTGTATCAGTTTCAGAAAAAGAGTTGGACTAGATATGGTCCATATGTGTAGGAAACACCGTTCTTTTGTTGTGGGCACACTCAGATTTCCTGCTGTATTAGAAATTATAGAAAGCAAGAGCGTGCTTCTTGCTCTAAAGCAGAGTGTGATCCATGGATGAGAACTATGCTGTCTGTTTCCCTTCAGAAATGGAGTTAAATCCCAGGCTCTGTGTCTTCCTACATGCAAGACATCGTTTCAGGTAAGGGCAGTCACTTTTCAGCTCAAACGAACTACATCGTTCACTGAGCTCACACATTTCTCATATAGCAGACAAGCATTGGATGTTAGAGGACCAGTGCTTTGTATCAGTTTCAGAAGCAGAGTTGGACTAGATAAGGTCCGTATGTGTAGGAAACACCGTTCTTTTGTTCTCAGCACACCCACGTTTCCTGTTGTCTTAGAGACTCTAGAAAGCAAGAGCGTGCTTCTTGTTCTAAAGCAGAGTGTGATCAATGGATGAGATAATGCTGTGTGTTTCACTTCAGAATTGGAGTTAAATCCCAGGCTCTGAGTCTCCCTACAAGCAAGACTTCTTTTCAGGTAAGGGCTGTCACTTTTCTGCTCAAAGGAACTACAACGTTCACGAAGCTCACACATTTCTCATCTTAACTGACAAGCATTGGATGTTAGAGGGTCAGTGCTTTGTATCAGTTTCAGAAGCAGATTTGGACTACATATGGTCCATATGTGTAGGAAACACCGTTCTTTTGTTCTGGGCACACTCAGATTTCCTGCTGTATTAGAGAGTCTAGAAAGCTAGAGTGTGCTTTTCGCTCTAAAGCAGAGTGTGATCCATGGATGAGAACTATGCTGTGTGTTTCCCTTCAGGAATGGATTTAAATCCCAGGCTCTGTGTCTTACTACAAGCAAGACTTCGTTTCAGGTAACGGCAGTCACTTTTCTGCTCAAATGAACTACATCATTCACGAAGCTCACACGTTTCTCATCTTAATTGACAAGAATTGGATGTTAGAGGACCAGTGCTTTGTATCAGTTTCAGAAGAAGAGTTGGACTAGATATGGTCCATATGTGTAGGAAACACCGTTCTTTTGTTCTGGACACACTCAGATTTCCTGCTGTCTTAGAGACTCTAGAAAGCAAGAGTGTGCTTCTTGCTCTAAAGCAGAGTGTGATCCATGGATGAGAACTATGCTGTGTGCTTGACTTCAGAAATGGAGTTAAATCCCAGGCTCTGAGTCTTCCTACAGGCAAGACTTCGTTTCAGGTAAGGGCAGTCACTTTTCAGCTCAAACGAACTACATCGTTCACTGAGCTCACACGTTTCTCATCTTAACTGACAAGCATTGGGTGTTAGAGGACCAGTGCATTTTATCAGTTTCAGAAGAAGATTTAGACTACATATAGTCCTTAGGTGTAGGAAACACCGTTCTTTTGTTCTGGGCACAATCAGATTTCCTGCTGTATTAGATACTCTAGAAAGCAAGAGCGTGCTTCTTGCTCTAAAGCAGAGTGTGATCCATGGATGAGAACTATGCTGTGTGTTTCACTTCAGTAATTGACTTAAATCCAAGGCTCTGTGTCTTACTACAAGCGAGACTTCGTTTCAAGTAAGGGCAGTCACTTTTCTGCTCAAATGAACTACATCATTCACGAAGCTCACATGTTTCTCATCTTAATTTCAAGCATTGGATGGTAGAGGACCAGTGCTTTGTATCAGTTTCAGAAGAAGAGTTGGACTAGATATGGTCCATATGTGTAGGAAACACCGTTCTTTTGTTCTGGGCACACTCAGGTTTCCTGCTGTATTAGAAATTCAAGAAAGCAAGAGCGTGCGTCTCGCTCTAAAGCAGAGTGTGATCAATGGATGATTACACTGCTGTGTGATTTACTTCAGAAATGGAGTTAAATCCCAGGCTCTGAGTCTTCCTACAAGCAAGACTTAAATTCAGGTAAGGGCAGTCACTTTTCTGCTCAAACTAACTACATCGTTCACGAAGCTCACACATTTCTCATCTTAACTGACAAGCATTGGATGTTAGAGGGTCACTGCTTTGTATCAGTTTCAGAAGCAGATTTGGACTACATATGGTCCATATGTGTAGGAAACACCGTTCTTTTGTTCTGGGCACACTCAGATTTCCTGCTGTATTAGAGAGTCTAGAAAGCTAGAGTGTGCTTCTCGCTCTAAAGCAGAGTGTGATCCATGGATGAGAACTATGCTGTGTGTTGCCCTTCAGAAATGGAGTTAAATCCCAGGCTCTGTGTCTTCCTACAAGCAAGACTTCGTTTCAGGTAAGGGCAGTCACTTTTCAGCTCAAATGAACTACATCGTTCACTGAGCTCACACATTTCTCATCTTAACACACAAGCATTGGATGTTAGAGACCAGTGCTTTGTATCAGTTTCAGTAGCAGCGTTGGACTAGATATGGTCCGTATGTGTAGGAAACACCGTTCTTTTTTTCTCAGCACACTCACGTTTCCTGGTGTCTTAGAGATTCTAGAAAGCAAGAGCGTGCTTCTTGTTCTAAAACAGACTGTGATCAATGGATGAGATAATGCTGTGTGTTTCACTTCAGAATTGGAGTTAAATCCCAGGCTCTGAGTCTCCCTACAAGCAAGATTTCGTTTCAGGTAAGGGCAGTCACTTTTCTGCTCAAAGGAACTACATCGTTCACGAAGCTCACACGTTTCTCATCTTAACTGACAAGCACTGGATGTTAGAGTACCAGTGCATTGTATCAGTTTCAGAAGAAGATTAGGAGTACATATAGTCCGTATGTGTAGGAAACACCGTTCTTTTGTTCTGGGCACAATCAGATTTCCTGCTGTATTAGAGACTCTAGAAAGCCAGAGCGTGCTTCTTGCTCTAAAGCAGAGTGTGATCCATGGATGAGAACTATGCTGTGTGTTTCCCTTCAGAAACGGAGTTAAATCCCAGGCTCTGTGTCTTCCTACAGGCAAGACTTCGTTTCAGGTAAGGGCAGTCACTTTTCTGCTCAAACTAACTACATCGTTCACGAAGCTCACACATTTCTCATCTTAACTGACAAGCATTGGATGTTAGAGGGTCAGTGCTTTGTATCAGTTTCAGAAGCAGATTTGGACTACATATGGTCCATATGTGTAGGAAACACCGTTCTTTTGTTCTGGGCACACTCAGATTTCCTGCTGTATTAGAGAGTGTAGAAAGCTAGAGTGTGCTTCTTGCTCTAAAGCAGAGTGTGATCCATGGATGAGTACTATGCTGTGTGTTTCCCTTCAGGAATGGATTTAAATCCCAGGCTCTGTGTCTTACTACAAGCAAGACTTCATTTCAGGTAAGGGCAGTCACTTTTCAGTTCAAAGGAACTACATCATTCACAAAGCTCACACTTTTCTCATCTTAACTGACAAGCACTGGATGTTAGAGGACCAGTGCATTCTATCAGTTTCAGAAGAAGATTTGGACTACATATAGTCTGTATGTGTAGGAAACACCGTTCTTTTGTTCTGGGCACACTCAGATTTCCTGCTGTCTTAGAGACTCTAGAAAGCAAGAGTGTGCTTCTTGCTCTAAAGCAGAGTGTGATCCATGGATGAGAACTATGCTGTGTGCTTGACTTCAGAAATGGAGTTAAATCCCAGGCTCTGAGTCTTCCTACATGCAAGACTTCGTTTCAGGTAAGGGCAGTCACTTTTCGGCTCAAACGAACTACATCGTTAATGAAGCTCACACGTTTCTCATCTTAAATGACAAGCAAAGTATGTTAGATGGTCAGTGCTTTGTATCAGTTTCAGAAGCAGATTTGGCCTACATATGGTCCATATGTGTGGAAACACCGTTCTTTTGTTCCGGGCACACTCAGATTTCCTGCTGTATTAGAGACTCTACAAAGCAAGAGTGTGCTTCTCGCTCTAAAGCAGAGTGTGATCCATGGATGAGAACTATTCTGTGTGTTTCCCTTCAGAAATGGACTTAAATCCCAGGCTCTGTGTCTTACTACAAGCAAGACTTCGTTTCAGGTAAGGGCAGTCACTTTTCTGCTCAAATGAACTACATCATTCACGAAGCTCACACGTTTCTCATCTTAATTGACAAGCATTGGATGTTAGAGGACCAGTGCTTTGTATCAGTTTCAGAAGAAGAGTTGGACAAGATATGGTCCATATGTGTAGGAAACACCGTTCTTTTGTTCTGGGCACACTCAGATTTCCTGCTGTATTAGAAATTCTAGAAAGCAAGAGCGTGCTTCTTGCTCTAAAGCAGAGTGTGATCCATGGATGAGAACTATGCTGTGTGTTTCCCTTCAGAAATGGAGTTAAATCCCAGGCTCTGTGTCTTCCTACAAGCAAGACTTCGTTTCAGGTAAGGGCAGTCACTTTTCAGCTCAAACGAACTACATCGTTCACTGAGCTCACACATTTCTCATCTTAACAGACAAGCATTGGATGTTAGAGGACCAGTGCTTTGTATCAGTTTCAGAAGCAGAGTTGGACTAGATATGGTCCCTATTTGTAGGAAACACCGTTCTTTTGTTCTCAGCACACTCACGTTTCCTGCTGTCTTAGAGACTCTAGAAAGCAAGAGCGTGCTTCTTGCTCTAAAGCAGAGTGTGATCCATGGATGAGAACTATGCTGTGTGTTTCCCTTCAGAAATGGACTTAAATCCCAGGCTCTGTGTCTTCCTACAAGCAAGACTTCATTTCAGGTAAGGGCAGTCACTTTTCAGTTCAAAGGAACTACATCATTCACAAAGCTCACACATTTCTCATCTTAACTGACAAGCACTGGATGTTAGAGGACCAGTGCATTCGATCAGTTTCAGAAGAAGATTTGGACTACATATAGTCCGTATGTGTAGGAAACACCATTCTTTTGCTCTGGGCACACTCAGATTTCCTGCTGTATTAGAAATTCTAGAAAGCAAGAGCGTGCTTCTCCCTCTAAAGCAGAGTGTGATCCATTGATGAGAACTATGCTGTATGTTTCCCTTCAGAAATGGAGTTAAATCCCAGGCTCTGAGTCTCCCTACAAGCAAGACTTCGTTTCAGGTAGGGGCAGTCACTTTTCTGCTCAAAGGAACTACATCGTTCACGAAGCTCACCCGTTTCTCATCTTAAATGACAAGCATTGGATGTTAGACGACCAGTGCATTGTATCAGTTTCAGAAGAAGATTTAGACTACATATAGTCTGTATGTATAGGAAACACCGTTCTTTTGTTCTGGGCACAATCAGATTTCCTGCTCTATTAGAAATTCTAGAAAGCAAGAGCGTGCTTCTTGCTCTAAAGCAGAGTGTGATCCATGGATGAGAACTATGCTGTGTGTTTCCCTTCAGAAATGGAGTTAAATACCAGGCTCTGTGTCTTCCTACAAGCAAGAGTTCCTTTCAGGTAAGGGCAGTCACTTTTCAGCTCAAACGAACTACATCGTTCACTGAGCTCACACATTTCTCATCTTAACAGACAAGCATTGGATGTTAGAGGACCAGTGCTTTGTATCAGTTTCAGAAGCAGAGTTGGACTAGATATGGTCCCTATGTGTAGGAAACACCGTTCTTTTTTTCTCAGCACACTCACGTTTCCTTCTGTCTTAGAGACTCTAGAAAGCAAGAGCGTGCTTCTCCCTCTAAAGCAGAGTGTGATCAATGGATGAGATAATGCTGTGTGTTTCACTTCAGAATTGGAGTTAAATCCCAGGCTCTGAGTCTCCCTACAAGCAAGACTTCGTTTCAGGTAAGGGCAGTCACTTTTCTGCTCAAAGGAACTACATCGTTCACGAAGCTCACACGTTTCTCATCTTAACTGACAAGCATTGGATATTAGAGGACGAGTGCATTGTATCAGATTCAGAAGAAGATTAGGACTACATATAGTCCGTATGTGTAGGAAACACCGTTCTTTTGTTCTGGGCACAATCAGATTTCCTGCTGTATTAGAGACTCTAGAAAGCAAGAGCGTGCTTCTTGCTCTAAAGCAGAGTGTGATCCATGGATGAGAACTATGCTGTGTGTTTCCCTTCAGAAATGGACTTAAATCCCAGGCTCTGTGTCTTCCTACAGGGAAGACTTCGTTTCAGGTAAGGGCAGTCACTTTTCTGCTCAAACTAACTACTTCGTTCACGAAGCTCACACATTTCTCATCTAAACTGACAAGCATTGGATGTTAGAGGGTCAGTGCTTTGTACCAGTTTCAGAAGCAGATTTGGACTACATATGCTCCATATGTGTAGGAAACACCGTTCTTTTGTTCTGGGCACACTCAGATTTCCTGCTGTATTAGAGAGTCTAGAAAGCTAGAGTGTGCTTCTTGCTCTAAAGCAGAGTGTGATCCATGGATGAGTACTATGCTGTGTGTTTCCCTTCAGGAATGGATTTAAATCCCAGGCTCTGTGTCTTACTACAAGCAAGACTTCATTTCAGGTAAGGGCAGTCACTTTTCAGTTCAAAGGAACTACATCATTCACAAAGCTCACACTTTTCTCATCTTAACTGACAAGCACTGGATGTTAGAGGACCAGTGCATTCTATCAGTTTCAGAAGAAGATTTGGACTACATATAGTCTGTATGTGTAGGAAACACCGTTCTTTTGTTCTGGGCACACTCAGATTTCCTGCTGTCTTAGAGACTCTAGAAAGCAAGAGTGTGCTTCTTGCTCTAAAGCAGAGTGTGATCCATGGATGAGAACTATGCTGTGTGCTTGACTTCAGAAATGGAGTTAAATCCCAGGCTCTGAGTCTTCCTACATGCAAGACTTCGTTTCAGGTAAGGGCAGTCACTTTTCGGCTCAAACGAACTACATCGTTCATGAAGCTCACACGTTTCTCATCTTAAATGACAAGCAAAGGATGTTAGATGGTCAGTGCTTTGTATCAGTTTCAGAAGCAGATTTGGCCTACATATGGTCCATATGTGTGGAAACACCGTTCTTTTGTTCCGAGCACACTCAGATTTCCTGCTGTATTAGAGACTCTACAAAGCAAGAGTGTGCTTCTCGCTCTAAAGCAGAGTGTGATCCATGGATGAGAACTATTCTGTGTGTTTCCCTTCAGAAATGGACTTAAATCCCAGGCTCTGTGTCTTACTACAAGCAAGACTTCGTTTCAGGTAAGGGCAGTCACTTTTCTGCTCAAATGAACTACATCATTCACGAAGCTCACACGTTTCTCATCTTAATTGACAAGCATTGGATGTTAGAGGACCAGTGCTTTGTATCAGTTTCAGAAGAAGAGTTGGACAAGATATGGTCCATATGTGTAGGAAACACCGTTCTTTTGTTCTGGGCACACTCAGATTTCCTGCTGTATTAGAAATTCTAGAAAGCAAGAGCGTGCTTCTTGCTCTAAAGCAGAGTGTGATCCATGGATGAGAACTATGCTGTGTGTTTCCCTTCAGAAATGGAGTTAAATCCCAGGCTCTGTGTCTTCCTACAAGCAAGACTTCGTTTCAGGTAAGGGCAGTCACTTTTCAGCTCAAACGAACTACATCGTTCACTGAGCTCACACATTTCTCATCTTAACAGACAAGCATTGGATGTTAGAGGACCAGTGCTTTGTATCAGTTTCAGAAGCAGAGTTGGACTAGATATGGTCCCTATGTGTAGGAAACACCGTTCTTTTGTTCTCAGCACACTCACGTTTCCTGCTGTCTTAGAGACTCTAGAAAGCAAGAGCGTGCTTCTTGCTCTAAAGCAGAGTGTGATCCATGGATGAGAACTATGCTGTGTGTTTCCCTTCAGAAATGGACTTAAATCCCAGGCTCTGTGTCTTCCTACAAGCAAGACTTCATTTCAGGTAAGGGCAGTCACTTTTCAGTTCAAAGGAACTACATCATTCACAAAGCTCACACATTTCTCATCTTAACTGACAAGCACTGGATGTTAGAGGACCAGTGCATTCGATCAGTTTCAGAAGAAGATTTGGACTACATATAGTCCGTATGTGTAGGAAACACCATTCTTTTGCTCTGGGCACACTCAGATTTCCTGCTGTATTAGAAATTCTAGAAAGCAAGAGCGTGCTTCTCCCTCTAAAGCAGAGTGTGATCCATTGATGAGAACTATGCTGTATGTTTCCCTTCAGAAATGGAGTTAAATCCCAGGCTCTGAGTGTCCCTACAAGCAAGACTTCGTTTCAGGTAGGGGCAGTCACTTTTCTGCTCAAAGGAACTACATCGTTCACGAAGCTCACCCGTTTCTCATCTTAAATGACAAGCATTGGATGTTAGACGACCAGTGCATTGTATCAGTTTCAGAAGAAGATTTAGACTACATATAGTCTGTATGTATAGGAAACACCTTTCTTTTGTTCTGGGCACAATCAGATTTCCTGCTCTATTAGAAATTCTAGAAAGCAAGAGCGTGCTTCTTGCTCTAAAGCAGAGTGTGATCCATGGATGAGAACTATGCTGTGTGTTTCCCTTCAGAAATGGAGTTAAATACCAGGCTCTGTGTCTTCCTACAAGCAAGAGTTCCTTTCAGGTAAGGGCAGTCACTTTTCAGCTCAAACGAACTACATCGTTCACTGAGCTCACACATTTCTCATCTTAACAGACAAGCATTGGATGTTAGAGGACCAGTGCTTTGTATCAGTTTCAGAAGCAGAGTTGGACTAGATATGGTCCCTATGTGTAGGAAACACCGTTCTTTTTTTCTCAGCACACTCACGTTTCCTTCTGTCTTAGAGACTCTAGAAAGCAAGAGCGTGCTTCTCCCTCTAAAGCAGAGTGTGATCAATGGATGAGATAATGCTGTGTGTTTCACTTCAGAATTGGAGTTAAATCCCAGGCTCTGAGTCTCCCTACAAGCAAGACTTCGTTTCAGGTAAGGGCAGTCACTTTTCTGCTCAAAGGAACTACATCGTTCACGAAGCTCACACGTTTCTCATCTTAACTGACAAGCATTGGATATTAGAGGACGAGTGCATTGTATCAGATTCAGAAGAAGATTAGGACTACATATAGTCCGTATGTGTAGGAAACACCGTTCTTTTGTTCTGGGCACAATCAGATTTCCTGCTGTATTAGAGACTCTAGAAAGCAAGAGCGTGCTTCTTGCTCTAAAGCAGAGTGTGATCCATGGATGAGAACTATGCTGTGTGTTTCCCTTCAGAAATGGACTTAAATCCCAGGCTCTGTGTCTTCCTACAGGGAAGACTTCGTTTCAGGTAAGGGCAGTCACTTTTCTGCTCAAACTAACTACTTCGTTCACGAAGCTCACACATTTCTCATCTAAACTGACAAGCATTGGATGTTAGAGGGTCAGTGCTTTGTACCAGTTTCAGAAGCAGATTTGGACTACATATGGTCCATATGTGTAGGAAACACCGTTCTTTTGTTCTGGGCACACTCAGATTTCCTGCTGTATTAGAGAGTCTAGAAAGCTAGAGTGTGCTTCTCGCTCTAAAGCAGAGTGTGATCCATGGATGAGTACTATGCTGTGTGTTTCCCTTCAGAAATGGATTTAAATCCCAGGCTCTGTGTCTTACTACAAGCAAGACTTCGTTTCAGGTAAGGGCAGTCACTTTTCAGTTCAAAGGAACTACATCATTCACAAAGCTCACACTTTTCTCATCTTAACTGACAAGCACTGGATGTTAGAGGACCAGTGCATTCTATCAGTTTCAGAAGAAGATTTGGACTACATATTGTCTGTATGTGTAGGAAACACCGTTCTTTTGTTCTGTGCACACTCAGATTTCCTGCTGTCTTAGAGACTCTAGAAAGCAAGAGTGTGCTTCTTGCTCTAAAGCAGAGTGTGATCTATGGAGGAGAACTATGCTGTGTGCTTGACTTCAGAAATGAAGTTAAATCCCAGGCTCTGAGTCTTCCTACAGGCAAGACTTCGTTTCAGGTAAGGGCAGTCACTTTTTGGCTCAAACGAACTACATCGTTCATGAAGCTCACATGTTTCTCATCTTAACTGACAAGCAATGGATGTTAGATGGTCAGTGCTTTGTATCAGTTTCAGAAGCAGATTTGGACTACATATGGTCCATATGTGTAGGAAACACCGTTCTTTTGTTCCGGGCACACTCAGATTTCCTGCTTTATTAGAGACTCTACAAAGCATGAGTGTGCTTCTCGCTCTAAAGCAGAGTGTGATCCATGGATGATAACTATGCTGTGTGTTTCCCTTCAGAAATGGACTTAAATTCCAGGCTTGTGTCTTACTACAAGCAAGACTTCGTTTCAGGTAAGGGCAGTCACTTTTCAGTTCAAAGGAACTACATCATTCACAAAGCTCACACATTTCTCATCTTAACTGACAAGCACTGGATGTTAGAGGACCAGTGCATTCGATCAGTTTCAGAAGAAGATTTGGACTACATATAGTCCGTATGTGTAGGAAACACCATTCTTTTGTTCTGGGCACACTCAGATTTCCTGCTGTATTAGAAATTCTAGAAAGCAAGAGCGTGCTTCTCCCTCTAAAGCAGAGTGTGATCCATTGATGAAAACTATGCTGTATGTTTCCCTTCAGAAATGGAGTTAAATCTCAGGCTCTGAGTCTCCCTACAAGCAAGACTTCGTTTCAGGTAGGGGCAGTCACTTTTCTGCTCAAAGGAACTACATCGTTCACGAAGCTCACACGTTTCTCATCTTAACAGACAAGCATTGGATTTTAGAGGACCAGTGCTTTGTATCAGTTTCAGAAGCAGAGTTGGACTAGATATGGTCCCTATGTGTAGGAAACACCGTTCTTTTGTTCTCAGCACACTCACGTTTCCTGCTGTCTTAGAGACTCTAGAAAGCAAGAGCGTGCTTCTTGTTCTAAAGCAGAGTGTGATCAATGGATGAGATAATGCTGTGTGTTTCACTTCAGAATTGGAGTTAAATCCCAGGCTCTGAGTCTCCCTACAAGCAAGACTTCGTTTCAGGTAAGGGCAGTCACTTTTCTGCTCAAAGAAACTACATCGTTCACGAAGCTCACACGTTTCTCATCTTAACTGACAAGCATTGGATATTAGAGGACCAGTGCATTGTATCAGTTTCAGAAGAAGATTAGGACTACATATAGTCCGTATGTGTAGGAAACACCGTTCTTTTGTTCTGGGCACAATCAGATTTCCTGCTGTATTAGATACTCTAGAAAGCAAGAGCGTGCTTCTTGCTCTAAAGCAGAATGTGATCCATGGATGAGAACTATGCTGTGTGTTTCCATTCAGAAATGGAGTTAAATCCCAGGCTCTGTGTCTTACTACAAGCAAGACTTCATTTCAGGTAAGGGCAGTCACTTTTCTGCTCAAATGAACTACATCATTCACGAAGCTCACACGTTTCTCATCTTAATTGACTAGCATTGGATGGTAGAGGACCAGTGCTTTGTATCAGTTTCAGAAGAAGTGTTGGACTAGATATGGTCCATATGTGTAGGAAACACCGTTCTTTTGTTCTGGGCACACTCAGATTTCCTGCTGTATTAGAAATTCTAGAAAGCAAGAGCGTGCTTCTCCCTCTAAAGCAGAGTGTGATCAATGGATGATTACACTGCTGTGTGTTTTACTTCAGAAATGGAGTTAAATCCCAGGCTCGGTGTCTTCCTACAGGCAAGACTTCGTTTCAGGTAAGGGCAGTCACTTTTCAGCTCAAACGAACTACATTGTTCACGAAGCTCACACGTTTCTCATCTTAACAGGCAAGCATTGGATTTTAGAAGACCAGTGCTTTGTATCAGATTCAGAAGCAGAGTTCGACTATATAATGTCCGTATGTGTAGGAAACATCGTTATTTTGTTCTCAGCACACTCACATTTCCTGCTGTCTTAGAGACTCTAGAAAGCAAGAGTGTGATTCTTGCTCTAAAGCAGAGTGTGATCCATGGATGCGAACTATGCTGTGTGTTTCACTTCAGAAATGGAGTTAAATCCCAGGCTCTGAGTCTTCCTACAAGCAAGACTTCGTTTCAGGTAAGGGCAGTCACTTTTCTGCTCAAACGAACTACATCGTTCACGAAGCTCACACGTTTCTCATCTTATCTGACAAGCATTGGATGTTAGAGGACCAGTGCATTGTATCAGTTTCAGAAGAAGGTTTGGACTACATATAGTCCGTATGTGTAGGAAACACCATTCTTTTGTTCTGGGCACACTCAGATTTCCTGCTGTATTAGAGAATCTAGAAAGCAAGAGCGGGCTTCTTGCTCTAAAGCAGAGTGTGATCCATGGATGAGAACTATGCTGTGTGTTTCCCTTCAAAATGGAGTTAAATCCCAGGCTCTGTGTCTTCCTACAAGCAAGACTTCGCTTCAGGTAAGGGCAGTCACTTTTCACTCAAACGCACTACAGTGTTCACAAAGCTCACACGTTTCTCATCTTAAGAGACAAGGATTGGATTTTAGAGGACCAGTGCTTTGTATCAGTTTCAGATGCAGAGTTGGTCTATATAATGTCCGTAATTGTAGGAAACACCGTTCTTTTGTTCTCAGCACACTCACGTTTCCTGCTGTCTTAGAGACTCTAGAAAGCAAGAGCGTGCTTCTTGTTCTAAAGCAGAGTGTGATCAATGGATGATTACACTGCTGTGTGTTTTACTTCAGAAATGGAGTTAAATCCCAGGCTCTGTGTCTTCCTATAAGCAAGACTTCGTGTCAGGTAAGGGCAGTCACTTTTCTGCTCAAATGAACTACATCATTCACGAAGCTCACACGTTTCTCATCTTAATTGACAAGCATTGGATGTTAGAGGACCAGTGCTTTGTATCAGTTTCAGAAGAAGAGTTGGACTAGATATGGTCCATATGTGTAGGAAACACCGTTCTTTTGTTCTGGGCACACTCAGATTTCCTGCTGTATTAGAGAGTCTAGAAAGCTAGAGTGTGCTTTTCGCTCTAAAGCAGAGTGTGATCCATGGATGAGAACTATGCTGTGTGTTTCCGTTCAGAAATGGACTTAAATCCCAGGCTCTGTGTCTTACTACAAGCAAGACTTCGTTTCAGGTAAGGGCAGTCACTTTTCAGTTCAAAGGAACTACATCATTCACAAAGCTCACACGTTTCTCATCTTAACTGACAAGCACTGGATGTTAGAGGACCAGTGCATTCTATCTGTTTCAGAAGCAGAGTTGGACTACATATGGTCCGTATGTGTAGGAAACACCGTTCTTTTGTTCTGGGCACACTCAGATTTCCTGCTGTCTTAGAGACTCTTGAAAGCAAGAGTGTGCTTCTTGCTCTAAAGCAGAGTGTGATCCATGGATGAGAACTATGCTGTGTGTTTCCCTTCAGAAAAGGAGTTAAATCCCAGGCTCTGAGTCTCCCTACAAGCAAGACTTCGTTTCAGGTAAGGGCAGTCACTTTTCTGCTCAAAGAAACTACATCGTTCACGAAGCTCACACGTTTCTCATCTTAACTGACAAGCATTGGATATTAGAGGACCAGTGCATTGTATCAGTTTCAGAAGAAGATTAGGACTACATATAGTCCGTATGTGTAGGAAACACCGTTCTTTTGTTCTGGGCACAATCAGATTTCCTGCTGTATTAGATACTCTAGAAAGCAAGAGCGTGCTTCTTGCTCTAAAGCAGAATGTGATCCATGGATGAGAACTATGCTGTGTGTTTCCATTCAGAAATGGAGTTAAATCCCAGGCTCTGTGTCTTACTACAAGCAAGACTTCATTTCAGGTAAGGGCAGTCACTTTTCTGCTCAAATGAACTACATCATTCACGAAGCTCACACGTTTCTCATCTTAATTGACTAGCATTGGATGGTAGAGGACCAGTGCTTTGTATCAGTTTCAGAAGAAGTGTTGGACTAGATATGGTCCATATGTGTAGGAAACACCGTTCTTTTGTTCTGGGCACACTCAGATTTCCTGCTGTATTAGAAATTCTAGAAAGCAAGAGCGTGCTTCTCCCTCTAAAGCAGAGTGTGATCAATGGATGATTACACTGCTGTGTGTTTTACTTCAGAAATGGAGTTAAATCCCAGGCTCGGTGTCTTCCTACAGGCAAGACTTCGTTTCAGGTAAGGGCAGTCACTTTTCAGCTCAAACGAACTACATTGTTCACGAAGCTCACACGTTTCTCATCTTAACAGGCAAGCATTGGATTTTAGAAGACCAGTGCTTTGTATCAGATTCAGAAGCAGAGTTCGACTATATAATGTCCGTATGTGTAGGAAACATCGTTATTTTGTTCTCAGCACACTCACATTTCCTGCTGTCTTAGAGACTCTAGAAAGCAAGAGTGTGATTCTTGCTCTAAAGCAGAGTGTGATCCATGGATGCGAACTATGCTGTGTGTTTCACTTCAGAAATGGAGTTAAATCCCAGGCTCTGAGTCTTCCTACAAGCAAGACTTCGTTTCAGGTAAGGGCAGTCACTTTTCTGCTCAAACGAACTACATCGTTCACGAAGCTCACACGTTTCTCATCTTATCTGACAAGCATTGGATGTTAGAGGACCAGTGCATTGTATCAGTTTCAGAAGAAGGTTTGGACTACATATAGTCCGTATGTGTAGGAAACACCATTCTTTTGTTCTGGGCACACTCAGATTTCCTGCTGTATTAGAGAATCTAGAAAGCAAGAGCGGGCTTCTTGCTCTAAAGCAGAGTGTGATCCATGGATGAGAACTATGCTGTGTGTTTCCCTTCAAAATGGAGTTAAATCCCAGGCTCTGTGTCTTACTACAAGCAAGACTTCGTTTCAGGTAAGGGCAGTCACTTTTCAGTTCAAAGGAACTACATCATTCACAAAGCTCACACGTTTCTCATCTTAACTGACAAGCACTGGATGTTAGAGGACCAGTGCATTCTATCTGTTTCAGAAGCAGAGTTGGACTACATATGGTCCGTATGTGTAGGAAACACCGTTCTTTTGTTCTGGGCACACTCAGATTTCCTGCTGTCTTAGAGACTCTTGAAAGCAAGAGTGTGCTTCTTGCTCTAAAGCAGAGTGTGATCCATGGATGAGAACTATGCTGTGTGTTTCCCTTCAGAAAAGGAGTTAAATCCCAGGCTCTGTGTCTTCCTACAAGCAAGACTTCGTTTCAGGTAAGGGCAGTCACTTTTCAGCTCAAACGAACTACATCACTCACGGAGCTCACACGTTTCTCATCTTAACAGACAAGCATTGGCTGTTAGAGGACCAGTGCTTTGTATCAATATCAGAAGCAAATTTGGACTACTTATGGTCTGTATGTGTACGAAAACCCGTTCTTTTGTTCTGGGCACACTTATATTTCCTGCTGTATTAACGACTCTTGAAAGCAAGAGTGTGCTTCTCGCTCTAATGCAGAGTGTGATCAATGGATGAGAACTATGCTGTGTATTTCCCTTCAGAAATGGAATTAAATCCCAGGCTCTGAGTCTTCCTACAAGCAAGACTTCCTTTCAGGTAAAGGCAGTTTCTTTCTTGCTCAAAAGAACTACATCGTTCACGAAACTCACACGTTTCTCATCTTAACTGACAAGCATTGGATGTTAGAGGACCAGTGCTTTGTATCAGTTTCCGAAGCAGAGTTGGACTAGATATGGTCCGTATGTGTAGGAAACACCTTCTTTTGTTCTCAGCACACTTACGTTTCCTGCTGTCTTAGAGACTCTAGAAAGCAAGAGCGTGCTTCTTGCTCTAAAGCAGAGTGTGATCCATGGATGAGAACTATGCTGTGTGTTTCCCTTCAGAAATGGAATTAAATCCCAGGATCTGAGTCTTCCTACAAGCAAGACTTCGTTTCAGGTAAGGGCAGTCACTTTTCAGCTCAAACGAACTACATCTTTCACGAAGCTCACACGTTTCTCATCCTAACTGACAAGCTTTGGATGTTAGAGGACCAGTGCTTTGTATCAATATCAGAAGCAGATTTGGACTACATATGGTCTGTATGTGTACGAAAACCCGTTCTTTTGTTCTGGGCACACTTATATTTCCTGCTGTATTAATGACTCTTGAAAGCAAGAGTGTGCTTCTCGCTCTAATGCAGAGTGTGATCAATGGATGAGAACTATGCTGTGTATTTCCCTTCAGAAATGGAATTAAATCCCAGGCTCTGAGTCTTCCTACAAGCAAGACTTCCTTTCAGGTAAAGGCAGTTTCTTTCTTGCTCAAAATAACTACATCGTTCACGAAACTCACACGTTTCTCATCTTAACTGACAAGCATTGGATGTTAGAGGACCAGTGCTTTGTATCAGTTTCAGAAGCAGAGTTGGACTAGATATGGTCCGTATGTGTAGGAAACACCTTCTTTTGTTCTCAGCACACTCACGTTTCCTGCTGTCTTAGAGACTCTAGAAAGCAAGAGCGTGCTTCTTGCTCTAAAGCAGAGTGTGATCCATGGATGAGAACTATGCTGTGTGTTTCACTTTAGAAATGGAGTTAAATCCCAGGCTCTGAGTCTTCCTACAAGCAAGACTTCGTTACAGGTAAGGGCAGTAACTTTTCAGCTCAAACGAACTACATCGTTCACGAAGCTCACACGTTTCTCATCCTAACTGACAAGCTTTGGATGTTAGAGGACCAGTGCTTTGTATCAATTTCAGAAGCAGATTTGGACTACATATGGTCCGTATGTGTAGGAAACACCGTTCTTTTGTTCTGGGCACACTCAGATTTCACAGTGTATTAGAGACTCGATTAAGCAAGAGTGTGCTTCTTGCTCTAAAGCAGAGTGTGATCAATGGATGAGAACTCTGCTGTGAGTTTCACTTCCGAAATGGAGTTAAATCCCAAGCTCTGAGTCTTCCTACAAGCAAGACATCATTTAAGGTAAGGGCAGTCACTTTTCTGCTCAAAGGAACTACATCGTTCACTAAGCTCACACGTTTCTCATCTTAACTGACAAGCATTAGATGTTAGAGGTCCTGTGCTTTGTATCAGTTTCAGAAGCAGATTTGGACTACATATGGTCCGTATCTGTAGGAAACACCATTCTTTTGTTTTGAGCACACTCATGTTTCCTGCTGCATTAGACAATCTAGAAAGCAAGAGCTTGCTTCTCACTCTAAAGCAGAGTGTCATACATGGATGAGAACTATGCTGTGTGTTTCCCTTCAGAAATGGAGTTAAATCCCAGGCTCTGAGTCTTCCTACAAGCAAGACTTCGTTTAAGGTAAGGGCAGTCACTTTTCTGCTCAAACGAACTACATCGTTCACGAAGCTCACACGTTTCTCATCTTAACTGACAAGAATTGGATGTTAGAGGACCAGTGCTATGTATCAGTTTTAGAAGCAGAGTTGGACTAGATATGGTCCATATGTGTAGGAAACACCGTTCTTTTTTTCTCAGCACACTCACGTTTCCTGCTGTCTTAGAGAATCTAGAAAGCAAGAGCATGCTTCTTGCTCTAAAGCAGAGTGTGATCACTTGATGAGAACTCTGCTGTGTGTTTCAATTCAGAAATGGAATTATATCCCAGTCTCTGAGTCTTGCTACAAGCAAGACTTCGTTTCAGTTAAGTGCAGTTACTTAACAGGTCAAACGGCCTACATCGTTCATGAAGCTCACATGATTCGGAGCTTACCTGACAAGCATTGGATGTTAGAGGACCTGTGGTTTGTTTCAGTTTCAGAAGCAGAGTTGAACTAGATATGGTCCGTATGTTTGGGAAACACCGTTCTTTTGTTCTGAACACACTCATGTTTCCTGCTTTATTAAAGACTCTAGAAAGCAAGAGCGTGCTTCTAGCTCTAAAGCAGAGTGTGATGCATGGATGAGAACTATGCTGTGTGTTTCCCTTCAGAAATGGAGTTAAATCCCAGGTTCTGAGTCTTCCTACAAGCAAGACTTCATTTCAGGTAAGGGCAGTCACTTTTCAGCTCAAACGAACTACATCGTTCACGAAGCTCACACGTTTCTCATCCTAACTGACAAGCTTTGGATGTTAGAGGACCAGTGCTTTGTATCAATATCAGAAGCAGATTTGGACTACATATGGTCTGTATGTGTACGAAAACCCGTTCTTTTGTTCTGGGCACACTTATATTTCCTGCTGTATTAACGACTCTTGAAAGCAAGAGTGTGCTTCTCGCTCCAATGCAGAGTGTGATCAATGGATGAGAACTATGCTGTGTATTTCCCTTCAGAAATGGAATTAAATCCCAGGCTCTGAGTCTTCCTACAAGCAAGACTTCCTTTCAGGTAAAGGCAGTTTCTTTCTTGCTCAAAAGAACTACATCGTTCACGAAACTCACACGTTAATCATCTTAACTGACAAGCATTGGATGTTAGAGGACCAGTGCTTTGTATCAGTTTCCGAAGCAGAGTTGGACTAGATATGGTCCGTATGTGTAGGAAACACCTTCTTTTGTTCTCAGCACACTTACGTTTCCTGCTGTCTTAGAGACTCTAGAAAGCAAGAGCGTGCTTCATGCTCTAAAGCAGAGTGTGATCCATGGATGAGAACTATGCTGTGTGTTTCCCTTCAGAAATGGAATTAATTCCCAGGATCTGAGTCTTCCTACAAGCAAGACTTCGTTTCAGGTAAGGGCAGTCACTTTTCAGCTCAAACGAACTACATCTTTCACGAAGCTCACACGTTTCTCATCCTAACTGACAAGCTTTGGATGTTAGAGGACCAGTGCTTTGTATCAATATCAGAAGCAGATTTGGACTACATATGGTCTGTATGTGTACGAAAACCCGTTCTTTTGTTCTGGGCACACTTATATTTCCTGCTGTATTAACGACTCTTGAAAGCAAGAGTGTGCTTCTCGCTCTAATGCAGAGTGTGATCAATGGATGAGAACTATGCTGTGTATTTCCCTTCAGAAATGGAATTAAATCCCAGGCTCTGAGTCTTCCTACAAGCAAGACTTCCATTCAGGTAAAGGCAGTTTCTTTCTTGCTCAAAAGAACTACATCGTTCACGAAACTCACACGTTAATCATCTTAACTGACAAGCATTGGATGTTAGAGGACCAGTGCTTTGTATCAGTTTCCGAAGCAGAGTTGGACTAGATATGGTCCGTATGTGTAGGAAACACCTTCTTTTGTTCTCAGCACACTTACGTTTCCTGCTGTCTTAGAGACTCTAGAAAGCAAGAGCGTGCTTCTTGCTCTAAAGCAGAGTGTGATCCATGGATGAGAACTATGCTGTGTGTTTCCCTTCAGAAATGGAATTAAATCCCAGGATCTGAGTCTTCCTACAAGCAAGACTTCGTTTCAAGTAAGGGCAGTCACTTTTCAGCTCAAACGAACTACATCTTTCACGAAGCTCACACGTTTCTCATCCTAACTGACAAGCTTTGGATGTTAGAGGACCAGTGCTTTGTATCAATATCAGAAGCAGATTTGGACTACATATGGTCTGTATGTGTACGAAAACCCGTTCTTTTGTTCTGGGCACACTTATATTTCCTGCTGTATTAACGACTCTTGAAAGCAAGAGTGTGCTTCTCGCTCTAATGCAGAGTGTGATCCATGGATGAGAACTATGCTGTGTATTTCCCTTCAGAAATGGAATTAAATCCCAGGCTCTGAGTCTTCCTACAAGCAAGACTTCCTTTCAGGTAAAGGCAGTTTCTTTCTTGCTCAAAAGAACTACATCGTTCACGAAACTCACACGTTTCTCATCTTAACTGACAAGCATTGGATGTTAGAGGACCAGTGCTTTGTATCAGTTTCAGAAGCAGAGTTGGACTAGATATGGTCCGTATGTGTAGGAAACACCTTCTTTTGTTCTCAGCACACTCACGTTTCCTGCTGTCTTAGAGACTCTAGAAAGCAAGAGCGTGCTTCTTGCTCTAAAGCAGAGTGTGATCCATGGATGAGAACTATGCTGTGTGTTTCACTTTAGAAATGGAGTTAAATCCCAGGCTCTGAGTCTTCCTACAAGCAAGACTTCGTTTCAGGTAAGGGCAGTCACTTTTCAGCTCAAACGAACTACATCGTTCACGAAGCTCACACGTTTCTCATCCTAACTGACAAGCTTTGGATGTTAGAGGACCAGTGCTTTGTATCAATTTCAGAAGCAGATTTGGACTACATATGGTCCGTATGTGTAGGAAACACCGTTCTTTTGTTCTGGGCACACTCAGATTTCCCAGTGTATTAGAGACTCGATTAAGCAAGAGTGTGCTTCTTGCTCTAAAGCAGAGTGTGATCAATGGATGAGAACTCTGCTGTGAGTTTCACTTCCGAAATGGAGTTAAATCCCAAGCTCTGAGTCTTCCTACAAGCAAGACATCATTTAAGGTAAGGGCAGTCACTTTTCTGCTCAAAGGAACTACATCGTTCACTAAGCTCACACGTTTCTCATCTTAACTGACAAGCATTAGATGTTAGAGGTCCTGTGCTTTGTATCAGTTTCAGAAGCAGATTTGGACTACATATGGTCCGTATCTGTAGGAAACACCATTCTTTTGTTTTGAGCACACTCATGTTTCCTGCTGTATTAGACAATCTAGAAAGCAAGAGCTTGCTTCTCGCTCTAAAGCAGAGTGTCATACATGGATGAGAACTATGCTGTGTGTTTCCCTTCAGAAATGGAGTTAAATCCCAGGCTCTGAGTCTTCCTACAAGCAAGACTTCGTTTAAGGTAAGGGCAGTCACTTTTCTGCTCAAACGAACTACATCGTTCACGAAGCTCACACGTTTCTCATCTTAACTGACAAGAATTGGATGTTAGAGGACCAGTGCTATGTATCAGTTTTAGAAGCAGAGTTGGACTAGATATGGTCCATATGTGTAGGAAACACCGTTCTTTTGTTCTCAGCACACTCACGTTTCCTGCTGTCTTAGAGAATCTAGAAAGCAAGAGCATGCTTCTTGCTCTAAAGCAGAGTGTGATCACTTGATGAGAACTCTGCTGTGTGTTTCAATTCAGAAATGGAATTATATCCCAGTCTCTGAGTCTTGCTACAAGCAAGACTTCGTTTCAGTTAAGTGCAGTTACTTAACAGGTCAAACGGCCTACATCGTTCATGAAGCTCACATGATTCGGAGCTTACCTGACAAGCATTGGATGTTAGAGGACCTGTGGTTTGTTTCAGTTTCAGAAGCAGAGTTGAACTAGATATGGTCCGTATGTTTGGGAAACACCGTTCTTTTGTTCTGAACACACTCATGTTTCCTGCTTTATTAAAGACTCTAGAAAGCAAGAGCGTGCTTCTAGCTCTAAAGCAGAGTGTGATGCATGGATGAGAACTGTGCTGTGTGTTTCCCTTCAGAAATGGAGTTAAATCCCAGGTTCTGAGTCTTCCTACAAGCAAGACTTCATTTCAGGTAAGGGCAGTCACTTTTCAGCTCAAACGAACTACATCGTTCACGAAGCTCACACGTTTCTCATCCTAACTGACAAGCTTTGGATGTTAGAGGACCAGTGTTTTGTATCAATATCAGAAGCAGATTTGGACTACATATGGTCTGTATGTGTACGAAAATCCGTTCTTTTGTTCTGGGCACACTTATATTTCCTGCTGTATTAACGACTCTTGAAAGCAAGAGTGTGCTTCTCGCTCTAATGCAGAGTGTGATCCATGGATGAGAACTATGCTGTGTATTTCCCTTCAGAAATGGAATTAAATCCCAGGCTCTGAGTCTTCCTACAAGCAAGACTTCCTTTCAGGTAAAGGCAGTTTCTTTCTTGCTCAAAAGAACTACATCGTTCACGAAACTCACACGTTAATCATCTTAACTGACAAGCATTGGATGTTAGAGGACCAGTGCTTTGTATCAGTTTCCGAAGCAGAGTTGGACTAGATATGGTCCGTATGTGTAGGAAACACCTTCTTTTGTTCTCAGCACACTTACGTTTCCTGCTGTCTTAGAGACTCTAGAAAGCAAGAGCGTGCTTCTTGCTCTAAAGCAGAGTGTGATCCATGGATGAGAACTATGCTGTGTGTTTCCCTTCAGAAATGGAATTAAATCCCAGGATCTGAGTCTTCCTACAAGCAAGACTTCGTTTCAGGTAATGGCAGTCACTTTTCAGCTCAAACGAACTACATCGTTCACGAAGCTCACACGTTTCTCATCCTAACTGACAAGCTTTGGATGTTAGAGGACCAGTGCTTTGTATCAATTTCAGAAGCAGATTTGGACTACATATGGTCCGTATGTGTAGGAAACACCGTTCTTTTGTTCTGGGCACACTCAGATTTCCCAGTGTATTAGAGACTCGATTAAGCAAGAGTGTGCTTCTTGCTCTAAAGCAGAGTGTGATCAATGGATGAGAACTCTGCTGTGAGTTTCACTTCCGAAATGGAGTTAAATCCCAAGCTCTGAGTCTTCCTACAAGCAAGACATCATTTAAGGTAAGGGCAGTCACTTTTCTGCTCAAAGGAACTACATCGTTCACTAAGCTCACACGTTTCTCATCTTAACTGACAAGCATTAGATGTTAGAGGTCCTGTGCTTTGTATCAGTTTCAGAAGCAGATTTGGACTACATATGGTCCGTATCTGTAGGAAACACCATTCTTTTGTTTTGAGCACACTCATGTTTCCTGCTGTATTAGACAATCTAGAAAGCAAGAGCTTGCTTCTCGCTCTAAAGCAGAGTGTCATACATGGATGAGAACTATGCTGTGTGTTTCCCTTCAGAAATGGAGTTAAATCCCAGGCTCTGAGTCTTCCTACAAGCAAGACTTCGTTTAAGGTAAGGGCAGTCACTTTTCTGCTCAAACGAACTACATCGTTCACGAAGCTCACACGTTTCTCATCTTAACTGACAAGAATTGGATGTTAGAGGACCAGTGCTATGTATCAGTTTTAGAAGCAGAGTTGGACTAGATATGGTCCATATGTGTAGGAAACACCGTTCTTTTGTTCTCAGCACACTCACGTTTCCTGTTGTCTTAGAGAATCTAGAAAGCAAGAGCATGCTTCTTGCTCTAAAGCAGAGTGTGATCACTTGATGAGAACTCTGCTGTGTGTTTCAATTCAGAAATGGAATTATATCCCAGTCTCTGAGTCTTGCTACAAGCAAGACTTCGTTTCAGTTAAGTGCAGTTACTTAACAGGTCAAACGGCCTACATCGTTCATGAAGCTCACATGATTCGGAGCTTACCTGACAAGCATTGGATGTTAGAGGACCTGTGGTTTGTTTCAGTTTCAGAAGCAGAGTTGAACTAGATATGGTCCGTATGTTTGGGAAACACCGTTCTTTTGTTCTGAACACACTCATGTTTCCTGCTTTATTAAAGACTCTAGAAAGCAAGAGCGTGCTTCTAGCTCTAAAGCAGAGTGTGATGCATGGATGAGAACTATGCTGTGTGTTTCCCTTCAGAAATGGAGTTAAATCCCAGGTTCTGAGTCTTCCTACAAGCAAGACTTCATTTCAGGTAAGGGCAGTCACTTTTCAGCTCAAACGAACTACATCGTTCACGAAGCTCACACGTTTCTCATCCTAACTGACAAGCTTTGGATGTTAGAGGACCAGTGTTTTGTATCAATATCAGAAGCAGATTTGGACTACATATGGTCTGTATGTGTACGAAAACCCGTTCTTTTGTTCTGGGCACACTTATATTTCCTGCTGTATTAACGACTCTTGAAAGCACGAGTGTGCTTCTCGCTCTAATGCAGAGTGTGATCCATGGATGAGAACTATGCTGTGTATTTCCCTTCAGAAATGGAATTAAATCCCAGGCTCTGAGTCTTCCTACAAGCAAGACTTCCTTTCAGGTAAAGGCAGTTTCTTTCTTGCTCAAAAGAACTACATCGTTCACGAAACTCACACGTTAATCATCTTAACTGACAAGCATTGGATGTTAGAGGACCAGTGCTTTGTATCAGTTTCCGAAGCAGAGTTGGACTAGATATGGTCCGTATGTGTAGGAAACACCTTCTTTTGTTCTCAGCACACTTACGTTTCCTGCTGTCTTAGAGACTCTAGAAAGCAAGAGCGTGCTTCTTGCTCTAAAGCAGAGTGTGATCCATGGATGAGAACTATGCTGTGTGTTTCCCTTCAGAAATGGAATTAATTCCCAGGATCTGAGTCTTCCTACAAGCAAGACTTCGTTTCAGGTAAGGGCAGTCACTTTTCAGCTCAAACGAACTACATCTTTCACGAAGCTCACACGTTTCTCATCCTAACTGACAAGCTTTGGATGTTAGAGGACCAGTGCTTTGTATCAATATCAGAAGCAGATTTGGACTACATATGGTCTGTATGTGTACGAAAACCCGTTCTTTTGTTCTGGGCACACTTATATTTCCTGCTGTATTAACGACTCTTGAAAGCAAGAGTGTGCTTCTCGCTCTAATGCAGAGTGTGATCAATGGATGAGAACTATGCTGTGTATTTCCCTTCAGAAATGGAATTAAATCCCAGGCTCTGAGTCTTCCTACAAGCAAGACTTCCTTTCAGGTAAAGGCAGTTTCTTTCTTGCTCAAAAGAACTACATCGTTCACGAAACTCACACGTTAATCATCTTAACTGACAAGCATTGGATGTTAGAGGACCAGTGCTTTGTATCAGTTTCCGAAGCAGAGTTGGACTAGATATGGTCCGTATGTGTAGGAAACACCGTTCTTTTGTTCTGGGCACACTCAGATTTCCCAGTGTATTAGAGACTCGATTAAGCAAGAGTGTGCTTCTTGCTCTAAAGCAGAGTGTGATCAATGGATGAGAACTCTGCTGTGAGTTTCATTTCCGAAATGGAGTTAAATCCCAAGCTCTGAGTCTTCCTACAAGCAAGACATCATTTAAGGTAAGGGCAGTCACTTTTCTGCTGAAAGGAACTACATCGTTCACTAAGCTCACACGTTTCTCATCTTAACTGACAAGCATTAGATGTTAGAGGTCCTGTGCTTTGTATCAGTTTCAGAAGCAGATTTGGACTACATATGGTCCGTATCTGTAGGAAACACCATTCTTTTGTTTTGAGCACACTCATGTTTCCTGCTGTATTAGACAATCTAGAAAGCAAGAGCTTGCTTCTCGCTCTAAAGCAGAGTGTCATACATGGATGAGAACTATGCTGTGTGTTTCCCTTCAGAAATGGAGTTAAATCCCAGGCTCTGAGTCTTCCTACAAGCAAGACTTCGTTTAAGGTAAGGGCAGTCACTTTTCTGCTCAAACGAACTACATCGTTCACGAAGCTCACACGTTTCTCATCTTAACTGACAAGAATTGGATGTTAGAGGACCAGTGCTATGTATCAGTTTTAGAAGCAGAGTTGGACTAGATATGGTCCATATGTGTAGGAAACACCGTTCTTTTGTTCTCAGCACACTCACGTTTCCTGCTGTCTTAGAGAATCTAGAAAGCAAGAGCATGCTTCTTGCTCTAAAGCAGAGTGTGATCACTTGATGAGAACTCTGCTGTGTGTTTCAATTCAGAAATGGAATTATATCCCAGTCTCTGAGTCTTGCTACAAGCAAGACTTCGTTTCAGTTAAGTGCAGTTACTTAACAGGTCAAACGGCCTACATCGTTCATGAAGCTCACATGATTCGGAGCTTACCTGACAAGCATTGGATGTTAGAGGACCTGTGGTTTGTTTCAGTTTCAGAAGCAGAGTTGAACTAGATATGGTCCGTATGTTTGGGAAACACCGTTCTTTTGTTCTGAACACACTCATGTTTCCTGCTTTATTAAAGACTCTAGAAAGCAAGAGCGTGCTTCTAGCTCTAAAGCAGAGTGTGATGCATGGATGAGAACTATGCTGTGTGTTTCCCTTCAGAAATGGAGTTAAATCCCAGGTTCTGAGTCTTCCTACAAGCAAGACTTCATTTCAGGTAAGGGCAGTCACTTTTCAGCTCAAACGAACTACATCGTTCACGAAGCTCACACGTTTCTCATCCTAACTGACAAGCTTTGGATGTTAGAGGACCAGTGTTTTGTATCAATATCAGAAGCAGATTTGGACTACATATGGTCTGTATGTGTACGAAAACCCGTTCTTTTGTTCTGGGCACACTTATATTTCCTGCTGTATTAACGACTCTTGAAAGCACGAGTGTGCTTCTCGCTCTAATGCAGAGTGTGATCCATGGATGAGAACTATGCTGTGTATTTCCCTTCAGAAATGGAATTAAATCCCAGGCTCTGAGTCTTCCTACAAGCAAGACTTCCTTTCAGGTAAAGGCAGTTTCTTTCTTGCTCAAAAGAACTACATCGTTCACGAAACTCACACGTTAATCATCTTAACTGACAAGCATTGGATGTTAGAGGACCAGTGCTTTGTATCAGTTTCCGAAGCAGAGTTGGACTAGATATGGTCCGTATGTGTAGGAAACACCTTCTTTTGTTCTCAGCACACTTACGTTTCCTGCTGTCTTAGAGACTCTAGAAAGCAAGAGCGTGCTTCTTGCTCTAAAGCAGAGTGTGATCCATGGATGAGAACTATGCTGTGTGTTTCCCTTCAGAAATGGAATTAATTCCCAGGATCTGAGTCTTCCTACAAGCAAGACTTCGTTTCAGGTAAGGGCAGTCACTTTTCAGCTCAAACGAACTACATCTTTCACGAAGCTCACACGTTTCTCATCCTAACTGACAAGCTTTGGATGTTAGAGGACCAGTGCTTTGTATCAATATCAGAAGCAGATTTGGACTACATATGGTCTGTATGTGTACGAAAACCCGTTCTTTTGTTCTGGGCACACTTATATTTCCTGCTGTATTAACGACTCTTGAAAGCAAGAGTGTGCTTCTCGCTCTAATGCAGAGTGTGATCAATGGATGAGAACTATGCTGTGTATTTCCCTTCAGAAATGGAATTAAATCCCAGGCTCTGAGTCTTCCTACAAGCAAGACTTCCTTTCAGGTAAAGGCAGTTTCTTTCTTGCTCAAAAGAACTACATCGTTCACGAAACTCACACGTTAATCATCTTAACTGACAAGCATTGGATGTTAGAGGACCAGTGCTTTGTATCAGTTTCCGAAGCAGAGTTGGACTAGATATGGTCCGTATGTGTAGGAAACACCGTTCTTTTGTTCTGGGCACACTCAGATTTCCCAGTGTATTAGAGACTCGATTAAGCAAGAGTGTGCTTCTTGCTCTAAAGCAGAGTGTGATCAATGGATGAGAACTCTGCTGTGAGTTTCATTTCCGAAATGGAGTTAAATCCCAAGCTCTGAGTCTTCCTACAAGCAAGACATCATTTAAGGTAAGGGCAGTCACTTTTCTGCTGAAAGGAACTACATCGTTCACTAAGCTCACACGTTTCTCATCTTAACTGACAAGCATTAGATGTTAGAGGTCCTGTGCTTTGTATCAGTTTCAGAAGCAGATTTGGACTACATATGGTCCGTATCTGTAGGAAACACCATTCTTTTGTTTTGAGCACACTCATGTTTCCTGCTGTATTAGACAATCTAGAAAGCAAGAGCTTGCTTCTCGCTCTAAAGCAGAGTGTCATACATGGATGAGAACTATGCTGTGTGTTTCCCTTCAGAAATGGAGTTAAATCCCAGGCTCTGAGTCTTCCTACAAGCAAGACTTCGTTTAAGGTAAGGGCAGTCACTTTTCTGCTCAAACGAACTACATCGTTCACGAAGCTCACACGTTTCTCATCTTAACTGACAAGAATTGGATGTTAGAGGACCAGTGCTATGTATCAGTTGTAGAAGCAGAGTTGGACTAGATATGGTCCATATGTGTAGGAAACACCGTTCTTTTGTTCTCAGCACACTCACGTTTCCTGCTGTCTTAGAGAATCTAGAAAGCAAGAGCATGCTTCTTGCTCTAAAGCAGAGTGTGATCACTTGATGAGAACTCTGCTGTGTGTTTCAATTCAGAAATGGAATTATATCCCAGTCTCTGAGTCTTGCTACAAGCAAGACTTCGTTTCAGTTAAGTGCAGTTACTTAACAGGTCAAACGGCCTACATCGTTCATGAAGCTCACATGATTCGGAGCTTACCTGACAAGCATTGGATGTTAGAGGACCTGTGGTTTGTTTCAGTTTCAGAAGCAGAGTTGAACTAGATATGGTCCGTATGTTTGGGAAACACCGTTCTTTTGTTCTGAACACACTCATGTTTCCTGCTTTATTAAAGACTCTAGAAAGCAAGAGCGTGCTTCTAGCTCTAAAGCAGAGTGTGATGCATGGATGAGAACTATGCTGTGTGTTTCCCTTCAGAAATGGAGTTAAATCCCAGGTTCTGAGTCTTCCTACAAGCAAGACTTCATTTCAGGTAAGGGCAGTCACTTTTCAGCTCAAACGAACTACATCGTTCACGAAGCTCACACGTTTCTCATCCTAACTGACAAGCTTTGGATGTTAGAGGACCAGTGTTTTGTATCAATATCAGAAGCAGATTTGGACTACATATGGTCTGTATGTGTTCGAAAACCCGTTCTTTTGTTCTGGGCACACTTATATTTCCTGCTGTATTAACGACTCTTGAAAGCACGAGTGTGCTTCTCGCTCTAATGCAGAGTGTGATCCATGGATGAGAACTATGCTGTGTATTTCCCTTCAGAAATGGAATTAAATCCCAGGCTCTGAGTCTTCCTACAAGCAAGACTTCCTTTCAGGTAAAGGCAGTTTCTTTCTTGCTCAAAAGAACTACATCGTTCACGAAACTCACACGTTAATCATCTTAACTGACAAGCATTGGATGTTAGAGGACCAGTGCTTTGTATCAGTTTCCGAAGCAGAGTTGGACTAGATATGGTCCGTATGTGTAGGAAACACCTTCTTTTGTTCTCAGCACACTTACGTTTCCTGCTGTCTTAGAGACTCTAGAAAGCAAGAGCGTGCTTCTTGCTCTAAAGCAGAGTGTGATCCATGGATGAGAACTATGCTGTGTGTTTCCCTTCAGAAATGGAATTAAATCCCAGGATCTGAGTCTTCCTACAAGCAAGACTTCGTTTCAGGTAAGGGCAGTCACTTTTCAGCTCAAACGAACTACATCGTTCACGAAGCTCACACGTTTCTCATCCTAAATGACAAGCTTTGGATGTTAGAGGACCAGTGCTTTGTATCAATATCAGAAGCAGATTTGGACTACATATGGTCTGTATGTGTACGAAAACCCGTTCTTTTGTTCTGGGCACACTTATATTTCCTGCTGTATTAACGACTCTTGAAAGCAAGAGTGTGCTTCTCGCTCTAATGCAGAGTGTGATCAATGGATGAGAACTATGCTGTGTATTTCCCTTCAGAAATGGAATTAAATCCCAGGCTCTGAGTCTTCCTACAAGCAAGACTTCCTTTCAGGTAAAGGCAGTTTCTTTCTTGCTCAAAAGAACTACATCGTTCACGAAACTCACACGTTAATCATCTTAACTGACAAGCATTGGATGTTAGAGGACCAGTGCTTTGTATCAGTTTCCGAAGCAGAGTTGGACTAGATATGGTCCGTATGTGTAGGAAACACCTTCTTTTGTTCTCAGCACACTTACGTTTCCTGCTGTCTTAGAGACTCTAGAAAGCAAGAGCGTGCTTCTTGCTCTAAAGCAGAGTGTGATCCATGGATGAGAACTATGCTGTGTGTTTCCCTTCAGAAATGGAATTAAATCCCAGGATCTGAGTCTTCCTACAAGCAAGACTTCGTTTCAGGTAAGGGCAGTCACTTTTCAGCTCAAACGAACTACATCTTTCACGAAGCTCACACGTTTCTCATCCTAACTGACAAGCTTTGGATGTTAGAGGACCAGTGCTTTGTATCAATATCAGAAGCAGATTTGGACTACATATGGTCTGTATGTGTAGGAAAACCCGTTCTTTTGTTCTGGGCACACTTATATTTCCTGCTGTATTAACGACTCTTGAAAGCAAGAGTGTGCTTCTCGCTCTAATGCAGAGTGTGATCAATGGATGAGAACTATGCTGTGTATTTCCCTTCAGAAATGGAATTAAATCCCAGGCTCTGAGTCTTCCTACAAGCAAGACTTCCTTTCAGGTAAAGGCAGTTTCTTTCTTGCTCAAAAGAACTACATCGTTCACGAAACTCACACGTTTCTCATCTTAACTGACAAGCATTGGATGTTAGAGGACCAGTGCTTTGTATCAGTTTCAGAAGCAGAGTTGGACTAGATATGGTCCGTATGTGTAGGAAACACCTTCTTTTGTTCTCAGCACACTCACGTTTCCTGCTGTCTTAGAGACTCTAGAAAGCAAGAGCGTGCTTCTTGCTCTAAAGAAGAGTGTGATCCATGGATGAGAACTATGCTGTGTGTTTCACTTTAGAAATGGAGTTAAATCCCAGGCTCTGAGTCTTCCTACAAGCAAGACTTCGTTTCAGGTAAGGGCAGTCACTTTTCAGCTCAAACGAACTACATCGTTCACGAAGCTCACACGTTTCTCATCCTAACTGACAAGCTTTGGATGTTAGAGGACCAGTGCTTTGTATCAATTTCAGAAGCAGATTTGGACTACATATGGTCCGTATGTGTAGGAAACACCGTTCTTTTGTTCTGAGCACACTCAGATTTCCCAGTGTATTAGAGACTCGATTAAGCAAGAGTGTGCTTCTTGCTCTAAAGCAGAGTGTGATCAATGGATGAGAACTCTGCTGTGAGTTTCACTTCCGAAATGGAGTTAAATCCCAAGCTCTGAGTCTTCCTACAAGCAAGACATCATTTAAGGTAAGGGCAGTCACTTTTCTGCTGAAAGGAACTACATCGTTCACTAAGCTCACACGTTTCTCATCTTAACTGACAAGCATTAGATGTTAGAGGTCCTGTGCTTTGTATCAGTTTCAGAAGCAGATTTGGACTACATATGGTCCGTATCTGTAGGAAACACCATTCTTTTGTTTTGAGCACACTCATGTTTCCTGCTGTATTAGACAATCTAGAAAGCAAGAGCTTGCTTCTCGCTCTAAAGCAGAGTGTCATACATGGATGAGAACTATGCTCTGTGTTTCCCTTCAGAAATGGAGTTAAATCCCAGGCTCTGAGTCTTCCTACAAGCAAGACTTCGTTTAAGGTAAGGGCAGTCACTTTTCTGCTCAAACGAACTACATCGTTCACGAAGCTCACACGTTTCTCATCTTAACTGACAAGAATTGGATGTTAGAGGACCAGTGCTATGTATCAGTTGTAGAAGCAGAGTTGGACTAGATATGGTCCATATGTGTAGGAAACACCGTTCTTTTGTTCTCAGCACACTCACGTTTCCTGCTGTCTTAGAGAATCTAGAAAGCAAGAGCATGCTTCTTGCTCTAAAGCAGAGTGTGATCACTTGATGAGTACTCTGCTGTGTGTTTCAATTCAGAAATGGAATTATATCCCAGTCTCTGAGTCTTGCTACAAGCAAGACTTCGTTTCAGTTAAGTGCAGTTACTTAACAGGTCAAACGGCCTACATCGTTCATGAAGCTCACATGATTCGGATCTTACCTGACAAGCATTGGATGTTAGAGGACCTGTGGTTTGTTTCAGTTTCAGAAGCAGAGTTGAACTACATATGGTCCGTATGTTTGGGAAACACCGTTCTTTTGTTCTGAACACACTCATGTTTCCTGCTTTATTAAAGACTCTAGAAAGCAAGAGCGTGCTTCTAGCTCTAAAGCAGAGTGTGATGCATGGATGAGAACTGTGCTGTGTGTTTCCCTTCAGAAATGGAGTTAAATCCCAGGTTCTGAGTCTTCCTACAAGCAAGACTTCATTTCAGGTAAGGGCAGTCACTTTTCAGCTCAAACGAACTACATCGTTCACGAAGCTCACATGTTTCTCATCCTAACTGACAAGCTTTGGATGTTAGAGGACCAGTGTTTTGTATCAATATCAGAAGCAGATTTGGACTACATATGGTCTGTATGTGTACGAAAACCCGTTCTTTTGTTCTGGGCACACTTATATTTCCTGCTGTTTTAACGAATCTTGAAAGCAAGACTGTGCTTCTCGCTCTAATGCAGAGTGTGATCCATGGATGAGAACTATGCTGTGTATTTCCCTTCAGAAATGGAATTAAATCCCAGGCTCTGAGTCTTCCTACAAGCAAACTTCCTTTCAGGTAAAGGCAGTTTCTTTCTTGCTCAAAAGAACTACATCGTTCACGAAACTCACACGTTAATCATCTTAACTGACAAGCATTGGATGTTAGAGGACCAGTGCTTTGTATCAGTTTCCGAAGCAGAGTTGGACTAGATATGGTCCGTATGTGTAGGAAACACCTTCTTTTGTTCTCAGCACACTTACGTTTCCTGTTGTCTTAGAGACTCTAGAAAGCAAGAGCGTGCTTCTTGCTCTAAAGCAGAGTGTGATCCATGGATGAGAACTATGCTGTGTGTTTCCCTTCAGAAATGGAATTAAATCCCAGGATCTGAGTCTTCCTACAAGCAAGACTTCGTTTCAGGTAAGGGCAGTCACTTTTCAGCTCAAACGAACTACATCGTTCACGAAGCTCACACGTTTCTCATCTTAACTGACAAGCATTGGATGTTAGAGGACCTTTGCTTTGTGTCAGTTTCAGAAGCAGATTTGGACTACATATGGTTTGTATGTCTACAAAAACCCGTTCTTTTGTTCTGGGCACACTCATATTTCCTGCTGTATTAGAGACTCTTGAAAGCAAGAGTGTGCTTCTCGCTCTAATGCAGAGTGTGATCCATGGATGAGAACTATGCTGTGTATTTCCCTTCAGAAATGGAGTTAAATCCCAGGCTCTGTGTCTTACTACAATCAAGACTTCGTTTCATGTAAGGGCAGTCACTTTTCTGCTCAATGGAACTACATCGTTCACGAAGCTCACACGTTTCTCATCTTAACTGACAAGCATTGGATGTTGGAGGACCAGTGCTTTGTATAAGTTTCAGAAGCAGAGTTGGCCTAGATATGGACCGTATGTGTAGGAAACACCGTTCTTTTGTTCTCAGCACACTCACGTTTCTTGCTGTCTTAGAGAATCTGGAAAGCAAGAGCGTGCTTCTTGTTCTAAAGCAGAGTGTGATCAATGGATGAGAACACAGCTGTGTGTTTCCCTTCATAAATGGAGTTAAATCCCAGGCTCTGAGTCTTCCTACAAGCAAGACTTCCTTTCAGGTAAAGGCAGTTTCTTTCAAGCTCAAAAGAACTACATCGTTCACGAAACTCACACGTTTCTCATCACAACTGACAAGCATTGGATGTTAGAGGACCAGTGCTTTGTATCAATTTCATAAGCAGATTTGGACTACTTATGGTCCATATGTGTAGGAAACACCGTTCTTTTGTTCTGGGCACACTCAGATTTCCTACTGTATTAGAGACTCTAGAAAGCAAGAGTGTGCTTTTTGCTCTAAAGCAGAGTGTGATCAATGGATGAGAACTCTGCTGTGTGTTTCACTTCCGAAATGGAGTTAAATCCCAGTCTCTGAGTCTTCCTACAAGCAAGACTTCGTTTCAGGTAAGTGCAGCTACTTTACAGGTCAAACGAACTACATCGTTCACGAAGCTCACACGTTTCGGATCTTACCTGACAAGCATTGGATGTTAGAGGACTTGTGGTTTGTTTCAGTTTCAGAAGCAGATTTGGACTACATATGGTCTGTATGTGTACAAAAACCCGTTCTTTTGTTCTGGGCTCACTCATATTTCCTGCTGTATTAGAGACTCTTGAAAGCAAGAGTGTGCTTCTCGCTCTAATGCAGAGTGTGATCCATGGATGAGAACTATGCTGTGTATTCCCCTTCAGAAATGGAGTTAAATCCCAGGCTCTGTGTCTTATTACAAGCAAGACTTCGTTTCATGTAAGGGCAGTCACTTTTATGCTCAAAGGAACTACATCGTTCACGAAGCTCACACGTTTCTCATCTTAACTGACAAGCATTGGATGTTAGAGGACCAGTGCTTTTTATCAGTTTCAGAAGCAGAGTTGGACTAGATATGGTCCGTATGTGTAGGAAACTCCGTTCTTTTGTTCTCAGCACACTCACGTTTCGTGCTGTCTTAGAGACTCTAGAAAGCAAGAGCGTGCTTCTTGTTCTAAAGCAGAGTGTGATCAATGGATGAGAACAGTGCTGTGTGTTTCTCTTCAGAAATGGAGTTAAATCCCAGGCTCAGAGTCTTCCTACAAGCAAGACTTCCTTTCAGGTAAAGGCAGTTTCTTTCTAGCTCAAAAGAACTACATCGTTCACGAAACTCACACGTTTCTCATCTTAACTGACGAGCATTGGATGTTAGAGGACCAGTGCTTTGTATCAGTTTCATAAGCAGATTTGGACTACATATGGTCCGTATGTGTAGGAAACACCGTTCTTTTGTTCTTAGCAACCTCAGGTTTCCTGCTGTATTAGAGACTCTAGAAAGCATGAGCGTGCTTCTCACTCTAAAGCAGAGTGTGATACATGGATGAGAACTATGCTGTGTGTTTCCCTTCAGAAATGGAGTTAAATCCCAGGCTCTGTGTCTTATTACAAGCAAGACTTCGTTTCAGTTAAGTGCAGTTACTTTACAGGTCAAACGGCCTACATCATTCACGAAGCTCACACGATTCAGATCTTACCTGACAAGCATTGGATGGTAGAGGACCTGTGGTTTGTTTCAGTTTCAGAAGCAGAGTTGAACCAGATATGGTCCGTATGTTTAGGAAACACCGTTTTTTTGTTCTGAGCACACTCATGTTTCCTGCTTTATTAAAGACTCTAGAAAGCAAGAGTGTTCTTATAGCTCTAAAGCAGAGTGTGATCAATGGATGAGAACTATGCTGTGTGTTTCCCTTCAGAAATGGAGTTAAATCCCAGGTTCTGAGTTTTCCTACAAGCAAGACTTCATTTCAGGTAATGGCAGTCACTTTTCAGCTCAAACGAACTACATCGTTCACGAAGCTCACACGTTTCTCATCCTAACTGACAAGCTTTGGATGTTGGAGGATCAGTGCTTTGTATCATTTTCAGAAGCAGATTTGGACTACATATGGTCCGTATGTGTAGGAAACACCGTTCTTTTGTTCTGGGCACACTCAGATTTCCTACTGTATTAGAGACTCTAGAAAGCAAGAGTGTGCTTCTTGCTCTAAAGCAGAGTGTGATCAATGGATGAGAACTCTGCTGTGTGTTTCACTTCCGAAATGGAGTTAAATCCCAAGCTCTGAGTCTTCCTACAAGCAAGACTTCATTTCAGGTAAGGGCAGTCACTTTTCAGCTCAAACGAACTACATCGTTCACGAAGCTCACACGTTTCTCATCCTAACTGACAAGCTTTGGATGTTAGAGGATCAGTGCTTTGTATCATTTTCAGAAGCAGATTTGGACTACATATGGTCTGTATGTGTACAAAAACCCGTTCTTTTGTTCTGGGCACACTCATATTTCCTGCTGTATTAGAGACTCTTGAAAGCAAGAGTGTGCTTCTCGCTCTAATGCAGAGTGTGATCCATGGATGAGAACTATGCTGTGTATTTCCCTTCAGAAATGGAGTTAAATCCCAGGCTCTGTGTCTTACTACAAGCAAGACTTCGTTTCATGTAAGGGCAGTCACTTTTCTGCTCAAAGGAACTACATCGTTCACGAAGCTCACACGTTTCTCATCTTAACAGACAAGCATTGGATTTTAGAGGACCAGTGCGTTGTATCAGTTTCAGAAGCAGAGTTGGACGATATAATGTCCGTATGTGTAGGAAACACCGTTCTTTTGTTCTCAGCACACTCACGTTTCCTGCTCTCTTAGAGAATCTAGAAAGCTAGAGCGTGCTTCTTGTTCTAAAGCAGAGTGTGATCAATGGATGATTACACTGCTGTGTGTTTTACTTCAGAAATGGAGTTAAATCCCAGGCTCTGAGTCTTCCTACAAGCAAGACTTCAATTCAGGTAAGGGCAGTCACTTTTCTGCTGAAACGAATTACATCGTTCACGAAGCTTACACGTTTCTCATCTTAACTGACAAGCATTGGATGTTAGAGGACCAGTGCTATGTATCAGTTTCAGAAGCAGAGTTGGACTAGATATGGTCCGTATGTGTATTAAACACCGTTCTTTTGTTCTCAGCACACTCACGTTTCCTGCTCTCTTAGAGACTCTAGAAAGCAAGAGCATGCTTCTTGCTCTAAAGCAGAGTGTGATCAATGGATTAGAACTCTGTTGTGTGTTTCACTTCAGAAATGAAATTAAATCCCAGTCTCTGAGTCTTCCTACAAGCAAGACTTCGTTTCAGTTAAGTGCAGTTACTTTACAGGTCAAACGGCCTACATCATTCACGAAGCTCACACGATTCAGATCTTACCTGACAAGCATTGGATGGTAGAGGACCTGTGGTTTGTTTCAGTTTCAGAAGCAGAGTTGAACCAGATATGGTCCGTATGTTTAGGAAACACCGTTTTTTTGTTCTGAGCACACTCATGTTTCCTCCTTTATTAAAGACTCTAGAAAGCAAGAGTGTGCTTCTAGCTCTAAAGCAGTGTGTGATCAATGGATGAGAACTATGCTTTGTGTTTCCCTTCAGAAATGGAGTTAAATCCCAGGTTCTGAGTTTTCCTACAAGCAAGACTTCATTTCAGGTAAGGGCAGTCACTTTTCAGCTCAAACGAACTACATCGTTCACGAAGCTCACACGTTTCTCATCCTAACTGACAAGCTTTGGATGTTAGAGGATCAGTGCTTTGTATCATTTTCAGAAGCAGATTTGGACTACATATGGTCTGTATGTGTACAAAAACCCGTTCTTTTGTTCTGGGCACACTCATATTTCCTGCTGTATTAGAGACTCTTGAAAGCAAGAGTGTGCTTCTCGCTCTAATGCAGAGTGTGATCCATGGATGAGAACTATGCTGTGTATTTCCCTTCAGAAATGGAGTTAAATCCCAGGCTCTGTGTCTTACTACAAGCAAGACTTCGTTTCATGTAAGGGCAGTCACTTTTCTGCTCAAAGGAACTACATCGTTCACGAAGCTCACACGTTTCTCATCTTAACAGACAAGCATTGGATTTTAGAGGACCAGTGCATTGTATCAGTTTCAGAAGCAGAGTTGGACGATATAATGTCCGTATGTGTAGGAAACACCGTTCTTTTGTTCTCAGCACACTCACGTTTCCTGCTCTCTTAGAGAATCTAGAAAGCTAGAGCGTGCTTCTTGTTCTAAAGCAGAGTGTGATCAATGGATGATTACACTGCTGTGTGTTTTACTTCAGAAATGGAGTTAAATCCCAGGCTCTGAGTCTTCCTACAAGCAAGACTTCAATTCAGGTAAGGGCAGTCACTTTTCTGCTGAAACGAATTACATCGTTCACGAAGCTTACACGTTTCTCATCTTAACTGACAAGCATTGGATGTTAGAGGACCAGTGCTATGTATCAGTTTCAGAAGCAGAGTTGGACTAGATATGGTCCGTATGTGTATTAAACACCGTTCTTTTGTTCTCAGCACACTCACGTTTCCTGCTGTCTTAGAGACTCTAGAAAGCAAGAGCATGCTTCTTGCTCTAAAGCAGAGTGTGATCAATGGATTAGAACTCTGCTGTGTGTTTCACTTCAGAAATGAAATTAAATCCCAGTCTCTGAGTCTTCCTACAAGCAAGACTTCGTTTCAGTTAAGTGCAGTTACTTTACAGGTCAAACGGCCTACATCATTCACGAAGCTCACACGATTCAGATCTTAACTGACAAGCATTGGATGGTAGAGGACCTGTGGTTTGTTTCAGTTTCAGAAGCAGAGTTGAACCAGATATGGTCCGTATGTTTAGGAAACACCGTTTTTTTGTTCTGAGCACACTCATGTTTCCTGCTTTATTAAAGACTCTAGAAAGCAAGAGTGTGCTTCTAGCTCTAAAGCAGTGTGTGATCAATGGATGAGAACTATGCTTTGTGTTTCCCTTCAGAAATGGAGTTAAATCCCAGGTTCTGAGTTTTCCTACAAGCAAGACTTCATTTCAGGTAAGGGCAGTCACTTTTCAGCTCAAACGAACTACATCGTTCACGAAGCTCACACGTTTCTCATCCTAACTGACAAGCTTTGGATGTTAGAGGATCAGTGCTTTGTATCATTTTCAGAAGCAGATTTGGACTACATATGGTCTGTATGTGTACAAAAACCCGTTCTTTTGTTCTGGGCACACTCATATTTCCTGCTGTATTAGAGACTCTTGAAAGCAAGAGTGTGCTTCTCGCTCTAATGCAGAGTGTGATCCATGGATGAGAACTATGCTGTGTATTTCCCTTCAGAAATGGAGTTAAATCCCAGGCTCTGTGTCTTACTACAAGCAAGACTTCGTTTCATGTAAGGGCAGTCACTTTTCTGCTCAAAGGAACTACATCGTTCACGAAGCTCACACGTTTCTCATCTTAACAGACAAGCATTGGATTTTAGAGGACCAGTGCGTTGTATCAGTTTCAGAAGCAGAGTTGGACGATATAATGTCCGTATGTGTAGGAAACACCGTTCTTTTGTTCTCAGCACACTCACGTTTCCTGCTCTCTTAGAGAATCTAGAAAGCTAGAGCGTGCTTCTTGTTCTAAAGCAGAGTGTGATCAATGGATGATTACACTGCTGTGTGTTTTACTTCAGAAATGGAGTTAAATCCCAGGCTCTGAGTCTTCCTACAAGCAAGACTTCAATTCAGGTAAGGGCAGTCACTTTTCTGCTGAAACGAATTACATCGTTCACGAAGCTTACACGTTTCTCATCTTAACTGACAAGCATTGTATGTTAGATGGTCAGTGCTTTGTATCAGTTTCAGAAGCAGATTTGGACTACATATGGTCCATATGTGTAGGAAACACCGTTCTTTTGTTCTCAGCACACTCACGTTTCCTGCTGTGTTAGAGACTTTAGGAAGCAAGAGCGTGCTTCCTGTTCTAAAGCAGAGTGTGATCAATGGATGAGACAATGCTGTGTGTTTCACTTCAGAAATGGAGTTAAATCCCATGCTCTGAGTCTCCCTACAAGCAAGACTTCGTTTCAGGTAAGGGCAGTCACTTTTCTGCTCAAAGGAACTACATTGTTCACTAAGCTCACACGTTTCTCATCTTAACTGACAAGCATTGGATGTTAGAGGACCAGTGCATTGTATCAGTTTCAGAAGAAGATTTGGACTACATATAGTCAGTATGTGTAGGAAACACCGTTCTATTGTTCTGGGCACACTCAGATTTCCTGCTGTATTAGAGACTCTAGAAAGCAAGTGCGTGCTTCTTGCTCTAAAGCAGAGTGTGATCCATGGATGAGAACTATGCTGTATGTTTCCCTTCAGAAATGGAGTTAAATCCCATGCTCTGAGTCTCCCTACAAGCAAGACTTCATTTAAGGTAAGGGCAGTCACTTTTTTGCTCAAAGGAACTACATCGTTCAAGAAGCTCACACGTTTCTCATCTTAACTGACAAGCATTGGATGTTAGAGGACCAGTGCATTGTATCATTTTCCGAAGAAGATTTGGACTATGTATAGTCAGTATGTGTAGGAAACACCGTTCTTTTGTTCTGGGCACACTCAGATTTCCTCCTGTATTAGAGACTCTAGAAAGCAAGTGCGTGCTTCTTGCTCTAAAGCAGAGTGTGATACATGGATGAGAACTATGCTGTATGTTTCCCTTCAGAAATGGAGTTAAATCCCAGACTCTGTGTCTTCCTACAGGCAAGACTTCGTTTCAGGTAACGGCAGTCACTTTTCAGCTCAAACGAACTACATCGTTCACGAAGCTCACACGTTTCTCATCTTAACAGACAAGCATTGGATTTTAGAGGACCAGTGCTTTGTATCAGTTTCAGAAGCAGAGTTGGACTATATATTGTCCGTATGTGTAGGAAACACTGTTCTTTTGTTCTCAGGACACTCACGTTTCCTGCTGACTTAGAGACTCTAGAAAGCTAGAGAGTGCTTCTTGTTCAAAAGCAGAGTGTGATCAATGGATGATTACACTGCTGTGTGTTTTACTTCAGAAAAGGAGTTAAATCCCAGACTCTGAGTCTTCCTACAAGCAAGACTTCAATTCAGGTAAGGGCAGTCACTTTTCTGCTGAAACGAATTACATCATTCACGAAGCTCACACGTTTCTCATCTTAACTGACAAGCATTGGATGTTAGATGGTCAGTGCTTTGTATCAGTTTCAGAAGCAGAGTTGGACTAGATATGGTCCCTATGTGTAGGAAATACAGTTCTTTTGTTCTCAGCACACTCACGTTTCCTGCTGTCTTAGAGACTTTAGAAAGCAAGAGCGTGCTTCTCGCTCTAAAGCAGAGTGTGATCCATGGAGGAGAACTATGCTGTGTATTTCCCTTCAGAAATGGAGTTAAATCCCAGGCTCTGTGTCTTACTACAAGCAAGACTTCGTTTCATGTAAGGGCAGTCACTTTTCTGCTCAAAGGAACTACATCGTTCACGAAGCTCACACGTTTCTCATCTTAACAGACAAGCATTGGATTTTAGAGGACCAGTGCGTTGTATCAGTTTCAGAAGCAGAGTTGGACGATATAATGTCCGTATGTGTAGGAAACACCGTTCTTTTGTTCTCAGCACACTCACGTTTCCTGCTCTCTTAGAGAATCTAGAAAGCTAGAGCGTGCTTCTTGTTCTAAAGCATAGTGTGATCAATGGATGATTACACTGCTGTGTGTTTTACTTCAGAAATGGAGTTAAATCCCAGGCTCTGAGTCTTCCTACAAGCAAGACTTCAATTCAGGTAAGGGCAGTCACTTTTCTGCTGAAACGAATTACATCGTTCACGAAGCTTACACGTTTCTCATCTTAACTGACAAGCATTGTATGTTAGATGGTCAGTGCTTTGTATCAGTTTCAGAAGCAGATTTGGACTACATATGGTCCATATGTGTAGGAAACACCGTTCTTTTGTTCTCAGCACACTCACGTTTCCTGCTGTGTTAGAGACTTTAGGAAGCAAGAGCGTGCTTCCTGTTCTAAAGCAGAGTGTGATCAATGGATGAGACAATGCTGTGTGTTTCCCTTCATAAATGGAGTTAAATCCCAGGCTCTGAGTCTTCCTACAAGCAAGACTTCCTTTCAGGTAAAGGCAGTTTCTTTCAAGCTCAAAAGAACTACATCGTTCACGAAACTCACACGTTTCTCATCACAACTGACAAGCATTGGATGTTAGAGGACCAGTGCTTTGTATCAATTTCATAAGCAGATTTGGACTACATATGGTCCATATGTGTAGGAAACACCGTTCTTTTGTTCTGGGCACACTCAGATTTCCTACTGTATTAGAGAATCTAGAAAGCAAGAGTGTGCTTTTTGCTCTAAAGCAGAGTGTGATCAATGGATGAGAACTCTGCTGTGTGTTTCACTTCCGAAATGGAGTTAAATCCCAGTTTCTGAGTCTTCCTACAGGCAAGACTTCGTTTCAGGTAAGTGCAGCTACTTTACAGGTCAAACGAACTACATCGTTCACGAAGCTCACACGTTTCTCATCCTAACTGACAAGCTTTGGATGTTAGAGGATCAGTGCTTTGTATCATTTTCAGAAGCAGATTTGGACTACATATGGTCTGTATGTGTACAAAAACCCGTTCTTTTGTTCTGGGCACACTCATATTTCCTGCTGTATTAGAGACTCTTGAAAGCAAGAGTGTGCTTCTCGCTCTAATGCAGAGTGTGATCCATGGATGAGAACTATGCTGTGTATTTCCCTTCAGAAATGGAGTTAAATCCCAGGCTCTGTGTCTTACTACAAGCAAGACTTCGTTTCATGTAAGGGCAGTCACTTTTCTGCTCAAAGGAACTACATCGTTCACGAAGCTCACACGTTTCTCATCTTAACAGACAAGCATTGGATTTTAGAGGACCAGTGCGTTGTATCAGTTTCAGAAGCAGAGTTGGACGATATAATGTCCGTATGTGTAGGAAACACCGTTCTTTTGTTCTCAGCACACTCACGTTTCCTGCTCTCTTAGAGAATCTAGAAAGCTAGAGCGTGCTTCTTGTTCTAAAGCAGAGTGTGATCAATGGATGATTACACTGCTGTGTGTTTTACTTCAGAAATGGAGTTAAATCCCAGGCTCTGAGTCTTCCTACAAGCAAGACTTCAATTCAGGTAAGGGCAGTCACTTTTCTGCTGAAACGAATTACATCGTTCACGAAGCTTACACGTTTCTCATCTTAACTGACAAGCATTGTATGTTAGATGGTCAGTGCTTTGTATCAGTTTCAGAAGCAGATTTGGACTACATATGGTCAATATGTGTAGGAAACACCGTTCTTTTGTTCTCAGCACACTCACGTTTCCTGCTGTGTTAGAGATTTTAGGAAGCAAGAGCGTGCTTCCTGTTCTAAAGCAGAGTGTGATCAATGGATGAGACAATGCTGTGTGTTTCACTTCAGAAATGGAGTTAAATCCCATGCTCTGAGTCTCCCTACAAGCAAGACTTCGTTTCAGGTAAGGGCAGTCACTTTTCTGCTCAAAGGAACTACATTGTTCACTAAGCTCACACGTTTCTCATCTTAACTGACAAGCATTGGATGTTAGAGGACCAGTGCATTGTATCAGTTTCAGGAGAAGATTTGGACTACATATAGTCAGTATGTGTAGGAAACACCGTTCTATTGTTCTGGGCACACTCAGATTTCCTGCTGTATTAGAGACTCTAGAAAGCAAGTGCGTGCTTCTTGCTCTAAAGCAGAGTGTGATCCATGGATGAGAACTATGCTGTATGTTTCCCTTCAGAAATGGAGTTAAATCCCATGCTCTGAGTCTCCCTACAAGCAAGACTTCATTTAAGGTAAGGGCAGTCACTTTTTTGCTCAAAGGAACTACATCGTTCAAGAAGCTCACACGTTTCTCATCTTAACTGACAAGCATTGGATGTTAGAGGACCAGTGCATTGTATCATTTTCCGAAGAAGATTTGGACTATGTATAGCCAGTATGTGTAGAAACACCGTTCTTTTGTTCTGGGCACACTCAGATTTCCTCCTGTATTAGAGACTCTAGAAAGCAAGTGCGTGCTTCTTGCTCTAAAGCAGAGTGTGATCCATGGATGAGAACTATGCTGTATGTTTCCCTTCAGAAATGGAGTTAAATCCCAGACTCTGTGTCTTCCTACAGGCAAGACTTCGTTTCAGGTAACGGCAGTCACTTTTCAGCTCAAACGAACTACATCGTTCACGAAGCTCACACGTTTCTCATCTTAACAGACAAGCATTGGATTTTAGAGGACCAGTGCTTTGTATCAGTTTCAGAAGCAGAGTTGGACTAGATATTGTCCGTATGTGTAGGAAACACCGTTCTTTTGTTCTCAGGACACTCACGTTTCAGGCTGACTTAGAGACTCTAGAAAGCTAGAGATTGCTTCTTGTTCAAAAGCAGAGTGTGATCAATGGATGATTACACTGCTGTGTGTTTTACTTCAGAAAAGGAGTTAAATCCCAGACTCTGAGTCTTCCTACAAGCAAGACTTCAATTCAGGTAAGGGCAGTCACTTTTCTGCTGAAACGAATTACATCATTCACGAAGCTCACACGTTTCTCATCTTAACTGACAAGCATTGGATGTTAGATGGTCAGTGCTTTGTATCAGTTTCAGAAGCAGAGTTGGACTAGATATGGTCCCTATGTGTAGGAAATACAGTTCTTTTGTTCTCAGCACACTCACGTTTCCTGCTGTCTTAGAGACTTTAGAAAGCAAGAGCGTGCTTCTCGCTCTAAAGCAGAGTGTGATCCATGGAGGAGAACTATGCTGTGTGTTTCCCTTCAGAAAAGGTGTTAAATCCCATGCTCTGAGTCTCCCTACAAGCAAGACTTCATTTAAGGTGAGGGCAGTCACTTTTCTGCTCAAAGGAACTAAATCGTTCATGAAGCTCACACATTTCTCATCTTAACTGACAAGAATTGGATGTTAGAGGACTAGGGCATTGTATCAGTTTCAGAAGAATATTTGGACTACATATAGTCAGTATGTGTAGGAAACACCGTTCTTTTGTTCTGGTCACACTCATATTTCCTGCTGTATTAGAGACTCTAGAAAGCAAGAGCGTGCTTCTTGCTCTAAAGCAGAGTGTGATCCATGGATGAGAACTATGCTGTATGTTTCCCTTCAGAAATGGAGTTAAATCCCAGACTCTGTGTCTTCCTACAGGCAAGACTTCGTTTCAGGTAAGGGCAGTCACTTTTCAGCTGAAACAAACTACATCGCTGACGAAGCTCACTTGATTCTCATCTTAACAGATAAGCATTGGATTTTAGAGGACCAGTGCTTTGTATCAGTTTCAGAAGCAGAGTTGGACTATGTAATGTCGGTATGTGTAGGAAACACCGTTCTTTGTTCTCAGCACACTCACGTTTCCTGCTGTCTTAGAGACTCCTGAAAGCTAGAGCGTGCTTCTTGTTCTAAAGCAGAGTGTGATCCATGGATGAGAACTCTGCTGTGTGTTTTACTTCAGAAATGGAGTTAAATCCCAGGCTCTGTGTCTTCCTACAGGCAAGACTTCGTTTCAGGTAAGGGCACTCACTTTTCAGCTCAAACGAACTACATCGTTCACGAAGCTCACACCTTTCTCATCTTAACAGACAAGCATTAGATTTTAGAGGACCAGTGCTTTGTATCAGTTTCAGAAGCAGAGTTGGACTATATAATGTCCGTATATGTAGGAAACACCGTTCTTTTCTTCTCAGCACACTCACGTTTCCTGCTGTCTTAGAGAGTCTAGAAAGCAAGAGCCTGCTTCTTGTTCTAAATCAGTGTGTGATCAATGGATTATTACACTGCTGTGTGTTTTACTTCAGAAATGGAGTTAAATCCCAGGCTCTGAGTCTTCCTACAAGCAAGACTTCAGTTTAGGTAAGTGCAGTCACTTTTCTGCTCCAAGGAACTACATTGTTCAAGAAGCTCACACGTTTCTCATCTTAACTGACAAGCATTGGATGTTAGAGGAGCAGTGCTTTGTATCAGTTTCAGAAGCAGATTTGGACTACATATGGTCCATAAATGTAGGAAACACCGTTCTTTTGTTCGGGGAACACTCAGATTTCCTGCTGTATTAGAGACTCTAGAAAGCAAGAGCGTGCTTCTCGCTCTAAAGCAGAGTGTGATCTATGGATGAGAACTATGCTGTGTGTTTCCTTTCAAAAATGGACTTAAATCCCAGGCTCTGTGTCTTACTACATCAAGACTTCGTTTCAGGTAAGGGCAGTCACTTTTCAGTTCAAAGGAACTACATCATTCACAAAGCGGACACGTTTCTCATCTTAACTGACAAGCATTGGATGTTAGAGGAACAGTGCTTTGTATCAGTTTCAGAAGCAGAGTTGGACTAGATATGGTCCGTATGTGTACGAAACACAGTTCTTTTGTTCTCAGCACACTCACGTTTCCTGCTGTCTTAGAGACTCTAGAAAGCAAGAGCGTGCTTCTTGTTCTAAAGCAGAGTGTGATCCATGGATGAGAACTATGCTGTGTGTTTCCCTTCAGAAAAGGAGTTAAATCCCATGCTCTGAGTATCCCTACAAGCAAGACTTCATTTAAGGTAAGGGCAGTCACTTTTTTGCTCAAAAGAACTACATCGTTCAAGAAGCTCACACGTTTCTCATCTTAACTGACAAGCATTGGATGTTAGAGGACCAGTGCATTGTATCAGTTTCCAAAGAAGATTTGGACTATGTATAGTCAGTATGTGTAGGAAACACCGTTCTTTTGTTCTGGGCACACTCAGATTCCTGCTGTATTAGAGACTCTAGAAAGCAAGTGCGTGCTTCTTGCTCTAAAGCAGAGTGTGATCCATGGAAGAGAACTATGCTGTATGTTTCCCTTCAGAAATGGAGTTAAATCCCAGACTCTGTGTCTTCCTACAGGCAAGACTTCGTTTCAGGTAAGGGCAGTCACTTTTCAGCTCAAACGAACTACATCGTTCACGAAGCTCACACGTTTCTCATCTTAACAGACAAGCATTGGATTTTAGAGGACCAGTGCTTTGTATCAGTTTCAGAAGCAGAGTTGGACTATATAATGTCCGTATGTGTAGGAAACACCGTTCTTTTGTTCTCAGGACACTCACGTTTCCTGCTGACTTAGAGACTCTAGAAAGCTAGGGAGTGCTTCTTGTTCAAAAGCAGAGTGTGATCAATGGATGATTACACTGCTGTGTGTTTTACTTCAGAAAAGGAGTTAAATCCCAGGCTCTGAGTCTTCCTACAAGCAAGACTTCAATTCAAGTAAGGGCAGTCACTTTTCTGCTGTAACGAATTACATCATTCACGAAGCTCACACGTTTCTCATCTTAACTGACAAGCATTGGATGTTAGATGGTCAGTGCTTTGTATCAGTTTCAGAAGCAGAGTTGGACTAGATATGGTCCCTATGTGTAGGAAATACAGTTCTTTTGTTCTCAGCACACTCACGTTTCCTGCTGTCTTAGAGACTTTAGAAAGCAAGAGCGTGCTTCTCGATCTAAAGCAGAGTGTGATCCATGGAGGAGAACTATGCTGTGTGTTTCCCTTCAGAAAAGGTGTTAAATCCCATGCTCTGAGTCTCCCTACAAGCAAGACTTCATTTAAGGTGAGGGCAGTCACTTTTCTGCTCAAAGGAACTACATCGTTCACGAAGCTCACACATTTCTCATCTTAACTGAAAAGCATTGGATGTTAGAGTACCAGGGCATTGTATCAGTTTCAGAAGAAGATTTGGACTACATATAGTCAGTATGTGTAGGAAACACCGTTCTTTTGTTCTGGTCACACTCATATTTCCTGCTGTATTAGAGACTCTAGAAAGCAAGAGCGTGCTTCTTGCTCTAAAGCAGAGTGTGATCCATGGATGAGAACTATGCTGTATGTTTCCCTTCAGAAATGGAGTTAAATCCCAGACTCTGTGTCGTCCTACAGGCAAGACTTCGTTTCAGGTAAGGGCAGTCACTTTTCAGCTCAAACAAACTACATCGTTCACGAAGCTCACTTGTTTCTCATCTTAACAGACAAGCATTGGATTTTAGAGGACCAGTGCTTTCTATCAGTTTAAGAAGGAGAGTTGGACTAGATATGGTCCGTATGTGTAGGAAACACCGTTCTTTTGTTCTCAGGGCACTCACGTTTCCTGCTGTCTTAGAGACTCTAGAAAGCAAGAGCGTGCTTCTCAGTCTAAAGCAGAGTGTGATCCATGGATGAGAACTCTGCTGTGTGTTTCCCTTCAGAGATTGAATTAAATCCCAGGCTATGTGTCTTACTACATCAAGACTTCGTTTCAGGTAAGGGCAGTGACTTTTCAGTTCAAAGGAACTACATCATTCTCAAAGCTCACACGTTTCTCATCTTAACTGACAAGCATTGGATGTTAGAGGACCAGTGTTTTGTGTCAGTTTCAGAAACAGAGTTGGACTAGATATGGTCCGTTTGTGTAGGAAACACCGTTCTTTTGTTCTTGGCACACTCAGATTTCCTGCTGTCTTAGAGACTCTAGAAAGCTAGAGCGTGCTTCTTGCTGTAAAGCAGAGTGAGATCAATGGATGAGACAATGCTGTGTGTTTCACTTCTGAAATGGAGTTAAATCCCATGCTCTGAGTCTCCCTACAAGCAAGACTTCGTTTCAGTTAAGGGCAGTCACTTTTCTGCTCAAAGGAACTACATTGTTCACGAAGCTCACACGTTTCTCATCTTAACTGACAAGCATTGGATGTTAGAGGACCAGTGCATTGTATCAGTTTCACAAGAAGATTTGGACTACATATAGTCCGTATGTGTAGGAAACACCGTTCTTTTCTTCTGGGCACATTCAGATTTCCTGCTGTATTAGAGACTCTAGAAAGCAAGAGTGTGCTTCTCGCTCTAAAGCATAGTATGATCCATGGATGAGAATTATGCTGTGTGTTTCCCTTCAGAAATGGACTTAAATCCCAGGCTCTGTGTCTTACTACAAGCAAGACTTCGTTTCAGGTAAGGGCAGTCACTATTCACTTCAAAGGAACTACATCATTCACAAAGCTTACATGTTTCTCATCTTAACTGACAAGCATTGGATGTTAGAGGACCAGTGCTTTTTATCAGTTTCAGAAGCAGAGTTGGACTAGATATGGTCCGTATGTGTCTGAAACTCAGTTCTTTTGTTCTCAGCACACTCACGTTTCTTGCTGTCTTAGAGACTTTAGAAAGCAAGAGCGTGCTTCTCGCTCTAAAGCAGAGTGTGATCCATGGAGGAGAACTATGCTGTGTGTTTCCCTTCAGAAAAGGAGTTAAATCCCATGCTCTGAGTCTCCCTACAAGCAAGACTTCATTTAAGGTAAGGGCAGTCACTTTTCTGATCAAAGGAACTACATCGTTCACGAAGCTCACACGTTTCTCATCTTAAATGACAAGCATTGGATGTTAGAGGACCAGTGCATTGTATCAGTTTCAGAAGAAGATTTGGACTACATGTAGTCAGTATGTGTAGGAAACACCATTCTTTTGTTCTGTGAACACTCAGAATTTCTGCTGTATTAGAGACTCTAGAAAGCAAGAGCGTGCTTCTTGTTCTAAAGCAGAGTGTGATCCATGGATGAGAACTATGCTGTATGTTTCCCTTCAGAAATGGAGTTAAATCCCAGACTCTGTGTCTTCCTACAGGCAAGACTTCGTTTCAGGTAAGGGCAGTCACTTTTCAGCTCAAACGAACTACATCGTTCACGAAGCTCACATGTTTCTCATCTTAACTGACAAGCATTGGATGTTAGAGGACCAGTGATTTGTATCAGTTTCAGAAGCAGAGTTGGACTAGATATGGTCCCTATGTGTAGGAAACACCGTTCTTTTGTTCTCAGCACACTCACGTTTCCTGCTCTCTTAGAGAATCTAGAAAGCTAGAGCGTGCTTCTTGTTCTAAAGCAGAGTGTGATCAATGGATGATTACACTGCTGTGTGTTTTACTTCAGAAATGGAGTTAAATCCCAGGCTCTGAGTCTTCCTACAAGCAAGACTTCAATTCAGGTAAGGGCAGTCACTTTTCTGCTGAAACGAATTACATCGTTCACGAAGCTCACACGTTTCTCCTCTTAACTGACAAGCATTGGATGTTAGATGGTCAGTGCTTTGTATCAGTTTCAGAAGCAGATTTGGACTACATATGGTCCATATGTGTAGGAAACACCGTTCTTTTGTTCTCAGCACACTCACGTTTCCTGCTGTCTTAGAGACTCTAGAATGCTAGAGCGTGCTTCTTGTTCTAAAGCAGAGTGTGATCAATGGATGATTACACTGCTGTGTGTTTTACTTCAGAAATGGAGTTAAATCCCAGGCTCTGAGTCTTCCTACCATCAAGACTTCAATTCAGGTAAGGGCAGTCACTTTTCTGCTGAAACGAACAGCATCGTTCACGAAGCTCACACGTTTCTCATCTTAACTGACAAGCATTGGATTTTAGAGGACCAGTGCTTTGTATCAGTTTCAGAAGCGGAGTTGGACTATATAATGTCTGTATGTGTAGGAAACACCGTCCTTTTGTTCTCAGCACACTCACGTTTCCTGCTGTCTTAGAGACTCTAGAAAGCTAGAGCGTGCTTCTTGCTCTAAATCAGAGTGTGATCAATGGATGATTACACTGCTGTGTGTTTTACTTCAGAAATGGAGATAAATCCCAGGCTCTGAGTCTTCCTACAAGCAAGACTTCAATTCAGGTAAGGGCAGTCACTTTTCTGCTGAAATGAACTACATCGTTCATGAAGATTACACGTTTCTCATCTTAACTGACAAGCATTGTATGTTAGATGGTCAGTGCTTTGTATCAGTTTCAGAAGCAGATTTGGACTACATATGGTCCATATGTGTAGGAAACACCGTTCTTTTGTTCTCAGCACACTCACGTTTCCTGCTGTCTTAGAGACTTTAGGAAGCAAGAGCGTGCTTCCTGTTCTAAAGCAGAGTGTGATCAATGGATGAGACAATGCTGTGTGTTTCACTTCAGAAATGGAGTTAAATCCCATGCTCTGAGTCTCCCTACAAGCAAGACTTCGTTTCAGGTAAGGGCAGTCACTTTTCTGCTCAAAGGAACTACATTGTTCACTAAGCTCACACGTTTCTCATCTTAACTGACAAGCATTGGATGTTAGAGGACCAGTGCATTGTATCAGTTTCAGAAGAAGATTTGGACTACATATAGTCAGTATGTGTAGGAAACACCGTTCTTTTGTTCTGGGCACACTCAGATTTCCTCCTGTATTAGAGACTCTAGAAAGCAAGTGCGTGCTTCTTGCTCTAAAGCAGAGTGTGATCCATGGATGAGAACTATGCTGTATGTTTCCCTTCAGAAATGGAGTTAAATCCCAGACTCTGTGTCTTCCTACAGGCAAGACTTCGTTTCAGGTAACGGCAGTCACTTTTCAGCTCAAACGAACTACATCGTTCACGAAGCTCACACGTTTCTCATCTTAACAGACAAGCATTGGATTTTAGAGGACCAGTGCTTTGTATCAGTTTCAGAAGCAGAGTTGGACTATATAATGACTGTATGTGTAGGAAACACCGTTCTTTGTTCTCAGGACACTCACGTTTCCTGCTGACTTAGAGACTCTAGAAAGCTAGAGTGTGCTTCTTGTTCAAAAGCAGAGTGTGATCAATGGATGATTACACTGCTGTGTGTTTTACTTCAGAAAAGGAGTTAAATCCCAGACTCTGAGTCTTCCTACAAGCAAGACTTCAATTCAGGTAAGGGCAGTCACTTTTCTGCTGAAACGAATTACATCATTCACGAAGCTCACACGTTTCTCATCTTAACTGACAAGCATTGGATGTTAGATGGTCAGTGCTTTGTATCAGTTTCAGAAGCAGAGTTGGACTAGATATGGTCCCTATGTGTAGGAAATACAGTTCTTTTGTTCTCAGCACACTCACGTTTCCTGCTGACTTAGAGACTCTAGAAAGCTAGAGAGTGCTTCTTGTTCAAAAGCAGAGTGTGATCAATGGATGATTACACTGCTGTGTGTTTCCCTTCAGAAAAGGTGTTAAATCCCATGCTCTGAGTCTCCCTACAAGCAAGACTTCATTTAAGGTGAGGGCAGTCACTTTTCTTCTCAAAGGAACTACATCGTTCACGAAGCTCACACATTTCTCATCTTAACTGACAAGAATTGGATGTTAGAGGACCAGGGCATTGTATCAGTTTCAGAAGAAGATTTGGACTACATATAGTCAGTATGTGTAGGAAACACCGTTCTTTTGTTCTGGTCACACTCATATTTCCTGCTGTATTAGAGACTCTAGAAAGCAAGAGCGTGCTTCTTGCTCTAAAGCAGAGTGTGATCCATGGATGAGAACTATGCTGTATGTTTCCCTTCAGAAATGGAGTTAAATCCCAGACTCTGTGTCTTCCTACAGGCAAGACTTCGTTTTAGGTAAGGGCAGTCACTTTTCAGCTCAAACAAACTACATCGTTCACGAAGCTCACTTGTTTCTCATCTTAACAGACAAGCATTGGATTTTAGAGGACCAGTGCTTTGTATCAGTTTCAGAAGCAGAGTTGGACTATGTAATGTCCGTATGTGTAGGAAACACCGTTCTTTTGTTCTCAGCACACTCACGTTTCCTGCTGTCTTAGAGACTCCTGAAAGCTAGAGCGTGCTTCTTGTTCTAAAGCAGAGTGTGATCCATGGATGAGAACTCTGCTGTGTGTTTTACTTCAGAAATGGAGTTAAATCCCAGGCTCTGTGTCTTCCTACAGGCAAGACTTCGTTTCAGGTAAGGGCACTCACTTTTCAGCTCAAACGAACTACATCGTTCACGAAGCTCACACCTTTCTCATCTTAACAGACAAGCATTAGATTTTAGAGGACCAGTGCTTTGTATCAGTTTCAGAAGCAGAGTTGGACTATATAATGTCCGTATATGTAGGAAACACCGTTCTTTTCTTCTCAGCACACTCACGTTTCCTGCTGTCTTAGAGAGTCTAGAAAGCAAGAGCCTGCTTCTTGTTCTAAAGCAGTGTGTGATCAATGGATTATTACACTGCTGTGTGTTTTACTTCAGAAATGGAGTTAAATCCCAGGCTCTGAGTCTTCCTACAAGCAAGACTTCAGTTTAGGTAAGTGCAGTCACTTTTCTGCTCCAAGGAACTACATCGTTCAAGAAGCTCACACGTTTCTCATCTTAACTGACAAGCATTGGATGTTAGAGGAGCAGTGCTTTGTATCAGTTTCAGAAGCAGATTTGGACTACATATGGTCCATAAATGTAGGAAACACCGTTCTTTTGTTCGGGGAACACTCAGATTTCCTGCTGTATTAGAGACTCTAGAAAGCAAGTGCGTGCTTCTTGCTCTAAAGCAGAGTGTGATCCATGGATGAGAACTATGCTGTATGTTTCCCTTCAGAAATGGAGTTAAATCCCAGACTCTGAGTCTTCCTACAGGCAAGACTTCGTTTCAGGTAAGGGCAGTCACTTTTCAGCTCAAACGAACTACATCGTTCACGAAGCTCATACGTTTCTCATCTTAACAGACAAGCATTGGATTTTAGAGGACCAGTGCTTTGTATCAGTTTCAGAAGCAGAGTTGGACTATATAATGTCCGTATGTGTAGGAAACACTGTTCTTTTGTTCTCAGGACACTCACCTTTCCTGCTGACTTAGAGACTCTAGAATGCTAGAGAGTGCTTCTTGTTCAAAAGCAGAGTGTGATCAATGGATGATTACACTGCTGTGTGTTTTACTTCAGAAAAGGAGTTAAATCCCAGGCTCTGAGTCTTCCTACAAGCAAGACTTCAATTCAGGTAAGGGCAGTCACTTTTCTGCTGAAACGAATTACATCATTCACGAAGCTCACACGTTTCTCATCTTAACTGACAAGCATTGGATGTTAGATGGTCAGTGCTTTGTATCAGTTTCAGAAGCAGAGTTGGACTAGATATGGTCCCTATGTGTAGGAAATACAGTTCTTTTGTTCTCAGCACACTCACGTTTCCTGCTGTCTTAGAGACTTTAGAAAGCAAGAGAGTGCTTCTCGCTCTAAAGCAGAGTGTGATCCATGGAGGAGAACTATGCTGTGTGTTTCCCTTCAGAAATGGAGTTAAATCCCAGACTCTGTGTCTTCCTACAGGCAAGACTTCGTTTCAGGTAAGGGCAGTCACTTTTCAGCTCAAACAAACTACATCGTTCACGAAGCTCACTTGTTTCTCATCTTAACAGACAAGCATTGGATTTTAGAGGACCAGTGCTTTCTATCAGTTTAAGAAGGAGAGTTGGACTAGATATGGTCCGTATGTGTAGGAAACACCGTTCTTTTGTTCTCAGGGCACTCACGTTTCCTGCTGTCTTAGAGACTCTAGAAAGCAAGAGCGTGCTTCTCAGTCTAAAGCAGAGTGTGATCCATGGATGAGAACTCTGCTGTGTGTTTCCCTTCAGAGATTGAATTAAATCCCAGGCTCTGTGTCTTACTACATCAAGACTTCGTTTCAGGTAAGGGCAGTGACTTTTCAGTTCAAAGGAACTACATCATTCTCAAAGCTCACAAGTTTCTCATCTTAACTGACAAGCATTGGATGTTAGAGGACCAGTGTTTTGTGTCAGTTTCAGAAACAGAGTTGGACTAGATATGGTCCGTTTGTGTAGGAAACACCGTTCTTTTGTTCTTGGCACACTCAGATTTCCTCCTTTCTTAGAGACTCTAGAAAGCTAGAGCGTGCTTCTTGCTGTAAAGCAGAGAGAGATCAATGGATGAGACAATGCTGTGTGTTTCACTTCAGAAATGGAGTTAAATCCCATGCTCTGAGTCTCCCTACAAGCAAGACTTCGTTTCAGTTAAGGGCAGTCACTTTTCTGCTCAAAGGAACTACATTGTTCACGAAGCTCACACGTTTCTCATCTTAACTGACAAGCATTGGATGTTAGAGGACCAGTGCATTGTATCAGTTTCACAAGAAGATTTGGACAACATATAGTCCGTATGTGTAGGAAACACCGTTCTTTTCTTCTGGGCACATTCAGATTTCCTGCTGTATTAGAGACTCTAGAAAGCAAGAGTGTGCTCCTCGCTCTAAAGCATAGTATGATCCATGGATGAGAATTATGCTGTGTGTTTCCCTTCAGAAATGGACTTAAATCCCAGGCTCTGTGTCTTACTACAAGCAAGACTTCGTTTCAGGTAAGGGCAGTCACTATTAAGTTCAAAGGAACTACATCATTCACAAAGCTCACATGTTTCTCATCTTAACTGACAAGCATTGGATGTTAGAGGACCAGTGCTTTTTATCAGTTTCAGAAGCAGAGTTGGACTAGATATGGTCCGTATGTGTCTGAAACTCAGTTCTTTTGTTCTCAGCACACTCACGTTTCTTGCTGTCTTAGAGACTTTAGAAAGCAAGAGCGTGCTTCTCGCTCTAAAGCAGAGTGTGATCCATGGAGGAGAACTATGCTGTGTGTTTCCCTTCAGAAAAGGAGTTAAATCCCATGCTCTGAGTCTCCCTACAAGCAAGACTTCATTTAAGGTAAGGGCAGTCACTTTTCTGCTCAAAGGAACTACATCGTTCACGAAGCTCACACGTTTCTCATCTTAAATGACAAGCATTTTATGTTAGAGGACCAGTGCATTGTATCAGTTTCAGAAGAAGATTTGGACTACATGTAGTCAGTATGTGTAGGAACCACCGTTCTTTTGTTCTGTGAACACTCAGAATTTCTGCTCTATTAGAGACTCTAGAAAGCAAGAGCGTGCTTCTTGTTCTAAAGCAGAGTGTGATCCATGGATGATAACTATGCTGTATGTTTCCCTTCAGAAATGGAGTTAAATCCCAGACTCTGTGTCTTCCTACAGGCAAGACTTCGTTTCAGGTAAGGGCAGTCACTTTTCAGCTCAAACGAACTACATCGTTCACGAAGCTCACACGTTTCTCATGTTAACAGACAAGCATTGGATTTTAGAGGACCAGTGCGTCGTATCAGTTTCAGAAGCAGAGTTGGACGATATAATGTCCGTATGTGTAGGAAACACCGTTCTTTTGTTCTCAGCACACTCACGTTTCCTGCTCTCTTAGAGAATCTAGAAAGCTAGAGCGTGCTTCTTGTTCTAAAGCAGAGTGTGATCAATGGATGATTACACTGCTGTGTGTTTTACTTCAGAAATGGAGTTAAATCCCAGGTTCTGAGTCTTCCTACAAGCAAGACTTCAATTCAGGTAAGGGCAGTCACTTTTCTGCTGAAACGAATTACATCGTTCACGAAGCTCACACGTTTCTCCTCTTAACTGACAAGCATTGGATGTTAGATGGTCAGTGCTTTGTATCAGTTTCAGAAGCAGATTTGGACTACATATGGTCCATATGTGTAGGAAACACCGTTCTTTTGTTCTGGGCACACTAAGAATTCCTGCTGTATTAGAGACTCTAGAAAGCAAGAGTGTGCTTCTCGCTCTAAAGCAGAGTGTGATCCATGGATGAGAACTATGCTTTGTGTTTCCCTTCAGAAATGGACTTAAATCCCAGGCTCTGTGTCTTCCTACAAGCAAGACTTCGTTTCAGGTAAGGGCAGTCACTTTTCAGTTCAAAGGAACTACATCATTCACAAAGCTCACACGTTTCTCATCTTAACTGACAAGCATTGGATGTTAGAGGACCAGTGCTTTGTATCATTTTAAGAAGCAGAGTTGGACTAGATATGGTCCGTATGTGTAGGAAACACCGTTCTTTTGTTCTCAGCACACTCACGTTTCCTGCTGTCTTAGAGACTCTAGAACGCTAGAGCGTGCTTCTTGTTCTAAAGCAGAGTGTGATCAATGGATGATTACACTGCTGTGTGTTTTACTTCAGAAATGGAGTTAAATCCCAGGCTCTGAGTCTTCCTACCATCAAGACTTAAATTCAGGTAAGGGCAGTCTCTTTTCTGCTGAAACGAACTGCATCGTTCACGAAGCTCACACGTTTCTCATCTTAACTGACAAGCATTGGATGTTAGATGGTCAGTGCTTTGTATCAGTTTAAGAAGCAGATTTGGACTACATGTGGTCCATATGTGTAGGAAACACCGTTCTTTTGTTCTCAGCACACTCACGTTTCCTGCTGTCTTAGAGACTTTAGGAAGCAATAGCGTGCTTCTTGTTCTAAAGCAGAGTGTGATCAATGGATGAGAACAGTGCTGTGTGTTTCACTTCAGAAATGGAGTTAAATCCCATGCTCTGAGTCTCCCTACAAGCAAGACTTCGTTTCAGGTAAGGGCAGTCACTTTTCTGCTCAAAGGAACTACATTGTTCACGAAGCTTACACGTTTCTCATCTTAACTGACAAGCATTGGATGTTAGATGGTCAGTGCTTTGTATCAGTTTCAGAAGCAGATTTGGATTACATATGGTCCATAAATGTAGGAAACACCGTTCTTTTGTTCTGGGCACACTCAGATTTCCTGCTGTATTAGAGACTCTAGAAAGCAAGACTGTGCTTCTCGCTCTAATGCTTAGTGTGATCCATGGATGAGAACTATGCTGTGTATTTCCCTTCAGAAATGGAGTTAAATCCCAGGCTCTGTGTCTTACTACAAGCAAGACTTCTTTTCAGGTAAGGGCAGTCACTATTCAGTTCAAAGGAACTACATCATTCACAAAGCTCACATGTTTCTCATCTTAACTGACAAGCATTGGATGTTAGAGGACCAGTGCTTTTTTAATCAGTTTAAGAAGCAGAGTTGGACTAGATATGGTCCGTATGTGTCTGAAACTCAGTTCTTTTGTTCTCAGCACACTCACGTTTCTTGCTGTCTTAGAGACTTTAGAAAGCAAGAGCGTGCTTCACGCTCTAAAGCAGAGTGTGATCCATGGAGGAGAACTATGCTGTGTGTTTCCCTTCAGAAAAGGAGTTAAATCCCATGCTCTGAGTCTCCCTACAAGCAAGACTTCATTTAAGGTAAGGGCAGTCACTTTTCTGATCAAAGGAACTACATCGTTCACGAAGCTCACACGTTTCTCATCTTAAATGACAAGCATTGGATGTTAGAGGACCAGTGCATTGTATCAGTTTCAGAAGAAGATTTGGACTACATGTAGTCAGTATGTGTAGGAAACACCATTCTTTTGTTCTGTGAACACTCAGAATTTCTGCTGTATTAGAGACTCTAGAAAGCAAGAGCGTGCTTCTTGTTCTAAAGCAGAGTGTGATCCATGGATGAGAACTATGCTGTATGTTTCCCTTCAGAAATGGAGTTAAATCCCAGACTCTGTGTCTTCCTACAGGCAAGACTTCGTTTCAGGTAAGGGCAGTCACTTTTCAGCTCAAACGAACTACATCGTTCACGAAGCTCACACGTTTCTCATCTTAACAGACAAGCATTGGATTTTAGAGGACCAGTGCGTTGTATCAGTTTCAGAAGCAGAGTTGGACGATATAATGTCCGTATGTGTAGGAAACACCGTTCTTTTGTTCTGGGCACACTAAGAATTCCTGCTGTATTAGAGACTCTAGAAAGCAAGAGTGTGCTTCTCGCTCTAAAGCAGAGTGTGATCCATGGATGAAAACTATGCTTTGTGTTTCCCTTCAGAAATGGACTTAAATCCCAGGCTCTGTGTCTTCCTACAAGCAAGACTTCGTTTCAGGTAAGGGCAGTCACTTTTCAGTTCAAAGGAACTACATCATTCACAAAGCTCACACGTTTCTCATCTTAACTGACAAGCATTGGATGTTAGAGGACCAGTGCTTTGTATCAGTTTAAGAAGCAGAGTTGGACTAGATATGGTCCGTATGTGTAGGAAACACCGTTCTTTTGTTCTCAGCACACTCACGTTTCCTGCTGTCTTAGAGACTCTAGAACGCTAGAGCGTGCTTCTTGTTCTAAAGCAGAGAGTGATCAATGGATGATTACACTGCTGTGTGTTTTACTTCAGAAATGGAGTTAAATCCCAGGCTCTGAGTCTTCCTACCATCAAGACTTCAATTCAGGTAAGGGCAGTCACTTTTCTGCTGAAACGAACTGCATCGTTCACGAAGCTCACACGTTTCTCATCTTAACTGACAAGCATTGGATGTTAGATGGTCAGTGCTTTGTATCAGTTTCAGAAGCAGATTTGGACTACATGTGGTCCATATGTGTAGGAAACACCGTTCTTTTGTTCTCAGCACACTCACGTTTCCTGCTGTCTTAGAGACTCTAGAACGCTAGAGCGTGCTTCTTGTTCTAAAGCAGAGAGTGATCAATGGATGATTACACTGCTGTGTGTTTTACTTCAGAAATGGACTTAAATCCCAGGCTCTGTGTCTTACTACAAGCAAGACTTCGTTTCAGGTAAGGGCAGTCACTATTAAGTTCAAAGGAACTACATCATTCACAAAGCTCACATGTTTCTCATCTTAACTGACAAGCATTGGATGTTAGAGGACCAGTGCTTTTTATCAGTTTCAGAAGCAGAGTTGGACTAGATATGGTCCGTATGTGTCTGAAACTCAGTTCTTTTGTTCTCAGCACACTCACGTTTCTTGCTGTCTTAGAGACTTTAGAAAGCAAGAGCGTGCTTCTCGCTCTAAAGCAGAGTGTGATCCATGGAGGAGAACTATGCTGTGTGTTTCCCTTCAGAAAAGGAGTTAAATCCCATGCTCTGAGTCTCCCTACAAGCAAGACTTCATTTAAGGTAAGGGCAGTCACTTTTCTGCTCAAAGGAACTACATCGTTCACGAAGCTCACACGTTTCTCATCTTAAATGACAAGCATTGGATGTTAGAGGACCAGTGCATTGTATCAGTTTCAGAAGAAGATTTGGACTACATGTAGTCAGTATGTGTAGGAACCACCGTTCTTTTGTTCTGTGAACACTCAGAATTTCTGCTCTATTAGAGACTCTAGAAAGCAAGAGCGTGCTTCTTGTTCTAAAGCAGAGTGTGATCCATGGATGATAACTATGCTGTATGTTTCCCTTCAGAAATGGAGTTAAATCCCAGACTCTGTGTCTTCCTACAGGCAAGACTTCGTTTCAGGTAAGGGCAGTCACTTTTCAGCTCAAACGAACTACATCGTTCACGAAGCTCACACGTTTCTCATGTTAACAGACAAGCATTGGATTTTAGAGGACCAGTGCGTCGTATCAGTTTCAGAAGCAGAGTTGGACGATATAATGTCCGTATGTGTAGGAAACACCGTTCTTTTGTTCTCAGCACACTCACGTTTCCTGCTCTCTTAGAGAATCTAGAAAGCTAGAGCGTGCTTCTTGTTCTAAAGCAGAGTGTGATCAATGGATGATTACACTGCTGTGTGTTTTACTTCAGTAATGGAGTTAAATCCCAGGTTCTGAGTCTTCCTACAAGCAAGACTTCAATTCAGGTAAGGGCAGTCACTTTTCTGCTGAAACGAATTACATCGTTCACGAAGCTCACACGTTTCTCCTCTTAACTGACAAGCATTGGATGTTAGATGGTCAGTGCTTTGTATCAGTTTCAGAAGCAGATTTGGACTACATATGGTCCATATGTGTAGGAAACACCGTTCTTTTGTTCTGGGCACACTAAGAATTCCTGCTGTATTAGAGACTCTAGAAAGCAAGAGTGTGCTTCTCGCTCTAAAGCAGAGTGTGATCCATGGATGAGAACTATGCTTTGTGTTTCCCTTCAGAAATGGACTTAAATCCCAGGCTCTGTGTCTTCCTACAAGCAAGACTTCGTTTCAGGTAAGGGCAGTCACTTTTCAGTTCAAAGGAACTACATCATTCACAAAGCTCACACGTTTCTCATCTTAACTGACAAGCATTGGATGTTAGAGGACCAGTGCTTTGTATCATTTTAAGAAGCAGAGTTGGACTAGATATGGTCCGTATGTGTAGGAAACACCGTTCTTTTGTTCTCAGCACACTCACGTTTCCTGCTGTCTTAGAGACTCTAGAACGCTAGAGCGTGCTTCTTGTTCTAAAGCAGAGTGTGATCAATGGATGATTACACTGCTGTGTGTTTTACTTCAGAAATGGAGTTAAATCCCAGGCTCTGAGTCTTCCTACCATCAAGACTTAAATTCAGGTAAGGGCAGTCTCTTTTCTGCTGAAACGAACTGCATCGTTCACGAAGCTCACACGTTTCTCATCTTAACTGACAAGCATTGGATGTTAGATGGTCAGTGCTTTGTATCAGTTTCAGAAGCAGATTTGGACTACATGTGGTCCATATGTGTAGGAAACACCGTTCTTTTGTTCTCAGCACACTCACGTTTCCTGCTGTCTTAGAGACTTTAGGAAGCAATAGCGTGCTTCTTGTTCTAAAGCAGAGTGTGATCAATGGATGAGAACAGTGCTGTGTGTTTCACTTCAGAAATGGAGTTAAATCCCATGCTCTGAGTCTCCCTACAAGCAAGACTTCGTTTCAGGTAAGGGCAGTCACTTTTCTGCTCAAAGGAACTACATTGTTCACGAAGCTTACACGTTTCTCATCTTAACTGACAAGCATTGGATGTTAGATGGTCAGTGCTTTGTATCAGTTTCAGAAGCAGATTTGGATTACATATGGTCCATAAATGTAGGAAACACCGTTCTTTTGTTCTGGGCACACTCAGATTTCCTGCTGTATTAGAGACTCTAGAAAGCAAGACTGTGCTTCTCGCTCTAATGCTTAGTGTGATCCATGGATGAGAACTATGCTGTGTATTTCCCTTCAGAAATGGAGTTAAATCCCAGGCTCTGTGTCTTACTACAAGCAAGACTTCGTTTCAGGTAAGGGCAGTCACTATTCAGTTCAAAGGAACTACATCATTCACAAAGCTCACATGTTTCTCATCTTAACTGACAAGCATTGGATGTTAGAGGACCAGTGCTTTTTATCAGTTTCAGAAGCAGAGTTGGACTAGATATGGTCCGTATGTGTCTGAAACTCAGTTCTTTTGTTCTCAGCACACTCACGTTTCTTGCTGTCTTAGAGACTTTAGAAAGCAAGAGCGTGCTTCACGCTCTAAAGCAGAGTGTGATCCATGGAGGAGAACTATGCTGTGTGTTTCCCTTCAGAAAAGGAGTTAAATCCCATGCTCTGAGTCTCCCTACAAGCAAGAGTTCATTTAAGGTAAGGGCAGTCACTTTTCTGATCAAAGGAACTACATCGTTCACGAAGCTCACACGTTTCTCATCTTAAATGACAAGCATTGGATGTTAGAGGACCAGTGCATTGTATCAGTTTCAGAAGAAGATTTGGACTACATGTAGTCAGTATGTGTAGGAAACACCATTCTTTTGTTCTGTGAACACTCAGAATTTCTGCTGTATTAGAGACTCTAGAAAGCAAGAGCGTGCTTCTTGTTCTAAAGCAGAGTGTGATCCATGGATGAGAACTATGCTGTATGTTTCCCTTCAGAAATGGAGTTAAATCCCAGACTCTGTGTCTTCCTACAGGCAAGACTTCGTTTCAGGTAAGGGCAGTCACTTTTCAGCTCAAACGAACTACATCGTTCACGAAGCTCACACGTTTCTCATCTTTACAGACAAGCATTGGATTTTAGAGGACCAGTGCGTTGTATCAGTTTCAGAAGCAGAGTTGGACAATATAATGTCCGTATGTGTAGGAAACACCGTTCTTTTGTTCTCAGCACACTCACGTTTCCTGCTCTCTTAGAGAATCTAGAAAGCTAGAGCGTGCTTCTTGTTCTAAAGCAGAGTGTGATCAATGGATGATTACACTGCTGTGTGTTTTACTTCAGAAATGGAGTTAAATCCCAGGTTCTGAGTCTTCCTACAAGCAAGACTTCAATTCAGGTAAGGGCAGTCACTTTTCTGCTGAAACGAATTACATCGTTCACGAAGCTCACACGTTTCTCCTCTTAACTGACAAGCATTGGATGTTAGATGGTCAGTGCTTTGTATCAGTTTCAGAAGCAGATTTGGACTACATATGGTCCATATGTGTAGGAAACACCGTTCTTTTGTTCTGGGCACACTAAGAATTCCTGCTGTATTAGAGACTCTAGAAAGCAAGAGTGTGCTTCTCGCTCTAAAGCAGAGTGTGATCCATGGATGAGAAGTATGCTTTGTGTTTCCCTTAAGAAATGGACTTAAATCCCAGGCTCTGTGTCTTCCTACAAGCAAGACTTCATTTCAGGTAAGGGCAGTCACTTTTCAGTTCAAAGGAACTACATCATTCACAAAGCTCACACGTTTCTCATCTTAACTGACAAGCACTGGATGTTAGAGGACCAGTGCTTTGTATCAGTTTAAGAAGCAGATTTGGACTAGATATGGTCTGTATGTGTAGGAAACACCGTTCTTTTGTTCACAGCACACTCACGTTTCTTGCTGTCTTAGAGACTCTAGAACGCTAGAGCCTGCTTCTTGTTCTAAAGCAGATTGTGATCAATGGATGATTACACTGCTGTGTGTTTTACTTCAGAAATGGAGTTAAATCCCAGGCTCTGAGTCTTCCTACAAGCAAGACTTCAATTCAGGTAAGGGCAGTCACTTTTCTGCTGAAACGAACTACATCGTTCACGAAGCTCACACGTTTCTCATCTTAACTGACAAGCATTGGATGTTAGATGGTCAGTGCTTTTATCAGTTTCAGAAGCAGATTTGGACTACATATGGTCCATATGTGTAGGAAACACCGTTCTTTTGTTCTCAGCACACTCACGTTTCCTGCTGTCTTAGAGACTTTAGGAAGCAAGAGCGTGCTTCTTGTTCTAAAGCAGAGTGTGATCAATGGATGAGACAATGCTGTGTGTTTTACTTCAGAAATGGAGTTAAATCCCAGCCTCTGAGTCTTCCTACAAGCAAACATTAGTTCAGGTAAGGGCAGTCACTTTTCTGCTCCAAGGAACTACATCGTTCACGAAGCTCACACGTTTCTCATCTTAAATGACAAGCATTGGATGTTAGAGGAGCAGTGCTTTGTATCAGTTTCAGAAGCAGAGTTGGACTATATAATGTCCGTATGTGTAGGAAACACCGTTCTTTTGTTCTCAGCACACTCACGTTTCCTGCTGTCTTAGAGAATCTAGAAAGCTAGAGCGTGCTTCTTGTTCTAAAGCAGAGTGTGATCAATGGATGATTGCACTGCTGTGTGTTTTACTTCAGAAATGGAGTTAAATCCCAGGTTCTGAGTCTTCCTACAAGCAAGACTTCAATTCAGGTAAGGGCAGTCATTTTTCTGCTGAAACGAATTACATCGTTCACGAAGCTCACACGTTTCTCCTCTTAACTGACAAGCATTGGATGTTAGATGGTCAGTGCTTTGTATCAGTTTCAGAAGCAGATTTGGACTACATATGGTCCATATGTGTAGGAAACACCGTTCTTTTGTTCTGGGCACACTAAGAATTCCTGCTGTCTTAGAGACTTTAGGAAGCAAGAGCATGCTTCTTGTTCTAAAGCAGAGTGTGATCCATGGATGAGACAATGCTGTGTGTTTCACTTCAGAAATGGAGTTAAATCCCATGCTCTGAATCTCCCTACAAGCAAGACTTCGTTTCAGGTAAGGGCAGTCACTTTTCAGCTCAAACGAACTACATCGTTCACGAAGCTCACACGTTTCTCATCTTAACTGACAAGCATTGGATGTTAGAGGACCAGTGCTTTGTATCAGTTTAAGAAGCAGAGTTGGACTAGATATGGTCTGTATGTGTAGGAAACACCGTTCTTTTGTTCTCAGCACACTCACGTTTCCTGCTCTCTTAGAGAATCTAGAAAGCTAGAGCGTGCTTCTTGTTCTAAAGCAGAGTGTGATCAATGGATGATTACACTGCTGTGTGTTTTACGTCAGAAATGGAGTTAAATCCCAGGCTCTGAGTCTTCCTACAAGCAAGACTTCAATTCAGGTAAGGGCAGTCACTTTTCTGCTGAAACAAATTACATCGTTCACGAAGCTCACACGTTTCTCCTCTTAACTGACAAGCATTGGATGTTAGATGGTCAGTGCTTTGTATCAGTTTCAGAAGCAGATTTGGACTACATATGGTCCATATGTGTAGGAAACACCGTTCTTTTGTTCTGGGCACACTAGGAATTCCTGCTGTATTAGAGACTCTAGAAAGCAAGAGTGTGATTCTCGCTCTAAAGCAGAGTGTGATCCATGGATGAGAACAGTGCTGTGTGTTTCACTTCAGAAATGGAGTTAAATCCCATGCTCTGAGTCTCCCTACAAGCAAGACTTCGTTTCAGGTAAGGGCAGTCACTTTTCTGCTCAAAGGAACTACATTGTTCACGAAGCTTACACGTTTCTCATCTTAACTGACAAGCATTGGATGTTAGATGGTCAGTGCTTTGTATCAGTTTCAGAAGCAGATTTGGACTACATATGGTCCATAAATGTAGGAAACACCGTTCTTTTGTTCTGGGCACACTCAGATTTCCTGCTGTATTAGAGACTCTAGAAAGCAAGAGTGTGCTTCTCGCTCTAATGCTTAGTGTGATCCATGGATGAGAACTATGCTGTGTGTTTCCCTTCAGAAATGGAGTTAAATCCCAGGCTCTGTGTCTTACTACAAGCAAGACTTCGTTTCAGGTAAGGGCAGTCACTATTCAGTTCAAAGGAACTACATCATTCACAAAGCTCACATGTTTCTCATCTTAACTGACAAGCATTGGATGTTAGAGGACCAGTGCTTTTTATCAGTTTCAGAAGCAGAGTTGGACTAGATATGGTCCGTATGTGTCTGAAACTCAGTTCTTTTGTTCTCAGCACACTCACGTTTCTTGCTGTCTTAGAGACTTTAGAAAGCAAGAGCGTGCTTCTCGCTCTAAAGCAGAGTGTGATCCATGGAGAAGAACTATGCTGTGTGTTTCCCTTCAGAAAAGGAGTTAAATCCCATGCTCTGAGTCTCCCTACAAGCAAGACTTCATTTAAGGTAAGGGCAGTCACTTTTCTGCTCAAAGGATCTACATCGTTCACGAAGATCACACGTTTCTCATCTTAAATGACAGGCATTGGATGTTAGAGGACCAGTGCATTGTATCAGTTTCAGAAGAATATTTGGACTACATGTAGTCAGTATGTGTAGGAAACACCGTTCTTTTGTTCTCAGCACACTCACGTTTCCTGCTGTCTTAGAGAATCTAGAAAGCTAGAGCCTGCTTCTTGTTCTAAAGCAGAGTGTGATCAATGGATGATTGCACTGCTGTGTGTCTTACTTCAGAAATGGAGTTAAATCCCAGGTTCTGAGTCTTCCTACAAGCAAGACTTCAATTCAGGTAAGGGCAGTCATTTTTCTGCTGAAACGAATTACATCGTTCACGAAGCTCACACGTTTCTCCTCTTAACTGACAAGCATTGGATGTTAGATGGTCAGTGCTTTGTATCAGTTTCAGAAGCAGATATGGACTACATATGGTCCATATGTGTAGGAAACACCGTTCTTTTGTTCTGGGCACACTAAGAATTCCTGCTGTCTTAGAGACTTTAGGAAGCAAGAGCATGCTTCTTGTTCTAAAGCAGAGTGTGATCCATGGATGAGACAATGCTGTGTGTTTCACTTCAGAAATGGAGTTAAATCCCATGCTCTGAATCTCCCTACAAGCAAGACTTCGTTTCAGGTAAGGGCAGTCACTTTTCAGCTCAAACGAACTACATCGTTCACGAAGCTCACACGTTTCTCATCTTAACTGACAAGCATTGGATGTTAGAGGACCAGTGCTTTGTATCAGTTTAAGAAGCAGAGTTGGACTAGATATGGTCTGTATGTGTAGGAAACACCGTTCTTTTGTTCTCAGCACACTCACGTTTCCTGCTGTCTTAGAGACTCTAGAACGCTAGAGCGTGCATCTTGTTCTAAAGCAGAGTGTGATCAATGGATGATTACACTGCTGTGTGTTTTACTTCAGAAATGGAGTTAAATCCCAGGCTCTGAGTCTTCCTACCATCAAGACTTCAATTCAGGTAAGGGCAGTCACTTTTCAGCTCAAACGAACTACATCGTTCACGAAGCTCACACGTTTCTCATCTTAACAGACAAGCATTAGATTTTAGAGGACCAGTGCTTTGTATCAGTTTCAGAAGTAGAGTTGGACTATATAATGTCCGTATGTGTAGGAAACACCGTTCTTTTGTTCTAAGCACACTCACGTTTCCTGCTGTCTTAGAGAGTCTAGAAAGCAAGAGCATGCTTCTTGTTCTAAAGCAGTGTGTGATCAATGGATGATTACACTGCTGTGTGTTTTACTTCAGAAATGGAGTTAAATCCCAGCCTCAGAGTCTTCCTACAAGCAAGACATCAGTTCAGGTAAGGGCAGTCACTTTTCTGCTCAAAGGAACTACATCGTTCACGAAGCTCACACGTTTCTCATCTTAAATGACAAGCATTGGATGTTAGAGGAACAGTGCTTTGTATCAGTTTCAGAAGCAGAGTTGGACTATATAATGTCCGTATGTGTAGGAAACACCGTTCTTTTGTTCTCAGCACACTCACGTTTCCTGCTGTCTTAGAGAATCTAGAAAGCTAGAGCCTGCTTCTTGTTCTAAAGCAGAGTGTGATCAATGGATGATTGCACTGCTGTGTGTCTTACTTCAGAAATGGAGTTAAATCCCAGGTTCTGAGTCTTCCTACAAGCAAGACTTCAATTCAGGTAAGGGCAGTCATTTTTCTGCTGAAACGAATTACATCGTTCACGAAGCTCACACGTTTCTCCTCTTAACTGACAAGCATTGGATGTTAGATGGTCAGTGCTTTGTATCAGTTTCAGAAGCAGATATGGACTACATATGGTCCATATGTGTAGGAAACACCGTTCTTTTGTTCTGGGCACACTAAGAATTCCTGCTGTCTTAGAGACTTTAGGAAGCAAGAGCATGCTTCTTGTTCTAAAGCAGAGTGTGATCCATGGATGAGACAATGCTGTGTGTTTCACTTCAGAAATGGAGTTAAATCCCATGCTCTGAATCTCCCTACAAGCAAGACTTCGTTTCAGGTAAGGGCAGTCACTTTTCAGCTCAAACGAACTACATCGTTCACGAAGCTCACACGTTTCTCATCTTAACTGACAAGCATTGGATGTTAGAGGACCAGTGCTTTGTATCAGTTTAAGAAGCAGAGTTGGACTAGATATGGTCTGTATGTGTAGGAAACACCGTTCTTTTGTTCTCAGCACACTCACGTTTCCTGCTGTCTTAGAGACTCTAGAACGCTAGAGCGTGCATCTTGTTCTAAAGCAGAGTGTGATCAATGGATGATTACACTGCTGTGTGTTTTACTTCAGAAATGGAGTTAAATCCCAGGCTCTGAGTCTTCCTACCATCAAGACTTCAATTCAGGTAAGGGCAGTCACTTTTCTGCTGCAACGAACTACATCGTTCACGAAGCTCACACGTTTCTCATCTTAACAGACAAGCATTAGATTTTAGAGGACCAGTGCTTTGTATCAGTTTCAGAAGCAGAGTTGGACTATATAATGTCCGTATGTGTAGGAAACACCGTTCTTTTGTTCTAAGCACACTCACGTTTCCTGCTGTCTTAGAGAGTCTAGAAAGCAAGAGCATGCTTCTTGTTCTAAAGCAGTGTGTGATCAATGGATGATTACACTGCTGTGTGTTTTACTTCAGAAATGGAGTTAAATCCCAGCCTCAGAGTCTTCCTACAAGCAAGACATCAGTTCAGGTAAGGGCAGTCACTTTTCTGCTCAAAGGAACTACATCGTTCACGAAGCTCACACGTTTCTCATCTTAAATGACAAGCATTGGATGTTAGAGGAACAGTGCTTTGTATCAGTTTCAGAAGCAGAGTTGGACTATATAATGTCCGTATGTGTAGGAAACACCGTTCTTTTGTTCTCAGCACACTCACGTTTCCTGCTGTCTTAGAGAATCTAGAAAGCTAGAGCCTGCTTCTTGTTCTAAAGCAGAGTGTGATCAATGGATGATTGCACTGCTGTGTGTCTTACTTCAGAAATGGAGTTAAATCCCAGGTTCTGAGTCTTCCTACAAGCAAGACTTCAATTCAGGTAAGGGCAGTCACTTTTCTGCTGAAACGAATTACATCGTTCACGAAGCTCACACGTTTCTCCTCTTAACTGACAAGCATTGGATGTTAGATGGTCAGTGCTTTGTATCAGTTTCAGAAGCAGATTTGGACTACATATGGTCCATATGTGTAGGAAACACCGTTCTTTTGTTCTGGGCACACTAAGAATTCCTGCTGTATTAGAGACTCTAGAAAGCAAGAGTGTGCTTCTCGCTCTAAAGCAGAGTGTGATCCATGGATGAGAAGTATGCTTTGTGTTTTCCTTAAGAAATGGACTTAAATCCCAGGCTCTGTGTCTTCCTACAAGCAAGACTTCATTTCAGGTAAGGGCAGTCACTTTTCAGTTCAAAGGAACTACATCATTCACAAAGCTCACACGTTTCTCATCTTAACTGACAAGCACTGGATGTTAGAGGACCAGTGCTTTGTATCAGTTTAAGAAGCAGATTTGGACTAGATATGGTCTGTATGTGTAGGAAACACCGTTCTTTTGTTCACAGCACACTCACGTTTCTTGCTGTCTTAGAGACTCTAGAACGCTAGAGCCTGCTTCTTGTTCTAAAGCAGATTGTGATCAATGGATGATTACACTGCTGTGTGTTTTACTTCAGAAATGGAGTTAAATCCCAGGCTCTGAGTCTTCCTACAAGCAAGACTTCAATTCAGGTAAGGGCAGTCACTTTTCTGCTGAAACGAACTACATCGTTCACGAAGCTCACACGTTTCTCATCTTAACTGACAAGCATTGGATGTTAGATGGTCAGTGCTTTGTATCAGTTTCAGAAGCAGATTTGGACTACATATGGTCCATATGTGTAGGAAACACCGTTCTTTTGTTCTCAGCACACTCACGTTTCCTGCTGTCTTAGAGACTTTAGGAAGCAAGAGCGTGCTTCTTGTTCTAAAGCAGAGTGTGATCAATGGATGAGACAATGCTGTGTGTTTTACTTCAGAAATGGAGTTAAATCCCAGCCTCTGAGTCTTCCTACAAGCAAACATTAGTTCAGGTAAGGGCAGTCACTTTTCTGCTCCAAGGAACTACATCGTTCACGAAGCTCACACGTTTCTCATCTTAAATGACAAGCATTGGATGTTAGAGGAGCAGTGCTTTGTATCAGTTTCAGAAGCAGAGTTGGACTATATAATGTCCGTATGTGTAGGAAACACCGTTCTTTTGTTCTCAGCACACTCACGTTTCCTGCTGTCTTAGAGAATCTAGAAAGCTAGAGCGTGCTTCTTGTTCTAAAGCAGAGTGTGATCAATGGATGATTGCACTGCTGTGTGTTTTACTTCAGAAATGGAGTTAAATCCCAGGTTCTGAGTCTTCCTACAAGCAAGACTTCAATTCAGGTAAGGGCAGTCATTTTTCTGCTGAAACGAATTACATCGTTCACGAAGCTCACACGTTTCTCCTCTTAACTGACAAGCATTGGATGTTAGATGGTCAGTGCTTTGTATCAGTTTCAGAAGCAGATTTGGACTACATATGGTCCATATGTGTAGGAAACACCGTTCTTTTGTTCTGGGCACACTAAGAATTCCTGCTGTCTTAGAGACTTTAGGAAGCAAGAGCATGCTTCTTGTTCTAAAGCAGAGTGTGATCCATGGATGAGACAATGCTGTGTGTTTCACTTCAGAAATGGAGTTAAATCCCATGCTCTGAATCTCCCTACAAGCAAGACTTCGTTTCAGGTAAGGGCAGTCACTTTTCAGCTCAAACGAACTACATCGTTCACGAAGCTCACACGTTTCTCATCTTAACTGACAAGCATTGGATGTTAGAGGACCAGTGCTTTGTATCAGTTTAAGAAGCAGAGTTGGACTAGATATGGTCTGTATGTGTAGGAAACACCGTTCTTTTGTTCTCAGCACACTCACGTTTCCTGCTCTCTTAGAGAATCTAGAAAGCTAGAGCGTGCTTCTTGTTCTAAAGCAGAGTGTGATCAATGGATGATTACACTGCTGTGTGTTTTACGTCAGAAATGGAGTTAAATCCCAGGCTCTGAGTCTTCCTACAAGCAAGACTTCAATTCAGGTAAGGGCAGTCACTTTTCTGCTGAAACAAATTACATCGTTCACGAAGCTCACACGTTTCTCCTCTTAACTGACAAGCATTGGATGTTAGATGGTCAGTGCTTTGTATCAGTTTCAGAAGCAGATTTGGACTACATATGGTCCATATGTGTAGGAAACACCGTTCTTTTGTTCTGGGCACACTAGAAATTCCTGCTGTATTAGAGACTCTAGAAAGCAAGAGTGTGATTCTCGCTCTAAAGCAGAGTGTGATCCATGGATGAGAACAGTGCTGTGTGTTTCACTTCAGAAATGGAGTTAAATCCCATGCTCTGAGTCTCCCTACAAGCAAGACTTCGTTTCAGGTAAGGGCAGTCACTTTTCTGCTCAAAGGAACTACATTGTTCACGAAGCTTACACGTTTCTCATCTTAACTGACAAGCATTGGATGTTAGATGGTCAGTGCTTTGTATCAGTTTCAGAAGCAGATTTGGACTACATATGGTCCATAAATGTAGGAAACACCGTTCTTTTGTTCTGGGCACACTCAGATTTCCTGCTGTATTAGAGACTCTAGAAAGCAAGAGTGTGCTTCTCGCTCTAATGCTTAGTGTGATCCATGGATGAGAACTATGCTGTGTGTTTCCCTTCAGAAATGGAGTTAAATCCCAGGCTCTGTGTCTTACTACAAGCAAGACTTCGTTTCAGGTAAGGGCAGTCACTATTCAGTTCAAAGGAACTACATCATTCACAAAGCTCACATGTTTCTCATCTTAACTGACAAGCATTGGATGTTAGAGGACCAGTGCTTTTTATCAGTTTCAGAAGCAGAGTTGGACTAGATATGGTCCGTATGTGTCTGAAACTCAGTTCTTTTGTTCTCAGCACACTCACGTTTCTTGCTGTCTTAGAGACTTTAGAAAGCAAGAGCGTGCTTCTCGCTCTAAAGCAGAGTGTGATCCATGGAGAAGAACTATGCTGTGTGTTTCCCTTCAGAAAAGGAGTTAAATCCCATGCTCTGAGTCTCCCTACAAGCAAGACTTCATTTAAGGTAAGGGCAGTCACTTTTCTGCTCAAAGGATCTACATCGTTCACGAAGATCACACGTTTCTCATCTTAAATGACAGGCATTGGATGTTAGAGGACCAGTGCATTGTATCAGTTTCAGAAGAATATTTGGACTACATGTAGTCAGTATGTGTAGGAAACACCGTTCTTTTGTTCTCAGCACACTCACGTTTCCTGCTGTCTTAGAGAATCTAGAAAGCTAGAGCCTGCTTCTTGTTCTAAAGCAGAGTGTGATCAATGGATGATTGCACTGCTGTGTGTCTTACTTCAGAAATGGAGTTAAATCCCAGGTTCTGAGTCTTCCTACAAGCAAGACTTCAATTCAGGTAAGGGCAGTCATTTTTCTGCTGAAACGAATTACATCGTTCACGAAGCTCACACGTTTCTCCTCTTAACTGACAAGCATTGGATGTTAGATGGTCAGTGCTTTGTATCAGTTTCAGAAGCAGATATGGACTACATATGGTCCATATGTGTAGGAAACACCGTTCTTTTGTTCTGGGCACACTAAGAATTCCTGCTGTCTTAGAGACTTTAGGAAGCAAGAGCATGCTTCTTGTTCTAAAGCAGAGTGTGATCCATGGATGAGACAATGCTGTGTGTTTCACTTCAGAAATGGAGTTAAATCCCATGCTCTGAATCTCCCTACAAGCAAGACTTCGTTTCAGGTAAGGGCAGTCACTTTTCAGCTCAAACGAACTACATCGTTCACGAAGCTCACACGTTTCTCATCTTAACTGACAAGCATTGGATGTTAGAGGACCAGTGCTTTGTATCAGTTTAAGAAGCAGAGTTGGACTAGATATGGTCTGTATGTGTAGGAAACACCGTTCTTTTGTTCTCAGCACACTCACGTTTCCTGCTGTCTTAGAGACTCTAGAACGCTAGAGCGTGCATCTTGTTCTAAAGCAGAGTGTGATCAATGGATGATTACACTGCTGTGTGTTTTACTTCAGAAATGGAGTTAAATCCCAGGCTCTGAGTCTTCCTACCATCAAGACTTCAATTCAGGTAAGGGCAGTCACTTTTCTGCTGAAACGAACTACATCGTTCACGAAGCTCACACGTTTCTCATCTTAACAGACAAGCATTAGATTTTAGAGGACCAGTGCTTTGTATCAGTTTCAGAAGTAGAGTTGGACTATATAATGTCCGTATGTGTAGGAAACACCGTTCTTTTGTTCTAAGCACACTCACGTTTCCTGCTGTCTTAGAGAGTCTAGAAAGCAAGAGCATGCTTCTTGTTCTAAAGCAGTGTGTGATCAATGGATGATTACACTGCTGTGTGTTTTACTTCAGAAATGGAGTTAAATCCCAGCCTCAGAGTCTTCCTACAAGCAAGACATCAGTTCAGGTAAGGGCAGTCACTTTTCTGCTCAAAGGAACTACATCGTTCACGAAGCTCACACGTTTCTCATCTTAAATGACAAGCATTGGATGTTAGAGGAACAGTGCTTTGTATCAGTTTCAGAAGCAGAGTTGGACTATATAATGTCCATATGTGTAGGAAACACCGTTCTATTGTTCTCAGCACACTCACGTTTCCTGCTGTCTTAGAGAATCTAGAAAGCTAGAGCCTGCTTCTTGTTCTAAAGCAGAGTGTGATCAATGGATGATTGCACTGCTGTGTGTCTTACTTCAGAAATGGAGTTAAATCCCAGGTTCTGAGTCTTCCTACAAGCAAGACTTCAATTCAGGTAAGGGCAGTCATTTTTCTGCTGAAACGAATTACATCGTTCACGAAGCTCACACGTTTCTCCTCTTAACTGACAAGCATTGGATGTTAGATGGTCAGTGCTTTGTATCAGTTTCAGAAGCAGATATGGACTACATATGGTCCATATGTGTAGGAAACACCGTTCTTTTGTTCTGGGCACACTAAGAATTCCTGCTGTCTTAGAGACTTTAGGAAGCAAGAGCATGCTTCTTGTTCTAAAGCAGAGTGTGATCCATGGATGAGACAATGCTGTGTGTTTCACTTCAGAAATGGAGTTAAATCCCATGCTCTGAATCTCCCTACAAGCAAGACTTCGTTTCAGGTAAGGGCAGTCACTTTTCAGCTCAAACGAACTACATCGTTCACGAAGCTCACACGTTTCTCATCTTAACTGACAAGCATTGGATGTTAGAGGACCAGTGCTTTGTATCAGTTTAAGAAGCAGAGTTGGACTAGATATGGTCTGTATGTGTAGGAAACACCGTTCTTTTGTTCTCAGCACACTCACGTTTCCTGCTGTCTTAGAGACTCTAGAACGCTAGAGCGTGCATCTTGTTCTAAAGCAGAGTGTGATCAATGGATGATTACACTGCTGTGTGTTTTACTTCAGAAATGGAGTTAAATCCCAGGCTCTGAGTCTTCCTACCATCAAGACTTCAATTCAGGTAAGGGCAGTCACTTTTCTGCTGAAACGAACTACATCGTTCACGAAGCTCACACGTTTCTCATCTTAACAGACAAGCATTAGATTTTAGAGGACCAGTGCTTTGTATCAGTTTCAGAAGCAGAGTTGGACTATATAATGTCCGTATGTGTAGGAAACACCGTTCTTTTGTTCTAAGCACACTCACGTTTCCTGCTGTCTTAGAGAGTCTAGAAAGCAAGAGCATGCTTCTTGTTCTAAAGCAGTGTGTGATCAATGGATGATTACACTGCTGTGTGTTTTACTTCAGAAATGGAGTTAAATCCCAGCCTCAGAGTCTTCCTACAAGCAAGACATCAGTTCAGGTAAGGGCAGTCACTTTTCTGCTCAAAGGAACTACATCGTTCACGAAGCTCACACGTTTCTCATCTTAAATGACAAGCATTGGATGTTAGAGGAACAGTGCTTTGTATCAGTTTCAGAAGCAGAGTTGGACTATATAATGTCCGTATGTGTAGGAAACACCGTTCTTTTGTTCTCAGCACACTCACGTTTCCTGCTGTCTTAGAGAATCTAGAAAGCTAGAGCGTGCTTCTTGTTCTAAAGCAGAGTGTGATCAATGGATGATTGCACTGCTGTGTGTTTTACTTCAGAAATGGAGTTAAATCCCAGGTTCTGAGTCTTCCTACAAGCAAGACTTCAATTCAGGTAAGGGCAGTCATTTTTCTGCTGAAACGAATTACATCGTTCATGAAGCTCACACGTTTCTCCTCTTAACTGACAAGCATTGGATGTTAGATGGTCAGTGCTTTGTATCAGTTTCAGAAGCAGATTTGGACTACATATGGTCCATATGTGTAGGAAACACCGTTCTTTTGTTCTGGGCACACTAAGAATTCCTGCTGTCTTAGAGACTTTAGGAAGCAAGAGCATGCTTCTTGTTCTAAAGCAGAGTGTGATCCATGGATGAGACAATGCTGTGTGTTTCACTTCAGAAATGGAGTTAAATCCCATGCTCTGAATCTCCCTACAAGCAAGACTTCGTTTCAGGTAAGGGCAGTCACTTTTCAGCTCAAACGAACTACATCGTTCACGAAGCTCACACGTTTCTCATCTTAACTGACAAGCATTGGATGTTAGAGGACCAGTGCTTTGTATCAGTTTAAGAAGCAGAGTTGGACTAGATATGGTCTGTATTTGTAGGAAACACCGTTCTTTTGTTCTCAGCACACTCACGTTTCCTGCTGTCTTAGAGACACTAGAACGCTAGAGCGTGCATCTTGTTCTAAAGCAGAGTGTGATCAATGGATGATTACACTGCTGTGTGTTTTACTTCAGAAATGGAGTTAAATCCCAGGCTCTGAGTCTTCCTACCATCAAGACTTCAATTCAGGTAAGGGCAGTCACTTTTCTGCTGAAACGAACTACATCGTTCACGAAGCTCACACGTTTCTCATCTTAACAGACAAGCATTAGATTTTAGAGGACCAGTGCTTTGTATCAGTTTCAGAAGCAGAGTTGGACTATATAATGTCCGTATGTGTAGGAAACACCGTTCTTTTGTTCTAAGCACACTCACGTTTCCTGCTGTCTTAGAGAGTCTAGAAAGCAAGAGCATTCTTCTTGTTCTAAAGCAGTGTGTGATCAATGGATGATTACACTGCTGTGTGTTTTACTTCAGAAATGGAGTTAAATCCCAGCCTCAGAGTCTTCCTACAAGCAAGACATCAGTTCAGGTAAGGGCAGTCACTTTTCTGCTCAAAGGAACTACATCGTTCACGAAGCTCACACGTTTCTCATCTTAAATGACAAGCATTGGATGTTAGAGGACCAGTGCTTTGTATCAGTTTCAGAAGCAGAGTTGGACTATATAATGTCCGTATGTGTAGGAAACACCGTTCTTTTGTTCTCAGCACACTCACGTTTCCTGCTGTCTTAGAGAGTCTAGAAAGCAAGAGCATGCTTCTTCTTCTAAAGCAGTGTGTGATCAATGGATGATTACACTGCTGTGTGTTTTACTTCAGAAATGGAGTTAAATCCCAGCCTCTGAGTCTTCCTACAAGCAAGACATCAGTTCAGGTAAGGGCAGTCACTTTTCTGCTCCAAGGAACTACATCGTTCACGAAGCTCACAGGTTTCTCATCTTAAATGACAAGCATTGGATGTTAGAGGAGCAGTGCTTTGTATCAGTTTCAGAAGCAGAGTTGGACGATATAATGTCCGTATGTGTAGGAAACACCGTTCTTTTGTTCTCAGCACACTCACGTTTCCTGCTGTCTTAGAGAATCTAGAAAGCTAGAGCGTGCTTCTTGTTCTAAAGAAGAGTGTGATCAATGGATGATTACACTGCTGTGTGTTTTACTTCAGAAATGGAGTTAAATCCCAGGTTCTGAGTCTTCCTACAAGCAAGACTTCAATTCAGGTAAGGGCAGTCATTTTTCTGCTGAAACGAATTACATCGTTCACGAAGCTCACACGTTTCTCCTCTTAACTGACAAGCATTGGATGTTAGATGGTCAGTGCTTTGTATCAGTTTCAGAAGCAGATTTGGACTACATATGGTCCATATGTGTAGGAAACACCGTTCTTTTGTTCTGGGCACACTAAGAATTCCTGCTGTCTTAGAGACTTTAGGAAGCAAGAGCGTGCTTCTTGTTCTAAAGCAGAGTGTGATTAATGGATGAGACAATGCTGTGTGTTTCACTTCAGAAATGGAGTTAAATCCCATGCTCTGAATCTCCCTACAAGCAAGACTTCGTTTCAGGTAAGGGCAGTCACTTTTCAGCTCAAACGAACTACATCGTTCACGAAGCTCACACGTTTCTCATCTTAACAGACAAGCATTAGATTTTAGAGGACCAGTGCTTTGTATCAGTTTCAGAAGCAGAGTTGGACTATATAATGTCCGTATGTGTAGGAAACACCGTTCTTTTGTTCTAAGCACACTCACGTTTCCTGCTGTCTTAGAGAGTCTAGAAAGCAAGAGCATGCTTCTTGTTCTAAAGCAGTGTGTGATCAATGGATGATTACACTGCTGTGTGTTTTACTTCAGAAATGGAGTTAAATCCCAGCCTCAGAGTCTTCCTACAAGCAAGACATCAGTTCAGGTAAGGGCAGTCACTTTTCTGCTCAAAGGAACTACATCGTTCACGAAGCTCACACGTTTCTCATCTTAAATGACAAGCATTGGATGTTAGAGGAGCAGTGCTTTGTATCAGTTTCAGAAGCAGAGTTGGACTATATAATGTCCGTATGTGTAGGAAACACCGTTCTTTTGTTCTCAGCACACTCACGTTTCCTGCTGTCTTAGAGAATCTAGAAAGCTAGAGCCTGCTTCTTGTTCTAAAGCAGAGTGTGATCAATGGATGATTGCACTCCTGTGTGTCTTACTTCAGAAATGGAGTTAAATCCCAGGTTCTGAGTCTTCCTACAAGCAAGACTTCAATTCAGGTAAGTGCAGTCATTTTTCTGCTGAAACGAATTACATCGTTCACGAAGCTCACACGTTTCTCCTCTTAACTGACAAGCATTGGATGTTAGATGGTCAGTGCTTTGTATCAGTTTCAGAAGCAGATATGGACTACATATGGTCCATATGTGTAGGAAACACCGTTCTTTTGTTCTGGGCACACTAAGAATTCCTGCTGTCTTAGAGACTTTATTAAGCAAGAGCATGCTTCTTGTTCTAAAGCAGAGTGTGATCCATGGATGAGACAATGCTGTGTGTTTCACTTCAGAAATGGAGTTAAATCCCATGCTCTGAATCTCCCTACAAGAAAGACTTCGTTTCAGGTAAGGGCAGTCACTTTTCAGCTCAAACGAACTACATCGTTCACGAAGCTCACACGTTTCTCATCTTAACTGACAAGCATTGGATGTTAGAGGACCAGTGCTTTGTATCAGTTTAAGAAGCAGAGTTGGACTAGATATGGTCTGTATGTGTAGGAAACACCGTTCTTTTGTTCTCAGCACACTCACGTTTCCTGCTGTCTTAGAGACTCTAGAACGCTAGAGCGTGCATCTTGTTCTAAAGCAGAGTGTGATCAATGGATGATTACACTGCTGTGTGTTTTACTTCAGAAATGGAGTTAAATCCCAGGCTCTGAGTCTTCCTACCATCAAGACTTCAATTCAGGTAAGGGCAGTCACTTTTCAGCTCAAACGAACTACATCGTTCACGAAGCTCACACGTTTCTCATCTTAACAGACAAGCATTAGATTTTAGAGGACCAGTGCTTTGTATCAGTTTCAGAAGCAGAGTTGGACTATATAATGTCCGTATGTGTAGGAAACACCGTTCTTTTGTTCTAAGCACACTCACGTTTCCTGCTGTCTTAGAGAGTCTAGAAAGCAAGAGCATGCTTCTTGTTCTAAAGCAGTGTGTGATCAATGGATGATTACACTGCTGTGTGTTTTACTTCAGAAATGGAGTTAAATCCCAGCCTCAGAGTCTTCCTACAAGCAAGACATCAGTTCAGGTAAGGGCAGTCACTTTTCTGCTCAAAGGAACTACATCGTTCACGAAGCTCACACGTTTCTCATCTTAAATGACAAGCATTGGATGTTAGAGGAACAGTGCTTTGTATCAGTTTCAGAAGCAGAGTTGGACTATACAATGTCCGTATGTGTAGGAAACACCGTTCTTTTGTTCTCAGCACACTCACGTTTCCTGCTGTCTTAGAGAATCTAGAAAGCTAGAGCGTGCTTCTTGTTCTAAAGCAGAGTGTGATCAATGGATGATTGCACTGCTGTGTGTTTTACTTCAGAAATGGAGTTAAATCCCAGGTTCTGAGTCTTCCTACAAGCAAGACTTCAATTCAGGTAAGGGCAGTCATTTTTCTGCTGAAACGAATTACATCGTTCATGAAGCTCACACGTTTCTCCTCTTAACTGACAAGCATTGGATGTTAGATGGTCAGTGCTTTGTATCAGTTTCAGAAGCAGATTTGGACTACATATGGTCCATATGTGTAGGAAACACCGTTCTTTTGTTCTGGGCACACTAAGAATTCCTGCTGTCTTAGAGACTTTAGGAAGCAAGAGCATGCTTCTTGTTCTAAAGCAGAGTGTGATCCATGGATGAGACAATGCTGTGTGTTTCACTTCAGAAATGGAGTTAAATCCCATGCTCTGAATCTCCCTACAAGCAAGACTTCGTTTCAGGTAAGGGCAGTCACTTTTCAGCTCAAACGAACTACATCGTTCACGAAGCTCACACGTTTCTCATCTTAACTGACAAGCATTGGATGTTAGAGGACCAGTGCTTTGTATCAGTTTAAGAAGCAGAGTTGGACTAGATATGGTCTGTATTTGTAGGAAACACCGTTCTTTTGTTCTCAGCACACTCACGTTTCCTGCTGTCTTAGAGACTCTAGAACGCTAGAGCGTGCTTCTTGTTCTAAAGCAGAGTGTGATCAATGGATGAGAACAGTGCTGTGTGTTTCACTTCAGAAATGGAGTTAAATCCCATGCTCTGAGTCTCCCTACAAGCAAGACTTCGTTTCAGGTAAGGGCAGTCACTTTTCTGCTCAAAGGAACTACGTTGTTCACGAAGCTTACACGTTTCTCATCTTAACTGACAAGCATTGGATGTTAGATGGTCAGTGCTTTGTATCAGATTCAGAAGCAGATTTGGACTACATATGGTCCATAAATGTAGGAAACACCGTTCTTTTGTTCTGGGCACACTCAGATTTCCTGCTGTATTAGAGACTCTAGAAAGCAAGAGTGTGCTTCTCGCTCTAATCCTTAGTGTGATCCATGGATGAGAACTATGCTGTGTGTTTCCCTTCAGAAATGGAGTTAAATCCCAGGCTCTGTGTCTTACTACAAGCAAGACTTCGTTTCAGGTAAGGGCAGTCACTATTCAGTTCAAAGGAACTACATCATTCACAAAGCTCACATGTTTCTCATCTTAACTGACAAGCATTGGATGTTAGAGGACCAGTGTTTTGTATCAGTTTCAGAAGCAGAGTTGGACTAGATATGGTCCGTATGTGTCTGAAACTCAGTTCTTTTGTTCTCAGCACACTCACGTTTCTTGCTGTCTTAGAGACTTTAGAAAGCAAGAGCGTGCTTCTCGCTCTAAAGCAGAGTGTGATCCATGGAGGATTACTATGCTGTGTGTTTCCCTTCAGAAAAGGAGTTAAATCCCATGCTCTGAGTCTCCCTACAAGCAAGACTTCATTTAATGTAAGGGCAGTCACTTTTCTGCTCAAAGGAACTACATCGTTCACGAAGCTCACACGTTTCTCATCTTAAATGACAAGCATTGGATGTTACAGGACCAGTGCATTGTATCAGTTTCAGAAGAAGATTTGGACTACATGTAGTCAGTATGTGTAGGAAACACCATTCTTTTGTTCTGTGAACACTCAGAATTTCTGCTGTATTAGAGACTCTAGAAAGCAAGAGCGTGCTTCTTGTTCTAAAGCAGAGTGTGATCCATGGATGAGAACTATGCTGTATGTTTCCCTTCAGAAATGGAGTTAAATCCCAGACTGTGTGTCTTCCTACAGGCAAGACTTCGTTTCAGGTAAGGGCAGTCACTTTTCAGCTCAAACGAACTACATCGTTCACGAAGCTCACACGTTTCTCATCTTAACAGACAAGCATTGGATTTTAGAGGACCAGTGCGTTGTATCAGTTTCAGAAGCAGAGTTGGACTATATAATGTCAGTATGTGTAGGAAACACCGTTCTTTTGTTCTCAGCACACTCACGTTTCCTGCTCTCTTAGAGAATCTAGAAAGCTAGAGCGAGCTTCTTGTTCTAAAGCAGAGTGTGATCAATGGATGATTACACTGCTGTGTGTTTTACTTCAGAAATGGAGTTAAATCCCAGGCTCTGAGTCTTCCTACAAGCAAGACTTCAATTCAGGTAAGGGCAGTCACTTTTCTGCTGAAACGAATTACATCGTTCACGAAGCTCACACGTTTCTCCTCTTAACTGACAAGCATTGGATGTTAGATGGTCAGTGCTTTGTATCAGTTTCAGAAGCAGATTTGGACTACATATGGTCCATATGTGTAGGAAACACCGTTCTTTTGTTCTGGGCACACTAAGAATTCCTGCTGTATTAGAGACTCTAGAAAGCAAGAGTGTGCTTCTCGCTCTAAAGCAGAGTGTGATCCATGGATGAGAACAGTGCTGTGTGTTTCACTTCAGAAATGGAGTTAAATCCCATGCTCTGAGTCTCCCTACAAGCAAGACTTCGTTTCAGGTAAGGGCAGTCACTTTTCTGCTCAAAGGAACTACATTGTTCACGAAGCTTCCACGTTTCTCATCTTAACTGACAAGCATTGGATTTTAGATGGTCAGTGTTTTGTATCAGTTTCAGAAGCAGATTTGGACTACATATGGTCCATAAATGTAGGAAACACCGTTCATTTGTTCTGGGCACACTCAGATTTCCTGCTGTATTAGAGACTCTAGAAAGCAAGAGTGTGCATCTCGCTCTAAAGCTTAGTGTGATCCATGGATGAGAACTATGCTGTGTGTTTCCCTTCAGAAATGGAGTTAAATCCCAGGCTCTGTGTCTTACTACAAGCAAGACTTCGTTTCAGGTAAGGGCAGTCACTTTTCAGTTCAAAGGAACTACATCATTCACAAAGCTCACACGTTTCTCATCTTAACTGACAAGCATTGGATGTTAGAGGACCAGTGCTTTGTATCAGTTTAAGAAGCAGATTTGGACTAGATATGGTCTGTATGTGTAGGAAACACCGTTCTTTTGTTCACAGCACACTCACGTTTCCTGCTGTCTTAGAGACTCTAGAACGCTAGTGCCTGCTTCTTGTTCTAAAGCAGATTGTGATCAATGGATGATTACACTGCTGTGTGTTTTACTTCAGAAATGGAGTTAAATCCCAGGCTCTGAGTCTTCCTAGAAGCAAGACTTCAATTCAGGTAAGGGCAGTCACTTTTCTGCTGAAACGAACTACATCGTTCACAAAGCTCACACGTTTCTCATCTTAACTGACAAGCATTGGATGTTAGATGGTCAGTGCTTTGTATCAGTTTCAGAAGCAGATTTGGACTACATATGGTCCATATGTGTAGGAAACACCGTTCTTTTGTTCTCAGCACACTCACGTTTCCTGCTGTCTTAGAGACTTTAGGAAGCAAGAGCGTCCTTCTTGTTCTAAAGCAGAGTGTGATCAATGGATGAGACAATGCTGTGTGTTTCACTTCAGAAATGGAGTTAAATCCCATGCTCTGAATCTCCCTACAAGCAAGACTTCGTTTCAGGTAAGGGGAGTCACTTTTCAGCTCAAACGAACTACATCGTTCACGAAGCTCACACGTTTCTCATCTTAACAGACAAGCATTAGATTTTAGAGGACCAGTGCTTTGTATCAGTTTCAGAAGCAGAGTTGGACTATATAATGTCCGTATGTGTAGGAAACACCGTTCTTTTGTTCTCAGCACACTCACGTTTCCTGCTGTCTTAGAGAGTCTAGAAAGCAAGAGCATGCTTCTTCTTCTAAAGCAGTGTGTGATCAATGGATGATTACACTGCTGTGTGTTTTACTTCAGAAATGGAGTTAAATCCCAGCCTCTGAGTCTTCCTACAAGCAAGACATCAGTTCAGGTAAGGGCAGTCACTTTTCTGCTCCAAGGAACTACATCGTTCACGAAGCTCCCACGTTTCTCATCTTAAATGACAAGCATTGGATGTTAGAGCAGCAGTGCTTTGTATCAGTTTCAGAAGCAGAGTTGGACGATATAATGTCCGTATGTGTAGGAAACACCGTTCTTTTGTTCTCAGCACACTCACGTTTCCTGCTGTCTTAGAGAATCTAGAAAGCTAGAGCGTGCTTCTTGTTCTAAAGAAGAGTGTGATCAATGGATGATTACACTGCTGTGTGTTTTACTTCAGAAATGGAGTTAAATCCCAGGTTCTGAGTCTTCCTACAAGCAAGACTTCAATTCAGGTAAGGGCAGTCATTTTTCTGCTGAAACGAATTACATCGTTCACGAAGCTCACACGTTTCTCCTCTTAACTGACAAGCATTGGATGTTAGATGGTCAGTGCTTTGTATCAGTTTCAGAAGCAGATTTGGACTACATATGGTCCATATGTGTAGGAAACACCGTTCTTTTGTTCTGGGCACACTAAGAATTCCTGCTGTCTTAGAGACTTTAGGAAGCAAGAGCGTGCTTCTTGTTCTAAAGCAGAGTGTGATTAATGGATGAGACAATGCTGTGTGTTTCACTTCAGAAATGGAGTTAAATCCCATGCTCTGAATCTCCCTACAAGCAAGACTTCGTTTCAGGTAAGGGCAGTCACTTTTCAGCTCAAACGAACTACATCGTTCACGAAGCTCACACGTTTCTCATCTTAACAGACAAGCATTAGATTTTAGAGGACCAGTGCTTTGTATCAGTTTCAGAAGCAGAGTTGGACTATATAATGTCCGTATGTGTAGGAAACACCGTTCTTTTGTTCTAAGCACACTCACGTTTCCTGCTGTCTTAGAGAGTCTAGAAAGCAAGAGCATGCTTCTTCTTCTAAAGCAGTGTGTGATCAATGGATGATTACACTGCTGTGTGTTTTACTTCAGAAATGGAGTTAAATCCCAGCCTCAGAGTCTTCCTACAAGCAAGACATCAGTTCAGGTAAGGGCAGTCACTTTTCTGCTCAAAGGAACTACATCGTTCACGAAGCTCACACGTTTCTCATCTTAAATGACAAGCATTGGATGTTAGAGGAGCAGTGCTTTGTATCAGTTTCAGAAGCAGAGTTGGACTATATAATGTCCGTATGTGTAGGAAACACCGTTCTTTTGTTCTCAGCACACTCACGTTTCCTGCTGTCTTAGAGAATCTAGAAAGCTAGAGCGTGCTTCTTGTTCTAAAGCAGAGTGTGATCAATGGATGATTGCACTGCTGTGTGTTTTACTTCAGAAATGGAGTTAAATCCCAGGTTCTGAGTCTTCCTACAAGCAAGACTTCAATTCAGGTAAGGGCAGTCATTTTTCTGCTGAAACGAATTACATCGTTCACGAAGCTCACACGTTTCTCCTCTTAACTGACAAGCATTGGATGTTAGATGGTCAGTGCTTTGTATCAGTTTCAGAAGCAGATTTGGACTACATATGGTCCATATGTGTAGGAAACACCGTTCTTTTGTTCTGGGCACACTAAGAATTCCTGCTGTCTTAGAGACTTTAGGAAGCAAGAGCATGCTTCTTGTTCTAAAGCAGAGTGTGATCCATGGATGAGACAATGCTGTGTGTTTCACTTCAGAAATGGAGTTAAATCCCATGCTCTGAATCTCCCTACAAGCAAGACTTCGTTTCAGGTAAGGGCAGTCACTTTTCAGCTCAAACGAACTACATCGTTCACGAAGCTCACACGTTTCTCATCTTAACTGACAAGCATTGGATGTTAGAGGACCAGTGCTTTGTATCAGTTTAAGAAGCAGAGTTGGACTAGATATGGTCTGTATGTGTAGGAAACACCGTTCTTTTGTTCTCAGCACACTCACGTTTCCTGCTGTCTTAGAGACTCTAGAACGCTAGAGCGTGCATCTTGTTCTAAAGCAGAGTGTGATCAATGGATGATTACACTGCTGTGTGTTTTACTTCAGAAATGGAGTTAAATCCCAGGCTCTGAGTCTTCCTACCATCAAGACTTCAATTCAGGTAAGGGCAGTCACTTTTCTGCTGAAACGAACTACATCGTTCACGAAGCTCACACGTTTCTCATCTTAACAGACAAGCATTAGATTTTAGAGGACCAGTGCTTTGTATCAGTTTCAGAAGCAGAGTTGGACTATATAATGTCCGTATGTGTAGGAAACACCGTTCTTTTGTTCTAAGCACACTCACGTTTCCTGCTGTCTTAGAGAGTCTAGAAAGCAAGAGCATGCTTCTTGTTCTAAAGCAGTGTGTGATCAATGGATGATTACACTGCTGTGTGTTTTACTTCAGAAATGGAGTTAAATCCCAGCCTCAGAGTCTTCCTACAAGCAAGACATCAGTTCAGGTAAGGGCAGTCACTTTTCTGCTCAAAGGAACTACATCGTTCACGAAGCTCACACGTTTCTCATCTTAAATGACAAGCATTGGATGTTAGAGGAGCAGTGCTTTGTATCAGTTTCAGAAGCAGAGTTGGACTATATAATGTCCGTATGTGTAGGAAACACCGTTCTTTTGTTCTCAGCACACTCACGTTTCCTGCTGTCTTAGAGAATCTAGAAAGCTAGAGCGTGCTTCTTGTTCTAAAGCAGAGTGTGATCAATGGATGATTGCACTGCTGTGTGTTTTACTTCAGAAATGGAGTTAAATCCCAGGTTCTGAGTCTTCCTACAAGCAAGACTTCAATTCAGGTAAGGGCAGTCATTTTTCTGCTGAAACGAATTACATCGTTCACGAAGCTCACACGTTTCTCCTCTTAACTGACAAGCATTGGATGTTAGATGGTCAGTGCTTTGTATCAGTTTCAGAAGCAGATTTGGACTACATATGGTCCATATGTGTAGGAAACACCGTTCTTTTGTTCTGGGCACACTAAGAATTCCTGCTGTCTTAGAGACTTTAGGAAGCAAGAGCATGCTTCTTGTTCTAAAGCAGAGTGTGATCCATGGATGAGACAATGCTGTGTGTTTCACTTCAGAAATGGAGTTAAATCCCATGCTCTGAATCTCCCTACAAGCAAGACTTCGTTTCAGGTAAGGGCAGTCACTTTTCAGCTCAAACGAACTACATCGTTCACGAAGCTCACACGTTTCTCATCTTAACTGACAAGCATTGGATGTTAGAGGACCAGTGCTTTGTATCAGTTTAAGAAGCAGAGTTGGACTAGATATGGTCTGTATGTGTAGGAAACACCGTTCTTTTGTTCTCAGCACACTCACGTTTCCTGCTGTCTTAGAGACTCTAGAACGCTAGAGCGTGCATCTTGTTCTAAAGCAGAGTGTGATCAATGGATGATTACACTGCTGTGTGTTTTACTTCAGAAATGGAGTTAAATCCCAGGCTCTGAGTCTTCCTACCATCAAGACTTCAATTCAGGTAAGGGCAGTCACTTTTCTGCTGAAACGAACTACATCGTTCACGAAGCTCACACGTTTCTCATCTTAACTGACAAGCATTGGATGTTAGATGGTCAGTGCTTTGTATCAGTTTCAGAAGCAGATTTGGACTACATATGGTCCATATGTGTAGGAAACACCGTTCTTTTGTTCTCAGCACACTCACGTTTCCTGCTGTCTTAGAGACTTTAGGAAGCAAGAGCGTGCTCCTTGTTCTAAAGCAGAGTGTGATCAATGGATGAGAACAGTGCTGTGTGTTTCACTTCAGAAATGGAGTTAAATCCCATGCTCTGAGTCTCCCTACAAGCAAGACTTCGTTTCAGGTAAGGGCAGTCACTTTTCTGCTCAAAGGAACTACATTGTTCACGAAGCTTACACGTTTCTCATCTTAACTGACAAGCATTGGATGTTAGATGGTCAGTGCTTTGTATCAGTTTCAGAAGCAGATTTGGACTACATATGGTCCATAAATGTCGGAAACACCGTTCTTTTGTTCTGGGCACACTCAGATTTCCTGCTGTATTAGAGACTCTAGAAAGCAAGAGTGTGCTTCTCGCTCTAATCCTTAGTGTGATCCATGGATGAGAACTATGCTGTGTGTTTCCCTTCAGAAATGGAGTTAAATCCCAGGCTCTGTGTCTTACTACAAGCAAGACTTCGTTTCAGGTAAGGGCAGTCACTATTCAGTTCAAAGGAACTACATCATTCACAAAGCTCACATGTTTCTCATCTTAACTGACAAGCATTGGATGTTAGAGGACCAGTGTTTTGTATCAGTTTCAGAAGCAGAGTTGGACTAGATATGGTCCGTATGTGTCTGAAACTCAGTTCTTTTGTTCTCAGCACACTCACGTTTCTTGCTGTCTTAGAGACTTTAGAAAGCAAGAGCGTGCTTCTCGCTCTAAAGCAGAGTGTGATCCATGGAGGAGAACTATGCTGTGTGTTTCCCTTCAGAAAAGGAGTTAAATCCCATGCTCTGAGTCTCCCTACAAGCAAGACTTCATTTAATGTAAGGGCAGTCACTTTTCTGCTCAAAGGAACTACATCGTTCACGAAGCTCACACGTTTCTCATCTTAAATGACAAGCATTGGATGTTACAGGACCAGTGCATTGTATCAGTTTCAGAAGAAGATTTGGACTACATGTAGTCAGTATGTGTAGGAAACACCATTCTTTTGTTCTGTGAACACTCAGAATTTCTGCTGTATTAGAGACTCTAGAAAGCAAGAGCGTGCTTCTTGTTCTAAAGCAGAGTGTGATCCATGGATGAGAACTATGCTGTATGTTTCCCTTCAGAAATGGAGTTAAATCCCAGACTGTGTGTCTTCCTACAGGCAAGACTTCGTTTCAGGTAAGGGCAGTCACTTTTCAGCTCAAACGAACTACATCATTCACGAAGCTCACACGTTTCTCATCTTAACAGACAAGCATTGGATTTTAGAGGACCAGTGCGTTGTATCAGTTTCAGAAGCAGAGTTGGACTATATAATGTCAGTATGTGTAGGAAACACCGTTCTTTTGTTCTCAGCACACTCACGTTTCCTGCTCTCTTAGAGAATCTAGAAAGCTAGAGCGTGCTTCTTGTTCTAAAGCAGAATGTGATCAATGGATGATTACACTGCTGTGTGTTTTACTTCAGAAATGGAGTTAAATCCCATGCTCTGAGTCTTCCTACAAGCAAGACTTCAATTCAGGTAAGGGCAGTCACTTTTCTGCTGAAACGAATTACATCGTTCACGAAGCTCACACGTTTCTCCTCTTAACTGACAAGCATTGGATGTTAGATGGTCAGTGCTTTGTATCAGTTTCAGAAGCAGATTTGGACTACATATGGTCCATATGTGTAGGAAACACCGTTCTTTTGTTCTGGGCACACTAAGAATTCCTGCTGTATTAGAGACTCTAGAAAGCAAGAGTGTGCTTCTCGCTCTAAAGCAGAGTGTGATCCATGGATGAGAACAGTGCTGTGTGTTTCACTTCAGATATGGAGTTAAATCCCATGCTCTGAGTCTCCCTACAAGCAAGACTTCGTTTCAGGTAAGGGCAGTCACTTTTCTGCTCAAAGGAACTACATTGTTCACGAAGCTTACACGTTTCTCATCTTAACTGACAAGCATTGGATGTTAGATGGTCAGTGTTTTGTATCAGTTTCAGAAGCAGATTTGGACTACATATGGTCCATAAATGTAGGAAACACCGTTCATTTGTTCTGGGCACACTCAGATTTCCTGCTGTATTAGAGACTCTAGAAAGCAAGAGTGTGCATCTCGCTCTAAAGCTTAGTGTGATCCATGGATGAGAACTATGCTGTGTGTTTCCCTTCAGAAATGGAGTTAAATCCCAGGCTCTGTGTCTTACTACAAGCAAGACTTCGTTTCAGGTAAGGGCAGTCACTTTTCAGTTCAAAGGAACTACATCATTCACAAAGCTCACACGTTTCTCATCTTAACTGACAAGCACTGGATGTTAGAGGACCAGTGCTTTGTATCAGTTTAAGAAGCAGATTTGGACTAGATATGGTCTGTATGTGTAGGAAACACCGTTCTTTTGTTCACAGCACACTCACGTTTCCTGCTGTCTTAGAGACTCTAGAACGCTAGTGCCTGCCTCTTGTTCTAAAGCAGATTGTGATCAATGGATGATTACACTGCTGTGTGTTTTACTTCAGAAATGGAGTTAAATCCCAGGCTCTGAGTCTTCCTAGAAGCAAGACTTCAATTCAGGTAAGGGCAGTCACTTTTCTGCTGAAACGAACTACATCGTTCACAAAGCTCACACGTTTCTCATCTTAACTGACAAGCATTGGATGTTAGATGGTCAGTGCTTTGTATCAGTTTCAGAAGCAGATTTGGACTACATATGGTCCATATGTGTAGGAAACACCGTTCATTTGTTCTCAGCACACTCACGTTTCCTGCTGTCTTAGAGACTTTAGGAAGCAAGAGCGTGCTTCTTGTTCTAAAGCAGAGTGTGATCAATGGATGAGACAATGCTGTGTGTTTCACTTCAGAAATGGAGTTAAATCCCATGCTCTGAATCTCCCTACAAGCAAGACTTCGTTTCAGGTAAGGGCAGTCACTTTACAGCTCAAACGAACTACATCGTTCACGAAGCTCACACGTTTCTCATCTTAACAGACAAGCATTAGATTTTAGAGGACCAGTGCTTTGTATCAGTTTCAGAAGCAGAGTTGGACTATATAATGTCCGTATGTGTAGGAAACACCGTTCTTTTGTTCTCAGCACACTCACGTTTCCTGCTGTCTTAGAGAGTCTAGAAAGCAAGAGCATGCTTCTTCTTCTAAAGCAGTGTGTGATCAATGGATGATTACACTGCTGTGTGTTTTACTTCAGAAATGGAGTTAAATCCCAGCCTCTGAGTCTTCCTACAAGCAAGACATCAGTTCAGGTAAGGGCAGTCACTTTTCTGCTCCAAGGAACTACATCGTTCACGAAGCTCACACGTTTCTCATCTTAAATGACAAGCATTGGATGTTAGAGGAGCAGTGCTTTGTATCAGTTTCAGAAGCAGAGTTGGACTATATAATGTCCGTATGTGTAGGAAACACCGTTCTTTTGTTCTCAGCACACTCACGTTTCCTGCTGTCTTAGAGAATCTAGAAAGCTAGAGCGTGCTTCTTGTTCTAAAGCAGAGTGTGATCAATGGATGATTACACTGCTGTGTGTTTTACTTCAGAAATGGAGTTAAATCCCAGGTTCTGAGTCTTCCTACAAGCAAGACTTCAATTCAGGTAAGGGCAGCATTTTTCTGCTGAAACGAATTACATCGTTCACGAAGCTCACACGTTTCTCCTCTTAACTGACAAGCATTGGATGTTAGATGGTCAGTGCTTTGTATCAGTTTCAGAAGCAGATTTGGACTACATATGGTCCATATGTGTAGGAAACACCGTTCTTTTGTTCTGGGCACACTAAGAATTCCTGCTGTCTTAGAGACTTTAGGAAGCAAGAGCGTGCTTCTTGTTCTAAAGCAGAGTGTGATTAATGGATGAGACAATGCTGTGTGTTTCACTTCAGAAATGGAGTTAAATCCCATGCTCTGAATCTCCCTACAAGCAAGACTTCGTTTCAGGTAAGGGCAGTCACTTTTCAGCTCAAACGAACTACATCGTTCACGAAGCTCACACGTTTCTCATCTTAACAGACAAGCATTAGATTTTAGAGGACCAGTGCTTTGTATCAGTTTCAGAAGCAGAGTTGGACTATATAATGTCCGTATGTGTAGGAAACACCGTTCTTTTGTTCTAAGCACACTCACGTTTCCTGCTGTCTTAGAGAGTCTAGAAAACAAGAGCATGCTTCTTCTTCTAAAGCAGTGTGTGATCAATGGATGATTACACTGCTGTGTGTTTTACTTCAGAAATGGAGTTAAATCCCAGCCTCAGAGTCTTCCTACAAGCAAGACATCAGTTCAGGTAAGGGCAGTCACTTTTCTGCTCAAAGGAACTACATCGTTCACGAAGCTCACACGTTTCTCATCTTAAATGACAAGCATTGGATGTTAGAGGAGCAGTGCTTTGTATCAGTTTCAGAAGCAGAGTTGGACTATATAATGTCCGTATGTGTAGGAAACACCGTTCTTTTGTTCTCAGCACACTCACGTTTCCTGCTGTCTTAGAGAATCTAGAAAGCTAGAGCGTGCTTCTTGTTCTAAAGCAGAGTGTGATCAATGGATGATTGCACTGCTGTGTGTCTTACTTCAGAAATGGAGTTAAATCCCAGGTTCTGAGTCTTCCTACAAGCAAGACTTCAATTCAGGTAAGGGCAGTCATTTTTCTGCTGAAACGAATTACATCGTTCACGAAGCTCACACGTTTCTCCTCTTAACTGACAAGCATTGGATGTTAGATGGTCAGTGCTTTGTATCAGTTTCAGAAGCAGATTTGGACTACATATGGTCCATATGTGTAGGAAACACCGTTCTTTTGTTCTCAGCACACTCACGTTTCCTGCTGTCTTAGAGACTTTAGGAAGCAAGAGCGTGCTTCTTGTTCTAAAGCAGAGTGTGATCAATGGATGAGAACAGTGCTGTGTGTTTCACTTCAGAAATGGAGTTAAATCCCATGCTCTGAGTCTCCCTACAAGCAAGACTTCGTTTCAGGTAAGGGCAGTCACTTTTCTGCTCAAAGGAAATACATTGTTCACGAAGCTTACACGTTTCTCATCTTAACTGACAAGCATTGGGTGTTAGATGGTCAGTGCTTTGTATCAGATTCAGAAGCAGATTTGGACTACATATGGTCCATAAATGTAGGAAACACCGTTCTTTTGTTCTGGGCACACTCAGATTTCCTGCTGTATTAGAGACTCTAGAAAGCAAGAGTGTGCTTCTCGCTCTAATCCTTAGTGTGATCCATGGATGAGAACTATGCTGTGTGTTTCCCTTCAGAAATGGAGTTAAATCCCAGGCTCTGTGTCTTACTACAAGCAAGACTTCGTTTCAGGTAAGGGCAGTCACTATTCAGTTCAAAGGAACTACATCATTCACAAAGCTCACATGTTTCTCATCTTAACTGACAAGCATTGGATGTTAGAGGACCAGTGTTTTGTATCAGTTTCAGAAGCAGAGTTGGACTAGATATGGTCCGTATGTGTCTGAAACTCAGTTCTTTTGTTCTCAGCACACTCACGTTTCTTGCTGTCTTAGAGACTTTAGAAAGCAAGAGCGTGCTTCTCGCTCTAAAGCAGAGTGTGATCCATGGAGGAGAACTATGCTGTGTGTTTCCCTTCAGAAAAGGAGTTAAATCCCATGCTCTGAGTCTCCCTACAAGCAAGACTTCATTTAATGTAAGGGCAGTCACTTTTCTGCTCAAAGGAACTACATCGTTCAGGAAGCTCACACGTTTCTCATCTTAAATGACAAGCATTGGATGTTACAGGACCAGTGCATTGTATCAGTTTCAGAAGAAGATTTGGACTACATGTAGTCAGTATGTGTAGGAAACACCATTCTTTTGTTCTGTGAACACTCAGAATTTCTGCTGTATTAGAGACTCTAGAAAGCAAGAGCGTGCTTCTTGTTCTAAAGCAGAGTGTGATCCATGGATGAGAACTATGCTGTATGTTTCCCTTCAGAAATGGAGTTAAATCCCAGACTGTGTGTCTTCCTACAGGCAAGACTTCGTTTCAGGTAAGGGCAGTCACTTTTCAGCTCAAACGAACTACATCGTTCACGAAGCTCACACGTTTCTCATCTTAACAGACAAGCATTGGATTTTAGAGGACCAGTGCGTTGTATCAGTTTCAGAAGCAGAGTTGGACTATATAATGTCAGTATGTGTAGGAAACACCGTTCTTTTGTTCTCAGCACACTCACGTTTCCTGCTCTCTTAGAGAATCTAGAAAGCTAGAGCGTGCTTCTTGTTCTAAAGCAGAGTGTGATCAATGGATGATTACACTGCTGTGTGTTTTACTTAAGAAATGGAGTTAAATCCCAGGCTCTGAGTCTTCCTACAAGCAAGACTTCAATTCAGGTAAGGGCAGTCACTTTTCTGCTGAAACGAATTACATCGTTCACGAAGCTCACACGTTTCTCCTCTTAACTGACAAGCATTGGATGTTAGATGGTCAGTGCTTTGTATCAGTTTCAGAAGCAGATTTGGACTACATATGGTCCATATGTGTAGGAAACACCGTTCTTTTGTTCTGGGCACACTAAGAATTCCTGCTGTATTAGAGACTCTAGAAAGCAAGAGTGTGCTTCTCGCTCTAAAGCAGAGTGTGATCCATGGATGAGAACAGTGCTGTGTGTTTCACTTCAGAAATGGAGTTAAATCCCATGCTCTGAGTCTCCCTACAAGCAAGACTTCGTTTCAGGTAAGGGCAGTCACTTTTCTGCTCAAAGGAACTACATTGTTCACGAAGCTTACACGTTTCTCATCTTAACTGACAAGCATTGGATGTTAGATGGTCAGTGTTTTGTATCAGTTTCAGAAGCAGATTTGGACTACATATGGTCCATAAATGTAGGAAACACCGTTCATTTGTTCTGGGCACACTCAGATTTCCTGCTGTATTAGAGACTCTAGAAAGCAAGAGTGTGCATCTCGCTCTAAAGCTTAGTGTGATCCATGGATGAGAACTATGCTGTGTGTTTCCCTTCAGAAATGGAGTTAAATCCCAGGCTCTGTGTCTTACTACAAGCAAGACTTCGTTTCAGGTAAGGGCAGTCACTTTTCAGTTCAAAGGAACTACATCATTCACAAAGCTCACACGTTTCTCATCTTAACTGACAAGCATTGGATGTTAGAGGACCAGTGCTTTGTATCAGTTTAAGAAGCAGATTTGGACTAGATATGGTCTGTATGTGTAGGAAACACCGTTCTTTTGTTCACAGCACACTCACGTTTCCTGCTGTCTTAGAGACTCTAGAAGGCTAGTGCCTGCTTCTTGTTCTAAAGCAGATTGTGATCAATGGATGATTACACTGCTGTGTGTTTTACTTCAGAAATGGAGTTAAATCCCAGGCTCTGAGTCTTCCTAGAAGCAAGACTTCAATTCAGGTAAGGGCAGTCACTTTTCTGCTGAAACGAACTACATCGTTCACAAAGCTCACACGTTTCTCATCTTAACTGACAAGCATTGGATGTTAGATGGTCAGTGCTTTGTATCAGTTTCAGAAGCAGATTTGGACTACATATGGTCCATATGTGTAGGAAACACCGTTCTTTTGTTCTCAGCACACTCACGTTTCCTGCTGTCTTAGAGACTTTAGGAAGCAAGAGCGTGCTTCTTGTTCTAAAGCAGAGTGTGATCAATGGATGAGACAATGCTGTGTGTTTCACTTCAGAAATGGAGTTAAATCCCATGCTCTGAATCTCCCTACAAGCAAGACTTCGTTTCAGGTAAGGGCAGTCACTTTTCAGCTCAAACGAACTACATCGTTCACGAAGCTCACACGTTTCTCATCTTAAGAGACAAGCATTAGATTTTAGAGGACCAGTGCTTTGTATCAGTTTCAGAAGCAGAGTTGGACTATATAATGTCCGTATGTGTAGGAAACACCGTTCTTTTGTTCTCAGCACACTCACGTTTCCTGCTGTCTTAGAGAGTCTAGAAAGCAAGAGCATGCTTCTTCTTCTAAAGCAGTGTGTGATCAATGGATGATTACACTGCTGTGTGTTTTACTTCAGAAATGGAGTTAAATCCCAGCCTCTGAGTCTTCCTACAAGCAAGACATCAGTTCAGGTAAGGGCAGTCACTTTTCTGCTCCAAGGAACTACATCGTTCACGAAGCTCACACGTTTCTCATCTTAAATGACAAGCATTGGATGTTAGAGGAGCAGTGCTTTGTATCAGTTTCAGAAGCAGAGTTGGACGATATAATGTCCGTATGTGTAGGAAACACCGTTCTTTTGTTCTCAGCACACTCACGTTTCCTGCTGTCTTAGAGAATCTAGAAAGCTAGAGCGTGCTTCTTGTTCTAAAGAAGAGTGTGATCAATGGATGATTACACTGCTGTGTGTTTTACTTCAGAAATGGAGTTAAATCCCAGGTTCTGAGTCTTCCTACAAGCAAGACTTCAATTCAGGTAAGGGCAGTCATTTTTCTGCTGAAACGAATTACATCGTTCACGAAGCTCACACGTTTCTCCTCTTAACTGACAAGCATTGGATGTTAGATGGTCAGTGCTTTGTATCAGTTTCAGAAGCAGATTTGGACTACATATGGTCCATATGTGTAGGAAACACCGTTCTTTTGTTCTGGGCACACTAAGAATTCCTGCTGTCTTAGAGACTTTAGGAAGCAAGAGCGTGCTTCTTGTTCTAAAGCAGAGTGTGATTAATGGATGAGACAATGCTGTGTGTTTCACTTCAGAAATGGAGTTAAATCCCATGCTCTGAATCTCCCTACAAGCAAGACTTCGTTTCAGGTAAGGGCAGTCACTTTTCAGCTCAAACGAACTACATCGTTCACGAAGCTCACACGTTTCTCATCTTAACAGACAAGCATTAGATTTTAGAGGACCAGTGCTTTGTATCAGTTTCAGAAGCAGAGTTGGACTATATAATGTCCGTATGTGTAGGAAACACCGTTCTTTTGTTCTAAGCACACTCACGTTTCCTGCTGTCTTAGAGAGTCTAGAAAACAAGAGCATGCTTCTTGTTCTAAAGCAGTGTGTGATCAATGGATGATTACACTGCTGTGTGTTTTACTTCAGAAATGGAGTTAAATCCCAGCCTCAGAGTCTTCCTACAAGCAAGACATCAGTTCAGGTAAGGGCAGTCACTTTTCTGCTCCAAGGAACTACATCGTTCACGAAGCTCACACGTTTCTCATCTTTAATGACAAGCATTGGATGTTATAGGAGCAGTGCTTTGTATCAGTTTCAGAAGCAGAGTTGGACTATATAATGTCCGTATGTGTAGGAAACACCGTTCTTTTGTTCTCAGCACACTCATGTTTCCTGCTGTCTGAGAGAATCTAGAAAGCTAGAGCGTGCTTCTTGTTCTAAAGCAGAGTGTGATCAATGGATGATTACACTGCTGTGTGTTTTACTTCAGAAATGGAGTTAAATCCCAGGTTCTGAGTCTTCCTACAAGCAAGACTTCAATTCAGGTAAGGGCAGTCACTTTTCTGCTGAAACGAATTACATCGTTCACGAAGCTCACACGTTTCTCCTCTTAACTGACAAGCATTGGATGTTAGATGGTCCGTGCTTTGTATCAGTTTCAGAAGCAGATTTGGACTATATATGGTCCATATGTGTAGGAAACACCGTTCTTTTGTTCTGGGCACACTAAGAATTCCTGCTGTATTAGAGACTCTAGAAAGCAAGAGTGTGCTTCTCGCTCTAAAGCAGAGTGTGATCCATGGATGAGAACTATGCTTTGTGTTTCCCTTCAGAAATGGACTTAAATCCCAGGCTCTGTGTCTTCCTACAAGCAAGACTTCGTTTCCGGTAAGGGCAGTCACTTTTCAGTTCAAAGGAACTACATCATTCACAAAGCTCACACGTTTCTCATCTTAACAGACAAGCATTGGATGTTAGAGGACCAGTGCTTTGTATCAGTTTCAGAAGCAGAGTTGGACTATATAATGTCCGTATATGTAGGAAACACCGTTCTTTTCTTCTCAGCACACTCACGTTTCCTGCTGTCTTAGAGAGTCTAGAAAGCAAGAGCCTGCTTCTTGTTCTAAAGCAGTGTGTGATCAATGGATTATTACACTGCTGTGTGTTTTACTTCAGAAATGGAGTTAAATCCCAGGCTCTGAGTCTTCCTACAAGCAAGACTTCAGTTTAGGTAAGTGCAGTCACTTTTCTGCTCCAAGGAACTACATCGTTCAAGAAGCTCACACGTTTCTCATCTTAACTGACAAGCATTGGATGTTAGAGGAGCAGTGCTTTGTATCAGTTTCAGAAGCAGATTTGGACTACATATGGTCCATAAATGTAGGAAACACCGTTCTTTTGTTCGGGGAACACTCAGATTTCCTGCTGTATTAGAGACTCTAGAAAGCAAGAGCGTGCTTCTCGCTCTAAAGCAGAGTGTGATCCATGGATGAGAACTATGCTGTGTGTTTCCCTTCACAAAAGGAGTTAAATCCCATGCTCTGAGTCTCCCTACAAGCAAGACTTCATTTAAGGTAAGGGCACTCACTTTTTTGCTCAAAGGAACTACATCGTTCAAGAAGCTCACACTTTTCTCATCTTAACTGACAAGCATTGGATGTTAGAGGACCAGTGCATTGTATCAGTTTCCGAAGAAGATTTGGACTACGTATAGTCAGTATGTGTAGGAAACACCGTTCTTTTGTTCTGGGCACACTCAGATTTCCTGCTGTATTAGAGAATCTAGAAAGCAAGTGCGTGCTTCTTGCTCTAAAGCAGAGTGTGATCCATGGATGAGAACTATGCTGTATATTTCCCTTCAGAAATGGAGTTAAATCCCAGACTCTGTGTCTTCCTACAGGCAAGACTTCGTTTCAGGTAACGGCAGTCACTTTTCAGCTCAAACGAACTACATCGTTCACGAAGCTCACACGTTTCTCATCTTAACAGACAAGCATTAGATTTTAGAGGACCAGTGCTTTGTATCAGTTTCAGAAGCAGAGTTGGACTATATAATGTCCGTATGTGTAGGAAACACCGTTCTTTTGTTCTAAGCACACTCACGTTTCCTGCTGTCTTAGAGAGTCTAGAAAACAAGAGCATGCTTCTTGTTCTAAAGCAGTGTGTGATCAATGGATGATTACACTGCTGTGTGTTTTACTTCAGAAATGGAGTTAAATCCCAGCCTCAGAGTCTTCCTACAAGCAAGACATCAGTTCAGGTAAGGGCAGTCACTTTTCTGCTCCAAGGAACTACATCGTTCACGAAGCTCACACGTTTCTCATCTTTAATGACAAGCATTGGATGTTATAGGAGCAGTGCTTTGTATCAGTTTCAGAAGCAGAGTTGGACTATATAATGTCCGTATGTGTAGGAAACACCGTTCTTTTGTTCTCAGCACACTCATCTTTCCTGCTGTCTGAGAGAATCTAGAAAGCTAGAGCGTGCTTCTTGTTCTAAAGCAGAGTGTGATCAATGGATGATTACACTGCTGTGTGTTTTACTTCAGAAATGGAGTTAAATCCCAGGTTCTGAGTCTTCCTACAAGCAAGACTTCAATTCAGGTAAGGGCAGTCACTTTTCTGCTGAAACGAATTACATCGTTCACGAAGCTCACACGTTTCTCCTCTTAACTGACAAGCATTGGATGTTAGATGGTCCGTGCTTTGTATCAGTTTCAGAAGCAGATTTGGACTATATATGGTCCATATGTGTAGGAAACACCGTTCTTTTGTTCTGGGCACACTAAGAATTCCTGCTGTATTAGAGACTCTAGAAAGCAAGAGTGTGCTTCTCGCTCTAAAGCAGAGTGTGATCCATGGATGAGAACTATGCTTTGTGTTTCCCTTCAGAAATGGACTTAAATCCCAGGCTCTGTGTCTTCCTACAAGCAAGACTTCGTTTCCGGTAAGGGCAGTCACTTTTCAGTTCAAAGGAACTACATCATTCACAAAGCTCACACGTTTCTCATCTTAACAGACAAGCATTGGATGTTAGAGGACCAGTGCTTTGTATCAGTTTCAGAAGCAGAGTTGGACTATATAATGTCCGTATATGTAGGAAACACCGTTCTTTTCTTCTCAGCACACTCACGTTTCCTGCTGTCTTAGAGAGTCTAGAAAGCAAGAGCCTGCTTCTTGTTCTAAAGCAGTGTGTGATCAATGGATTATTACACTGCTGTGTGTTTTACTTCAGAAATGGAGTTAAATCCCAGGCTCTGAGTCTTCCTACAAGCAAGACTTCAGTTTAGGTAAGTGCAGTCACTTTTCTGCTCCAAGGAACTACATCGTTCAAGAAGCTCACACGTTTCTCATCTTAACTGACAAGCATTGGATGTTAGAGGAGCAGTGCTTTGTATCAGTTTCAGAAGCAGATTTGGACTACATATGGTCCATAAATGTAGGAAACACCGTTCTTTTGTTCGGGGAACACTCAGATTTCCTGCTGTATTAGAGACTCTAGAAAGCAAGAGCGTGCTTCTCGCTCTAAAGCAGAGTGTGATCCATGGATGAGAACTATGCTGTGTGTTTCCCTTCACAAAAGGAGTTAAATCCCATGCTCTGAGTCTCCCTACAAGCAAGACTTCATTTAAGGTAAGGGCACTCACTTTTTTGCTCAAAGGAACTACATCGTTCAAGAAGCTCACACTTTTCTCATCTTAACTGACAAGCATTGGATGTTAGAGGACCAGTGCATTGTATCAGTTTCCGAAGAAGATTTGGACTACGTATAGTCAGTATGTGTAGGAAACACCGTTCTTTTGTTCTGGGCACACTCAGATTTCCTGCTGTATTAGAGAATCTAGAAAGCAAGTGCGTGCTTCTTGCTCTAAAGCAGAGTGTGATCCATGGATGAGAACTATGCTGTATGTTTCCCTTCAGAAATGGAGTTAAATCCCAGACTCTGTGTCTTCCTACAGGCAAGACTTCGTTTCAGGTAACGGCAGTCACTTTTCAGCTCAAACGAACTACATCGTTCACGAAGCTCACACGTTTCTCATCTTAACAGACAAGCATTGGATTTTAGAGGACCAGTGCTTTGTATCAGTTTCAGAAGCAGAGTTGGACGATATAATGTCCGTATGTGTAGGAAACACCGTTCTTTTGTTCTCAGCACACTCACGTTTCCTGCTGACTTAGAGACTCTAGAAAGCTAGAGAGTGCTTCTTGTTCAAAAGCAGAGTGTGATGAATGGATGATTACACTGCTGTGTGTTTTACTTCAGAAAAAGAGTTAAATCCCAGGCTCTGTGTCTTACTACATCAAGACTTCGTTTCAGGTAAGGGCAGTCACTTTTCAGCTCAAACAAACTACATCGTTCACGAAGCTCACTTGTTTCTCATCTTAACAGACAAGCATTGGATTTTAGAGGACCAGTGCTTTGTATCTGTTTCAGAAGCAGCGTTGGACTATATAATGTCCGTATGTGTAGGAAATACCGTTCTTTTGTTCTCAGCACACTCACGTTTCCTGCTGACTTAGAGATTCTAGAAAGCAAGAGCGTGCTTCTTGCTCTAAAGCAGAGTGTGATCCATGGATGAGAACTATGCTGTATGTTTCCCTTCAGAAATGGAGTTAAATCCCAGATTCTGTGTCTTCCTACAGGCAAGACTTCGTTTCAGGTAAGGGCAGTCACTTTTCAGCTCAAACAAACTACATCGTTCACGAAGCTCACTTGTTTCTCATCTTAACAGACAAGCATTGGATTTTAGAGGACCAGTGCTTTGTATCTCTTTCAGAAGCAGCGTTGGACTATATAATGTCCGTATGTGTAGGAAATACCGTTCTTTTGTTCTCAGCACACTCACTTTTCCTGCTGTCTTAGAGACTCCAGAAAGCAAGAGCGTGCTACTCGCTCTAAAGCAGAGTGTGATTCATGGATGAGAACTATGCTGTGTGTTGCCCTTCAGAAATGGAGTTAAATCCCAATCTCTGTGTCTTCCTACAAGCAAGACTTCGTTTCAGGTAACGGCAGTCACTTATCAGCTCAAACGAACTACATCGCTCACTGAGCTCACACATTTCTCATCTTAACAGACCAGTATTGGATGTTAGAGGACCCGTGCTTTCTATCAGTTTAAGAAGGAGAGTTGGACTAGATATGGTCCGTATGTGTAGGAAACACCGTTCTTTTGTTCTTAGCGCACTCACGTTCCCTGCTGTCTTAGAGACTCTAGAAAGCAAGAGCATGATTCTTGTTTAAAGCAGAGTGTGATCAAGGGATGAGAACTCTGCTGTGTGTTTCACTTCAGAAATGGAGTTAAATTCCAGGCTCTGAGTCTTACTACATCAAGACTTCGTTTCAGGTAAGGGCAGTGACTTTTCAGTTCAAAGGAACTACATCATTCTCAAAGCTCACACGTTTCTCATCTTAACTGACAAGCATTGGATGTTAGAGGACCAGTGTTTTGTGTCAGTTTCAGAAAGAGAGTTGGACTAGATATGGTCCGTATGTGTAGGAAACACCGTTCTTTTGTTCATGGCAGACTCAGATTTCCTGCTGTCTTAGAGACTGTAGAAAGCTAGAGCGTGCTTCTTGCTGTAAAGCAGAGTGTGATCAATGGATGATTACACTGCTGTGTGTTTTACTTCAGAAATGGAGTTAAATCCCAGGCTCTGAGTCTTCCTACCATCAAGACTTCAATTCAGGTAAGGGCAGTCACTTTTCTGCTGAAACGAACTACATCGTTCACGAAGCTCACACGTTTCTCATCTTAACTGACAAGCATTGGATGTTCGATGGTCAGTGCTTTGTATCAGTTTCAGAAGCAGATTTGGACTACATATGGTCCATATGTGTAGGAAACACCATTCTTTTGTTCTGGGCACACTAAGAATTCCTGCTGTATTAGAGACTCTAGAAAGCAAGAGTGTGCTTCTCGCTCTAAAGCAGAGTGTGATCCATGGATGAGAACTATGCTTTGTGTTTCCCTTCAGAAATGGACTTAAATCCCAGGCTCTGTGTCTTCCTACAAGCAAGACTTCGTTTCAGGTAAGGGCAGTCACTTTTCAGTTCAAAGGAACTACATCATTCACAAAGCTCACACGTTTCTCATCTTAACTGACAAGCATTGGATGTTAGAGGACCAGTGCTTTGTATCAGTTTAAGAAGCAGAGTTGGACTAGATATGGTCCGTATGTGTAGGAAACACCGTTCTTTTGTTCTCAGCACACTCACGTTTCCTGCTGTCTTAGAGACTCTAGAACGCTAGAGCGTGCTTCTTGTTCTAAAGCAGGGTGTGATCAATGGATGAGAACAGTGCTGTGTGTTTCACTTCAGAAATGGAGTTAAATCCCATGCTCTGAGTCTCCCTACAAGCAAGACTTCGTTTCAGGTAGGAGCAGTCACTTTTCTACTCAAAGGAACTACATTGTTCACAAAGCTTACACGTTTCTCATCTTCACTGACAAGCATTGGATGTTAGATGGTCAGTGCTTTGTATCAGTTTCAGAAGCAGATTTGGACTACATATGGTCCATAAATGTAGGAAACACTGTTCTTTTGTTCTGGGCACACTCAGATTTCCTGCTGTATTAGAGACTCTAGAAAGCAAGAGTGTGCTTCTCGCTTTAATCCTTAGTGTGATCCATGGATGAGAACTATGCTGTGTGTTTCCTTTCAGAAATGGAGTTAAATCCCAGGCTCTGTGTCTTACTACAAGCAAGACTTCGTTTCAGGTAAGGGCAGTCACTATTCAGTTCAAAGGAACTACATCATTCACAAAGCTCACATGTTTCTCATCTTAACTGACAAGCATTGAATGTTAGAGGACCAGTGCTTTGTATCAGTTTCAGAAGCAGAGTTGGACTAGATATGGTCCGTATGTGTCTGAAACTCAGTTCTTTTGTTCTCAGCACACTCACGTTTCTTGCTGTCTTAGAGACTTTAGAAAGCAAGAGCGTGCTTCTCGCTCTAAAGCAGAGTGTGATCCATGGAGGAGAACTATGCTGTGTGTTTCCCTTCAGAAAAGGAGTTAAATCCCATGCTCTGAGTCTCCCTACAAGCAAGACTTCATTTAAGGTAAGGGCAGTCACTTTTCTGCTCAAAGGAACTACATCGTTCACGAAGCTCACACGTTTCTCATCTTAAATGACAAGCATTGGATGTTAGAGGACCAGTGCATTGTATCCGTTTCAGAAGAAGATTTGGACTACATGTAGTCAGTATGTGTAGGAAACACCATTCTTTTGTTCTGTGAACACTCAGAATTTCTGCTGTATTAGAGACTCTAGAAAGCAAGAGCGTGCTTCTTGTTCTAAAGCAGAGTGTGATCCATGGATGAGAACTATGCTGTATGTTTCCCTTCAGAAATGGAGTTAAATCCCAGACTGTGTGTCTTCCTACAGGCAAGACTTCGTTTCAGGTAAGGGCAGTCACTTTTCAGCTCAAACGAACTACATCGTTCACGAAGCTCACACGTTTCTCATCTTAACAGACAAGCATTGGATTTTAGAGGACCAGTGCGTTGTATCAGTTTCAGAAGCAGAGTTGGACTATATAATGTCCGTATGTGTAGGAAACACCGTTCTTTTGTTCTCAGCACACTCACGTTTCCTGCTCTCTTAGAGAATCTAGAAAGCTAGAGCGTGCTTCTTGTTCTAAAGCAGAGTGTGATCAATGGATGATTACACTGCTGTGTGTTTTACTTCAGAAATGGAGTTAAATCCCAGGCTCTGAGTCTTCCTACAAGCAAGACTTCAATTCAGGTAAGGGCAGTCACTTTTCTGCTGAAACGAATTACATCGTTCACGAAGCTCACACGTTTCTCCTCTTAACTGACAAGCATTGGATGTTAGATGGTCAGTGCTTTGTATCAGTTTCAGAAGCAGATTTGGACTACATATGGTCCATATGTGTAGGAAACACCGTTCTTTTGTTCTTGGCACACTAAGAATTCCTGCTGTATTAGAGACTCTAGAAAGCAAGAGTGTGCTTCTCGCTCTAAAGCAGAGTGTGATCCATGGATGAGAACAGTGCTGTGTGTTTCACTTCAGAAATGGAGTTAAATCCCATGCTCTGAGTCTCCCTACAAGCAAGACTTCGTTTCAGATAAGGGCAGTCACTTTTCTGCTCAAAGGAACTACATTGTTCACGAAGCTTACACGTTTCTCATCTTAACTGACAAGCATTGGATGTTAGATGGTCAGTGTTTTGTATCAGTTTCAGAAGCAGATTTGGACTACATATGGTCCATAAATGTAGGAAACACCGTTCTTTTGTTCTGGGCACACTCAGATTTCCTGCTGTATTAGAGACTCTAGAAAGCAAGAGTGTGCATCTCGCTCTAAAGCTTAGTGTGATCCATGGATGAGAACTATGCTGTGTGTTTCCCTTCAGAAATGGAGTTAAATCCCAGGCTCTGTGTCTTACTACAAGCAAGACTTCGTTTCAGGTAACGGCAGTCACTTTTCAGTTCAAAGGAATTACATCATTCACAAAGCTCACACGTTTCTCATCTTAACTGACAAGCATTGGATGTTAGAGGACCAGTGCTTTGTATCAGTTTAAGAAGCAGATTTGGACTAGATATGGTCTGTATGTTTAGGAAACACTGTTCTTTTGTTCACAGCACACTCACGTTTCTTGCTTTCTTAGAGACTCTAGAACGCTAGTGCCTGCTTCTTGGTCTAAAGCAGATTGTGATCAATGGATGATTACACTGCTGTGTGTTTTACTTCAGAAATGGAGTTAAATCCCAGGCTCTGAGTCTTCCTACAAGCAAGACTTCAATTCAGGTAAGGGCAGTCACTTTTCTGCTGAAACGAACTACATCGTTCACGAAGCTCACACGTTTCTCATCTTAACAGACAAGCATTGGATTTTAGAGGACCAGTGCTTTGTATCAGTTTCAGAAGCAGAGTTGGACGATATAATGTCCGTATGTGTAGGAAACACCGTTCTTTTGTTCTCAGCACACTCACGTTTCCTGCTGACTTAGAGACTCTAGAAAGCTAGAGAGTGCTTCTTGTTCAAAAGCAGAGTGTGATCAATGGATGATTACACTGCTGTGTGTTTTACTTCAGAAAAAGAGTTAAATCCCAGGCTCTGTGTCTTACTACATCAAGACTTCGTTTCAGGTAAGGGCAGTCACTTTTCAGCTCAAACAAACTACATCGTTCACGAAGCTCACTTGTTTCTCATCTTAACAGACAAGCATTGGATTTTAGAGGACCAGTGCTTTGTATCTGTTTCAGAAGCAGCGTTGGACTATATAATGTCCGTATGTGTAGGAAATACCGTTCTTTTGTTCTCAGCACACTCACGTTTCCTGCTGACTTAGAGATTCTAGAAAGCAAGAGCGTGCTTCTTGCTCTAAAGCAGAGTGTGATCCATGGATGAGAACTATGCTGTATGTTTCCCTTCAGAAATGGAGTTAAATCCCAGATTCTGTGTCTTCCTACAGGCAAGACTTCGTTTCAGGTAAGGGCAGTCACTTTTCAGCTCAAACAAACTACATCGTTCACGAAGCTCACTTGTTTCTCATCTTAACAGACAAGCATTGGATTTTAGAGGACCAGTGCTTTGTATCTCTTTCAGAAGCAGCGTTGGACTATATAATGTCCGTATGTGTAGGAAATACCGTTCTTTTGTTCTCAGCACACTCACTTTTCCTGCTGTCTTAGAGACTCCAGAAAGCAAGAGCGTGCTACTCGCTCTAAAGCAGAGTGTGATTCATGGATGAGAACTATGCTGTGTGTTGCCCTTCAGAAATGGAGTTAAATCCCAATCTCTGTGTCTTCCTACAAGCAAGACTTCGTTTCAGGTAACGGCAGTCACTTATCAGCTCAAACGAACTACATCGCTCACTGAGCTCACACATTTCTCATCTTAACAGACCAGTATTGGATGTTAGAGGACCCGTGCTTTCTATCAGTTTAAGAAGGAGAGTTGGACTAGATATGGTCCGTATGTGTAGGAAACACCGTTCTTTTGTTCTTAGCGCACTCACGTTCCCTGCTGTCTTAGAGACTCTAGAAAGCAAGAGCATGATTCTTGTTTAAAGCAGAGTGTGATCAAGGGATGAGAACTCTGCTGTGTGTTTCACTTCAGAAATGGAGTTAAATTCCAGGCTCTGAGTCTTACTACATCAAGACTTCGTTTCAGGTAAGGGCAGTGACTTTTCAGTTCAAAGGAACTACATCATTCTCAAAGCTCACACGTTTCTCATCTTAACTGACAAGCATTGGATGTTAGAGGACCAGTGTTTTGTGTCAGTTTCAGAAAGAGAGTTGGACTAGATATGGTCCGTATGTGTAGGAAACACCGTTCTTTTGTTCATGGCAGACTCAGATTTCCTGCTGTCTTAGAGACTGTAGAAAGCTAGAGCGTGCTTCTTGCTGTAAAGCAGAGTGTGATCAATGGATGATTACACTGCTGTGTGTTTTACTTCAGAAATGGAGTTAAATCCCAGGCTCTGAGTCTTCCTACCATCAAGACTTCAATTCAGGTAAGGGCAGTCACTTTTCTGCTGAAACGAACTACATCGTTCACGAAGCTCACACGTTTCTCATCTTAACTGACAAGCATTGGATGTTCGATGGTCAGTGCTTTGTATCAGTTTCAGAAGCAGATTTGGACTACATATGGTCCATATGTGTAGGAAACACCATTCTTTTGTTCTGGGCACACTAAGAATTCCTGCTGTATTAGAGACTCTAGAAAGCAAGAGTGTGCTTCTCGCTCTAAAGCAGAGTGTGATCCATGGATGAGAACTATGCTTTGTGTTTCCCTTCAGAAATGGACTTAAATCCCAGGCTCTGTGTCTTCCTACAAGCAAGACTTCGTTTCAGGTAAGGGCAGTCACTTTTCAGTTCAAAGGAACTACATCATTCACAAAGCTCACACGTTTCTCATCTTAACTGACAAGCATTGGATGTTAGAGGACCAGTGCTTTGTATCAGTTTAAGAAGCAGAGTTGGACTAGATATGGTCCGTATGTGTAGGAAACACCGTTCTTTTGTTCTCAGCACACTCACGTTTCCTGCTGTCTTAGAGACTCTAGAACGCTAGAGCGTGCTTCTTGTTCTAAAGCAGGGTGTGATCAATGGATGAGAACAGTGCTGTGTGTTTCACTTCAGAAATGGAGTTAAATCCCATGCTCTGAGTCTCCCTACAAGCAAGACTTCGTTTCAGGTAGGAGCAGTCACTTTTCTACTCAAAGGAACTACATTGTTCACAAAGCTTACACGTTTCTCATCTTCACTGACAAGCATTGGATGTTAGATGGTCAGTGCTTTGTATCAGTTTCAGAAGCAGATTTGGACTACATATGGTCCATAAATGTAGGAAACACCGTTCTTTTGTTCTGGGCACACTCAGATTTCCTGCTGTATTAGAGACTCTAGAAAGCAAGAGTGTGCTTCTCGCTTTAATCCTTAGTGTGATCCATGGATGAGAACTATGCTGTGTGTTTCCTTTCAGAAATGGAGTTAAATCCCAGGCTCTGTGTCTTACTACAAGCAAGACTTCGTTTCAGGTAAGGGCAGTCACTATTCAGTTCAAAGGAACTACATCATTCACAAAGCTCACATGTTTCTCATCTTAACTGACAAGCATTGAATGTTAGAGGACCAGTGCTTTGTATCAGTTTCAGAAGCAGAGTTGGACTAGATATGGTCCGTATGTGTCTGAAACTCAGTTCTTTTGTTCTCAGCACACTCACGTTTCTTGCTGTCTTAGAGACTTTAGAAAGCAAGAGCGTGCTTCTCGCTCTAAAGCAGAGTGTGATCCATGGAGGAGAACTATGCTGTGTGTTTCCCTTCAGAAAAGGAGTTAAATCCCATGCTCTGAGTCTCCCTACAAGCAAGACTTCATTTAAGGTAAGGGCAGTCACTTTTCTGCTCAAAGGAACTACATCGTTCACGAAGCTCACACGTTTCTCATCTTAAATGACAAGCATTGGATGTTAGAGGACCAGTGCATTGTATCCGTTTCAGAAGAAGATTTGGACTACATGTAGTCAGTATGTGTAGGAAACACCATTCTTTTGTTCTGTGAACACTCAGAATTTCTGCTGTATTAGAGACTCTAGAAAGCAAGAGCGTGCTTCTTGTTCTAAAGCAGAGTGTGATCCATGGATGAGAACTATGCTGTATGTTTCCCTTCAGAAATGGAGTTAAATCCCAGACTGTGTGTCTTCCTACAGGCAAGACTTCGTTTCAGGTAAGGGCAGTCACTTTTCAGCTCAAACGAACTACATCGTTCACGAAGCTCACACGTTTCTCATCTTAACAGACAAGCATTGGATTTTAGAGGACCAGTGCGTTGTATCAGTTTCAGAAGCAGAGTTGGACTATATAATGTCCGTATGTGTAGGAAACACCGTTCTTTTGTTCTCAGCACACTCACGTTTCCTGCTCTCTTAGAGAATCTAGAAAGCTAGAGCGTGCTTCTTGTTCTAAAGCAGAGTGTGATCAATGGATGATTACACTGCTGTGTGTTTTACTTCAGAAATGGAGTTAAATCCCAGGCTCTGAGTCTTCCTACAAGCAAGACTTCAATTCAGGTAAGGGCAGTCACTTTTCTGCTGAAACGAATTACATCGTTCACGAAGCTCACACGTTTCTCCTCTTAACTGACAAGCATTGGATGTTAGATGGTCAGTGCTTTGTATCAGTTTCAGAAGCAGATTTGGACTACATATGGTCCATAAATGTAGGAAACACCGTTCTTTTGTTCTGGGCACACTCAGATTTCCTGCTGTATTAGAGACTCTAGAAAGCAAGAGTGTGCATCTCGCTCTAAAGCTTAGTGTGATCCATGGATGAGAACTATGCTGTGTGTTTCCCTTCAGAAATGGAGTTAAATCCCAGGCTCTGTGTCTTACTACAAGCAAGACTTCGTTTCAGGTAACGGCAGTCACTTTTCAGTTCAAAGGAATTACATCATTCACAAAGCTCACACGTTTCTCATCTTAACTGACAAGCATTGGATGTTAGAGGACCAGTGCTTTGTATCAGTTTAAGAAGCAGATTTGGACTAGATATGGTCTGTATGTTTAGGAAACACTGTTCTTTTGTTCACAGCACACTCACGTTTCTTGCTTTCTTAGAGACTCTAGAACGCTAGTGCCTGCTTCTTGGTCTAAAGCAGATTGTGATCAATGGATGATTACACTGCTGTGTGTTTTACTTCAGAAATGGAGTTAAATCCCAGGCTCTGAGTCTTCCTACAAGCAAGACTTCAATTCAGGTAAGGGCAGTCACTTTTCTGCTGAAACGAACTACATCGTTCACAAAGGTCACACGTTTCTCATCTTAACTGACAAGCATTGGATGTTAGATGGTCAGTGCTTTGTATCAGTTTCAGAAGCAGATTTGGACTACATATGGTCCATATGTGTAGGAAACACCGTTCTTTTGTTCTCAGCACACTCACGTTTCCTGCTGTCTTAGAGACTTTAGGAAGCAAGAGCGTGCTTCTTGTTCTAAAGCAGAGTGTGATAAATGGATGAGATAATGCTGTGTGTTTCACTTCAGAAATGGAGTTAAATCCCATGCTCTGAATCTCCCTACAAGCAAGACTTCGTTTCAGGTATTGGCAGTCACTTTTCAGCTCAAACGAACTACATCGTTCACGAAGCTCACACGTTTCTCATCTTAACAGACAAGCATTAGATTTTAGAGGACCAGTGCTTTGTATCAGTTTCAGAAGCAGAGTTGGACTATATAATGTCCGTATGTGTAGGAAACACCGTTCTTTTGTTCTCAGCACACTCACGTTTCCTGCTGTCTTAGAGAGTCTAGAAAGCAAGAGCATGCTGCTTGTTCTAAAGCAGTGTGTGATCAATGGATGATTACACTGCTCTGTGTTTTACTTCAGAAATGGTGTTAAATCCCAGCCTCTGAGTCTTCCTACAAGCAAGACATCAGTTCAGGTAAGGGCAGTCACTTTTCTGCTCCAAGGAACTACATCGTTCACGAACCTCACACGTTTCTCATCTTAAATGACAAGCATTGGATGTTAGAGGAGCAGTGCTTTGTATCAGTTTCAGAAGCAGAGTTGGACTATATAATGTCCGTATGTGTAGGAAACACCGTTCTTTTGTTCTGGGCACACTAAGAATTCCTGCCTTATTAGAGACTCTAGAAAGCAAGAGTGTGCATCTCGCTCTAAAGCAGAGTGTGATCCATGGATGAGAACTATGCTTTGTGTTTCCCTTCAGAAATGGACTTAAATCCCAGGCTCTGTGTCTTCCTACAAGCAAGACTTCGTTTCAGGTAAGGGCAGTCACATTTCAGTTCAAAGGAACTACATCATTCACAAAACTCACATGTTTCTCATCTTAACTGACAAGCATTGGATGTTAGATGACCAGTGCTTTGTATCAGTTTCAGAAGCAGAGTTGGACTTGATATGGTCCGTATGTGTATGAAACTCAGTTCTTTTTGTCAGCACTCTCACGTTTCTTGCTGTCTTAGAGACTTTAGAAAGTAAGAGCGTGCTTCTCGCTCTAAAGCAGAGTGTGATCCATGGAGGAGAACTATGCTGTGTGTTTCCCTTCAGGAAAGGAGTTAAATACCAGGCTCTGAGTCTTCCTACAAGCAAGACATCAGTTCAGGTAAGGGCAGTCACTTTTCTGCTCCAAGGAACTACATCGTTCACGAAGCTCACACGTTTCTCATCTTAAATGACAAGCATTGGATGTTAGAGGAGCAGTGCTTTGTACCAGTTTCAGAAGCAGATTTGGACTACATATGGTCCATAAATGTAGGAAACACCGTTCTTTTGTTCTGGGCACACTCAGATTTCCTGCTGTATTAGAGACTCTAGAAAGCAAGAGTGTGCTTCTCGCACTAAAGCAGAGTGTGATCAATGGATGAGAACTGTGCTGTGTGTTTCCCTTCAAAAATGGAGTGAAATCCCAAGCTCTGTGTCTTACTACAATCAAGACTTCGTTTCAGGTAAGGGCAGTCACTTTTCTGCTCAAAGGTACTACATCATTCACAAAGCTCACACGTTTCTCATCTTAACTGACAAGCATTGGATGTTAGAGGACCAGTGCTTTGTATCTGTTTCAGAAGCAGAGTTTGACTAGACATGGTCCGTATGTGTAGGACACCGTTCTTTTGTTCTCAGCACACACACGTTTCCTGCTGTCTTAGAGACTCTAGAAAGCAAAAGCGCGCTTGTTGTTCTAAAGCAGAGTGTGATCAATGGATGAGAACTCTTCGGTGTGTTTCACTTCAGAAAAGGAGTTAAATCTCAGGCTCTGAGTCTTCCTAAAAGCAAGAATTCTTTTCAGGTAAGGTCAGTTTCTTTATAGCTCAAACGAACTACTTCGTTCATGAAACTCACTCGTTTCTCATCTTAACTGACAAGAATTGGATGTTAGAGGATCAGTGCTTTGTATCAGTTTCAGAAGCAGAGTTGGACTAGATATGGTCCATATGTGTAGGAAACACTGTTCTTTTGTTCTAAGCACACTCACCTTTCCTGCTGTCTTGGAGACTCTAGAAAGCAAGAACGTGCTTCTTGCTCTAAAGCAGAGTGTGATCCATGGATGAGAACTATGCTGTGTGTTTACCTTCAGAAAGGGAGTTAAATCCCAGGCTCTGTGTCTTCCTACAAGCAAGACTTCGTTTCCGGAAAGGGCAGTTACTTTTCAGCTCAAGGGAACTACATCGTTCACGAAGCTCACACGTTTCTTTTATTAAATGACAAGCATTTGATGTTAGAGGACCTGTGGTTTGTTTCAGTATCAGAAGCAGATTTGAACTAGATATGGTCCGTATGTGTAGGTAACACCATTGTTTTGTTCTGAGCACACTCAGATTTCCTGCTGTATTAGAGACGCTAGAAAGCAAGAGCGTGTTTCTCGCTCTAAAGCAGAGTGTGATCCATGGATGAGAACTATGCTGTGTGTTTCACTTCAGAAATGGTGTTAAATCCAGGCTCTATGTCTTCCAAGCAGCAAGACTTCGTTTCAGGTATGGGCAGTCACTTTTCAGCTCAAACGAACTACATCGTTCACGAAGCTCACACGTTTCTCATCTCAAATGACAAGCATCGGATGTTAGAGGACCATTGCTTTGTATTAGTTTCAGAAGCAGAGTTGGACTACATATGGTCCTTATGTGTAGGAAACACCGTTCCATTGTTCTCAGCACACTCACGTTTCCTGCTGTCTTAGAGACTCTAGAAAGCAAGAGCATGATTCTTGTTCTAAAGCAGAGTGTGATCAATGGATGAGGACTCTGCTGTGTGTTTCACTTCAGAAATGGAGTTAAATCCCAGGCTCTGAGTCTTCCTACAAGCAAGACTTCCTTTAAGGTAAGGGCAGTCCTTTTCTTCTCAAACGAACTACATCGTTCATGAAGCCCACACATTTCTCATCGAAACTGACAAGCATTGGATGTTAGAGGACCAGTGCTTTGTATCCGTTTCAGAAGCAGAATTTGACTAGACATGGTCTGTATTTGTAGGAAACACCATTCTTTTGTTCTCAGCACACTCACGTTTCCTGCTGTCTTAGAGACTCTAGAAAGCAAGAGCATGCTTGTTGTTCTAAAGCAGAGTGTGATCAATGAATGAGAACTCTTCTGTGTGTTTCACTTCAGAAAAGGAGTTAAATCCCAGGCTCTGAGTCTTCCTAAAAGCAAGAATTCTTTTCAGGTAAGGGCAGTTTCTTTATAGCTCAAACGAACTACTTCGATCACGAAACTCACTCGTTTCTCATCTTAACTGACAAGAATTGGATTTTAGGGGATCAGTGCTTTGTATCAGTTTCAGAAACAGAGTTGGACTAGATATGGTCCGTATGTGTAGGAAACACTGTTCTTTTGTTCTAAGCACACTCACGTTTCCTGCTGTCTTGGAGAATCTAGAGAGCAAGAGCGTGCTTCTTGCTCTAAAGCAGAGTGTGATCCATGGATGAGAACTATGCTGTGTGTTTACCTTCAGAAATGGAGTTAAATCCCAGGCTCTGTGTCTTCCTACAAGCAAGACTTCGTTTCCGGAAAGCGCAGTTACTTTTCAGCTCAAGGGAACTACATCATTCACGAAGCTCACACGTTTCTTTTCTTAAATGACAAGCATTGGATGTTAGAGGACCTGTGGTTTGTTTCAGTATCAGAAGCAGATTTGAACTAGATATGGTCCGTATCTGTAGGTAACACCGTTCTTTTGTTCTGAGCACACTCAGATTTCCTGCTGTATTAGAGACGCTAGAAAGCAACAGCGTGTTTCTCGCTCTAAAGCAGAGTGTGATCCATGGATGAGAACTATGCTGTGTGTTTCACTTCAGAAATGGTGTTAAATCCAGGCGCTATGTCTTCCTAGCAGCAAGACTTCGTTTCAGGTAAGGGCAGTCACTTTTCAGCTCAAAAGAACTACATCATTCATGAAGCCCACACGTTACTCATCTTAACTGACAAGAATTGGATGTTAGAGGATCAGTGCTTTGTATCAGTTTCAGAAGCAGAGTTGGACTACATATGGTCCGTATGTGTAGGAAACATCGTTCTTTTGTTCTCAGCACACTCACGTTTCATGCTGTCTTAGAGCCTCTAGAAAGCAAGAGAGTTCTTCTTGCTCTAAAGCAGAGTGTGATCAATGGATGAGAACTCTGCTGTGTGTTTCACTTAAGAAATGGAGTTAAATTCGAGGCTCTGAGTCTTCCTACAAGCAAGAATTCTTTTCAGGTAAGGGGAGTTTCTTTACAGCTCAAACGAACTACATCGTACACGAAGCTCACACGTTTCTCATTGAAACTGACAAGCATTGGATGTTAGAGGACCTGTGGTTTGTATCAGTTTCAGAAGCAGAGTTTAATTAGATATGGTCTGTATGTGTAGGAAACACCATTCTTTTGTTCTGAGCACACTCAGGTGTCCTGCTGACATAGAGACTCTAGAAAGCAACAGCATGCTTCTCGCTCTAAAGCAGAGTGTGATCCATGGATGAGAACTATGCTGTGTGTTTCCCTTCAGAAATGGAGTTAAATCCCAGTCTCTGTGTCTTCCTACAAGCAAGAATTCATTTCAGGTAAGGGCAGTCACTTTTCAGCTCAAACGAACTGCATTGTTCACGAAGCTCACACGTTTCACATCTTAACTGACAAGCATTGGAAGTTAGAGGACCAGTGCTTTGTATCATTTTCAGAAGCAGTGTTGGACTAGGTATGGTCTGTATGTATAGGAAACACCATTCTTTTGTTCTCAGCACACTCACGTTTCCTGATGTCTTAGAGACTCTAGAGGGCAATAGCATGCTTCTTGTTCTAAAGCAGATTGTGATCAATGGATGAGAACTCTGCTGTGTGTTTCACTTCAGAAATGGAGTTAAATCCCAGGCTCTGAGTCTTCCTACAAGCACTACTTCTTTTCAGGTATGGGCAGTCACTTTTCAGCTCAAACGAACTACATCGTTCACGAAGCTCACACGTTTCTCATCTCAAATGACAAGCATCGGATGTTAGAGGACCAGTGCTTTGTATTAGTTTCAGAAGCAGAGTTGGACTACATATGGTCCTTATGTGTAGGAAACACCGTTCTATTGTTCTAAGCACACTCACGTTTCCTGCTGTCTTAGAGACTCTAGAAAGCAAGAGCATGATTCTTGTTTAAAGCAGAGTGTGATCAAGGGATGAGAACTCTGCTGTGTGTTTCACTTCAGAAATGGAGTTAAATTCCAGGCTCTGAGTCTTCCTACAAGCAAGACTTCGTTTAAGGTAAGGGCAGTCCTTTTCTGCTCAAACGAACTACATCGTTCATGGAGCCCACACGTTTCTCATCTTAACTGACAAGAATTGGATGTTAGAGGATCAGTGCTTTGTATCAGTTTCAGACGCAGAGTTGGACTACATATGGTCCGTATATGTAGGAAACATCGTTCTTTTGTTCTCAGCACACTCACATTTCATGCTGTCTTAGAGCCTCTAGAAAGCAAGAGTGTTCTTCTTGCTCTAAAGCAGAGTGTGATCAATGGATGAGAACTCTGCTGTGTGTTTCACTTAAGAAATGGAGTTAAATACCAGGCTCTGAGTCTTCCTAGAAGCAAGAATTCTTTTCAGGTAAGTTCAGTTTCTTTACAGCTCAAACGAACTACATCGTACACGACGCTCACATGTTTCTCATCGAAACTGACAAGCATTGGATGTTAGAGGACCTGTGGTTTGTTTCAGTTTCAGAAGTAGAGTTTAACAAGATATGGTCCGTATGTGTAGGAAACACCGTTCTTTTGTTCTGAGCACACTCACGTTTCCTGTTTTATTAGAGACTCTAGAAAGCAAGAGCGTGCTTCTCGCTCTAAAGCAGAGTGTGATCCATGGATGAGAACTGTGCTGTGTGTTTCACTTCAGAAATGGAGCTAAATGCCAGGCTCTGAGTCTTCCTAAAAACAAGACTTCGTTTCAGGTAAGGGCAGTCACTGTTCAGCTCAAACGAACTACATCATTCACGAAGCACACACGTTTCGCATCTTAACTGACAAGCATTGGATGTTAGAGGACCTGTGGTTTGTTTCAGTATCATAAGCAGAGTTGAACTAGATATGGTCTGTATGTGTAGGTAACACCGTTCTTTTGTTCTGAGCACACTCAGATTTCCTGCTGTATTAGAGATGCTAGAAAGCAAAAGTGTGCTTCTCTCTCTAAAGCAGAGTGTGATCAAGGGATGAGAACTATGCTGTGTGTTTTACTTCAGAAATGGAGTTAAATCCCAGGCTCTGAGTCTTCCTACAAGCAAGACATCAGTTCAGGTAAGGGCAGTCACTTTTCTGCTCCAAGGAACTACATCGTTCACGAAGCTCACACGTTTCTCATCTTAAATGACAAGCATTGGATGTTAGAGGAGCAGTGCTTTGTGTCAGTTTCAGAAGCAGATTTATACTACATATGGTCCATAAATGTAGGAAACAACCTTCTTTTGTTCTGGGCACACTCAGATTTCCTGCTGTATTAGAGACTCTAGAAAGCAAGAGTGTGCTTCTTGCTCTAAAGCAGAGTGTGTTCCATGGATGAGAACTATGCTGTGTGTTTCCCTTCAGAAATGGAGTGAAATCCCAAGCTCTGTGTATTACTGCAAGCAAGACTTCGTTTCAGGTAAGGGCAGTCACTTTTCTGCTCCAAGGAACTACATCGTTCACGAAGCTCACACGTTTCTTTTATTAAATGACAAGCATTTGATGTTAGAGGACCTGTGGTTTGTTTCAGTATCAGAAGCAGATTTGAACTAGATATGGTCCGTATGTGTAGGTAACACCATTGTTTTTTTCTGAGCACACACAGATTTCCTGCTGTATTAGAGACGCTAGAAAGCAAGAGCGTGTTTCTCGCTCTAAAGCAGAGTGTGATCCATGGATGAGAACTATGCTGTGTGTTTCACTTCAGAAATGGTGTTAAATCCAGGCTCTATGTCTTCCAAGCAGCAAGACTTCGTTTCAGGTAAGGGCAGTCACTTTTCAGCTCAAACGAACTACATCGTTCACGAAGCTCACACGTTTCTCATCTCAAATGACAAGCATCGGATGTTAGAGGACCATTGCTTTGTATGTGTTTCAGAAGCAGAGTTGGACTACATATGGTCCTTATGTGTAGGAAACACCGTTCCATTGTTCTCAGCACACTCACGTTTCCTGCTGTCTTAGAGACTCTAGAAAGCAAGAGCATGATTCTTGTTCTAAAGCAGAGTGTGATCAATGGATGAGAACTCTGCTGTGTGTTTCACTTCAGAAATGGAGTTAAATCCCAGGCTCTGAGTCTTCCTACAAGCAAGACTTCCTTTAAGGTAAGTTCAGTCCTTTTCTGCTCAAACGAACTACATCTTTCATGAAGCCCACATGTTTCTCATCGAAACTGACAAGCATTGGATGTTAGAGGACCAGTGCTTTGTATCCGTTTCAGAAGCAGAGTTTGACTAGACATGGTCTGTATTTGTAGGAAACACCGTTCTTTTGTTCTCAGCACACTCACATTTCATGCTGTCTTAGAGCCTCTAGAAAGCAAGAGCGTTCTTCTTGCTCTAAAGCAGAGTGTGATCAATGGATGACAACTCTGCTGTGTGTTTCACTTAAGAAATGGAGTTAAATTCCAGGCTCTGAGTCTTCCTAGAAGCAAGAATTCTTTTCAGGTAAGGGCAGTTTCTTTACAGCTCAAACGAACTACATCGTACACGACGCTCACATGTTTCTCATCGAAATTGACAAGCATTGGATGTTAGAGGACCTGTGGTTTGTTTCAGTTTCAGAAGCAGAGTTTAACAAGATATGGTCCGTATGTGTAGGAAACACCGTTCTTTTGTTCTGAGCACACTCACGTTTCCTGTTTTATTAGAGACTCTAGAAAGCAAGGGCGTGCTTCTCGCTCTACAGCAGAGTGTGATCCATGGATGAGAACTATGCTGTGTGTTTAACTTCAGAAATGGAGTTAAATCCCAGGCTCTGTGTCTTCCTACAAGCAAGACTTCGTTTCCGGAAAGGGCAGTTACTTTTCAGCTCAAGGGAACTACATCATTCACCAAGCTCACACGTTTCTTTTCTTAAATGACAAGCATTGGATGTTAGAGGACCTGTGGTTTGTTTCAGTATCAGAAGCAGATTTGAACTAGATATGGTCCTTATGTGTAGGTAACACCGTTCTTTTGTTCTGAGCACACTCAGATTTCCTGCTGTATTAGAGACGCTAGAAAGCAACAGCGTGTTTCTCCCTCTAAAGCAGAGTGTGATCCATGGATGAGAAGTATACTGTGTGTTTCACTTCAGAAATGGAGTTAAATCCCAGGCTCTGAGTCTTCCTACAAGCAAGACTTCCTTTTAGGTAAGGGCAGTCCTTTTCTGCTCAAACGAACTACATCGTTCATGAAGCCCACACGTTTCTCATCGAAACTGACAAGCATTGGATGTTAGAGGACCAGTGCTTTGTATCCGTTTCAGAAGCATAGTTTGACTAGACATGGTCTGTATTTGTAGGAAACACTGTTCTTTTGTTCTCAGCACACTCACGTTTCCTGCTGTCTAGGAGAATCTAGAAAGCAAGAGCATGCTTGTTGTTATAAAGCAGAGTGTGATCAATGGATGAGAACTGTTCTGTGTGTTTCACTAAAGAAAAGGAGTTAAATCCCAGGCTCTGAGTCTTCCTAAAAGCAAGAATCCTTTTCAGGTAAGGGCAGTTTCTTTATAGCTCAAACGAACTACTTCGATCACGAAACTCACTCGTTTCTCATCTTAACTGACAAGAATTGGATTTTAGGGGATCAGTGCTTTGTATCAGTTTCAGAAGCAGAGTTGGACTAGATATGGTCCGTATGTGTAGGAAACACTGTTCTTTTGTTCTAAGCACACTCACTTTTCCTGCTGTCTTGGAGACTCTAGAAAGCAAGAGCATGATTCTCGTTCTAAAGCAGAGTGTGATCAAGGGATGAGAACTCTGCTGTGTGTTTCACTTCAGAAATGGAGTTAAATACCAGGCTCTGAGTCTTCCTACAAGCAATACTTCGTTTAACGTAAGGGCAGTCCTTTTGTGCTCAAACGAACTACATCGTTCATGAAGCCCACACGTTTCTCATCTTAACTGACAAGCATTGGATGTTAGAGGATCAGTGCTTTGTATCAGTTTCAGAAGCAGAGTTGGACTACATATGGTCCGTATGTGTAGGAAACATCGTTCTTTTGTTCTCATTACACTCACGTTTCATGCTGTCTTAGAGCCTCTAGAAAGCAAGAGCGTTCTTCTTGCTCTAAAGCAGAGTGTGATCAAAGGATGAGAACTCTGCTGTGTGTTTCACTTCAGAAATGGTGTTAAATCCAGGCTCTATGTCTTCCTAGCAGCAAGACTTCGTTTCAGGTAAGGGCAGTCACTTTTCAGCTCAAAAGAACTACATCATTCACGAAGCTCACACGTTTCTCATCTTAAATGACAAGCATCGGATGTTAGAGGACCAGTGCTTTGTATTAGTTTCAGAAGCAGAGTTGGACTACATATGGTCCGTATGTGTAGGAAACATCGTTCTTTTGTTCTCAGCACACTCACGTTTCATGCTGTCTTAGAGCCTCTAGAAAGCAAGAGCGTTCTTCTTGCTCTAAAGCAGAGTGTGATCAATGGATGAGAACTCTGCTGTGTGTTTCACTTAAGAAATGGAGTTAAATCCCAGGCTCTGTGTCTTCCTACAAGCACTACTTATTTTCAGGTATGGGCAGTCACTTTTCAGCTCAAACGAACTACATCGTTCACGAAGCTCACACGTTTCTCATCTCAAATGACAAGCATCGGATGTTAGAGGACCATTGCTTTGTATGTGTTTCAGAAGCAGAGTTGGACTACATATGGTCCTTATGTGTAGGAAACACCATTCCATTGTTCTCAGCACACTCACGTTTCCTGCTGTCTTAGAGACTCTAGAAAGCAAGAGCATGATTCTTGTTCTAAAGCAGAGTGTGATCAATGGATGAGAACTCTGCTGTGTGTTTCACTTCAGAAATGGAGTTAAATCCCAGGCTCTGAGTCTTCCTATAAGCAAGACTTCCTTTAAGGTAAGTTCAGTCCTTTTCTGCTCAAACGAACTACATCGTTCATGAAGCCCACATGTTTCTCATCGAAACTGACAAGCATTGGATGTTAGAGGACCAGTGCTTTGTATCCGTTTCAGAAGCAGAGTTTGACTAGACATGGTCTGTATTTGTAGGAAACACCGTTCTTTTGTTCTCAGCACACTCAGATTTCATGCTGTCTTAGAGCCTCTAGAAAGCAAGAGCGTTCTTCTTGCTCTAAAGCAGAGTGTGATCAATGGATGACAACTCTGCTGTGTGTTTCACTTAAGAAATGGAGTTAAATTCCAGGCTCTGAGTCTTCCTAGAAGCAAGAATTCTTTTCAGGTAAGGGCAGTTTCTTTACAGCTCAAACGAACTACATCGTACACGACGCTCACATGTTTCTCATCGAAATTGACAAGCATTGGATGTTAGAGGACCTGTGGTTTGTTTCAGTTTCAGAAGCAGAGTTTAACAAGATATGGTCCGTATGTGTAGGAAACACCGTTCTTTTGTTCTGAGCACACTCACGTTTCCTGTTTTATTAGAGACTCTAGAAAGCAAGGGCGTGCTTCTCGCTCTACAGCAGAGTGTGATCCATGGATGAGAACTATGCTGTGTGTTTAACTTCAGAAATGGAGTTAAATCCCAGGCTCTGTGTCTTCCTACAAGCAAGACTTCGTTTCCGGAAAGGGCAGTTACTTTTCAGCTCAAGGGAACTACATCATTCACCAAGCTCACACGTTTCTTTTCTTAAATGACAAGCATTGGATGTTAGAGGACCTGTGGTTTGTTTCAGTATCAGAAGCAGATTTGAACTAGATATGGTCCTTATGTGTAGGTAACACCGTTCTTTTGTTCTGAGCACACTCAGATTTCCTGCTGTATTAGAGACGCTAGAAAGCAACAGCGTGTTTCTCCCTCTAAAGCAGAGTGTGATCCATGGATGAGAAGTATGCTGTGTGTTTCACTTCAGAAATGGAGTTAAATCCCAGGCTCTGAGTCTTCCTACAAGCAAGACTTCCTTTTATGTAAGGGCAGTCCTTTTCTGCTCAAACGAACTACATCGTTCATGAAGCCCACACGTTTCTCATCGAAACTGACAAGCATTGGATGTTAGAGGACCAGTGCTTTGTATCCGTTTCAGAAGCATAGTTTGACTAGACATGGTCTGTATTTGTAGGAAACACTGTTCTTTTGTTCTCAGCACACTCACGTTTCCTGCTGTCTAGGAGAATCTAGAAAGCAAGAGCATGCTTGTTGTTATAAAGCAGAGTGTGATCAATGGATGAGAACTGTTCTGTGTGTTTCACTAAAGAAAAGGAGTTAAATCCCAGGCTCTGAGTCTTCCTAAAAGCAAGAATCCTTTTCAGGTAAGGGCAGTTTCTTTATAGCTCAAACGAACTACTTCGATCACGAAACTCACTCGTTTCTCATCTTAACTGACAAGAATTGGATTTTAGGGGATCAGTGCTTTGTATCAGTTTCAGAAGCAGAGTTGGACTAGATATGGTCCGTATGTGTAGGAAACACTGTTCTTTTGTTCTAAGCACACTCACTTTTCCTGCTGTCTTGGAGACTCTAGAAAGCAAGAGCATGATTCTCGTTCTAAAGCAGAGTGTGATCAAGGGATGAGAACTCTGCTGTGTGTTTCACTTCAGAAATGGAGTTAAATACCAGGCTCTGAGTCTTCCTACAAGCAATACTTCGTTTAACGTAAGGGCAGTCCTTTTGTGCTCAAACGAACTACATCGTTCATGAAGCCCACACGTTTCTCATCTTAACTGACAAGCATTGGATGTTAGAGGATCAGTGCTTTGTATCAGTTTCAGAAGCAGAGTTGGACTACATATGGTCCGTATGTGTAGGAAACATCGTTCTTTTGTTCTCATTACACTCACGTTTCATGCTGTCTTAGAGCCTCTAGAAAGCAAGAGCGTTCTTCTTGCTCTAAAGCAGAGTGTGATCAAAGGATGAGAACTCTGCTGTGTGTTTCACTTCAGAAATGGTGTTAAATCCAGGCTCTATGTCTTCCTAGCAGCAAGACTTCGTTTCAGGTAAGGGCAGTCACTTTTCAGCTCAAAAGAACTACATCATTCACGAAGCTCACACGTTTCTCATCTTAAATGACAAGCATCGGATGTTAGAGGACCAGTGCTTTGTATTAGTTTCAGAAGCAGAGTTGGACTACATATTGTCCGTATGTGTAGGAAACATCGTTCTTTTGTTCTCAGCACACTCACGTTTCATGCTGTCTTAGAGCCTCTAGAAAGCAAGAGCGTTCTTCTTGCTCTAAAGCAGAGTGTGATCAATGGATGAGAACTCTGCTGTGTGTTTCACTTAAGAAATGGAGTTAAATCCCAGGCTCTGTGTCTTCCTACAAGCACTACTTCTTTTCAGGTATGGGCAGTCACTTTTCAGCTCAAACGAACTACATCGGTGACGAAGCTCACACGTTTCTCATCTCAAATGACAAGCATCGGATGTTAGAGGACCAGTGCTTTGTATTAGTTTCAGAAGCAGAGTTGGACTAGATATGGTCCTTATGTGTAGGAAACACCATTCTATTGTTCTCAGCACACTCACTTTTACTGCTGTCTTAGAGACTCTAGAAAGCAAGAGCATGATTCTTGTTCTAAAGCAGAGTGTGATCAAGGGATGAGAACTCTGCTGTGTGTTTCACTTCAGAAATGGAGTTAAATACCAGGCTCTGAGTCTTCCTACAAGCAATACTTCGTTTAAGGTAAGGGCAGTCCTTTTGTGCTCAAACGAACTACATCGTTCATGAAGCCCACACGTTTCTCATCTTAACTGACAAGAATTGGATGTTAGAGGATCAGTGCTTTGTATCAGTTTCAGAAGCAGAGTTGGACTACATATGGTCCGTATGTGTAGGAAACATCGTTCTTTTGTTCTCAGCACACTCACGTTTCATGCTGTCTTAGAGCCTCTAGAAAGCAAGAGCGTTCTTCTTGCTCTAAAGCAGAGTGTGATCAATGGATGAGAACTCTGCTGTGTGTTTCACTTCAGAAATGGAGTTAAATCCCAGACTCTGTGTCTTCCTACAAGCAAGACTTCGTTTAAGGTAAGGGCAGTCACTTTTCTGCTCAAACGAACTACATCATTCATGAAGCTCACACGTTTCCCATCTTAGCTGACAAGCATTGGATGTTAGAGGACCAGTGCTTTGTGTCAGTTTCAGAAACAGAGTTGGACTAGATATGGTCCGTATGTGTAGGAAACACCATTCTTGTGTTCCCAGCACACTCACTTTTCCTGCTGTGTTAGAGACTCCAGAAAGCAAGAGCGTGCTTCTCGCTCTAAAGCAGAGTGTGATCCATGGATGAGAACTGTGCTGTGTGTTTCCCTTCAGAAATGGAGTTAAATCCCAATCTCTGTCTCTTCCTACAAGCAAGAGTTCTTTTCAGGTAAGGGCAGTTTCTTTACAGCTCAAACGAACTACATCGTACACGTCGCTCACACGTTTCTCATCGAAACTGACAAGCATTGGATGTTAGAGGACCTTTGGTTTGTTTCAGTTTCAGAAGCAGAGTTTAACAAGATATGGTCCGTATGTGTAGGAAACACCGTTCTTTTGTTCTGAGCACACTCACGTTTCCTGTTTTATTAGAGACTCTAGAAAGCAAGAGCATGCTTCTCGCTCTAAAGCAGAGTGTGATCCATGGATGAGAACTGTGCAGTGTGTTTCACTTCTGAAATGGAGCTAAATGCCAGGCTCTGAGTCTTCCAAAAAACAAGACTTCGTTTCAGGTAAGGGCAGTCACTGTTCAGCTCAAACGAACTACATCATTCACGAAGCTCACACGTTTCTCCTCATAAATGACAAGCATTGGATGTTAGAGGACCAGTGCTTTGTATCCGTTTCAGAAGCTGAGTTTGACTAGACATGGTCCGTATGGGTAGGAAACACCGTTCTTTTATTCTCAGCACACTCACGTTTCCTGCTGTCTTAGAGACTCTAGAAAGCAAGAGCGTGCTTGTTGTTCTAAAGCAGAGTGTTATCAATGGATGAGAACTCTTCTGTGTGTTTCACTTCAGAAAAGGAGTTAAATCCCAGGCTCTGAGTCTTCCTAAAAGCAAGAATTCTTTTCAGGTAAGGGAAGTCTCTTTATAGCTCAAAGGAACTACTTCGTTCACGAAACTCACTCGTTTCTCATCTTAACTGACAAGAATTGGACTTTAGAGGATCAGTGCTTTGTATCAGTTTCAGAAGCAGAGTTGGACTAGATTTGGTCCGTATGTGTAAGAAACTCAGTTCTTTTGTTCTCAGCGCACTCACGTTTCCTGCTGTCTTAGAGACTCTAGAAAGCAAGAGAGTGCTTCTTGTTCTAAAGCAGAGAGTGATCAATGGATGAGAACACTGCTGTGTGTTTCACTTCAGAAATGGAGTTAAATCCCAGGCTCTGAGACTTCCTACAAGCAAGAATTCTTTTCAGGTAAGGGCAGTCACTTTTCTGCTCAAACGAACTACATCGTTCACGAAGATCACACCTTTCTCATCTTAACTGACAAGCATTGGATGTTAGAGGACCAGTGCTTTGTGTCAGTTTCAGAAACAGAGTTGGACTAGATATGGTCCGTATGTGTAGGAAACACCGTTCTTTTGTTCTCAGCACACTCACTTTTCCTGCTGTGTTAGAGACTCCAGAAAGCAAGAGCGTGCTTCTCGCTCTAAAGCAGAGTGTGAACCATTGATGAGAACTATGCTGTGTGTTTCCCTTCAGAAATGGAGTTAAATCCCAATCTCTGTGTCTTCCTACAAGCAAGACTTCGTTTCAGGTAACGGCAGTCACTTTTCAGCTCAAACGAACTACATCGTTCACTGAGCTCACACATTTCTCTTCTTAACAGACAAGCATTGGATGTTAGAGGACCAGTGCTTTGTATCAGTTTAAGAAGGAGAGTTGGACTAGATATGGTCCATATGTGTAGGAAACACCGTTCTTTTGTTCTCAGCACACTCACGGTTCCTGCTGTCTTAGAGACTCTAGAAAGCAAGAGCGTGCTTCTTGTTCTAAAGCAGAGTGTGATCAATGGATGAGAACACTGCTGTGTGTTTCACTTCAGAAATGGAGTTAAATCCCAGGCTCTGAGTCTTCCTACAAGCAAGACTTCGATTCAGGTAAGGGCAGTCACTTTTCTGCTCAAACGAACTACATTGTTCACGAAGCTCACACGTTTCTCATCTTAACTGACAAGCATTGCATGTTAGAGGGTCAGTGCATTGTATCAGTTTCAGAAGCAGATTTGGACTACATATGGTCTGTATGTGTAGGAAACACCGTTCTTTTGTTCTGGGCACACTCAAATTACCTGCTGTATTAGAGACTCTAGAAAACAAGAGCGTACTTCTTGTTCTAAAGCAGAGAGTGATCAATGGATGAGAACACTGCTGTGTGTTTCCTTTAGGAAATGGAGTTAAATCCCAAACTCTGTGTCTTCCTACAAGCAAGACTTCGTTTCAGGTAACGGCAGTCACTTTTCAGCTCAAACGAACTACATCGCTCACTGAGCTCACACATTTCTCATCTTAACAGACAATCATTGGATGTTAGAGGACCTGTGCTTTGTATCAGTTTAAGAAGGAGAGTTGGTCTAGATATGGTCCGTATGTGTAGGAAACACCGTTCTTTTGTTCTCAGCACACTCACGTTTCCTGCTGTCTTAGAGATTCTAGAAAGCAAGAGCGTGCTTCTTGTTCTAAAGCAGAGAGTGATCAATGGATGAGAACACTGCTGTGTGTTTCCCTTCAGAAATGGATTTAAATCCCAGGCTCTGTGTCTTCCTACAAGCAAGACTTCGTTTCAGGTAAGGGCAGTCACTTTTCTGCTCAAACAAACTACATCGTTCACGAAGATCACACGTTTCTCATCTTAACTGACAAGCATTGGATGTTAGAGGACCAGTGCATTGTATCAGTTTCAGAAGCAGATTTGGACTGCATATGGTCTGTATGTGTAGGAAACACTGTTCTTTTTTTCTGGGCACACTCAGATTACCTGGTGTATTAGAGACTCTAGAAAGCAAGAGCGTGCTTCTCGCTCTAAAGCAGAGTGTGATCCATGGATGAGAACTCTGCTGTGTGTTTCCCTTCAGAGATGGGGTTAAATCCCAGGCTCTGTGTCTTACTACAAGCAAGACTTCGTTACAGGTAAGGCAAGTTACTTTTCAGTTCAAAGTCAGTACATCATCCTCAAAGCTCACACGTTTCTCATCTTAAATGACAAGCATTGGATGTTTGAGGACCATTGCTTTGTGTCAGTTTCAGAAACAGAGTTGGACTAGATATGGTCCGTATGTGTAGGAAACACCGTTCTTTTGTTCTCAGCGCACTCACGTTTCCTGCTGTCTTAGAGACTTTAGAAAGCAAGAGCGTGCTTCTCGCTCTAAAGCAGATTGTGATCAATGGATGAGAACTATGCTCTGTGTTTCCCTTCAGAAATGGAGTTAAATCCCAGACTCTGTGTCTTCCTACAAGCAAGACTTCGTTTAAGGTAAGGGCAGTCACTTTTCTGCTCAAACGAACTACATCGTTCACGAAGATCACACGTTTCTCATCTTAACTGACAAGCATTGGATGTTAGAGGACCAGTGCATTGTATCAGTTTCAGAAGCAGATTTGGACTACATATGGTCCGTATGTGTAGGAAACACCGTTATTTTGTTCTGGGCACACTCAGATTACCTGGTGTATTAGAGACTCTAGAAAGCAAGTGCGTGCTTCTCGCTCTAAAGCAGAGTGTGATCCATGGATGAGAACTCTGCTGTGTGTTTCCATTCAGAGATGGGGTTAAATCCCAGGCTCTGTGTCTTACTACAAGCAAGACTTCGTTACAGGTAAGGGCAGTCACTTTTCAGTTCAAAGTCACTACATCATCCTCAAAGCTCACACGTTTCTTATCTTAACTGACAAGCATTGGATGTTAGAGGGTCAGTGCATTGTATCAGTTTCAGAAGCAGATTTGGACTACATATGGTCTGTATGTGTAGGAAACACCGTTCTTTTGTTCTGGGCACACTCAAATTACCTACTGTATTAGAGACTCTAGAAAGCAAGAGCGTGCTTCTTGTTCTAAAGCAGAGAGTGATCAATGGATGAGAACACTGCTGTGTGTTTCCTTTAGGAAATGGAGTTAAATCCCAATCTCTGTGTCTTCCTACAAGCAAGACTTCGTTTCAGGTAACGGCAGTCACTTTTCAGCTCAAACGAACTACATCGTTCACGAAGATCACACGTTTCTCATCTTAACTGGCAAGCATTGGATGTTAGAGGACCAGTGCATTGTATCAGTTTCAGAAGCAGATTTGGACTACATATGGTCCGTATGTGTAGGAAACACCGTTCTTTTGTTCTGGGCACACTCAGATTACCTGGTGTATTAGAGACTCTAGAAAGCAAGAGCGTGCTTCTCGCTCTAAAGCAGAGTGTGATCCATGGATGAGAACTCTGCTGTGTGTTTCCCTTCAGAGATGGGGTTAAATCCCAGGCTCTGTGTCTTACTATAAGCAAGATTTCGTTACAGGTAAGGGCAGTCACTTTTCAGTTCAAAGTCACTACATCATCCTCAAAGCTCACACGTTTCTCATGTTAACTGACAAGCATTGGATGTTTGAGGACCAGTGCTTTGTGTCAGTTTCAGAAACAGAGTTGGACTAGATATGGTCCGTATGTGTAGGAAACACCGTTCTTTTGTTCTCAGCACACTCACGTTTCCTGCTGTGTTAGAGACTCCAGAAAGCAAGAGCGTGCTTCTCGCTCTAAAGCAGAGTGTGATCCATGGATGAGAACTCTGCTGTGTGTTTCCCTTCAGAGATGGAGTTAAATCCCAGGCTCTGTGTCTTCCTACAAGCAAGACTTCGTTACAGGTAAGGGCAGTCACTTTTCAGTTCAAAGGAACTACATCATTCTCAAAGCTCACACCTTTCTCATCTGAATTGACAAGCACTGGATGTTAGAGGACCAGTGCTTTGTGTCACTTACAGATCAGAGTTGGACTAGATATGGTCCGTATGCGTAGGAAACACCATTCTTTTGTTCTCAGCGCACTCACGTTTCCTGCTGTCTTAGAGATTCTAGAAAGCAAGAGCGTGCTTCTTGTTCTAAAGCAGAGTGTGATCCATGGATGAGAACTATGCTGTGTGTTTCCCTTCAGAAATTGAGTTAAATCCCAATCTCTGTGTCTTCCTACAGGCAAGACTTCGTTTCAGGTAACGGCAGTCACTTTTCAGCTCAAACGAACTATATCGTTCACTGAGCTCACACATTTCCCTTCTTAACAGACAAGCATTGGATGTTAGAGGAAAAGTGCTTTGTATCAGTTTAAGAAGGAGAGTTGGACTAGATATGGTCCGTATGTGTAGGAAACACCGTTCTTTTGTTCTCAGTACTCACAGATTTCCTGCTGTATTAGAGACTCTAGAAAGCAAGAGCGTGCTTCTTGCTGTAAAGCAGAGTGTGATCCATGGGTGAGAACTATGCAATGTGTTTCCCTTCAGAGATGGAGTTAAATCCCAGGCTCTGTGTCTTCCTACAAGCAAGACTTCGTTACAGGTAAGGGCAGTCACTTTTCAGTTCAAAGGAACTACATCATTCTCAAAGCTCACACGTTTCTCATCTGAACTGACAAGCATTGGATGTTAGAGGACCAGTGCTTTGTGTCACTTACAGATCAGAGTTGGACTAGATATGGTCCGTATGTGTAGGAAACACCGTTCTTTTGTTCTCAGCGCACTCACGTTTCCTGCTGTCTACGAGACTCTAGAAAGCAAGAGCGTGCTTCTTGTTCTAAAGCAGAGTGTGATCTATGGATGAGAACACTGCTGTGTGTTTCACTTCAGAAATGGAGTTAAATCCCAAGTTCTGAGTCTTCCTACAAGCAAGACTTCGTTTCAGGTAAGGGCAGTCACTTTTCTGCTCAAAAGAACTACATCGTTCACGAAGATCACACGTTTCTCATCTTAACTGACAAGCATTGGATCTTAGAGGACCAGTGCATTTTATCAGTTTCAGAAGCAGATTTGGACTACATATGGTCTGTATGTGTAGGAAACACCGTTCTTTTGTTCTGGGCACACTCATATTACCTGCTTTATTAGAGACTCTAGAAAGCAAGAGCGTGCTTCTCCCTCTAAAGCAGAGTGTGATCCATGGATGAGAACTCTGCTGGGTGTTTCCCTTCAGAGATGGAGTTAAATCCCAGGCTCTGTGTCTTCCTACAAGCAAGATTTCGTTTAAGGTAAGGGCAGTCACTTTTCTGCTCAAACGAACTACATTGTTCATGAAGCTCACACGTTTCCCATCTTAACTGACAAGCATTGGATGTTAGAGGACCAGTGCATTTTATCAGTTTCAGAAACAGATTTGGACTACATATGGTCTGTATGTGTAGGAAACACCGTTCTTTTGTTTTCAGCACACTCACTTTTCCTGCTGTGTTAGAGACTCCAGAAAGCAAGAGCGTGCTTCTCGCTCTAAAGCAGAGTGTGATCCATGGATGAGAACTATGCTGTGTGTTTCCCTTCAGAAATGGAGTTAAATCCCAGGCTCTGTGTCTTCCTACATGCAAGACTTCGTTTCAGGTAACGGCAGTCACTTTTCAGCTCAAACGAACTACATCGTTCACTGAGCTCACACATTTCTCTTCTTAACAGACAAGCATTGGATGTTAGAGGACCCTTGCTTTGTATCAGTTTAAGAAGGAGAGTTGGACTAGATATGGTCCGTATGTGTAGGAAACACCGTTCTTTTGTTCTCAGTACACTCAGATTTCCTGCTGTATTAGAGACTCTAGAAAGCAAGAGCCTGCTTTTTGCTGTAAAGCAGAGTGTTATCCATGGGTGAGAACTATGCTGTGTGTTTCCCTTCATAGATGGAGTTAAATCCCAGGCTCTTTGTCTTCCTACAAGCAAGACTTCGTTACAGGTAAGGGCAGTCACTTTTCAGTTCAAAGGAACTACATCATTCTCAAAGCTCACACGTTTCTCATCTGAACTGACAAGCATTGGATGTTAGAGGACCAGTGCTTTGTATCAGTTTCAGAAGCAGATTTGGAGTACATATGGTCCGTATGTGTAGGAAACACCGTTCTTTTGTTCTCAGCACACTCACTTTTCCTACTGTGTTAGAGACTCCAGAAAGCAAGAGCGTGCTTCTTGTTCTAAAGCAGAGTGTGATCAATGGATGATTACAATGCTGTGTGTTTCCCTGCAGAGATGGAGTTAAATCCCAGACTCTGTGTCTTCCTACAAGCAAGACTTCGTTTAAGGTAAGGGCAGTCACTTTTCAGCTCAAACGAACTACATCGTTAATGAAGCTCACACGTTTGCCATCTTAACTAACAAGCATTGGATGTTAGAGGACCAGTGCTTTGTGTCAGTTTCAGAAGCAGAGTTGGACTAGATATGGTCCGTATGTGTAGGAAACACCGTTCTTTTGTTCTCAGCGCACTCACGTTCCCTGCTGTGTTAGAGACTCCAGAAAGCAAGAGCGTGCTTCACGCTCTAAAGCAGAGTGTGATCCATGGATGAGAACTCTGCTGTGTGTTTCCCTTCAGAGATGGAGTTAAATCCCAGGCTCTGTGTCTTCCTACAAGTAAGACTTCGTTACACGTAAGGGCAGTCACTTTTCAGTTCAAAGGAACTACATCATTCTCAAAGCTCACACGTTTCTCATCTGAACTGACAAGCATTGGATGTTAGAGGACCAGTGCATTGTATCAGTTTCAGAAGCAGATTTGGACTACATATGGTCTGTATGTGTAGGAAACACCGTTCTTTTGTTTTCAGCACACTCACTTTTCCTGCTGTGTTAGAGACTCCAGAAAGCAAGAGCGTGCTTCTCGCTCTAATGCAGATTGTGATCCATGGATGAGAACTATGCTGTGTGTTTCCCTTCAGAAATGGAGTTAAATCCCAGGCTCTGTGTCTTCCTACATGCAAGACTTCGTTTCAGGTAACGACAGTCACTTTTCAGCTCAAACGAACTACATCGTTCACTGAGCTCACACATTTCTCTTCTTAACAGACAAGCATTGGATGTTAGAGGACCCTTGCTTTGTATCAGTTTCAGAAGCAGATTTGGAGTACATATGGTCCGTATGTGTAGGAAACACCGTTCTTTTGTTCTCAGCACACTCACTTTTCCTACTGTGTTAGAGACTCCAGAAAGCAAGAGCGTGCTTCTCGCTCTAAAGCAGAGTGTGATCCATGGATGAGAAAAATGCTGTGTGTTTCCGTTTAGAAATGGGGTTAAATCCCAGGCTCTGTGTCTTACTAAAAGCAAGACTTCGTTTCAGGTAAGGGTAGTCACTTTTCAGTTCAAAGAAACTACATCATTCACAAAGCTCACACGTTTCTCATCGTAACTGACAAGTATTGGATGTTAGAGGGTCAGTGCATTGTATCAGTTTCAGAAGCAGAGTTGGACCTGATAGGGTCCGTATGTGTAGGAAACACCGTTCTTTTTTTTCTCAGCACACTCATGTTTCCTGCTGTCTTAGAGACTTTAGAAAGCAAGAGCCTGATTCTCGCTCTAAAGCAGAGTGTGATCCATGGATGAGAACTATGCTGTGTGTTTCCCTTCAGAAATGGAGTTAAATCCCAGGCTCTGTTTCTTCCTACAAGCAAGACTTCATTTCAGGTAACGGCAGTCACTTTTCAGCTCAAACGAACTACATCGTTCACTGAGCTCACACATTTCTCATCTTAACAGACAAGCATTGAATGTTAGAGGACCAGTGCTTTGTCTCAGTTTCAGAAGGAGAGTTGGACTAGATACGGTCCGTATGTGTAGGAAACACCATTCTTTTGTTCTCAGCGCACTCACGTTTCCTGCTGTCTTAGAGACTCTAGAAAGCAAGAGCGTGCTTCTTGTTCTAAAGCAGAGTGTGATCAATGGATGAGAACAGTGCTGTGTGTTTTACTTCAGAAATGGAGTTAAATCCCAGCCTCTGAGTCTTCCTACAAGCAAGACTTCGTTTCAGGTAATGGCAGGCCCTTTTCTGCTCAAACGAACTACATCGTTCACGAAGATCACACGTTTCTCATCTTAACTGACATGCATTGGATGTTAGAGGACCAGTGCATTGTATCAGTTTCAGAAGCAGATTTGGAATACATATGGTCCGTATGTGTAGGAAACACCGTTCTTTTGTTCTGGGCTACTCAGATTACCTGGTGTATTAGAGACTCGAGAAAGCAAGAGCGTGCTTCTCGCTCTAAAGCAGAGTGTGATCCATGGATGAGAACTCTGCTGTGTGTTTCCCTTCAGAGATGGAGTTAAATCCCAGGCTCTGTGTCTTACTACAAGCAAGACTTCGTTACAGGTAAGGGCAGTCACTTTTCAGTTCAAAGTCTCTACATCATCCTCAAAGCTCACACGTTTCTCATCTTAACTGACATGCATTGGATGTTTGAGGACCAGTGCTCTGTGTCAGTTTCAGAAACAGAGTTGGACTAGATATGGTCTGTACGTGTAGGAAACACCGTTCTTTTGTTCTCAGCGCACTCACGTTTCCTGCAGTCTTAGAGACTTTAGAAAGCAAGAGCGTGCTTCTCGCTCTAAAGCAGATTGTGAATCATGGATGAGAACTATGCTGTGTGTTTCCCTGCAGAAATGGAGTTAAATCCCAGACTCTGTGTCTTCCTACAAGCAAGACTTTGTTTAAGGTAAGGGCAGTCACTTTTCGGCTCAAACGAACTACATCGTTCATGAGGCTCACACGTTTGCCATCTTAACTAACAAGCATTGGATGTTAGAGGACCAGTGCTTTGTATCAGTTTCAGAAGCAGAGTTGGACTAGATATGGTCCGTATGTGTAGGAAACACCGTTCTTTTGTTCCCAGCGAACTCACGTTTCCTGCTGTGTTAGAGACTCCAGAAAGCAAGAGCGTGCTTCTCGCTCTAAAGCAGAGTGTGATCCATGGATGAGAACTCTGCTGTGTGTTTCCCTTCAGAGATGGAGTTAAATCCCAGGCTCTGAGTCTTCCTACAAGCAAGACTTCTTTTCCGGTAAGGGCAGGCCCTTTTCTGCTCAAACGAACTACATCGTTCACGAAGATCACACGTTTCTCATCTTAACTGACATGCATTGGATGTTAGAGGACCAGTGCATTGTATCAGTAACAGAAGCAGATTTGGACTACATATGGTCCGTATGTGTAGGAAACACCGTTCTTTTTTTCTGGGCACACTCAGATTACCTGGTGTATTAGAGACTCCAGAAAGCAAGAGCGTGCTTCTCGCTCTAAAGCAGAGTGTGATCCATGGATGAGAACTTTGCTGTGTGTTCCTTTTAAGAAATGGAGTTAAATCCCAGGCTCTGTGTCTTACTATAAGCAAGAATTCGTTACAGGTAAGGGCAGTCACTTTTCAGTTCAAAGTCACTACATCATCTTCAAAGCTCACACGTTTCTCATTTTAACTGACAAGCATTGGATGTTTGAGCACCAGTGCTTTGTGTCAGTTTCAGAAACAGAGTTGGACTAGATATGGTCCGTATGTGTAGGAAACACCGTTCTTTTGTTCTCAGCGCACTCACGTTTCCTGCTGTCTTAGAGACTTTAGAAAGCAAGAGCGTGCTTCTCGCTCTAAAGCAGATTGTGATCCATGGATGAGAACTATGCTGTGTGTTTCCCTGCAGAAATGGAGTTAAATCCCAGACTCTGTGTCTTCCTACAAGCAAGACTTCGTTTAAGGTAAGGGCAGTCACTTTTCTGCTCAAACGAACTACATCGTTCATGAGGCTCACACGTTTGCCATCTTAACTAACAAGCATTGGATGTTAGAGGACCAGTGCTTTGTATCAGTTTCAGAAGCAGAGTTGGACTCGATATGGTCCGTATGTGTAGGAAACACCGTTCTTTTGTTCTCAGCGCACTCACGTTTCCTGCTGTCTTAGAGACTCCAGAAAGCAAGAGCGTGCTTCTCGCTCTAAAGCAGATTGTGATCCATGGATGAGAACTCTGCTGTGTGTTTCCCTTCAGAGATGGAGTTAAATCCCAGGCTCTGAGTCTTCCTACAAGCAAGACTTCGTTTCAGGTAAGGGCAGGCAATTTTCTGCTCAAACGAACTACATCGTTCACGAAGATCACACGTTTCTCATCTTAACTGACATGCATTGGATGTTAGAGGACCAGTGCATTGTATCAGTAACAGAAGCAGATTTGGACTACATATGGTCCGTATGTGTAGGAAACACCGTTCTTTTGTTCTGGGCACACTCAGATTACCTGGTGTATTAGAGACTCCAGAAAACAAGAGCGTGCTTCTCGCTCTAAAGCAGATTGTGATCCATGGTTGAGAACTTTGCTGTGTGTTTCTCTTAAGAAATGGAGTTAAATCCCAGGCTCTGTGTCTTACTACAAGCAAGACTTCGTTACAGGTAAGGGCAGTCACTTTTCAGTTCAAAGTCACTACATCATCCTCAAAGCTCACACGTTTCTCATCTTAACTGACAAGCATTCGATGTTTGAGGACCAGTGCTTTGTGTCAGTTTCAGAAACAGAGTTGGACTAGATATGGTCCGTATGTGTAGGAAACACCGTTCTTTTGTTCTCAGCGCACTCACGTTTCCTGCTGTCTTAGAGACTTTAGAAAGCAAGAGCATGCTTCTCTCTCTAAAGCAGATTGTGATCCATGGATGAGAACTATGCTGTGTGTTTCCCTGCAGAAATGGAGTTAAATCCCAGACTCTGTGTCTTCCTACAAGCAAGACTTCGTTTAAGGTAAGGGCAGTCACTTTTCTGCTCAAACGAACTACATCGTTCATGAGGCTCACACGTTTGCCATCTTAACTAACAAGCTTTGGATGTTAGAGGACCAGTGCTTTGTATCAGTTTCAGAAGCAGAGTTGGACTAGATATGGTCCGTATGTGTAGGAAACACCGTTCTTTTGTTCTCAGCGCACTCACGTTTCCTGCTGTGTTAGAGACTCCAGAAAGCAAGAGCGTGCTTCTCGCTCTAAAGCAGAGTGTGATCCATGGATGAGAACTCTGCTGTGTGTTTCCCTTCAGAGATGGAGTTAAATCCCAGGCTCTGAGTCTTCCTACAAGCAAGACTTCGTTTCAGGTAAGGGCAGGCACTTTTCTGCTCAAACGAACTACATCGTTCACGAAGATCACACGTTTCTCATCTTAACTGACATGCATTGGATGTTAGAGGACCAGTGCATTGTATCAGTTTCAGAAGCAGATTTGGACTACATATGGTCCGTATGTGTAGGAAACACCATTCTTTTGTTCTGGGCACACTCAGATTACCTGGTGTATTAGAGACTCCAGAAAGCAAGAGCGTGCTTCTCGCTCTAAAGCAGAGTGTGATCCATGGATGAGAACTATGCTGTGTGTTTCCCTTCAGAAATGGAGTTAAATCCCAATCTCTGTGTCTTCCTACAAGCAAGACTTCGTTTCAGGTAACGGCAGTCACTTTTCAGCTCAAACGAACTACATCGTTCACTGAGCTCACACATTTCTCTTCTTAACAGACAAGCATTGGATGTTAGAGGACCAGTGCTTTGTATCAGTTTAAGAAGGAGAGTTGGACTAGATATGGTCCGTTTGTGTAGGAAACACCGTTCCTTTGTTCTCAGCGCACTCATGTTTCCTGCTGTCTTAGAGACTTTAGAAAGCAAGAGCGTGCTTCTCGCTCTAAAGCAGATTGTGATCCATGGATGAGAACTATGCTGTGTGTTTCCCTGCAGAAATGGAGTTAAATCCCAGACTCTGTGTCTTCCTACAAGCAAGACTTCGTTTAAGGTAAGGGCAGTCACTTTTCTGCTCAAACGAACTACATCATTCATGAGGCTCACACGTTTGCCATCTTAAATAACAAGCATTGGATGTTAGAGGACCAGTGCTTTGTATCAGTTTCAGAAGCAGAGTTGGAATAGATATGGTCCATATGTGTAGGAAACATCGTTCTTTTGTTCTCAGCGCACTCACGTTTCCTGCTGTGTTAGAGACACAGGAAAGCAAGAGCGTGCTTCTCGCTCTAAAGCAGAGTGTGATCCATGGATGAGAACTCTGCTGTGTATTTCCCTTCAGAAATGGAGTTAAATCCCAGGCTCTGAGTCTTCCTACAAGCAAGACTTCGTTTCAGGTAAGGGCAGGCCCTTTTCTGCTCAAACGAACTACATCGTACACAAACATCACACGTTTCTCATCTTAACTGACATGCATTGGATGTTAGAGGACCAGTGCATTGTATCAGTTTCAGAAGCAGATTTGGACTACATATGGTCCGTATGTGTAGGAAACACCGTTCTTTTGTTCTCAGCGCACTCACGTTTCCTGCTGTGTTAGAGACTCCAGAAAGCAAGAGCGTGCTTCTCGCTCTAAAGCAGAGTGTGATCCATGGATGAGAACTCTGCTGTGTGTTTCCCTTCAGAGATGGAGTTAAATCCCAGGCTCTGAGTCTTCCTACAAGCAAGACTTCGTTTCAGGTAAGGGCAGGCACTTTTCTGCTCAAACGAACTACATCGTTCACGAAGATCACACGTTTCTCATCTTAACTGACATGCATTGGATGTTAGAGGACCAGTGCATTGTATCAGTTTCAGAAGCAGATTTGGACTACATATGGTCCGTATGTGTAGGAAACACCATTCTTTTGTTCTGGGCACACTCAGATTACCTGGTGTATTAGAGACTCCAGAAAGCAAGAGTGTGCTTCTCGCTCTAAAGCAGAGTGTGATCCATGGATGACAACTATGCTGTGTGTTTCCCTTCAGAAATGGAGTTAAATCCCAATCTCTGTGTCTTCCTACAAGCAAGACCTCGTTTCAGGTAAGGGCAGTCACTTTTCAGTTCAAAGGAACTACATCATGCACAAAGCTCACACGTTTCTCATCTGAACTGACAAGCATTGGATGTTAGAGGAGCAGTGCTTTCTATCAGTTTAAGAAGGAGAGTTGGACTAGATATGGTCCGTATGTGTAGGAAACACCGTTCTTTGGTCTCAGCGCACTCACGTTTCCTGCTGTCTTAGAGACTTTAGAAAGCAAGAGCGTGCTTCTCGCTCTAAAGCAGATTGTGATCCATGGATGAGAACTATGCTGTATGTTTCCCTTCAGAAATGGAGTTAAATCCCAGGCTCTGTTTCTACCTACAAGCAAGACTTCGTTTAAGGTAAGGGCAGTCAATTTTCTGCTCAAACGAACTACATCGTACTTGAAGCTCACACGTTTGCCATCTTAACTAACAAGCATTGGATGTTAGAGGACCAGTGCTTTGTATCAGTTTCAGGAGAAGAGTTGGACTACATATGGTCCGTATGAGTAGGAAACACCGTTCTTTTGTTCTCAGCACACTCATATTTCCTGCTGTCTTAGAGAGTTTAGAATGCAAGAGCGTGATTCTCGCTCTAAAGCAGAGTGTGATCCATGGATGAGAACTATGCTGTGTGTTTCCCTTCAGAAATGGAGTTAAATCCCAATCTCTGTGTCTTCCTACAAGCAAGACTTCGTTTCAGGTAACGGCAGTCACTTTTCAGCTCAAACGAACTACATCGCTCACTGAGCTCACACATTTCTCATCTTAACAGACAAGCATTGGATGTTAGAGGACCAGTGCATTTTATCAGTTTCAGAAGCAGATTTGGACTACATATGGTCTGTATGTGTAGGAAACACCGTTCTTTTGTTCTCAGCACACTCACTTTTCCTGCTGTGTTAGAGACTCCAGAAAGCAAGAGCGTGCTTCTCGCTCTAAAGCAGAGTGTGATCCATGGATGAGAACTCTGCTGTGTGTTTCCCTTCAGAGATGGAGTTAAATCCCAGACTCTGAGTCTTCCTACAAGCAAGACTTCGTTTCAGGTAAGGGCAGGCACTTTTCTGCTCAAACGAACTACATCGTTCACAAAGATCACACGTTTCTCATCTTAACTGACATGCATTGGATGTTAGAGGACCAGTGCATTGTATCAGTTTCAGAAGCAGATTTGGACTACATATGGTCCGTATGTGTAGGAAACACCATTCTTTTGTTCTGGGCACACTCAGATTACCTGGTGTATTAGAGACTCCTGAAAGCAAGTGTGTGCTTCTCGCTCTAAAGCAGAGTGTGATCCATGGATGACAACTATGCTGTGTGTTTCCCTTCAGAAATGGAGTTAAATCCCAATCTCTGTGTCTTCCTACAAGCAAGACTTCGTTTCAGGTAAAGGCAGTCACTTTTCAGTTCAAAGGAACTACATCATGCACAAAGCTCACACGTTTCTCATCTGAACTGACAAGCATTGGATGTTAGAGGACCAGTGCTTTCTATCAGTTTAAGAAGGAGAGTTGGACTAGATATGGTCCGTATGTGTAGGAAACACCGTTCTTTGGTCTCAGCGCACTCACGTTTCCTGCTGTCTTAGAGACTTTAGAAAGCAAGAGCGTGCTTCTCGCTCTAAAACAGATTGTGATCCATGGATGAGAACTATGCTGTGTGTTTCCCTTCAGAAATGGAGTTAAATCCCAGGCTCTGTTTCTACCTACAAGCAAGACTTCGTTTAAGGTAAGGGCAGTCAATTTTCTGCTCAAACGAACTACATCGTACTTGAAGCTCACACGTTTGCCATCTTAACTAACAAGCATTGGATGTTAGAGGACCAGTGCTTTGTATCAGTTTCAGGAGAAGAGTTGGACTACATATGGTCCGTATGAGTAGGAAACACCGTTCTTTTGTTCTCAGCACACTCATATTTCCTGCTGTCTTAGAGAGTTTAGAAAGCAAGAGCGTGATTCTCGCTCTAAAGCAGAGTGTGATCCATGGATGAGAACTATGCTGTGTGTTTCCCTTCAGAAATGGAGTTAAATCCCAATCTCTGTGTCTTCCTACAAGCAAGACTTCGTTTCAGGTAACGGCAGTCACTTTTCAGCTCAAACGAACTACATCGCTCACTGAGCTCACACATTTCTCATCTTAACAGACAAGCATTGGATGTTAGAGGACCAGTGCATTTTATCAGTTTCAGAAGCAGATTTGGACTACATATGGTCTGTATGTGTAGGAAACACCGTTCTTTTGTTCTCAGCACACTTACTTTTCCTGCTGTGTTAGAGACTCCAGAAAGCAAGAGCGTGCTTCTCGCTCTAAAGCAGAGTGTGATCCATGGATGAGAACTATGCTGTGTGTTTCCCTTCAGAAATGGAGTTAAATCCCAGGCTCTGTATCTTCCTACATGCAAGACTTCGTTTCAGGTAACGGCAGTCACTTTTCAGCTCAAACGAACTACATCGTTCACTGAGCTAACACATTTCTCTTCTTAAAAGACAAGCATTGGATGTTAGAGGACCCTTGCTTTGTATCAGTTTAAGAAGGAGAGTTGGACTAGATATGGTCCGTATGTGTAGGAAACACCGTTCTTTTGTTCTCAGTACACTCAGATTTCCTGCTGTCTTAGAGACTCTAGAAAGCGAGAGCGTGCTTCTCGCTCTAAAGCAGAGTGTGATCCATGGATGAGAACTATGCTGTGTGTTTCGCTTCAGAAATGGAGTTAATTCCCAGGCTCTGTGTCTTCCTATAAGCAAGACTTCGTTTAAGGTAAGGGCAGTCACTTTTCTGCTCAAACGAACTACATCGTTCATGAAGCTCACACGTTTGCCATCTTAACTAACAAGCATTGGATGTTAGAGGACCAGTGCTTTGTGTCAGTTTCAGAAGCAGAGTTGGACTAGATATGGTCCGTATGTGTAGGAAACACCGTTCTTTTGTTCTCAGCGCACTCACGTTTCCTGCTGTCTTAGAGACTCCAGAAAGCAAGAGCGTGCTTCTCGCTCTAAAGCAGAGTGTGTTCCATGGATGAGAACTCTGCTGTGTGTTTCCCTTCAGAGATGGAGTTAAATCCCAGGCTCTGTGTCTTCCTACAAGTAAGACTTCGTTACAGGTAAGGGCAGTCACTTTTCAGTTCAAAGGAACTACATCATTCTGAAAGCTCACACGTTTCTCATCTGAACTGACAAGCATTGGGATGTTAGAGGACCAGTGCATTGTATCTGTTTCAGAAGCAGATTTGGACTACATATGGTCCATATGTGTAGGAAACACCGTTCTTTGGTCTCAGCACACTCACTTTTCCTGCTGTGTTAGAGACTCCAGAAAGCAAGAGCGTGCTTCTCGCTCTAAAGCAGAGTGTGATCCATGGATGAGAACTATGCTGTGTGTTTCCCTTCAGAAATGGAGTTAAATCCCAATGTCTGTGTCTTGCTACAAGCAAGACTTCGTTTCAGGTAACGGCAGTCACTTTTCAGCAAAAACGAACTATATCGTTCACTGAGCTCACACATTTCTCTTCTTAAAAGACAAGCATTGGATGTTAGAGGACCAGTGCTTTGTATCAGTTGAAGAAGGAGAGTTGGACTAGATATGGTCCGTATGTGTAGGAAACACCGTTCTTTTGTTCTCAGCGCACTCACGTTTCCTGCTGTCTTAGAGACTTTGGAAAGCAAGAGCGTGCTTCTCTCTCTAAAGCAGATTGTGATCCATGGATGAGAACTCTGCTGTGTGTTTCCCTTCAGAGATGGAGTTAAATCCCAGGCTCTGAGTCTTCCTACAAGCAAGACTTCGTTTCAGGTAAGGGCAGGCAATTTTCTGCTCAAACGAACTACATCATTCACGAAGATCACACGTTTCTCATCTTAACTGACATGCATTGGATGTTAGAGGACCAGTGCATTGTATCAGTAACAGAAGCAGATTTGGACTACATATGGTCCGTATGTGTAGGAAACACCGTTCTTTTGTTCTGGGCACACTCAGATTACCTGGTGTATTAGAGACTCCAGAAAACAAGAGCGTGCTTCTCGCTCTAAAGCAGAGTGTGATCAATGGTTGAGAACTTTGCTGTGTGTTTCTCTTAAGAAATGGAGTTAAATCCCAGGCTCTGTGTCTTACTACAAGCAAGACTTCGTTACAGGTAAGGGCAGTCACTTTTCAGTTCAAAGTCACTACATCATCCTCAAAGCTCACACGTTTCTCATCTTAACTGACAAGCATTCGATGTTTGAGGACCAGTGCTTTGTGTCAGTTTCAGAAACAGAGTTGGACTAGATATGGTCCGTATGTGTAGGAAACACCGTTCTTTTGTTCTCAGCGCACTCACGTTTCCTGCTGTCTTAGAGACTTTAGAAAGCAAGAGCGTGCTTCTCTCTCTAAAGCAGATTGTGATCCATGGATGAGAACTATGCTGTGTGTTTCCCTGCAGAAATGGAGTTAAATCCCAGACTCTGTGTCTTCCTACAAGCAAGACTTCGTTTAAGGTAAGGGCAGTCACTTTTCTGCTCAAACGAACTACATCGTTCATGAGGCTCACACGTTTGCCATCTTAACTAACAAGCATTGGATGTTAGAGGACCAGTGCTTTGTATCAGTTTCAGAAGCAGAGTTGGACTAGATATGGTCCGTATGTGTAGGAAACACCGTTCTTTTGTTCTCAGCGCACTCACGTTTCCTGCTGTGTTAGAGACTCCAGAAAGCAAGAGCGTGCTTCTCGCTCTAAAGCAGAGTGTGATCCATGGATGAGAACTCTGCTGTGTGTTTCCCTTCAGAGATGGAGTTAAATCCCAGGCTCTGAGTCTTCCTCCAAGCAAGACTTCGTTTCAGGTAACGGCAGTCACTTTTCAGCTCAAACGAACTACATCGTTCACTGAGCTCACACATTTCTCTTCTTAACAGACAAGCATTGGATGTTAGAGGACCAGTGCTTTGTATCAGTTTAAGAAGGAGAGTTGGACTAGATATGGTCCGTTTGTGTAGGAAACACCGTTCCTTTGTTCTCAGCGCACTCATGTTTCCTGCTGTCTTAGAGACTTTAGAAAGCAAGAGCGTGCTTCTCGCTCTAAAGCAGATTGTGATCCATGGATGGGAACTATGCTGTGTGTTTCCCTGCAGAAATGGAGTTAAATCGCAGACTCTGTGTCTTCCTACAAGCAAGACTTCGTTTAAGGTAAGGGCAGTCACTTTTCTGCTCAAACGAACTACATCATTCATGAGGCTCACACGTTTGCCATCTTAAATAATAAACATTGGATGTTAGAGGACCAGTGCTTTGTGTCAGTTTCAGAAGCAGAGTTGGAATAGATATGGTCCGTATGTGTAGGAAACACCATTCTTTTGTTCTCAGCGCACTCACGTTTCCTGCTGTGTTAGAGACACAGGAAAGCAAGAGCGTGCTTCTCGCTCTAAAGCAGAGTGTGATCCATGGATGAGAACTCTGCTGTGTATTTCCCTTCAGAAATGGAGTTAAATCCCAGGCTCTGAGTCTTCCTACAAGCAAGACTTCGTTTCAGGTAAGGGCAGGCCCTTTTCTGCTCAAACGAACTACATCGTACACAAAGATCACACGTTTCTCATCTTAACTGACATGCATTGGATGTTAGAGGACCAGTGCATTGTATCAGTTTCAGAAGCAGATTTGGACTACATATGGTCCGTATGTGTAGGAAACACCGTTCTTTTGTTCTCAGCGCACTCACGTTTCCTGCTGTGTTAGAGACTCCAGAAAGCAAGAGCGTGCTTCTCGCTCTAAAGCAGAGTGTGATCCATGGATGAGAACTCTGCTGTGTGTTTCCCTTCAGAGATGGAGTTAAATCCCAGGCTCTGAGTCTTCCTACAAGCAAGACTTCGTTTCAGGTAAGGGCAGGCACTTTTCTGCTCAAACGAACTACATCGTTCACGAAGATCACACGTTTCTCATCTTAACTGACATGCATTGGATGTTAGAGGACCAGTGCATTGTATCAGTTTCAGAAGCAGATTTGGACTACATATGGTCCGTATGTGTAGGAAACACCATTCTTTTGTTCTGGGCACACTCAGATTACCTGGTGTATTAGAGACTCCAGAAAGCAAGAGCGTGCTTCTCGCTCTAAAGCAGAGTGTGATCCATGGATGACAACTATGCTGTGTGTTTCCCTTCAGAAATGGAGTTAAATCCCAATCTCTGTGTCTTCCTACAAGCAAGACTTCGTTTCAGGTAAGGGCAGTCACTTTTCAGTTCAAAGGAACTACATCATGCACAAAGCTCACACGTTTCTCATCTGAACTGACAAGCATTGGATGTTAGAGGACCAGTGCTTTCTATCAGGTTAAGAAGGAGAGTTGGACTAGATATGGTCCATATGTGTAGGAAACACCGTTCTTTGGTCTCAGCGCACTCACGTTTCCTGCTGTCTTAGAGACTTTAGAAAGCAAGAGCGTGCTTCTCGCTCTAAAGCAGATTGTGATCCATGGATGAGAACTATGCTGTGTGTTTCCCTTCAGAAATGGAGTTAAATCCCAGGCTCTGTTTCTACCTACAAGCAATACTTCGTTTAAGGTAAGGGCAGTCAATTTTCTGCTCAAACGAACTACATCGTACTTGAAGCTCACACGTTTGCCATCTTAACTAACAAGCATTGGATGTTAGAGGACCAGTGCTTTGTATCAGTTTCAGGAAAAGAGTTGGACTACATATGGTCCGTATGAGTAGGAAACACCGTTCTTTTGTTCTCAGCACACTCATATTTCCTGCTGTCTTAGAGAGTTTAGAAAGCAAGAGCGTGATTCTCGCTCTAAAGCAGAGTGTGATCCATGGATGAGAACTATGCTGTGTGTTTCCCTTCAGAAATGGAGTTAAATCCCAATCTCTGTGTCTTCCTACAAGCAAGACTTCGTTTCAGGTAACGGCAGTCACTTTTCAGCTCAAACGAACTACATCGCTCACTGAGCTCACACATTTCTCATCTTAACAGACAAGCATTGGATGTTAGAGGACCAGTGCATTTTATCAGTTTCAGAAGCAGATTTGGACTACATATGGTCTGTATGTGTAGGAAACACCGTTCTTTTGTTCTCAGCACACTCACTTTTCCTGCTGTGTTAGAGACTGCAGAAAGCAAGAGCATGCTTCTCGCTCTAAAGCAGAGTGTGATCCATGGATGAGAACTATGCCGTGTGTTTCCCTTCAGAAATGGACTTAAATCCCTGGCTCTGTGTCTTCCTACATGCAAGACTTCGTTTCAGGTAACGGCAGTCTCTTTTCAGCTCAAACGAACTACATCGTTCACTGAGCTCACACATTTCTCTTCTTAACAGACAAGCATTGGATGTTAGAGGACCCTTGCTTTGTATCAGTTTAAGAAGGAGAGTTGGACTAGATATGGTCCGTATGTGTAGGAAACACCGTTCTTTTGTTCTCAGTACACTCAGATTTCCTGCTGTATTAGGGACTCTAGAAAGCAAGAGCGTGCTTCTTGCTGTAAAGCAGAGTGTTATCCATGGGTGAGAACTATGCTGTGTGTTTCCCTTCATAGATGGAGTTAAATCCCAGGCTCTTTGTCTTCCTACAAGCAAGACTTCGTTACAGGTAAGGGCAGTCACTTTTAAGTTCAAAGGAACTACATCATTCTCAAAGCTCACACGTTTCTCATCTGAACTGACAAGCATTGGATGTTAGAGGACCAGTGCATTGTATCAGTTTCAGAAGCAGATTTGGACTACATATGGTCCGTATGTGTAGGAAACACCGTTCTTTTGTTCTCAGCACACTCACTTTTCCTGCTGTGTTAGAGAATCCAGAAAGCAAGAGCGTGCTTCTCGCTCTAAAGCAGAGTGTGATCCATGGATGAGAAAAATGCTGTGTGTTTCCCTTTAGAAATGGGGTTAAATCCCAGGCTCTGTGTCTTACTACAAGCTAGACTTCGTTTCAGGTAAGGGTAGTCACTTTTCAGTTCAAAGGAACTACATCATTCACAAAGCTCACACGTTTCTCATCGTAACTGACAAGTATTGGATGTTAGAGGGTCAGAGCATTGTATCAGTTTCAGAAGCAGAGTTGGACCTGATAGGGTCCGTATGTGTAGGAAACACCGTTCTTTTGTTCTCAGCGCACTCACGTTTCCTGCTGTGTTAGAGACTCCAGAAAGCAAGAGCGTGCTTCTCGCTCTAAAGCAGAGTGTGATCCATGGATGAGAACTCTGCTGTGTGTTTCCCTTCAGAGATGGAGTTAAATCCCAGGCTCTGAGTCTTCCTACAAGCAAGACTTCGTTTCAGGTAAGGGCAGGCACTTTTCTGCTCAAACGAACTACATCGTTCACGAAGATCACACGTTTCTCATCTTAACTGACATGCATTGGATGTTAGAGGACCAGTGCATTGTATCAGTTTCAGAAGCAGATTTGGACTACATATGGTCCGTATGTGTAGGAAACACCATTCTTTTGTTCTGGGCACACTCAGATTACCTGGTGTATTAGAGACTCCAGAAAGCAAGAGCGTGCTTCTCGCTCTAAAGCAGAGTGTGATCCATGGATGACAACTATGCTGTGTGTTTCCCTTCAGAAATGGAGTTAAATCCCAATCTCTGTGTCTTCCTACAAGCAAGACTTCGTTTCAGGTAAGGGCAGTCACTTTTCAGTTCAAAGGAACTACATCATGCACAAAGCTCACACGTTTCTCATCTGAACTGACAAGCATTGGATGTTAGAGGACCAGTGCTTTCTATCAGTTTAAGAAGGAGAGTTGGACTAGATATGGTCCATATGTGTAGGAAACACCGTTCTTTGGTCTCAGTGCACTCACGTTTCCTGCTGTCTTAGAGACTTTAGAAAGCAAGAGCGTGCTTCTCGCTCTAAAGCAGATTGTGATCCATGGATGAGAACTATGCTGTGTGTTTCCCTTCAGAAATGGAGTTAAATCCCAGGCTCTGTTTCTACCTACAAGCAATACTTCGTTTAAGGTAAGGGCAGTCAATTTTCTGCTCAAACGAACTACATCGTACTTGAAGCTCACACGTTTGCCATCTTAACTAACAAGCATTGGATGTTAGAGGACCAGTGCTTTGTATCAGTTTCAGGAGAAGAGTTGGACTACATATGGTCCGTATGAGTAGGAAACACCGTTCTTTTGTTCTCAGCACACTCATATTTCCTGCTGTCTTAGAGAGTTTAGAAAGCAAGAGCGTGATTCTCGCTCTAAAGCAGAGTGTGATCTATGGATGAGAACTATGCTGTGTGTTTCCCTTCAGAAATGGAGTTAAATCCCAATCTCTGTGTCTTCCTACAAGCAAGACTTCGTTTCAGGTAACGACAGTCACTTTTCAGCTCAAACGAACTACATCGCTCACTGAGCTCACACATTTCTCATCTTAACAGACAAGCATTGGATGTTAGAGGACCAGTGCATTTTATCAGTTTCAGAAGCAGATTTGGACTACATATGGTCTGTATGTGTAGGAAACACCGTTCTTTTGTTCTCAGCACACTCACTTTTCCTGCTGTGTTAGAGACTCCAGAAAGCAAGAGCGTGCTTCTCGCTCTAAAGCAGAGTGTGATCCATGGATGAGAACTATGCTGTGTGTTTCCCTTCAGAAATGGAGTTAAATCCCAGGCTCTGTGTCTTCCTACATGCAAGACTTCGTTTCAGGTAACGGCAGTCACTTTTCAGCTCAAACGAACTACATCGTTCACTGAGCTCACACATTTCTCTTCTTAAAAGACAAGCATTGGATGTTAGAGGACCCTTGCTTTGTATCAGTTTAAGAAGGAGAGTTGGACTAGATATGGTCCGTATGTGTAGGAAACACCGTTCTTTTGTTCTCAGTACACTCAGATTTCCTGCTGTATTAGAGACTCTAGAAAGCGAGAGCGTGCTTCTCGCTCTAAAGCAGAGTGTGATCCATGGATGAGAACTATGCTGTGTGTTTCGCTTCAGAAATGGAGTTAATTCCCAGGCTCTGTGTCTTCCTATAAGCAAGACTTCGTTTCAGGTAAGGGCAGTCACTTGTCAGCTCAAACGAATTACATCGTTCACGAAGCTCACACGTTTCTCATCTTAACAGACAAGCATTGGATGTTAGAGGACCAGTGCTTTGTATCAGTTTCAGAAGCAGAGTTGGACTAGATATGGTCCGTAAGTGTAGGAAACACCTTTCTTTTGTTCTCAGCACACTCACGTTTCCTGCTCTGTTAGAGACTCCAGAAAGCAAGAGCATGCTTCTCGCTCTAAAGCAGAGTGTGATCCATGGATGAGAACTATGCTGTGTGTTTCCCTTCAGAAATGGAGTTAAATCCCAGGCTCTGAGTCTTCCTACAAGCAAGACTTCATTTCATGTAAGGGCAGGCCCTTTTCTGCTCAAAAGAACTACATCGTTCACGAAGATCACACGTTTCTGATCTTAACTGACATGCATTGGATGTTAGAGGACCAGTGCATTGTATCAGTTTCAGAAGCAGATTTGGACTACATATGGTCCGTATGTGTAGGAAACACCGTTCTTTTGTTCTGGGCACACTCAGATTACCTGGTGTATTAGAGACTCGAGAAAGCAAGAGCGTGCTTCTCGCTCTAAAGCAGATTGTGATCCATGGATGAGAACTATGCTGTGTGTTTCCCTTCAGAAATGGAGTTAAATCCCAGGCTCTGAGTCTTCCTACAAGCAAGACTTCGTTTAAGGTAAGGGCAGTCACTTTTCTGCTCAAACGAACTACATCGTTCATGAAGCTCACACGTTTGCCATCTTAACTAACAAGCATTGGATGTTAGAGGACCAGTGCTTTGTGTCAGTTTCAGAAGCAGAGTTGGACTAGATATGGTCCGTATGTGTAGGAAACACCGTTCTTTTGTTCTCAGCGCACTCACGTTTCCTGCTGTCTTAGAGACTCCAGAAAGCAAGAGCGTGCTTCTCGCTCTAAAGCAGAGTGTGATCCATGGATGAGAACTCTGCTGTGTGTTTCCCTTCAGAGATGGAGTTAAATCCCAGGCTCTGTGTCTTCCTACAAGTAAGACTTCATTACAGGTAAGGGCAGTCACTTTTCAGTTCAAAGGAACTACATCATTCTGAAAGCTCACACGTTTCTCATCTGAACTGACAAGCATTGGATGTTAGAGGACCAGTGCATTGTATCAGTTTCAGAAGCAGATTTGGACTACATATGGTCCATATGTGTAGGAAACACCGTTCTTTTGTTCTCAGCACACTCACTTTTCCTGCTGTGTTAGAGACTCCAGAAAGCAAGAGCGTGCTTCTCGCTCTAAAGCAGAGTGTGATCCATGGATGAGAACTATGCTGTGTGTTTCCCTTCAGAAATGGAGTTAAATCCCAATGTCTGTGTCTTGCTACAAGCAAGACTTCATTTCAGGTAACGGCAGTCACTTTTCAGCAAAAACGAACTACATCGTTCACTGAGCTCACACATTTCTCTTCTTAAAAGACAAGCATTGGATGTTAGAGGACCAGTGCTTTGTATCAGTTGAAGAAGGAGAGTTGGACTAGATATGGTCCGTATGTGTAGGAAACACCGTTCTTTTGTTCTCAGCGCACTCACGTTTCCTGCTGTCTTAGAGACTTTGGAAAGCAAGAGCGTGCTTCTCTCTCTAAAGCAGATTGTGATCCATGGATGAGAACTCTGCTGTGTGTTTCCCTTCAGAGATGTAGTTAAATCCCAGGCTCTGAGTCTTCCTACAAGCAAGACTTCGTTTCAGGTAAGGGCAGGCCCTTTTCTGCTCAAACGATCTACATCGTTCACGAAGATCACACGTTTCTCATCTTAACTGACATGCATTGGATGTTAGAGGACCAGTGCATTGTATCAGTTTCAGAAGCAGATTTGGACTACATATGGTCCGTATGTGTAGGAAACACCGTTCTTTTGTTCTGGGCACACTCAGATTACCTGGTGTATTAGAGACTCTAGAAAGCAAGAGCGTGCTTCTCGCTCTAAAGCAGAGTGTGATCCATGGATGAGAACTCTGCTGTGTGTTTCCCTTCAGAGATGGAGTTAAATCCCAGGCTCTGTGTCTTCCTACAAGTAAGACTTCGTTACAGGTAAGGGCAGTCACTTTTCAGTTCAAAGGAACTACATCATTCTCAAAGCTCACACGTTTCTCATCTGAACTGACAAGCATTGGATGTTAGAGGACCAGTGCATTCTGTCAGTTTCAGAAGGAGAGTTGTACTAGATATGGTCCGTATGTGTAGGTAACACCGTTCTTTTGTTCTCAGGACACTCAGATTTCCTGTTGTATTAGAGACACTAGAAAGCAGGATCGTGCTTCTTGCTGTAAAGCAGAGTGTTATCCATGGGTGAGAACTATGCTGTGTGTTTCCCTTCAGAGATGGAGTTAAATCCCAGGCTCTGTGTCTTCCTACAAGCAAGACTTCGTTACAGGTAAGGGCAGTCACTTTTCAGTTCAAAGGAACCACATCATTCTCAAAGCTCACACGTTTCTCATCTGAACTGACAAGCATTGGATGTTAGAGGACCAGTGCTTTGTATCAGTTTCAGAAGCAGATTTGGACTACATATGGTCCGTATGTGTAGGAAATACCGTTCATTTGTTCTCAGCACACTCATTTTTCCTGCTGTGTTAGAGACTCCACAAAGCAAGAGCGTGCTTCTCGCTCTAAAGCAGAGTGTGATACATGGATGAGAAAAATGCTGTGTGTTTCCCTTTAGAAATGGAGTTAAATCACAGGCTCCGTGTCTTACTACAAGCAAGACTTCGTTTCAGGTAAGGGCAGTCACTTTTCAGTTCAAAGGAACTACATCATTCACAAAGCTCACACGTTTCTCATCTGAACTGACAAGCATTTGATGTTAGAGGACCAGTGCTTTCTATCAGTTTAAGAAGTAGAGTTGGACTAGATATGGTCCGTATGTGTAGGAAACACCGTTCTTTTGTTCTCAGCGCACTCACGTTTCCTGCTGTCTTAGAGACTTTAGAAAGCAAGAGCGTGCTTCTCGCTCTAAAGCAGATTGTGATCCATGGATGAGAACTATGCTGTGTGTTTTCCTTCAGAAATGGAGTTAAATCCCAGGCTCTGTTTCTACCTACAAGCAAGACTTCGTTTAAGGTAAGGGCAGTCTATTTTCTGCTCAAACGAACTACATCGTACTTGAAGCTCACACGTTTGCCATCTTAACTAACAAGCATTGGATGTTAGAGGACCAGTGCTTTGTATCAGTTTCAGGAGAAGAGTTGGACTACATATGGTCCGTATGAGTAGGAAACACCGTTCTTTTGTTCTCAGCACACTCATATTTCCTGCTGATTAGAGAGTTTAGAAAGCAAGAGCGTGATTCTCGCTCTAAAGCAGAGTGTGATCCATGGATGAGAACTATGCTGTGTGTTTCCCTTCAGAAATGGAGTTAAATCCCAATCTCTGTGTCTTCCTACAAGCAAGACTTCGTTTCAGGTAACGGCAGTCACTTTTCAGGTCAAACGAACTACATCGCTCACTGAGCTCACACATTTCTCATCTTAACAGACAAGCATTGGATGTTAGAGGACCAGTGCATTTTATCAGTTTCAGAAGCAGATTTGGACTACATATGGTCTGTATGTGTAGGAAACACCGTTCTTTTGTTCTCAGCACACTCACTTTTCCTGCTGTGTTAGAGACTCCAGAAAGCAAGAGCATGCTTCTCGCTCTAAAGCAGAGTGTGATCCATGGATGAGAACTATGCCGTGTGTTTCCCTTCAGAAATGGACTTAAATCCCTGGCTCTGTGTCTTCCTACATGCAAGACTTCGTTTCAGGTAACTGCAGTCTCTTTTCAGCAAAAACGAACTACATCGTTCACTGAGCTCACACATTTCTCTTCTTAAAAGACAAGCATTGGATGTTAGAGGACCAGTGCTTTGTATCAGTTTAAGAAGGAGAGTTGGACTAGATATGGTCCGTATGTGTAGGAAACACCGTTCTTTTGTTCTCAGTACACTCAGATTTCCTGCTGTATTAGAGACTCTAGAAAGCAAGAGCGTGCTTCTTGCTGTAAAGCAGAGTGTTATCCATGGGTGAGAACTATGCTGTGTGTTTCCCTTCATAGATGGAGTTAAATCCCAGGCTCTTTGTCTTCCTACAAGCAAGACTTCGTTACAGGTAAGGGCAGTCACTTTTCAGTTCAAAGGAACTACATCATTCTCAAAGCTCACACGTTTCTCATCTGAACTGACAAGCATTGGATGTTAGAGGACCAGTGCATTGTATCAGTTTCAGAAGCAGATTTGGACTACATATGGTCCGTATGTGTAGGAAACACCGTTCTTTTGTTCTCAGCACACTCACTTTTCCTGCTGTGTTAGAGAATCCAGAAAGCAAGAGCGTGCTTCTCGCTCTAAAGCAGAGTGTGATCCATGGATGAGAAAAATGCTGTGTGTTTCCCTTTAGAAATGGGGTTAAATCCCAGGCTCTGTGTCTTACTACAAGCAAGACTTCGTTTCAGGTAAGGGTAGTCACTTTTCAGTTCAAAGGAACTACATCATTCACAAAGCTCACACGTTTCTCATCGTAACTGACAAGTATTGGATGTTAGAGTGTCAGTGCATTGTATCAGTTTCAGAAGCAGAGTTGGACCTGATAGGGTCCGTATGTGTAGGAAACACCGTTCTTTTTTTCTCAGCACACTCACGTTTCCTGCTGTGTTAGAGACTCCAGAAAGCAAGAGCGTGCTTCTCGCTCTAAAGCAGAGTGTGATCCATGGATGAGAACTCTGCTGTGTGTTTCCCTTCAGAGATGGAGTTAAATCCCAGGCTCTGAGTCTTCCTACAAGCAAGACTTCGTTTCAGGTAAGGGCAGGCACTTTTCTGCTCAAACGAACTACATCATTCACGAAGATCACACGTTTCTCATCTTAACTGACATGCATTGGATGTTAGAGGACCAGTGCATTGTATCAGTTTCAGAAGCAGATTTGGACTACATATGGTCCGTATGTGTAGGAAACACCGTTCTTTTGTTCTGGGCACACTCAGATTACCTGGTGTATTAGAGACTCGAGAAAGCAAGAGCATGCTTCTCGCTCTAAAGCAGATTGTGATCCATGGATGAGAACTATGCTGTGTGTTTCCCTGCAGAGATGGAGTTAAATCCCAGGCTCTGTGTCTTCCTACAAGTAAGACTTCCTTACAGGTAAGGGCAGTCACTTTTCAGTTTAAAAGGATCTACATCATTCTCAAAGCTCACACGTTTCTCATCTGAACTGACAAGCATTGGATGTTAGAGGACCAGTGCATTGTATCAGTTTCAGAAGCAGATTTGGACTACATATGGTCCGTATGTGTAGGAAACACCGTTCTTTTGTTCTCAGCACACTCAATTTTCCTGCTGTGTTAGAGACTCCAGAAAGCAAGAGCGAGCTTCCCACTCTAAAGCAGAGTGTGATCCATGGATGAGAACTATGCTGTGTGTTTCCCTTCAGAAATGGAGTTAAATCCCAATCTCTGTGTCTTGCTACAAGCAAGACTTCGTTTCAGGTAACGGCAGTCACTTTTCAGCAAAAACGAACTACATCGTTCACTGAGCTCACACATTTCTCTTCTTAAAAGACAAGCATTGGATGTTAGAGGACCAGTGCTTGGTATCAGTTGAAGAAGGAGAGTTGGACTAGATATGGTCCGTATGTGTAGGAAACACCGTTCTTTTGTTCTCAGCGCACTCACGTTTCCTGCTGTCTTAGAGACTTTGGAAAGCAAGAGCGTGCTTCTCGCTCTAAAGCAGATTGTGATCCATGGATGAGAACTCTGCTGTGTGTTTCCCTTCAGAGATGGAGTTAAATCCCAGGCTCTGAGTCTTCCTACAAGCAAGACTTCATTTCAGGTAAGGGCAGGCCCTTTTCTGCTCAAACGAACTAAATCGTTCACGAAGATCACACGTTTCTCATCTTAACTGACATGCATTGGATGTTAGAGGACCAGTGCATTGTATCAGTTTCAGAAGCAGATTTGGACTAGATATGGTCCGTATGTGTAGGAAACACCGTTCTTTTGTTCTCAGCGCTCTCACGTTTCCTGCTGTCTTAGAGACTTTGGAAAGCAAGAGCGTGCTTCTCGCTCTAGAGCAGATTGTGATCCATGGATGAGAACTCTGCTGTGTGTTTCCCTTCAGAGATGGAGTTAAATCCCAGGCTCTGAGTCTTCCTACAAGCAAGACTTCGTTTCAGGTAAGGGCAGGCCCTTTTCTGCTCAAACGAACTAAATCGTTCACGAAGATCACACGTTTCTCATCTTAACTGACATGCATTGGATGTTAGAGGACCAGTGCATTGTATCAGTTTCAGAAGCAGATTTGGACTACATATGGTCCGTATGTGTAGGAAACACCGTTCTTTTGTTCTGGGCACACTCAGATTACCTGGTGTATTAGAGACTCTAGAAAGCAAGAGCGTGCTTCTCGCTCTAAAGCAGAGTGTGATCCATGGATGAGAACTCTGCTGTGTGTTTCCCTTCAGAGATGGAGTTAAATCCCAGGCTCTGTGTCTTCCTACAAGTAAGACTTCGTTACAGGTAAGGGCAGTCACTTTTCAGTTCAAAGGAACTACATCGTTCTCAAAGCTCACACGTTTCTCATCTGAACTGACAAGCATTGGATGTTAGAGGACCAGTGCATTCTGTCAGTTTCAGAAGGAGAGTTGGACTAGATATGGTCCGTATGTGTAGGTAACACCGTTCTTTTGTTCTCAGGACACTCAGATTTCCTGCTGTATTAGAGACTCTAGAAAGCAAGAGCGTGCTTCTTGCTGTAAAGCAGAGTGTTATCCATGGGTGAGAACTATGCTGTGTGTTTCCCTTCAGAGATGGAGTTAAATCCCAGGCTCTGTGTCTTCCTACATGCAAGACTTCGTTACAGGTAAGGGCAGTCACTTTTCAGTTCAAAGGAACTACATCATTCTCAAAGCTCACACGTTTCTCATCTGAACTGACAAGCATTGGATGTTAGAGGACCAGTGCATTGTATCAGTTTCAGAAGCAGATTTGGACTACATATGGTCCGTATGTGTAGGAAACACCGTTCTTTTGTTCTCAGCACACTCACTTTTCCTGCTGTGTTAGAGACTCCAGAAAGCAAGAGCGTGCTTCTCGCTCTAAAGCAGAGTGTGATCCATGGATGAGAAAAATGCTGTGTGTTTCCCTTTAGAAATGGGGTTAAATCCCAGGCTCTGTGTCTTACTACAAGCAAGACTTCGTTTCAGGTAAGGGTAGTCACTTTTCAGTTCAAAGGAACTACATCATTCACAAAGCTCACACGTTTCTCATCGTAACTGACAAGTATTGGATGTTAGAGGGTCAGTGCATTGTATCAGTTTCAGAAGCAGAGTTGGACCTGATAGGGTCCGTATGTGTAGGAAACACCGTTCTTTTTTTCTCAGCACACTCATGTTTCCTGCTGTCTTAGAGACTTTAGAAAGCAAGAGCGTGATTCTCGCTCTAAAGCAGAGTGTGATCCATGGATGAGAACTATGCTGTGTGTTTCCCTTCAGAAATGGAGTTAAATCCCAGGCTCTGTTTCTTCCTACAAGCAAGACTTCGTTTCAGGTAACGGCAGTCACTTTTCAGCTCAAACGAACTACATCGTTCACTGAGCTCACACATTTCTCATCTTAACAGACAAGCATTGGATGTTAGAGGACCAGTGCTTTGTCTCAGTTTCAGAAGGAGAGTTGGACTAGATCCGGTCCGTATGTGTAGGAAACACCGTTCTTTTGTTCTCAGCGCACTCACGTTTCCTTTTGTCTTAGAGACTCTAGAAAGCAAGAGCGTGCTTCTTGTTCTAAAGCAGAGTGTGATTAATGGATGAGAACTCTGCTGTGTGTTTCCCTTCAGAGATGGAGTTAAATCCCAGGCTCTGTGTCTTACTACAAGCAAGACTTCGTTACAGGTAAGGGCAGTCATTTTCAGTTCAAAGTCTCTACATCATCCTCAAAGCTCACACGTTTCTCATCTTAACTGACATGCATTGGATGTTTGAGGAACAGTGCTTTGTGTCAGTTTCAGAAACAGAGTTGGACTAGATATGGTCTGTATGTGTAGGAAACACCGTTCTTTTGTTCTCAGCGCACTCACGTTTCCTGCTGTCTTAGAGACTTTAGAAAGCAAGAGCGTGCTTCTCGCTCTAAAGCAGATTGTGAATCATGAATGAGAACTATGCTGTGTGTTTCCCTGCAGAAATGGAGTTAAATCCCAGACTCTGTGTCTTCCTACAAGCAAGACTTCGTTTAAGGTAAGGGCAGTCACTTTTCTGCTCAAACGAACTACATCGTTCATGAGGCTCACACGTTTGCCATCTTAACTAACAAGCATTGGATGTTAGAGGACCAGTGCTTTGTATCAGTTTCAGAAGCAGAGTTGGACTAGATATGGTCCCTATGTGTAGGAAACACCGTTCTTTTGTTCCAAGCGCACTCACGTTTCCTGCTGTGTTAGAGACTCCAGAAAGCAAGAGCGTGCTTCTCGCTCTAAAGCAGAGTGTGATCCATGGATGAGAACTCTGCTGTGTGTTTCCCTTCAGAGATGGAGTTAAATCCCAGGCTCTGAGTCTTCCTACAAGCAAGACTTCGTTTCAGGTAAGGGCAGGCCCTTTTCTGCTCAAACGAACTACATCGTTCACGAAGATCACACGTTTCTCATCTTAACTGACATGCATTGGATGTTAGAGGACCAGTGCATTTTATCAGTAACAGAAGCAGATTTGGACTACATATGGTCCGTATGTGTAGGAAACACCGTTCTTTTTTTCTGGGCACACTCAGATTACCTGGTGTATTAGAGACTCCAGAAAGCAAGAGCGTGCTTCTCGCTCTAAAGCAGAGTGTGATCCATGGATGAGAACTTTGCTGTGTGTTTCTTTTAAGAAATGGAGTTAAATCCCAGGCCCTGTGTCTTACTACAAGCAAGACTTCGTTACAGGTAAGGGCAGTCACTTTTCAGTTCAAAGTCACTACATCATCTTCAAAGCTCACACGTTTCTCATCTTAACTGACAAGTATTGGATGTTTGAGGACCAGTGCTTTGTGTCAGTTTCAGAAACAGAGTTGGCCTAGATATGGTCCGTATGTGTAGGAAACACCGTTCTTTTGTTCTCAGCGCACTCACGTTTCCTGCTGTCTTAGAGAGTTTAGAAAGCAAGAGCGTGCTTCTCGCTCTAAAGCAGATTGTGATCCATGGATGAGAACTATGCTGTGTGTTTCCCTGCAGAGATGGAGTTAAATCCCAGACTCTGTGTCTTCCTACAAGCAAGACTTCGTTTAAGGTAAGGGCAGTCACTTTTCGGCTCAAACGAACTACATCGTTCATGAACCTCACACGTTTGCCATCTTAACTAACAAGCATTGGATGTTAGAGGACCAGTGCTTTGTGTCAGTTTCAGAAGCAGAGTTGGACTAGATATGGTCCGTATGTGTAGGAAACACCGTTCTTTTGTTCTCAGCGCACTCACGTTTCCTGCTGTGTTAGAGACTCCAGAAAGCAAGAGCGTGCTTCTCGCTCTAAAGCAGAGTGTGATCCATGGATGAGAACTCTGCTGTGTGTTTCCCTTCAGAGATGGAGTTAAATCCCAGGCTCTGTGTCTTCCTACAAGTAAGACTTTGTTACAGGTAAGGGCAGTCACTTTTCAGTTTAAAGGAACTACATCATTCTCAAAGCTCACACGTTTCTCATCTGAACTGACAAGCATTGGATGTTAGAGGACCAGTGCATTGTATCAGTTTCAGAAGCAGATTTGGACTACATATGGTACGTATGTGTAGGAAACACCTTTCTTTTGTTCTCAGCACACTCACTTTTCATGCTGTGTTAGAGACTCCAGAAAGCAAGAGCGTGCTTCTCGCTCTAAAGCAGAGTGTGATCCATGGATGAGAACTATGCTGTGTGTTTCCCTTCAGAAATGGAGTTAAATCCCAATCTCTGTGTCTTGCTACAAGCAAGACTTCGTTTCAGGTAACGGCAGTCACTTTTCAGCAAAAACGAACTACATCGTTCACTGAGCTCACACATTTCTCTTCTTAAAAGACAAGCATTGGATGTTAGAGGACCAGTGCTTTGTATCAGTTGAAGAAGGAGAGTTGGACTAGATATGGTCCGTATGTGTAGGAAACACCGTTCTTTTGTTCTCAGCGCACTCACGTTTCCTGCTGTCTTAGAGACTTTGGAAAGCAAGAGCGTGCTTCTCGCTCTAAAGCAGATTGTGATCCATGGATGAGAACTCTGCTGTGTGTTTCCCTTCAGAGATGGAGTTAAATCCCAGGCTCTGAGTCTTCCTACAAGCAAGACTTCGTTTCAGGTAAGGGCAGGCCCTTTTCTGCTCAAACGAACTAAATCGTTCACGAAGATCACACGTTTCTCATCTTAACTGACATGCATTGGATGTTAGAGGACCAGTGCATTGTATCAGTTTCAGAAGCAGATTTGGACTACATATGGTCCGTATGTGTAGGAAACACCGTTCTTTTGTTCTGGGCACACTCAGATTACCTGGTGTATTAGAGACTCTAGAAAGCAAGAGCGTGCTTCTCGCTCTAAAGCAGAGTGTGATCCATGGATGAGAACTCTGCTGTGTGTTTCCCTTCAGAGATGGAGTTAAATCCCAGGCTCTGTGTCTTCCTACAAGTAAGACTTCGTTACAGGTAAGGGCAGTCACTTTTCAGTTCAAAGGAACTACATCATTCTCAAAGCTCACACGTTTCTCATCTGAACTGACAAGCATTGGATGTTAGAGGACCAGTGCATTCTGTCAGTTTCAGAAGGAGAGTTGGACTAGATATGGACCGTATGTGTAGGTAACACCGTTCTTTTGTTCTCAGGACACTCAGATTTCCTGCTGTATTAGAGACTCTAGAAAGCAAGAGCGTGCTTCTTGCTGTAAAGCAGAGTGTTATCCATGGGTGAGAACTATGCTGTGTGTTTCCCTTCAGAGATGGAGTTAAATCCCAGGCTCTGTGTCTTCCTACAAGCAAGACTTCGTTATAGGTAAGGGCAGTCACTTTTCAGTTCAAAGGAACTACATCATTCTCAAAGCTCACACGTTTCTCATCTGAACTGACAAGCATTGGATGTTAGAGGACCAGTGCATTGTATCAGTTTCAGAAGCAGATTTGGACTACATATGGTCCGTATGTGTAGGAAACACCGTTCTTTTGTTCTCAGCACACTCACTTTTCCTGCTGTGTTAGAGAATCCAGAAAGCAAGAGCGTGCTTCTCGCTCTAAAGCAGAGTGTGATCCATGGAGAGAAAAATGCTGTGTGTTTCCCTTTAGAAATGGGGTTAAATCCCAGGCTCTGTGTCTTACTACAAGCAAGACTTCGTTTCAGGTAAGGGTAGTCACTTTTCAGTTCAAAGGAACTACATCATTCACAAAGCTCACACGTTTCTCATCGTAACTGACAAGTATTGGATGTTAGAGGGTCAGTGCATTGTATCAGTTTCAGAAGCAGAGTTGGACCTGATAGGGTCCGTATGTGTAGGAAACACCGTTCTTTTTTTCTCAGCACACTCATGTTTCCTGCTGTCTTAGAGACTTTAGAAAGCAAGAGCGTGATTCTCGCTCTAAAGCAGAGTGTGATCCATGGATGAGAACTATGCTGTGTGTTTCCCTTCAGAAATGGAGTTAAATCCCAGGCTCTGTTTCTTCCTACAAGCAAGACTTCGTTTCAGGTAACGGCAGTCACTTTTCAGCTCAAACGAACTACATCGTTCAATGAGCTCACACATTTCTCATCTTAACAGACAAGCATTGGATGTTAGAGGACCAGTGCTTTGTCTCAGTTTCAGAAGGAGAGTTGGACTAGATATGGTCCGTATGTGTAGGAAACACCGTTCTTTTGTTCTCAGCGCACTCACGTTTCCTGCTGTCTTAGAGACTCTAGAAAGCAAGAGCGTGCTTCTTGTTCTAAAGCAGAGTGTGATCAATGGATGAGAACAGTGCTGTGTGTTTTACTTCAGAAATGGAGTTAAATCCCAGCCTCTGAGTCTTCCTACAAGCAAGACTTCGTTTCAGGTAAGGGCAGGCCCTTTTCTGCTCAAACGAACTACATCGTTCACGAAGATCACACGTTTCTCATATTAACTGACATGCATTGGATGTTAGAGGACCAGTGCATTGTATCAGTTTCAGAAGCAGATTTGGACTACATATGGTCCATATGTGTAGGAAACACCGTTCTTTTGTTCTGGGCTACTCAGATTACCTGGTGTATTAGAGACTCCACAAAGCAAGAGCGTGCTTCTCGCTCTAAAGCAGAGTGTGATCCATGGATGAGAACTCTGCTGTGTGTTTCCCTTCAGAGATGGAGTTAAATCCCAGGCTCTGTGTCTTACTACAAGCAAGACTTCGTTACAGGTAAGGGCAGTAACTTTTCAGTTCAAAGTCTCTACATCATCCTCAAAGCTCACACGTTTCTCATCTTAACTGACAAGCATTGGATGGTTGAGGACCAGTGCTTTGTGTCAGTTTCAGAAACAGAGTTGGACTAGATATGGTCCGTATGTGTAGGAAACACTGTTCTTTTGTTCTCAGCGCACTCACGTTTCCTGCTGTCTTAGAGACTTTAGAAAGCAAGAGCGTGCTTCTCGCTCTAAAGCAGATTGTGATCCATGGATGAGAACTATGCTGTGTGTTTCCCTGTAGAAATGTAGTTAAATCCCAGACTCTGTGTCTTCCTACAAGCAAGACTTCGTTTAAGGTAAGGGCAGTCACTTTTCTGCTCAAACGAACTACATCGTTCATGAGGCTCACACATTTGCCATCTTAACTAACAAGCATTGGATGTTAGAGGACCAATGCTTTGTATCAGTTTCAGAAACAGAGTTGGACTAGATATGGTCCGTATGTGTAGGAAACACCGTTCTTTTGTTCTCAGCGCACTCACGTTTCCTGCTGTGTTAGAGACTCCAGAAAGCAAGAGCGTGCTTCTCGCTCTAAAGCAGAGTGTGATCCATGGATGAGAACTCTGCTGTGTGTTTCCCTTCAGAGATGGAGTTAAATCCCAGGCTCTGAGTCTTCCTACAAGTAAGACTTCGTTTCAGGTAAGGGCAGGCACTTTTCTGCTCAAACGAACTACATCGTTCACGAAGATCTCACGTTTCTCATCTTAACTGACATGCATTGGATGTTAGAGGACCAGTGCATTGTATCAGTTTCAGAAGCAGATTTGGACTACATATGGTCCGTATGTGTAGGAAACACCATTCTTTTGTTCTGGGCACACTCAGATTACCTGGTGTATTAGAGACTCCAGAAAGCAAGAGCGTGCTTCTCGCTCTAAGGCAGAGTGTGATCCATGGATGAGAACTATGCTGTGTGTTTCCCTTCAGAAATGAAGTTAAATCCCAATCTCTGTGTCTTCCTACAAGCAAGACTTCGTTTCAGGTAACGGCAGTCACTTTTCAGCAAAAACGAACTACATCGTTCACTGATTTCACACATTTCTCTTCTTAAAAGACAAGCATTGGATGTTAGAGGACCAGTGCTTTGTATCAGTTGAAGAAGGAGAGTTGGACTAGATATGGTCCGTATGTGTAGGAAACACCGTTCTTTTGTTCTCAGCGCACTCACGTTTCCTGCTGTCTTAGAGACTTTGGAAAGAAAGAGTGTGCTTCTCGCTCTAAAGCAGATTGTGATCCATGGATGAGAACTCTGCTGTGTGTTTCCCTTCAGAGATGGAGTTAAATCCCAGGCTCTGAGTCTTCCTACAAGCAAGACTTCGTTTCAGGTAAGGGCAGGCCCTTTTCTGCTCAAACGAACTAAATCGTTCACGAAGATCACACGTTTCTCATCTTAACTGACATGCATTGGATGTTAGAGGACCAGTGCATTGTATCAGTTTCAGAAGCAGATTTGGACTACATATGGTCCGTATGTGTAGGAAACACCGTTCTTTTGTTCTGGGCACACTCAGATTACCTGGTGTATTAGAGACTCTAGAAAGCAAGAGCGTGCTTCTCGCTCTAAAGCAGAGTGTGATCCATGGATGAGAACTCTGCTGTGTGTTTCCCTTCAGAGATGGAGTTAAATCCCAGGCTCTGTGTCTTCCTACAAGTAAGACTTCGTTACAGGTAAGGGCAGTCACTTTTCAGTTCAAAGGAACTACATCATTCTCAAAGCTCACACGTTTCTCATCTGAACTGACAAGCATTGGATGTTAGAGGACCAGTGCATTCTGTCAGTTTCAGAAGGAGAGTTGGACTAGATATGGTCCGTATGTGTAGGTAACACCGTTCTTTTGTTCTCAGGACACTCAGATTTCCTGCTGTATTAGAGACTCTAGAAAGCAAGAGCGTGCTTCTTGCTGTAAAGCAGAGTGTTATCCATGGATGAGAACTATGCTGTGTGTTTCCCTTCAGAGATGGAGTTAAATCCCAGGCTCTGTGTCTTCCTACAAGCAAGACTTCGTTACAGGTAAGGGCAGTCACTTTTCAGTTCAAAGGAACCACATCATTCTCAAAGCTCACACGTTTCTCATCTTAACTGACAAGCATTGGATGTTAGAGGACCAGTGCTTTGTATCAGTTTCAGAAGCAGATTTGGACTACATATGGTCCGTATGTGTAGGAAACACCGTTCTTTTGTTCTCAGCACACTCATTTTTCCTGCTGTGTTAGAGACTCCACAAAGCAAGAGCATGCTTCTCGCTCTAAAGCAGAGTGTGATACATGGATGAGAAAAATGCTGTGTGTTTCCCTTTAGAAATGGAGTTAAATCACACGCTCCGTGTCTTACTACAAGCAAGACTTCGTTTCAGGTAAGGGCAGTCACTTTTCAGTTCAAAGGAACTACATCATTCACAAAGCTCACACGTTTCTCATCTGAACTGACAAGCATTGGATGTTAGAGGACCAGTGCTTTCTATCAGTTTAAGAAGGAGAGTTGGACTAGATATGGTCCGTATGTGTAGGAAACACCGTTCTTTTGTTCTCAGCGCACTCACGTTTCCTGCTGTCTTAGAGACTCTAGAAAGCAAGAGCGTGCTTCTCGCTCTAAAGCAGATTGTGATCCATGGATGAGAACTATGCTGTGTGTTTCCCTTCAGAAATGGAGTTAAATCCCAGGCTCTGTTTCTACCTACAAGCAAGACTTCGTTTCAGGTAAGGGCAGTCAATTTTCTGCTCAAACGAACTACATCTTTCACAAAGCTCACACGTTTCTCACCTTAACAGACAAGCATTGGATGTTAGAGGACCAGTGCTGTGTATCAGTTTCAGAAGCAGAGTTGGACTAGATATGGTCCATAAGTGTAGGAAACCCCGATCTTTTGTTCTCAGCACACTCACGTTTCCTGCTGTGTTAGAGACTCTAGAAAGCAAGATCGTGCTTCTTGTTCTAAAGGAGAGTGTCATCAATGGATGAGAACACTGCTGTGTGTTTCAATTCAGAAATGGAGTTAAATCCCAGGCTCTGAGTCTTCCTACAAGCAAGACTTCAATTCAAGTAAGGACAGTCACTTTTCTTCTCAAACGAACTACATCGTTCATGAAGCTCACACGTTTCTCATCTTAACAGACAAGCATAGGATGTTAGAGGACCAGTGCTTTGTATCAGTTTAAGAAGCAGATTTGGACTACATATTGTCCGTATGTGTAGGAAACACCAATCATTTATTCTGGGCCCACTCAGATTTCCTGCTGTATTAGAGACTCTAGAAAGCAAGAGTGTGCTTCTCGCTCTAAAGCAGAGCATGATCCATGGATGAGAACTATGCTGTGTGTTTCCCTTCAGAAATGGACTTAAATCCCAGGCTCTGTGTCTTCCTACAAGCAAGACTTCTTTTCGGGTAAGGGCAGTCACTTTTCAGTTCAAAGGAACTATATCATTCACAAAGCTCACACGTTTCTCATCTTAACAGACAAGCATTGGATGTTAGAGGACCAGTGCTTTGTATCAGTTTAAGAAGCAGATTTGGACTAGATATGGTCAGTCTGTGTAGGAAACACCGTTTTTTTTTTCTCAGCACACTCACGTTTCCTGCTGTCTTAGAGACTCTAGAAAGCAAGAGCGTGCTTCTCCTTCTAAAGCAGAGTGTGATCCATGGATGAAAACTATGCTGTGTGTTTCACTTCAGAAAAGGAGTTAAATCCCAGGCTCTGAGTCTCCCTACAAGCAAGACATCGTTTCAGGTAAGGGCAGTCACTTTTCTGCTCAAACGAACTACATCTTTCACGAAGCTCACACGTTTCTCATCTTAACTGACAAGCATTGGATGTTAGAGGACCAGTGCATTCTCTCAGTTTCAGAAGAAATTTTGGACTACATATAGTCCGTATGTGTAGGAAACACTGTTCTTTTGTTCTGGGCACACTCAGATTTCCTGCTGTCGTTGAGACTCTAGAAAGCAAGAGTGTGCTTCTTGCTCTAAAGCAGAGTGTGATCCATGGATGAGAACTATGCTGTGTGTTTCCCTTCAGAAATGGACTTAAATCCCAGGCTCTGTGTCTTCCTACAAGCAAGACTTCTTTTCAGGTAAGAGCAGTCACTTTTCTGCTCAAACGAACTACATCTTTCACGAAGCTCACACGTTTCTCATCTTAACTGACAAGCATTGGATGTTAGAGGACCAGTGCATTCTATCAGTTTCAGAAGAAGTTTTGGACTACATATAGTCCGTATGTGTAGGAAACACCGTTCTTTTGTTCTCGGCACACTCATGTTTCCTGCGGTCTTAGAGACTCTGGAAAGCAAGAGCATGCTTCTCGCTCTAAAGCAGAGTGTGATCCATGGATGAGAACTATGCTGTGTGTTTCACTTCGGAATTGGAGTTAAATCCCAGGCTCTGAGTCTTCCTCCAGGCAAGACTTCGTTTCAGGTAAGGGCAGTCACTTTTCTGCTCAAACGAACTACATCGTTCCAGAAGCTCACACGTATCTCATCTTAACTGACAAGCATTGGATGTTAGAGGACCAGTGCTGTGTATCAGTTTAAGAAGCAGAGTTGGACTAGATATGGTCCATAAGTGTAGGAAACACCGTTCTTTTGTTCTCAGCACACTCACGTTTCCTGCTGTCTTAGAGACTCTAGAAAGCAAGAGCGTGCTTCTCGCTCTAAAGCAGAGTGTGATCCATGGATGGGAACTATGCTGTGTGTTTGCCTTCAGAAATGGAGTTAAATCCCAGGCTCTGAGTCTTCCTACAAGCAAGACTTCGTTTCAGGTAAGGGCAGTCACTTTTCAGCTCAAACGAACTACATCGTTCACGAAGCTCACACTTTTCTCACCTTAACAGACAAGCATTGGATGTTAGAGGACCAGTGCTTTGTATCAGTTTCAGAAGCAGAGTTGGACTATATAATGTCCGTATGTGTAGGAAACACCGTTCTTTTGTTCTCAGCAAAATCACGTTTCCTGCTGTATTAGAGACTCTAGAAAGCAAGAGTGTGCTTCTTGTTCGAAAGCAGAGTGTGATCAATGGATTATTACACTGCTGTGTGTTTTAATTCAGAAATGGAGTTAAATCCCAGGCTCTGAGTCTTCCTACAAGCAAGACTTCAATTCATGTAAGTGATGTCATTTTTCTGCTCAAACGAACTACATCGTTCATGAAGCTCACACGTTTCCCATCTTAACTTACAAGCATTGATTGTTAGACGGTCAGTGCTTTGTATCAGTTTCAGAAGCAGATTTGGACTACATATGGTCCCTATGTGTAGGAAACACCGTTCTTTTGTTCTGGGCACACTCAGATTTCCTGCTGTATTAGAGACTCTAGAAAGCAAGAGTGTGCTTCTCGCTCTAAAGCAGAGCATGATCCATGGATGAGAACTATGCTGTGTGTTTCCCTTCAGAAATGGAGTTAAATCCCAGGCTCTGTGTCTTCCTACAAGCAAGACTTCTTTTCGGGTAAGGGCAGTCACTTTTCAGTTCAAAGGAACTATATCATTCACAAAGCTCACACATTTCTCATCTTAACAGACAAGCATTGGATGTTAGAGTACCAGTGCTTTGTATCAGTTTAAGAAGCAGATTTGGACTAGATATAGTCCGTATGTGTAGGAAACACCGTTCTTTTGTTCTCAGCACACTCACGTTTCCTGCTGTCTTAGAGACTCTAGAAAGCAAGAGCGTGCTTCTCGTTCTAAAGCAGAGTGTGATCCATGGATGAAAACTATGCTGTTTGTTTCACTTCAGAAAAGGAGTTAAATCCCAGGCTCTGAGTCTCCCTACAAGCAAGACTTCGTTTCAGGTGAGGGCAGTCACTTTTCTGCTCAAATGAACTACATCGTTCACGAAGCTCACACGTTTCTCACCTTAACAGACAAGCATTGGATGTTAGAGGACCAGTGCTTTGTATCAGTTTCAGAAGCAGAGTTGGACTATATAATGTCCGTATGTGTAGGAAACACCGTTCCTTTGTTCTCAGCAAAATCATGTTTCCTGCTGTATTAGAGACTCTAGAAAGCAAGAGTGTGCTTCTTGCTTTAAAGCAGAGTGTGATCAATGGATGAGAACTACGCTGTGTGTTTCACTTCAGAAATGGAGTAAAATCCCAGGCTCTGAGTCTTACTACAAGCAAGACTTCGTTTCAGGTAATGGCAGTCACTTTTCTGCTCAAACGAACTACATCGTTCATGAAGCTCACACGTTTCCCATCTTAACTGACAAGCATTGGATGTTAGAGGGTCAGTGCTTTGTATCAGTTTTAGAAGCAGATTTGGACTACATATTGTCCGTATGTGTAGGAAACACCAATCATTTAATCTGGGCCCACTCAGATTTCCTGCTGTATTTGAGACTCTAGAAAGCAAGAGTGTGCTTCTCGCTCTAAAGCAGAGTGTGATCCATGGATGAGAACTATGCTGTGTGTTTCCGTTCAGAAATGGACTTAAATCCCAGGCTCTGAGTCTTCCTACAAGCAAGACTTCGATTCAGGTAAGGGCAGTCACTTTTCAGCTCAAATGAACTACATCGTTCACTGAGCTCACGCGTTCTTCATCTTAAAGGACAAGCATTGGATGTTAGAGGGTCAGTGCTTTGTATCAGTTTCAGAAGCAGAGTTGGACTACATATGATCCATATGTGTAGGAAACCTCGGTCTTTTGTTCTGGGCACACTCACGTTTCCTGCTGTCTTAGAGACTCTAGAAAGCAAGAGTGTGCTTCTCGCTCTAAAGCAGAGCATGATCCATGGATGAGAACTATGCTGTGTGTTTCCCTTCAGAAATGGACTTAAATCCCAGGCTCTGTGTCTTCCTACAAGCAAGACTTCTTTTCGGGTAAGGGCAGTCACTTTTCAGTTCAAAGGAACTATATCATTCACAAAGCTCACACGTTTCTCATCTTAACAGACAAGCATTGGATGTTAGAGGACCAGTGCTTTGTATCAGTTTAAGAAGCAGATTTGGACTAGATATGGTCAGTCTGTGTAGGAAACACCGTTTTTTTTTCTCAGCACACTCACGTTTCCTGCTGTCTTAGAGACTCTAGAAAGCAAGAGCGTGCTTCTCCTTCTAAAGCAGAGTGTGATCCATGGATGAAAACTATGCTGTGTGTTTCCCTTCAGAAATGGACTTAAATCCCAGGCTCTGAGTCTCCCTACAAGCAAGACATCGTTTCAGGTAAGGGCAGTCACTTTTCTGCTCAAACGAACTACATCTTTCACGAAGCTCACACGTTTCTCATCTTAACTGACAAGCATTGGATGTTAGAGGACCAGTGCATTCTCTCAGTTTCAGAAGAAATTTTGGACTACATATAGTCCGTATGTGTAGGAAACACTGTTCTTTTGTTCTGGGCACACTCAGATTTCCTGCTGTCGTTGAGACTCTAGAAAGCAAGAGTGTGCTTCTTGCTCTAAAGCAGAGTGTGATCCATGGATGAGAACTATGCTGTGTGTTTCCCTTCAGAAATGGACTTAAATCCCAGGCTCTGTGTCTTCCTACAAGCAAGACTTCTTTTCAGGTAAGAGCAGTCACTTTTCTGCTCAAACGAACTACATCTTTCACGAAGCTCACACGTTTCTCATCTTAACTGACAAGCATTGGATGTTAGAGGACCAGTGCATTCTATCAGTTTCAGAAGAAGTTTTGGACTACATATAGTCCGTATGTGTAGGAAACACCGTTCTTTTGTTCTCGGCACACTCATGTTTCCTGCGGTCTTAGAGACTCTGGAAAGCAAGAGCATGCTTCTCGCTCTAAAGCAGAGTGTGATCCATGGATGAGAACTATGCTGTGTGTTTCACTTCGGAATTGGAGTTAAATCCCAGGCTCTGAGTCTTCCTCCAGGCAAGACTTCGTTTCAGGTAAGGGCAGTCACTTTTCTGCTGAAACGAACTACATCGTTCCAGAAGCTCACACGTATCTCATCTTAACTGACAAGCATTGGATGTTAGAGGACCAGTGCTGTGTATCAGTTTCAGAAGCAGAGTTGGACTAGATATGGTCCATAAGTGTAGGAAACACCGTTCTTTTGTTCTCAGCACACTCACGTTTCCTGCTGTCTTAGAGACTCTAGAAAGCAAGAGCGTGCTTCTCGCTCTAAAGCAGAGTGTGATCCATGGATGGGAACTATGCTGTGTGTTTGCCTTCAGAAATGGAGTTAAATCCCAGGCTCTTAGTCTTCCTACAAGCAAGACTTCGTTTCAGGTAAGGGCAGTCACTTTTTAGCTCAAACGAACTACATCGTTCACGAAGCTCACACTTTTCTCACCTTAACAGACAAGCATTGGATGTTAGAGGACCAGTGCTTTGTATCAGTTTCAGAAGCAGAGTTGGACTATATAATGTCCGTATGTGTAGGAAACACCGTTCTTTTGTTCTCAGCAAAATCACGTTTCCTGCTGTATTAGAGACTCTAGAAAGCAAGAGTGTGCTTCTTGCTTTAAAGCAGAGTGTGATCAATGGATGAGAACTACGCTGTGTGTTTCACTTCAGAAATGGAGTTAAATCCCAGGCTCTGAGTCTTCCTACAAGCAAGACTTCGTTTCAGGTAATGGCAGTCACTTTTCTGCTCAAACGAACTACATCGTTCATGAAGCTCACACGTTTCCCATCTTAACTGACAAGCATTGGATGTTAGAGGGTCAGTGCTTTGTATCAGTTTTAGAAGCAGATTTGGACTACATATTGTCCGTATGTGTAGGAAACACCAATCATTTATTCTGGGCCCACTCAGATTTCCTGCTGTATTAGAGACTCTAGAAAGCAAGAGTGTGCTTCTCGCTCTAAAGCAGAGTGTGATCCATGGATGAGAACTATGCTGTGTGTTTCCCTTCAGAAATGGACTTAAATCCCAGGCTCTGAGTCTTCCTACAAGCAAGACTTCGATTCAGGTAAGGGCAGTCACTTTTCAGCTCAAATGAACTACATCGTTCACTGAGCTCACGCGTTCTTCATCTTAACTGACAAGCATTGGATGTTAGAGGGTCAGTGCTTTGTATCAGTTTCAGAAGCAGAGTTGGACTACATATGATCCATATGTGTAGGAAACCTCGGTCTTTTGTTCTGGGCACACTCACGTTTCCTGCTGTCTTAGAGACTCTAGAAAGCAAGAGTGTGCTTCTTGCTCTAAAGCAGAGTGTGATCCATGGATGAGAACTATGCTGTGTGTTTCCCTTCAGAAATGGAGTTAAATCCCAGGCTCTGTGTCTTCCTACAAGCAAGACTTCTTGTCAGGTAAGAGCAGTCACTTTTCAGTTCAAAGGAAGTATATCGTTCACAAAGCTCACACGTTTCTCATCTTAACAGACAAGCATTGGATGTTAGAGGACCAGTGCTTTGTATCAGTTTAAGAAACAGATTTGGACTAGATATGGTCCGTATGTGTAGGAAACACTGTTCTTTTGTTCTCAGCACACTCACGTTTCCTGCTGTCTTAGAGACTCTAGAAAGCAAGAGCGTGCTTCTCGCTCTAAAGCAGAGTGTGATCCATGGATGAGAACTATGCTGTGTGTTTGCCTTCAGAAATGGAGTTAAATCCCAGGCTCTGAGTCTTCCTACAAGCAAGACTTCAATTCAGGTAAGGCAGTCACTTTTCTGCTCAAACGAACTACATCGTTCATGAAGCTCACACGTTTCCCATCTTAACTGACAAGCATTGGATGTTAGAGAGTCAGTGCTTTGTATCAGTTTCAGAAGCAGATTTGGACTAGATATGGTCCGTATGTGTAGGAAACTCCGTTCTTTTGTTCTCAGCAAAATCACGTTTCCTCCTGTCTTAGAGACTCTAAAAAGCAAGAGCATGCTTCTTATTCTAAAGCAGAGTGTGATCAATGGATGAGAACACTGCTGTGTGTTTCAATTCAGAAATGGAGTTAAATCCCAGGCTCTGAGTCTTCGTACAAGCAAGACTTCGTTTAAGGTAAGGGCAGTCACTTTTTTGCTCAAACGAACTACATCGTTCATGAAGCTCACACGTTTCCCATCTTAACTGACAAGCATTGGATGTTAGAGGACCAGTGCATTCTATCAGTTTCAGAAGAAGTTTTGGACTAAATATATTCCGTATGTGTAGGAAACACCGTTCTTTTGTTCTGGGCACACTCAGATTTCCTGCTGTCTTAGAGACTCTAGAAAGCAAGAGTGTGCTTCTTGCTCTAAAGCAGAGTGTGATCCATGGATGAGAACTATGCTGTGTGTTTCACTTCGGAATTGGAGTTAAATCCCAGGCTCTGAGTCTTCCTCCAAGCAAGACTTCGTTACATGTAAGGGCAGTCACTTTTCTGCTCAAATGAACTACATCGTTCCAGAAGCTCACACGTTTCTCATCTTAACTGACAAGCATTGGATGTTAGAGGACCAGTGCTGTGTATCAGTTTCAGAAGCAGATTTGGACTAGATATGGTCCATAAGTGTAGGAAACACCGTTCTTTTGTTCTCAGCTCACTCACGTTTCCTGCTGTCTTAGAGACTCTAGAAAGCAATTGCGTGCTTCTCGCTCTAAAGCAGAGTGTGATCCATGGATGAGAACTATGCTGTGTGTTTGCCTTCAGAAATGGAGTTAAATCCCAGGCTCTGAGTCTTCCTACAAGCAAGACTTCGTTTCAGGTAAGGCCAGTCACTTTTCAGCTCAAACGAACTACATCGTTCACGAAGCACACACGTTTCTCACCTTAACAGACAAGCATTGGATGTTAGAGGACCAGTGCTGTGTATCAGTTTCAGAAGCAGAGTTGGACTAGATATGGTCCATAAGTGTAGGAAACCCCGATCTTTTGTTCTCAGCACACTCACGTTTCCTGCTGTGTTAGAGACTCTAGAAAGCAAGAACGTGCTTCTTGTTCTAAAGCAGAGTGTCATCAATGGATGAGAACACTGCTGTGTGTTTCAATTCAGAAATGGAGTTAAATCCCAGGCACTGAGTCTTCCTACAAGCAAGACTTCAATTCATGTAAGTGATGTCATTTTTCTGCTCAAACGAACTACATCGTTCATGAAGCTCACACGTTTCCCATCTTAACTGACAAGCATTGATTGTTAGAGGGTCAGTGCTTTGTATCAGTTTTAGAAGCAGATTTGGACTACATATTGTCCGTATGTGTAGGAAACACCAATCATTTATTCTGGGCCCACTCAGATTTCCTGCTGTATTAGAGACTCTAGAAAGCAAGAGTGTGCTTCTCGCTCTAAAGCAGAGCATGATCCATGGATGAGAACTATGCTGTGTGTTTCCCTTCAGAAATGGACTTAAATCCCAGGCTCTGTGTCTTCCTACAAGCAAGACTTCTTTTCGGGTAAGGGCAGTCACTTTTCAGTTCAAAGGAACTATATCATTCACAAAGCTCACACGTTTCTCATCTTAACAGACAAGCATTGGATGTTAGAGGACCAGTGCTTTGTATCAGTTTAAGAAGCAGATTTGGACTAGATATGGTCAGTCTGTGTAGGAAACACCGTTTTTTTTTTCTCAGCACACTCACGTTTCCTGCTGTCTTAGAGACTCTAGAAAGCAAGAGCGTGCTTCTCCTTCTAAAGCAGAGTGTGATCCATGGATGAAAACTATGCTGTGTGTTTCACTTCAGAAAAGGAGTTAAATCCCAGGCTCTGAGTCTCCCTACAAGCAAGACATCGTTTCAGGTAAGGGCAGTCACTTTTCTGCTCAAACGAACTACATCTTTCACAAAGCTCACACGTTTCTCATCTTAACTGACAAGCATTGGATGTTAGAGGACCAGTGCATTCTCTCAGTTTCAGAAGAAATTTTGGACTACATATAGTCCGTATGTGTAGGAAACACTGTTCTTTTGTTCTGGGCACACTCAGATTTCCTGCTGTCGTTGAGACTCTAGAAAGCAAGAGTGTGCTTCTTGCTCTAAAGCAGAGTGTGATCCATGGATGAGAACTATGCTGTGTGTTTCCCTTCAGAAATGGACTTAAATCCCAGGCTCTGTGTCTTCCTACAAGCAAGACTTCTTTTCAGGTAAGAGCAGTCACTTTTCTGCTCAAACGAACTACATCTTTCACGAAGCTCACACGTTTCTCATCTTAACTGACAAGCATTGGATGTTAGAGGACCAGTGCATTCTATCAGTTTCAGAAGAAGTTTTGGACTACATATAGTCCGTATGTGTAGGAAACACCGTTCTTTTGTTCTCGGCACACTCATGTTTCCTGCGGTCTTAGAGACTCTGGAAAGCAAGAGCATGCTTCTCGCTCTAAAGCAGAGTGTGATCCATGGATGAGAACTATGCTGTGTGTTTCACTTCGGAATTGGAGTTAAATCCCAGGCTCTGAGTCTTCCTCCAGGCAAGACTTCGTTTCAGGTAAGGGCAGTCACTTTTCTGCTCAAACGAACTACATCGTTCCAGAAGCTCACACGTATCTCATCTTAACTGACAAGCATTGGATGTTAGAGGACCAGTGCTGTGTATCAGTTTAAGAAGCAGAGTTGGACTAGATATGGTCCATAAGTGTAGGAAACACCGTTCTTTTGTTCTCAGCACACTCACGTTTCCTGCTGTCTTAGAGACTCTAGAAAGCAAGAGCGTGCTTCTCGCTCTAAAGCAGAGTGTGATCCATGGATGGGAACTATGCTGTGTGTTTGCCTTCAGAAATGGAGTTAAATCCCAGGCTCTGAGTCTTCCTACAAGCAAGACTTCGTTTCAGGTAAGGGCAGTCACTTTTCAGCTCAAACGAACTACATCGTTCACGAAGCTCACACTTTTCTCACCTTAACAGACAAGCATTGGATGTTAGAGGACCAGTGCTTTGTATCAGTTTCAGAAGCAGAGTTGGACTATATAATGTCCGTATGTGTAGGAAACACCGTTCTTTTGTTCTCAGCAAAATCACGTTTCCTGCTGTATTAGAGACTCTAGAAAGCAAGAGTGTGCTTCTTGTTCGAAAGCAGAGTGTGATCAATGGATTATTACACTGCTGTGTGTTTTAATTCAGAAATGGAGTTAAATCCCAGGCTCTGAGTCTTCCTACAAGCAAGACTTCAATTCATGTAAGTGATGTCATTTTTCTGCTCAAACGAACTACATCGTTCATGAAGCTCACACGTTTCCCATCTTAACTTACAAGCATTGATTGTTAGACGGTCAGTGCTTTGTATCAGTTTCAGAAGCAGATTTGGACTACATATGGTCCCTATGTGTAGGAAACACCGTTCTTTTGTTCTGGGCACACTCAGATTTCCTGCTGTATTAGAGACTCTAGAAAGCAAGAGTGTGCTTCTCGCTCTAAAGCAGAGCATGATCCATGGATGAGAACTATGCTGTGTGTTTCCCTTCAGAAATGGAGTTAAATCCCAGGCTCTGTGTCTTCCTACAAGCAAGACTTCTTTTCGGGTAAGGGCAGTCACTTTTCAGTTCAAAGGAACTATATCATTCACAAAGCTCACACATTTCTCATCTTAACAGACAAGCATTGGATGTTAGAGTACCAGTGCTTTGTATCAGTTTAAGAAGCAGATTTGGACTAGATATAGTCCGTATGTGTAGGAAACACCGTTCTTTTGTTCTCAGCACACTCACGTTTCCTGCTGTCTTAGAGACTCTAGAAAGCAAGAGCGTGCTTCTCGTTCTAAAGCAGAGTGTGATCCATGGATGAAAACTATGCTGTTTGTTTCACTTCAGAAAAGGAGTTAAATCCCAGGCTCTGAGTCTCCCTACAAGCAAGACTTCGTTTCAGGTGAGGGCAGTCACTTTTCTGCTCAAATGAACTACATCGTTCACGAAGCTCACACGTTTCTCATCTTAACTGACAAGCATTGGATGTTAGAGGACCAGTGCATTCAATCAGTTTCAGAAGAAATTTTGGACTACATATAGTCCGTATGTGTAGGAAACACCGTTCTTTTGTTCTGGGCACACTCCGATATCCTGCTGTCTTAGGGACTCTAGAAAGCAAGAGTGTGCTTCTTGCTTTAAAGCAGAGTGTGATCCATTGATGAGAACTATGCTGTGTGTTTCACTTCAGAAATGGAGTTAAATCCCAGGCTCTGAGTCTTCCTACAAGCAAGACTTCGTTTCAGGTAAGGGCAGTCACTTTTCAGCTCAAACGAACTACATCGTTCACGAAGCTCACACGTTTCTCACCTTAACAGACAAGCATTGGATGTTAGAGGACCAGTGCTTTGTATCAGTTTCAGAAGCAGAGTTGGACTATATAATGTCCGTATGTGTAGGAAACACCGTTCCTTTGTTCTCAGCAAAATCATGTTTCCTGCTGTATTAGAGACTCTAGAAAGCAAGAGTGTGCTTCTTGCTTTAAAGCAGAGTGTGATCAATGGATGAGAACTACGCTGTGTGTTTCACTTCAGAAATGGAGTAAAATCCCAGGCTCTGAGTCTTACTACAAGCAAGACTTCGTTTCAGGTAATGGCAGTCACTTTTCTGCTCAAACGAACTACATCGTTCATGAAGCTCACACGTTTCCCATCTTAACTGACAAGCATTGGATCTTAGAGGGTCAGTGCTTTGTATCAGTTTTAGAAGCAGATTTGGACTACATATTGTCCGTATGTGTAGGAAACACCAATCATTTAATCTGGGCCCACTCAGATTTCCTGCTGTATTTGAGACTCTAGAAAGCAAGAGTGTGCTTCTCGCTCTAAAGCAGAGTGTGATCCATGGATGAGAACTATGCTGTGTGTTTCCGTTCAGAAATGGACTTAAATCCCAGGCTCTGAGTCTTCCTACAAGCAAGACTTCGATTCAGGTAAGGGCAGTCACTTTTCAGCTCAAATGAACTACATCGTTCACTGAGCTCACGCGTTCTTCATCTTAAAGGACAAGCATTGGATGTTAGAGGGTCAGTGCTTTGTATCAGTTTCAGAAGCAGAGTTGGACTACATATGATCCATATGTGTAGGAAACCTCGGTCTTTGGTCTGGGCACACTCACGTTTCCTGCTGTCTTAGAGACTCTAGAAAGCAAGAGTGTGCTTCTCGCTCTAAAGCAGAGCATGATCCATGGATGAGAACTATGCTGTGTGTTTCCCTTCAGAAATGGACTTAAATCCCAGGCTCTGTGTCTTCCTACAAGCAAGACTTCTTTTCGGGTAAGGGCAGTCACTTTTCAGTTCAAAGGAACTATATCATTCACAAAGCTCACACGTTTCTCATCTTAACAGACAAGCATTGGATGTTAGAGGACCAGTGCTTTGTATCAGTTTAAGAAGCAGATTTGGACTAGATATGGTCAGTCTGTGTAGGAAACACCGTTTTTTTTTCTCAGCACACTCACGTTTCCTGCTGTCTTAGAGACTCTAGAAAGCAAGAGCGTGCTTCTCCTTCTAAAGCAGAGTGTGATCCATGGATGAAAACTATGCTGTGTGTTTCCCTTCAGAAATGGACTTAAATCCCAGGCTCTGAGTCTCCCTACAAGCAAGACATCGTTTCAGGTAAGGGCAGTCACTTTTCTGCTCAAACGAACTACATCTTTCACGAAGCTCACACGTTTCTCATCTTAACTGACAAGCATTGGATGTTAGAGGACCAGTGCATTCTCTCAGTTTCAGAAGAAATTTTGGACTACATATAGTCCGTATGTGTAGGAAACACTGTTCTTTTGTTCTGGGCACACTCAGATTTCCTGCTGTCGTTGAGACTCTAGAAAGCAAGAGTGTGCTTCTTGCTCTAAAGCAGAGTGTGATCCATGGATGAGAACTATGCTGTGTGTTTCCCTTCAGAAATGGACTTAAATCCCAGGCTCTGTGTCTTCCTACAAGCAAGACTTCTTTTCAGGTAAGAGCAGTCACTTTTCTGCTCAAACGAACTACATCTTTCACGAAGCTCACACGTTTCTCATCTTAACTGACAAGCATTGGATGTTAGAGGACCAGTGCATTCTATCAGTTTCAGAAGAAGTTTTGGACTACATATAGTCCGTATGTGTAGGAAACACCGTTCTTTTGTTCTCGGCACACTCATGTTTCCTGCGGTCTTAGAGACTCTGGAAAGCAAGAGCATGCTTCTCGCTCTAAAGCAGAGTGTGATCCATGGATGAGAACTATGCTGTGTGTTTCACTTCGGAATTGGAGTTAAATCCCAGGCTCTGAGTCTTCCTCCAGGCAAGACTTCGTTTCAGGTAAGGGCAGTCACTTTTCTGCTGAAACGAACTACATCGTTCCAGAAGCTCACACGTATCTCATCTTAACTGACAAGCATTGGATGTTAGAGGACCAGTGCTGTGTATCAGTTTCAGAAGCAGAGTTGGACTAGATATGGTCCATAAGTGTAGGAAACACCGTTCTTTTGTTCTCAGCACACTCACGTTTCCTGCTGTCTTAGAGACTCTAGAAAGCAAGAGCGTGCTTCTCGCTCTAAAGCAGAGTGTGATCCATGGATGGGAACTATGCTGTGTGTTTGCCTTCAGAAATGGAGTTAAATCCCAGGCTCTGAGTCTTCCTACAAGCAAGACTTCGTTTCAGGTAAGGGCAGTCACTTTTTAGCTCAAACGAACTACATCGTTCACGAAGCTCACACTTTTCTCACCTTAACAGACAAGCATTGGATGTTAGAGGACCAGTGCTTTGTATCAGTTTCAGAAGCAGAGTTGGACTATATAATGTCCGTATGTGTAGGAAACACCGTTCTTTTGTTCTCAGCAAAATCACGTTTCCTGCTGTATTAGAGACTCTAGAAAGCAAGAGTGTGCTTCTTGTTCGAAAGCAGAGTGTGATCAATGGATTATTACACTGCTGTGTGTTTTAATTCAGAAATGGAGTTAAATCCCAGGCTCTGAGTCTTCCTACAAGCAAGACTTCAATTCATGTAAGTGATGTCATTTTTCTGCTCAAACGAACTACATCGTTCATGAAGCTCACACGTTTCCCATCTTAACTTACAAGCATTGATTGTTAGACGGTCAGTGCTTTGTATCAGTTTCAGAAGCAGATTTGGACTACATATGGTCCCTATGTGTAGGAAACACCGTTCTTTTGTTCTGGGCACACTCAGATTTCCTGCTGTATTAGAGACTCTAGAAAGCAAGAGTGTGCTTCTCGCTCTAAAGCAGAGCATGATCCATGGATGAGAACTATGCTGTGTGTTTCCCTTCAGAAATGGAGTTAAATCCCAGGCTCTGTGTCTTCCTACAAGCAAGACTTCTTTTCGGGTAAGGGCAGTCACTTTTCAGTTCAAAGGAACTATATCATTCACAAAGCTCACACATTTCTCATCTTAACAGACAAGCATTGGATGTTAGAGGACCAGTGCTTTGTATCAGTTTAAGAAGCAGATTTGGACTAGATATAGTCCGTATGTGTAGGAAACACCGTTCTTTTGTTCTCAGCACACTCACGTTTCCTGCTGTCTTAGAGACTCTAGAAAGCAAGAGCGTGCTTCTCATTCTAAAGCAGAGTGTGATCCATGGATGAAAACTATGCTGTTTGTTTCACTTCAGAAAAGGAGTTAAATCCCAGGCTCTGAGTCTCCCTACAAGCAAGACTTCGTTTCAGGTGAGGGCAGTCACTTTTCTGCTCAAATGAACTACATCGTTCACGAAGCTCACACGTTTCTCATCTTAACTGACAAGCATTGGATATTAGAGGACCAGTGCATTCAATCAGTTTCAGAAGAAATTTTGGACTACATATAGTCCGTATGTGTAGGAAACACCGTTCTTTTGTTCTGGGCACACTCCGATATCCTGCTGTCTTAGGGACTCTAGAAAGCAAGAGTGTGCTTCTTGCTTTAAAGCAGAGTGTGATCCATTGATGAGAACTATGCTGTGTGTTTCACTTCAGAAATGGAGTTAAATCCCAGGCTCTGAGTCTTCCTACAAGCAAGACTTCGTTTCAGGTAAGGGCAGTCACTTTTCAGCTCAAACAAACTACATCGTTCACGAAGCTCACACGTTTCTCACCTTAACAGACAAGCATTGGATGTTAGAGGACCAGTGCTTTGTATCAGTTTCAGAAGCAGAGTTGGACTATATAATGTCCGTATGTGTAGGAAACACCAATCATTTAATCTGGGCCCACTCAGATTTCCTGCTGTATTAGAGACTCTAGAAAGCAAGAGTGTGCTTCTCGCTCTAAAGCAGAGTGTGATCCATGGATGAGAACTATGCTGTGTGTTTCTCTTCAGAAATGGACGTAAATCCCAGGCTCTGAGTCTTCCTACAAGCAAGACTTCGATTCAGGTAAGGGCAGTCACTTTTCAGCTCAAATGAACTACATCGTTCACTGAGCTCACGCGTTCTTCATCTTAAAGGACAAGCATTGGATGTTAGAGGGTCAGTGCTTTGTATCAGTTTCAGAAGCAGAGTTGGACTACATATGATCCATATGTGTAGGAAACCTCGGTCTTTTGTTCTGGGCACACTCACGTTTCCTGCTGTCTTAGAGACTCTAGAAAGCAAGAGTGTGCTTCTCGCTCTAAAGCAGAGCATGATCCATGGATGAGAACTATGCTGTGTGTTTCCCTTCAGAAATGGAGTTAAATCCCAGGCTCTGTGTCTTCCTACAAGCAAGACTTCTTTTCGGGTAAGGGCAGTCACTTTTTAGTTCAAAAGAACTATATCATTCACAAAGCTCACACGTTTCTCATCTTAACAGACAAGCATTGGATGTTAGAGGACCAGTGCTTTGTATCAGTTTAAGAAGCAGTTTTGGACTAGATATAGTCTGTATGTGTAGGAAACACCGTTCTTTTGTTCTCAGCACACTCACGTTTCCTGCTGTCTTAGAGACTCTAGAAAGCAAGAGCGTGCTTCTCGTTCTAAAGCAGAGTGTGATCCATGGATGAAAACTATGCTGTGTGTTTCACTTCAGAAAAGGAGTTAAATCCCAGGCTCTGAGTCTCCCTACAAGCAAGACTTCGTTTCAGGTGAGGGCAGTCACTTTTCTGCTCAAATGAACTACATCGTTCACGAAGCTCACACGTTTCTCATCTTAACTGACAAGCATTGGATGTTAGAGGACCAGTGCATTCAATCAGTTTCAGAAGAAATTTTGGACTACATATAGTCCGTATGTGTAGGAAACACCGTTCTTTTGTTCTCAGCTCACTCACGTTTCCTGCTGTCTTAGAGACTCTAGAAAGCAATTGCGTGCATCTCGCTCTAAAGCAGAGTGTGATCCATGGATGAGAACTATGCTGTGTGTTTGCCTTCAGAAATGGAGTTAAATCCCAGGCTCTGAGTCTTCCTACAAGCAAGACTTCGTTTCAGGTAAGGCCAGTCACTTTTCAGCTCAAACGAACTACATCGTTCACGAAGCTCACACGTTTCTCACCTTAACAGACAAGCATTGGATGTTAGAGGACCAGTGCTGTGTATCAGTTTCAGAAGCAGAGTTGGACTAGATATGGTCCATAAGTGTAGGAAACCCCAATCTTTTGTTCTCAGCACACTCACGTTTCCTGCTGTGTTAGAGAATCTAGAAAGCAAGAGCGTGCTTCTTGTTCTAAAGCAGAGTGTCATCAATGGATGAGAACACTGCTGTGTGTTTCAATTCAGAAATGGAGTTAAATCCCAGGCTCTGAGTCTTCCTACAAGCAAGACTTCAATTCAAGTAAGGGCAGTCACTTTTCTGCTCAAACGTACTACATCGTTCATGAAGCTCACACGTTTCTCATCTTAACAGACAAGCATAGGATGTTAGAGGACCAGTGCTTTGTATCAGTTTAAGAAGCAGATTTGGACTAGATATGGTCAGTCTGTGTAGGAAACACCGTTTTTTTTTTCTCAGCACACTCACGTTTCCTGCTGTCTTAGAGACTCTAGAAAGCAAGAGCGTGCTTCTCCTTCTAAAGCAGAGTGTGATCCATGGATGAAAACTATGCTGTGTGTTTCACTTCAGAAAAGGAGTTAAATCCCAGGCTCTGAGTCTCAGTACAAGCAAGACTTCGTTTCAGGTAAGGGCAGTCACTTTTCTGCTCAAACGAACTACATCTTTCACGAAGCTCACACGTTTCTCATCTTAACTGACAAGCATTGGATGTTAGAGGACCAGTGCATTCTCTCAGTTTCAGAAGAAATTTTGGACTACATATAGTCCGTATGTGCAGGAAACACTGTTCTTTTGTTCTGGGCACACTCAGATTTCCTGCTGTCGTAGAGACTCTAGAAAGCAAGAGTGTGCTTCTTGCTCTAAAGCAGAGTGTGATCCATGGATGAGAACTATGCTGTGTGTTTCCCTTCAGAAATGGACTTAAATCCCAGGCTCTGTGTCTTCCTACAAGCAAGACTTCTTTTCAGGTAAGAGCAGTCACTTTTCTGCTCAAACGAACTACATCTTTCACGAAGCTCACACGTTTCTCATCTTAACTGACAAGCATTGGATGTTAGAGGACCAGTGCATTCTATCAGTTTCAGAAGAAGTTTTGGACTACATATAGTCCGTATGTGTAGGAAACACCGTTCTTTTGTTCTGGGCACACTCATGTTTCCTGCGGTCTTAGAGACTCTGGAAAGCAAGAGCATGCTTCTCGCTCTAAAGCAGAGTGTGATCCATGGATGAGAACTATGCTGTGTGTTTCACTTCGGAATTGGAGTTAAATCCCAGGCTCTGAGTCTTCCTCCAGGCAAGACTTCGTTTCAGGTAAGGGCAGTCACTTTTCTGCTCAAACGAACTACATCGTTCCAGAAGCTCACACGTATCTCATCTTAACTGACAAGCATTGGATGTTAGAGGACCAGTGCTGTGTATCAGTTTCAGAAGCAGAGTTGGACTAGATATGGTCCATAAGTGTAGGAAACACCGTTCTTTTGTTCTCAGCACACTCACGTTTCCTGCTGTCTTAGAGACTCTAGAAAGCAAGAGCGTGCTTCTCGCTCTAAAGCAGAGTGTGATCCATGGATGAGAACTATGCTGTGTGTTTGCCTTCAGAAATGGAGTTAAATCCCAGTCTCTGAGTCTTCCTACAAGCAAGACTTCGTTTCAGGTAAGGGCAGTCACTTTTTAGCTCAAACGAACTACATCGTTCACGAAGCTCACACTTTTCTCACCTTAACAGACAAGCATTGGATGTTAGAGGACCAGTGCTTTGTATCAGTTTCAGAAGCAGATTTGGACTACATATTGTCCGTATGTGTAGGAAACACCAATCATTTATTCTGGGCCCACTCAGATTTCCTGCTGTATTAGAGACTCTAGAAAGCAAGAGTGTGCTTCTCGCTCTAAAGCAGAGTGTGATCCATGGATGAGAACTATGCTGTGTGTTTCCCTTCAGAAATGGACTTAAATCCCAGGCTCTGAGTCTTCCTACAAGCAAGACTTCGATTCAGGTAAGGGCAGTCACTTTTCAGCTCAAATGAACTACATGTTCACTGAGCTCACGCGTTCTTCATCTTAACTGACAAGCATTGGATGTTAGAGGGTCAGTGCTTTGTATCAGTGTCAGAAGCAGAGTTGGACTACATATGATCCATATGTGTAGGAAACCTCGGTCTTTTGTTCTGGGCACACTCACGTTTCATGCTGTCTTAGAGACTCTAGAAAGCAAGAGCGTGCTTCTCGTTCTAAAGCAGAGTGTGATCCATGGATGAAAACTATGCTGTGTGTTTCACTTCAGAAAAGGAGTTAAATCCCAGGCTCTGAGTCTCCCTTCAAGCAAGACTTCATTTCAGGTGAGGGCAGTCACTTTTTTGCTCAAATGAACTACATCGTTCACGAAGCTCACACGTTTCTCATCTTAACTGACAAGCATTGGATGTTAGAGGACCAGTGCATTCAATCAGTTTCAGAAGAAATTTTGGACTACATATAGTCCGTATGTGTAGGAAACACCGTTCTTTTGTTCTGGGCACACTCCGATATCCTGCTGGCTTAGAGACTCTAGAAAGCAAGAGTGTGCTTCTTGCTTTAAAGCAGAGTGTGATCCATGGATGAGAACTATGCTGTGTGTTTCACTTCAGAAATGGAGTTAAATCCCAGGCTCTGAGTCTTCCTACAAGCAAGACCTCGTTTCAGGTAAGGGCAGTCACTTTTCAGCTCAAACGAACTACATCGTTCACGAAGCTCACACGTTTCTCACCTTAACAGACAAGCATTGGATGTTAGAGGACCAGTGCTTTGTATCAGTTTCAGAAGCAGTTGGACTATATAATGTCTGTATGTGTAGGAAACACCGTTCCTTTGTTCTCAGCAAAATCACGTTTCCTGCTGTATTAGAGACTCTAGAAAGCAAGAGTGTGCTTCTTGCTTTAAAGCAGAGTGTGATCAATGGATGAGAACTACGCTGTGTGTTTCACTATAGAAATGGAGTTAAATCCCAGGCTCTGAGTCTTCCTACAAGCAAGACTTCGTTTCAGGTAATGGCAGTCACTTTTCTGCTCAAAAGAACTACATCGTTCATGAAGCTCACACGTTTCCCATCTTAACTGACAAGCATTGGATGTTAGAGGGTCAGTGCTTTGTATCAGTTTTAGAAGCAGATTTGGACTACATATTGTCCGTATGTGTAGGAAACACCAATCATTTATTCTGGGCCCACTCAGATTTCCTGCTGTATTAGAGACTCTAGAAAGCAAGAGTGTGCTTCTCGCTCTAAAGCAGAGTGTGATCCATGGATGAGAACTATGCTGTGTGTTTCCCTTCAGAAATGGACTTAAATCCCAGGCTCTGAGTCTTCCTACAAGCAAGACTTCGATTCAGGTAAGTGCAGTCACTTTTCAGCTCAAATGAACTACATCGTTCACTGAGCTCACGCGTTGTTCATCTTAACTGACAAGCATTGGATGTTAGAGGGTCAGTGCTTTGTATCAGTTTCAGAAGCAGAGTTGGACTACATATGATCCATGTGTATAGGAAACCTCGGTCTTTTGTTCTGGGCACACTCACATTTCCTGCTGTCTTAGAGACTCTAGAAAGCAAGAGTGTGCTTCTTGCTCTAAAGCAGAGTGTGATCCATGGATGAGAACTATGCTGTGTGTTTCCCTTCAGAAATGGAGTTAAATCCCAGGCTCTGTGTCTTCCTACACGCAAGACTTCTTTTCAGGTAAGAGCAGTCACTTTTCAGTTCAAAGGAACTATATCGTTCACAAAGCTCACACATTTCTCATCTTAACAGACAAGCATTGGATGTTAGAGGACCAGTGCTTTGTATCAGTTTAAGAAACAGATTTGGACTAGATATGGTCCGTATGTGTAGGAAACACTGTTCTTTTGTTCTCAGCACACTCACGTTTCCTGCTGTCTTAGAGACTCTAGAAAGCAAGAGCGTGCTTCTCGCTCTAAAGCAGAGTGTGATCCATGGATGAGAACTATGCTGTGTGTTTGCCTTCAGAAATGGAGTTAAATCCAAGGCTCTGAGTCTTCCTACAAGCAAGACTTCAATTCAGGTAAGGCAGTCACTTTTCTGCTCAAACGAACTACATCGTTCATGAAGCTCACACGTTTCCCATCTTAACTGACAAGCATTGGATGTTAGAGGACCAGTGCTTTGTATCAGTTTCAGAAGATGAGTTGGACTAGATATGGTCCGTATGTGTAGGAAACACCGTTCTTTTGTTCTCAGCACACTCACGTTTCCTGCTGTCTTAGAGAGTCTAGAAAGCAAGAGCGTGCTTCTCGCTCTAAAGCAGAGTGTGATCCATGGATGAGAACAATGCTGTGTGTTTGCCTTCAGAAATGGAGTTAAATCCCAGGCTCTGAGTCTTCCTACAAGCAAGACTTCGTTTCAGGTAAGGACAGTCGCTTTTCTGCTCAAACGAACTACATCGTTCACAGAGCTCACACGTTTCTCATCTTAACAGAAAAGCATTGGATGTTAGAGGACCAGTGTTTGTATCAGTTTAAGAAGCAGATTTGGACTAGATATGGTCCGTATGTGTAGGAAACACCATTCTTTTGTTCTCAGCACACTCACGTTTCCTGCTGTCTTAGAGACTCTAGAAAGCAAGAGCGTGCTTCTCGTTCTAAAGCAGAGTGTGATCCATGGATGAAAACTATGCTGTGTGTTTCACTTCAGAAAAGGAGTTAAATCCCAGGCTCTGAGTCTCCCTACAAGCAAGACTTCGTTTCAGGTAAGGGCAGTCACTTTTCTGCTCAAAAGAACTACATCTTTCACGAAGCTCACACGTTTCTCATCTTAACTGACAAGCATTGGATGTTAGAGGACCAGTGCATTCTATCAGTTTCAGAAGAAGTTTTAGACTACATATAGTCCGTATGTGTAGGAAACACCGTTCTTTTGTTCTCAGCAAAATCACGTTTCCTGCTGTATTAGAGACTCTAGAAAGCAAGAGTGTGCTTCTTGTTCTAAAGCAGAGTGTGATCAATGGATGATTACACTACTGTGTGTTTTACTTCAGAAATGTAGTTAAATCCCAGGCTCTGAGTCTTCCTACAAGCAAGACTTCAATTCATGTAAGGGCTGTCATTTTTCTGCTCAAACGAACTACATCGTTCATGAAGCTCACACATTTCCCATCTTAACTGACAAGCATTGGATGTTAGACGGTCAGTGCTTTGTATCAGTTTCAGAAGCAGATTTGGACTACATATGGTCCCTATGTGTAGGAAACACCGTTCTTTTGTTCTGGGCACACTCAGATTTCCTGCTTTATTAGAGACTCTAGAAAGCAAGAGTGTGCTTCTCGCTCTAAAGCAGAGCGTGATCCATGGATGAGAACTATGCTGTGTGTTTCCCTTCAGAAATGGACTTAAATCCCAGGCTCTGAGTCTTCCTACAAGCAAGACTTCTTTTCGGGTAAGGGCAGTCACTTTTCAGTTCAAAGGAACTATATCATTCACAAAGCTCACACGTTTCTCATCATAACAGAAAAGCATTGGATGTTAGAGGACCAGTGCTTTGTATCAGTTTAAGATGCAGATTTGGACTAGATATGGTCCGTATGTGTAGGAAACACCGTTCTTTTGTTCTCAGCACACTCACGTTTCCTGCTGTCTTAGAGACTCTAGAAAGCAAGAGCGTGCTTCTCGTTCTAAAGCAGAGTGTGATCCATGGATGAAAACTATGCTGTGTGTTTCACTTCAGAAAAGGAGTTAAATCCCAAGCTCTGAGTCTCCCTACAAGCAAGACTTCGTTTCAGGTAAGGGCAGTCACTTTTCTGCTCAAACGAACTACATCTTTCACGAAGCTCACACGATTCTCATCTTAACTGACAAGCATTGGATGTTAGAGGGTCAATGATTTATATCAGTTTCAGAACCATATTTGGACTGGATATGGTCCATATGTGTAGGAAACACCGTTCTATTGTTCTGGGCACACTCAAATTTCCTGCTGTCTTGGAGACTCTAGAAAGCAAGAGTGTGCTTCTCGCTCTAACCACAGTGTGATCCATGGATGAATACTATCCTGTGTGTTTCCCTTCAGAAATGGAGTTAAATCCCAGGCTCTGTGTCTTCCTACAAGCAAGACTTCGTTTCAGGTAAGGGTAGTCACTTTTCAGTTCAAAGGAACTACATCGTTCATGAAGCTCACACGTTTCCCATCTTAACTGACAAGCATTGGATTTTAGAGGACCTGTGCATTGTATCAGTTTCAGAAGAAGTTTTGGACTAAATATAGTCCGTATGTGTTGGAAACACCGTTCTTTTGTTCTGGGCACACTCAGATTTCCTGCTGTCTTAGAGACTTTAGAAAGAAAGAACGTGCTTCTCGCTCTAAAGCAGAGTGTGATCCATGGATGAGAACTATGCTGTGTGTTTCCCTTCAGAAATGGAGTTAAATCCTTGCTCTGTGTCTTCCTACAGGCAAGACTTCGTTTCAGGTAAGGGCAGTCACTTTTCAGCTCAAACGAACTACATCGTTCACGAAGCTCACACGTTTCTCATCTTAACAGACAAGCATTGGATGTTAGAGGACCAGTGCTTTGTATCAGTTTCAGAAGCAGAGTTAGACTATATAATGTCCGTATGTGTAGGAAACACCATTCTTTTATTCTCAGCAAAATCACGTTTCCTGCTTTCTTAGAGACTCTAGAAAGCAAGAGTGTGCTTCTTGTTCTAAAGCAGAGTGTGATCAATGGATGATTATACTGCTGTGTGTTTTACTTCAGAAATGGAGTTAAATCCCAGGCTCTGAGTCTTCCTACAAGCAAGACTTCAATTCAGGTAAGGGCAGTCACTTTTCTGCTCAAACGAACTACATCGTTCATGAAGCTCACACGTTTCCCATCTTAACTGACAAGCATTGGATGTTAGAGGACCAGTGCTGTGTATCAGTTTCAGAAGCAGAGTTGGACTAGATATGGTCCATAAGTGTAGGAAACCCCGATCTTTTGTTCTCAGCACACTCACGTTTCCTGCTGTGTTAGAGACTCTAGAAAGCAAGAGCGTGCTTCTTGTTCTGAAGCAGAGTGTCATCAATGGATGAGAACACTGCTGTGTGTTTCAATTCAGAAATGGAGTTAAATCCCAGGCTCTGAGTCTTCCTACAAGCAAGACTTCAATTCAGGTAAGGGCAGTCACTTTTCTGCTGAAACGAACTACATCGTTCATGAAGCTCACACGTTTCTCATCTTAACAGACAAGCATAGGATGTTAGAGGACCAGTGCTTTGTATCAGTTTAAGAAGCAGATTTGGACTAGATATGGTCAGTCTGTGTAGGAAACACCGTTTTTTTTTCTCAGCACACTCACGTTTCCTGCTGTCTTAGAGACTCTAGAAAGCAAGAGCGTGCTTCTCCTTCTAAAGCAGAGTGTGATCCATGGATGAAAACTATGCTGTGTGTTTCACTTCAGAAAAGGAGTTAAATCCCAGGCTCTGAGTCTCCCTACAAGCAAGACTTCGTTTCAGGTAAGGGCAGTCACTTTTCTGCTCAAACGAACTACATCTTTCACGAAGCTCACACGTTTCTCATCTTAACTGACAAGCATTGGATGTTAGAGGACCAGTGCATTCTATCAGTTTCAGAAGAAGTTTTGGACTAAATATATTCCGTATGTGTAGGAAACACCGTTCTTTTGTTCTGGGCACACTCAGATTTCCTGCTGTCTTAGAGACTCTAGAAAGCAATTGCGTGCATCTCGCTCTAAAGCAGAGTGTGATCCATGGATGAGAACTATGCTGTGTGTTTGCCTTCAGAAATGGAGTTAAATCCCAGGCTCTGAGTCTTCCTACAAGCAAGACTTCGTTTCAGGTAAGGCCAGTCACTTTTCAGCTCAAACGAACTACATCGTTCACGAAGCTCACACGTTTCTCACCTTAACAGACAAGCATTGGATGTTAGAGGACCAGTGCTGTGTATCAGTTTCAGAAGCAGAGTTGGACTAGATATGGTCCATAAGTGTAGGAAACCCCAATCTTTTGTTCTCAGCACACTCACGTTTCCTGCTGTGTTAGAGACTCTAGAAAGCAAGAGCGTGCTTCTTGTTCTAAAGCAGAGTGTCATCAATGGATGAGAACACTGCTGTGTGTTTCAATTCAGAAATGGAGTTAAATCCCAGGCTCTGAGTCTTCCTACAAGCAAGACTTCAATTCAAGTAATGGCAGTCACTTTTCTGCTCAAACGTACTACATCGTTCATGAAGCTCACACGTTTCTCATCTTAACAGACAAGCATAGGATGTTAGAGGACCAGTGCTTTGTATCAGTTTAAGAAGCAGATTTGGACTAGATATGGTCAGTCAGTGTAGGAAACACCGTTTTTTTTTCTCAGCACACTCACGTTTCCTGCTGTCTTAGAGACTCTAGAAAGCAAGAGCGTGCTTCTCCTTCTAAAGCAGAGTGTGATCCATGGATGAAAACTATGCTGTGTGTTTCACTTCAGAAAAGGAGTTAAATCCCAGGCTCTGAGTCTCCCTACAAGCAAGACTTCGTTTCAGGTAAGGGCAGTCACTTTTCTGCTCAAACGAACTACATCTTTCACGAAGCTCACACGTTTCTCATCTTAACTGACAAGCATTGGATGTTAGAGGACCAGTGCATTCTCTCAGTTTCAGAAGAAATTTTGGACTACATATAGTCCGTATGTGCAGGAAACACTGTTCTTTTGTTCTGGGCACACTCAGATTTCCTGCTGTCGTAGAGACTCTAGAAAGCAAGAGTGTGCTTCTTGCTCTAAAGCAGAGTGTGATCCATGGATGAGAACTATGCTGTGTGTTTCCCTTCAGAAATGGACTTAAATCCCAGGCTCTGTGTCTTCCTACAAGCAAGACTTCTTTTCAGGTAAGAGCAGTCACTTTTCTGCTCAAACGAACTACATCTTTCACGAAGCTCACACGTTTCTCATCTTAACTGACAAGCATTGGATGTTAGAGGACCAGTGCATTCTATCAGTTTCAGAAGAAGTTTTGGACTACATATAGTCCGTATGTGTAGGAAACACCGTTCTTTTGTTCTGGGCACACTCATGTTTCCTGCGGTCTTAGAGACTCTGGAAAGCAAGAGCATGCTTCTCGCTCTAAAGCAGAGTGTGATCCATGGATGAGAACTATGCTGTGTGTTTCACTTCGGAATTGGAGTTAAATCCCAGGCTCTGAGTCTTCCTCCAGGCAAGACTTCGTTTCAGGTAAGGGCAGTCACTTTTCTGCTCAAACGAACTACATCGTTCCAGAAGCTCACACGTATCTCATCTTAACTGACAAGCATTGGATGTTAGAGGACCAGTGCTGTGTATCAGTTTCAGAAGCAGAGTTGGACTAGATATGGTCCATAAGTGTAGGAAACACCGTTCTTTTGTTCTCAGCACACTCACGTTTCCTGCTGTCTTAGAGACTCTAGAAAGCAAGAGCGTGCTTCTCGCTCTAAAGCAGAGTGTGATCCATGGATGAGAACTATGCTGTGTGTTTGCCTTCAGAAATGGAGTTAAATCCCAGTCTCTGAGTCTTCCTACAAGCAAGACTTCGTTTCAGGTAAGGGCAGTCACTTTTTAGCTCAAACGAACTACATCGTTCACGAAGCTCACACTTTTCTCACCTTAACAGACAAGCATTGGATGTTAGAGGACCAGTGCTTTGTATCAGTTTCAGAAGCAGAGTTGGACTATATAATGTCCGTATGTGTAGGAAACACCGTTCTTTTGTTCTCAGCAAAATCACGTTTCCTGCTGTATTAGAGACTCTAGAAAGCAAGAGTGTGCTTCTTGTTCGAAAGCAGAGTGTGATCAATGGATTATTACACTGCTGTGTGTTTTACTGCAGAAATGGAGTTAAATCCCAGGCTCTGAGTCTTCCTACAAGCAAGACTTCAATTCATGTAAGTGATGTCATTTTTCTGCTCAAACGAACTACATCGTTCATGAAGCTCACACGTTTCCCATCTTAACTGACAAGCATTGATTGTTAGAGGGTCAGTGCTTTGTATCAGTTTTAGAAGCAGATTTGGACTACATATTGTCCGTATGTGTAGGAAACACCAATCATTTATTCTGGGCCCACTCAGATTTCCTGCTGTATTAGAGACTCTAGAAAGCAAGAGTGTGCTTCTCGCTCTAAAGCAGAGTGTGATCCATGGATGAGAACTATGCTGTGTGTTTCCCTTCAGAAATGGACTTAAATCCCAGGCTCTGAGTCTTCCTACAAGCAAGACTTCGATTCAGGTAAGGGCAGTCACTTTTCAGCTCAAATGAACTACATGTTCACTGAGCTCACGCGTTCTTCATCTTAACTGACAAGCATTGGATGTTAGAGGGTCAGTGCTTTGTATCAGTTTCAGAAGCAGAGTTGGACTACATATGATCCATATGTGTAGGAAACCTCGGTCTTTTGTTCTGGGCACACTCACGTTTCCTGCTGTCTTAGAGACTCTAGAAAGCAAGAGTGTGCTTCTCGCTCTAAAGCAGAACATGATCCATGGATGAGAACTATGCTGTGTGTTTCCCTTCAGAAATGGACTTAAATCCCAGGCTCTGTGTCTTCCTACAAGCAAGACTTCTTTTCGGGTAAGGGCAGTCACTTTTCAGTTCAAAGGAACTATATCATTCACAAAACTCACACGTTTCTCATCTTAACAGACAAGCATTGGATGTTAGAGGACCAGTGCTTTGTATCAGTTTAAGAAGCAGATTTGGACTAGATATAGTCCGTATGTGTAGGAAACACCGTTCTTTTGTTCTCAGCACACTCACGTTTCATGCTGTCTTAGAGACTCTAGAAAGCAAGAGCGTGCTTCTCGTTCTAAAGCAGAGTGTGATCCATGGATGAAAACTATGCTGTGTGTTTCACTTCAGAAAAGGAGTTAAATCCCAGGCTCTGAGTCTCCCTTCAAGCAAGACTTCATTTCAGGTGAGGGCAGTCACTTTTTTGCTCAAATGAACTACATCGTTCACGAAGCTCACACGTTTCTCATCTTAACTGACAAGCATTGGATGTTAGAGGACCAGTGCATTCAATCAGTTTCAGAAGAAATTTTGGACTACATATAGTCCGTATGTGTAGGAAACACCGTTCTTTTGTTCTGGGCACACTCCGATATCCTGCTGTCTTAGAGACTCTAGAAAGCAAGAGTGTGCTTCTTGCTTTAAAGCAGAGTGTGATCCATGGATGAGAACTATGCTGTGTGTTTCACTTCAGAAATGGAGTTAAATCCCAGGCTCTGAGTCTTCCTACAAGCAAGACCTCGTTTCAGGTAAGGGCAGTCACTTTTCAGCTCAAACGAACTACATCATTCACGAAGCTCACACGTTTCTCACCTTAACAGACAAGCATTGGATGTTAGAGGACCAGTGCTTTGTATCAGTTTCAGAAGCAGAGTTGGACTATATAATGTCTGTATGTGTAGGAAACACCGTTCCTTTGTTCTCAGCAAAATCACGTTTCCTGCTGTATTAGAGACTCTAGAAAGCAAGAGTGTGCTTCTTGCTTTAAAGCAGAGTGTGATCAATGGATGAGAACTACGCTGTGTGTTTCACTTCAGAAATGGAGTTAAATCCCAGGCTCTGAGTCTTCCTACAAGCAAGACTTCGTTTCAGGTAATGGCAGTCACTTTTCTGCTCAAACGAACTACATCGTTCATGAAGCTCACACGTTTCCCATCTTAACTGACAAGCATTGGATGTTAGAGGGTCAGTGCTTTGTATCAGTTTTAGAAGCAGATTTGGACTACATATTGTCCGTATGTGTAGGAAACACCAATCATTTATTCTGGGCCCACTCAGATTTCCTGCTGTATTAGAGACTCTAGAAAGCAAGAGTGTGCTTCTCGCTCTAAAGCAGAGTGTGATCCATGGATGAGAACTATGCTGTGTGTTTCCCTTCAGAAATGGACTTAAATCCCAGGCTCTGAGTCTTCCTACAAGCAAGACTTCGATTCAGGTAAGTGCAGTCACTTTTCAGCTCAAATGAACTACATCGTTCACTGAGCTCACGCGTTCTTCATCTTAACTGACAAGCATTGGATGTTAGAGGGTCAGTGCTTTGTATCAGTTTCAGAAGCAGAGTTGGACTACATATGATCCATGTGTGTAGGAAACCTCGGTCTTTTGTTCTGGCCACACTCACGTTTCCTGCTGTCTTAGAGACTCTAGAAAGCAAGAGTGTGCTTCTCGCTCTAAAGCAGAGCATGATCCATGGATGAGAACTATGCTGTGTGTTTCCCTTCAGAAATGGACTTAAATCCCTGGCTCTGTGTCTTCCTACAAGCAAGACTTCTTTTCGGGTAAGGGCAGTCACTTTTCAGTTCAAAGGAACTATATCATTCACAAAACTCACACGTTTCTCATCTTAACAGACAAGCATTGGATGTTAGAGGACCAGTGCTTTGTATCAGTTTAAGAAGCAGATTTGGACTAGATATAGTCCGTATGTGTAGGAAACACCGTTCTTTTGTTCTCAGCACACTCACGTTTCATGCTGTCTTAGAGACTCTAGAAAGCAAGAGTGTGCTTCTTGCTTTAAAGCAGAGTGTGATCAATGGATGAGAACTATGCTGTGTGTTTCACTTCAGAAAAGGAGTTAAATCCCAGGCTCTGAGTCTCCCTTCAAGCAAGACATCATTTCAGGTGAGGGCAGTCACTTTTTTGCTCAAATGAACTACATCGTTCACGAAGCTCACACGTTTCTCATCTTAACTGACAAGCATTGGATGTTAGAGGACCAGTGCATTCAATCAGTTTCAGAAGAAATTTTGGACTACATATAGTCCGTATGTGTAGGAAACACCGTTCTTTTGTTCTGGGCACACTCCGATATCCTGCTGTCTTAGAGACTCTAGAAAGCAAGAGTGTGCTTCTTGCTTTAAAGCAGAGTGTGATCCATGGATGAGAACTATGCTGTGTGTTTCACTTCAGAAATGGAGTTAAATCCCAGGCTCTGAGTCTTCCTACAAGCAAGACCTCGTTTCAGGTAAGGGCAGTCACTTTTCAGCTCAAACGAACTACATCATTCACGAAGCTCACACGTTTCTCACCTTAACAGACAAGCATTGGATGTTAGAGGACCAGTGCTTTGTATCAGTTTCAGAAGCAGAGTTGGACTATATAATGTCTGTATGTGTAGGAAACACCGTTCCTTTGTTCTCAGCAAAATCACGTTTCCTGCTGTATTAGAGACTCTAGAAAGCAAGAGTGTGCTTCTTGCTTTAAAGCAGAGTGTGATCAATGGATGAGAACTACGCTGTGTGTTTCACTTCAGAAATGGAGTTAAATCCCAGGCTCTGAGTCTTCCTACAAGCAAGACTTCGTTTCAGGTAATGGCAGTCACTTTTCTGCTCAAACGAACTACATCGTTCATGAAGCTCACACGTTTCCCATCTTAACTGACAAGCATTGGATGTTAGAGGGTCAGTGCTTTGTATCAGTTTTAGAAGCAGATTTGGACTACATATTGTCTGTATGTGTAGGAAACACCAATCATTTATTCTGGGCCCACTCAGATTTCCTGCTGTATTAGAGACTCTAGAAAGCAAGAGTGTGCTTCTCGCTCTAAAGCAGAGTGTGATCCATGGATGAGAACTATGCTGTGTGTTTCCCTTCAGAAATGGACTTAAATCCCAGGCTCTGAGTCTTCCTACAAGCAATACTTCGATTCAGGTAAGTGCAGTCACTTTTCAGCTCAAATGAACTACATCGTTCACTGAGCTCACGCGTTCTTCATCTTAACTGACAAGCATTGGATGTTAGAGGGTCAGTGCTTTGTATCAGTTTCAGAAGCAGAGTTGGACTACATATGATCCATGTGTGTAGGAAACCTCGGTCTTTTGTTCTGGGCACACTCACATTTCCTGCTGTCTTAGAGACTCTAGAAAGCAAGAGTGTGCTTCTTGCTCTAAAGCAGAGTGTGATCCATGGATGAGAAGTATGCTGTGTGTTTCCCTTCAGAAATGGAGTTAAATCCCAGGCTCTGTGTCTTCCTACAAGCAAGACTTCTTTTCAGGTAAGAGCAGTCACTTTTCAGTTCAAAGGAACTATATCGTTCACAAAGCTCACACATTTCTCATCTTAACAGACAAGCATTGGATGTTAGAGGACCAGTGCTTTGTATCAGTTTAAGAAACAGATTTGGACTAGATATGGTCCGTATGTGTAGGAAACACTGTTCTTTTGTTCTCAGCACACTCACGTTTCCTGCTGTCTTAGAGACTCTAGAAAGCAAGAGCGTGCTTCTCGCTCTAAAGCAGAGTGTGATCCATGGATGAGAACTATGCTGTGTGTTTGCCTTCAGAAATGGAGTTAAATCCAAGGCTCTGAGTCTTCCTACAAGCAAGACTTCAATTCAGGTAAGGCAGTCACTTTTCTGCTCAAACGAACTACATCGTTCATGAAGCTCACACGTTTCCCATCTTAACTGACAAGCATTGGATGTTAGAGGACCAGTGCTTTGTATCAGTTTCAGAAGATGAGTTGGACTAGATATGGTCCGTATGTGTAGGAAACACCGTTCTTTTGTTCTCAGCACACTCACGTTTCCTGCTGTCTTAGAGAGTCTAGAAAGCAAGAGCGTGCTTCTCGCTCTAAAGCAGAGTGTGATCCATGGATGAGAACAATGCTGTGTGTTTGCCTTCAGAAATGGAGTTAAATCCCAGGCTCTGAGTCTTCCTACAAGCAAGACTTCGTTTCAGGTAAGGACAGTCGCTTTTCTGCTCAAACGAACTACATCGTTCACAGAGCTCACACGTTTCTCATCTTAACAGAAAAGCATTGGATGTTAGAGGACCAGTGTTTGTATCAGTTTAAGAAGCAGATTTGGACTAGATATGGTCCGTATGTGTAGGAAACACCATTCTTTTGTTCTCAGCACACTCACGTTTCCTGCTGTCTTAGAGACTCTAGAAAGCAAGAGCGTGCTTCTCGTTCTAAAGCAGAGTGTGATCCATGGATGAAAACTATGCTGTGTGTTTCACTTCAGAAAAGGAGTTAAATCCCAGGCTCTGAGTCTCCCTACAAGCAAGACTTCGTTTCAGGTAAGGGCAGTCACTTTTCTGCTCAAAAGAACTACATCTTTCACGAAGCTCACACGTTTCTCATCTTAACTGACAAGCATTGGATGTTAGAGGACCAGTGCATTCTATCAGTTTCAGAAGAAGTTTTAGACTACATATAGTCCGTATGTGTAGGAAACACCGTTCTTTTGTTCTCAGCAAAATCACGTTTCCTGCTGTATTAGAGACTCTAGAAAGCAAGAGTGTGCTTCTTGTTCTAAAGCAGAGTGTGATCAATGGATGATTACACTACTGTGTGTTTTACTTCAGAAATGTAGTTAAATCCCAGGCTCTGAGTCTTCCTACAAGCAAGACTTCAATTCATGTAAGGGCTGTCATTTTTCTGCTCAAACGAACTACATCGTTCATGAAGCTCACACATTTCCCATCTTAACTGACAAGCATTGGATGTTAGACGGTCAGTGCTTTGTATCAGTTTCAGAAGCAGATTTGGACTACATATGGTCCCTATGTGTAGGAAACACCGTTCTTTTGTTCTGGGCACACTCAGATTTCCTGCTTTATTAGAGACTCTAGAAAGCAAGAGTGTGCTTCTCGCTCTAAAGCAGAGCGTGATCCATGGATGAGAACTATGCTGTGTGTTTCCCTTCAGAAATGGACTTAAATCCCAGGCTCTGAGTCTTCCTACAAGCAAGACTTCTTTTCGGGTAAGGGCAGTCACTTTTCAGTTCAAAGGAACTATATCATTCACAAAGCTCACACGTTTCTCATCATAACAGAAAAGCATTGGATGTTAGAGGACCAGTGCTTTGTATCAGTTTAAGATGCAGATTTGAACTAGATATGGTCCGTATGTGTAGGAAACACCGTTCTTTTGTTCTCAGCACACTCACGTTTCCTGCTGTCTTAGATACTCTAGAAAGCAAGAGCGTGCTTCTCGTTCTAAAGCAGAGTGTGATCCATGGATGAAAACTATGCTGTGTGTTTCACTTCAGAAAAGGAGTTAAATCCCAAGCTCTGAGTCTCCCTACAAGCAAGACTTCGTTTCAGGTAAGGGCAGTCACTTTTCTGCTCAAACGAACTACATCTTTCACGAAGCTCACACGTTTCTCATCTTAACTGACAAGCATTGGATGTTAGAGGGTCAATGATTTATATCAGTTTCAGAAGCATATTTGGACTGGATATGGTCCATATGTGTAGGAAACACCGTTCTATTGTTCTGGGCACACTCAAATTTCCTGCTGTCTTGGAGACTCTAGAAAGCAAGAGTGTGCTTCTCGCTCTAACCACAGTGTGATCCATGGATGAATACTATCCTGTGTGTTTCCCTTCAGAAATGGAGTTAAATCCCAGGCTCTGTGTCTTCCTACAAGCAAGACTTCGTTTCAGGTAAGGGTAGTCACTTTTCAGTTCAAAGGAACTACATCGTTCATGAAGCTCACACGTTTCCCATCTTAACTGACAAGCATTGGATTTTAGAGGACCTGTGCATTGTATCAGTTTCAGAAGAAGTTTTGGACTAAATATAGTCCGTATGTGTTGGAAACACCGTTCTTTTGTTCTGGGCACACTCAGATTTCCTGCTGTCTTAGAGACTTTAGAAAGAAAGAACGTGCTTCTCGCTCTAAAGCAGAGTGTGATCCATGGATGAGAACTATGCTGTGTGTTTCCCTTCAGAAATGGAGTTAAATCCTTGCTCTGTGTCTTCCTACAGGCAAGACTTCGTTTCAGGTAAGGGCAGTCACTTTTCAGCTCAAACGAACTACATCGTTCACGAAGCTCACACGTTTCTCATCTTAACAGACAAGCATTGGATGTTAGAGGACCAGTGCTTTGTATCAGTTTCAGAAGCAGAGTTAGACTATATAATGTCCGTATGTGTAGGAAACACCATTCTTTTATTCTCAGCAAAATCACGTTTCCTGCTTTCTTAGAGACTCTAGAAAGCAAGAGTGTGCTTCTTGTTCTAAAGCAGAGTGTGATCAATGGATGATTATACTGCTGTGTGTTTTACTTCAGAAATGGAGTTAAATCCCAGGCTCTGAGTCTTCCTACAAGCAAGACTTCAATTCAGGTAAGGGCAGTCACTTTTCTGCTCAAACGAACTACATCGTTCATGAAGCTCACACGTTTCCCATCTTAACTGACAAGCATTGGATGTTAGAGGACCAGTGCTGTGTATCAGTTTCAGAAGCAGAGTTGGACTAGATATGGTCCATAAGTGTAGGAAACCCCGATCTTTTGTTCTCAGCACACTCACGTTTCCTGCTGTGTTAGAGACTCTAGAAAGCAAGAGCGTGCTTCTTGTTCTGAAGCAGAGTGTCATCAATGGATGAGAACACTGCTGTGTGTTTCAATTCAGAAATGGAGTTAAATCCCAGGCTCTGAGTCTTCCTACAAGCAAGACTTCAATTCAGGTAAGGGCAGTCACTTTTCTGCTGAAACGAACTACATCGTTCATGAAGCTCACACGTTTCTCATCTTAACAGACAAGCATAGGATGTTAGAGGACCAGTGCTTTGTATCAGTTTAAGAAGCAGATTTGGACTAGATATGGTCAGTCTGTGTAGGAAACACCGTTTTTTTTTCTCAGCACACTCACGTTTCCTGCTGTCTTAGAGACTCTAGAAAGCAAGAGCGTGCTTCTCCTTCTAAAGCAGAGTGTGATCCATGGATGAAAACTATGCTGTGTGTTTCACTTCAGAAAAGGAGTTAAATCCCAGGCTCTGAGTCTCCCTACAAGCAAGACTTCGTTTCAGGTAAGGGCAGTCACTTTTCTGCTCAAACGAACTACATCTTTCACGAAGCTCACATGTTTCTCATCTTAACTGACAAGCATTGGATGTGAGAGGACCAGTGCATTCTCTCAGTTTCAGAAGAAGATTTGGACTACATATAGTCCGTATGTGTAGGAAACACCGTTCTTTTGTTCTGGGCACACTCAGATTTCCTGCTGTCTTAGAGACTCTAGAAAGCAAGAGTGTGCTTCTTGCTCTAAAGCAGAGTGTGATCCATGGATGAGAACTATGCTGTGTGTTTCCCTTCAGAAATGGACTTAAATCCCAGGCTCTGTGTCTTCCTACAAGAAAGACTTCTTTTCAGGTAAGAGCAGTCACTTTTCAGTTCAAAGGAACTATATCGTTCACAAAGCTCACACGTTTCTCATCTTAACAGACAAGCATTGGATGTTAGAGGACCAGTGCTTTGTATCAGTTTACGAAGCAGATTTGGACTAGATATGGTCCGTATGTGTAGGAAGCACTGTTCTTTTGTTCTCAGCACACTCACGTTTCCTGCTGTCTTAGAGACTCTAGAAAGCAAGAGCGTGCTTCTCGTTCTAAAGCAGTGTGTGATCCATGGATGAAAACTATGCTGTGTGTTTCACTTCAGAAAAGGAGTTAAATCCCATGCTCTGAGTCTCCCTACAAGCAAGACTTCGTTTCAGGTAAGGGCAGTCACTTTTCTGCTCAAACGAACTACATCTTTCACGAAGCTCACACGTTTCTCATCTTAACTGACAAGCATTGGATGTTAGAGGACCAGTGCATTCTATCAGTTTCAGAAGAAGTTTTGGACTAAATATATTCCGTATGTGTAGGAAACACCGTTCTTTTGTTCTGGGCACACTCAGATTTCCTGCTGTCTTAGAGACTCTAGAAAGCAAGAGTGTGCTTCTTGCTCTAAAGCAGAGTGTGATCCATGGATGAGAACTATGCTGTGTGTTTCACTTCGGAATTGGAGTTAAATCCCAGGCTCTGAGTCTTCCTCCAAGCAAGACTTCGTTTCATGTAAGGGCAGTCACTTTTCTGCTCAAACGAACTACATCGTTCCAGAAGCTCACACGTTTCTCATCTTAACTGACAAGCATTGGATGTTAGAGGACCAGTGCTGTGTATCAGTTTCAGAAGCAGAGTTGGACTAGATATGGTCCATAAGTGTAGGAAACACCGTTCTTTTGTTCTCAGCTCACTCACGTTTCCTGCTGTCTTAGAGACTCTAGAAAGCAAGAGCGTGCTTCTCGCTCTAAAGCAGAGTGTGATCCATGGATGAGAACTATGCTGTGTGTTTGCCTTCAGAAATGGAGTTAAATCCCAGGCTCTGAGTCTTCCTACAAGCAAGACTTCGTTTCAGGTAAGGCCAGTCACTTTTCAGCTCAAACGAACTACATCGTTCATGAAGCTCACACGTTTCTCACCTTAACAGACAAGCATTGGATGTTAGAGGACCAGTGCTGTGTATCAGTTTCAGAAGCAGAGTTGGACTAGATATGGTCCATAAGTGTAGGAAACCCCGATCTTTTGTTCTCAGCACACTCACGTTTCCTGCTGTGTTAGAGAATCTAGAAAGCAAGAGCGTGCTTCTTGTTCTAAAGCAGAGTTTCATCAATGGATGAGAACACTGCTGTGTGTTTGCCTTCAGAAATGGAGTTAAATCCCAGGCTCTGAGTTTTCCTACAAGCAAGACTTCGTTTCAGGTAAGGCCAGTCACTTTTAAGCTCAAACGAACTACATCGTTCACGAAGCTCACACGTTTCTCATCTTAACTGACAAGCATAGGATGTTAGAGGACCAGTGCTTTGTATCAGTTTAAGAAGCAGATTTGGACTAGATATGGTCAGTCTGTGTAGCAAACACCGGTTTTTTTTCTCAGCACACTCACGTTTCCTGCTGTCTTAGAGACTCTAGAAAGCAAGAGCGTGCTTCTCCTTCTAAAGCAGAGTGTGATCCATGGATGAAAACTATGCTGTGTCTTTCACTTCAGAAAAGGAGTTAAATCCCAGGCTCTGAGTCTCCCTACAAGCAAGACATCGTTTCAGGTAAGGTCAGTCACTTTTCTGCTCAAACGAACTACATCTTTCACGAAGCTCACACGTTTCTCATCTTAACTGACAAGCATTGGATGTTAGAGGACCAGTGCATTCTCTCAGTTTCAGAAGAAATTTTGGACTACATATAGTCCGTATGTGTAGGAAACACCGTTTTTTTTTCTGGGCACACTCAGATTTCCTGCTGTCTTAGAGACTCTAGAAAGCAAGAGTGTGCTTCTTGCTCTAAAGCAGAGTGTGATCCATGGATGAGAACTATGCTGTGTGTTTCCCTTCAGAAATGGACTTAAATCCCAGGCTCTGTGTCTTCCTACAAGCAAGACTTCTTTTCAGGTAAGAGCAGTCTCTTTTCTGCTTAAACGAACTACATCTTTCACGAAGCTCACACGTTTCTCATCTTAACTGACAAGCATTGGATGTTAGAGGACCAGTGCATTCTATCAGTTTCAGAAGAACTTTTGGACTACATATAGTCCGTATGTGTAGGAAACACCATTCTTTTGTTCTCAGCACACTCATGTTTCCTGCGGTCTTAGAGACTCTGGAAAGCAAGAGCATGCTTCTCGCTCTAAAGCAGAGTGTGATCCATGGATGAGAACTATGCTGTGTGTTTGCCTTCAGAAATGGAGTTAAATCCCAGGCTCTGTGTCTTCCTACAAGCAAGACTTCGCTTCAGGTAAGGACAGTCGCTTTTCTGCTCAAACGAACTACATCGTTCACAGAGCTCACACGTTTCTCATCTTAACTGACAAGCATTGGATGTTAGAGGGTCAATGATTTATATCAGTTTCAGAAGCATATTTGGACTGGATATGGTCCATATGTGTAGGAAACACCGTTCTATTGTTCTGGGCACACTCAAATTTCCTGCTGTCTTGGAGACTCTAGAAAGCAAGAGTGTGCTTCTCGCTCTAACCACAGTGTGATCCATGGATGAATACTATCCTGTGTGTTTCCCTTCAGAAATGGAGTTAAATCCCAGGCTCTGTGTCTTCCTACAAGCAAGACTTCGTTTCAGGTAAGGCTAGTCACTTTTCTTCTCAAACGAACTACATCGTTCATGAAGCTCACATGTTTCTCATCTTAACAGACAAGCATCGGATGTTAGAGGACCAGTGCTTTGTATCAGTTTCAGAAGCAGAGTTGGACTATATAATGTCCGTATGTGTAGGAAACACCGTTCTTTTGTTCTCAGCAAAATCACGTTTCCTGCTGTATTAGAGACTCTAGAAAGCAAGAGTGTGCTTCTTGTTCTAAAGCAGAGTGTGATCAATGGATGATTACACTACTGTGTGTTTTACTTCAGAAATGTAGTTAAATGCAGGCTCTGAGTCTTCCTACAAGCAAGACTTCAATTCATGTAAGGGCTGTCATTTTTCTGCTCAAACGAACTACATCGTTCATGAAGCTCACACATTTCCCATCTTAACTGACAAGCATTGGATGTTAGACGGTCAGTGCTTTGTATCAGTTTCAGAAGCAGATTTGGACTACATATGGTCCCTATGTGTAGGAAACACCGTTCTTTTGTTCTGGGCACACTCAGATTTCCTGCTTTATTAGAGACTCTAGAAAGCAAGAGTGTGCTTCTCGCTCTAAAGCAGAGCGTGATCCATGGATGAGAACTATGCTGTGTGTTTCCCTTCAGAAATGGACTTTAATCCCAGGCTCTGAGTCTTCCTACAAGCAAGACTTCTTTTCGGGTAAGGGCAGTCACTTTTCAGTTCAAAGGAACTATATCATTCACAAAGCTCACACGTTTCTCATCATAACAGAAAAGCATTGGATGTTAGAGGACCAGTGCTTTGTATCAGTTTAAGATGCAGATTTGGACTAGATATGGTCCGTATGTGTAGGAAACACCGTTCTTTTGTTCTCAGCACACTCACGTTTCCTGCTGTCTTAGAGACTCTAGAAAGCAAGAGCGTGCTTCTCGTTCTAAAGCAGAGTGTGATCCATGGATGAAAACTATGCTGTGTGTTTCACTTCAGAAAAGGAGTTAAATCCCAAGCTCTGAGTCTCCCTACAAGCAAGACTTCGTTTCAGGTAAGGGCAGTCACTTTTCTGCTCAAACGAACTACATCTTTCACGAAGCTCACACGTTTCTCATCTTAACTGACAAGCATTGGATGTTAGAGGGTCAATGATTTATATCAGTTTCAGAAGCATATTTGGACTGGATATGGTCCATATGTGTAGGAAACACCGTTCTATTGTTCTGGGCACACTCAAATTTCCTGCTGTCTTGGAGACTCTAGAAAGCAAGAGTGTGCTTCTCGCTCTAACCACAGTGTGATCCATGGATGAATACTATCCTGTGTGTTTCCCTTCAGAAATGGAGTTAAATCCCAGGCTCTGTGTCTTCCTACAAGCAAGACTTCGTTTCAGGTAAGGGTAGTCACTTTTCAGTTCAAAGGAACTACATCGTTCATGAAGCTCACACGTTTCCCATCTTAACTGACAAGCATTGGATTTTAGAGGACCTGTGCATTGTATCAGTTTCAGAAGAAGTTTTGGACTAAATATAGTCCGTATGTGTTGGAAACACCGTTCTTTTGTTCTGGGCACACTCAGATTTCCTGCTGTCTTAGAGACTTTAGAAAGAAAGAACGTGCTTCTCGCTCTAAAGCAGAGTGTGATCCATGGATGAGAACTATGCTGTGTGTTTCCCTTCAGAAATGGAGTTAAATCCTTGCTCTGTGTCTTCCTACAGGCAAGACTTCGTTTCAGGTAAGGGCAGTCACTTTTCAGCTCAAACGAACTACATCGTTCACGAAGCTCACACGTTTCTCATCTTAACAGACAAGCATTGGATGTTAGAGGACCAGTGCTTTGTATCAGTTTCAGAAGCAGAGTTAGACTATATAATGTCCGTATGTGTAGGAAACACCATTCTTTTATTCTCAGCAAAATCACGTTTCCTGCTTTCTTAGAGACTCTAGAAAGCAAGAGTGTGCTTCTTGTTCTAAAGCAGAGTGTGATCAATGGATGATTATACTGCTGTGTGTTTTACTTCAGAAATGGAGTTAAATCCCAGGCTCTGAGTCTTCCTACAAGCAAGACTTCAATTCAGGTAAGGGCAGTCACTTTTCTGCTCAAACGAACTACATCGTTCATGAAGCTCACACGTTTCCCATCTTAACTGACAAGCATTGGATGTTAGAGGACCAGTGCTGTGTATCAGTTTCAGAAGCAGAGTTGGACTAGATATGGTCCATAAGTGTAGGAAACCCCGATCTTTTGTTCTCAGCACACTCACGTTTCCTGCTGTGTTAGAGACTCTAGAAAGCAAGAGCGTGCTTCTTGTTCTGAAGCAGAGTGTCATCAATGGATGAGAACACTGCTGTGTGTTTCAATTCAGAAATGGAGTTAAATCCCAGGCTCTGAGTCTTCCTACAAGCAAGACTTCAATTCAGGTAAGGGCAGTCACTTTTCTGCTGAAACGAACTACATCGTTCATGAAGCTCACACGTTTCTCATCTTAACAGACAAGCATAGGATGTTAGAGGACCAGTGCTTTGTATCAGTTTAAGAAGCAGATTTGGACTAGATATGGTCAGTCTGTGTAGGAAACACCGTTTTTTTTTTCTCAGCACACTCACGTTTCCTGCTGTCTTAGAGACTCTAGAAAGCAAGAGCGTGCTTCTCCTTCTAAAGCAGAGTGTGATCCATGGATGAAAACTATGCTGTGTGTTTCACTTCAGAAAAGGAGTTAAATCCCAGGCTCTGAGTCTCCCTACAAGCAAGACTTCGTTTCAGGTAAGGGCAGTCACTTTTCTGCTCAAACGAACTACATCTTTCACGAAGCTCACATGTTTCTCATCTTAACTGACAAGCATTGGATGTGAGAGGACCAGTGCATTCTCTCAGTTTCAGAAGAAGATTTGGACTACATATAGTCCGTATGTGTAGGAAACACCGTTCTTTTGTTCTGGGCACACTCAGATTTCCTGCTGTCTTAGAGACTCTAGAAAGCAAGAGTGTGCTTCTTGCTCTAAAGCAGAGTGTGATCCATGGATGAGAACTATGCTGTGTGTTTCCCTTTAGAAATGGACTTAAATCCCAGGCTCTGTGTCTTCCTACAAGAAAGACTTCTTTTCAGGTAAGAGCAGTCACTTTTCAGTTCAAAGGAACTATATCGTTCACAAAGCTCACACGTTTCTCATCTTAACAGACAAGCATTGGATGTTAGAGGACCAGTGCTTTGTATCAGTTTACGAAGCAGATTTGGACTAGATATGGTCCGTATGTGTAGGAAGCACTGTTCTTTTGTTCTCAGCACACTCACGTTTCCTGCTGTGTTAGAGACTCTAGAAAGCAAGAGCGTGCTTCTCGTTCTAAAGCAGTGTGTGATCCATGGATGAAAACTATGCTGTGTGTTTCACTTCAGAAAAGGAGTTAAATCCCATGCTCTGAGTCTCCCTACAAGCAAGACTTCGTTTCAGGTAAGGGCAGACACTTTTCTGCTCAAACGAACTACATCTTTCACGAAGCTCACACGTTTCTCATCTTAACTGACAAGCATTGGATGTTAGAGGACCAGTGCATTCTATCAGTTTCAGAAGAAGTTTTGGACTAAATATATTCCGTATGTGTAGGAAACACCGTTCTTTTGTTCTGGGCACACTCAGATTTCCTGCTGTCTTAGAGACTCTAGAAAGCAAGAGTGTGCTTCTTGCTCTAAAGCAGAGTGTGATCCATGGATGAGAACTATGCTGTGTGTTTCACTTCGGAATTGGAGTTAAATCCCAGGCTCTGAGTCTTCCTCCAAGCAAGACTTCGTTTCATGTAAGGGCAGTCACTTTTCTGCTCAAACGAACTACATCGTTCCAGAAGCTCACACGTTTCTCATCTTAACTGACAAGCATTGGATGTTAGAGGACCAGTGCTGTGTATCAGTTTCAGAAGCAGAGTTGGACTAGATATGGTCCATAAGTGTAGGAAACACCGTTCTTTTGTTCTCAGCTCACTCACGTTTCCTGCTGTCTTAGAGACTCTAGAAAGCAAGAGCGTGCTTCTCGCTCTAAAGCAGAGTGTGATCCATGGATGAGAACTATGCTGTGTGTTTGCCTTCAGAAATGGAGTTAAATCCCAGGCTCTGAGTCTTCCTACAAGCAAGACTTCAATTCAGGTAAGGGCAGTCACTTTTCTGCTCCAACGAACTACATCGTTCATGAAGCTCACACGTTTCCCATCTTAACTGACAAGCATTGGATGTTAGAGGACCAGTGCTGTGTATTAGTTTCAGAAGCAGAGTTGGACTAGATATGGTCCATAAGTGTAGGAAACCCCGATCTTTTGTTCTCAGCACACTCACGTTTCCTGCTGTGTTAGAGACTCTAGAAAGCAAGAGCGTGCTTCTTGTTCTGAAGCAGAGTGTCATCAATGGATGAGAACACTGCTGTGTGTTTCAATTCAGAAATGGAGTTAAATCCCAGGCTCTGAGTCTTCCTACAAGCAAGACTTCAATTCAGGTAAGGGCAGTCACTTTTCTGCTGAAACGAACTACATCGTTCATGAAGCTCACACGTTTCTCATCTTAACAGACAAGCATAGGATGATAGAGGACCAGTGCTTTGTATCAGTTTAAGAAGCAGATTTGGACTAGATATGGTCAGTCTGTGTAGGAAACACCGTTTTTTTTTCTCAGCACACTCACGTTTCCTGCTGTCTTAGAGACTCTAGAAAGCAAGAGCGTGCTTCTCCTTCTAAAGCAGAGTGTGATCCATGGATGAAAACTATGCTGTGTGTTTCACTTCAGAAAAGGAGTTAAATCCCAGGCTCTGAGTCTCCCTACAAGCAAGACTTCGTTTCAGGTAAGGGCAGTCACTTTTATGCTCAAACGAACTACATCTTTCACGAAGCTCACACGTTTCTCATCTTAACTGACAAGCATTGGATGTTAGAGGACCAGTGCATTCTCTCAGTTTCAGAAGAAGATTTGGACTACATATAGTCCGTATGTGTAGGAAACACCGTTCTTTTGTTCTGGGCACACTCAGATTTCCTGCTGTCTTAGAGACTCTGGAAAGCAAGAGTGTGCTTCTTGCTCTAAAGCAGAGTGTGATCCATGGATGAGAACTATGCTGTGTGTTTCCCTTCAGAAATGGACTTAAATCCCAGGCTCTGTGTCTTCCTACAAGAAAGACTTCTTTTCAGGTAAGAGCAGTCACTTTTCAGTTCAAAGGAACTATATCGTTCACAAAGCTCACACGTTTCTCATTTTAACAGACAAGCATTGGATGTTAGAGGACCAGTGCTTTGTATCAGTTTACGAAGCAGATTTGGACTAGATATGGTCCATATGTGTAGGAAGCACCGTTCTTTTGTTCTCAGCACACTCACGTTTCCTGCTGTCTTAGAGACTCTAGAAAGCAAGAGCGTGCTTCTCGTTCTAAAGCAGTGTGTGATCCATGGATGAAAACTATGCTGTGTGTTTCACTTCAGAAAAGGAGTTAAATCCCATGCTCTGAGTCTCCCTACAAGCAAGACTTCGTTTCAGGTAAGGGCAGTCACTTTTCTGCTCAAACGAACTACATCTTTCACGATGCTCACACGTTTCTCATCTTAACTGACAAGCATTGGATGTTAGAGGACCAGTGCATTCTCTCAGTTTCAGAAGAAGTTTTGGACTAAATATATTCCGTATGTGTAGGAAACACCGTTCTTTTGTTCTGGGCACACTCAGATTTCCTGCTGTCTTAGAGACTCTAGAAAGCAAGAGTGTGCTTCTTGCTCTAAAGCAGAGTGTGATCCATGGATGAGAACTATGCTGTGTGTTTCACTTCGGAATTGGAGTTAAATCCCAGGCTCTGAGTCTTCCTCCAAGCAAGACTTCGTTTCATGTAAGGGCAGTCACTTTTCTGCTCAAACGAACTACATCATTCCAGAAGCTCACACGTTTCTCATCTTAACTGACAAGCATTGGATGTTAGAGGACCAGTGCTGTGTATCAGTTTCAGAAGCAGAGTTGGACTAGATATGGTCCATAAGTGTAGGAAACACCGTTCTTTTGTTCTGAGCTCACTCACGTTTCCTGCTGTCTTAGAGACTGTAGAAAGCAAGAGCGTGCTTCTCGCTCTAAAGCAGAGTGTGATCCATGGATGAGAACTATGCTGTGTGTTTGCCTTCAGAAATGGAGTTAAATCCCAGGCTCTGAGTCTTCCTACAAGCAAGACTTCGTTTCAGGTAAGGCCAGTCACTTTTCAGCTCAAACGAACTACATCGTTCATGAAGCTCACACGTTTCTCACCTTAACAGACAAGCATTGGATGTTAGAGGACCAGTGCGGTGTATCAGTTTCAGAAGCAGAGTTGGACTAGATATGGTCCATAAGTGTAGGAAACCCCGATCTTTTGTTCTCAGCACACTCACGTTTCCTGCTGTGTTAGAGACTCTAGAAAGCAAGAGCGTGCTTCTTGTTCTAAAGCAGAGTTTCATCAATGGATGAGAACACTGCTGTGTGTTTGCCTTCAGAAATGGAGTTAAATCCCAGGCTCTGAGTCTTCCTACAAGCAAGACTTCGTTTCAGGTAAGGCCAGTCACTTTTAAGCTCAAACGAACTACATCGTTCACGAAGCTCACACGTTTCTCATCTTAACAGACAAGCATAGGATGTTAGAGGACCAGTGCTTTGTATCAGTTTAAGAAGCAGATTAGGACTAGATATGGTCAGTCTGTGTAGGAAACACCGGTTTTTTTTCTCAGCACACTCAGGTTTCCTGCTATCTTAGAAACTCTAGAAAGCAAGAGCGTGCTTCTCCTTCTAAAGCAGAGTGTGATCCATGGATGAAAACTATGCTGTGTCTTTCACTTCAGAAAAGGAGTTAAATCCCAGGCTCTGAGTCTCCCTACAAGCAAGACATCGTTTCAGGTAAGGTCAGTCACTTTTCTGCTCAAACGAACTACATCTTTCACGAAGCTCACACGTTTCTCATCTTAACTGACAAGCATTGGATGTTAGAGGACCAGTGCATTCTCTCAGTTTCAGAAGAAATTTTGGACTACATATAGTCCGTATGTGTAGGAAACACCGTTTTTTTTTCTGGGCACACTCAGATTTCCTGCTGTCTTAGAGACTCTAGAAAGCAAGAGTGTGCTTCTTGCTCTAAAGCAGAGTGTGATCCATGGATGAGAACTATGCTGTGTGTTTCCCTTCAGAAATGGACTTAAATCCCAGGCTCTGTGTCTTCCTACAAGCAAGACTTCTTTTCAGGTAAGAGCAGTCTCTTTTCTGCTCAAACGAACTACATCTTTCACGAAGCTCACACGTTTCTCATCTTAACTGACAAGCATTGGATGTTAGAGGACCAGTGCATTCTATCCGTTTCAGAAGAACTTTTGGACTACATATAGTCCGTATGTGTAGGAAACACCATTCTTTTGTTCTCAGCACACTCATGTTTCCTGCGGTCTTAGAGACTCTGGAAAGCAAGAGCATGCTTCTCGCTCTAAAGCAGAGTGTGATCCATGGATGAGAACTATGCTGTGTGTTTGCCTTCAGAAATGGAGTTAAATCCCAGGCTCTGAGTCTTCCTACAAGCAAGACTTCGCTTCAGGTAAGGACAGTCGCTTTTCTGCTCAAACGAACTACATCGTTCACAGAGCTCACACGTTTCTCATCTTAACTGACAAGCATTGGATGTTAGAGGGTCAATGATTTATATCAGTTTCAGAAGCATATTTGGACTGGATATGGTCCATATGTGTAGGAAACACGATTCTATTGTTCTGGGCACACTCAAATTTCCTGCTGTCTTGGAGACTCTAGAAAGCAAGAGTGTGCTTCTCGCTCTAACCACAGTGTGATCCATGGATGAATACTATCCTGTGTGTTTCCCTTCAGAAATGGAGTTAAATCCCAGGCTCTGTGTCTTCCTACAAGCAAGACTTCGTTTCAGGTAAGGCTAGTCACTTTTCTTCTCAAACGAACTACATCGTTCATGAAGCTCACACGTTTCTCATCTTAACAGACAAGCATAGGATGTTAGAGGACCAGTGCTTTGTATCAGTTTCAGAAGCAGAGTTGGACTATATAATGTCCGTATGTGTAGGAAACACCGTTCTTTTGTTCTCAGCAAAATCACGTTTCCTGCTGTATTAGAGACTCTAGAAAGCAAGAGTGTGCTTCTTGTTCTAAAGCAGAGTGTGATCAATGGATGATTACACTACTGTGTGTTTTACTTCAGAAATGTAGTTAAATCCAGGCTCTGAGTCTTCCTACAAGCAAGACTTCAATTCATGTAATGGCTGTCATTTTTCTGCTCCAACGAACTACATCGTTCATGAAGCTCACACATTTCCCATCTTAACTGACAAGCATTGGATGTTAGACGGTCAGTGCTTTGTATCAGTTTCAGAAGCAGATTTGGACTACATATGGTCCCTATGTGTAGGAAACACCGTTCTTTTGTTCTGGGCACACTCAGATTTCCTGCTTTATTAGAGACTCTAGAAAGCAAGAGTGTGCTTCTCGCTCTAAAGCAGAGCGTGATCCATGGATGAGAACTATGCTGTGTGTTTCCCTTCAGAAATGGACTTTAATCCCAGGCTCTGAGTCTTCCTACAAGCAAGACTTCTTTTCGGGTAAGGGCAGTCACTTTTCAGTTCAAAGGAACTATATCATTCACAAAGCTCACACGTTTCTCATCATAACAGAAAAGCATTGGATGTTAGAGGACCAGTGCTTTGTATCAGTTTAAGATGCAGATTTGGACTAGATATAGTCCGTATGTGTAGGAAACACCGTTCTTTTGTTCTCAGCACACTCACGTTTCCTGCTGTCTTAGAGACTCTAGAAAGCAAGAGCGTGCTTCTCGTTCTAAAGCAGAGTGTGATCCATGGATGAATACTATGCTGTGTGTTTCACTTCAGAAAAGGAGTTAAATCCCAAGCTCTGAGTCTCCCTACAAGCAAGACTTCGTTTCAGGTAAGGGCAGTCACTTTTCTGCTCAAACGAACTACATCTTTCACGAAGCTCACACGTTTCTCATCTTAACTGACAAGCATTGGATGTTAGAGGGTCAATGATTTATATCAGTTTCAGAAGCATATTTGGACTGGATATGGTCCATATGTGTAGGAAACACCGTTCTATTGTTCTGGGCACACTCAAATTTCCTGCTGTCTTGGAGACTCTAGAAAGCAAGAGTGTGCTTCTCGCTCTAACCACAGTGTAATCCATGGATGAATACTATCCTGTGTGTTTCCCTTCATAAATGGAGTTAAATCCCAAGCTCTGTGTCTTCCTACAAGAAGACTTCGTTTCAGGTAAGGGTAGTCACTTTTCAGTTCAAAGGAACTACATCGTTCATGAAGCTCACACGTTTCCCATCTTAACTGACAAGCATTGGATTTTAGAGGACCTGTGCATTGTATCAGTTTCAGAAGAAGTTTTGGACTACATATAGTCCGTATGTGTAGGAAACACCGTTCTTTTGTTCTGGGCACACTCAGATTTCCTGCTGTCTTAGAGACTTTAGAAAGAAAGAACGTGCTTCTCGCTCTAAAGCAGAGTGTGATCCATGGATGAGAACTATGCTGTGTGTTTCCCTTCAGAAATGGAGTTAAATCCTTGCTCTGTGTCTTCCTACAGGCAAGACTTCGTTTCAGGTAAGGGCAGTCACTTTTCAACTCAAACGAACTACATCGTTCACGAAGCTCACACGTTTCTCATCTTAACAGACAAGCATTGGATGTTAGAGGACCAGTGCTTTGTATCAGTTTCAGAAGCAGAGTTAGACTATATAATGTCCGTATGTGTAGGAAACACCATTCTTTTATTCTCAGCAAAATCACGTTTCCTGCTTTCTTAGAGACTCTAGAAAGCAAGAGTGTGCTTCTTGTTCTAAAGCAGAGTGTGATCAATGGATGATTATACTGCTGTGTGTTTTACTTCAGAAATGGAGTTAAATCCCAGGCTCTGAGTCTTCCTACAAGCAAGACTTCAATTCAGGTAAGGGCAGTCACTTTTCTGCTCAAACGAACTACATCGTTCATGAAGCTCACACGTTTCCCATCTTAACTGACAAGCATTGGATGTTAGAGGACCAGTGCTGTGTATTAGTTTCAGAAGCAGAGTTGGACTAGATATGGTCCATAAGTGTAGGAAACCCCGATCTTTTGTTCTCAGCACACTCACGTTTCCTGCTGTGTTAGAGACTCTAGAAAGCAAGAGCGTGCTTCTTGTTCTGAAGCAGAGTGTCATCAATGGATGAGAACACTGCTGTGTGTTTCAATTCAGAAATGGAGTTAAATCCCAGGCTCTGAGTCTTCCTACAAGCAAGACTTCAATTCAGGTAAGGGCAGTCACTTTTCTGCTGAAACGAACTACATCGTTCATGAAGCTCACACGTTTCTCATCTTAACAGACAAGCATAGGATGATAGAGGACCAGTGCTTTGTATCAGTTTAAGAAGCAGATTTGGACTAGATATGGTCAGTCTGTGTAGGAAACACCGTTTTTTTTTCTCAGCACACTCACGTTTCCTGCTGTCTTAGAGACTCTAGAAAGCAAGAGCGTGCTTCTCCTTCTAAAGCAGAGTGTGATCCATGGATGAAAACTATGCTGTGTGTTTCACTTCAGAAAAGGAGTTAAATCCCAGGCTCTGAGTCTCCCTACAAGCAAGACTTCGTTTCAGGTAAGGGCAGTCACTTTTATGCTCAAACGAACTACATCTTTCACGAAGCTCACACGTTTCTCATCTTAACTGACAAGCATTGGATGTTAGAGGACCAGTGCATTCTCTCAGTTTCAGAAGAAGATTTGGACTACATATAGTCCGTATGTGTAGGAAACACCGTTCTTTTGTTCTGGGCACACTCAGATTTCCTGCTGTCTTAGAGACTCTGGAAAGCAAGAGTGTGCTTCTTGCTCTAAAGCAGAGTGTGATCCATGGATGAGAACTATGCTGTGTGTTTCCCTTCAGAAATGGACTTAAATCCCAGGCTCTGTGTCTTCCTACAAGAAAGACTTCTTTTCAGGTAAGAGCAGTCACTTTTCAGTTCAAAGGAACTATATCGTTCACAAAGCTCACACGTTTCTCATCTTAACAGACAAGCATTGGATGTTAGAGGACCAGTGCTTTGTATCAGTTTACGAAGCAGATTTGGACTAGATATGGTCCATATGTGTAGGAAGCACCGTTCTTTTGTTCTCAGCACACTCACGTTTCCTGCTGTCTTAGAGACTCTAGAAAGCAAGAGCGTGCTTCTCGTTCTAAAGCAGTGTGTGATCCATGGATGAAAACTATGCTGTGTGTTTCACTTCAGAAAAGGAGTTAAATCCCAGGCTCTGAGTCTCCCTACAAGCAAGACTTCGTTTCAGGTAAGGCTAGTCACTTTTCTTCTCAAACGAACTACATCGTTCATGAAGCTCACACGTTTCTCATCTTAACAGACAAGCATAGGATGTTAGAGGACCAGTGCTTTGTATCAGTTTCAGAAGCAGAGTTGGACTATATAATGTCCGTATGTGTAGGAAACACCGTTCTTTTGTTCTCAGCAAAATCACGTTTCCTGCTGTATTAGAGACTCTAGAAAGCAAGAGTGTGCTTCTTGTTCTAAAGCAGAGTGTGATCAATGGATGATTACACTACTGTGTGTTTTACTTCAGAAATGTAGTTAAATCCAGGCTCTGAGTCTTCCTACAAGCAAGACTTCAATTCATGTAAGGGCTGTCATTTTTCTGCTCCAACGAACTACATCGTTCATGAAGCTCACACATTTCCCATCTTAACTGACAAGCATTGGATGTTAGACGGTCAGTGCTTTGTATCAGTTTCAGAAGCAGATTTGGACTACATATGGTCCCTATGTGTAGGAAACACCGTTCTTTTGTTCTGGGCACACTCAGATTTCCTGCTTTATTAGAGACTCTAGAAAGCAAGAGTGTGCTTCTCGCTCTAAAGCAGAGCGTGATCCATGGATGAGAACTATGCTGTGTGTTTCCCTTCAGAAATGGACTTTAATCCCAGGCTCTGAGTCTTCCTACAAGCAAGACTTCTTTTCGGGTAAGGGCAGTCACTTTTCAGTTCAAAGGAACTATATCATTCACAAAGCTCACACGTTTCTCATCATAACAGAAAAGCATTGGATGTTAGAGGACCAGTGCTTTGTATCAGTTTAAGATGCAGATTTGGACTAGATATAGTCCGTATGTGTAGGAAACACCGTTCTTTTGTTCTCAGCACACTCACGTTTCCTGCTGTCTTAGAGACTCTAGAAAGCAAGAGCGTGCTTCTCGTTCTAAAGCAGAGTGTGATCCATGGATGAATACTATGCTGTGTGTTTCACTTCAGAAAAGGAGTTAAATCCCAAGCTCTGAGTCTCCCTACAAGCAAGACTTCGTTTCAGGTAAGGGCAGTCACTTTTCTGCTCAAACGAACTACATCTTTCACGAAGCTCACACGTTTCTCATCTTAACTGACAAGCATTGGATGTTAGAGGGTCAATGATTTATATCAGTTTCAGAAGCATATTTGGACTGGATATGGTCCATATGTGTAGGAAACACCGTTCTATTGTTCTGGGCACACTCAAATTTCCTGCTGTCTTGGAGACTCTAGAAAGCAAGAGTGTGCTTCTCGCTCTAACCACAGTGTAATCCATGGATGAATACTATCCTGTGTGTTTCCCTTCATAAATGGAGTTAAATCCCAAGCTCTGTGTCTTCCTACAAGAAGACTTCGTTTCAGGTAAGGGTAGTCACTTTTCAGTTCAAAGGAACTACATCGTTCATGAAGCTCACACGTTTCCCATCTTAACTGACAAGCATTGGATTTTAGAGGACCTGTGCATTGTATCAGTTTCAGAAGAAGTTTTGGACTACATATAGTCCGTATGTGTAGGAAACACCGTTCTTTTGTTCTGGGCACACTCAGATTTCCTGCTGTCTTAGAGACTTTAGAAAGAAAGAACGTGCTTCTCGCTCTAAAGCAGAGTGTGATCCATGGATGAGAACTATGCTGTGTGTTTCCCTTCAGAAATGGAGTTAAATCCTTGCTCTGTGTCTTCCTACAGGCAAGACTTCGTTTCAGGTAAGGGCAGTCACTTTTCAACTCAAACGAACTACATCGTTCACGAAGCTCACACGTTTCTCATCTTAACAGACAAGCATTGGATGTTAGAGGACCAGTGCTTTGTATCAGTTTCAGAAGCAGAGTTAGACTATATAATGTCCGTATGTGTAGGAAACACCATTCTTTTATTCTCAGCAAAATCACGTTTCCTGCTTTCTTAGAGACTCTAGAAAGCAAGAGTGTGCTTCTTGTTCTAAAGCAGAGTGTGATCAATGGATGATTATACTGCTGTGTGTTTTACTTCAGAAATGGAGTTAAATCCCAGGCTCTGAGTCTTCCTACAAGCAAGACTTCAATTCAGGTAAGGGCAGTCACTTTTCTGCTCAAACGAACTACATCGTTCATGAAGCTCACACGTTTCCCATCTTAACTGACAAGCATTGGATGTTAGAGGACCAGTGCTGTGTATTAGTTTCAGAAGCAGAGTTGGACTAGATATGGTCCATAAGTGTAGGAAACCCCGATCTTTTGTTCTCAGCACACTCACGTTTCCTGCTGTGTTAGAGACTCTAGAAAGCAAGAGCGTGCTTCTTGTTCTGAAGCAGAGTGTCATCAATGGATGAGAACACTGCTGTGTGTTTCAATTCAGAAATGGAGTTAAATCCCAGGCTCTGAGTCTTCCTACAAGCAAGACTTCAATTCAGGTAAGGGCAGTCACTTTTCTGCTGAAACGAACTACATCGTTCATGAAGCTCACACGTTTCTCATCTTAACAGACAAGCATAGGATGATAGAGGACCAGTGCTTTGTATCAGTTTACGAAGCAGATTTGGACTAGATATGGTCCATATGTGTAGGAAGCACCGTTCTTTTGTTCTCAGCACACTCACGTTTCCTGCTGTCTTAGAGACTCTAGAAAGCAAGAGCGTGCTTCTCGTTCTAAAGCAGTGTGTGATCCATGGATGAAAACTATGCTGTGTGTTTCACTTCAGAAAAGGAGTTAAATCCCAGGCTCTGAGTCTCCCTACAAGCAAGACTTCGTTTCAGGTAAGGGCAGTCACTTTTCTGCTCAAACGAACTACATCTTTCACGATGCTCACACGTTTCTCATCTTAACTGACAAGCATTGGATGTTAGAGGACCAGTGCATTCTCTCAGTTTCAGAAGAAGTTTTGGACTAAATATATTCCGTATGTGTAGGAAACACCGTTCTTTTGTTCTGGGCACACTCAGATTTCCTGCTGTCTTAGAGACTCTAGAAAGCAAGAGTGTGCTTCTTGCTCTAAAGCAGAGTGTGATCCATGGATGAGAACTATGCTGTGTGTTTCACTTCGGAATTGGAGTTAAATCCCAGGCTCTGAGTCTTCCTCCAAGCAAGACTTCGTTTCATGTAAGGGCAGTCACTTTTCTGCTCAAACGAACTACATCGTTCCAGAAGCTCACACGTTTCTCATCTTAACTGACAAGCATTGGATGTTAGAGGACCAGTGCTGTGTATCAGTTTCAGAAGCAGAGTTGGACTAGATATGGTCCATAAGTGTAGGAAACACCGTTCTTTTGTTCTGAGCTCACTCACGTTTCCTGCTGTCTTAGAGACTGTAGAAAGCAAGAGCGTGCTTCTCGCTCTAAAGCAGAGTGTGATCCATGGATGAGAACTATGCTGTGTGTTTGCCTTCAGAAATGGAGTTAAATCCCAGGCTCTGAGTCTTCCTACAAGCAAGACTTCGTTTCAGGTAAGGCCAGTCACTTTTCAGCTCAAACGAACTACATCGTTCATGAAGCTCACACGTTTCTCACCTTAACAGACAAGCATTGGATGTTAGAGGACCAGTGCGGTGTATCAGTTTCAGAAGCAGAGTTGGACTAGATATGGTCCATAAGTGTAGGAAACCCCGATCTTTTGTTCTCAGCACGCTCACGTTTCCTGCTGTGTTAGAGACTCTAGAAAGCAAGAGCGTGCTTCTTGTTCTAAAGCAGAGTTTCATCAATGGATGAGAACACTGCTGTGTGTTTGCCTTCAGAAATGGAGTTAAATCCCAGGCTCTGAGTCTTCCTACAAGCAAGACTTCGTTTCAGGTAAGGCCAGTCACTTTTAAGCTCAAACGAACTACATCTTTCACGAAGCTCACACGTTTCTCATCTTAACAGACAAGCATAGGATGTTAGAGGACCAGTGCTTTGTATCAGTTTAAGAAGCAGATTAGGACTAGATATGGTCAGTCTGTGTAGGAAACACCGGTTTTTTTTCTCAGCACACTCAGGTTTCCTGCTATCTTAGAGACTCTAGAAAGCAAGAGCGTGCTTCTCCTTCTAAAGCAGAGTGTGATCCATGGATGAAAACTATGCTGTGTCTTTCACTTCAGAAAAGGAGTTAAATCCCAGGCTCTGAGTCTCCCTACAAGCAAGACATCGTTTCATGTAAGGGCAGTCACTTTTCTGCTCAAACGAACTACATCTTTCACGAAGCTCACACGTTTCTCATCTTAACTGACAAGCATTGGATGTTAGAGGACCAGTGCATTCTCTCAGTTTCAGAAGAAATTTTGGACTACATATAGTCCGTATGTGTAGGAAACACCGTTCTTTTGTTTTGGGCACACTCAGATTTCCTGCTGTCTTAGAGACTCTAGAAAGCAAGAGTGTGCTTCTTGCTCTAAAGCAGAGTGTGATCCATGGATGAGAACTATGCTGTGTGTTTCCCTTCAGAAATGGACTTAAATCCCAGGCTCTGTGTCTTCCTACAAGCAAGACTTCTTTTCAGGTAAGAGCAGTCACTTTTCTGCTCAAACGAACTACATCTTTCACGAAGCTCACACGTTTCTCATCTTAACTGACAAGCATTGGATGTTAGAGGACCAGTGCATTCTATCAGTTTCAGAAGAAGTTTTGGACTACATATAGTCCGTATGTGTAGGAAACACCGTTCTTTTGTTCTCAGCACACTCATGTTTCCTGCGGTCTTAGAGACTCTGGAAAGCAAGAGCATGCTTCTCGCTCTAAAGCAGAGTGTGATCCATGGATGAGAACTATGCTGTGTGTTTGCCTTCAGAAATGGAGTTAAATCCCAGGCTCTGAGTCTTCCTACAAGCAAGACTTTGTTTCAGGTGAGGACAGTCGCTTTTCTGCTCAATCGAACTACATCGTTCACAGAGCTCACACGTTTCTCATCTTAACTGACAAGCATTGGATGTTAGAGGGTCAATGATTTATATCAGTTTCAGAAGCATATTTGGACTGGATATGGTCCATATGTGTAGGAAACACCGTTCTATTGTTCTGGGCACACTCAAATTTCCTGCTGTCTTGGAGACTCTAGAAAGCAAGAGTGTGCTTCTCGCTCTAACCACAGTGTAATCCATGGATGAATACTATCCTGTGTGTTTCCCTTCATAAATGGAGTTAAATCCCAAGCTCTGTGTCTTCCTACAAGAAGACTTCGTTTCAGGTAAGGGTAGTCACTTTTCAGTTCAAAGGAACTACATCGTTCATGAAGCTCACACGTTTCCCATCTTAACTGACAAGCATTGGATTTTAGAGGACCTGTGCATTGTATCAGTTTCAGAAGAAGTTTTGGACTACATATAGTCCGTATGTGTAGGAAACACCGTTCTTTTGTTCTGGGCACACTCAGATTTCCTGCTGTCTTAGAGACTTTAGAAAGAAAGAACGTGCTTCTCGCTCTAAAGCAGAGTGTGATCCATGGATGAGAACTATGCTGTGTGTTTCCCTTCAGAAATGGAGTTAAATCCTTGCTCTGTGTCTTCCTACAGGCAAGACTTCGTTTCAGGTAAGGGCAGTCACTTTTCAACTCAAACGAACTACATCGTTCACGAAGCTCACACGTTTCTCATCTTAACAGACAAGCATTGGATGTTAGAGGACCAGTGCTTTGTATCAGTTTCAGAAGCAGAGTTAGACTATATAATGTCCGTATGTGTAGGAAACACCATTCTTTTATTCTCAGCAAAATCACGTTTCCTGCTTTCTTAGAGACTCTAGAAAGCAAGAGTGTGCTTCTTGTTCTAAAGCAGAGTGTGATCAATGGATGATTATACTGCTGTGTGTTTTACTTCAGAAATGGAGTTAAATCCCAGGCTCTGAGTCTTCCTACAAGCAAGACTTCAATTCAGGTAAGGGCAGTCACTTTTCTGCTCAAACGAACTACATCGTTCATGAAGCTCACACGTTTCCCATCTTAACTGACAAGCATTGGATGTTAGAGGACCAGTGCTGTGTATTAGTTTCAGAAGCAGAGTTGGACTAGATATGGTCCATAAGTGTAGGAAACCCCGATCTTTTGTTCTCAGCACACTCACGTTTCCTGCTGTGTTAGAGACTCTAGAAAGCAAGAGCGTGCTTCTTGTTCTGAAGCAGAGTGTCATCAATGGATGAGAACACTGCTGTGTGTTTCAATTCAGAAATGGAGTTAAATCCCAGGCTCTGAGTCTTCCTACAAGCAAGACTTCAATTCAGGTAAGGGCAGTCACTTTTCTGCTGAAACGAACTACATCGTTCATGAAGCTCACACGTTTCTCATCTTAACAGACAAGCATAGGATGATAGAGGACCAGTGCTTTGTATCAGTTTAAGAAGCAGATTTGGACTAGATATGGTCAGTCTGTGTAGGAAACACCGTTTTTTTTTCTCAGCACACTCACGTTTCCTGCTGTCTTAGAGACTCTAGAAAGCAAGAGCGTGCTTCTCCTTCTAAAGCAGAGTGTGATCCATGGATGAAAACTATGCTGTGTGTTTCACTTCAGAAAAGGAGTTAAATCCCAGGCTCTGAGTCTCCCTACAAGCAAGACTTCGTTTCAGGTAAGGGCAGTCACTTTTATGCTCAAACGAACTACATCTTTCACGAAGCTCACACGTTTCTCATCTTAACTGACAAGCATTGGATGTTAGAGGACCAGTGCATTCTCTCAGTTTCAGAAGAAGATTTGGACTACATATAGTCCGTATGTGTAGGAAACACCGTTCTTTTGTTCTGGGCACACTCAGATTTCCTGCTGTCTTAGAGACTCTGGAAAGCAAGAGTGTGCTTCTTGCTCTAAAGCAGAGTGTGATCCATGGATGAGAACTATGCTGTGTGTTTCCCTTCAGAAATGGACTTAAATCCCAGGCTCTGTGTCTTCCTACAAGAAAGACTTCTTTTCAGGTAAGAGCAGTCACTTTTCAGTTCAAAGGAACTATATCGTTCACAAAGCTCACACGTTTCTCATCTTAACAGACAAGCATTGGATGTTAGAGGACCAGTGCTTTGTATCAGTTTACGAAGCAGATTTGGACTAGATATGGTCCATATGTGTAGGAAGCACCGTTCTTTTGTTCTCAGCACACTCACGTTTCCTGCTGTCTTAGAGACTCTAGAAAGCAAGAGCGTGCTTCTCGTTCTAAAGCAGTGTGTGATCCATGGATGAAAACTATGCTGTGTGTTTCACTTCAGAAAAGGAGTTAAATCCCAGGCTCTGAGTCTCCCTACAAGCAAGACTTCGTTTCAGGTAAGGCTAGTCACTTTTCTTCTCAAACGAACTACATCGTTCATGAAGCTCACACGTTTCTCATCTTAACAGACAAGCATAGGATGTTAGAGGACCAGTGCTTTGTATCAGTTTCAGAAGCAGAGTTGGACTATATAATGTCCGTATGTGTAGGAAACACCGTTCTTTTGTTCTCAGCAAAATCACGTTTCCTGCTGTATTAGAGACTCTAGAAAGCAAGAGTGTGCTTCTTGTTCTAAAGCAGAGTGTGATCAATGGATGATTACACTACTGTGTGTTTTACTTCAGAAATGTAGTTAAATCCAGGCTCTGAGTCTTCCTACAAGCAAGACTTCAATTCATGTAAGGGCTGTCATTTTTCTGCTCCAACGAACTACATCGTTCATGAAGCTCACACATTTCCCATCTTAACTGACAAGCATTGGATGTTAGACGGTCAGTGCTTTGTATCAGTTTCAGAAGCAGATTTGGACTACATATGGTCCCTATGTGTAGGAAACACCGTTCTTTTGTTCTGGGCACACTCAGATTTCCTGCTTTATTAGAGACTCTAGAAAGCAAGAGTGTGCTTCTCGCTCTAAAGCAGAGCGTGATCCATGGATGAGAACTATGCTGTGTGTTTCCCTTCAGAAATGGACTTTAATCCCAGGCTCTGAGTCTTCCTACAAGCAAGACTTCTTTTCGGGTAAGGGCAGTCACTTTTCAGTTCAAAGGAACTATATCATTCACAAAGCTCACACGTTTCTCATCATAACAGAAAAGCATTGGATGTTAGAGGACCAGTGCTTTGTATCAGTTTAAGATGCAGATTTGGACTAGATATAGTCCGTATGTGTAGGAAACACCGTTCTTTTGTTCTCAGCACACTCACGTTTCCTGCTGTCTTAGAGACTCTAGAAAGCAAGAGCGTGCTTCTCGTTCTAAAGCAGAGTGTGATCCATGGATGAATACTATGCTGTGTGTTTCACTTCAGAAAAGGAGTTAAATCCCAAGCTCTGAGTCTCCCTACAAGCAAGACTTCGTTTCAGGTAAGGGCAGTCACTTTTCTGCTCAAACGAACTACATCTTTCACGAAGCTCACACGTTTCTCATCTTAACTGACAAGCATTGGATGTTAGAGGGTCAATGATTTATATCAGTTTCAGAAGCATATTTGGACTGGATATGGTCCATATGTGTAGGAAACACCGTTCTATTGTTCTGGGCACACTCAAATTTCCTGCTGTCTTGGAGACTCTAGAAAGCAAGAGTGTGCTTCTCGCTCTAACCACAGTGTAATCCATGGATGAATACTATCCTGTGTGTTTCCCTTCATAAATGGAGTTAAATCCCAAGCTCTGTGTCTTCCTACAAGAAGACTTCGTTTCAGGTAAGGGTAGTCACTTTTCAGTTCAAAGGAACTACATCGTTCATGAAGCTCACACGTTTCCCATCTTAACTGACAAGCATTGGATTTTAGAGGACCTGTGCATTGTATCAGTTTCAGAAGAAGTTTTGGACTACATATAGTCCGTATGTGTAGGAAACACCGTTCTTTTGTTCTGGGCACACTCAGATTTCCTGCTGTCTTAGAGACTTTAGAAAGAAAGAACGTGCTTCTCGCTCTAAAGCAGAGTGTGATCCATGGATGAGAACTATGCTGTGTGTTTCCCTTCAGAAATGGAGTTAAATCCTTGCTCTGTGTCTTCCTACAGGCAAGACTTCGTTTCAGGTAAGGGCAGTCACTTTTCAACTCAAACGAACTACATCGTTCACGAAGCTCACACGTTTCTCATCTTAACAGACAAGCATTGGATGTTAGAGGACCAGTGCTTTGTATCAGTTTCAGAAGCAGAGTTAGACTATATAATGTCCGTATGTGTAGGAAACACCATTCTTTTATTCTCAGCAAAATCACGTTTCCTGCTTTCTTAGAGACTCTAGAAAGCAAGAGTGTGCTTCTTGTTCTAAAGCAGAGTGTGATCAATGGATGATTATACTGCTGTGTGTTTTACTTCAGAAATGGAGTTAAATCCCAGGCTCTGAGTCTTCCTACAAGCAAGACTTCAATTCAGGTAAGGGCAGTCACTTTTCTGCTCAAACGAACTACATCGTTCATGAAGCTCACACGTTTCCCATCTTAACTGACAAGCATTGGATGTTAGAGGACCAGTGCTGTGTATTAGTTTCAGAAGCAGAGTTGGACTAGATATGGTCCATAAGTGTAGGAAACCCCGATCTTTTGTTCTCAGCACACTCACGTTTCCTGCTGTGTTAGAGACTCTAGAAAGCAAGAGCGTGCTTCTTGTTCTGAAGCAGAGTGTCATCAATGGATGAGAACACTGCTGTGTGTTTCAATTCAGAAATGGAGTTAAATCCCAGGCTCTGAGTCTTCCTACAAGCAAGACTTCAATTCAGGTAAGGGCAGTCACTTTTCTGCTGAAACGAACTACATCGTTCATGAAGCTCACACGTTTCTCATCTTAACAGACAAGCATAGGATGATAGAGGACCAGTGCTTTGTATCAGTTTAAGAAGCAGATTTGGACTAGATATGGTCAGTCTGTGTAGGAAACACCGTTTTTTTTTCTCAGCACACTCACGTTTCCTGCTGTCTTAGAGACTCTAGAAAGCAAGAGCGTGCTTCTCCTTCTAAAGCAGAGTGTGATCCATGGATGAAAACTATGCTGTGTGTTTCACTTCAGAAAAGGAGTTAAATCCCAGGCTCTGAGTCTCCCTACAAGCAAGACTTCGTTTCAGGTAAGGGCAGTCACTTTTATGCTCAAACGAACTACATCTTTCACGAAGCTCACACGTTTCTCATCTTAACTGACAAGCATTGGATGTTAGAGGACCAGTGCATTCTCTCAGTTTCAGAAGAAGATTTGGACTACATATAGTCCGTATGTGTAGGAAACACCGTTCTTTTGTTCTGGGCACACTCAGATTTCCTGCTGTCTTAGAGACTCTGGAAAGCAAGAGTGTGCTTCTTGCTCTAAAGCAGAGTGTGATCCATGGATGAGAACTATGCTGTGTGTTTCCCTTCAGAAATGGACTTAAATCCCAGGCTCTGTGTCTTCCTACAAGAAAGACTTCTTTTCAGGTAAGAGCAGTCACTTTTCAGTTCAAAGGAACTATATCGTTCACAAAGCTCACACGTTTCTCATCTTAACAGACAAGCATTGGATGTTAGAGGACCAGTGCTTTGTATCAGTTTACGAAGCAGATTTGGACTAGATATGGTCCATATGTGTAGGAAGCACCGTTCTTTTGTTCTCAGCACACTCACGTTTCCTGCTGTCTTAGAGACTCTAGAAAGCAAGAGCGTGCTTCTCGTTCTAAAGCAGTGTGTGATCCATGGATGAAAACTATGCTGTGTGTTTCACTTCAGAAAAGGAGTTAAATCCCAGGCTCTGAGTCTCCCTACAAGCAAGACTTCGTTTCAGGTAAGGGCAGTCACTTTTCTGCTCAAACGAACTACATCTTTCACGATGCTCACACGTTTCTCATCTTAACTGACAAGCATTGGATGTTAGAGGACCAGTGCATTCTCTCAGTTTCAGAAGAAGTTTTGGACTAAATATATTCCGTATGTGTAGGAAACACCGTTCTTTTGTTCTGGGCACACTCAGATTTCCTGCTGTCTTAGAGACTCTAGAAAGCAAGAGTGTGCTTCTTGCTCTAAAGCAGAGTGTGATCCATGGATGAGAACTATGCTGTGTGTTTCACTTCGGAATTGGAGTTAAATCCCAGGCTCTGAGTCTTCCTCCAAGCAAGACTTCGTTTCATGTAAGGGCAGTCACTTTTCTGCTCAAACGAACTACATCGTTCCAGAAGCTCACACGTTTCTCATCTTAACTGACAAGCATTGGATGTTAGAGGACCAGTGCTGTGTATCAGTTTCAGAAGCAGAGTTGGACTAGATATGGTCCATAAGTGTAGGAAACACCGTTCTTTTGTTCTGAGCTCACTCACGTTTCCTGCTGTCTTAGAGACTGTAGAAAGCAAGAGCGTGCTTCTCGCTCTAAAGCAGAGTGTGATCCATGGATGAGAACTATGCTGTGTGTTTGCCTTCAGAAATGGAGTTAAATCCCAGGCTCTGAGTCTTCCTACAAGCAAGACTTCGTTTCAGGTAAGGCCAGTCACTTTTCAGCTCAAACGAACTACATCGTTCATGAAGCTCACACGTTTCTCACCTTAACAGACAAGCATTGGATGTTAGAGGACCAGTGCGGTGTATCAGTTTCAGAAGCAGAGTTGGACTAGATATGGTCCATAAGTGTAGGAAACCCCGATCTTTTGTTCTCAGCACGCTCACGTTTCCTGCTGTGTTAGAGACTCTAGAAAGCAAGAGCGTGCTTCTTGTTCTAAAGCAGAGTTTCATCAATGGATGAGAACACTGCTGTGTGTTTGCCTTCAGAAATGGAGTTAAATCCCAGGCTCTGAGTCTTCCTACAAGCAAGACTTCGTTTCAGGTAAGGCCAGTCACTTTTAAGCTCAAACGAACTACATCTTTCACGAAGCTCACACGTTTCTCATCTTAACAGACAAGCATAGGATGTTAGAGGACCAGTGCTTTGTATCAGTTTAAGAAGCAGATTAGGACTAGATATGGTCAGTCTGTGTAGGAAACACCGGTTTTTTTTCTCAGCACACTCAGGTTTCCTGCTATCTTAGAGACTCTAGAAAGCAAGAGCGTGCTTCTCCTTCTAAAGCAGAGTGTGATCCATGGATGAAAACTATGCTGTGTCTTTCACTTCAGAAAAGGAGTTAAATCCCAGGCTCTGAGTCTCCCTACAAGCAAGACATCGTTTCATGTAAGGGCAGTCACTTTTCTGCTCAAACGAACTACATCTTTCACGAAGCTCACACGTTTCTCATCTTAACTGACAAGCATTGGATGTTAGAGGACCAGTGCATTCTCTCAGTTTCAGAAGAAATTTTGGACTACATATAGTCCGTATGTGTAGGAAACACCGTTCTTTTGTTTTGGGCACACTCAGATTTCCTGCTGTCTTAGAGACTCTAGAAAGCAAGAGTGTGCTTCTTGCTCTAAAGCAGAGTGTGATCCATGGATGAGAACTATGCTGTGTGTTTCCCTTCAGAAATGGACTTAAATCCCAGGCTCTGTGTCTTCCTACAAGCAAGACTTCTTTTCAGGTAAGAGCAGTCACTTTTCTGCTCAAACGAACTACATCTTTCACGAAGCTCACACGTTTCTCATCTTAACTGACAAGCATTGGATGTTAGAGGACCAGTGCATTCTATCAGTTTCAGAAGAAGTTTTGGACTACATATAGTCCGTATGTGTAGGAAACACCGTTCTTTTGTTCTCAGCACACTCATGTTTCCTGCGGTCTTAGAGACTCTGGAAAGCAAGAGCATGCTTCTCGCTCTAAAGCAGAGTGTGATCCATGGATGAGAACTATGCTGTGTGTTTGCCTTCAGAAATGGAGTTAAATCCCAGGCTCTGAGTCTTCCTACAAGCAAGACTTTGTTTCAGGTGAGGACAGTCGCTTTTCTGCTCAATCGAACTACATCGTTCACAGAGCTCACACGTTTCTCATCTTAACTGACAAGCATTGGATGTTAGAGGGTCAATGATTTATATCAGTTTCAGAAGCATATTTGGACTGGATATGGTCCATATGTGTAGGAAACACCGTTCTATTGTTCTGGGCACACTCAAATTTCCTGCTGTCTTGGAGACTCTAGAAAGCAAGAGTGTGCTTCTCGCTCTAACCACAGTGTAATCCATGGATGAATACTATCCTGTGTGTTTCCCTTCATAAATGGAGTTAAATCCCAAGCTCTGTGTCTTCCTACAAGAAGACTTCGTTTCAGGTAAGGGTAGTCACTTTTCAGTTCAAAGGAACTACATCGTTCATGAAGCTCACACGTTTCCCATCTTAACTGACAAGCATTGGATTTTAGAGGACCTGTGCATTGTATCAGTTTCAGAAGAAGTTTTGGACTACATATAGTCCGTATGTGTAGGAAACACCGTTCTTTTGTTCTGGGCACACTCAGATTTCCTGCTGTCTTAGAGACTTTAGAAAGAAAGAACGTGCTTCTCGCTCTAAAGCAGAGTGTGATCCATGGATGAGAACTATGCTGTGTGTTTCCCTTCAGAAATGGAGTTAAATCCTTGCTCTGTGTCTTCCTACAGGCAAGACTTCGTTTCAGGTAAGGGCAGTCACTTTTCAACTCAAACGAACTACATCGTTCACGAAGCTCACACGTTTCTCATCTTAACAGACAAGCATTGGATGTTAGAGGACCAGTGCTTTGTATCAGTTTCAGAAGCAGAGTTAGACTATATAATGTCCGTATGTGTAGGAAACACCATTCTTTTATTCTCAGCAAAATCACGTTTCCTGCTTTCTTAGAGACTCTAGAAAGCAAGAGTGTGCTTCTTGTTCTAAAGCAGAGTGTGATCAATGGATGATTATACTGCTGTGTGTTTTACTTCAGAAATGGAGTTAAATCCCAGGCTCTGAGTCTTCCTACAAGCAAGACTTCAATTCAGGTAAGGGCAGTCACTTTTCTGCTCAAACGAACTACATCGTTCATGAAGCTCACACGTTTCCCATCTTAACTGACAAGCATTGGATGTTAGAGGACCAGTGCTGTGTATTAGTTTCAGAAGCAGAGTTGGACTAGATATGGTCCATAAGTGTAGGAAACCCCGATCTTTTGTTCTCAGCACACTCACGTTTCCTGCTGTGTTAGAGACTCTAGAAAGCAAGAGCGTGCTTCTTGTTCTGAAGCAGAGTGTCATCAATGGATGAGAACACTGCTGTGTGTTTCAATTCAGAAATGGAGTTAAATCCCAGGCTCTGAGTCTTCCTACAAGCAAGACTTCAATTCAGGTAAGGGCAGTCACTTTTCTGCTGAAACGAACTACATCGTTCATGAAGCTCACACGTTTCTCATCTTAACAGACAAGCATAGGATGATAGAGGACCAGTGCTTTGTATCAGTTTAAGAAGCAGATTTGGACTAGATATGGTCAGTCTGTGTAGGAAACACCGTTTTTTTTTCTCAGCACACTCACGTTTCCTGCTGTCTTAGAGACTCTAGAAAGCAAGAGCGTGCTTCTCCTTCTAAAGCAGAGTGTGATCCATGGATGAAAACTATGCTGTGTGTTTCACTTCAGAAAAGGAGTTAAATCCCAGGCTCTGAGTCTCCCTACAAGCAAGACTTCGTTTCAGGTAAGGGCAGTCACTTTTATGCTCAAACGAACTACATCTTTCACGAAGCTCACACGTTTCTCATCTTAACTGACAAGCATTGGATGTTAGAGGACCAGTGCATTCTCTCAGTTTCAGAAGAAGATTTGGACTACATATAGTCCGTATGTGTAGGAAACACCGTTCTTTTGTTCTGGGCACACTCAGATTTCCTGCTGTCTTAGAGACTCTGGAAAGCAAGAGTGTGCTTCTTGCTCTAAAGCAGAGTGTGATCCATGGATGAGAACTATGCTGTGTGTTTCCCTTCAGAAATGGACTTAAATCCCAGGCTCTGTGTCTTCCTACAAGAAAGACTTCTTTTCAGGTAAGAGCAGTCACTTTTCAGTTCAAAGGAACTATATCGTTCACAAAGCTCACACGTTTCTCATCTTAACAGACAAGCATTGGATGTTAGAGGACCAGTGCTTTGTATCAGTTTACGAAGCAGATTTGGACTAGATATGGTCCATATGTGTAGGAAGCACCGTTCTTTTGTTCTCAGCACACTCACGTTTCCTGCTGTCTTAGAGACTCTAGAAAGCAAGAGCGTGCTTCTCGTTCTAAAGCAGTGTGTGATCCATGGATGAAAACTATGCTGTGTGTTTCACTTCAGAAAAGGAGTTAAATCCCAGGCTCTGAGTCTCCCTACAAGCAAGACTTCGTTTCAGGTAAGGCTAGTCACTTTTCTTCTCAAACGAACTACATCGTTCATGAAGCTCACACGTTTCTCATCTTAACAGACAAGCATAGGATGTTAGAGGACCAGTGCTTTGTATCAGTTTCAGAAGCAGAGTTGGACTATATAATGTCCGTATGTGTAGGAAACACCGTTCTTTTGTTCTCAGCAAAATCACGTTTCCTGCTGTATTAGAGACTCTAGAAAGCAAGAGTGTGCTTCTTGTTCTAAAGCAGAGTGTGATCAATGGATGATTACACTACTGTGTGTTTTACTTCAGAAATGTAGTTAAATCCAGGCTCTGAGTCTTCCTACAAGCAAGACTTCAATTCATGTAAGGGCTGTCATTTTTCTGCTCCAACGAACTACATCGTTCATGAAGCTCACACATTTCCCATCTTAACTGACAAGCATTGGATGTTAGACGGTCAGTGCTTTGTATCAGTTTCAGAAGCAGATTTGGACTACATATGGTCCCTATGTGTAGGAAACACCGTTCTTTTGTTCTGGGCACACTCAGATTTCCTGCTTTATTAGAGACTCTAGAAAGCAAGAGTGTGCTTCTCGCTCTAAAGCAGAGCGTGATCCATGGATGAGAACTATGCTGTGTGTTTCCCTTCAGAAATGGACTTTAATCCCAGGCTCTGAGTCTTCCTACAAGCAAGACTTCTTTTCGGGTAAGGGCAGTCACTTTTCAGTTCAAAGGAACTATATCATTCACAAAGCTCACACGTTTCTCATCATAACAGAAAAGCATTGGATGTTAGAGGACCAGTGCTTTGTATCAGTTTAAGATGCAGATTTGGACTAGATGTAGTCCGTATGTGTAGGAAACACCGTTCTTTTGTTCTCAGCACACTCACGTTTCCTGCTGTCTTAGAGACTCTAGAAAGCAAGAGCGTGCTTCTCGTTCTAAAGCAGAGTGTGATCCATGGATGAATACTATGCTGTGTGTTTCACTTCAGAAAAGGAGTTAAATCCCAAGCTCTGAGTCTCCCTACAAGCAAGACTTCGTTTCAGGTAAGGGCAGTCACTTTTCTGCTCAAACGAACTACATCTTTCACGAAGCTCACACGTTTCTCATCTTAACTGACAAGCATTGGATGTTAGAGGGTCAATGATTTATATCAGTTTCAGAAGCATATTTGGACTGGATATGGTCCATATGTGTAGGAAACACCGTTCTATTGTTCTGGGCACACTCAAATTTCCTGCTGTCTTGGAGACTCTAGAAAGCAAGAGTGTGCTTCTCGCTCTAACCACAGTGTAATCCATGGATGAATACTATCCTGTGTGTTTCCCTTCATAAATGGAGTTAAATCCCAAGCTCTGTGTCTTCCTACAAGAAGACTTCGTTTCAGGTAAGGGTAGTCACTTTTCAGTTCAAAGGAACTACATCGTTCATGAAGCTCACACGTTTCCCATCTTAACTGACAAGCATTGGATTTTAGAGGACCTGTGCATTGTATCAGTTTCAGAAGAAGTTTTGGACTACATATAGTCCGTATGTGTAGGAAACACCGTTCTTTTGTTCTGGGCACACTCAGATTTCCTGCTGTCTTAGAGACTTTAGAAAGAAAGAACGTGCTTCTCGCTCTAAAGCAGAGTGTGATCCATGGATGAGAACTATGCTGTGTGTTTCCCTTCAGAAATGGAGTTAAATCCTTGCTCTGTGTCTTCCTACAGGCAAGACTTCGTTTCAGGTAAGGGCAGTCACTTTTCAACTCAAACGAACTACATCGTTCACGAAGCTCACACGTTTCTCATCTTAACAGACAAGCATTGGATGTTAGAGGACCAGTGCTTTGTATCAGTTTCAGAAGCAGAGTTAGACTATATAATGTCCGTATGTGTAGGAAACACCATTCTTTTATTCTCAGCAAAATCACGTTTCCTGCTTTCTTAGAGACTCTAGAAAGCAAGAGTGTGCTTCTTGTTCTAAAGCAGAGTGTGATCAATGGATGATTATACTGCTGTGTGTTTTACTTCAGAAATGGAGTTAAATCCCAGGCTCTGAGTCTTCCTACAAGCAAGACTTCAATTCAGGTAAGGGCAGTCACTTTTCTGCTCAAACGAACTACATCGTTCATGAAGCTCACACGTTTCCCATCTTAACTGACAAGCATTGGATGTTAGAGGACCAGTGCTGTGTATTAGTTTCAGAAGCAGAGTTGGACTAGATATGGTCCATAAGTGTAGGAAACCCCGATCTTTTGTTCTCAGCACACTCACGTTTCCTGCTGTGTTAGAGACTCTAGAAAGCAAGAGCGTGCTTCTTGTTCTGAAGCAGAGTGTCATCAATGGATGAGAACACTGCTGTGTGTTTCAATTCAGAAATGGAGTTAAATCCCAGGCTCTGAGTCTTCCTACAAGCAAGACTTCAATTCAGGTAAGGGCAGTCACTTTTCTGCTGAAACGAACTACATCGTTCATGAAGCTCACACGTTTCTCATCTTAACAGACAAGCATAGGATGATAGAGGACCAGTGCTTTGTATCAGTTTAAGAAGCAGATTTGGACTAGATATGGTCAGTCTGTGTAGGAAACACCGTTTTTTTTTCTCAGCACACTCACGTTTCCTGCTGTCTTAGAGACTCTAGAAAGCAAGAGCGTGCTTCTCCTTCTAAAGCAGAGTGTGATCCATGGATGAAAACTATGCTGTGTGTTTCACTTCAGAAAAGGAGTTAAATCCCAGGCTCTGAGTCTCCCTACAAGCAAGACTTCGTTTCAGGTAAGGGCAGTCACTTTTATGCTCAAACGAACTACATCTTTCACGAAGCTCACACGTTTCTCATCTTAACTGACAAGCATTGGATGTTAGAGGACCAGTGCATTCTCTCAGTTTCAGAAGAAGATTTGGACTACATATAGTCCGTATGTGTAGGAAACACCGTTCTTTTGTTCTGGGCACACTCAGATTTCCTGCTGTCTTAGAGACTCTGGAAAGCAAGAGTGTGCTTCTTGCTCTAAAGCAGAGTGTGATCCATGGATGAGAACTATGCTGTGTGTTTCCCTTCAGAAATGGACTTAAATCCCAGGCTCTGTGTCTTCCTACAAGAAAGACTTCTTTTCAGGTAAGAGCAGTCACTTTTCAGTTCAAAGGAACTATATCGTTCACAAAGCTCACACGTTTCTCATCTTAACAGACAAGCATTGGATGTTAGAGGACCAGTGCTTTGTATCAGTTTACGAAGCAGATTTGGACTAGATATGGTCCATATGTGTAGGAAGCACCGTTCTTTTGTTCTCAGCACACTCACGTTTCCTGCTGTCTTAGAGACTCTAGAAAGCAAGAGCGTGCTTCTCGTTCTAAAGCAGTGTGTGATCCATGGATGAAAACTATGCTGTGTGTTTCACTTCAGAAAAGGAGTTAAATCCCAGGCTCTGAGTCTCCCTACAAGCAAGACTTCGTTTCAGGTAAGGGCAGTCACTTTTCTGCTCAAACGAACTACATCTTTCACGATGCTCACACGTTTCTCATCTTAACTGACAAGCATTGGATGTTAGAGGACCAGTGCATTCTCTCAGTTTCAGAAGAAGTTTTGGACTAAATATATTCCGTATGTGTAGGAAACACCGTTCTTTTGTTCTGGGCACACTCAGATTTCCTGCTGTCTTAGAGACTCTAGAAAGCAAGAGTGTGCTTCTTGCTCTAAAGCAGAGTGTGATCCATGGATGAGAACTATGCTGTGTGTTTCACTTCGGAATTGGAGTTAAATCCCAGGCTCTGAGTCTTCCTCCAAGCAAGACTTCGTTTCATGTAAGGGCAGTCACTTTTCTGCTCAAACGAACTACATCGTTCCAGAAGCTCACACGTTTCTCATCTTAACTGACAAGCATTGGATGTTAGAGGACCAGTGCTGTGTATCAGTTTCAGAAGCAGAGTTGGACTAGATATGGTCCATAAGTGTAGGAAACACCGTTCTTTTGTTCTGAGCTCACTCACGTTTCCTGCTGTCTTAGAGACTGTAGAAAGCAAGAGCGTGCTTCTCGCTCTAAAGCAGAGTGTGATCCATGGATGAGAACTATGCTGTGTGTTTGCCTTCAGAAATGGAGTTAAATCCCAGGCTCTGAGTCTTCCTACAAGCAAGACTTCGTTTCAGGTAAGGCCAGTCACTTTTCAGCTCAAACGAACTACATCGTTCATGAAGCTCACACGTTTCTCACCTTAACAGACAAGCATTGGATGTTAGAGGACCAGTGCGGTGTATCAGTTTCAGAAGCAGAGTTGGACTAGATATGGTCCATAAGTGTAGGAAACCCCGATCTTTTGTTCTCAGCACACTCACGTTTCCTGCTGTGTTAGAGACTCTAGAAAGCAAGAGCGTGCTTCTTGTTCTAAAGCAGAGTTTCATCAATGGATGAGAACACTGCTGTGTGTTTGCCTTCAGAAATGGAGTTAAATCCCAGGCTCTGAGTCTTCCTACAAGCAAGACTTCGTTTCAGGTAAGGCCAGTCACTTTTAAGCTCAAACGAACTACATCTTTCACGAAGCTCACACGTTTCTCATCTTAACAGACAAGCATAGGATGTTAGAGGACCAGTGCTTTGTATCAGTTTAAGAAGCAGATTAGGACTAGATATGGTCAGTCTGTGTAGGAAACACCGGTTTTTTTTCTCAGCACACTCAGGTTTCCTGCTATCTTAGATACTCTAGAAAGCAAGAGCGTGCCTCTCCTTCTAAAGCAGAGTGTGATCCATGGATGAAAACTATGCTGTGTCTTTCACTTCAGAAAAGGAGTTAAATCCCAGGCTCTGAGTCTCCCTACAAGCAAGACATCGTTTCATGTAAGGGCAGTCACTTTTCTGCTCAAACGAACTACATCTTTCACGAAGCTCACACGTTTCTCATCTTAACTGACAAGCATTGGATGTTAGAGGACCAGTGCATTCTCTCAGTTTCAGAAGAAATTTTGGACTACATATAGTCCGTATGTGTAGGAAACACCGTTCTTTTGTTTTGGGCACACTCAGATTTCCTGCTGTCTTAGAGACTCTAGAAAGCAAGAGTGTGCTTCTTGCTCTAAAGCAGAGTGTGATCCATGGATGAGAACTATGCTGTGTGTTTCCCTTCAGAAATGGACTTAAATCCCAGGCTCTGTGTCTTCCTACAAGCAAGACTTCTTTTCAGGTAAGAGCAGTCACTTTTCTGCTCAAACGAACTACATCTTTCACGAAGCTCACACGTTTCTCATCTTAACTGACAAGCATTGGATGTTAGAGGACCAGTGCATTCTATCAGTTTCAGAAGAAGTTTTGGACTACATATAGTCCGTATGTGTAGGAAACACCGTTCTTTTGTTCTCAGCACACTCATGTTTCCTGCGGTCTTAGAGACTCTGGAAAGCAAGAGCATGCTTCTCGCTCTAAAGCAGAGTGTGATCCATGGATGAGAACTATGCTGTGTGTTTGCCTTCAGAAATGGAGTTAAATCCCAGGCTCTGAGTCTTCCTACAAGCAAGACTTTGTTTCAGGTGAGGACAGTCGCTTTTCTGCTCAATCGAACTACATCGTTCACAGAGCTCACACGTTTCTCATCTTAACTGACAAGCATTGGATGTTAGAGGGTCAATGATTTATATCAGTTTCAGAAGCATATTTGGACTGGATATGGTCCATATGTGTAGGAAACACCGTTCTATTGTTCTGGGCACACTCAAATTTCCTGCTGTCTTGGAGACTCTAGAAAGCAAGAGTGTGCTTCTCGCTCTAACCACAGTGTGATCCATGGATGAATACTATCCTGTGTGTTTCCCTTCAGAAATGGAGTTAAATCCCAGGCTCTGTGTCTTCCTACAAGCAAGACTTCGTTTCAGGTAAAGGTAGTCACTTTTCAGTTCAAAGGAACTACATCGTTCATGAAGCTCACACCTTTCCCATCTTAACTGACAAGCATTGGATTTTAGAGGACCTGTGCATTGTATCAGTTTCAGAAGAAGTTTTGGACTACATATAGTCCGTATGTGTAGGAAACAACGTTCTTTTGTTCTGGGCACACTCAGATTTCCTGCTGTCTTAGAGACTTTAGAAAGAAAGAACGTGCTTTTCGCTCTAAAGCAGAGTGTGATCCATGGATGAGAACTATGCTGTGTGTTTCCCTTCAGAAATGGAGTTAAATCCTTGCTCTGTGTCTTCCTACAGGCAAGACTTCGTTTCAGGTAAGGGCAGTCACTTTTCAGCTCAAACGAACTACATCGTTCACGAAGCTCACACGTTTCTCATCTTAACAGACAAGCATTGGATGTTAGAGGACCAGTGCTTTGTATCAGTTTCAGAAGCAGAGTTAGACTATATAATGTCCGTATGTGTAGGAAACCCCATTCTTTTATTCTCAGCAAAATCACGTTTCCTGCTTTCTTAGAGACTCTAGAAAGCAAGAGTGTGCTTCTTGTTCTAAAGCAGAGTGTGACCAATGGATGATTATACTGCTGTGTGTTTTACTTCAGAAATGGAGTTAAATCCCAGACTCTGAGTCTTCCTACAAGCAAGACTTCAATTCAGGTAAGGGCAGTCACTTTTCTGCTCAAACGAACTACATCGTTCATGAAGCTCACACGTTTCCCATCTTAACTGACAAGCATTGGATGTTAGAGGACCAGTGCTGTGTATCAGTTTCAGAAGCAGAGTTGGACTAGATATGGTCCATAAGTGTAGGAAACCCCGATCTTTTGTTCTCAGCACACTCACGTTTCCTGCTGTGTTAGAGACTCTAGAAAGCAAGAGCGTGCTTCTTGTTCTGAAGCAGAGTGTCATCAATGGATGAGAACACTGCTGTGTGTTTCAATTCAGAAATGGAGTTAAATCCCAGGCTCTGAGTCTTCCTACAAGCAAGACTTCAATTCAGGTAAGGGCAGTCACTTTTCTGCTGAAACGAACTACATCGTTCATGAAGCTCACACGTTTCTCATCTTAACAGACAAGCATAGGATGATAGAGGACCAGTGCTTTGTATCAGTTTAAGAAGCAGATTTGGACTAGATATGGTCAGTCTGTGTAGGAAACACCGTTTTTTTTTCTCAGCACACTCACGTTTCCTGCTGTCTTAGAGACTCTAGAAAGCAAGAGCGTGCTTCTCCTTCTAAAGCAGAGTGTGATCCATGGATGAAAACTATGCTGTGTGTTTCACTTCAGAAAAGGAGTTAAATCCCAGGCTCTGAGTCTCCCTACAAGCAAGACTTCGTTTCAGGTAAGGGCAGTCACTTTTATGCTCAAACGAACTACATCGTTCACGAAGCTCACACGTTTCTCATCTTAACTGACAAGCATTGGATGTTAGAGGACCAGTGCATTCTCTCAGTTTCAGAAGAAGATTTGGACTACATATAGTCCGTATGTGTAGGAAACACCGTTCTTTTGTTCTGGGCACACTCAGATTTCCTGCTGTCTTAGAGACTCTGGAAAGCAAGAGTGTGCTTCTTGCTCTAAAGCAGAGTGTGATCCATGGATGAGAACTATGCTGTGTGTTTCCCTTCAGAAATGGACTTAAATCCCAGGCTCTGTGTCTTCCTACAAGAAAGACTTCTTTTCAGGTAAGAGCAGTCACTTTTCAGTTCAAAGGAACTATATCGTTCACAAAGCTCACACGTTTCTCATCTTAACAGACAAGCATTGGATGTTAGAGGACCAGTGCTTTGTATCAGTTTACGAAGCAGATTTGGACTAGATATGGTCCATATGTGTAGGAAGCACCGTTCTTTTGTTCTCAGCACACTCACGTTTCCTGCTGTCTTAGAGACTCTAGAAAGCAAGAGCGTGCTTCTCGTTCTAAAGCAGTGTGTGATCCATGGATGAAAACTATGCTGTGTGTTTCACTTCAGAAAAGGAGTTAAATCCCAGGCTCTGAGTCTCCCTACAAGCAAGACTTCGTTTCAGGTAAGGGCAGTCACTTTTCTGCTCAAACGAACTACATCTTTCACGATGCTCACACGTTTCTCATCTTAACTGACAAGCATTGGATGTTAGAGGACCAGTGCATTCTCTCAGTTTCAGAAGAAGTTTTGGACTAAATATATTCCGTATGTGTAGGAAACACCGTTCTTTTGTTCTGGGCACACTCAGATTTCCTGCTGTCTTAGAGACTCTAGAAAGCAAGAGTGTGCTTCTTGCTCTAAAGCAGAGTGTGATCCATGGATGAGAACTATGCTGTGTGTTTCACTTCGGAATTGGAGTTAAATCCCAGGCTCTGAGTCTTCCTCCAAGCAAGACTTCGTTTCATGTAAGGGCAGTCACTTTTCTGCTCAAACGAACTACATCGTTCCAGAAGCTCACACGTTTCTCATCTTAACTGACAAGCATTGGATGTTAGAGGACCAGTGCTGTGTATCAGTTTCAGAAGCAGAGTTGGACTAGATATGGTCCATAAGTGTAGGAAACACCGTTCTTTTGTTCTGAGCTCACTCACGTTTCCTGCTGTCTTAGAGACTCTAGAAAGCAAGAGCGTGCTTCTTGTTCTAAAGCAGAGTTTCATCAATGGATGAGAACACTGCTGTGTGTTTGCCTTCAGAAATGGAGTTAAATCCCAGGCTCTGAGTCTTCCTACAAGCAAGACTTCGTTTCAGGTAAGGCCAGTCACTTTTAAGCTCAAACGAACTACATCGTTCACGAAGCTCACACGTTTCTCATCTTAACAGACAAGCATAGGATGTTAGAGGACCAGTGCTTTGTATCAGTTTAAGAAGCAGATTAGGACTAGATATGGTCAGTCTGTGTAGGAAACACCGGTTTTTTTTCTCAGCACACTCAGGTTTCCTGCTATCTTAGAGACTCTAGAAAGCAAGAGCGTGCTTCTCCTTCTAAAGCAGAGTGTGATCCATGGATGAAAACTATGCTGTGTCTTTCACTTCAGAAAAGGAGTTAAATCCCTGGCTCTGAGTCTCCCTACAAGCAAGACATCGTTTCATGTAAGGGCAGTCACTTTTCTGCTCAAACGAACTACATCTTTCACGAAGCTCACACGTTTCTCATCTTAACTGACAAGCATTGGATGTTAGAGGACCAGTGCATTCTCTCAGTTTCAGAAGAAATTTTGGACTACATATAGTCCGTATGTGTAGGAAACACCGTTCCTTTGTTCTGGGCACACTGAGATTTCCTGCTGTCTTAGAGACTCTAGAAAGCAAGAGTGTGCTTCTTGCTCTAAAGCAGAGTGTGATCCATGGATGAGAACTATGCTGTGTGTTTCCCTTCATAAATGGACTTAAATCCCAGGCTCTGTGTCTTCCTACAAGCAAGACTTCTTTTCAGGTAAGAGCAGTCACTTTTCTGCTCAAACGAACTACATCTTTCACGAAGCTCACACGTTTCTCATCTTAACTGACAAGCATTGGATGTTAGAGGACCAGTGCATTCTATCAGTTTCAGAAGAAGTTTTGGACTACATATAGTCCGTATGTGTAGGAAACACCGTTCTTTTGTTCTCAGCACACTCATGTTTCCTGCGGTCTTAGAGACTCTGGAAAGCAAGAGCATGCTTCTCGCTCTAAAGCAGAGTGTGATCCATGGATGAGAACTATGCTGTGTGTTTGCCTTCAGAAATGGAGTTAAATCCCAGGCTCTGAGTCTTCCTACAAGCAAGACTTCGTTTCAGTTGAGGACAGTCGCTTTTCTGCTCAATCGAACTACATCGTTCACAGAGCTCACATGTTTCTCATCTTAACTGACAAGCATTGGATGTTAGAGGGTCAATGATTTATATCAGTTTCAGAAGCATATTTGGACTGGATATGGTCCATATATGTAGGAAACACCGTTCTATTGTTCTGGGCACACTCAAATTTCCTGCTGTCTTGGAGACTCTAGAAAGCAAGAGTGTGCTTCTCGCTCTAACCACAGTGTGATCCATGGATGAATACTATCCTGTGTGTTTCCCTTCAGAAATGGAGTTAAATCCCAGGCTCTGTGTATTCCTACAAGCAAGACTTCGTTTCAGGTAAAGGTAGTCACTTTTCAGTTCAAAGGAACTACATCGTTCATGAAGCTCACACCTTTCCCATCTTAACTGACAAGCATTGGATTTTAGAGGACCTGTGCATTGTATCAGTTTCAGAAGAAGTTTTGGACTACATATAGTCCGTATGTGTAGGAAACAACGTTCTTTTGTTCTGGGCACACTCAGATTTCCTGCTGTCTTAGAGACTTTAGAAAGAAAGAACGTGCTTTTCGCTCTAAAGCAGAGTGTGATCCATGGATGAGAACTATGCTGTGTGTTTCCCTTCAGAAATGGAGTTAAATCCTTGCTCTTTGTCTTCCTACAGGCAAGACTTCGTTTCAGGTAAGGGCAGTCACTTTTCAGCTCAAACGAACTACATCGTTCACAAAGCTCACACGTTTCTCATCTTAACAGACAAGCATTGGATGTTAGAGGACCAGTGCTTTGTATCAGTTTCAGAAGCAGAGTTAGACTATATAATGTCCGTATGTGTAGGAAACACCATTCTTTTATTCTCAGCAAAATCACGTTTCCTGCTTTCTTAGAGACTCTAGAAAGCAAGAGTGTGCTTCTTGTTCTAAAGCAGAGTGTGATCAATGGATGATTATACTGCTGTGTGTTTTACTCCAGAAATGGATTTAAATCCCAGGCTCTGAGTCTTCTTACAAGCAAGACTTCAATTCAGGTAAGGGCAGTCACTTTTCTGCTCAAACGAACTACATCGTTCATGAAGCTCACACGTTTCCCATCTTAACTGACAAGCATTGGATGTTAGAGGACCAGTGCTGTGTATCAGTTTCAGAAGCAGAGTTGGACTAGATATGGTCCATAAGTGTAGGAAACCCCGATCTTTTGTTCTCAGCACACTCACGTTTCCTGCTGTGTTAGAGACTCTAGAAAGCAAGAGCGTGCTTCTTGTTCTGAAGCAGAGTGTCATCAATGGATGAGAACACTGCTGTGTGTTTCACTTCAGAAATGGAGTTAAATCCCAGGCTCTGAGTCTTCCTACAAGCAAGACTTCAATTCAGGTAAGGGCAGTCACTTTTCTGCTGAAACGAACTACATCGTTCATGAAGCTCACACGTTTCTCATCTTAACAGACAAGCATAGGATGTTAGAGGACCAGTGCTTTGTATCAGTTTAAGAAGCAGATTTGGACTAGATATGGTCAGTCTGTGTAGGAAACACCGTTTTTTTTCTCAGCACACTCACGTTTCCTGCTGTCTTAGAGACTCTAGAAAGCAAGAGTGTGCTTCTCCTTCTAAAGCAGAGTGTGATCCATGGATGAAAACTATGCTGTGTGTTTCACTTCAGAAAAGGAGTTAAATCCCAGGCTCTGAGTCTCCCTACAAGCAAGACTTCGTTTCAGGTAAGGGCAGTCACTTTTCTGCTCAAACGAACTACATCTTTCACGAAGCTCACACGTTTCTCATCTTAACTGACAAGCATTGGATGTTAGAGGACCAGTGCATTCTCTCAGTTTCAGAAGAAGATTTGGACTACATATAGTCCGTATGTGTAGGAAACACCGTTCTTTTGTTCTGGGCACACTCAGATTTCCTGCTGTCTTAGAGACTCTAGAAAGCAAGAGTGTGCTTCTTGCTCTAAAGCAGAGTGTGATCCATGGATGAGAACTATGCTGTGTGTTTCCCTTCAGAAATGGACTTAAATCCCAGGCTCTGTGTCTTCCTACAAGAAAGACTTCATTTCAGGTAAGAGCAGTCACTTTTCAGGTCAAAGGAACTATATCGTTCACAAAGCTCACACGTTTCTCATCTTAACAGACAAGCATTGCATGTTAGAGGACCAGTGCTTTGTATCAGTTTAAGAAGCAGATTTGGACTAGATATGGTCCGTATGTGTAGGAAACACCGTTCTTTTGTTCTCAGCACACTCACGTTTCCTGCTGTCTTAGAGACTCTAGAAAGCAAGAGCGTGCTTCTCGTTCTAAAGCAGTGTGTGATCCATGGATGAAAACTATGCTGTGTGTTTCACTTCAGAAAAGGAGTTAAATCCCATGCTCTGAGTCTCCCTACAAGCAAGACTTCGTTTCAGGTAAGGGCAGTCACTTTTCTGCTCAAACGAACTACATCTTTCACGAAGCTCACACGTTTCTCATCTTAACTGACAAGCATTGGATGTTAGAGGACCAGTGCATTCTATCAGTTTCAGAAGAAGTTTTGGACTAAATATATTCCGTATGTGTAGGAAATACCGTTCTTTTGTTCTGGGCACACTCAGATTTCCTGCTGTCTTAGAGACTCTAGAAAGCAAGAGTGTGCTTCTTGCTCTAAAGCAGAGTGTGATCCATGGATGAGAACTATGCTGTGTGTTTCACTTCGGAATTGGAGTTAAATCCCAGGCTCTGAGTCTTCCTCCAAGCAAGACTTCGTTTCATGTAAGGGCAGTCACTTTTCTGCTCAAACGAACTACATCGTCCCAGAAGCTCACACGTTTCTCATCTTAACTGACAAGCATTGGATGTTAGAGGACCAGTGCTGTGTATCAGTTTCAGAAGCAGAGTTGGACTAGATATGGTCCATAAGTGTAGGAAACACCGTTCTTTTGTTCTCAGCTCACTCACGTTTCCTGCTGTCTTAGAGACTCTAGAAAGCAAGAGCGTGCTTCTCGCTCTAAAGCAGAGTGTGATCCATGGATGAGAACTATGCTGTGTGTTTGCCTTCAGAAATGGAGTTAAATCCCAGGCTCTGAGTCTTCCTACAAGCAAGACTTCGTTTCAGGTAAGGCCAGTCACTTTTCAGCTCAAACGAACTACATCGTTCATGAAGCTCACACGTTTCTCACCTTAACAGACAAGCATTGGATGTTAGAGGACCAGTGCTGTGTATCAGTTTCAGAAGCAGAGTTGGACTAGATATGGTCCATAAGTGTAGGAAACCCCGATCTTTTGTTCTCAGCACACTCACGTTTCCTGCTGTGTTAGAGACTCTAGAAAGCAAGAGCGTGCTTCTTGTTCTAAAGCAGAGTTTCATCAATGGATGAGAACACTGCTGTGTGTTTGCCTTCAGAAATGGAGTTAAATCCCAGGCTCTGAGTCTTCCTACAAGCAAGACTTCGTTTCAGGTAAGGCCAGTCACTTTTAAGCTCAAACGAACTACATCGTTCACGAAGCTCACACGTTTCTCATCTTAACAGACAAGCATAGGATGTTAGAGGACCAGTGCTTTGTATCAGTTTAAGAAGCAGATTTGGACTAGATATGTTCAGTCTGTGTAGGAAACACCGGTTTTTTTTCTCAGCACACTCACGTTTCCTGCTGTCTTAGAGACTCTAGAAAGCAAGAGCGTGCTTCTCCTTCTAAAGCAGAGTGTGATCCATGGATGAAAACTATGCTGTGTCTTTCACTTCAGAAAAGGAGTTAAATCCCAGGCTCTGAGTCTCCCTACAAGCAAGACATCGTTTCAGGTAAGGTCAGTCACTTTTCTGCTCAAACGAACTACATCTTTCACGAAGCTCACACGTTTCTCATCTTAACTGACAAGCATTGGATGTTAGAGGACCAGTGCATTCTCTCAGTTTCAGAAGAAATTTTGGACTACATATAGTCCGTATGTGTAGGAAACACCGTTTTTTTTTCTGGGCACACTCAGATTTCCTGCTGTCTTAGAGACTCTAGAAAGCAAGAGTGTGCTTCTTGCTCTAAAGCAGAGTGTGATCCATGGATGAGAACTATGCTGTGTGTTTCCCTTCAGAAATGGACTTAAATCCCAGGCTCTGTGTCTTCCTACAAGCAAGACTTCTTTTCAGGTAAGAGCAGTCTCTTTTCTGCTCAAACGAACTACATCTTTCACGAAGCTCACACGTTTCTCATCTTAACTGACAAGCATTGGATGTTAGAGGACCAGTGCATTCTATCAGTTTCAGAAGAACTTTTGGACTACATATAGTCCGTATGTGTAGGAAACACCATTCTTTTGTTCTCAGCACACTCATGTTTCCTGCGGTCTTAGAGACTCTGGAAAGCAAGAGCATGCTTCTCGCTCTAAAGCAGAGTGTGATCCATGGATGAGAACTATGCTGTGTGTTTGCCTTCAGAAATGGAGTTAAATCGAAGGCTCTGAGTCTTCCTACAAGCAAGACTTCGCTTCAGGTAAGGACAGTCGCTTTTCTGCTCAAACGAACTACATCGTTCACAGAGCTCACACGTTTCTCATCTTAACTGACAAGCATTGGATGTTAGAGGGTCAATGATTTATATCAGTTTCAGAAGCATATTTGGACTGCATATGGTCCATATGTGTAGGAAACACCGTTCTTTTGTTCTCAGCACACTCACGTTTCCTGCTGTCTTAGAGACTCTAGAAAGCAAGAGCGTGCTTCTCGCTCTAAAGCAGAGTGTGATCCATGGATGAGAACTATGCTGTGTGTTTGCCTTCAGAAATGGACTTAAATCCCAGGCTCTGAGTCTTCCTACAAGCAAGACTTCGTTTCAGGTAAGGGCAGTCACTTTTTAGCTCAAACGAACTACATCGTTCAGGAAGCTCACACTTTTCTCACCTTAACAGACAATCATTGGATGATAGAGGACCAGTGCTTTGTATCAGTTTCAGAAGCAGAGTTGGACTAGATATGGTCCGTATGTGTAGGAAACACCGTTCTTTTGTTCTCAGCACACTCACGTTTCCTGCTGTCTTAGAGACTCTAGAAAGCAAGAGCGTGCTTCTTGTTCTAAAGCAGAGTGTGATCCATGGATGAGAACTATGCTGTGTGTTTGCCTTCAGAAATGGACTTAAATCCCAGGCTCTGAGTCTCCCTACAAGCAAGACTTCTTTTCAGGTAAGGGCAGTCACTTTTCTGCTCAAAGGAACTACATCATTCACGAAGCTAACACGTTTCTCATCTTAACTGACAAGCATTGGATATTAGAGGACCAGTGCATTGTATCAGTTTCAGAAGAAGATTAGGACTACATATAGTCCGTATGTGTAGGAAACACCGTTCTTTTGTTCTGGGCACAATCAGATTTCCTGCTGTATCAGAGACTCTAGAAAGCAAGAGCATGCTTCTTGCTCTATAGCAGAGTGTGATCCATGGATGAGAACGATGCTGTGTGTTTCCCTTCAGAAATGGAGTTAAATCCCAGGCTCTGTGTCTTCCTACAAGCAAGACTTCGTTTCAGGTAAGGGCAGTCACTTTTCAGCTCAAACGAACTACATTGTTCACGAAGCTCACACGTTTCTCATCTTAACAGACAAGCATTGGATTTTAGATGGTCAGTGCTTTGTATCAGTTTCAGAAGCAGATTTGGACTAAGTATGGTCCATATGTGTAGGAAACACCGTTCTTTTGTTCCTGGGCACACTCAGATTTCCTGCTGTATGAGAGACTCTACAAAGCAAGAGTGTGCTTCTCGCTCTAAAGCAGAGTGTGATCCATGTATGAGAACTATGCTGTGTGTTTCCCTTCAGAAATGGACTTAAATCCCAGGCTCTGTGTCTTACTACAAGCAAGACTTCGTTTCAGGTAAGGGCAGTCACTTTTCTGCTTAAATGAATTACATCATTCACGAAGCTCACACGTTTCTCATCTTAATTGACAAGCATTGGATGTTAGAGGACCATTGCTTTGTATCAGTTTCAGAAGAAGAGTTGGACTAGATATGGTCCATATGTGTAGGAAACACCGTTCTTTTGTTCTGGGCACACTCAGATTTCCTGCTGTATTAGAAATTCTAGAAAGCAAGAGCGTGCTTCATGCTCTAAAGCAGAGTGTGATCCATGGATGAGAACTATGCTGTGTGTTTCCCTTCAGAAATGGAGTTAAATCCCAGGCTCTGTGTCTTCCTACAAGAAAGACTTGGTTTCAGGTAAGGGCAGTCACTTTTCAGCTCAAACGAACTACATCGTTCATTGAGCTCACACATTTCTCATCTTAACAGACAAGCATTGGATGTTAGAGGACCAGTGCATTCTCTCAGTTTCAGAAGAAGATTTGGACTACATATAGTCCGTATGTGTAGGAAACACCGTTCTTTTGTTCTGGGCACACTCAGATTTCCTGCTGTCTTAGAGACTCTGGAAAGCAAGAGTGTGCTTCTTGCTCTAAAGCAGAGTGTGATCCATGGATGAGAACTATGCTGTGTGTTTCCCTTCAGAAATGGACTTAAATCCCAGGCTCTGTGTCTTCCTACAAGAAAGACTTCTTTTCAGGTAAGAGCAGTCACTTTTCAGTTCAAAGGAACTATATCGTTCACAAAGCTCACACGTTTCTCATCTTAACAGACAAGCATTGGATGTTAGAGGACCAGTGCTTTGTATCAGTTTACGAAGCAGATTTGGACTAGATATGGTCCATATGTGTAGGAAGCACCGTTCTTTTGTTCTCAGCACACTCACGTTTCCTGCTGTCTTAGAGACTCTAGAAAGCAAGAGCGTGCTTCTCGTTCTAAAGCAGTGTGTGATCCATGGATGAAAACTATGCTGTGTGTTTCACTTCAGAAAAGGAGTTAAATCCCATGCTCTGAGTCTCCCTACAAGCAAGACTTCGTTTCAGGTAAGGGCAGTCACTTTTCTGCTCAAACGAACTACATCTTTCACGATGCTCACACGTTTCTCATCTTAACTGACAAGCATTGGATGTTAGAGGACCAGTGCATTCTCTCAGTTTCAGAAGAAGTTTTGGACTAAATATATTCCGTATGTGTAGGAAACACCGTTCTTTTGTTCTGGGCACACTCAGATTTCCTGCTGTCTTAGAGACTCTAGAAAGCAAGAGTGTGCTTCTTGCTCTAAAGCAGAGTGTGATCCATGGATGAGAACTATGCTGTGTGTTTCACTTCGGAATTGGAGTTAAATCCCAGGCTCTGAGTCTTCCTCCAAGCAAGACTTCGTTTCATGTAAGGGCAGTCACTTTTCTGCTCAAACGAACTACATCGTTCCAGAAGCTCACACGTTTCTCATCTTAACTGACAAGCATTGGATGTTAGAGGACCAGTGCTGTGTATCAGTTTCAGAAGCAGAGTTGGACTAGATATGGTCCATAAGTGTAGGAAACACCGTTCTTTTGTTCTGAGCTCACTCACGTTTCCTGCTGTCTTAGAGACTGTAGAAAGCAAGAGCGTGCTTCTCGCTCTAAAGCAGAGTGTGATCCATGGATGAGAACTATGCTGTGTGTTTGCCTTCAGAAATGGAGTTAAATCCCAGGCTCTGAGTCTTCCTACAAGCAAGACTTCGCTTCAGGTAAGGACAGTCGCTTTTCTGCTCAAACGAACTACATCGTTCACAGAGCTCACACGTTTCTCATCTTAACTGACAAGCATTGGATGTTAGAGGGTCAATGATTTATATCAGTTTCAGAAGCATATTTGGACTGGATATGGTCCATATGTGTAGGAAACACCGTTCTTTTGTTCTCAGCACACTCACGTTTCCTGCTGTCTTAGAGACTCTAGAAAGCAAGAGCGTGCTTCTCGCTCTAAAGCAGAGTGTGATCCATGGATGAGAACTATGCTGTGTGTTTGCCTTCAGAAATGGACTTAAATCCCAGGCTCTGAGTCTTCCTACAAGCAAGACTTCGTTTCAGGTAAGGGCAGTCACTTTTTAGCTCAAACGAACTACATCGTTCAGGAAGCTCACACTTTTCTCACCTTAACAGACAATCATTGGATGATAGAGGACCGGTGCTTTGTATCAGTTTCAGAAGCAGAGTTGGACTAGATATGGTCCGTATGTGTAGGAAACACCGTTCTTTTGTTCTCAGCACACTCACGTTTCCTGCTGTCTTAGAGACTCTAGAAAGCAAGAGCGTGCTTCTTGTTCTAAAGCAGAGTGTGATCAATGGATGAGACAATGCTGTGTGTTTCACTTCAGAATTGGAGTTAAATTCCAGGCTCTGAGTCTCCCTACAAGCAAGACTTCTTTTCAGGTAAGGGCAGTCACTTTTCTGCTCAAAGGAACTACATCATTCACGAAGCTAACACGTTTCTCATCTTAACTGACAAGCATTGGATATTAGAGGACCAGTGCATTGTATCAGTTTCAGAAGAAGATTAGGACTACATATAGTCCGTATGTGTAGGAAACACCGTTCTTTTGTTCTGGGCACAATCAGATTTCCTGCTGTATCAGAGACTCTAGAAAGCAAGAGCGTGCTTCTTGCTCTATAGCAGAGTGTGGTCCATGGATGAGAACGATGCTGTGTGTTTCCCTTCAGAAATGGAGTTAAATCCCAGGCTCTGTGTCTTCCTACAAGCAAGACTTCGTTTCAGGTAAGGGCAGTCACTTTTCAGCTCAAACGAACTACATTGTTCACGAAGCTCACACGTTTCTCATCTTAACAGACAAGCATTGGATTTTAGATGGTCAGTGCTTTGTATCAGTTTCAGAAGCAGATTTGGACTAAGTATGGTCCATATGTGTAGGAAACACCGTTCTTTTGTTCCTGGGCACACTCAGATTTCCTGCTGTATGAGAGACTCTACAAAGCAAGAGTGTGCTTCTCGCTCTAAAGCAGAGTGTGATCCATGTATGAGAACTATGCTGTGTGTTTCCCTTCAGAAATGGACTTAAATCCCAGGCTCTGTGTCTTACTACAAGCAAGACTTCGTTTCAGGTAAGGGCAGTCACTTTTCTGCTTAAATGAATTACATCATTCACGAAGCTCACACGTTTCTCATCTTAATTGACAAGCATTGGATGTTAGAGGACCATTGCTTTGTATCAGTTTCAGAAGAAGAGTTGGACTAGATATGGTCCATATGTGTAGGAAACACCGTTCTTTTGTTCTGGGCACACTCAGATTTCCTGCTGTATTAGAAATTCTAGAAAGCAAGAGCGTGCTTCATGCTCTAAAGCAGAGTGTGATCCATGGATGAGAACTATGCTGTGTGTTTCCCTTCAGAAATGGAGTTAAATCCCAGGCTCTGTGTCTTCCTACAAGAAAGACTTGGTTTCAGGTAAGGGCAGTCACTTTTCAGCTCAAACGAACTACATCGTTCATTGAGCTCACACATTTCTCATCTTAACAGACAAGCATTGGATGTTAGAGGACCAGTGCATTCTCTCAGTTTCAGAAGAAGATTTGGACTACATATAGTCCGTATGTGTAGGAAACACCGTTCTTTTGTTCTGGGCACACTCAGATTTCCTGCTGTCTTAGAGACTCTGGAAAGCAAGAGTGTGCTTCTTGCTCTAAAGCAGAGTGTGATCCATGGATGAGAACTATGCTGTGTGTTTCCCTTCAGAAATGGACTTAAATCCCAGGCTCTGTGTCTTCCTACAAGAAAGACTTCTTTTCAGGTAAGAGCAGTCACTTTTCAGTTCAAAGGAACTATATCGTTCACAAAGCTCACACGTTTCTCATCTTAACAGACAAGCATTGGATGTTAGAGGACCAGTGCTTTGTATCAGTTTACGAAGCAGATTTGGACTAGATATGGTCCATATGTGTAGGAAGCACCGTTCTTTTGTTCTCAGCACACTCACGTTTCCTGCTGTCTTAGAGACTCTATAAAGCAAGAGCGTGCTTCTCGTTCTAAAGCAGTGTGTGATCCATGGATGAAAACTATGCTGTGTGTTTCACTTCAGAAAAGGAGTTAAATCCCATGCTCTGAGTCTCCCTACAAGCAAGACTTCGTTTCAGGTAAGGGCAGTCACTTTTCTGCTCAAACGAACTACATCTTTCACGAAGCTCACACGTTTCTCATCTTAACTGACAAGCATTGGATGTTAGAGGACCAGTGCATTCTCTCAGTTTCAGAAGAAGTTTTGGACTAAATATATTCCGTATGTGTAGTAAACACCGTTCTTTTGTTCTGGGCACACTCAGATTTCCTGCTGTCTTAGAGACTCTAGAAAGCAAGAGTGTGCTTCTTGCTCTAAAGCAGAGTGTGATCCATGGATGAGAACTATGCTGTGTGTTTCACTTCGGAATTGGAGTTAAATCCCAGGCTCTGAGTCTTCCTCCAAGCAAGACTTCGTTTCATGTAAGGGCAGTCACTTTTCTGCTCAAACGAACTACATCGTCCCAGAAGCTCACACGTTTCTCATCTTAACTGACAAGCATTGGATGTTAGAGGACCAGTGCTGTGTATCAGTTTCAGAAGCAGAGTTGGACTAGATATGGTCCATAAGTGTAGGAAACACCGTTCTTTTGTTCTCAGCTCACTCACGTTTCCTGCTGTCTTAGAGACTCCAGAAAGCAAGAGCGTGCTTCTCGCTCTAAAGCAGAGTGTGATACATGGATGATAACTGTCCTGTGTGTTTCCCTTCAGAAATGGAGTTAAATCCCAGGCTCTGTGTCTTCCTACAAGCAAGACTTCCTTTCAGGTAAGGGCAGTTTCTTTACAGTTCAAACGAACTACATCGTTCACGAAACTCACATGTTTCTCATCTTAACTGACAAGCATTGGATGTTAGAGGACCTGTGGTTTGTTTGAGTTTCAGAGGCAGAGTTCAATTAGATAAGGTCCGTATGTGTAGGAAACCCCGTTCTTTTGTTCTGAGCACACTCACTTATCCTGGTTTATTAGAGACACTAGAAAGCAAGAGCGTGCTTCTCGCTCTAAAGCAGAGTGTGATCAATGGATGAGAACTCTTCTGCGTGTTTCACTTCAGAAAGGGAGTTAAATCCCAGGCTCTGAGTCTTCCTAAAAGCAGGACTTCTTTTCAGGTAAGGGCAGTTTCTTTATAGCTCAAATGAACTACATTGTTCATGAAGCTCACACGTTTCTCATCTTAAATGACAAGCATTGGATGTTAGAGGACCTGTGATTTGTTTCAGTTTCTGAAGCACTGTTGAACTAGATATGGTCCGTATGTGTAGGAAAAACCGTTCTTTTGTTTTCAGCACACTCACGTTTCCTGCTATATTAGAGAATATAGAAAGCAAGAGCGTTCTTCTTGTTCTAAAACATAGTGTGATCCATGGATGATAACTGTCCTGTGTGTTTCCCTTCAGAAATGCAGTTAAATCCCAGGCTCTTTGTCTTCCTACAAGCAAGACTTCGTTTCAGGTAAGGACAGTCACTTTACAGCTCAAACGAACTACATCGTTCACGAAGCTCACACGTTTCTCATCTTAACTGACAAGCATTGGATGTTAGAGGACCTCTGCTTTGTATCAGTTTCAGATGCAGAGTTGGACTAGATATGGTCCATATGTGTAGGAAACACCGTACTTTTGTTCTCAGCACACTCACGTTTCATGCTGTCTTAGAGACTCTAGAAAGCCAGAGTGTGCCTCTTGCTCTAAAGAAGAGTGTGATATGTGGATGAGAACTCTGCTGTGTGTTTCACTTCAGAAATGTAGTTAAATCCCAGGCTCTATGTCTTCCTACAAGCAAGACTTCCTTTCAGGTAAGGGCAGTTTCTTTACAGTTCAAACGAACTACTTTGTTCACGAAACTCACACGTATCTCATCTTAACTGACAAGCATTGGATGTTAGAGGACCTGTGGTTTGTTTGAGTTTCAGAAGCAGATTTCAACTAGATATGGTCTGTATGTGTAGGAAACATCGTTCTTTTTTTCTCAGCACACTCACGTTTCATGCTGTCTTAGAGCCTCTAGAAAGCAAGAGCGTGCTTCTTGCTCTAATCACAGAGTGTGATCAATGGATCATAAATCTGCTGTGTGTTTCACTTCAGAAATGGAGTTAAATTCCATGTTCTGAGTCTTCCTACAAGCAATAATTCTTTTCACGTAAGGGCAGTTTCTTTGCAGCTCAAACGAACTACATCGTTCACGAAGCTCAAACGTTTCTCATCTTAAATGACAAGCATTGGATGTTAGAGGACCTGTGGTTTGTTTGAGTTTCAGAAGCAGAGTTCAACTAGATATGGTCCGTATGTGTAGGAAACATTGTTCTTTTGTTCTCAGCACACTCACGTTTCATGCTGTCTTAGAGCCTCTAGAAAGCAAGAGCATGCTTCTTGTTCTAAAGCAGAGAGTGATCAATGGATGACAACTCTGCTGTGTGTTTCCCTTCAAAATTGGAGATAAATCCCAGGCTCTGTGTCTTCATACAAGCAAGACTTCGTTTCAGGGAAGGGCAGTCACTTTTCAGCTCAAACTAACTACGTCATTCACGAAGCTCACACGTTTCTCCTCTTAACTGACAAGCACTGGATGTTAGAAGACCAGTGCTTTGTATCCGTTTCAGAAGCAGAGTTGGACTAGACATGGTCCGTATGTGTAGGAAAAAAGTTCTTTTGTTCTCAGCATACTCACGTTTCCTGCTCTCTTAGAGACTCTAGAAAGCAAGAGCGTGCTTGTTGTTCTAAAGCAGAGTGTGATCAGTGGATGAGAACTCTTCTGTGTGTTTCACTTCAGAAATGGAGTTAAATTCCAGGCTCTGAGTCTTCCTAAAAACAGGACTTCTTTTCAGGTAAGGGCAGTTTCTTTACAGCTCAAAATAACTACATCGTTCACGAAACTCACTCGTTCCTCATCTTAACTGACAAGAATTGGATTTTAGAGGATCAGTGCTTTGTATCAGTTTCAGAAGCAGAGTAGGACTACATATGGTCCATATGAGTAGGAAACATCGTTCTTTTGTTCTCAGCACACTCACGTTTCCTGCTGTCTTAGAGCCACTAGAAAGCAAGAGCGTGCTTCTTGCTCTAAAGCAGAGTGTGATACGTGGATGATAACTGTCCTGTGTGTTTCCCTTCAGAAATGGAGTTAAATCCCAGGCTCTGTGTCTTCCTACAAGGAAGACTTCATTTCAGGTAAGGGAAGTCACTTTTCGGCTCAAACGAACTACATCATTCACGAAGCTCACACATTTCTCATCTTAATTGACAAGCATTGGATGTTAGAGGACCTGTGGTTTATTTCATTTTCAGAAGCAGAGTTTAACTAGATATGGTCCATATGTGTAGGAAACTCCGTTCTTTTGTTCTGAGCACACTCACATTTCCTGCTGTATTAGAGACACTAGAAAGCAAGAGCGTGCCTCTTGCTCTAAAGCAGATTGTGATCCATGGATGAGAACTAAGCTGTTTGTTTCCCTTCAGAAATGGACTTAAATCCCAGGCTCTGAGTCTTCCTAAAATCAAGACTTCGTTTCAGGTAACTGCAGTTTATTTACAGCTCAAACGAACAACATTGTTTACGAAGCTCACACGTTTCTCATCTTAACTAACAAGCATAGGATTTTAGAGGACCTGTGGTTTGATTCATTTTCAGAAGCAGAGTTGAACTTGATATGGTCCCTATGTGTAGGAAACACCATTTTTTTGTTCTGAGCACACTCAGATTTCCTGCTGTATTAGAGACGCTAGAAAGCAAGAGCGTCCTTCTCGATCTAAAGCTGAGTGTGATCCATGGATGATAACAGTGCTGTGTGTTTCCCTTCAGAAATGGAGTTAAATCCCAGGTTCTTTGTCTTCCTACAATCAAGACTTCGTTTCAGGTAAGGACAGTCACTTTACAGCTCAAACGAACTACATCGTTCACGAAGCTCACACATTTCTCATCTTAAGTGACAAGCATTGGATGTTAGAGGACCTCTGCATTGTATCAGTTTCAGAAGCAGAGTTGGACTAGATATGGTCCGTATGTGTACGAAACACCGTTCTTTTGTTCTCAGGACACTCACGTATCCTGCTGTCTAAGAGACTCTAGAAAGCAAGAGCTTGCCTCTTGCTCTAAAGCAGAGTGTGATCAGTGGATGAGAACTCTGCTGTGTGTTTCACTTCAGAAATGTAGTTAAATCCCAGGCTCTATGTCTTCCTACAAGCAAGACTTCCTTTCAGGTAAGGGCAGTTTCTTTACAGTTCAAAGAACTACATCGTTCAGGAAACTCACACGTTTCTCATCTTAACTGACAAGCATTGGATGTTAGAGGACCTGTGGTTTGTTTGAGTTTCAGAAGCAGAGTTGAACTAGATAGGGTCCGTATTTGTAGGAAACATCGTTCTTTTGTTCTCAGCACACTCACGTTTCATGCTGTCTTAGAGCCTCTAGAAAGCAAGAGCGTGCTTCTTGCTCTAATCACAGAGTGTGATCAATGGATGATAAATCTGCTGTGTGTTTCACTTCAGAAATGGAGTTAAATTCCAGGTTCTGAGTCTTCCTACAAGCAATAATTCTTTTCACGTAAGGGCAGTTTCTTTGCAGCTCAAACGAACTACATCGTTCACAAAGCTCAAACGTTTCTCATCTTAACTGACAAGCATTGGATGTTAGAGGACCTGTGGTTTGTTTGAGTTTCAGAAGCAGAGTTCAACTAGATATGGTCCGTATGTGTAGGAAACATTGTTCTTTTGTTCTCAGCACACTCACGTTTCATGCTGTCTTAGAGCCTGTAGAAAGCAAGAGCGTGCTTCTTGCTCTAATCCCAGAGTGTGATCAATGGATGATAAATCTGCTGTGTGTTTCACTTCAGAAATGGAGTTAAATTCCAGGTTCTGAGTCTTCCTACAAGCAATAATTCTTTTCACGTAAGGGCAGTTTCTTTGCAGCTCAAACGAACTACATCGTTCACGAAGCTCAAACGTTTCTCATCTTAAATGACAAGCATTGGATGTTAGAGGACCTGTGGTTTGTTTGAGTTTCAGAAGCAGAGTTCAACTAGATATGGTCCGTATGTGTAGGAAACATTGTTCTTTTGTTCTCAGCACACTCACGTTTCATGCTGTCTTAGAGCCTCTAGAAAGCAAGAGCATCCTTCTTGTTCTAAAGCAGAGTGTGATCAATGGATGAGAACTCTGCTGTGTGTTTCCCTTCAAAATTGGAGATAAATCCCAGGCTCTGTGTCTTCATACAAGCAAGACTTCGTTTCAGGGAAGGGCAGTCACTTTTCAGCTCAAACTAACTACGTCATTCACGAAGCTCACACGTTTCTCCTCTTAACTGACAAGCATTGGATGTTAGAAGACCAGTGCTTTGTATCCGTTTCAGAAGCAGAGTTGGACTAGACATGGTCCGTATGTGTAGGAAAAAAGTTCTTTTGTTCTCAGCATACTCACGTTTCCTGCTGTCTTAGAGACTCTAGAAAGCAAGAGCGTGCTTGTTGTTCTAAAGCAGAGTGTGATCAGTGGATGAGAACTCTTCTGTGTGTTTCACTTCAGAAATGGAGTTAAATTCCAGGCTCTGAGTCTTCCTAAAAACAAGACTTCTTTTCAGGTAAGGGCAGTTTCTTTACATCTCAAAATAACTACATCGTTCACGAAACTCACTCGTTCCTCATCTTAACTGACAAGAATTGGATTTTAGAGGATCAGTGCTTTGTATCAGTTTCAGAAGCAGAGTAGGACTACATATGGTCCATATGTGTAGGAAACATCGTTCTTTTGTTCTCAGCACACTCACGTTTCCTGCTGTCTTAGAGCCACTAGAAAGCAAGAGCGTGCTTCTTGCTCTAAAGCAGAGTGTGATACATGGATGATAACTTTCCTGTGTGTTTCCCTTCAGAAATGGAGTTAAATCCCAGGCTCTGTGTCTTCCTACAAGGAAGACTTCATTTCAGGTAAGGGAAGTCACTTTTCAGCTCAAACGAACTACATCATTCACGAAGCTCACACATTTCTCATCTTAATTGACAAGCATTGGATGTTAGAGGACCTGTGGTTTATTTCATTTTCAGAAGCAGAGTTTAACTAGATATGGTCCATATGTGTAGGAAACTCCGTTCTTTTGTTCTGAGCACACTCACATTTCCTGCTGTATTAGAGACACTAGAAAGCAAGAGCGTGCCTCTTGCTCTAAAGCAGATTGTGATCCATGGATGAGAACTAAGCTGTTTGTTTCCCTTCAGAAATGGACTTAAATCCCAGGCTCTGAGTCTTCCTAAAATCAAGACTTCGTTTCAGGTAACTGCAGTTTATTTACAGCTCAAACGTACAACATTGTTTACGAAGCTCACACGTTTCTCATCTTAACTAACAAGCATAGGATTTTAGAGGACCTGTGGTTTGATTCATTTTCAGAAGCAGAGTTGAACTTGATATGGTCCCTATGTGTAGGAAACACCATTTTTTTGTTCTGAGCACACTCAGATTTCCTGCTGTATTAGAGACGCTAGAAAGCAAGAGCGTCCTTCTCGATCTAAAGCTGAGTGTGATCCATGGATGATAACAGTGCTGTGTGTTTCCCTTCAGAAATGGAGTTAAATCCCAGGCTCTTTGTCTTCCTACAAGCAAGACTTCGTTTCAGGTAAGGACAGTCACTTTACAGCTCAAACGAACTACATCGTTCACGAAGCTCACACATTTCTCATCTTAAGTGACAAGCATTGGATGTTAGAGGACCTCTGCATTGTATCAGTTTCAGAAGCAGAGTTGGACTAGATATGGTCCGTATGTGTACGAAACACCGTTCTTTTGTTCTCAGCACACTCACGTATCCTGCTGTCTTAGAGACTCTAGAAAGCAAGAGCTTGCCTCTTGCTCTAAAGCAGAGTGTGATCAGTGGATGAGAACTCTGCTGTGTGTTTCACTTCAGAAATGTAGTTAAATCCCAGGCTCTATGTCTTCCTACAAGCAAGACTTCCTTTCAGGTAAGGGCAGTTTCTTTACAGTTCAAAGAACTACATCGTTCAGGAAACTCACACGTTTCTCATCTTAACTGACAAGCATTGGATGTTAGAGGACCTGTGGTTTGTTTGAGTTTCAGAAGCAGAGTTGAACTAGATAGGGTCCGTATTTGTAGGAAACATCGTTCTTTTGTTCTCAGCAGACTCACGTTTCATGCTGTCTTAGAGCCTCTAGAAAGCAAGAGCGTGCTTCTTGCTCTAATCACAGAGTGTGATCAATGGATGATAAATCTGCTGTGTGTTTCACTTCAGAAATGGAGTTAAATTCCAGGTTCTGAGTCTTCCTACAAGCAATAATTCTTTTCACGTAAGGGCAGTTTCTTTGCAGCTCAAACGAACTACATCGTTCACAAAGGTCAAACGTTTCTCATCTTAACTGACAAGCATTGGATGTTAGAGGACCTGTGGTTTGTTTCAGTTTCAGAAGCAGAGTTCAACTAGATATGGTCCGTATGTGTAGGAAACATTGTTCTTTTGTTCTCAGCACACTCACGTTTCATGCTGTCTTAGAGCCTCTAGAAAGCAAGAGCATGCTTCTTGTTCTAAAGCAGAGTGTGATCAATGGATGAGAACTCTGCTGTGTGTTTCCCTTCAAAATTGGAGATAAATCCCAGGCTCTGTGTCTTCCTACAAGCAAGACTTCGTTTCAGGGAAGGGCAGTCACTTTTCAGCTCAAACGAACTACGTCTTTCACGAAGCTCACACGTTTCTCCTCTTAACTGACAAGCACAGGATGTTAGAGGACCAGTGCTTTGTATCCGTTTCAGAAGCAGAGTTGGACTAGACATGGTCCCTATGTGTAGGAAACAGCGTTCTTTTGTTCTCAGCACACTCACGTTTCCTGCTGTCTTAGAGACTCTAGAAAGCAAGAGCGTGCATGTTGTTCTAAAGCAGAGTGTGATCGATGGATGAGAACTCTTCTGTGTGTTTCACTTCAGAAAGTGAGTTAAATCCCAGGCTCTGAGTCTTCCTAAAAGCAAGAATTCTTTTCAGGTAAGGGCAGTTTCTTTATAGCTCAAACGAACTACATCGTTCACGAAACTCACTCGTTCCCCATCTTAACTGACAAGAATTGGATTATAGAGGATCAGTGCTTTGTATCAGTTTCAGAAGCAGAGTTGGACTACATATGGTCCATATGTGTAGGAAACATCATTCTTTGGTCTCAGCACACTCACGTTTCCTGCTGTCTTAGAGCCTCTAGAAAGCAAGAGCGTGCTTCTTGCTCTAAAGCAGAGTGTGATCAATGGATGAGAACTCTGTTGTGTGTTTCACTTCAGAAATGGAGTTAAATTCCAGGCTCTGAGTCTTCCTAAAAGCAGGACTTCTTTTCAGGTAAGGGCAGTTTCCTTAAAGCTCAAATGAACTACATTGTTCATGAAGCTCAAACGTTTCTCATCTTAAATGACAAGCATTGGATGTTAGAGGACCTGTGATTTGTTTCAGTTTCTGAAGCACTGTTGAACTAGATATGGTCCGTATGTGTAGGAAAAACCGTTCTTTTGTTCTCAGCACACTCACGTTTCCTGCTATATTAGAGAATATAGAAAGCAAGAGCGTTCTTCTTGTTCTAAAACATAGTGTGATCCATGGATGATAATTGTCCTGTGTGTTTCCCTTCAGAAATGGAGTTAAATCCCAGGCTCTTTGTCTTCCTACAAGCAAGACTTCGTTTCAGGTAAGGACAGTCACTTTACAGCTCAAACGAACTACATCGTTCACGAAGCTCACACGTTTCTCATCTTAACTGACAAGCATTGGATGTTAGAGGACCTCTGCTTTGTATCAGTTTCAGAAGCACAGTTGGACTAGATATGGTCCGTATGTGTAGGAAACACCGTACTTTTGTTCTCAGCACACTCACGTTTCATGCTGTCTTAGAGACTCTAGAAAGCCAGAGTGTGCCTCTTGCTCTAAAGAAGAGTGTGATCAGTGGATGAGAACTCTGCTGTGTGTTTCACTTCAGAAATGTAGTTAAATCCCAGGCTCTATGTCTTCCTACAAGCAAGACTTCCTTTCAGGTAAGGGCAGTTTCTTTACAGTTCAAACAAACTACTTTGTTCACGAAACTCACACGTATCTCATCTTAACTGACAAGCATTGGATGTTAGAGGACCTGTGGTTTGTTTGAGTTTCAGAAGCAGAGTTCAACTAGATATGGTCCGTATGTGTAGGAAACATCGTTCTTTTTTTCTCAGCACACTCACTTTTCATGCTGTCTTAGAGCCTCTAGAAAGCAAGAGCGTGCTTCTTTCTCTAATCACAGAGTGTGATCAATGGATGATAAATCTGCTGTGTGTTTCACTTCAGAAATGGAGTTAAATTCCAGGTTCTGAGTCTTCCTATAAGCAATAATTCTTTTCACGTAAGGGCAGTTTCTTTGCAGCTCAAACGAACTACATCGTTCACGAAGCTCAAACGTTTCTCATCTTAAATGACAAGCATTGGATGTTAGAGGACCTGTGGTTTGTGTCAGTTTCAGAAGCAGAGTAGGACTACATATGGTCCATATGTGTAGGAAACATCGTTCTTTTGTTCTCAGCACACTCACGTTTCCTGCTGTCTTAGAGCCACTAGAAAGCAAGAGCGTGCTTCTTGCTCTAAAGCAGAGTGTGATACATGGATGATAACTGTCCTGTGTGTTTCCCTTCAGAAATGGAGTTAAATCCCAGGCTCTGTGTCTTCCTACAAGGAAGACTTCATTTCAGGTAAGGGAAGTCACTTTTCAGCTCAAACGAACTACATCATTCACGAAGCTCACACATTTCTCATCTTAATTGACAAGCATTGGATGTTAGAGGACCTGTGGTTTATTTCATTTTCAGAAGCAGAGTTTAACTAGATATGGTCCATATGTGTAGGAAACTCCGTTCTTTTGTTCTGAGCACACTCACATTTCCTGCTGTATTAGAGACACTAGAAAGCAAGAGCGTGCCTCTTGCTCTAAAGCAGATTGTGATCCATGGATGAGAACTAAGCTGTTTGTTTCCCTTCAGAAATGGAGTTAAATCCCAGGCTCTGAGTCTTCCTAAAATCAAGACTTCGTTTCAGGTAACTGCAGTTTATTTACAGCTCAAACGAACAACATTGTTTACGAAGCTCACACGTTTCTCATCTTAACTAACAAGCATAGGATTTTAGAGGACCTGTGGTTTGATTCAGTTTCAGAAGCAGAGTTGAACTTGATATGGTCCCTATGTGTAGGAAACACCATTTTTTTGTTCTGAGCACACTCAGATTTCCTGCTGTATTAGAGACGCTAGAAAGCAAGAATGTCCTTCTCGATCTAAAGCCAAGTGTGATCCATGGATGATAACAGTGCTGTGTGTTTCCCTTCAGAAATGGAGTTAAATCCCAGGCTCTTTGTCTTCCTACAAGCAAGACTTCGTTTCAGTTAAGGACAGTCACTTTACAGCTCAAACGAACTACATCGTTCACGAAGCTCACACATTTCTCATCTTAACTGACAAGCATTGGATGTTAGAGGACCCCTGCATTGTATCAGTTTCAGAAGCAGAGTTGGACTAGATATGGTCCGTATGTGTAGGAAACACCGTTCTTTTGTTCTCAGCACACTCACGTTTACTGCTGTCTTAGAGACTCTAGAAAGCAAGAGCTTGCCTCTTGCTCTAAAGCAGAGTGTGATCAATGGATGAGAACTATTCTGCGTGTTTCACTTCAGAAAAGGAGTTAAATCCCAGGCTCTGTGTCTTCCTAAAAGCAAGAATTCTTTTCAGGTAAGGGCAGTTTCTTTACAGCTCAAACGAACTACATCGTTCACGAAGCTCACACGTTTCTCATCTTAACTGACAAGCATTGGATGTTAGAGGACCAGTGCTTTGTATCAGTTTCAGAAGCAGAGTTGGACTACATATGGTCCATATGTGTAGGAAACATCGTTCTTTTGTTCTCAGCACACTCACGTTTCCTGCTGTCTTAGAGCCTCTAGAAAGCAAGAGCGTGCTTCTTGCTCTAAAGCAGAGTGTGATCAATGGATGAGAACTCTGCTGTGTGTTTCACTTCAGAAATGGAGTTAAATTCCAGGCTCTGAGTCTTCCTAAAAACAGGACTTCTTTTCAGGTAAGGGCAGTTTCTTTAAAGCTCAAATGAACTACATTGTTCATGAAGCTCACACGTTTCTCATCTTAAATGACAAGCATGGGATGTTAGAGGACCTGTGATTTGTTTCAGTTTCTGAAGCACTGTTGAACTAGATATGGTCCGTATGTGTAGGAAAAACCGTTCTTTTGTTCTCAGCACACTCAAGTTCCCTGCTATATTAGAGAATATAGAAAGCAAGAGCGTTCTTCTTGTTCTAAAACAGAGTGTGATCCTTGGATGATAACTGTCCTGTGTGTTTCCCTTCAGAAATGGAGTTAAATCCCAGGCTCTTTGTCTTCTTACAAGCAAGACTTCGTTTCAGGTAAGGAGAGTCACTTTACAGCTCAAACGAACTACATCGTTCACGAAGCTCACACGTTTCTCATCTTAACTGACAAGCATTGGATGTTAGAGGACCTCTGCTTTGTATCAGTTTCAGAAGCAGAGTTGGACTAGATATGGTCCGCATGTGTAGGAAACACCGTTCTTTTGTTCTCAGGACACTCACGTATCCTGCTGTCTTAGAGACTCTAGAAAGCAAGAGCGTGCCTCTTGCTCTAAAGCAGAGTGTGATCAGAGGATGAGAACTCTGCTGTGTGTTTCACTTCAGAAATGGAGTTAAATCCCAGGCTCTATGTCTTCCTACAAGCAAGACTTCCTTTCAGGTAAGGGCAGTTTCTTTACAGTTCAAACGAACTACATCGTTCACGAAACTCACATGTTTCTCATCTTAACTGACAAGCATTGGATGTTAGAGGACCTGTGGTTTGTTTGAGTTTCAGAAGCAGAGTTCAACGAGATAAGGTCCGTATGTGTAGGAAACCCCGTTCGTTTGTTCTGAGCACACTCACTTTTCCTGGTTTATTAGAGACACTAGAAAGCAAGAGCGTGCTTCTCGCTCTAAAGCAGAGTGTGATCAATGGATGAGAACTCTTCTGCGTGTTTCACTTCAGAAAGGGAGTTAAATCCCAGGCTCTGAGTCTTCCTAAAAGCAAAAATTCTTTTCAGGTAAGGGCAGTTTCTTTACAGCTCCAACGAACTAAATCGTTCACGAAGCTCACACGTTTCTCATCTTAACTGACAAGCATTGGATGTTAGAGGACCAGTGCTTTTTATCAGTTTCAGAAGCAGAGTTGTACTACATATGGTCCGTATGTGTAGGAAACATCGTTCTTTTTTCTCAGCACACTCACGTGTCATGCTGTCTTAGAGCCTCTAGAAAGCAAGACCGTGCTTCTTGCTCTAATCACAGAGTGTGATCAATGGATGATAAATCTGCTGTGTGTTTCACTTCAGAAATGGAGTTAAATTCTAGGTTCTGAGTCTTCCTACAAGCAATAATTCTTTTCAGGTAAGGGCAGTTTCTTTACAGCTCAAACGAACTACATCGTTCACGAAGCTCAAACATTTCTCATCTTAACTGACAAGCATTGGATGTTAGAGGACCTGTGGTTTGTTTGAGTTTCAGAAGCAGAGTTCAACGAGATATGGTCCGTATGTGTAGGAAACATTGTTCTTTTGTTCTAAGCACACTCACGTTTCATGCTGTCTTAGAGACTCTAGAAAGCAAGAGCATGCTTCTTGTTCTAAAGCAGAGTGTGATCAATGGATGAGAACTCTGCTGTGTGTTTCCCTTCAAAATTGGAGATGAATCCCAGGCTCTGTGTCTTCCTACAAGCAAGACTTCGTTTCAGGGAAGGGATGTCACTTTTCAGCTCAAACGAACTACGTCATTCACGAAGCTCACACGTTTCTCCTCTTAACTGACAAGCACAGGATGTTAGAGGACCAGTGCTTTGTATCCGTTTCAGAAGCAGAGTGGGACTAGACATTGTCCGTATGTGTAGCAAACACCGTTCTTTTGTTCTCAGCACACTCACGTTTCCTGCTGTCTTAGAGACTCTAGAAAGCAAGAGTGTGCCTCTTGCTCTAAAGCAGAGTGTCATCAGTGGATGAGAACTCTGCTGTGTGTTTCAATTCAGAAATGGAGTTAAATCCCAGGCTCTTTGTCTTCTTACAAGCAAGAATTCATTTCAGGTAAGGGCAGTCACTTTACAGCTCAAACGAACTACATCGTTCACGAAACTCACTCGTTCCTCATCTTAACTGACAAGAATTGGATTTTAGAGGATCAGTGCTTTGTATCAGTTTCAGAAGCAGAGTTGGACTACATATGGTCCATATGTGTAGGAAACATTGTTCTTTTGTTCTCAGCACACTCACGTTTCCTGCTGTCTTAGAGCCTCTAGAAAGCAAGAGCGTGCTTCTTGCCCTAAAGCAGAGTGCGATCAATGGATGAGAACTCTGCTGTGTGTTTCACTTCAGAAATGGAGTTAAATTCCAGGCTCTGAGTCTTCCTAAAAACAGAACTTCTTTACAGGTAAGGGCAGTTACTTTACAGCTCAAATGAACTACATTGTTCATGAAGCTCACACGTTTCTCATCTTAAATGACAAGCATTGGATGTTAGAGGACCCGTGATTTGTTTCAGTTTCTGAAGCAATGTTGAACTAGATATGGTCCGTATGTGTAGGAAAAACCGTTCTTTTGTTCTGAGCACACTCAAGTTTCCTGCTGTATTAGAGAATATAGAAAGCAAGAGCGTTCTTCTTGCTCTAAAACAGAGTGTGATCCATGGATGATAACTGTCCTGTGTGTTTCCCTTCAGAAATGGAGTTAAATCCCAGGCTCTGTGTCTTCCTACAAGCAGGACTTCATTTCAGGTAAGGATAGTCACTTTACAGCTCAAACGAACTACATCGTTCAGGAAGCTCACACGTTTCTCATCTTAACTAACAAGCATAGGATTTTAGAGGACCTGTGGTTTGTTCCAGTTTCAGAAGCAGAGTTGAACTTGATATGGTCCCTATGTGTAGGAAACACCATTCTTTTGTTCTGAGCACACTCAGATTTCCTGCTGAATTAGAGACGCTAGAAAGCAATAGCGTCCTTCTCGCTCTGAAGCCGAGTGTGATCCATGGATGATAACAGTGCTGTGTGTTTCCCTTAAGAAATGGAGTTAAATCCCAGGCTCTTTGTCTTCCTACATTCAAGACTTCGTTTCAGGTAAGGACAGTCTCTTTACAGCTCAAACGAACTACATCGTTCACGAAGCTCACACGTTTCTCATCTTAACTGAGAAGCATTGGATGTTAGAGGACCTCTGCTTTGTATCAGTTTCAGAAGCAGAGTTGGACTAGATATGGTCCGTATGTGTAGGAAACACCGTTCTTTTGTTCTCAGCACACTCACGTTTCATGCTGTCTTAGAGACTCTAGAAAGCCAGAGCGTGCCTCTTGCTCTAAAGCAGAGTGTGATCAATGTATGATAAATCTGCTGTGTGTTTCACTTCAGAAATGGAGTTAAATTCCAGGTTCTGAGTCTTCCTACAAGCAATAATTCTTTTCATGTAAGGGCAGTTTCTTTGCAGCTCAAACGAACTACATCGTTCACGAAGCTCAAACGTTTCTCATTTTAACTGACAAGCATTGGATGTTAGAGGACCTGTGGTTTGTTTGAGTTTCAGAAGCAGAGTTCAACTAGATATGGTCCGTATGTGTAGGAAACTTTGTTCTTTTGTTCTCAGCACACTCACGTTTCATGCTGTCTTAGAGCCTCTAGAAAGCAAGAGCATGCTTCTTGTTCTAAAGCAGAGTGTGATCAATGGATGAGAACTCTGCTGTGTGTTTCCCTTCAAAATTGGAGATAAATCCCAGGCTCTGTATCTTCCTACATGCAAGACTTCGTTTCAGGGAAGGGCAGTCACTTTTCAGCTCAAAAGAACTACGTCATTCACGAAGGTCACACGTTTCTCCTCTTAAATGACAAGCATTGGATGTTAGAGGACCTGTGATTTGTTTCAGTTTCTGAAGCAGTGTTGAACTAGATATGGTCCGTATGTGTAGGAAAAACCGTTCTTTTGTTCTGAGCACACTCAAGTTTCCTGCTGTATTAGAGAATATAGAAAGCAAGAGAGTTCTTCTTGCTCTAAAACAGAGTGTGATCCATGGATGATAACTGTCCTGTGTGTTTCCCTTCAGAAATGGAGTTAAATCCCAGGCTCTGTGTCTTCCTACAAGCAAGACTTCATTTCAGGTAAGGACAGTCACTTTACAGCTCAAACGAACTACATCTTTCACGAAGCTCACACGATTCTCATCTTCACTAACAAGCATAGGATTTTAGAGGACCTGTGGTTTGTTTCAGTTTCAGAAGCAGAGTTGAACTTGATATGGTCCCTATGTGATGGAAACACCATTTTTTTGTTCTGAGCACACTCAGATTTCCTGCTGTATTAGAGACGCTAGAAAGCAATTCTGTCCTTCTCGCTCTAAAGCCGAGTGTGATCCATGGATGATAACAGTGCTGTGTGTTTCCCTTCAGAAATGGAGTTAAATTCCAGGCTCTTTGTCTTCCTACAAGCAAGACTTCGTTTCAGGTAAGGAGAGTCACTTTACAGCTCAAACGAACTACATCGTTCACGAAGCTCACACGTTTCTCATCTTAACTGAGAAGCATTGGATGTTAGAGGACCTCTGCTTTGTATCAGTTTCAGAAGCAGAGTTGGACTAGATATGGTCCGTATGTGTAGGAAACACCGTTCTTTTGTTCTCAGCACACTGACGTTTCATGCTGTCTTAGAGACTCTAGAAAGTCAGAGCATGCCTCTTGCTCTAAAGCAGATTGTGATCAATGGATGATAAATCTGTTGTGTGTTTCACTTCAGAAATGGAGTTAAATTCCAGGTTCTGAGTCTTCCTACAAGCAATAATTCTTTTCATGTAAGGGCAGTTTCTTTGCAGCTCAAACGAACTACATCGTTCACGAAGCTCAAACGGTTCTCATCTTAACTGACAAGCATTGGATGTTAGAGGACCTGTGGTTTGTTTGAGTTTCAGAAGCAGAGTTCAACTAGATATGGTCCGTATGTGTAGGAAACATTGTTCTTTTGTTCTCAGCACACTCACGTTTCATGCTGTCTTAGAGCCTCTAGAAAGCAAGAGCATGCTTCTTGTTCTAAAGCAGAGTGTGATCAATGGATGAGAACTCTTCTGTGTGTTTCACTTCAGAAAGGGAGTTAAATCCCAGGCTCTGAGTCTTCCTAAAAGCAAGAATTCATTTCAGGTAAGGGCAGTTTCTTTACAGCTCAAACGAACTACATCGTTCACGAAGCTCACTCGTTTCTCATCTTAACTGACAAGCATTGGATGTTAGAGGACCTGTGGTTTGTTTCAGTTTCAGAAGCAGAGTTGGACTAGATAGGGTCCGTATGTGTAGGAAACATCGTTCATTTGTTCTCAGCACACTCATGTTTCATGCTGCCCTAGAGCCTCTAGAAAACAAGAGCGTGCTTCTTGCTCTAAAGCAGAGTGTGATCCATGGATGAGAACTCTGCTGTGTGTTTCACTTCAGAAATGTAGTTAAATCCCAGGCTCTATGTCTTCCTACAAGCAAGACTTCGTTTCAGGTAAGGGCAGTCACTTTTCAGCTCAAAAGAACTACGTCATTCACGAAGCTCACACGTTTCTCCTCTTAAATGACAAGCATTGGATGTTAGAGGACCTGTGATTTGTTTCAGTTTCTGAAGCAGTGTTGAACTAGATATGGTCCGTATGTGTAGGAAAAACCGTTCTTTTGTTCTGAGCACACTCAAGTTTCCTGCTGTATTAGAGAATATAGAAAGCAAGAGAGTTCTTCTTGCTCTAAAACAGAGTGTGATCCATGGATGATAACTGTCCTGTGTGTTTCCCTTCAGAAATGGAGTTAAATCCCAGGCTCTATGTCTTCCTACAAGCAAGACTTCCTTTCAGGTAAGGGCAGTTTCTTTACAGTTCAAACGAACAACATCGTTCACGAAACTCACATGTTTCTCATCTTAACTGACAAGCATTGGATGTTAGAGGACCTGTGGTTTGTTTGAGTTTCAGAAGCAGAGTTCAACTAGATAAGGTCCGTATGTGTAGGAGACCCCGTTCTTTTGTTCTGAGCACACTCACTTTTCCTAGTTTATTAGAGACACTAGAAAGCAAGAGCGTGCTTCTCGCTCTTAAGCAGAGTGTGATCAATGGATGAGAACTCTTCTGCGTGTTTCACTTCAGAAAAGGAGTTAAATCCCAGGCTCTGAGTCTTCCTAAAAGCAAAAATTCTATTCAGGTAAGGGCAGTTTCTTTACAGCTCCAACGAACTACATCGTTCACGAAGCTCACACGTTTCTCATCTTAACTGACAAGCACTGGATGTTAGAGGACCAGTGCTTTGTATCAGTTTCAGAAGCAGAGTTGTACTACATATGGTCCATATGTGTAGGAAACATCGTTCTTTTGTTCTCAGCACACTCACGTGTCATGCTGTCTTAGAGCCTCTAGAAAGCAAGATCATGCTTCTTGTTCTAAAGCAGAGTGTGATCAATGGATGAGAACTCTGCTGTGTGTTTCCCTTCAAAATTGGAGATAATTCCCAGGCTCTGTGTCTTCCTACATGCAAGACTTCGTTTCAGGGAAGGGAAGTCACTTTTCAGCTCAAACGAACTACGTCATTCACGAAGCTCACACGTTTCTCCTCTTAACTGACAAGCACAGGATGTTAGAGGACCAGTGCTTTGTATCCGTTTCAGAAGCAGAGTTGGACTAGACATGGTCCGTATGTGTAGCAAACACCATTCTTTTGTTCTCAGCACACTCACGTTTCCTGCTGTCTTAGAGACTCTAGATAGCAAGAGCGTGCCTCTTGCTCTAAAGCAGAGTGTGATCAGTGGATGAGAACTCTGCTGTGTCTTTCAATTCAGAAATGGAGTTAAATCCCAGGCTCTTTGTCTTCTTACAAGCAAGAATTCATTTCAGGTAAGGGCAGTCACTTTACAGCTCAAACGAACTACATCGTTCACGAAACTCACTCGTTCCTCATCTTAACTGACAAGAATTGGATTTTAGAGGATCAGTGCTTTGTATCAGTTTCAGAAGCAGAGTTGGAGTACATATGGTCCGTATGTGTAGGAAACATCGTTCTTTTGTTCTCAGCACACTCACGTTTCCTGCTGTCTTAGAGCCTCTAGAAAGCAAGAGCGTGCTTCTTGCCCTAAAGAAGAGTGTGATCAATGGATGAGAACTCTGCTGTGTGTTTCACTTCAGAAATGGAGTTAAATTCCAGGCTCTGAGTCTTCCTAAAAACAGCACTTCTTTTCAGGTAAGTGCAGTTACTTTACAGCTCAAATGAACTACATTGTTCATGAAGCTCACACGTTTCTCATCTTAAATGACAAGCATTGGATGTTAGAGGACCTGTGATTTGTTTGAGTTTCTGAAGCAGTGTTGAACTAGATATGGTCCGTATGTGTAGGAAAAACCGTTCTTTTGTTCTGAGCACACTCAAGTTTCCTGCTGTATTAGAGAATATAGAAAGCAAGAGCGTTCTTCTTGCTCTAAAACAGAGTGTGATCCATGGATGATAACTGTCCTGTGTGTTTCCCTTCAGAAATGGAGTTAAATCCCAGGCTCTGTGTCTTCCTACAAGCAAGACTTCATTTCAGGTAAGGACAGTCACTTTACAGCTCAAACGAACTACATCGTTCAGGAAGCTCACACGTTTCTCATCTTAACTGAGAAGCATTGGATGTTAGAGGACCTCTGCTTTGTATCAGTTTCAGAAGCAGAGTTGGACTAGATATGGTCCGTATGTGTAGGAAACACCGTTCTTTTGTTCTCAGCACACTCACGTTTCATGCTGTCTTAGAGACTCTAGAAAGCCAGAGCGTGCCTCTTGCTCTAAAGCAGAGTGTGATCAATGTATGATAAATCTGCTGTGTGTTTCACTTCAGAAATGGAGTTAAATTCCAGGTTCTGAGTCTTCCTACAAGCAATAATTCTTTTCACGTAAGGGCAGTTTCTTTGCAGCTCAAACGAACTACATCGTTCACGAAGCTCAAACGTTTCTCATCTTAACTGACAAGCATTGGATGTTAGAGGACCTGTGGTTTGTTTGAGTTTCAGAAGCAGAGTTGGACTAGATAGGGTCCGTATGTGTAGGAAACATCGTTCATTTGTTCTCAGCACACTCACGTTTCATGCTGTCTTAGAGCCTCTAGAAAGCAAGAGCATTCTTCTTGTTGTAAAGCAGAGTGTGATCAATGGATGAGAACTCTGCTGTGTGTTTCACTTCAGAAATGTAGTTAAATCCCATGCTCTATGTCTTCCTACAAGCAAGACTTCCTTTCAGGTAAGGGCAGTTTCTTTACAGTTCAAACGAACTACATCGTTCACGAAACTCACATGATTCTCCTCTTAACTGACAAGCATTGGATATTACAGGACCAGTGCTTTGTATCAGTTTCAGAAGCAGAGTTGGACTACATATGGTCCCTATGTGTAGGAAACATCGTTCTTTTGTTCTCAGCACACTCATGTTTCATGCTGCCCTAGAGCCTCTAGAAAACAAGAGCGTGCTTCTTGCTCTAAAGCAGAGTGTGATCCATGGATGAGAACTCTGCTGTGTGTTTCACTTCAGAAATGTAGTTAAATCCCAGGCTCTATGTCTTCCGACAAGCAAGACTTCGTTTCAGGTAAGGGCAGTCACGTTTCAGCTCAGAAGAACTACGTCATTCACGAAGCTCACACGTTTCTCCTCTTAAATGACAAGCATTGGATGTTAGAGGACCTGTGATTTGTTTCAGTTTCTGAAGCAGTGTTGAACTAGATATGGTCTGTATGTGTAGGAAAAACCGTTCTTTTGTTCTGAGCACACTCAAGTTTCCTGCTGTATTAGAGAATATAGAAAGCAAGAGAGTTCTTCTTGCTCTAAAACAGAGTGTGATCCATGGATGATAACTGTCCTGTGTGTTTCCCTTCAGAAATGGAGTTAAATTCCAGGCTCTGTGTCTTCCTACAAGCAAGACTTCATTTCAGGTAAGGACAGTCACTTTACAGCTCAAACGAACTACATCTTTCACGAAGCTCACACGTTTCTCATCTTAACTAACAAGCATAGGATTTTAGAGGACCTGTGGTTTGTTTCAGTTTCAGAAGCAGAGTTGAACTTGATATGGTCCCTATGTGTAGGAAACACCATTCTTTTGTTCTGAGCACACTCAGATTTCCTGCTGTATTAGAGACGCTAGAAAGCAATTCTGTCCTTCTCGCTCTAAAGCCGAGTGTGATCCATGGATGATAACAGTGCTGTGTGTTTCCCTTCAGAAATGGAGGCTCTTTGTCTTCCTACAAGCAAGACTTCATTTCAGGTAAGGAGAGTCACTTTACAGCTCAAACGAACTACATCGTTCACGAAACTCACACGTTTCTCATCTTAACTGAGAAGCATTGGATGTTAGAGGACCTCTGCTTTGTATCAGTTTCAGAAGCAGAGTTGGACTAGATATGGTCCGTATGTGTAGGAAACACCGTTCTTTTGTTCTCAGCACACTCACGTTTCATGCTGTCTTAGAGACTCTAGAAAGCCAGAGCGTGCCTCTTGCTCTAAAGCAGATTGTGATCAATGGATGATAAATCTGCTGTGTGTTTCACTTCAGAAATGGAGTTAAATTCCAGGTTCTGAGTCTTCCTACAAGCAATAATTCTTTTCATGTAAGGGCAGTTTCTTTGCAGCTCAAACGAACTACATCGTTCACGAAGCTCAAACGGTTCTCATCTTAACTGACAAGCATTGGATGTTAGAGGACCTGTGGTTTGTTTGAGTTTCAGAAGCAGAGTTCAACTAGATATGGTCCGTATGTGTAGGAAACATTGTTCTTTTGTTCTCAGCACACTCACGTTTCATGCTGTCTTAGAGCCTCTAGAAAGCAAGAGCATTCTTCTTGTTCTAAAGCAGAGTGTGATCAATGGATGAGAACTCTGCTGTGTGGTTCACTTCAGAAATGTAGTTAAATCCCAGGCTCTATGTCTTCCTACAAGCAACTCTTCCTTTCAGGTAAGGGCAATTTCTTTACAGTTCAAACGAACTACATCGTTCACGAAACTCACATGTTTCTCCTCTTAACTGACAAGCATTGGATATTACAGGACCAGTGTTTTGTATCAGTTTCAGAAGCAGAGTTGGACTACATATGGTCCCTATGTGTAGGAAGCACTGTTCTTTTGTTCTCAGGACACTCACGTATCCTGCTGTCTTAGAGAATCTAGAAAGCAAGAGCTTGCCTCTTGCTCTAAAGCAGAGTGTGATCAGTGGATGAGAACTCTGCTGTGTGTTTCACTTCAGAAATGTAGTTAAATCCCAGGCTCTATGTCTTCCTACAAGCAAGACTTCCTTTCAGGTAAGGGCAGTTTCTTTACAGTTCAAACGAACTACATCGTTCACGAAACTCACATGTTTCTCATCTTAACTGACAAGCATTGGATGTTAGAGGACCTGTGGTTTGTTTGAGTTTCAGAAGCAGAGTTCAACTAGATAAGGTCCGTATGTGTAGGAGACCCCGTTCTTTTGTTCTGAGCACACTCACTTATCCTAGTTTATTAGAGACACTAGAAAGCAAGAGCGTGCTTCTCGCTCTAAAGCAGAGTGTGATCAATGGATGAGAACTCCTCTGCCTGTTTCACTTCAGAAATGGAGTTAAATTCCAGGTTCTGAGTCTTCCTACAAGCAATAATTCTTTTCACGTAAGGGCAGTTTCTTTGCAGCTCAAAAGTTCTACATCGTTCACGAAGCTCAAACGTTTCTCATCTTTACTGACAAGCATTGGATGTTAGAGGACCTGTGGTTTGTTTGAGTTTCAGAAGCAGAGTTCAACTAGATATGGTCCGTATGTGTAGGAAACATTGTTCTTTTGTTCTCAGCACACTCACGTTTCATGCTGTCTTAGAGCCTCTAGAAAGCAAGAGCATGCTTCTTGTTCTAAAGCAGAGTGTGATCAATGGATGAGAACTCTGCTGTGTGTTTCCCTTCAAAATTGGAGATAAATCCCAGGCTCTGTGTCTTCCTACAAGCAAGACTTCGTTTCAGGGAAGGGAAGTCACTTTTCAGCTCAAACGAACTACGTCATTCACGAAGCTCACACGTTTCTCCTCTTAACTCACAAGCACAGGATGTTAGAGGACCAGTGCTTTGTATCCGTTTCAGAAGCAGAGTTGGACTAGACATGGTCCGTATGTGTAGCAAACACCATTCTTTTGTTCTCAGCACACTCACGTTTCCGGCTGTCTTAGAGACTCTAGATAGCAAGAGCATGCCTCTTGCTCTAAAGCAGAGTGTGATCAGTGGATGAGAACTCTGCTGTGTGTTTCAATTCAGAAATGGGGTTAAATCCCAGGCTCTTTGTCTTCTTACAAGCAAGAATTCATTTCAGGTAAGGGCAGTCACTTTACAGCTCAAACGAACTACATCGTTCACGAAACTCACTCGTTCCTCATCTTAACTGACAAGAATTGGATTTTAGAGTATCAGTGCTTTGTATCAGTTTCAGAAGCAGAGTTGGACTACATATGGTCCGTATGTGTAGGAAACATCGTTCTTTTGTCCTCAGCACACTCAAGTTTCCTGCTGTCTTAGAGCCTCTAGAAAGCAAGAGCGTGCTTCTTGCCCAAAGCAGAGTGTGATCAATGGATGAGAACTCTGCTGTGTGTTTCACTTCAGAAATGGAGTTAAATTCCAGGCTCTGAGTCTTCCTAAAAACAGCACTTCTTTTCAGGTAAGGGCAGTTACTTTACAGCTCAAATGAACTACATTGTTCATGAAGCTCACACGTTTCTCATCTTAAATGACAAGCATTGGATGTTAGAGGACCTGTGATTTGTTTCAGTTTCTGAAGCAGTGTTGAACTAGATATGGTCCGTATGTGTAGGAAAAACCGTTCTTTTGTTCTGAGCACACTCAAGTTTCCTGCTGTATTAGAGAATATAGAAAGCAAGAGCGTTCTTCTTGCTCTAAAACAGAGTGTGATCCATGGATGATAACTGTCCTGTGTGTTTCCCTTCAGAAATGGAGTTAAATCCCAGGCTCTGTGTCTTCCTACAAGCAAGACTTCATTTCTGGTAAGGACAGTCACTTTACAGCTCAAACGAACTACATTGTTCATGAAGCTCACACGTTTCTCATCTTAACTAACAAGCATAGGATTTTAGAGGACCTGTGGTTTGTTCCAGTTTCAGAAGCAGAGTTAAACTTGATATGGTCCCTATGTGTAGGAAACACCATTCTTTTGTTCTGAGCACACTCATATTTCCTGCTGTATTAGAGACGCTAGAAAGCAATAGCGTCCTTCTCGCTCTGAAGCCGAGTGTGATCCATGGATGATAACAGTGCTGTGTGTTTCCCTTCAGAAATGGAGTTAAATCCCAGGCTCTTTGTCTTCCTACAAGCAAGACTTCGTTTCAGGTAAGGACAGTCACTTTACAGCTCAAACGAACTACATCGTTCACGAAACTCACATGTTTCTCATCTTAACTGACAAGCATTGGATGTTAGAGGACCTGTGGTTTGTTTGAGTTTCATAAGCAGAGTTCAACTAGATAAGGTCCGTATGTGTAGGAAACCCCGTTCTTTTGTTCTGAGCACACTCACTTTTCCTGGTTTATTAGAGACACTAGAAAGCAAGAGCGTGCTTCTCGCTCTAAAGCAGAGTGTGATCAATGGATGAGAACTCTTCTGCGTTTTTCACTTCAGAAAAGGAGTTAAATCCCAGGCTCTGAGTCTTCCTAAAAGCAGGACTTCTTTTCAGATAAGGGCACTTTCTTTACAACTCCAACGAACTACATCGTTCACGAAGCTCACACGTTTCTCATCTTAACTGACAAGCATTGGATGTTAGAGGACCAGTGCTTTGTATCAGTTTCAGAAGCAGAGTTGGACTAGATATGGTCCGTATGTGTAGGAAACATCGATCTTTTGTTCTCAGCACACTCACATGTCATGCTGTCTTAGAGCCTCCAGAAAGCAAGAGCATGCTTCTTGCTCTAATCACAGAGTGTGATCAATGGATGATAAATCTGCTGTGTGTTTCACTTCAGAAATGGAGTTAAATTCCAGGTTCTGAGTCTTCCTACAAGCAATAATTCTTTTCACGTAAGGGCAGTTTCTTTGCAGCTCAAACGAACTACATCGTTCACGAAGCTCAAACGTTTCCCATCTTAACTGACAAGCATTGGATGTTAGAGGACCTGTGGTTTGTTTGAGTTTCAGAAGCAGAGTTCAACTAGATATGGTCCGTATGTGTAGGAAACATCGTTCTTTTGTTCTCAGCACACTCACGTTTCATGCTGTCTTAGAGCCTCTAGAAAGCAAGAGCATGCTTCTTGTTCTAAAGCAGAGTGTGATCAATGGATGAGAACTCTGCTGTGTGTTTCCCTTCAAAATTGGAGATAAATCCCAGGCTCTGTGTCTTCCTACAAGCAAGACTTCGTTTCAGGGAAGGGCAGTCACTTTTCAGCTCAAACGAACTACGTCATTCACGAAGCTCACACGTTTCTCCTCTTAACTGACAAGCACAGGATGTTAGAGGACCAGTGCTTTGTATGCGTTTCAGAAGCAGAGTTGGACTAGACATTGTCCGTATGTGTAGCAAACACCGTTCTTTTGTTCTCAGCACACTCACGTTTCCTGCTGTCTTAGAGACTCTAGAAAGCAAGAGCGTGCCTCTTGTTCTAAAGCAGAGTGTCATCAGTGGATGAGAACTCTGCTGTGTTTTCAATTCAGAAATGGAGTTAAATCCCAGGCTCTTTGTCTTCTTACAAGCAAGAATTCATTTCCGGTAAGGGCAGTCACTTTACAGCTCAAATGAACTACATCGTTCACGAAACTCACTCGTTCCTCATCTTAACTGACAAGAATTGGATTTTAGAGGATCAGTGCTTTGTATCAGTTTCAGAAGCAGAGTTGGACTACATATGTTCCCTATGTGTAGGAAACATCGTTCTTTTGTTCTCAGCACAATCACGTTTCCTGCTGTCTTAGAGCCTCTAGAAAGCAAGAGCGTGCTTCTTGCCTAAAGCAGAGTGCAATCAATGGATGAGAACTCTGCTGTGTGTTTCACTTCAGAAATGGAGTTAAATTCCAGGCTCTGAGTCTTCCTAAAAACAGAACTTCTTGTCAGGTAAGGGCAGTTACTTTACAACTCAAATGAACTACATTGTTCATGAAGCTCACACGTTTCTCATCTTAAATGACAAGCATTGGATGTTAGAGGACCTGTGATTTGTTTCAGTTTCTGAAGCAGTGTTGAACTAGATATGGTCCGTATGTGTAGGAAAAACCGTTCTTTTGTTCTGAGCACACTCAAGTTTCCTGCTGTATTAGAGAATATAGAAAGCAAGAGCGTTCTTCTTGCTCTAAAACAGAGTGTGATCCATGGATGATAACTGTCCTGTGTGTTTCCCTTCAGAAATGGAGTTAAATCCCAGGCTCTGTGTCTTCCTACAAGCAAGACTTCATTTCAGGTAAGGACAGTCACTTTACAGCTCAAACGAACTACATCATTCAGGAAGCTCACACGTTTCTCATCTTAACTAACAAGCATAGGATTTTAGAGGACCTGTGGTTTGTTCCAGTTTCAGAAGCAGAGTTGAACTTGATATGTCCCTATGTGTAGGAAACACCATTCTTTTGTTCTGAGCACACTCAGATTTCCTGCTGTATTAGAGACGCTAGAAAGCAATAGCGTCTTTCTCGCTCTGAAGCCGAGTGTGATCCAAGGATGATAACAGTGCTCTGTGTTTCCCTTCAGAAATGGAGTTAAATCCCAGGCTCTTTGTCTTCCTACAAGCAAGACTTCGTTTCAGGTAAGGACAGTCACTTTACAGCTCAAACGAACTACATCGTTCACGAAGCTCACACGTTTCTCATCTTAACTGAGAAGCATTGGATGTTAGAGGACCTCTGCTTTGTATCAGTTTCAGAAGCAGAGTTGTACTAGATATGGTCCGTATGTGTAGGAAACACCGTTCTTTTGTTCTCAGCACACTCACGTTTCATGCTGTCTTAGAGACTCTAGAAAGCCAAAGCGTGCCTCTTGCTCTAAAGCAGAGTGTGATCAATGGATGATAAATCTGCTGTGTGTTTCACTTCAGAAATGGAGTTAAATTCCAGGTTCTGAGTCTTCTTACAAGCAATAATTCTTTTCATGTAAGGGCAGTTTCTTTGCAGCTCAAACGAACTACATCGTTCACGAAGCTCAAACTTTTCTCATCTTAACTGACAAGCATTGGATGTTAGAGGACCTGTGGTTTGTTTGAGTTTCAGAAGCAGAGTTCAACTAGATATGGTCCGTATGTGTAGGAAACACCGTTCTTTTGTTCTCAGCACACTCACGTTTCCTGCTGTCTTAGAGACTCTAGAAAGCAAGAGCGTGCTTGTTGTTCTAAAACAGAGTGTGATCAATGGATGAGAACTCTTCTGTGTGTTTCACTTCAGAAAGGGAGTCAAATCCCAGGCTCTGAGTCTTCCTACAAGCAAGAATTCTTTTCAGGTAAGGGCAGTTTCTTTGCAGCTCAAACGAACTACATCGTTCACGAAGCTCACTCGTTTCTCATCTTAACTGACAATCATTGGATGTTAGAGGACCTGTGGGTTGTTTCAGTTTCAGAAGCAGAGTTGGACTAGATAGGGTCCGTATGTGTAGGAAACATCGTTCATTTGTTCTCAGCACACTCACGTTTCATGCTGCCCTAGAGCCTCTAGAAAACAAGAGCGTGCTTCTTGCTCTAAAGCAGAGTGTGATCCATGGATGAGAACTCTGCTGTGTGTTTCACTTCAGAAATGTAGTTAAATCCCAGGCTCTATGTCTTCCTACAAGCAAGACTTCGTTTCAGGTAAGGGCAGTCACTTTTCAGCTCAAAAGAACTACGTCATTCACGAACCTCACACGTTTCTCCTCTTAAATGACAAGCATTGGATGTTAGAGGACCTGTGATTTGTTTCAGTTTCTGAAGCAGTGTTGAACTAGATATGGTCCGTATGTGTAGGAAAAACCGTTCTTTTGTTCTGAGCACACACAAGTTTCCTGCTGTATTAGAGAATATAGAAAGCAAGAGATTTCTTCTTGCTCTAAAACAGAGAGTGATCCATGGATGATAACTGTCCTGTGTGTTTCCCTTCAGAAATGGAGTTAAGTCCCAGGACTGTGTCTTCCTACAAGCAAGACTTCATTTCAGGTAAGGACAGTCACTTTACAGCTCAAACGAACTACATCTTTCACGAAGCTCACACGTTTCTCATCTTAACTAACAAGCATAGGATTTTAGAGGACCTGTGGTTTGTTTCAGTTTCAGAAGCAGAGTTCAACTAGATATGGTCCGTATGTGTAGGAAACATTGTTCTTTTGTTCTCAGCACACTCACGTTTCATGCTGTCTTAGAGCCTCTAGAAAGCAAGAGCATGCTTCTTGTTCTAAAGCAGAGTGTGATCAATGGATGAGAACTCTACTGTGTGTTTCCCTTCAAAATTGGAGATAAATCCCAGGCTTTGTGTCTTCCTACAAGCAAGACTTCGTTTCAGGTAAGGGCAGTCACTTTTCAGCTCAAACGAACTACGTCATTCACGAAGCTCACACGTTTCTCCTCTTAACTCACAAGCACAGGATGTTAGAGGACCAGTGCTTTGTATCCATTTCAGAAGCAGAGTTGGACTAGACATGGTCCGTATGTGTAGGAAACACCGTTCTTTTGTTCTCAGCACACTCACATTTCCTTCTGTCTTAGAGAATCTAGAAAGCAAAAGCATGCCTCTTGCTCTAAAGCAGAGTGTGATCAGTGGATGAGAACTCTGCTGTGTGTATCAATTCAGAATTGGAGTTAAATCCCAGGCTCTGTGTCTTCCTACAAGCAAGACTTCATTTCAGGTAAGGGAAGTCACTTTACAGCTCAAACGAACTACATCGTTCACGAAACTCACTCGTTCCACATCTTAACTGACAAGAATTGGATTTTAGAGGATCAGTGCTTTGTATCAGTTTCAGAAGCAGAGTTGGACTACATATGGTCCGTATGTGTAGGAAACATCGTTCTTTTGTTCTCAGCACACTCACGTTTCCTGCTGTATTAGAGACACTAGAAAGCAAGAGTGTGCTTCTCGCTCTAAAGCAGAGTGTGATGAATGGAGGAGAACTCTTCTGTGTGTTTCACTTTAGAAAAGGAGTTAAATCCCAGGCTCTGAGTCTTCCTAAAAGCAAGAATTATTTTCAGGTAAGGGCAGTTTCTTTACAGCTAAAACGAACTACATCGTCACGATGATCACACATTTCTCATCTTAAATGACAAGCATTGGATGTTAGAGGACCAGTGCTTTTTATCAGTTTCGGAAGCAGAGTTGGACTACATATGGTCCTTATGTGTAGGAAACACCATTCTTTTGTTCTCAGCACACTCACGTTTCCTGCTGTCTTAGAGACTCTAGAAAGCAAGAGCGTGCCTCTTGCTCTAAAGTAGAGTGTGATCAGTGGATGAGAACTCTGCTGTGCGTTTCAATTCAGAAATGGAGTTAAATTCCAGGCTCTTTGTCTTCCTACAAGCAACAATTCATTACAGGTAAGGGCAGTCACTTTACAGCTCAAAAGAACTACATCGTTCACGAAACTCACTCGTTCCTCATCTTAACTGACAAAAATTGGATTTTAGAGGATCAGTGCTTCGTATCAGTTTCAGAAGCAGAGTTGGACTACATATGGTCCGTATGTGTAGGAAACATCGTTCTTTTGTTCTCAGCACACTCACGTTTCCTGCTGTCTTAGAGCCTCTAGAAAGCAAGAGTGTTCTTCTTGCTCTAAAGCAGAGTGTGATCAATGGATGAGAACTCTTCTGTGTGTTTCACTTCAGAAATGGAGTTAAATTCCAGGCTCTGAGTCTTCCTAAAAACAGGACTTCTTTTCAGGTAAGGGCAGTTTCTTTACAGCTCAAATGAACTACATCGTTCATGAAGCTCACATGTTTCTCATCTTAAATGACAAGCACTGGATGTTAGAGGACCTGTGATTTGTTTCAGTTTCTGAAGCAGTGTTGAGCTAGATATGGTCCGTATGTGTAGGAAAAACAGTTCTTTTGTTCTGAGCACTCTCAAGTTTCCTGCTATATTAGAGAATATAGAAAGTAAGAGCGTTCTTCTTGCTCTAAAACAGAGTGTGTCCCATGGATGATAACTGTCCTGTGTGTTTCCCTTCAGAAATGCAGTTAAATCCCAGGCTCTGTGTCTTCCTACAAGGAAGACTTCGTTTCAGGTAAGGGCAGTTTCTTTACATCTAAAACGAACTACATCGTTCACGAAGATCACACGTTTCTCATCTTAAATGACAAGCATTGGATGTTAGAGGACCAGTGCTTTTTATCAGTTTCGGAAGCAGAGTTGGACTACATATGGTCCTTATGTGTAGGAAACACCGTTCTTTTGTTCTCAGCACACTCACATTTCCTTCTGTCTTAGAGAATCTAGAAAGCAAAAGCATGCCTCTTGCTCTAAAGCAGAGTGTGATCAGTGGAAGAGAACTCTGCTGTGTGTATCAATTCAGAAATGGAGTTAAATCCCAGGCTCTGTGTCTTCCTACAAGCAAGACTTCCTTTCATGTAAGGGCAGTTTCTTTACAGTTCAACCGAACTACACCGTTCAAGAAACTCACATGTTTCTCATCTAAACTGACAAGCATTGGATATTAGGGTACCAGTGCTTTGTATCAGTTTCAGAAGCAGAGTTGGACTACATATGGTCCGTATGTGTAGGAAACTTCGTTCTTTTGTTCTCAGCACACTCATGTTTCATGCTGCCCTAAAGCCTCCAGAAAGCAAGAGCATGCTTCTTGCTCTAAAGCAGAGTGTGATCCATGGATGAGAACTATGCTGTGTGTTTCCCTTCAAAAATGGAGATAAATCCCAGGCTCTGTGTCTTCCTACAAGCAAGACTTCTTTTCAGGTAAGGACAGTCACCTTTCAGCTCAAACGAAATACGTCATTCACGAATCTCAGACGTTTCTCATCTTAACTGACAAGCATTGGATGTTAGAGGACCAGTGCTTTGTATCCGTTTCAGAAGCAGAGTTGGACTAGATATGGTCCGTATGTGTAGGAAACACCGTTCTTTTGTTGTCAGCACACTCACGTTTCCTGCTGTCTTAGAGACTCTAGAAAGCAAGAGCGTGCTTGTTGTTCTAAAGCAGAGTGTGATCAATGGATGAGAACTCTTCTGTGTGTTTCACTACAGAAATGTAGTTAAATCCCAGGCTCTATGTCTTCCTACAAGCAAGACTTCCTTTCAGGTAAGGGCAGTTTCTTTACAATTCAAAGGAACTACATCGTTCATGAATCTCACATGTTTCTCATCTTAACTGACAAGCTTTGGATGTTAGAGGACCTGTGGTTTGTTTCAGATTCAGAAGCAGAGTTGGATTACATATGGTCCGTATGTGTAGTAAACATCATTCTTTTGTTCTCATCTCACTCATGTTTCATGCTGCCCTAGAGCCTCTAGCAAGCAAGAGCGTGCTTCTTGCTCTAAAGCAGAGTCTGATCCATGGATGAGAACTATGCTGTGTGTTTCCCTTCAAAAATGGAGATATATCCCAGGCTCTGTGTCTTCCTACAAGCAAGACTTCATTTCAGGTAAGGGCAGTCACTTTTCAGCTCAAACGAACTACATCATTCACGAAGCTCACACGTTTCTCATCTTAACTGACAAGCATTGGATGTTAGAGGACCTGTGGTTTGTTTCAGATTCAGAAGCAGAGTTTAACTGGATATGGTCCATATGTGTAGGAAACCCCGTTCTTTTGTTTGAGCACACTCACTTTTCCTGCTGTATTAGAGATACTAGAAAGCGTGCTTCTCGCTCTAAGCAGAGTGTGATCAATGGACGAGAACTCTTCTGTGTGTTTCACTTCAGAAAGGGAGTTAAATCCCAGGCTCTGAGTCTTCCTAAAAGCAAGAATTCTTTTCAGGTAAGGCCAGTTACTTTATAGCTCAAATGAACTACATCGTTCACGATGTTTCATGCTGCCCGAGAGCCTCTAGAAAACAAGAGCGTGCTTCTTGCTCTAAAGCAGAGTGTGATCCATGGCTGAGAACTATTCTCTGTGTTTCCCTTCAAAAATGGAGATAAATCCCAGGCACTGTGTCTTCCTACAATCAAGACTTCTTTTCATGTAAGGGCAGTACCTTTTCAGCTCAAACGAACTACGTCATTCATGAAGTTCACACTTTTCTCATCTTAACTGACAAGCATTGGATGTTAGAGGACCAGTGCTTTGTATCCATTTCAGAAGCAGAGTTGAACTTGATAGGGTCCATATGTGTAGGAAACATCGTTCTTTTGTTCTCAGCACACTCATGTTTCATGCTGCCCTAGAGCCTCTAGAAAGCAAGAGCGTGCTTCTTGCTCTAAAGCAGAGTGTGATCCATGGATGAGAACTATGCTGTGTGTTTTCCTTCAAAAATGGAGATAAATCCCATGCTCTGTGTCTTCCTAAAAGCAAGACTTCGTTTCAGGTAAGGGCAGTCACTTTTCAGCTCAAACGAACTACGTCATTCACGAAGCTCACACGTTTCTCATCTTAACTGACAAGCATTGGATGTTAGAGGACCAGTGCTTTGTATCCGTTTCAGAAGCAGAGTTGGACTAGACATGGTCCATATGTGTAGGAAACACCGTTCTTTTTTTTCTCAGCACACTCTCGTTTCCTGCTGTCTTAGAGACTCTAGAAATCAAGAGCGTGCTTGTTCTTCTAAAGCAGAGTGTGATCAATGGATGAGAACTCTTCTGTGTGTTTCACTTCAGAAAGGGAGTTAAATCCCAGGCTCTGAGTCTTCCTAAAAGTAAGAATTCTTTTCAGGTAATGAAGTTTCTTTATAGCTCAAATGAATTACATCGTTCACGAAGCTCACACGATTCTCATCTTAAATGACAAGCATTTTATGTTAGAGGACCTATGATTTGTTTCAGTTTCTGAAGCAGTGTTGAACTAGATATGGTCCGTATGTGTAGGAAAAACCGTTCTTTTGTTCTGAGCTCACTCAAGTTTCCTGCTGTATTAGAGAATATAGAAAGCAAGAGCGTTCTTCTTGCTCTAAAACAGAGTGTGATCCATGGATGATAACTGTCCTTTTTGTTTCCCTTCAGAAATGGAGTTAAATCCCAGGCACTGTGTCTTCCTACAAGCAATACTACATTTCAGTTAAGGGAAGTTTCTTTACAGCTCAAAGGAACAACATTGTTTAAGAAGCTCACACGTTTCTCATCTTAACTAACAAGCATAGGATGTTAGAGGACCTGTGGTTTCTTTCAGTTTCAGAAGCAGAGTTGGACTAGATATGGTCCATATGTGTAGGAATCACCATTCTTTTTTTCTGAGCACACTCACGTTTCCTGTAGTATTAGAGACTCTAGAAAGCAAGAGCGTGCTTCTCGCTCTAAAGCAGATTGTGATCCATGGATGAGAACTATGCTGTGTGTTTTCCTTCACAAATAGAGATAAATCCCAGGCTCTGTGTCTTCCTACAAGCAAGACTTCGTTTCAGGTAAGGGCAGTCACTTTTCAGCTCAAAAGAACTACGTCATTCACGAATCTCACACGTTTCTCCTCTTAACTGACAAGCATTGGATGTTAGAGGACCAGTGCTTTGTATCCGTTTCAGAAGCAGAGTTGGGCTAGACATGGTTCGTATGTGTAGGAAACACCGTTCTTTTGTTCTCAGCACACTCACGTTTCCTGCTGTCTTAGAGACTCTAGAAAGCAAGAGCGTGCTTGTTGTTCTAAAGCAGAGTGTGATCAATGGATGGGAACTCTTCTGTGTGTATCACTTCAGAAAAGGACTTAAATCCAAGGCTCTGAGTCTTCCTAAAAGCAAGAATTCTTTTCAGGTAAGGGCAGTGTCTTTACAGCTCAAACTAACTACATCGTTCACGAAGCTCACTCGTTTCTCATCTTAAATGACAAGCATTGGATGTTAGAGGACCTGTGGTTTGTTTCAGTGTCAGAAGCAGAGTTGAACTAGATATGGTCCATATGTGTAGGAAACACCGTTCTATTGTTCTCAGCACACTCACGTTTCCTGCTGTCTTAGAGACTCTAAAAAGCAAGAGCGTGCCTCTTGCTGTAAAGCAGAGTGTGATCAATGGATGAGAACTCTGCTGTGTCTTTCACTTCAGAAATGGAGTTAAATCCCAGTCTCTGAGTCTCCCTAAAAGCAAGAATTCTTTTCAGGTAAGGGCAGGTTCTTTACAGCTCAAACGAACTACATCATTCACGAAACTGACTCGTTCCTGATCTTAACTGACAAGAACTGGATTTTCAGTACTTTGTATCAGTTTCAGAAGCAGAGTTGGACTAGACATGGTCCGTTTGTGTATGAAACACCATTCTTTTGTTCTCAGCACACTCACGTTTCCTGCTGTCTTAGAGACTCTAGAAAGCAAGAGCGTGCCTCTTGCTCTAAAGCAGAGTGTGATCAATGGATGAGAACTCTTCTGTGTGTTTCACTTCAGAAAAGGAGTTAAATCCAAGGCTCTGAGTCTTCCTAAAAGCAAGAATTCTTTTCAGGTAAGGGCAGTTTCTTTACAGCTCAAACGAACTACCTCGTTCACGAAGCTCACTCGTTTCTCATCTTAAATGACAAGCATTGGATGTTAGAGGACCTGTGGTTTGTTTCAGTTTCAGAAGCACAGTAGAACTAGATATGGTACGTATGTGTAGGAAACACCCTTCTTTTGTTCTGAGCACACTCATGTTTCATGCTGCCCTAGAGCCTCTAGAAAGCAAGAGCGTGCTTCTTGCTCTAAAGCAGAGTGTGATCCATGGATGAGAACTATGCTGTGTGTTTCCCTTCAAAAATGGAGATAAATCCCAGGCTCTGTGTCTTCCTACAAGCAAGACTTCGTTTCAGGTAAGGTCAGTCACTTTTCAGCTCAAACGAACTACATCATTCAGGAAGTTCACACGTTTCTCATCTTAACTGACAAGCATTGGATGTTAGAGGACCTGTGGTTTGTTTCAAATTCAGAAGCAGAATTTAACTGGATATGGTCCATATGTGTAGGAAACCCCGTTCTTTTGTTTGAGCACACTCACTTTTCCTGCTGTATCAGAGATACTAGAAAGCAAGAGCGTGCTTCTCGCTCTAAAGCAGAGTGTGATCAATGGATGAGAACTCTGCTGTGTGTTTCACTTCAGAAATGTAGTTAAATTCCAGGCTCTATGTCTTCCTACAAGCAAGACTTCTTTTCAGGTAAAGGCAGTATCTTTACAGTTCAAATGATCTACATCGTTCACGAAACTCATATGTTTCTCATCTTAACTGACAAGCATTGGATATTAGAGGACCAGTGCTTTGTATCAGTTATAGAAGCAGAGTTGGACTACATATGGTCCGTATGTGTAGGAAACATCGTTCTTTTGTTCTCAGCACACTCATGTTTCATGCTGCCCTAGAGCCTCTAGAAAGCAAGAGCGTGCTTCTTGCTCTAAAGCAGAGTGTGATCCATGGATGAGAACTATGCTGTGTGTTTCCCTTCAAAAATGGAGATAAATCCCAGGCTCTGTGTCTTCCTACAAGCAAGACTTCGTTTCCGGTAAGGGCAGTCACTTTTCAGCTCAAAGAAACTACATCATTCACGAAGCTCACTCGTTTCTCATCTTAACTGAAAAGCATTGGATGTTAGAGGACCTGTAGTTTGTTTCAGTTTCAGAAGCAGAGTTGAACTAGATATGGTCCCTATGTGTAGGAAACACCCTTCTTTTGTTCTGAGCACACTCAGATTTCTTGCTGTATTAGAGACGCTAGAAAGCAAGAGCGTGCTTCTCGCTTTAAAGCAGAGTGTGATCCATGGATGAGAACTATGCTGTGTGTTTCTCTTCAGAAATGGAGTTAAATCCCAAGCTCTGTGTCTTCCTACAAGCAAGACTTCGTTTCAGGTTACGGCAGTCACTTTTCAGCTCAAACGAACTACGTCGTTCACGAAGCTCACACGTTTCTGATCTTAACTGACAAGCATTGGATGTTAGAGCACCAGTGCTTTGTATAAGTTTCGGAAGCACAGTTGGACTACATATGGTCCGTATGTGTAGGAAACATCGTTCTTTTGTTCTCAGCACACTCATGTTTCATGCTGCCCTAGAGCCTCTAGAAAGCAAGAGCGTGCTTCTTGCTCTAAAGCAGAGTGTGATCCATGGATGAGAACTATGCTGTGTGTTTCCCTTCAAAAATGGAGATAAATCCCAGGCTCTGTGTCTTCCTACAAGCAAGACTTCGTTTCAGGTAAGGTCAGTCACTTTTCAGCTCAAACGAACTACATCATTCAGGAAGTTCACACGTTTCTCATCTTAACTGACAAGCATTGGATGTTAGAGGACCTGTGGTTTGTTTCAAATTCAGAAGCAGAATTTAACTGGATATGGTCCATATGTGTAGGAAACCCCGTTCTTTGTTTGAGCACACTCACTTTTCCTGCTGTATCAGAGATACTAGACAGCAAGAGCGTGCTTCTCGCTCTAAAGCAGAGTGTGATCAATGGATGAGAACTCTGCTGTGTGTTTCACTTCAGAAATGTAGTTAAATCCCAGGCTCTATGTCTTCCTACAAGCAAGACTTCCTTTCATGTAAAGGCAGTATCTTTACAGTTCAAACGATCTACATCGTTCACGAAACTCACATGTTTCTCATCTTAACTGACAAGCATTGGATATTAGAGGACCAGTGCTTTGTATCAGTTATAGAAGCAGAGTTGGACTACATATGGTCCGTATGTGTAGGAAACATCGTTCTTTTGTTCTCAGCACACTCATGTTTCATGCTGCCCTAGAGCCTCTAGAAAGCAAGAGCGTGCTTCTTGCTCTAAAGCAGAGTGTGATCCATGGATGAGAACTATGCTGTGTGTTTCCCTTCAAAAATGGAGATAAATCCCAGGCTCTGTGTCTTCCTACAAGCAAGACTTCGTTTCAGGTAAGGTCAGTCACTTTTCAGCTCAAACGAACTACATCATTCACGAAGCTCACTCGTTTCTCATCTTAACTGAAAAGCATTGGATGTTAGAGGACCTGTAGTTTGTTTCAGTTTCAGAAGCAGAGTTGAACTAGATATGGTCCCTATGTGTAGGAAACACCCTTCTTTTGTTCTGAGCACACTCAGATTTCTTGCTGTATTAGAGACGCTAGAAAGCAAGAGCGTGCTTATCGCTTTAAAGCAGAGTGTGATCCATGGATGAGAACTATGCTGTGTGTTTCACTTCAGAAATGGAGTTAAATCCCAGGCTCTGTGTCTTCCTACAAGCAAGACTTCGTTTCAGGTTACGGCAGTCACTTTTCAGCTCAAACGAACTACGTCGTTCACGAAGCTCACACGTTTCTGATCTTAACTGACAAGCATTGGATGTTAGAGCACCAGTGCTTTGTATAAGTTTCGGAAGCACAGTTGGACTACATATGGTCCGTGTGTGTAGGAAACATCGTTCTTTTGTTCTCAGCACACTCATGTTTCATGCTGCCCTAGAGCCTCTAGAAAGCAAGAGCGTGCTTCTTGCTCTAAAGCAGAGTGTGATCCATGGATGAGAACTATGCTGTGTGTTTCCCTTCAGAAATGGAGTTAAATCCCAGGTTCTGTGTCTTCCTACATGCAAGACTTCGTTTCAGGTAAGGGCAGTCACTTTTCAGTTCAAAGGAACTACATCATTCACGAAGCTCACACACTTCTCATCTTAATTGACAAGCATTGGATGTTAGAGGACCTGTGGTTTATTTCATTTTCAGAAGCAGAGTTTAACAAGATATGGTCCGTATGTGTAGGAAACACCGTTCTTTTGTTCTGAGCACACTCACATTTCCTGCTGAATTAGAGACACTAGAAAGCAAGAGCGTGCTTCTTGCTCTAAAGCAGATTGTGATCCATGGATGAGAACTATGCTGTTTGTTTCCCTTCACAAATGGAGTTAAATCCCACGCTCTGATTCTTCCTACAAGCAAGACTTCGTTTCAGGTAACTGCAGTTTCTTTCCAGCTCAAACGAACAACATTGTTTACGAAGCTCACACGTTTCTCATCTTAACTAACAAGCATAGGATGTTAGAGGACCTGTGGTTTGTTTCAGTTTCAGAAGCAGAGTTGAACTTGATATGGTCCCTATGTGTAGGAAACACCATTCTTTTGTTCTGAGCACACTCAGATTTCCTGCTGTATTAGAAGCGCTAGAAAGCAAGAGCGTCCTGCTCGCTCTAAAGCCGAGTGTGATCCATGGATGATAACTGTGCTGTGTGTTTCCCTTCAGAAATGGAGTTAAATCCCAGGCTCTGTGTCTTTAACAAGCAAGAATTCCTTTCAGGTAAGGACAGTCACTTTACAGCTCAAACAAACTACATCGTTCACGAAGCTCTCATGTTTCTCATCTTAACTGACAAGCATTGGATGTTAGAGGACCTGTGGTTTGTTTCAGTTTCAGAAGCAGAGTTTAACTAGATATGGTCCATATGTGTACGAAACCCCGTTCTTTTGTTCTGAGCTCACTCACTTTTCCTGCTGTATTAGAGACACTAGAAAGCAAGAGCTTGCTTCTCGCTCTAAAGTAGAGTGTGATCAATGGATGAGAACTCTTCTGTGTGTTTCACTTCAGAAAAGGTGTTAAATCCCTGGCTCTGGGTCTTCCTAAAAGCAAGAATTCTTTTCAGGTTAGGGCAGTTTCTTTACAGTGCAAACGAACTACATCGTTCAGGAAGCTCACACGTTTCTCATCTTAACTGACAAGCATTGGATGTTAGAGGACCAGTGCTTTGTATCCATTTCAGATACAGAGTTGTACTAGACATGGTCCGTATGTGTAGGAAACACCATTCTTTTGTTCTCAGCACACTCACGTTTCCTGCTGTCTTAGTGAGTCTAGAAAGCAAGAGCATGCTTCTTGTTCTAAAGCAGAATGTAATCAATGGATGAGAACTCTTATGTGTGTTTCACTTCAGAAAAGGAGTTAAATCCCTGGCTCTGAGTCTTCCTAAAAGCAAGACTTCCTTTCAGGTAAGGGCAGTTTCTTTACAGCTCAAACGAACCACATCATTCACGAAGCTCACACACTTCTCATCTTAATTGACAAGCATTGGATGTTAGAGGACCTGTGGTTTATTTCATTTTCAGAAGCAGAGTTTAACAAGATATGGTCCACATGTGTAGGAAACACCGTTCTTTTGTTCTGAGCACACTCACATTTCCTGCTGAATTAGAGACACTAGAAAGCAAGAGCGTGCCTCTTGCTCTAAAGCAGATTGTGATCCATGGATGAGAACTATGCTGTTTGTTTCCCTTCAGAAATGGAGTTAAATCCCAGGCTCTGATTCTTCCTACAAGCAAGACTTCGTTTCAGGTAACTGCAGTTTCTTTCCAGCTCAAACGAACAACATTATTTACGAAGCTCACACGTTTCCCATCTTAACTAACAAGCATAGGATGTTAGAGGACCTGTGGTTTGTTTCAGTTTCAGAAGCAGAGTTGAACTTGATATGGTCCCTATGTGTAGGAAATACCATTCTTTTGTTCTGAGCACACTCAGATTTCCTACTGCATTAGAAGCGCTAGAAAGCAAGAGCGTCCTGCTCGCTCTAAAGCCGAGTGTGATCCATTGATGATAACTGTGCTGTGTGTTTCCCTTCAGAAATGGAGTTAAAACCCAGGCTCTGTGTCTTTCTACAAGGAAGACTTCGTTTCAGGTAAGGACAGTCACTTTACAGCTCAAACAACCTACATCGTTCACGAAGCTCTCATGTTTCTCATCTTAACTGACAAGCATTGGATGATAGAGGACCTGTGGTTTGTTTCAGTTTCAGAAGCAGAGTTGAACTAGATAGGGTCTGTATGTGCAGGAAACATCGTTCTTGGGTTGTCAGCACACTCACGTTTCAATGCTGTCTTAGAGCCTCTAGAAAGCAAGAGGATGCTTCTTGTTCTCAAGCAGAGTGTGATCAATGGATGAGAACTCTGCTGTGTGTTTCACTTCAGAAATGTAGTTAAATCCCATGCTCTATTTCTTCCTACAAGATGGACTTCCTTTCAGGTAAGCGCAGTTTCTTTACAGTTCAAACGAACTACATCGTTCACGAAACTCACATGTTTCTCATCTTAACTGACAAGCATTGGATATTAGAGGACCACTGCTTTGTATCAGTTTCAGGAGCAGAGTTGGACTACATATGGTCCGTATGTGTAGGAAACACTGTTCTTTTGTTCTCAGCACACTCATGTTTCATGCTGCCCTAGAGCCTCTAGAAAGCAAGAGCGTGCTTCTTGCTCTAAAGCAGAGTGTGATCCATGGATGAGACCTATTCTGTGTGTTGCCCTTCAGAAATGGAGTTAAATCCCAGGCTCTGTGTCTTCCTACAAGCAAGACTTCGTTTCAGGTAAGGGCAGTCACTTTTTAGCTCAAACGAACTACATCATTCACGAAGCTCACACATTTCTCATCTTAATTGACAAGCATTGGATGTTAGAGGACCTGTGGTTTATTTCATTTTCAGAAGCAGAGTTTAACAAGATATGGTCCATATGTGTAGGAAACAACGTTCTTTTGTTCTGAGCACACTCACATTTCCTGCTGAATTAGAGACACTAGAAAGCAAGAGCGTGCCTCTTGATCTAAAGCAGAGTGTGATCAGTGGATGAGAACTCTGATGTGTGTTTCAATTCAGACATGGAGTTAAATCCCAGGCTCTGTGTCTTCCTACAAGCAAGACTACGTTTCAGTTAAGGGCAGTTTCTTTACTGCTCAAACGAACAACATTGTTTAAGAAGCTCACACGTTTCTCATCTTAACTGACAAGCATTGGATGTTAGAGGACCAGTGTTTGTATCCGTTTCAGAATCAGAGTTGGACTAGACATGGTCCGTATGTGTAGGAAACACCATTCTTTTGTTCTCAGCACACTCACGTTTCCTGCTCTCTTAGTGACTCTAGAAAGAAAGAGCGTGCATGTTGTTCTAAAGCAGTGTGTGATCAATGGATGAGAACTCTTCTGTGCTTTTCACTTCAGAAAAGAAGTTAAATCCAAGGCTCTGAGTCTTCTTAAGAGCAAGAATTCTTTTCAGGTAAGGGCAGTTTCTGTACAGCTCAAACGAACTACATTGTTAACGAAGCTCACACGCTTCTCATCTAAAATGACAAGCATTGGATGATAGAGGACCTGTGGTTTGTTTCAGGTTCAGAAGCAGTGTTGAACTAGATAGGGTACGTATGTGTAGGAAACATCGTTCTTTTGTTCTCAGCACACTCACATTTCAATGCAGTCTTAGAGCCTCTAGAAAGCAAGAGCATGCTTCTGGTTCTAAAGCAAAGTGTGATCAATGGATGAGAACTCTGCTGTGTGTTTCACTTCAGAAATGTAGTTAAATCCTAGGCTCCGTGTCTTCCTACAAGCAAGACTTCCTTTCAGGTAAGGGCAGTTTCTTTACAGTTCAAATGAACTACATCGTTCACGAATCTCACATGTTTCACATCTTAACTGACAAGCTTTGGATGTTAGAGGACCAGTGCTTTGTATCAGTTTCAGAAGCAGAGTTGGTCTACATATGGTCCGTATGTGTAGGAAACATCGTTCTTTTCTTCTCAGCACACTCATGTTTCATGGTGCCCTAGAGCCTCTAGAAAGCAAGAGCGTGCTTCTTGCTCTAAAGCAGAGTGTGATCCATGGATGAGAACTATGCTGTGTGTTTCCCTTCAGAAATGGAGTTAAATCCCAGGCTCTGTGTCTTCCTACAAGCAAGACTTCGTTTCAGGTAACTGCAGTTTCTTTCCAGCTCAAACGAACAACATTATTTACGAAGCTCACACGTTTCTCATCTTAACTAACAAGCATAGGATGTTAGAGGACCTGTGGTTTGTTTCAGTTTCAGAAGCAGAGTTGAACTTGATATGGTCCCTATGTGTAGGAAATACCATTCTTTTGTTCTGAGCACACTCAGATTTCCTGCTGTATTAGAAGCGCTAGAAAGCAAGAGCGTCCTGCTCGCTCTAAAGCCGAGTGTGATCCATGGATGATAACTGTGCTGTGTGTTTCCCTTCAGAAATGGAGTTAAATCCCAGGCTCTGTGTCTTTCAACAATCAAGACTTCGTTTCAGGTAAGGACAGTCACTTTACAGCTCAAACAAACTACATCGTTCACGAAGCTCTCATGTTTCTCATCTTAACTGACAAGCATTGGATGTTAGAGGACCTGTGGTTTGTTTCAGTTTCAGAAGCAGAGTTTAACTAGATATGGTCCATATGTGTACGAAACCCCGTTCTTTTGTTCTGAGCTCACTCACTTTTCCTGCTGTATTAGAGACACTAGAAAGCAAGAGCGTGCTTCTCGCGCTAAAGCAGAGTGTGATCAATGGATGACAACTCTTCTGTGTGTTTCACTTCAGAAAAGGTGTTAAATCCCTGGCTCTGAGTCTTCCTAAAAGCAAGAATTCTTTTAAGGTTAGGGCAGTTTCTTTACAGCGAAAACGAACTACATCGTTCAGGAAGCTCACACGTTTCTCATCTTAACTGACAAGCATTGGTTGTTAGAGGACCAGTGCTTTGTATCCGTTTCAGATACAGAGTTGGACTAGACATGGTCCGTATGTGTAGGAAACACCATTCTATTGTTCTCAGCACACTCACGTTTCCTGCTGTCATAGCGACTCTAGAAAGCAAGAGCATGCTTCTTGTTCTAATGCAGAATGTGATCAATGGATGAGAACTCTTATGTGTGTTTCACTTCAGAAAAGGAGTTAAATCCCTGGCTCTGAGTCTTCCTAAAAGCAAGAATTCTTTTCAGGTAAGGGCAGTTTCTTTACAGCTCAAACGAACTACATCGTTCAGGAAGCTCACACGTTTCTCATCTTAACTGACATGCATTGGATGATAGAGGACCTGTGGTTTGTTTCAGTTTCAGAAGCAGAGTTGAACTAGATAGGGTCCGTATGTGCAGGAAACATCGTTCTTTTGTTCTCAGCACAATCACGTTTCAATGCTGTCTTAGAGCCTCTAGAAAGCAAGAGGATGCTTCTTGTTCTCAAGCAGAGTGTGATCAATGGATGAGAACTCTGCTGTGTGTTTCACTTCAGAAATGTAGTTAAATCCCAGTCTCTATTTCTTCCTACAAGCAAGACTTCCTTTCAGGTAAGCGCAGTTTCTTTACAGTTCAAACGAACTACATCGTTCACGAAACTCACATGTTTCTCATCTTAACTGACAAGCATTGGATATTAGAGGACCACTGTTTTGTATCAGTTTCAGAAGCAGAGTTGGACTACATATGGTCCGTATGTGTAGGAAACATCGTTCTTTTGTTCTCAGCACACTCATGTTTCATGCTGCCCTAGAGCCTCTAGAAAGCAAGAGCGTGCTTCTTGCTCTAAAGCAGAGTGTGATCCATGGATGAGAATTATTCTGTTTGTTTCCCTTCAGAAATGGAGTTAAATCCCAGGCTCTGTGTCTTCCTACAAGCAAGACTTCGTTTCAGGTAAGGGCAGTCACTTTTCAGCTCAAATGAACTACATCATTCACGAAGCTCACACATTTCTCATCTTAATTGACAAGCATTGGATGTTAGAGGACCTGTGGTTTATTTCATTTTCAGAAGCAGAGTTTAACAAGATATGGTCCATATGTGTAGGAAACACCGTTCTTTTGTTCTGAGCACACTCACATTTCCTGCTGAATTAGAGACACTAGAAAGCAAGAGCGTGCCTCTTGATCTAAAGCTGAGTGTGGTCAGTGGATGAGAACTCTGCTGTGTGTTTCAATTCAGACTTGGAGTTAAATCCCAGGCTCTGTGTCTTCCTACAAGCAAGACTACGTTTCAGTTAAGGGCAGTTTCTTTACAGCTCAAAGGAACATCATTGTTTAAGAAGCTCACATGTTTCTCATCTTAACTGACAAGCATTGGATGTTAGAGGACCACTGTTTGTATCCGTTTCAGAATCAGAGTTGGACTAGACATGGTCCGTATGTGTAGGAAACACCATTCTTTTGTTCTCAGCACACTCATGTTTCCTGCTGTCTTAGTGACTCTAGAAAGAAAGAGCGTGCATGTTGTTCTAAAGCAGTGTGTGATCAATGGATGAGAACTCTTCTGTGTGTTTCACTTCAGAAAAGGAGTTAAATCCAAGGCTCTGAGTCTTCTTAAAAGCAAGAATTCTTTTCAGGTAAGGGCAGTATCTGTACAGCTCAAACGGACTACATTGTTCACGAAGCTCACACGTTTCTCATCTAAAATGACATGCATTGGATGATAGAGGACCTGTGGTTTGTTTCAGTTTCAGAAGCAGAGTTGAACTAGATAGGGTCCGTATGTGCAGGAAACATCGTTCTTTTGTTCTCAGCACACTCACGTTTCAATGCTGTCTTAGAGCCTCTAGAAAGCAAGAGGATGCTTTTGTTCTCAAGCAGGGTGTGATCAATGGATGAGAACTCTGCTGTGTGTTTCACTTCAGAAATGTAGTTAAATCCTAGGCTCCGTGTCTTCCTACAAGCAAGACTTCCATTCAGGTAAGGGCAGTTTCTTTACAGTACAAACGAACTACATCGTTCACGAAACTCACATATTTCTCATCTTAACTGACAAGCATTGGATATTAGAGGACCACTGCTTTGTATCAGTTTCAGAAGCAGAGTTGGACTACATATGGTCCGTATGTGTAGGAAACATCGTTCTTTTGTTCTCAGCACACTCATGTTTCATGCTGCCCTAGAGCCTCTAGAAAGCAAGAGCGTGCTTCTTGCTCTAAAGCAGAGTGTGATCCATGGATGAGAACTATTCTGTGTGTTTCCCTTCAGAAATGGAGTTAAATCCCAGGCTCTGTGTCTTCCTACAAGCAAGACTTCGTTTCAGGTAAGGGCAGTCACTTTTCAGCTCAAACGAACTACATCATTCACGAAGCTCACACATTTCTCATCTTAATTGACAAGCATTGGATGTTAGAGGACCTGTGGTTTATTTCATTTTCAGAAGCAGAGTTTAACAAGATATGGTCCATATATGTAGGAAACACCGTTCTTTTGTTCTGAGCACACTCACATTTCCTGCTGAATTAGAGACACTAGAAAGCAAGAGCGTGCCTCTTGCTCTAAAGCAGATTGTGATCCATGGATGAGAACTATGCTGTTTGTTTCCCTTCAGAAATGGAGTTAAATCCCAGGCTCTGATTCTTCCTACAAGCAAGACTTCGTTTCAGGTAACTGCAGTTTCTTTCCAGCTCAAAAGAACAACATTATTTACGAAGCTCACACGTTTCTCATCTTAACTAACAAGCATAGGATGATAGAGGACCTGTGGTTTGTTTCAGTTTCAGAAGCAGATTTGAACTTGATATGGTCCCTATGTGTAGGAAACACCATTCTTTTGTTCTGAGCATACTCAGATTATCTGCTGTATTAGAATAGCTAGAAAGCAAGAGCGGCCTGCTCGCTCTAAAGCCGAGTGTGATCCATGGATGATAACTGTGCTGTGTGTTTCCTTTCAGAAATGGAGTTAAATCCCAGTCTCTGTGTCTTCCTACAATGAAGACTTCGTTTCAGGTAAGGGAAGTCGCTTTTCAGCTCAAACGAACTACATCATTCACGAAGCTCACACATTTCTCATCTTAATTGACAAGCATTGGATGTTAGAGCTCCAGTGCTTTGTATCAGTTTCAGAAGCAGAGTTGGACTAGATATGGTCCGTATGTGTAGGAAACACTGTTCTTTTCTTCTCAGCACACTCACGTTTCCTGCGGTCTTAGAGACTCTAGAAAGCAAGAGCGTGCCTCTTGCTCTAAAGCAGAGTGTGATCAGTGGATGAGAACTCTGCTGTGTGTTTCAATTCAGACATGGAGTTAAATCCCAGGCTCTGTGTCTTCCTACAAGCAAGACTGCGTTTGAGTTAAGGGCAGTTTCTTTACACCTCAAACGAACAACATTGTTTAAGAAACTCACACGTTTCTCATCTTAACTAAGAAGCATTGGATGTTAGAGGACCAGTCTTTGTATCCGTTTCAGAATCAGAGTTGGACTAGACATGGTCCGTATGTGTAGGAAACACCATTCTTTTGTTCTCAGCACACTCATATTTCAATGCAGACTTAGAGCCTCTAGAAAGCAAGAGCATGCTTCTTGTTCTAAAGCAGAGTGTGATCAATGGATGAGAACTCTGCTGTGTGTTTCACTTCAGAAATGTAGTTAAATCCCAGGCTCCGTGTCTTCCTACAAGCAAGACTTCCTTTCAGGTAAGGGCAGTTTCTTTACAGTTCAAAGGAACTACATCGTTCACGAAACTCACTTGTTTCTCATCTTAAATGACAAGCATTGGATGTTAGAGGACCAGTGCTTTGTATCAGTTTCAGAAGGAGAGTTGGACTACATATGGTCCTTATGTGTAGGAAACATCATTCTTTTCTTCTCAGCACACTCATGTTTCATGCTGCCCTAGAGCCTCTAGAAAGCAAGTGCGTGCTTCTTGCTCAAAAGCAGAGTGTGATCCATGTATGAGAACTGTGCTCTGTGTTTCACTTCAGAAATGGAGTTAAATCCCAGGCTCTGTTTCTTCCTAAAAGCAAGACTTCCTTTCAGGTAAGGGCAGTTTCTTTACAGTTCAAACGAACTACATCGTTCACGAAACTCACATGTTTCCAATCTTAAGTGACAAGCATTGGATGTTAGAGGACCAGTGCTTTGTATCAGTTTCAGAAGCAGAGTTGGACTAGATATGGTCCGTATGTGTAGGAAACACCGTTCTCTTCTTCTGAGCTCACTCATATTTCCTGCTGTATTATAGAAGGTAGAAAGCAAGAGCGTGCTTCTCGCTCTAAAGCAGCGTGTGTTCCATGGATGAGAACTCTTCTGTGTGTTTCACTTCCGAAAAGGAGTTAAATCCCAGTCTCTGAGTCTCCCTAAAAGCAAGAATTCTTTTCATGTAAGGGCAGTTTCTTTACAGCTCAAACGAAGTACATCGTTCACGAAACTCACTCGTTCCTCATCTTAACCGACAAGAACTGGATTTTAGAGGATCAGTGCTTTGTATCAGTTTCAGAAGCAGAGTTGGACTAGACATGGTCCATATGTGTAGGAAACACCGTTCTTTTGTTCTCAGCATACTCACGTTTCCTGGTGTCTTTGAGACTCTAGAAAGCAAGAGTGTGCTTGTTGTTCTAAAGCAGAGTGTGATCAATGGATGAGAACTCTTCTGTGTGTTTCACTTCAGAAAAGGAGTTAAATCCAAGGCTCTAAGTCTTCCTAAAAGCAAGAATTATCTTCAGGTAAGGGCAGTCACATTTCTGCTCAAACGAACTACATCATTCACGAAGCTCACACATTTCTCATCTTAATTGACAAGCATTGGATGTTAGAGTACCTGTGGTTTATTTCATTTTCAGAAGCAGAGTTTAGCTAGATATGGTCCATATGTGTAGGAAACACCGTTCTTTTGTTCTGAGCACACTCACATTTCCTGCTGAATTAGAGACACTAGAAAGCAAGAGTGTGCCTCTTGCTCTAAAGCAGATTATGATCCATGGATGAGAACTATGCTGTTTGTTTCCCTTCAGAAATGGAGTTAAATCCCAGGCTCTGATTCTTCCTACATGCAAGACTTCGTTTCAGGTAACTGCAGTTTCTTTCCAGCTCAAACGAACAACATTATTTACGAAGCTCACACGTTTCTCATCTTAACTAACAAGCATAGGATGTTAGAGGACCTCTGGTTTGTTTCAGTTTCAGAAGCAGAGTTGAACTTGATATGGTCCCTATGTGTAGGAAACACCATTCTTTTGTTCTGAGCACACTCAGATTTCCTGCTGTATTAGAATCGCTAGAAAGCAAGAGCGTCCTGCTCGCTCTAAAGCCGAGTGTGATCCATGGATGATAACTGTGCTGTGTGTTTCCCTTCAGAAATGGAGTTAAATCCCAGGCTCTGTGTCTTCCAACAAGCAAGAATTCGTTTCAGGTAAGGACAGTCTCTTTACAGTTCAAACGAACTACATCGTTCACGAAGCTCACATGTTTCTCATCTTAACTGACAAGCATTGGATGTTAGAGGACCTGTGGTTTGTTTCAGTTTCAGAAGCAGAGTTTAACTAGATATGGTCCATATGTGTAGGAAACCCCGTTCTTTTGTTCTGAGCTCACTCACTTTTCCTGCTGTATTAGAGAAGCTAGGAAGCAAGAGCATGCTTCTCGCTCTAAGGCAGAGTGTGATCAATGGATGATAACTCTGCTGTGTGTTTCACTTCAGAAAAGGTGTCAAATCCCTGGCTCTGAGTCTTCCTAAAAGCAAGAATTCTTTTCAGGTTACGGCAGTTTCTTTACAGCTCAAACGAACTACATCGTTCAGGAAGCTCACACGTTTCTCATCTTAACTGACAAGCATTGGATGTTAGAGCACCAGTGCTTTGTATCCGTTTCAGATACAGAGTTGGACTAGACATGGTCCGTATGTGTAGGAAACACCATTCATTTGTTCTCAGCACATTCACGTTTCCTGCTGTCTTAGTGAGTCTAGAAAGCAAGAGCATGCTTCTTGTTCTAAAGCAGAATGTGATCAATGGATGAGAACTCTTATGTGTGTTTCACTTCAGAAAAGGAGTTAAATCCCTGGCTCTGAGTCTTCTAAAAGCAAGAATTCTTTTCAGCTAAGGGCAGTTTCTTTACAGCTCAAACGAACTACATCGTTCAGGAAGCTCACACGTTTCTCATCTTAACTGACATGCATTGGATGATAGAGGACCTGTGGTTTGTTTCAGTTTCAGAAGCAGAGTTGAACTAGATAGGGTCCGTATGTGCAGGAAACATCGTTCTTTTGTTCTCAGCACACTCACGTTTCAATGCTGTTTAGAGCCTCTAGAAAGAAAGAGGATGCTTCTTGTTCTCAAGCAGAGTGTGATCAATGGATGAGAACTCTGCTGTGTGTTTCACTTCAGAAATGTAGTTAAATCCCAGGCTCTATTTCTTCCTACAAGCAAGACTTCCTTTCAGGTAAGGGCAGTTTCTTTACAGTTCAAACGAACTACATAGTTCACGAAACTCACATGTTTCTCATCTTAACTGACAAGCATTGGATATTAGAGGACCACTGCTTTGTATCAGTTTCAGAAGCAGAGTTGGATTACATATGGTCCGTAGGTGTAGGAAACATCGTTCTTTTGTTCTCAGCACACTCACGTTTCATGCTGTCCTAGAGCCTCTAGAAAGCAAGAGTGTGCTTCTCGCTCTAAAGCAGAGTGTGATCCATGGATGAGAACTATGCTGTGTGTTTCCCTTCAGAAATGGAGTTAAATCCTAGGATCTGTGTCTTCCTACAAGCAAGACTACGTCTCAGGTAAGGACAGTCACTTTACAGCTCAAACGAACTACATCGTTCACGAAGCTCACATGTTTCTCATCTTAACTGACAAGCATTGGATGTTAGAGGACCTGTGGTTTGTTTCAGTTTCAGAAGCAGAGTTTAACTAGATATGGTCCATATGTGTACGAAACCCCGTTCTTTTGTTCTGAGCTCACTCACTTTTCCTGCTGTATTAGAGACACTAGAAAGCAAGAGCGTGCTTCTTGCTCTAAAGCAGAGTGTGATCAATGGATGAGAACTCTTCTGTGTGTTTCACTTCAGAAAAGGAGTTAAATCCCTGGCTCTGAGTCTTCCTAAAAGCAAGAATTCTTTTCAGGTAAGGGCAGTTTCTTTACAGCTCAAACGAACTACATCGTTCAGGAAGCTCACACGTTTCTCATCTTAACTGACAAGCATTGGATGTTAGAGGACCAGTGCTTTGTATCCGTTTCAGATACAGAGTTGGACTAGACATTGTCTGTATGTGTAGGAAACACCATTCTTTTGTTCTCAGCACACTCACGTTTCCTGCTGTCTTAGTGATTCTAGAAAGCAAGAGCATGCTTCTTGTTCTAAAGCAGAGTGTGATCAATGGATGAGAACTCTTATGTGTGTTTCCCTTCAGAAAAGGAGTTAAATCCCTGGCTCTGAGTCTTCCTAAAAGCAAGAATTATTTTCAGGTAAGGGCAGTTTGTTTACAGCTCAAACGAACTACATCGTTCAGGAAGCTCACACGTTTCTCATCTTAACTGACATGCATTGGATAATAGAGGACCTGTGGTTTGTTTCAGTTTCAGAAGCAGAGTTGAACTAGATAGGGTACGTATGTGTAGGAAACATCGTTCTTTTGTTCTCAGCACACTCACATTTCAATGCAGCCTTAGAGCCTCTAGAAAGCAAGAGCATGCGTCTGTTCCTAAAGCAGAGTGTGATCAATGGATGAGAACTCTGCTGTGTGTTTCACTTCAGAAATGTAGTTAAATCCCAGGCTCCGTGTCTTCCTACAAGCAAGACTTCCTGTCAGGTAATGGCAGTTTCTTTAGAGTTCAAACGAACTACATCTTTCACGAAACTCACATGTTTCTCATCCTAACTGACAAGCATTGGATATTAGAGGACCAGTGCTTTGTATCAGTTTCAGAAGGAGAGTTGGACTACATATGGTCCTTATGTGTAGGAAACATCGTTCTTTTCTTCTCAGCACACTCATGTTTCATGCTGCCCTAGAGCCTCTAGAAAGCAAGAGAGTGCTTCTTGCTCAAAAGCAGAGTGTGATCCATGGATGAGAACTATGCTGTGTGTTTCACTTCAGAAATGGAGTTAAATCCTAGGATCTGTGTCTTCCTACAAGCAAGACTACGTCTCAGGTAAGGACAGTCACTTTACAGCTCAAACGAACTACATCGTTCACGAAGCTCACATGTTTCTCATCTTAACTGACAAGCATTGGATGTTAGAGGACCTGTGGTTTGTTTCAGTTTCAGAAGCAGAGTTTAACTAGATATGGTCCATATGTGTACGAAACCCCGTTCTTTTGTTCTGAGCTCACTCACTTTTCCTGCTGTATTAGAGACACTAGAAAGCAAGAGCGTGCTTCTTGCTCTAAAGCAGAGTGTGATCAATGGATGAGAACTCTTCTGTGTGTTTCACTTCAGAAAAGGAGTTAAATCCCTGGCTCTGAGTCTTCCTAAAAGCAAGAATTCTTTTCAGGTAAGGGCAGTTTCTTTACAGCTCAAACGAACTACATCGTTCAGGAAGCTCACACGTTTCTCATCTTAACTGACAAGCATTGGATGTTAGAGGACCAGTGCTTTGTATCCGTTTCAGATACAGAGTTGGACTAGACATTGTCTGTATGTGTAGGAAACACCATTCTTTTGTTCTCAGCACACTCACGTTTCCTGCTGTCTTAGTGATTCTAGAAAGCAAGAGCATGCTTCTTGTTCTAAAGCAGAGTGTGATCAATGGATGAGAACTCTTATGTGTGTTTCCCTTCAGAAAAGGAGTTAAATCCCTGGCTCTGAGTCTTCCTAAAAGCAAGAATTATTTTCAGGTAAGGGCAGTTTGTTTACAGCTCAAACGAACTACATCGTTCAGGAAGCTCACACGTTTCTCATCTTAACTGACATGCATTGGATAATAGAGGACCTGTGGTTTGTTTCAGTTTCAGAAGCAGAGTTGAACTAGATAGGGTACGTATGTGTAGGAAACATCGTTCTTTTGTTCTCAGCACACTCACATTTCAATGCAGCCTTAGAGCCTCTAGAAAGCAAGAGCATGCGTCTGTTCCTAAAGCAGAGTGTGATCAATGGATGAGAACTCTGCTGTGTGTTTCACTTCAGAAATGTAGTTAAATCCCAGGCTCCGTGTCTTCCTACAAGCAAGACTTCCTGTCAGGTAATGGCAGTTTCTTTAGAGTTCAAACGAACTACATCTTTCACGAAACTCACATGTTTCTCATCCTAACTGACAAGCATTGGATATTAGAGGACCAGTGCTTTGTATCAGTTTCAGAAGGAGAGTTGGACTACATATGGTCCTTATGTGTAGGAAACATCGTTCTTTTCTTCTCAGCACACTCATGTTTCATGCTGCCCTAGAGCCTCTAGAAAGCAAGAGAGTGCTTCTTGCTCAAAAGCAGAGTGTGATCCATGGATGAGAACTATGCTGTGTGTTTCACTTCAGAAATGGAGTTAAATCCCAGTCTCTGTGTCTTCCTACAAGCAAGACTTCGTTTCAGGTAAGGGCAGTCACTTTTCAGCTCAAACGAACTACATCATTCACGAAGCTCACACATTTCTCATCTTAATTGACAAGCATTGGATGTTAGAGAACCTGTGGTTTATTTCATTTGCAGAAGCAGAATTTAACAAGATATGGTCCATATGTGTAGGAAACACCGTTCTTTTGTTCTGAGCACACTCACATTTCCTCCTGAATTAGAGACACTAGAAAGCAAGAGCGTGCCTCTTGCTCCAAAGCAGATTGTGATCTATGGATGAGAACTATGCTGTTTGTTTCCCTTCAGAAATGGAGTTAAATCCCAGGCTCTGATTCTTCCTACAAGCAAGACTTCGTTTCAGGTAACGGCAGTCACTTTTCAGCTCAAACGAACTACATCGTTCACGAAGGTCACACGTTTCTCATCTTAACTGACAAGCATTGGATGTTAGAGGACCTGTGGTTTGTTTCAGTATCAGAAGCAGAGTTGAACTAGATATGGTCCATATGTGTAGGAAACACCGTTCTTTTCTTCTCTTCTCAGAACACTCACGTTTCCTGCTGTCTTAGAGACTCTAGAAAGCAAGAGCATGATTCTTGTTCTAAAGCAGAGTGTGTTCAATGGATGAGAACTGTACTGTGTGTTTCCCTTCAGAAATGGAGTTAAATCCCAGGCTCTGAGTCTTCTTACAATCAAGACTTCGTTTCCGGAGAGGGCAGTTACTTTTCAGCTCAAGCGAACTACATCGTTCACAAAGCTCACACGTTTCTCATCTTAACTGACAAGCATTGGATGTTACAGGACCAGTGCTTTGTACCAGTTTCAGAAGCAGAGTTGGACTAGACATGGTCTGTTTGTGTAGGAAACACCGTTCTTTGTTCTCAGCTCACTCACGTTTCCTGCTGTCTTACAGACTCTAAAAGCAAGAGAGTGCTTGTTGTTCTAAAGCAGAGTGTGATCAATGGATGAGAACTCTGCAGTGTGTTTCACTTCAGAAATGTAGTTAAATCCCAGACTCTGAGTCTTCCTAAAAACAAGACTTCTTTTCAGGTAAGGGCAGTTTTTTTTACAGCTCAAATGAACTACATCGTTCACGAAGCTCACACATCACTCATCTTAACTGACAAGCATTGGATGTTAGAGGACCTGTGGTTTGTTTCACTTTCAGAAGCAGTGTTGAAATAGATATGGTCCGTATGTGTAGGAAACATCGTTCTTTTGTTCTCAGCACACTCACATTTCAATGCAGCCTTAGAGCCTCTAGAAAGCAAGAGCATGCGTCTGTTCCTAAAGCAGAGTGTGATCAATGGATGAGAACTCTGCTGTGTGTTTCACTTCAGAAATGTAGTTAAATCCCAGGCTCCGTGTCTTCCTACAAGCAAGACTTCCTGTCAGGTAATGGCAGTTTCTTTAGAGTTCAAACGAACTACATCTTTCACGAAACTCACATGTTTCTCATCCTAACTAACAAGCATTGGATATTAGAGGACCAGTGCTTTGTATCAGTTTCAGAAGGAGAGTTGGACTACATATGGTCCTTATGTGTAGGAAACATCGTTCTTTTCTTCTCAGCACACTCATGTTTCATGCTGCCCTAGAGCCTCTAGAAAGCAAGAGAGTGCTTCTTGCTCAAAAGCAGAGTGTGATCCATGGATGAGAACTATGCTGTGTGTTTCACTTCAGAAATGGAGTTAAATCCCAGTCTCTGTGTCTTCCTACAAGCAAGACTTCGTTTCAGGTAAGGGCAGTCACTTTTCAGCTCAAACGAACTACATCATTCACGAAGCTCACACATTTCTCATCTTAATTGACAAGCATTGGATGTTAGAGAACCTGTGGTTTATTTCATTTGCAGAAGCAGAATTTAACAAGATATGGTCCATATGTGTAGGAAACACCGTTCTTTTGTTCTGAGCACACTCACATTTCCTCCTGAATTAGAGACACTAGAAAGCAAGAGCGTGCCTCTTGCTCCAAAGCAGATTGTGATCCATGGATGAGAACTATGCTGTTTGTTTCCCTTCAGAAATGGAGTTAAATCCCAGGCTCTGATTCTTCCTACAAGCAAGACTTCGTTTCAGGTAACGGCAGTCACTTTTCAGCTCAAACGAACTACATCGTTCACGAAGGTCACACGTTTCTCATCTTAACTGACAAGCATTGGATGTTAGAGGACCTGTGGTTTGTTTCAGTATCAGAAGCAGAGTTGAACTAGATATGGTCCATATGTGTAGGAAACACCGTTCTTTTCTTCTCTTCTCAGAACACTCACGTTTCCTGCTGTCTTAGAGACTCTAGAAAGCAAGAGCATGATTCTTGTTCTAAAGCAGAGTGTGTTCAATGGATGAGAACTGTACTGTGTGTTTCCCTTCAGAAATGGAGTTAAATCCCAGGCTCTGAGTCTTCTTACAATCAAGACTTCGTTTCCGGAGAGGGCAGTTACTTTTCAGCTCAAGCGAACTACATCGTTCACAAAGCTCACACGTTTCTCATCTTAACTGACAAGCATTGGATGTTACAGGACCAGTGCTTTGTACCAGTTTCAGAAGCAGAGTTGGACTAGACATGGTCTGTTTGTGTAGGAAACACCGTTCTTTGTTCTCAGCTCACTCACGTTTCCTGCTGTCTTACAGACTCTAAAAGCAAGAGAGTGCTTGTTGTTCTAAAGCAGAGTGTGATCAATGGATGAGAACTCTGCAGTGTGTTTCACTTCAGAAATGTAGTTAAATCCCAGACTCTGAGTCTTCCTAAAAACAAGACTTCTTTTCAGGTAAGGGCAGTTTTTTTTACAGCTCAAATGAACTACATCGTTCACGAAGCTCACACATCACTCATCTTAACTGACAAGCATTGGATGTTAGAGGACCTGTGGTTTGTTTCACTTTCAGAAGCAGTGTTGAAATAGATATGGTCCGTATGTGTAGGAAACACCGTTCTCTTGTTCTGAGCACACTCAGATTTCCTTTTGTATTAGAGACGGTAGAAAGCAAGAGCGTGCTTCTCGCTCTAAAGCAGAGTGTGATCCATGGAAGAGAACTATGCTGTGTGTTTCACTTCAGAAATGGAGTTAAAGCCCAGGCTCTGTGTCTTCCTCCAAGCAAGATTTCGTTTCAGGTAAGGGAAGTCACTTTTCAGCTCAAAGGAACTACGTCGTTCACAAAGCTCACACGTTTCTCATCTTAACTGACAAGCATTGGATGTTACAGGACCAGTGCTTTGTATCAGTTTCAGAAGCAGAGTTGGACTACATATGATCTGTATGTGCCGGAAACATCGTTCTTTGGTCTCAGCACACTCACGTTTCATGCTGTCCTAGAGCCTCTAGAAAGCAAGAGCGTGCATCTTGCTCTAAAGCAGAGTGTCATCAGTGGATGAGAACTCAACTGTGTGTTTCACTTCAGAAATGGAGGAAATTCCAGGCTCTGAGTCTTCCTAAAAACAAGACTTCTTTTCAGGTAAGGGCAGTTTCTTTACAGCTCAAATGAATTACATCATTCCCGAAGCTCACACGTTTCTCATCTTAAATGACAGGCATTGGATGTTAGAGGACCTGTGATTTGTTTCAGTTTCAGAAGCAGTGTTGAACTAGATATGGTCTATATGTGTAGGAAACACCGTTCTTTTGTTCTCAGCACACTCACGTTTCCTGCTGTCTTAGAGACTCTAGAAAGCAAGAGCCTGATTCTTGTTCTAAAGCAGAGTGTGATCAATGGATGAGAACTCTGCTGTGTGTTTCCCTTCATAAATGGAGTTAAATCCCAGGCTCTGAGTCTTCCTACAAGCAAGACTTCGTTTCCGGAAAGGGCAGTTACTTTTCAGCTCAAGTGAACTACATTTTCATGAAGCTCACACGTTTCTCATCTTAACTGACAAGCATTGGATGTTACAGGACCAGTGCTTTGTATCACTTTCGAAAGCAGAGTTGGCCTACATATGGTCCTTATGTGTAGGAAACACCGTTCTTTTGTTCTCAGCACACTCACGTTTCCTGCTCTCTTAGAGACTCTAGAAAGCAGGAGCATGATTCTTGTTCTAAAGCAGAGTGTGATCAATGGATGAGAACTCTGCCATGTGTTTCCCTTCAGAAATGGAGTTAAATCCCAGGCTCTGAGTCTTCCTAAAGCAAGAATTCTTTTCAGGTAAGGGCAGTTTCTTTACAGCTCAAACGAACTACATCGTTCACGAAGCTCACACTTTTCACATCTTAACTCACAAGCATTGGATGTTAGAGGACCTGTGGTTTGTTTCAGTTTCAGAAGCAGATTTGAACTAGATACGGTCCGTATGTGTAGGAAACACCGTTCTCTTATTCTGAGCACACTCAGATTTCCTGCTGTATTAGAGAAGCTAGAAAGCAAGAGCATGTCCTCGCTCTAAAGCAGAGTGTGATCCATGGATGAGAACTATGCTGTTTGTTTCCCTTCAGAAATGGAGTTAAATCCCAGGCTCTGAGTCTTCCTACAAGCAAGACTTCTTTTCAGATAACGGCAGTCACTTTTCAGCTCAAACAAACTACATCGTTCACGAAGGTCACACGTTTCTCATCTTAACTGACAAGCATTGGATGTTAGAGGAAATGTGGTTTGTTTCAGTATCAGAAGCAGAGTTGAACTAGATATGGTCCATATGTGTAGGAAACACCGTTCTTTTCTTCTCAGCACAATCACGTTTCCTGCTGTCTTAGAGACTCTAGAAAGCAAGAGCATGATTCTTGTTCTAAAGCAGAGTGTGTTCAATGGATGAGAACTCTGCTGTGTGTTTCCCTTCAGAAATGGAGTTAAATCCCAGGCTCTGAGTCTTCCTACAATCAAGACTTCGTTTCCGGAAAGGGCAGTTACTTTTCAGCTCAAGCGAACTACATCGTTCACAAAGCTCACACGTTTCTCATCTTAACTGACAAGCATTGGATGTTAGAGGACCTGTGGTTTGTTTCAGTTTCAGAAGCAGAGTTTAACTAGATATGGTCCATATGTGTAGGAAACACCGTTCTTTTGTTCTGAGCACAGTCACATTTCCTTTTGTATTAGAGATTCTAGAAAGCAAGAGCGTGCTTCTCGTTCTAAAGCAGAGTGTGATCAATGGATGAGAACTCTGCTGTGTGTTTCACTTCAGAAATGGAGTTAAATCCCAAGCTCTGAGTCTTCCTAAAAGGAACACTTCGTTTCCGGAAAGGGCAGTTACTTTACATCTCAAACGAAATACGTCGTTCACGAAGCACACACGATTCTCATATTAAATGACAAGCATTGGATGTTAGAGGACCAGTGCTTTGTATCAGTTTCAGAAGTAGAGTTGGACTACATATGGTCCGTATGTGTAGGAAACACCGTTCTTTTGTTCTCAGCACACTCACGTTTCCTGCTGTCTTAGAGACTCTAGAAAGCAAGAGCGTGCTTGTAGTTCTAAAGCAGAGTGTGATCCATGGATGAGACCTCTTCTGTGTGTTTCACTTCAGAAAAGGAGTTAAATCCCAAGCTCTAAGTCTTCCTAAAAGCAAGAATTCTTTTCAGGTAAGGGCAGTTTCTTTACAGCTCAAAAGAACTACATCGTTCACGAAGCTCAAACATTTCTCATCTTAACTGACATGCATTGGATGTTAGAGGACCTGTGGTTTGTTTCAGTTTCAGAAGCAGAGTTGAACTAGATATGGTCCGTATGTGTAGGAACCACCGTTCTCTTGTTCTGAGCACACTCAGATTTCCTGCTGTATTAGAGAGGCTAGAAAGCAAGAGCGTGCTTCTCGCTCTACAGCAGAGTTTGATCCATGGATGAGAACTATGCTGTGTGTTTCTCTTCAGAAATGGACTTAAATTCCAGGCTCTGTGTCTTCCTACAAGCAAGACTTCGTTTCAGGTAAGGGCAGTCAATTTTCAGCTCAAACGAACTACTTCGTTCACGAAGCTCACACGATTCTCATCTTAACTGACAAGCATTGGATGTTACAGGACCAGTGCTTTGTATAAGTTTCAGAAGCAGAGTTGGACTAGACATGGTCTGTATGTGTAGGAAACACCGTTCATTTGTTCTCAGCACACTCACGTTTCCTGCTGTCTTAGAGACTCTAGAAAGCAAGAGCATGCATTTTGTTCTAAAGCAGAGTTTGATCAATGGATGAGAAGTCTTCTGTGTGTTTCACTTCAAAAAAAGTGTTAAATCCCAAGCTCTGAGTCTTCCTACAAGGAAGACTTCGTTTCCAGAAAGGGCAGTTACTTTACATCTCAAACGAAAAACGTCGTTCACGAAGCTCACACGATTCTCATCTTAACTGACAAGCATTGGATGTTACAGGACCAGTGCTTTGTATCACTTTTGAAAGCAGAGTTGGCCTACATATGGTCCTTATGTGTAGCAAACACCGTTCTTTTGTTCTCAGCACACTCAGGTTTCCTGCTGTCTTAGAGACTCTAGAAAGCAGGAGCATGATTCTTGTTCTAAAGCAGAGTGTGATCAATGGATGAGAACTCTGATGTGTGTTTCCCGTCAGAAATGGAGTTAAATCCCAGGCTCTGAGTCTTCCTAAAGCAAGAATTCTTTTAGGTAAGGGCAGTTTCTTTACAGCTCAAACGAACTACATCGTTCACGAAGGTCACACGTTTCTCATCTTAACTGACAAGCATTGGATGTTAGAGGACCTGTGGTTTGTTTCAGTATCAGAAGCAGAGTTGAACTAGATATGGTCCATATGTGTAGGAAACACTGTTCTTTTGTTCTCAGCACACTCACGTTTCCTGCTGAATTAGTGACTCCAGAAAGCAAGAGCGTGCATCTTGCTCTAAAGCAGAGTGTGATCAGTGGATGAGAACCCTGCTGTGTGTTTCACTTCAGAAAAGGAGTTAAATCCCAAGCTCTAAGTCTTCCTAAAAGCAAGAATTCTTTTCAGGTAAGGGCAGTTTCTTTACACCTCAAACAAACTACATCGTTCACGAAGCTCACACGTTTCTCATCTTAACTGACAAGCATTGGATGTCAGAGGACCTGTGGTTTGTTTCAGTTTCAGAAGCAGAGTTGAACTAGATATGGTCTTATGTGTAGGAAACACCACTCTCTTGTTCTGAGCACACTCAGATTTCCTGCTGTCTTAGAGACTCTAGAAAGCAAGAGCATGATTCTTGTTCTAAAGCAGAGTGTGATCAATGGATGAGAACTCTGCTGTGTGTTTCCCTTCAGAAATGGAGTTAAATCCCAGGCTCTGAGTCTTCCTACAAGCAAGACTTCGTTTCCGGAGAGGGCAGTTACTTTTCAGCTCAAGCGAACTACATCTTTCACGAAGCTCACACGTTTCTCATCTTAACTGACAAGCATTGGATGTTACAGGACCAGTGCTTTGTATCAGTTTCGAAAGCAGAGTTGGACTACATATGGTCCTTATGTGTAGGAAACATCGTTCTTTTGTTCTCAGCACACTCACGTTTCCTGTTGTCTTAGAGACCCTAGAAAGCAAGAGCATGATTCTTGTTCTAAAGCAGAGTGTGATCAATGGATGAGAACTCTTCTGTGTGTTTCCCTTCAGAAATGGAGTTAAATCCCAGGCTCTGTGTCTTCCTACAAGCAAGACTTCCTTTCAGGTAAGGGCAGTCACTTTTCAGCTCAAACGAACTACATCGTTCACGAAGCTCACACGATTCTCATATTAACTGACAACCATTGGATGTTAGAGGACCAGTGCTTTGTATCACTTTCAGAAGCAGATTTGGACTACATATGGTCCATATGTGTAGGCAACATCGTTCTTTTGTTCTCAGCACACTCACGTTTCCTCCTGTCTTAGAGATACTAGAAAGCAAGAGCGTGCTTGTTGTTCTAAAGCATTGTGTGATCCATGGATGAGACCTCTTCTGTGTGTTTCACCTCAGAAAAGGAGTGAAATCCAAGGCTCTGAGTCTTCCTAAATGCAAGAATTCTTTTCAGGTAAGGGCAGTTTCTTTACAGCTCAAACGAACTACATCATTCACAAAGCTCACACGTTTCTCATCTTAACTGACAAGCATTGGATGTTACAGGACCAGTGCTTTGTATCAGATTCAGAAGCAGAGTTGGAGTAGACATGGTCGGTATGTGTAGGAAACACCGTTTTTTTGTTCTCAGCACACTCACGTTTCCTGCTCTCTTAGAGACTCTAGAAAGCAAGAGCATGCTTGTTGTTCTAAAGCAGAGTGTGATCCATGGATGAGAACTCTTCTGTGTGTTTCACTTCAAAAAATATGTTAAATCCCAAGCTCTGAGTCTTCTTACAAGTAAGACTTCATTTCCGGAAAGGGCAGTTACTTTACATCTCAAACGAAATACGTCGTTCACGAAGCTCACACGATTCTCATCTTAACTGACAAGCATTGGATGTTAGAGGACCAGTGCTTTGTGTCAGTTTCAGAAGCAGAGTTGGACTACATATGGTCCGTATGTGTTGTAAACATCGTTCTTTGGTCTCAGCACACTCACATTTCACGCTGTCCTAGAGCCTCTAGAAAGCAAAAGCGTGCTTCTTGCTCTAAAGCAGAGTGTGATCAGTGGATGAGAACTCTGCTGTGTGTTTCACTTCAGAAATGGGGTTAAATTCCAGGCTCTGAGTCTTCCTAAAAACAAGACTTCTTGTCAGGTAAGGGCAGGATCTTTACAGCTCAAATGAATTACATCGTTCACGAAGCTCACACGTTTCTCATCTTAAATGACAAGCATTGGATGTTAGAGGACCTGTGATTTGTTTCAGTTTCAGAAGAAGTGTTTAACTAGACATGGTCCGTATGTGTAGGAAACACCGTTCCTTTGTTCTGGGCACACTCAGATTTCCTGCTGTATTAGAGACTCTAGAAAGCAAGAGCGTGCTTCTCACTCTAAAGGAGAGTGTGATCCATGGATGAGAACTATGCTGTTTGTTTCCCTTCAGAAATGGAGTTAAATCCCAGGCTCTGTGTCTTCTTACAAGCAACACTTCGTTTCAGGTAAGGGCAGTCACTTCTCAGCTCAAAGAAACTACATCGTTCACGAAGCTCACACGTTTCTCATCTTAAATGACAAGCATTGGATGTTACAGGACCAGTGCTTTGTATCAGTTTCGAAAGCAGATTTGGACTACGTATGGTCCTTATGTGTAGGAAACACCGTTCATTTGTTCTCAGCACACTCACGTTTCCTGCTGTCTTAGAGACTCTAGAAAGCAAGAGCATGATTCTTGTTCTAAAGCAGAGTGTGATCAATGGATGAGAACTCTGCTGTGTGTTTCACTTCAGAAATGGAGTTAAATCCCAGGCTTTGAGTCCTCCTAAAGCAAGAATTCTTTTCAGGTAAGGGCAGTTTCTTTACAGCTCAAACGAACTACATCGTTCACGAAGCTCACACGTTTCTCATCTTAACTCACAAGCATTGGATGTCAGAGGACCTGTGGTTTGTTTCAGTTTCAGAAGCAGAGTTTGACTGGACATGGTCCGTATGTGTAGGAAACACCGTTCATTTGTTCTCAGCACACTCACGTTTCCTGATGTCTTCGAGACTCTAGAAAGCAAGAGCATGCTTGTTGTTCTAAAGCAGAGTGTGATCAATGGATGAGAACTCTTCTGTGTGTTTCACTTCAGAAAAGGAGTTAAATCCCACGCTCTGAGTCTTCCTACAAAAAAGACTTCGTTCAAGGTTAGGGCAATCACTTTACATCTCAAACGAACTACGTCGTCCACGAAGCTCACACGATTCTCATCTTAACTGACAAGCATTGGATGTTAGAGGACGTGTGGTTTGTTTCAGTTTCAGAAGCAGAGTATAACTAGATATGGTCCGTATGTGTAGGAAACACCGTTCTTTTGTTCTCAGCACACTCACGTTTCCTGCTGTCTTAGAGACTCTAGAAAGCAAGTGCGTGCTTGTTGTTCTAAAGCAGAGTGTGATCCATGGATGAGAACTTTTCTGTGTGTTTCACCTCAGAAAAGGAGTTAAATCCAAGGCTCTGAGTCTTCCTAAAAGCAAGAATTCTTTTCAGGTAAGGGCAGTCTCTTTACAGCTCAAACGAACTACATCGTTCACGAAGCTCACACGTTTCTCATCTCAACTGACAAGCATTGGATGTTACAGGACCAGTGCTTTGTATCAGATTCAGAAGCAGAGTTGGAGTAGACATGGTCTGTATGTGTAGGAAACACCGTTCTTTTGTTCTCAGCACACTCACGTTTCCTGCTGTCTTAGAGACTCTAGAAAGCAAGAGCATGCTTGTTGTTCTAAAGCAGAGTGTGATCAATGGATGAGAACTCTTCTGTGTGTTTCACCTCGGAAAAGGAGTTAAATGCAAGGCTCTGAGTCTTCCTAAAAGCAAGAATTCTTTTCAGGTAAGGGCAGTCTCTTTACAGCTCAAACGAACTACATCGTTCACGAAGTTCACACGTTTCTCATCTTAACTGACAAGCAATCGATGTTACAGGACCAGGGCTTTGTATCAGTTTTGAAAGCAGAGTTGGTCTACATATCGTTATTATGTGTAGGAAACATCGTTCTTTTGTTCTCAGCACACTCACGTTTCATGCTGTCCTAGAGCCTCTAGAAAGCCAGAGCGTGCTTCTCGCTCTAAAGCAGAGTGTGATCAGTGGATGAGAACTCTGCTGTGTGTTTCACTTCAGAAATGTAGTTAAATCAGAGACTATGAGTCTTCGTAAAAACAGGACTTCTTTTCAGGTAAGGGCAGTTTCTTTACAGCTCAAATGAACTACATCGTTCACGAAGCACACACGTTTCTCATCTTAACTGACAAGCATTGAATGTTAGAGGACCTGTGATTTGTTTCAGTTTCAGAAGCAGTGTTGAACTAGATATGGTCCGTATGTGTAGGAAACACCGTTCTTTTGTTCTCAGCACACTCACGTTTCCTGCTGACTTAGTGACTCCAGAAAGCAAGAGGGTGCGTCTTGCTCTAAAGCACAGTGTGATCAGTGGATGAGAATTCTGCTGTGTGTTTCACTTCAGAAAAGGAGTTAAATCCCAAGCTCTAAGTCTTCCTAAAAGCAAGAATTCTTTTCAGGTAAGGGCAGTTTCTTTACAGCTCAAACGAACTACATCGTTCACGAAGCTCACACGTTTCTCATCTTAACTGACAAACATTGGATGTTAGAGGACCTGTGGTTTGTTTCAGTTTCAGAAGCAGAGTTGAACTAGATATGGTCTGTATGTGTAGGAAACACCGTTCTCTTGTTCTGAGCACACTCAGATTTCCTGCTGTCTTAGAGACTCTAGAAAGCAAGAGCATGATTCTTGTTCTAAAGCAGAGTGTGATCAATGGATGAGAACTCTGCTGTGTGTTTCCCTTCAGAAAAGGAGTTAAATCCCAAGCTCTAAGTCTTCCTAAAAGCAAGAATTCTTTTCAGGTAAGGGCAGTTTCTTTACAGCTCAAACGAACTACATCGTTCACGAAGCTCACACGTTTCTCATCTTAACTGACAAGCATTGGATGTTAGAGGACCTGTGGTTTGTTTCAGTTTCAGAAGCAGAGTTGAACTAGATATGGTCTGTATGTGTAGGAAACACCGTTCTCTTGTTCTGAGCACACTCAGATTTCCTGCTGTCTTAGAGACTCTAGAAAGCAAGAGCATGATTCTTGTTCTAAAGCAGAGTGTGATCAATGGATGAGAACTCTGCTGTGTGTTTCCCTTCAGAAATGGAGTTAAATCCCAGGCTCTGAGTCTTCCTACAATCAAGACTTCGTTTCCGGAAAGGGCAGTTACTTTTCAGCTCATGCGAACTACATCTTTCACAAAGCTCACACGTTTCTCATCTTAACTGACAGGCATTGGATGTTAGAGGACCAGTGCTTTGTATCAGTTTCAGAAGCAGAGTTTGACTAGACATGGTCTGTATGTGTAGGAAACACCGTTCTTTTGTTCTCAGCACACTCACGTTTCCAGCTGTTTTAGAGATTCTAGAAAGCAAGAGCGTGCTTGTTGTTCTAAAGCAGAGTGTGATCCATGGATGAGAACTCTTCTGTGTATTTCACCTCAGAAAAGGATTTAAATCCAAGCTCTGAGTCTTCCTAAAAGCAAGAATTCTTTTCAGGTAAGGGCAGTTTCTTTACAGCTCACACCAACTACATCGTTCACGAGGCACAACCGTTTCTCATCTTAACTGACAAGCATTGGATGTTACTGACCAGTGCTTTGTATCAGTTTCAGAAGCAGAGTTGGACTAGACATGGTCTGTATGTGTAGGAAACACCGTTCTTTTGTTCTCAGCACACTCACGTTTCCTGCTGTCTTAGAGACTCTAGAAAGCAAGAGCATGTTTGTTGTTCTAAAGCAGAGTGTGATCAATGGATGAGAACTCTTCTGTGTGTTTCACTTCAAAAAAGGTGTTAATTCCCAAGCTCTGAGTCTTCCTACAAGGAAGACTTCGTTCCCGGAGAGTGCAGTTACTTTACATCTCAAAAGATATATGTCGTTCACAAAGCTCACACGATTCTCATCTTAACTGACAAGCATTGGATGTTAGATGACCAGTGCTTTGTATCAGATTCAGAAGCAGAGTTGGAGTAGACATGGTCGGTATGTGTAGGAAACACCGTTTTTTTGTTCTCAGCACACTCACGTTTCCTGCTCTCTTAGAGACTCTAGAAAGCAAGAGCATGCTTGTTGTTCTAAAGCAGAGTGTGATCAATGGATGAGAACTCTTCTGTGTGTTTCACTTCAAAAAATATGTTAAATCCCAAGCTCTGAGTCTTCTTACAAGTAAGACTTCATTTCCGGAAAGGGCAGTTACTTTACATCTCAAACGAAATACGTCGTTCACGAAGCTCACACGATTCTCATCTTAACTGACAAGCATTGGATGTTAGAGGACCAGTGCTTTGTGTCAGTTTCAGAAGCAGAGTTGGACTACATATGGTCCGTATGTGTTGTAAACATCGTTCTTTGGTCTCAGCACACTCACGTTTCACGCTGTCCTAGAGCCTCTAGAAAGCAAAAGCGTGCTTCTTGCTCTAAAGCAGAGTGTGATCAGTGGATGAGAACTCTGCTGTGTGTTTCACTTCAGAAATGGGGTTAAATTCCAGGCTCTGAGTCTTCCTAAAAACAAGACTTCTTGTCAGGTAAGGGCAGGATCTTTACAGCTCAAATGAATTACATCGTTCACGAAGCTCACACGTTTCTCATCTTAAATGACAAGCATTGGATGTTAGAGGACCTGTGATTTGTTTCAGTTTCAGAAGAAGTGTTTAACTAGACATGGTCCGTATGTGTAGGAAACACCGTTCCTTTGTTCTGGGCACACTCAGATTTCCTGCTGTATTAGAGACTCTAGAAAGCAAGAGCGTGCTTCTCACTCTAAAGGAGAGTGTGATCCATGGATGAGAACTATGCTGTTTGTTTCCCTTCAGAAATGGAGTTAAATCCCAGGCTCTGTGTCTTCTTACAAGCAACACTTCGTTTCAGGTAAGGGCAGTCACTTCTCAGCTCAAAGAAACTACATCGTTCACGAAGCTCACACGTTTCTCATCTTAAATGACAAGCATTGGATGTTACAGGACCAGTGCTTTGTATCAGTTTCGAAAGCAGATTTGGACTACGTATGGTCCTTATGTGTAGGAAACACCGTTCATTTGTTCTCAGCACACTCACGTTTCCTGCTGTCTTAGAGACTCTAGAAAGCAAGAGCATGATTCTTGTTCTAAAGCAGAGTGTGATCAATGGATGAGAACTCTGCTGTGTGTTTCACTTCAGAAATGGAGTTAAATCCCAGGCTCTGAGTCCTCCTAAAGCAAGAATTCTTTTCAGGTAAGGGCAGTTTCTTTACAGCTCAAACGAACTACATCGTTCACGAAGCTCACACGTTTCTCATCTTAACTCACAAGCATTGGATGTCAGAGGACCTGTGGTTTGTTTCAGTTTCAGAAGCAGAGTTTGACTGGACATGGTCCGTATGTGTAGGAAACACCGTTCATTTGTTCTCAGCACACTCACGTTTCCTGATGTCTTCGAGACTCTAGAAAGCAAGAGCATGCTTGTTGTTCTAAAGCAGAGTGTGATCAATGGATGAGAACTCTTCTGTGTGTTTCACTTCAGAAAAGGAGTTAAATCCCACGCTCTGAGTCTTCCTACAAAAAAGACTTCGTTCAAGGTTAGGGCAATCACTTTACATCTCAAACGAACTACGTCGTCCACGAAGCTCACACGATTCTCATCTTAACTGACAAGCATTGGATGTTAGAGGACGTGTGGTTTGTTTCAGTTTCAGAAGCAGAGTATAACTAGATATGGTCCGTATGTGTAGGAAACACCGTTCTTTTGTTCTCAGCACACTCACGTTTCCTGCTGTCTTAGAGACTCTAGAAAGCAAGTGCGTGCTTGTTGTTCTAAAGCAGAGTGTGATCCAGGGATGAGAACTTTTCTGTGTGTTTCACCTCAGAAAAGGAGTTAAATCCAAGGCTCTGAGTCTTCCTAAAAGCAAGAATTCTTTTCAGGTAAGGGCAGTCTCTTTACAGCTCAAACGAACTACATCGTTCACGAAGCTCACACGTTTCTCATCTCAACTGACAAGCATTGGATGTTACAGGACCAGTGCTTTGTATCAGATTCAGAAGCAGAGTTGGAGTAGACATGGTCTGTATGTGTAGGAAACACCGTTCTTTTGTTCTCAGCACACTCACGTTTCCTGCTGTCTTAGAGACTCTAGAAAGCAAGAGCATGCTTGTTGTTCTAAAGCAGAGTGTGATCAATGGATGAGAACTCTTCTGTGTGTTTCACCTCGGAAAAGGAGTTAAATGCAAGGCTCTGAGTCTTCCTAAAAGCAAGAATTCTTTTCAGGTAAGGGCAGTCTCTTTACAGCTCAAACGAACTACATCGTTCACGAAGTTCACACGTTTCTCATCTTAACTGACAAGCAATCGATGTTACAGGACCAGGGCTTTGTATCAGTTTTGAAAGCAGAGTTGGTCTACATATCGTTATTATGTGTAGGAAACATCGTTCTTTTGTTCTCAGCACACTCACGTTTCATGCTGTCCTAGAGCCTCTAGAAAGCCAGAGCGTGCTTCTCGCTCTAAAGCAGAGTGTGATCAGTGGATGAGAACTCTGCTGTGTGTTTCACTTCAGAAATGTAGTTAAATCAGAGACTATGAGTCTTCGTAAAAACAGGACTTCTTTTCAGGTAAGGGCAGTTTCTTTACAGCTCAAATGAACTACATCGTTCACGAAGCACACACGTTTCTCATCTTAACTGACAAGCATTGAATGTTAGAGGACCTGTGATTTGTTTCAGTTTCAGAAGCAGTGTTGAACTAGATATGGTCCGTATGTGTAGGAAACACCGTTCTTTTGTTCTCAGCACACTCACGTTTCCTGCTGACTTAGTGACTCCAGAAAGCAAGAGGGTGCGTCTTGCTCTAAAGCACAGTGTGATCAGTGGATGAGAATTCTGCTGTGTGTTTCACTTCAGAAAAGGAGTTAAATCCCAAGCTCTAAGTCTTCCTAAAAGCAAGAATTCTTTTCAGGTAAGGGCAGTTTCTTTACAGCTCAAACGAACTACATCGTTCACGAAGCTCACACGTTTCTCATCTTAACTGACAAGCATTGGATGTTAGAGGACCTGTGGTTTGTTTCAGTTTCAGAAGCAGAGTTGAACTAGATATGGTCTGTATGTGTAGGAAACACCGTTCTCTTGTTCTGAGCACACTCAGATTTCCTGCTGTCTTAGAGACTCTAGAAAGCAAGAGCATGATTCTTGTTCTAAAGCAGAGTGTGATCAATGGATGAGAACTCTGCTGTGTGTTTCCCTTCAGAAAAGGAGTTAAATCCCAAGCTCTAAGTCTTCCTAAAAGCAAGAATTCTTTTCAGGTAAGGGCAGTTTCTTTACAGCTCAAACGAACTACATCGTTCACGAAGCTCACACGTTTCTCATCTTAACTGACAAGCATTGGATGTTAGAGGACCTGTGGTTTGTTTCAGTTTCAGAAGCAGAGTTGAACTAGATATGGTCTGTATGTGTAGGAAACACCGTTCTCTTGTTCTGAGCACACTCAGATTTCCTGCTGTCTTAGAGACTCTAGAAAGCAAGAGCATGATTCTTGTTCTAAAGCAGAGTGTGATCAATGGATGAGAACTCTGCTGTGTGTTTCCCTTCAGAAATGGAGTTAAATCCCAGGCTCTGAGTCTTCCTACAATCAAGACTTCGTTTCCGGAAAGGGCAGTTACTTTTCAGCTCATGCGAACTACATCTTTCCCAAAGCTCACACGTTTCTCATCTTAACTGACAGGCATTGGATGTTAGAGGACCAGTGCTTTGTATCAGTTTCAGAAGCAGAGTTTGACTAGACATGGTCTGTATGTGTAGGAAACACCGTTCTTTTGTTCTCAGCACACTCACGTTTCCAGCTGTTTTAGAGATTCTAGAAAGCAAGAGCGTGCTTGTTGTTCTAAAGCAGAGTGTGATCCATGGATGAGAACTCTTCTGTGTATTTCACCTCAGAAAAGGATTTAAATCCAAGCTCTGAGTCTTCCTAAAAGCAAGAATTCTTTTCAGGTAAGGGCAGTTTCTTTACAGCTCACACCAACTACATCGTTCACGAGGCACAACCGTTTCTCATCTTAACTGACAAGCATTGGATGTTACTGACCAGTGCTTTGTATCAGTTTCAGAAGCAGAGTTGGACTAGACATGGTCTGTATGTGTAGGAAACACCGTTCTTTTGTTCTCAGCACACTCACGTTTCCTGCTGTCTTAGAGACTCTAGAAAGCAAGAGCATGTTTGTTGTTCTAAAGCAGAGTGTGATCAATGGATGAGAACTCTTCTGTGTGTTTCACTTCAAAAAAGGTGTTAAATCCCAAGCTCTGAGTCTTCCTACAAGGAAGACTTCGTTCCCGGAGAGTGCAGTTACTTTACATCTCAAAAGATATATGTCGTTCACAAAGCTCACACGATTCTCATCTTAACTGACAAGCATTGGATGTTAGATGACCAGTGCCTTGTATCAGTTTCAGAAGCAGAGTTTAACTAGATATGGTCCGTATGTGTAGGAAACACCGTTCTTTTGTTCTGCGCACAGTCTCATTTCCTTTTGTATTAGAGACTCTAGAAAGCAAGAGCGTGCTTCTCCTTCTAACGCAGAGTGTGATCCATGGATGAGAACTATGATGTGTGTTTCACTTCAGAAAAGGAGTTAAATCCAAGGCTCTGAGTCTTCCTAAAAGCAAGAATTCTTTTCCGGTAAGGGCAGTTTCTTGACAGCTCAAACGAACTACATCGTTCACGAACCTCACACATTTCTCATCTTAACTGACAAGCATTGGATGTTACAGGACCAGTGCTTTGTATCAGTTTCAGAAGCAGAGTTGGACTAGACATGGTCTGTATGTGTAGGAAACACCGTTCTTTTGTTCTCAGCACACTCACGTTTCCTGCTGTCTTAGAGACTCTAGAAAGCAAGAGCATGCTTGTTGTTCTAAAGCAGAGTGTGATCAGTGGATGAGAACTCTGCTGTGTGTTTCACTTCAGAAAAGGAATTAAATCCCAGGCTCTGATTCTTCCTAAAAGCAAGAATTCTTTTCAGGTAAGGGCAGTTTCTTTACAGCTCAAGTGAACTACATCGTTCACGAAGCTCACACGTTTCTCATCTTAACTGACAAGCATTGGATGTTAGAGGACCTGTGGTTTGTTTCAGTTTAAGAAGCAGTGTTGAACTAGATATGGTCCGTATGTGTAGGAAACACCGTTCTTTTGTTCTGAGCACAGTCACGTTTCCTTTTGCATTAGAGACTCTAGAAAGCAAGAGCGTGCTTCTCGTTCTAACGCAGAGTGTGATCAATGGATGAGAACTCTGCTGTGTGTTTCACTTCAGAAATGGAGTTAAATCCCAAGCTCTGAGTCTTCCTACAAGGAAGACTTGGTTTCCGGAAAGGGCCGTTACTTTACATCTCAAACAAAATACGTCGTTCACGAAGCTCACACGATTCTCATCTTAACTGACAAGCATTGGATGTTAGAGGACCAGTGCTTTGTATCAGTTTCAGAAGCAGAGTTTGACTAGACATGGTCTGTATGTGTAGGAAACACCGTTCTTTTGTTCTCAGCACACTCACGTTTCCTGCTCTCTTAGAGACTCTAGAAAGCAAGACCATGCTTGTTGTTCTAAAGCAGAGTGTTATCAATGGATGAGAACTCTTCTGTGTGTTTCACTTCAAAAAAGGTGTTAAATCCCAAGCTCTGAGTCTTCCTACAAAGACTTCGTTCCCGGAAAGGGCAGTTACTTTACATCTCAAACGATATACGTCGTTCACAAAGCTCACACGATTCTCATCTTAACTGACAAGCATTGGATGTTAGATGCCCAGTGCCTTGTATCAGTTTCAGAAGCAGAGTTTAACTAGATATGGTCCGTATGTGTAGGAAACACCGTTCTTTTGTTCTGAGCACAGTCACGTTTCCTTTTGTATTAGAGACTCTAGAAAGCAAGAGCGTGCTTCTCCTTCTAACGCAGAATGTGATCCATGGATGAGAACTATGCTGTGTGTTTCACTTCAGAAATGGAGTTAAATCCCAGGCTCTGTGTCTTCCTACAAGCAAGACTTCATTTCAGGTAAGGGCAGTCACTTTTCAGCTCAAACGAACTACGTCGTTCACGAAGCTCACACGTTTCTCATCTTAACTGAGAAGCATTGGATGTTACAGGACCAGTGCTTTGTATCAGTTTCAGAAGCAGAGTTGGAGTAGACATGGTCTGTATGTGTAGGAAACACCGTTCTTTTGTTCTCAGCACAGTCACGTTTCCTGCTGTCTTAGAAACTCTAGAAAGCAAGAGCGTGCTTCTTACTATAAAGCAGAGTGTGATCAGTGGATGAGAACTCTGCTGTGTGTTTTACTTCAGAAATGGAGTTAAATCCCACGCTGTGAGTCTTCCTACAAAAAAGAATTCGTTTCAGTTTAGGGCAATCACATTACATCTCAAACGAACTACGTCGTCCATGAAGCTCACACTATTCTCATCTTAACTGACAAGCATTGGATGTTAGAGGACCAGTGCTTTGTATCAGTTTCAGAATCAGAGTTTGACTAGACATGGTCCGTATGTGTAGGAAACACCGTTCTTTTGTTCTCAGCACACTCACGTTTCCTGCTGTCTTACAGACTCTAGAAAGCAAGAGCGTGCTTGTTGTTCTAAAGCAGAGTGTGATCCATTGATGAGAACTCTTCTGTGTGTTCCACCTCAGAAAAGGAGTTAAATCCAAGGCTCTGAGTCTTCCTAAAAGCAAGAATTCTTTTCAGGTAAGGGCAGTCTCTTTAAAGCTCAAACGAACTACATCGTTCACGAGGCTCACACGTTTCTCATCTTAACTGAGAAGCATTGGATGTTACAGGACCAGTGCTTTGTATCAGTTTCGAAAGCAGAGTTGGACTACATATGGTCCTTATGTGTAGGAAACATCGTTCTTTTGTTCTCAGCACACTCACGTTTCCTGTTGTCTTAGAGACTCTAGAAAGCAAGAGCATGATTCTTGTTCTAAAGCAGAGTGTGATCAATGGATGAGAACTCTGCTGTGTGTTTCCCTTCAGAAATGGTGTTAAATCCCAGGCTTTGAGTCTTCCTAAAGAAAGAATTATTTTCAGGTAAGGGCAATTTCTTTACAGCTCAAACGAACTGCATAGTTCACGAAGCTCACACCTTTCTCATCTTAACTGACAAGCATTGGATGTTAGAGCACCTGTGGTTTGTTACAGCTTCAGAAGCAGAGATTAACTAGATATGTTCCGTATGTGTAGGAAACACCGTTCTTTTGTTCTGAGCACAGTCTGGTTTCCTTTTGTATTAGAGACTCTAGAAAGCAAGAGCGTGCTTCTTGTTCTAAAGCAGAGTGTGATCCATGGATGAGAACTATGCTGTGTGTTTCACTTCAGAAATGGAGTGAAATCCCAGGCTCTGTGTCTTCCTACAAGCAAGACTTCCTTTCAGGTAAGGGCAGTCACTTTTCAGCTCAAACGAACTACATCGTTCACGAAGCTCACACGTTTCTCATCTTAACTGACAAGCATTGGATGTTAGAGGACCTGTGGTTTGTTTCAGTTTCAGAAGCAGAGTTTAACTAGATATGGTCCATATGTGTAGGAAACACCGTTCTTTTGTTCTGAGCACAGTCACGTTTCCTTTTGTATTAGAGATTCTGAAAACAAGAGCGTGCTTCTCGTTGTAAAGCAGAGTGTGATCAATGGATGAGAACTCTGCTGTGTGTTTCACTTCAGAAATGGAGTTAATTCCCAAGCTCTGAGTCTTCCTAAAAGGAAGACTTCGTTTCCGGAAAGGGCAGTTACTTTACATCTCAAACGAAATACGTCGTTCACGAAGCTCACACGATTCTCATATTAACTGACAACCATTGGATGTTAGAGGACCTGTGATTTGTTTCAGTTTCAGAAGCAGTGTTTAACTAGACATGGTCCGTATGTGTAGGAAACACCGTTCTCTTCTTCTGAGCACACTCAGATTTCCTGCTGTATTAGAGAAGCTAGAAAGCAAGAGCGTGCTTCTCACTCTAAAGCACAGTGTGATCCATGGATGAGAACTATGCTGTTTGTTTCCCTTCAGAAATGGAGTTAAATCCCAGGCTCTGTGTCTTCTTACAAGCAACACTTCGTTTCAGGTAAGGGCAGTCACTTCTAAGCTCAAAGAAACAACATCGTTCACGAAGCTCACACGTTTCTCATCTTAAATGACAAGCATTGGATGTTACAGGACCAGTGCTTTGTATCAGTTTCGAAAGCAGATTTGGACTACATATGGTCCTTATGTGTGGGAAACACCGTTAATTTGTTCTCAGCACACTCACGTTTCCTGTTGTAATAGAGACTCTAGAAAGCAAGAGCATGATTCTTGTTCTAAAGCAGAGTGTGATCAATGGATGAGAACTCTGCTGTGTGTTTCCCTTCAGAAATGGAGTTAAATCCCAGGCTTTGAGTAATCCTAAAGCAAGAATTCTTTTCAGGTAAGGGCAGTTTCTTTACAGCTCAAACGAACTACATCGTTCAAGAAGCTCACACGTTTCTCATCTTAACTCACAAGCATTGGATGTCAGAGGACCTGTGGTTTGTTTCAGTTACAGAAGCAGAGTTTGACTGGACATGGTCCGTATGTGTAGGAAACACCGTTCTTTTGTTCTCAGCACACTCACGTTTCCTGATGTCTTCGAGACTCTAGAAAGCAAGAGCATGCTTGTTGTTCTAAAGCAGAGTGTGATCAATGGATGAGAACTCTTCTGTGTGTTTCACTTCAGAAAAGGAGTTAAATCCCACGCTCTGAGTCTTCCTACAAAATAGACTTCGTTTCAGGTTAGGGCAATCACTTTACATCTCAAACAAACTACGTCGTCCACGAAGCTCACACGATTCTCATCTTAACTGACAAGCATTGGATGTTAGAGGACCTGTGGTTTGTTTCAGTTTCAGAAGCAGAGTATAACTAGATATGGTCCGTATGTGTAGGAAACACCGTTCTTTTGTTCTCAGCACACTCACGTTTCCTGCTGTCTTAGAGACTCTAGAAAGCAAGTGCGTGCTTGTTGTTCTAAAGCAGAGTGTGATCCATGGATGAGAACTCTTCTGTGTGTTTCACCTCAGAAAAGGAGTTAAATCCAAGGCTCTGAGTCTTCCTAAAAGCAAGAATTCTTTTCAGGTAAGGGCAGTCTCTTTAAAGCTCAAACGAACTACATCCTTCACGAAGCTAACAACGTTTCTCATCTTAACTGACAAGCATTGGATGTTACAGGACCAGTGCTTTGTATCAGATTCAGAAGCAGAGTTGGAGTAGACATGGTCTGTATGTGTAGGAAACACCGTTCTTTTGTTCTCAGCACACTCACGTTTCCTGCTGTCTTAGAGACTCTAGAAAGCAAGAGCATGCTTGTTGTTCTAAAGCAGAGTGTGATCAATGGATGAGAACTCTTCTGTGTGTTTCACCTCGGAAAAGGAGTTAAATCCAAGGCTCTGAGTCTTCCTAAAAGCAAGAATTCTTTTCAGGTAAGGGCAGTCTCTTTACAGCTCAAACGAACTACATCGTTCAAGAAGCTCACACGTTTCTCATCTTAACTGACAAGCAATCGATGTTACAGGACCAGGGCTTTGTATCAGTTTTGAAAGCAGAGTTGGTCTACATATCGTTATTATGTGTAGGAAACATCGTTCTTTTGTTCTCAGCACACTCACGTTTCATGCTGTCCTAGAGCCTCTAGAAAGCCAGAGCGTGCTTCTTGCTCTAAAGCAGACTGTGATCAGTGGATGAGAACTCTGCTGTGTGTTTCACTTCAGAAATGTAGTTAAATCCGAGACTATGAGTCTTCGTACAAACAGGACTTCTTTTCAGGTAAGGGCAGTTTCTTTACAGCTCAAATGAACTACATCGTTCACGAAGCACACACGTTTCTCATCTTAACTGACAAGCATTGAATGTTAGAGGACCTGTGATTTGTTTCAGTTTCAGAAGCAGTGTTGAACTAGATATGGTCCGTATGTGTAGGAAACACCGTTCTTTTGTTCTCAGCACACTCACGTTTGCTGCTGACTTAGTGACTCCAGAAAGCAAGAGGGTGCGTCTTGCTCTAAAGCAGAGTGTGATCAGTGGATGAGAACTCTGCTGTGTGTTTCACTTCAGAAAAGGAGTTAAATAACAAGCTCTAAGTCTTCCTAAAAGCAAGAATTCTTTTCAGGTAAGGGCAGTTTCTTTACAGCTCAAACGAACTACATCGTTCACGAAGCTCACACGTTTCTCATCTTAACTGACAAGCATTGGATGTTAGAGGACCTGTGGTTTGTTTCAGTTTCAGAAGCAGAGTTGAACTAGATATGGTCTGTATGTGTAGGAAACACCGTTCTCTTGTTCTGAGCACACTCAGATTTCCTGCTGTCTTAGAGACTCTAGAAAGCAAGAGCATGATTCTTGTTCTAAAGCAGAGTGTGATCAATGGATGAGAACTCTGCTGTGTGTTTCCCTTCAGAAATGGAGTTAAATCCCAGGCTCTGAGTCTTCCTACAATCAAGACTTCGTTTCCGGAAAGGGCAGTTACTTTTCAGCTCATGCGAACTACATCTTTCACGAAGCTCACACGTTTCTCATCTTAACTGACAAGCATTGGATGTTACAGGACCAGTGCTTTGTATCAGTTTCGAAAGCAGAGTTGGACTACATATGGTCCTTATGTGTAGGAAACTCTGTTCTTTTGTTCTCAGCACACTCACGATTCCTGCTGTCTCAGAGACTCTAGAAAGCAAGAGCATGCTTGTTGTTCTAAAGCAGAGTGTGATCAATGGATGAGAACTCTGCTGTGTGTTTCCCTTCAGAAATGGAGTTAAATCCCAGGCTCTGAGTCTTCCTAAAGCAAGAATTCTTTTCAGGTAAGGGCAGTTTCTTTACAGCTCAAATGAACTACATCGTTCACGAAGCTCACACTTTTCTCATCTTAACTGACAAGCATTGGATGTTAGAGGACCTGTGGTTTGTTTCAGTTTCAGAAGCAGAGTTTAACTAGATATGGTCCGTATGTGTAGGAAACACCGTTCTTTTGTTCTCAGCACACTCACGTTTCCTGCTGTCTTAGAGACTCTAGAAAGCAAGAGCGTGCTTCTTGCTCTAAAGCAGAGTGTGATCAATGGATGAGAACTCTGCTGTGTGTTTCACTTCAAAAATGGAGTTAAATCCCAAGCTCTGAGTCTTCCTACAAGGAAGACTTCGTTTCCGGAAAGGGCAGTTACTTTACATCTCAAACGAAATACGTCGTTCACGAAGCTCACACGATTCTCATCTTAACTGACAAGCATTGGATGTTAGAGGACCAGTGCTTTGTATCAGTTTCAGAAGCAGAGTTTGACTAGACATGGTCCGTATGTGTAGGAAACACCATTCTTTTGTTCTCAGCACACTCATGTTTCCTGCTGTCTTAGAGACTCTAGAAAGCAAGAGCGTGCTTGTTGATCTAAAGCAGAGTGTGATCCATGGATGAGAACTCTTCTGTGTGTTTCACCTCAGAAAAGGAGTTAAATCCAAGGCTCTGAGTCTTCCTAAATGCAAGAATTCTTTTCAGGTAATGGCAGTTTCTTTACAGCTCAAGTGAACTACATCGTTCACGAAGCTCACATGTTTCTCATCTTAACTGACATGCATTGGATGTTAGAGGACCTGTGGTTTGTTTCAGTTTAAGAAGCAGTGTTGAACTAGATATGGTCCGTATGTGTAGGAAACACCGTTCTTTTGTTCTGAGCACAGTCACGTTTCCTTTTGTATTAGAGACTCTAGAAAGCAAGAGCGTGCTTCTCGTTCTAACGCAGAGTGTGATCAATGGATGAGAACTCTTCTGTGTAATTCACCTCAGAAAAGGAGTTAAATCCAAGCTCTGAGTCTTCCTAAAAGCAAGAATTCTTTTCAGGTAAGGGCAGTTTCTTTACAGCTCAAAACAACTACATCGTTCACGAGGCACAACCGTTTCTCATCTTAACTGACAAGCATTGGATGTTACTGACCAGTGCTTTGTATCAGTTTCAGAAGCAGAGTTGGACTAGACATGGTCTGTTTGCGTAGGAAACACCATTCTTTTGTTCTCAGCACACTCACGTTTCCTGCTGTCTTAGAGACTCTAGAAAGCAAGAGCATGCTTGTTGTTCTAAAGCAGAGTGTGATCAATGGATGAGAACTCTTCTGTGTGTTTCACTTCAAAAAAGGTGTTAAATCCCAAGCTCTGAGTCTTCCTACAAGGAAGACTTCGTTCCCGGAAAGGGCAGTTACTTTACATCTCAAACGATATACGTCGTTCACAAAGCTCACACGATTCTCATCTTAACTGACAAGCATTGGATGTTAGATGACCAGTGCCTTGTATCAGTTTCAGAAGCAGAGTTTAACTAGATATGGTCCGTATGTGTAGGAAACACCATTCTTTTGTTCTGCGCACAGTCTCGTTTCCTTTTGTATTAGAGACTCTAGAAAGCAAGAGCGTGCTTCTCCTTCTAACGCAGAGTGTGATCCATGGATGAGAACTATGCTGTGTGTTTCACTTCAGAAAAGGAGTTAAATCCAAGGCTCTGAGTCTTCCTAAAAGCAAGAATTCTTTTCAGGTAAGGGCAGTTTCTTGACAGCTCAAACGAACTACATCGTTCACGAACCTCACACATTTCTCATCTTAACTGAGAAGCATTGGATGTTACAGGACCAGTGCTTTGTATCAGTTTCAGAAGCAGAGTTGGACTAGACATGGTCTGTATGTGTAGGAAACACCGTTCTTTTGTTCTCAGCACACTCACGTTTCCTGCTGTCTTAGAGACTCTAGAAAGCAAGAGCATGCTTGTTGTTCTAAAGCAGAGTGTGATAAGTGGATGAGAACTCTGCTGTGTGTTTCACTTCAGAAAAGGAATTAATTCCCAGGCTCTGATTCTTCCTAAAAGCAAGAATTCTTTTCAGGTAAGGGCAGTCACTTCTCAGCTCAAAAAAACTACATCGTTCACGAAGCTCACACGTTTCTCATCTTAAATGACAAGCATTGGATGTTAGAGGACCAGTGCTTTGTATCAGTTTCAGAAGCAGAGTTTGATTAGACATGGTCTGTTTGTGTAGGAAACATCGTTCTTTTGTTCTCAGCACACTCACGTTTCCTGCTGTCTTAGAGACTCTAGAAAGCAAGAGCGTGCTTGTTGTTCTAAAGCAGAGTGTGATCAATGGATGAGAACTCTGCTGTGTGTTTCCTTTCAGAAATGGAGTTAAATCACAGGCTCTGAGTCTTCCTAAAGCAAGAATTCTTTTCAGGTAAGGGCAGTTTCTAGACAGCTCAAACGAACTACATCGTTCACAAAGCTCACACTTTTCTCTTCTTAACTCACAAGCATTGGAGGTTACAGGACCTGTGGTGTGTTTCAGTTTCAGAAGCAGAGTTGAACTAGATATGGTCCGTATGTGTAGGAAACACCGTTCTTTTGTTCTGAGCACAGTCACGTTTCCTTTTGTATTAGAGATTCTAGAAAGCAAGAGCGTGCTTCTCGTTCTAACGCAGAGTGTGATCAATGGATGAGAATTCTGCTGTGTGTTTCACTTCAGAAATGGAGTTAAATCCCAAGCTCTGAGTCTTCCTACAAGGAAGACTTGGTTTCCGGAAAGGGCCGTTACTTTACATCTCAAACGAAATACGTCGTTCACGAAGGTCACACGATTCTCATCTTTACTGACAAGCATTGGATGTTAGAGGACCAGTGCTTTGTATCAGTTTCAGAAGCAGAGTTTGACTAGACATGGTCTGTATGTGTAGGAAACACCGTTCTTTTGTTCTCAGCACACTCACGTTTCCTGCTGTCTTAGAGACTCTAGAAAGCAAGAGCGTGCTTGTTGTTCTAAAGCAGAGTGTGATCAATGGATGAGAACTCTTCTGTGTGTTTCACTTCAAAAAAGGTGTTAAATCCCAAGCTCTGAGTCTTCCTACAAGGAAGACTTCGTTCCCGGAAAGGGCAGTTACTTTACATCTCAAACGATATACGTCGTTCACAAAGCTCACACGATTCTCATCTTAACTGACAAGCATTGGATGTTAGATGACCAGTGCCTTGTATCAGTTTCAGAAGCAGAGTTTAACTAGATATGGTCCGTATGTGTAGGAAACACCGTTCTTTTGTTCTGAGCACAGTCACGTTTCCTTTTGTATTAGAGACTCTAGAAAGCAAGAGCGTGCTTCTCCTTCTAACGCAGAGTGTGATCCATGGATGAGAACTATGCTGTGTGTTTCACTTCAGAAATGGAGTTAAATCCCAGGCTCTGTGTCTTCCTACAAGCAAGACTTCATTTCAGGTAAGGGCAGTCACTTTTCAGCTCAAACGAACTACGTCGTTCACGAAGCTCACACGTTTCTCATCTTAACTGACAAGCATTGGATGTTACAGGACCAGTGCTTTGTATCAGTTTCAGAAGCAGAGTTGGAGTAGACATGGTCTGTATGTGTAGGAAACACCGTTCTTTTGTTCTCAGCACACTCACGTTTCCTGCTGTCTTAGAAACTCTAGAAAGCAAGAGCATGATTCTTGTTCTAAAGCAGAGTGTGATCAATGGATGAGAACTCTGCTGTGTGTTTCCCTTCAGAAATGGAGTTAAATCCCAGGCTCTGAGTCTTCGTACAAGCAAGACTTCCTTTCCGGAAAGGGCAGTTACTTTTCAGGTCAAGCGAACTACATCTTTCACGAAGCTCACACGTTTCTCATCTTAACTGACAAGCATTGGATGTTACAGGACCAGTGCTTTGTATCAGTTTTGAAAGGAGAGTTGGACTACATATGGTCCATAAGTGTAGGAATCATCGTTCTATTGTTCTCAGCACACTCACGTTTCATGCTGTCTTAGAGCCTCTAGAAAGCAAGAGCGTTCTTCTTACTATAAAGCAGAGTGTGATCAATGGATGAGAACTCTGCTGTGTGTTTTACTTCAGAAATGGAGTTAAATCCCACGCTCTGAGTCTTCCTACAAAAAAGAATTCGTTTCAGTTTAGGGCAATCACATTACATCTCAAACGAACTACGTCGTCCACGAAGCTCACACGATTCTCATCTTAACTGACAAGCATTGGATGTTAGAGGACCAGTGCTTTGTATCAGTTTCAGAATCAGAGTTTGACTAGACATGGTCCGTATGTGTAGGAAACACCGTTCTTTTGTTCTCAGCACACTCACGTTTCCTGCTGTCTTAGAGACTCTAGAAAGCAAGAGCGTGCTTGTTGTTCTAAAGCAGAGTGTGATCCATTGATGAGAACTCTTCTGTGTGTTTCACCTCAGAAAAGGAGTTAAATCCAAGGCTCTGAGTCTTCCTAAAAGCAAGAATTCTTTTCAGGTAAGGGCAGTCTCTTTAAAGCTCAAACGAACTACATCCTTCACGAAGCTAACAACGTTTCTCATCTTAACTGACAAGCATTGGATGTTACAGGACCAGTGCTTTGTTTCAGATTCAGAAGCAGAGTTGGAGTAGACATGGTCTGTATGTGTAGGAAACACCGTTCTTTTGTTCTCAGCACACTCACGTTTCCTGCTGTCCTAGAGCCTCTAGAAAGCAAAAGCGTGCTTCTTGCTCTAAAGCAGAGTGTGATCAGTGGATGAGAACTCTGCTGTGTGTTTCACTTCAGAAATGGAGTTAAATTCCAGGCTCTGAGTCTTCCTAAAAACAAGACTTCTTTTCAGGTAAGGCCAGGTTCTTTACAGCTCAAATGAATTACATCGTTCACGAAGCTCACACGTTTCTCATCTTAAATGACAAGCATTGGATGTTAGAGGACCTGTGATTTGTTTCAGTTTCAGAAGCAGTGTTTAACTAGACATGGTCCGTATGTGTAGGAAACACCGTTCTTTTGTTCTCTGCACACTCACGTTTCCTGCTGACCTAGTGACTCCAGAAAGCAAGAGCGTGCTTGTTGTTCTAAAGCAGAGTATGATCCATGGATGAGAACTCTTCTGTGTGTTTCACCTCAGAAAAGGAATTAAATCCAAGGCTCTGAGTCTTCCTAAAAGCAAGAATTCTTTTCAGGTAAGGGCAGTTTCTTTACAGCTCAAACGAACTACATCGTTCACGAGGCTCACACGTTTCTCATCTTAACTGAGAAGCATTGGATGTTACAGGACCAGTGCTTTGTATCAGTTTCGAAAGCAGAGTTTGACTAGACATGGTCCGTATGTGTAGGAAACACCGTTCTTTTGTTCTCAGCACACTCACCTTTCCTGTTGTCTTAGAGACTCTAGAAAGCAAGAGCATGATTCTTGTTCTAAAGCAGAGTGTGATCAATGGATGAGAACTCTGCTGTGTGTTTCCCTTCAGAAATGGTGTTAAATCCCAGGCTTTGAGTCTTCCTAAAGAAAGAATTATTTTCAGGTAAGGGCAATTTCTTTACAGCTCAAACGAACTGCATAGTTCACGAAGCTCACACCTTTCTCATCTTAACTGACAAGCATTGGATGTTAGAGCACCTGTGGTTTGTTACAGCTTCAGAAGCAGAGATTAACTAGATATGTTCCGTATGTGTAGGAAACACCGTTCTTTTGTTCTGAGCACAGTCTGGTTTCCTTTTGTATTAGAGACTCTAGAAAGCAAGAGCGTGCTTCTCGTTCTAAAGCAGAGTGTGATCCATGGATGAGAACTATGCTGTGTGTTTCACTTCAGAAATGGAGTGAAATCCCAGGCTCTGTGTCTTCCTACAAGCAAGACTTCCTTTCAGGTAAGGGCAGTCACTTTTCAGCTCAAACGAACTACATCGTTCACGAAGCTCACACGTTTCTCATCTTAACTGACAAGCATTGGATGTTAGAGGACCTGTGGTTTGTTTCAGTTTCAGAAGCAGAGTTTAACTAGATATGGTCCATATGTGTAGGAAACACCGTTCTTTTGTTCTGAGCACAGTCACGTTTCCTGTTGTATTAGAGATTCTGAAAACAAGAGCGTGCTTCTCGTTGTAAAGCAGAGTGTGATCAATGGATGAGAACTCTGCTGTGTGTTTCACTTCAGAAATGGATTTAATTCCCAAGCTCTGAGTCTTCCTAAAAGGAAGACTTCGTTTCCGGAAAGGGCAGTTACTTTACATCTCAAACGAAATACGTCGTTCACGAAGCTCACACGATTCTCATATTAACTGAAAACCATTGGATGTTAGAGGACCTGTGATTTGTTTCAGTTTCAGAAGCAGTGTTTAACTAGACATGGTCCGTATGTGTAGGAAACACCGTTCTCTTCTTCTGAGCACACTCAGATTTCCTGCTGTATTAGAGAAGCTAGAAAGCAAGAGCGTGCTTCTCACTCTAAAGCAGAGTGTGATCCATGGATGAGAACTATGCTGTTTGTTTCCCTTCAGAAATGGAGTTAAATCCCAGGCTCTGTGTCTTCTTACAAGCAACACTTCGTTTCAGGTAAGGGCAGTCACTTCTCAGCTCAAAGAAACTACATCGTTCACGAAGCTCACACGTTTCTCATCTTAAATGACAAGCATTGGATGTTACAGGACCAGTGCTTTGTATCAGTTTCGAAAGCAGATTTGGACTACATATGGTCCTTATGTGTGGGAAACACCGTTAATTTGTTCTCAGCACACTCACGTTTCCTGTTGTAATAGAGACTCTAGAAAGCAAGAGCATGATTCTTGTTCTAAAGCAGAGTGTGATCAATGGATGAGAACTATGCTGTGTGTTTCCCTTCAGAAATGGAGTTAAATCCCAGGCTTTGAGTAATCCTAAAGCAAGAATTCTTTTCAGGTAAGGGCAGTTTCTTTACAGCTCAAACGAACTACATCGTTCAAGAAGCTCACACGTTTCTCATCTTAACTCACAAGCATTGGATGTCAGAGGACCTGTGGTTTGTTTCAGTTACAGAAGCAGAGTTTGACTGGACATGGTCCGTATGTGTAGGAAACACCGTTCTTTTGTTCTCAGCACACTCACGTTTCCTGATGTCTTCGAGACTCTAGAAAGCAAGAGCATGCTTGTTGTTCTAAAGCAGAGTGTGATCAATGGATGAGAACTCTTCTGTGTGTTTCACTTCAGAAAAGGAGTTAAATCCCACGCTCTGAGTCTTCCTACAAAATAGACTTCGTTTCAGGTTAGGGCAATCACTTTACATCTCAAACAAACTACGTCGTCCACGAAGCTCACACGATTCTCATCTTAACTGACAAGCATTGGATGTTAGAGGACCTGTGGTTTGTTTCAGTTTCAGAAGCAGAGTATAACTAGATATGGTCCGTATGTGTAGGAAACACCGTTCTTTTGTTCTCAGCACACTCACGTTTCCTGCTGTCTTAGAGACTCTAGAAAGCAAGTGCGTGCTTGTTGTTCTAAAGCAGAGTGTGATCCATGGATGAGAACTCTTCTGTGTGTTTCACCTCAGAAAAGGAGTTAAATCCAAGGCTCTGAGTCTTCCTAAAAGCAAGAATTCTTTTCAGGTAAGGGCAGTCTCTTTACAGCTCAAACGAACTACATCGTTCACGAAGCTCACACGTTTCTCATCTTAACTGACAAGCATTGGATGTTACAGGACCAGTGCTTTGTATCAGATTCAGAAGCAGAGTTGGAGTAGACATGGTCTGTATGTGTAGGAAACACCGTTCTTTTGTTCTCAGCACACTCACGTTTCCTGCTGTCTTAGAGACTCTAGAAAGCAAGAGCATGCTTGTTGTTCTAAAGCAGAGTGTGATCAATGGATGAGAACTCTTCTGTGTGTTTCACCTCGGAAAAGGAGTTAAATCCAAGGCTCTGAGTCTTCCTAAAAGCAAGAATTCTTTTCAGGTAAGGGCAGTCTCTTTACAGCTCAAACGAACTACATCGTTCAAGAAGCTCACACGTTTCTCATCTTAACTGACAAGCAATCGATGTTACAGGACCAGGGCTTTGTATCAGTTTTGAAAGCAGAGTTGGTCTACATATCGTTATTATGTGTAGGAAACATCGTTCTTTTGTTCTCAGCACACTCACGTTTCATGCTGTCCTAGAGCCTCTACAAAGCCAGAGCGTGCTTCTTGCTCTAAAGCAGAGTGTGATCAGTGGATGAGAACTCTGCTGTGTGTTTCACTTCAGAAATGTAGTTAAATCCGAGACTATGAGTCTTCGTAAAAACAGGACTTCTTTTCAGGTAAGGGCAGTTTCTTTACAGCTCAAATGAACTACATCGTTCACGAAGCACACACGTTTCTCATCTTAACTGACAAGCATTGAATGTTAGAGGACCTGTGATTTGTTTCAGTTTCAGAAGCAGTGTTGAACTAGATATGGTCCGTATGTGTAGGAAACACCGTTCTTTTGTTCTCAGCACAGTCACGTTTCCTGCTGACTTAGTGACTCCAGAAAGCAAGAGGGTGCGTCTTGCTCTAAAGCAGAGTGTGATCAGTGGATGAGAACTCTGCTGTGTGTTTCACTTCAGAAAAGGAGTTAAATCCCAAGCTCTAAGTCTTCCTAAAAGCAAGAATTCTTTTCAGGTAAGGGCAGTTTCTTTACAGCTCAAACGAACTACATCATTCACGAAGCTCACACGTTTCTCATCTTAACTGACAAGCATTGGATGTTAGAGGACCTGTGGTTTGTTTCCGTTTCAGAAGCAGAGTTGAACTAGATATGGTCTGTATGTGTAGGAAACACCGTTCTCTTGTTCTGAGCACACTCAGATTTCCTGCTGTCTTAGAGACTCTAGAAAGCAAGAGCATGATTCTTGTTCTAAAGCAGAGTGTGATCAATGGATGAGAACTCTGCTGTGTGTTTCCCTTCAGAAATGGAGTTAAATCCCAGGCTCTGAGTCTTCCTACAATCAAGACTTCGTTCCCGGAAAGGGCAGTTACTTTTCAGCTCATGCGAACTACATCTTTCACGAAGCTCACACGTTTCTCATCTTAACTGACAAGCATTGGATGTTACAGGACCAGGGCTTTGTATCAGTTTTGAAAGGAGAGTTGGACTACATATGGTCCATAAGTGTAGGAATCATCGTTCTATTGTTCTCAGCACACTCACGTTTCATGCTGTCTTAGAGCCTCTAGAAAGCAAGAGCGTGCTTCTTACTATAAAGCAGAGTGTGATCAATGGATGAGAACTATGCTGTGTGTTTTACTTCAGAAATGGAGTTAAATCCCACGCTCTGAGTCTTCCTACAAAAAAGAATTCGTTTCAGTTTAGGGCAATCACATTACATCTCAAACGAACTACGTCGTCCACGAAGCTCACATGATTCTCATCTTAACTGACAAGCATTGGATGTTAGAGGACCAGTGCTTTGTATCAGTTTCAGAATCAGAGTTTGACTAGACATGGTCCGTATGTGTAGGAAACACCGTTCTTTTGTTCTCAGCACACTCACGTTTCCTGCTGTCTTAGAGACTCTAGAAAGCAAGAGCGTGCTTGTTGTTCTAAAGCAGAGTGTGATCCATTGATGAGAACTCTTCTGTGTGTTTCACCTCAGAAAAGGAGTTAAATCCAAGGCTCTGAGTCTTCCTAAAAGCAAGAATTCTTTTCAGGTAAGGGCAGTCTCTTTAAAGCTCAAACGAACTACATCCTTCACGAAGCTAACAACGTTTCTCATCTTAACTGACAAGCATTGGATGTTACAGGACCAGTGCTTTGTTTCAGATTCAGAAGCAGAGTTGGAGTAGACATGGTCTGTATGTGTAGGAAACACCGTTCTTTTGTTCTCAGCACACTCACGTTTCCTGCTGTCCTAGAGCCTCTAGAAAGCAAGAGCATGATTCTTGTTCTAAAGCAGAGTGTGATCAATGGATGAGAACTCTGCTGTGTGTTTCCCTTCAGAAATGGTGTTAAATCCCAGGCTTTGAGTCTTCCTAAAGAAAGAATTATTTTCAGGTAAGGGCAATTTCTTTACAGCTCAAACGAACTGCATCGTTCACGAAGCTCACACCTTTCTCATCTTAACTGACAAGCATTGGATGTTAGAGCACCTGTGGTTTGTTACAGCTTCAGAAGCAGAGATTAACTAGATATGTTCCGTATGTGTAGGAAACACCGTTCTTTTGTTCTGAGCACAGTCTGGTTTCCTTTTGTATTAGAGACTCTAGAAAGCAAGAGCGTGCTTCTCGTTCTAAAGCAGAGTGTGATCCATGGATGAGAACTATGCTGTGTGTTTCACTTCAGAAATGGAGTGAAATCCCAGGCTCTGTGTCTTCCTACAAGCAAGACTTCCTTTCAGGTAAGGGCAGTCACTTTTCAGCTCAAACGAACTACATCGTTCACGAAGCTCACACGTTTCTCATCTTAACTGACAAGCATTGGATGTTAGAGGACCTGTGGTTTGTTTCAGTTTCAGAAGCAGAGTTTAACTAGATATGGTCCATATGTGTAGGAAACACCGTTCTTTTGTTCTGAGCACAGTCACGTTTCCTTTTGTATTAGAGATTCTGAAAACAAGAGCGTGCTTCTCATGGTAAAGCAGAGTGTGATCAATGGATGAGAACTCTGCTGTGTGTTTCACTTCAGAAATGGAGTTAATTCCCAAGCTCTGAGTCTTCCTAAAAGGAAGACTTCGTTTCCGGAAAGGGCAGTTACTTTACATCTCAAACGAAATACGTCGTTCACGAAGCTCACACGATTCTCATATTAACTGAAAACCATTGGATGTTAGAGGACCTGTGATTTGTTTCAGTTTCAGAAGCAGTGTTTAACTAGACATGGTCCGTATGTGTAGGAAACACCGTTCTCTTCTTCTGAGCACACTCAGATTTCCTGCTGTATTAGAGAAGCTAGAAAGCAAGAGCGTGCTTCTCACTCTAAAGCAGAGTGTGATCCATGGATGAGAACTATGCTGTTTGTTTCCATTCAGAAATGGAGTTAAATCCCAGGCTCTGTGTCTTCTTACAAGCAACACTTCGTTTCAGGTAAGGGCAGTCACTTCTCAGCTCAAAGAAACTACATCGTTCACGAAGCTCACACGTTTCTCATCTTAAATGACAAGCATTGGATGTTACAGGACCAGTGCTTTGTATCAGTTTCGAAAGCAGATTTGGACTACATATGGTCCTTATGTGTGGGAAACACCGTTAATTTGTTCTCAGCACACTCACGTTTCCTGTTGTAATAGAGACTCTAGAAAGCAAGAGCATGATTCTTGTTCTAAAGCAGAGTGTGATCAATGGATGAGAACTATGCTGTGTGTTTCCCTTCAGAAATGGAGTTAAATCCCAGGCTTTGAGTAATCCTAAAGCAAGAATTCTTTTCAGGTAAGGGCAGTTTCTTTACAGCTCAAACGAACTACATCGTTCAAGAAGCTCACACGTTTCTCATCTTAACTCACAAGCATTGGATGTCAGAGGACCTGTGGTTTGTTTCAGTTACAGAAGCAGAGTTTGACTGGACATGGTCCGTATGTGTAGGAAACACCGTTCTTTTGTTCTCAGCACACTCACGTTTCCTGATGTCTTCGAGACTCTAGAAAGCAAGAGCATGCTTGTTGTTCTAAAGCAGAGTGTGATCAATGGATGAGAACTCTTCTGTGTGTTTCACTTCAGAAAAGGATTTAAATCCCACGCTCTGAGTCTTCCTACAAAATAGACTTCGTTTCAGGTTAGGGCAATCACTTTACATCTCAAACAAACTACGTCGTCCACGAAGCTCACACGATTCTCATCTTAACTGACAAGCATTGGATGTTAGAGGACCTGTGGTTTGTTTCAGTTTCAGAAGCAGAGTATAACTAGATATGGTCCGTATGTGTAGGAAACACCGTTCTTTTGTTCTCAGCACACTCACGTTTCCTGCTGTCTTAGAGACTCTAGAAAGCAAGTGCGTGCTTGTTGTTCTAAAGCAGAGTGTGATCCATGGATGAGAACTCTTCTGTGTGTTTCACCTCAGAAAAGGAGTTAAATCCAAGGCTCTGAGTCTTCCTAAAAGCAAGAATTCTTTTCAGGTAAGGGCAGTCTCTTTACAGCTCAAACGAACTACATCGTTCACGAAGCTCACACGTTTCTCATCTTAACTGACAAGCATTGGATGTTACAGGACCAGTGCTTTGTATCAGATTCAGAAGCAGAGTTGGAGTAGACATGGTCTGTATGTGTAGGAAACACCGTTCTTTTGTTCTCAGCACACTCACGTTTCCTGCTGTCTTAGAGACTCTAGAAAGCAAGAGCATGCTTGTTGTTCTAAAGCAGAGTGTGATCAATGGATGAGAACTCTTCTGTGTGTTTCACCTCGGAAAAGGAGTTAAATCCAAGGCTCTGAGTCTTCCTAAAAGCAAGAATTCTTTTCAGGTAAGGGCAGTCTCTTTACAGCTCAAACGAACTACATCGTTCAAGAAGCTCACACGTTTCTCATCTTAACTGACAAGCAATCGATGTTACAGGACCAGGGCTTTGTATCAGTTTTGAAAGCAGAGTTGGTCTACATATCGTTATTATGTGTAGGAAACATCGTTCTTTTGTTCTCAGCACACTCACGTTTCATGCTGTCCTAGAGCCTCTACAAAGCCAGAGCGTGCTTCTTGCTCTAAAGCAGAGTGTGATCAGTGGATGAGAACTCTGCTGTGTGTTTCACTTCAGAAATGTAGTTAAATCAGAGACTATGAGTCTTCGTAAAAACAGGACTTCTTTTCAGGTAAGGGCAGTTTCTTTACAGCTCAAATGAACTACATCGTTCACGAAGCACACACGTTTCTCATCTTAACTGACAAGCATTGAATGTTAGAGGACCTGTGATTTGTTTCAGTTTCAGAAGCAGTGTTGAACTAGATATGGTCCGTATGTGTAGGAAACACCGTTCTTTTGTTCTCAGCACAGTCACGTTTCCTGCTGACTTAGTGACTCCAGAAAGCAAGAGGGTGCGTCTTGCTCTAAAGCAGAGTGTGATCAGTGGATGAGAACTCTGCTGTGTGTTTCACTTCAGAAAAGGAGTTAAATCCCAAGCTCTAAGTCTTCCTAAAAGCAAGAATTCTTTTCAGGTAAGGGCAGTTTCTTTACAGCTCAAACGAACTACATCGTTCACGAAGCTCACACGTTTCTCATCTTAACTGACAAGCATTGGATGTTAGAGGACCTGTGGTTTGTTTCAGTTTCAGAAGCAGAGTTGAACTAGATATGGTCTGTATGTGTAGGAAACACCGTTCTCTTGTTCTGAGCACACTCAGATTTCCTGCTGTCTTAGAGACTCTAGAAAGCAAGAGCATGATTCTTGTTCTAAAGCAGAGTGTGATCAATGGATGAGAACTCTGCTGTGTGTTTCCCTTCAGAAATGGAGTTAAATCCCAGGCTCTGAGTCTTCCTACAATCAAGACTTCGTTTCCGGAAAGGGCAGTTACTTTTCAGCTCATGCGAACTACATCTTTCACGAAGCTCACACGTTTCTCATCTTAACTGACAAGCATTGGATGTTACAGGACCAGTGCTTTGTATCAGTTTCGAAAGCAGAGTTGGACTACATATGGTCCTTATGTGTAGGAAACTCTGTTCTTTTGTTCTCAGCACACGCACGATTCCTGCTGTCTCAGAGACTCTAGAAAGCAAGAGCATGCTTGTTGTTCTAAAGCAGAGTGTGATCAATGGATGAGAACTCTGCTGTGTGTTTCCCTTCAGAAATGGAGTTAAATCCCAGGCTCTGAGTCTTCCTAAAGCAAGAATTCTTTTCAGGTAAGGGCAGTTTCTTTACAGCTCAAATGAACTACATCGTTCACGAAGCTCACACTTTTCTCATCTTAACTGACAAGCATTGGATGTTAGAGGACCTGTGGTTTGTTTCAGTTTCAGAAGCAGAGTTTAACTAGATATGGTCCGTATGTGTAGGAAACACCGTTCTTTTGTTCTCAGCACACTCACGTTTCCTGCTGTCTTAGAGACTCTAGAAAGCAAGAGCGTGCTTCTTGCTCTAAAGCAGAGTGTGATCAATGGATGAGAACTCTGCTGTGTGTTTCACTTCAAAAATGGAGTTAAATCCCAAGCTCTGAGTCTTCCTACAAGGAAGACTTCGTTTCCGGAAAGGGCAGTTACTTTACATCTCAAACGAAATACGTCGTTCACGAAGCTCACACGATTCTCATCTTAACTGACAAGCATTGGATGTTAGAGGACCAGTGCTTTGTATCAGTTTCACAAGCAGAGTTTGATTAGACATGGTCCGTATGTGTAGGAAACACCATTCTTTTGTTCTCAGCACACTCATGTTTCCTGCTGTCTTAGAGACTCTAGAAAGCAAGAGCGTGCTTGTTGATCTAAAGCAGAGTGTGATCCATGGATGAGAACTCTTCTGTGTGTTTCACCTCAGAAAAGGAGTTAAATCCAAGGCTCTGAGTCTTCCTAAATGCAAGAATTCTTTTCAGGTAATGGCAGTTTCTTTACAGCTCAAGTGAACTACATCGTTCACGAAGCTCACATGTTTCTCATCTTAACTGACAAGCATTGGATGTTAGAGGACCTGTGGTTTGTTTCAGTTTAAGAAGCAGTGTTGAACTAGATATGGTCCGTATGTGTAGGAAACACCGTTCTTTTGTTCTGAGCACAGTCACGTTTCCTCTGTATTAGAGACTCTAGAAAGCAACAGCGTGCTTCTCGTTCTAACGCAGAGTGTGATCAATGGATGAGAACTCTTCTGTGTAATTCACCTCAGAAAAGGAGTTAAATCCAAGCTCTGAGTCTTCCTAAAAGCAAGAATTCTTTTCAGGTAAGGGCAGTTTCTTTACAGCTCAAAACAACTACATCGTTCACGAGGCACAACCGTTTCTCATCTTAACTGACAAGCATTGGATGTTACTGACCAGTGCTTTGTATCAGTTTCAGAAGCAGAGTTGGACTAGACATGGTCTGTTTGTGTAGGAAACACCATTCTTTTGTTCTCAGCACACTCACGTTTCCTGCTGTCTTAGAGACTCTAGAAAGCAAGAGCATGCTTGTTGTTCTAAAGCAGAGTGTGATCAATGGATGAGAACTCTTCTGTGTGTTTCACTTCAAAAAAGGTGTTAAATCCCAAGCTCTGAGTCTTCCTACAAGGAAGACTTCGTTCCCGGAAAGGGCAGTTACTTTACATCTCAAACGATATACGTCGTTCACAAAGCTCACACGATTCTCATCTTAACTGACAAGCATTGGATGTTAGATGACCAGTGCCTTGTATCAGTTTCAGAAGCAGAGTTTAACTAGATATGGTCCGTATGTGTAGGAAACACCGTTCTTTTGTTCTGCGCACAGTCTCGTTTCCTTTTGTATTAGAGACTCTAGAAAGCAAGAGCGTGCTTCTCCTTCTAACGCAGAGTGTGATCCATGGATGAGAACTATGCTGTGTGTTTCACTTCAGAAAAGGAGTTAAATCCAAGGCTCTGAGTCTTCCTAAAAGCAAGAATTCTTTTCAGGTAAGGGCAGTTTCTTGACAGCTCAAACGAACTACATCGTTCACGAACCTCACACATTTCTCATCTTAACTGAGAAGCATTGGATGTTACAGGACCAGTGCTTTGTATCAGTTTCAGAAGCAGAGTTGGACTAGACATGGTCTGTATGTGTAGGAAACACCGTTCTTTTGTTCTCAGCACACTCACGTTTCCTGCTGTCTTAGAGACTCTAGAAAGCAAGAGCATGCTTGTTGTTCTAAAGCAGAGTGTGATAAGTGGATGAGAACTCTGCTGTGTGTTTCACTTCAGAAAAGGAATTAAATCCCAGGCTCTGATTCTTCCTAAAAGCAAGAATTCTTTTCAGGTAAGGGCAGTTTCTTTACAGCTCAAGTGAACTACATCGTTCACGAAGCTCACACGTTTCTCATCTTAACTGACAAGCATTGGATGTTAGAGGACCTGTGGTTTGTTTCAGTTTAAGAAGCAGTGTTGAACTAGATATGGTCCGTATGTGTAGGAAACACCGTTCTTTTGTTCTGAGCACAGTCACGTTTCCTTTTGTATTAGAGACTCTAGAAAGCAAGAGCGTGCTTCTCGTTCTAACGCAGAGTGTGATCAATGGATGAGAACTCTGCTGTGTGTTTCACTTCAGAAATGGAGTTAATTCCCAAGCTCTGAGTCTTCCTACAAGGAAGACTTGGTTTCTGGAAAGGGCCGTTACTTTACATCTCAAACGAAATACGTCGTTCACGAAGGTCACACGATTCTCATCTTTACTGACAATCATTGGATGTTAGAGGACCAGTGCTTTGTATCAGTTTCCGAAGCAGAGTTTGACTAGACATGGTCTGTATGTGTAGGAAACACCGTTCTTTTGTTCTCAGCACACTCACGTTTCCTGGTGTCTTAGAGACTCTAGAAAGCAAGAGCATGCTTGTTGTTCTAAAGCAGAGTGTGATCAATGGATGAGAACTCTGCTGTGTGTTTCCCTTCAGAAATGGAGTTAAATCCCAGGCTCTGTGTCTTCGTACAAGCAAGACTTCCTTTCCGGAAAGGGCAGTTACTTTTCAGCTCAAGCGAACTACATCTTTCACGAAGCTCACACGTTTCTCATCTTAACTGACAAGCATTGGATGTTACAGGACCAGTGCTTTGTATCAGTTTTGAAAGGAGAGTTGGACTACATATGGTCCTTAAGTGTAGGAATCATCGTTCTATTGTTCTCAGCACACTCACGTTTCATGCTGTCTTAGAGCCTCTAGAAAGCAAGAGCGTGCTTCTTACTATAAAGCAGAGTGTGATCAATGGATGAGAACTCTGCTGTGTGTTTTACTTCAGAAATGGAGTTAAATCCCACGCTCTGAGTCTTCCTACAAAAAAGAATTCGTTTCAGTTTAGGGCAATCACATTACATCTCAAACGAACTACGTCGTCCACGAAGCTCACACGATTCTCATCTTAACTGACAAGCATTGGATGTTAGAGGACCAGTGCTTTGTATCAGTTTCAGAATCAGAGTTTGACTAGACATGGTCCGTATGTGTAGGAAACACCGTTCTTTTGTTCTCAGCACACTCACGTTTCCTGCTGTCTTAGAGACTCTAGAAAGCAAGAGCATGCTTGTTGTTCTAAAGCAGAGTGTGATCAATGGATGAGAACTCTACTGTGTGTTTCACTTCAAAAAAGGTGTTAAATCTCAAGCTCTGAGTTTTCTTACAAGTAAGACTTCATTTCCGGAAAGGGCAGTTACTTTACATCTCAAAGGAAATACGCCGTTCACGAAGCTCACACGATTCTCATCTTAACTGACAAGCATTGGATGTTAGAGGACCAGTGCTTTGTATCAGTTTCAGAAGCAGAGTTGGACTACATATGGTCCGTATGTGTTGTAAACATCGTTCTTTGGTCTCAGCACACTCACGTTTCATGCTGTCCTAGAGCCTCTAGAAAGCAAAAGCGTGCTTTTTGCTCTAAAGCAGAGTGTGATCAGTGGATGAGAACTCTGCTGTGTGTTTCACTTCAGAAATGGAGTTAAATTCCAGGCTCTGAGTCTTCCTAAAAACAAGACTTCTTTTCAGGTAAGGGCAGGTTCTTTACAGCTCAAATGAATTACATCGTTCACGAAGCTCACACGTTTCTCATCTTAAATGACAAGCATTGGATGTTAGAGGACCTGTGATTTGTTTCAGTTTCAGAAGCAGTGTTTAACTAGACATGGTCCGTATGTGTAGGAAACACCGTTCTTTTGTTCTCTGCACACTCACGTTTCCTGCTGACTTAGTGACTCCAGAAAGCAAGAGCGTGCTTGTTGTTCTAAAGCAGAGTGTGATCCATGGATGAGAACTCTGCTGTGTGTTTCCTTTCAGAAATGGAGTTAAATCACAGGCTCTGAGTCTTCCTAAAGCAAGAATTCTTTTCAGGTAAGGGCAGTTTCTTGACAGCTCAAACAAACTACATCGTTCACAAAGCTCACACTTTTCTCTTCTTAACTCACAAGCATTGGATGTTACAGGACCTGTGGTGTGTTTCAGTTTCAGAAGCAGAGTTGAACTAGATATGTGTAGGAAACACCGTTCTCTTCTTCTGAGCACACTCAGATTTCCTGCTGTATTAGAGAAGCTAGAAAGCAAGAGCGTGCTTCTCACTATAAAGCAGAGTGTGATCCATGGATGAGAACTATGCTGTTTGTTTCCCTTCAGAAATGGAGTTAAATCCCAGGCTCTGTGTCTTCCTACAAGCAACACTTCGTTTCAGGTAAGGGCAGTCACTTCTCAGCTCAAAAAAACTACATCGTTCACGAAGCTCACACGTTTCTCATCTTAAATGACAAGCATTGGATGTTAGAGGACCAGTGCTTTGTATCAGTTTCAGAAGCAGAGTTTGATTAGACATGGTCTGTATGTGTAGGAAACATCGTTCTTTTGTTCTCAGCACACTCACGTTTCCTGCTGTCTTAGAGACTCTAGAAAGCAAGAGCATGCTTGTTGTTCTAAAGCAGAGTGTGATCAATGGATGAGAACTCTTCTGTGTGTTTCACTTCAAAAAAGGTGTTAAATCCCAAGCTCTGAGTCTTCCTACAAGGAAGACTTCGTTCCCGGAAAGGGCAGTTACTTTACATCTCAAACGATATACGTCGTTCACAAAGCTCACACGATTCTCATCTTAACTGACAAGCATTGGATGTTAGATGACCAGTGCCTTGTATCAGTTTCAGAAGCAGAGTTTAACTAGATATGGTCCGTATGTGTAGGAAACACCGTTCTTTTGTTCTGAGCACAGTCACGTTTCCTTTTGTATTAGAGACTCTAGAAAGCAAGAGCGTGCTTCTCCTTCTAACGCAGAGTGTGATCCATGGATGAGAACTATGCTGTGTGTTTCACTTCAGAAATGGAGTTAAATCCCAGGCTCTGTGTCTTCCTACAAGCAAGACTTCATTTCAGGTAAGGGCAGTCACTTTTCAGCTCAAACGAACTACGTCGTTCACGAAGCTCACACGTTTCTCATCTTAACTGACAAGCATTGGATGTTACAGGACCAGTGCTTTGTATCAGTTTCAGAAGCAGAGTTGGAGTAGACATGGTCTGTATGTGTAGGAAACACCGTTCTTTTGTTCTCAGCACACTCACGTTTCCTGCTGTCTTAGAAACTCTAGAAAGCAAGAGCATGATTCTTGTTCTAAAGCAGAGTGTGATCAATGGATGAGAACTCTGCTGTGTGTTTCCCTTCAGAAATGGAGTTAAATCCCAGGCTCTGAGTCTTCGTACAAGCAAGACTTCCTTTCCGGAAAGGGCAGTTACTTTTCAGGTCAAGCGAACTACATCTTTCACGAAGCTCACACGTTTCTCATCTTAACTGACAAGCATTGGATGTTACAGGACCAGTGCTTTGTATCAGTTTTGAAAGGAGAGTTGGACTACATATGGTCCATAAGTGTAGGAATCATCGTTCTATTGTTCTCAGCACACTCACGTTTCATGCTGTCTTAGAGCCTCTAGAAAGCAAGAGCGTGCTTCTTACTATAAAGCAGAGTGTGATCAATGGATGAGAACTCTGCTGTGTGTTTTACTTCAGAAATGGAGTTAAATCCCACGCTCTGAGTCTTCCTACAAAAAAGAATTTGTTTCAGTTTAGGGCAATCACATTACATCTCAAACGAACTACGTCGTCCACGAAGCTCACACGATTCTCATCTTAACTGACAAGCATTGGATGTTAGAGGACCAGTGCTTTGTATCAGTTTCAGAATCAGAGTTTGACTAGACATGGTCCGTATGTGTAGGAAACACCGTTCTTTTGTTCTCAGCACACTCACGTTTCCTGCTGTCTTAGAGACTCTAGAAAGCAAGAGCGTGCTTGTTGTTCTAAAGCAGAGTGTGATCCATTGATGAGAACTCTTCTGTGTGTTTCACCTCAGAAAAGGAGTTAAATCCAAGGCTCTGAGTCTTCCTAAAAGCAAGAAATCTTTTCAGGTAAGGGCAGTCTCTTTACAGCTCAAACGAACTACATCCTTCACGAAGCTAACAACGTTTCTCATCTTAACTGACAAGCATTGGATGTTACAGGACCAGTGCTTTGTATCAGATTCAGAAGCAGAGTTGGAGTAGACATGGTCTGTATGTGTAGGAAACACTGTTCTTTTGTTCTCAGCACACTCACGTTTCCTGCTGTCTTAGAGACTCTAGAAAGCAAGAGCATGCTTGTTGTTCTAAAGCAGAGTGTGATCAATGGATGAGAACTCTACTGTGTGTTTCACTTCAAAAAAGGTGTTAAATCTCAAGCTCTGAGTTTTCTTACAAGTAAGACTTCATTTCCGGAAAGGGCAGTTACTTTACATCTCAAAGGAAATACGCCGTTCACGAAGCTCACACGATTCTCATCTTAACTGACAAGCATTGGATGTTAGAGGACCAGTGCTTTGTATCAGTTTCAGAAGCAGAGTTGGACTACATATGGTCCGTATGTGTTGTAAACATCGTTCTTTGGTCTCAGCACACTCACGTTTCATGCTGTCCTAGAGCCTCTAGAAAGCAAAAGCGTGCTTTTTGCTCTAAAGCAGAGTGTGATCAGTGGATGAGAACTCTGCTGTGTGTTTCACTTCAGAAATGGAGTTAAATTCCAGGCTCTGAGTCTTCCTAAAAACAAGACTTCTTTTCAGGTAAGGGCAGGTTCTTTACAGCTCAAATGAATTACATCGTTCACGAAGCTCACACGTTTCTCATCTTAAATGACAAGCATTGGATGTTAGAGGACCTGTGATTTGTTTCAGTTTCAGAAGCAGTGTTTAACTAGACATGGTCCGTATGTGTAGGAAACACCGTTCTTTTGTTCTCTGCACACTCACGTTTCCTGCTGACTTAGTGACTCCAGAAAGCAAGAGCGTGCTTGTTGTTCTAAAGCAGAGTGTGATCCATGGATGAGAACTCTGCTGTGTGTTTCCTTTCAGAAATGGAGTTAAATCACAGGCTCTGAGTCTTCCTAAAGCAAGAATTCTTTTCAGGTAAGGGCAGTTTCTTGACAGCTCAAACAAACTACATCGTTCACAAAGCTCACACTTTTCTCTTCTTAACTCACAAGCATTGGATGTTACAGGACCTGTGGTGTGTTTCAGTTTCAGAAGCAGAGTTGAACTAGATATGTGTAGGAAACACCGTTCTCTTCTTCTGAGCACACTCAGATTTCCTGCTGTATTAGAGAAGCTAGAAAGCAAGAGCGTGCTTCTCACTATAAAGCAGAGTGTGATCCATGGATGAGAACTATGCTGTTTGTTTCCCTTCAGAAATGGAGTTAAATCCCATGCTCTGTGTCTTCCTACAAGCAACACTTCGTTTCAGGTAAGGGCAGTCACTTCTCAGCTCAAAAAAACTACATCGTTCACGAAGCTCACACGTTTCTCATCTTAAATGACAAGCATTGGATGTTAGAGGACCAGTGCTTTGTATCAGTTTCAGAAGCAGAGTTTGATTAGACATGGTCTGTATGTGTAGGAAACATCGTTCTTTTGTTCTCAGCACACTCACGTTTCCTGCTGTCTTAGAGACTCTAGAAAGCAAGAGCATGCTTGTTGTTCTAAAGCAGAGTGTGATCAATGGATGAGAACTCTTCTGTGTGTTTCACTTCAAAAAAGGTGTTAAATCCCAAGCTCTGAGTCTTCCTACAAGGAAGACTTCGTTCCCGGAAAGGGCTGTTACTTTACATCTCAAACGATATACGTCGTTCACAAAGCTCACACGATTCTCATCTTAACTGACAAGCATTGGATGTTAGATGACCAGTGCCTTGTATCAGTTTCAGAAGCAGAGTTTAACTAGATATGGTCCGTATGTGTAGGAAACACCGTTCTTTTGTTCTGAGCACAGTCACGTTTCCTTTTGTATTAGAGACTCTAGAAAGCAAGAGCGTGCTTCTCCTTCTAACGCAGAGTGTGATCCATGGATGAGAACTATGCTGTGTGTTTCACTTCAGAAATGGAGTTAAATCCCAGGCTCTGTGTCTTCCTACAAGCAAGACTTCATTTCAGGTAAGGGCAGTCACTTTTCAGCTCAAACGAACTACGTCGTTCACGAAGCTCACACGTTTCTCATCTTAACTGACAAGCATTGGATGTTACAGGACCAGTGCTTTGTATCAGTTTCAGAAGCAGAGTTGGAGTAGACATGGTCTGTATGTGTAGGAAACACCGTTCTTTTGTTCTCAGCACACTCACGTTTCCTGCTGCCTTAGAAACTCTAGAAAGCAAGAGCATGATTCTTGTTCTAAAGCAGAGTGTGATCAATGGATGAGAACTCTGCTGTGTGTTTCCCTTCAGAAATGGAGTTAAATCCCAGGCTCTGAGTCTTCGTACAAGCAAGACTTCCTTTCCGGAAAGGGCAGTTACTTTTCAGCTCAAGCGAACTACATCTTTCACGAAGCTCACACGTTTCTCATCTTAACTGACAAGCATTGGATGTTACAGGACCAGTGCTTTGTATCAGTTTTGAAAGCAGAGTTGGACTACATATAGTCCTTATGTGTAGGAATCATCGTTCTTTTGTTCTCAGCACACTCACGTTTCATGCTGTCTTAGAGCCTCTAGAAAGCAAGAGCGTGCTTCTTACTATAAAGCAGAGTGTGATCAATGGATGAGAACTCTGCTGTGTGTTTTACTTCAGAAATGGAGTTAAATCCCACGCTCTGAGTCTTCCTACAAAAAAGAATTCGTTTCAGTTTAGGGCAATCACATTACATCTCAAACGAACTACGTCGTCCACGAAGCTCACACGATTCTCATCTTAACTGACAAGCATTGGATGTTAGAGGACCAGTGCTTTGTATCAGTTTCAGAATCAGAGTTTGACTAGACATGGTCCGTATGTGTAGGAAACACCGTTCTTTTGTTCTCAGCACACTCACGTTTCCTGCTGTCTTAGAGACTCTAGAAAGCAAGAGCGTGCTTGTTGTTCTAAAGCAGAGTGTGATCCATTGATGAGAACTCTTCTGTGTGTTTCACCTCAGAAAAGGAGTTAAATCCAAGGCTCTGAGTCTTCCTAAAAGCAAGAATTCTTTTCAGGTAAGGGCAGTCTCTTTACAGCTCAAACGAACTACATCCTTCACGAAGCTAACAACGTTTCTCATCTTAACTGACAAGCATTGGATGTTACAGGACCAGTGCTTTGTATCAGTTTCAGAAGCAGAGTTGGAGTAGACATGGTCTGTATGTGTAGGAAACACCGTTCTTTTGTTCTCAGCACACTCACGTTTCCTGCTGTCTTAGAAACTCTAGAAAGCAAGAGCATGATTCTTGTTCTAAAGCAGAGTGTGATCAATGGATGAGAACTCTGCTGTGTGTTTCCCTTCAGAAATGGAGTTAAATCCCAGGCTCTGAGTCTTCGTACAAGCAAGACTTCCTTTCCGGAAAGGGCAGTTACTTTTCAGGTCAAGCGAACTACATCTTTCACGAAGCTCACACGTTTCTCATCTTAACTGACAAGCATTGGATGTTACAGGACCAGTGCTTTGTATCAGTTTTGAAAGGAGAGTTGGACTACATATGGTCCATAAGTGTAGGAATCATCGTTCTATTGTTCTCAGCACACTCACGTTTCATGCTGTCTTAGAGCCTCTAGAAAGCAAGAGCGTGCTTCTTACTATAAAGCAGAGTGTGATCAATGGATGAGAACTCTGCTGTGTGTTTTACTTCAGAAATGGAGTTAAATCCCACGCTCTGAGTCTTCCTACAAAAAAGAATTCGTTTCAGTTTAGGGCAATCACATTACATCTCAAACGAACTACGTCGTCCACGAAGCTCACACGATTCTCATCTTAACTGACAAGCATTGGATGTTAGAGGACCAGTGCTTTGTATCAGTTTCAGAATCAGAGTTTGACTAGACATGGTCCGTATGTGTAGGAAACACCGTTCTTTTGTTCTCAGCACACTCACGTTTCCTGCTGTCTTAGAGACTCTAGAAAGCAAGAGCGTGCTTGTTGTTCTAAAGCAGAGTGTGATCCATTGATGAGAACTCTTCTGTGTGTTTCACCTCAGAAAAGGAGTTAAATCCAAGGCTCTGAGTCTTCCTAAAAGCAAGAAATCTTTTCAGGTAAGGGCAGTCTCTTTACAGCTCAAATGAACTACATCCTTCACGAAGCTAACAACGTTTCTCATCTTAACTGACAAGCATTGGATGTTACAGGACCAGTGCTTTGTATCAGATTCAGAAGCAGAGTTGGAGTAGACATGGTCTGTATGTGTAGGAAACACTGTTCTTTTGTTCTCAGCACACTCACGTTTCCTGCTGTCTTAGAGACTCTAGAAAGCAAGAGCATGCTTGTTGTTCTAAAGCAGAGTGTGATCAATGGATGAGAACTCTACTGTGTGTTTCACTTCAAAAAAGGTGTTAAATCTCAAGCTCTGAGTTTTCTTACAAGTAAGACTTCATTTCCGGAAAGGGCAGTTACTTTACATCTCAAAGGAAATACGCCGTTCACGAAGCTCACACGATTCTCATCTTAACTGACAAGCATTGGATGTTAGAGGACCAGTGCTTTGTATCAGTTTCAGAAGCAGAGTTGGACTACATATGGTCCGTATGTGTTGTAAACATCGTTCTTTGGTCTCAGCACACTCACGTTTCATGCTGTCCTAGAGCCTCTAGAAAGCAAAAGCGTGCTTTTTGCTCTAAAGCAGAGTGTGATCAGTGGATGAGAACTCTGCTGTGTGTTTCACTTCAGAAATGGAGTTAAATTCCAGGCTCTGAGTCTTCCTAAAAACAAGACTTCTTTTCAGGTAAGGGCAGGTTCTTTACAGCTCAAATGAATTACATCGTTCACGAAGCTCACACGTTTCTCATCTTAAATGACAAGCATTGGATGTTAGAGGACCTGTGATTTGTTTCAGTTTCAGAAGCAGTGTTTAACTAGACATGGTCCGTATGTGTAGGAAACACCGTTCTTTTGTTCTCTGCACACTCACGTTTCCTGCTGACTTAGTGACTCCAGAAAGCAAGAGCGTGCTTGTTGTTCTAAAGCAGAGTGTGATCCATGGATGAGAACTCTGCTGTGTGTTTCCTTTCAGAAATGGAGTTAAATCACAGGCTCTGAGTCTTCCTAAAGCAAGAATTCTTTTCAGGTAAGGGCAGTTTCTTGACAGCTCAAACAAACTACATCGTTCACAAAGCTCACACTTTTCTCTTCTTAACTCACAAGCATTGGATGTTACAGGACCTGTGGTGTGTTTCAGTTTCAGAAGCAGAGTTGAACTAGATATGTGTAGGAAACACCGTTCTCTTCTTCTGAGCACACTCAGATTTCCTGCTGTATTAGAGAAGCTAGAAAGCAAGAGCGTGCTTCTCACTATAAAGCAGAGTGTGATCCATGGATGAGAACTATGCTGTTTGTTTCCCTTCAGAAATGGAGTTAAATCCCATGCTCTGTGTCTTCCTACAAGCAACACTTCGTTTCAGGTAAGGGCAGTCACTTCTCAGCTCAAAAAAACTACATCGTTCACGAAGCTCACACGTTTCTCATCTTAAATGACAAGCATTGGATGTTAGAGGACCAGTGCTTTGTATCAGTTTCAGAAGCAGAGTTTGATTAGACATGGTCTGTATGTGTAGGAAACATCGTTCTTTTGTTCTCAGCACACTCACGTTTCCTGCTGTCTTAGAGACTCTAGAAAGCAAGAGCATGCTTGTTGTTCTAAAGCAGAGTGTGATCAATGGATGAGAACTCTTCTGTGTGTTTCACTTCAAAAAAGGTGTTAAATCCCAAGCTCTGAGTCTTCCTACAAGGAAGACTTCGTTCCCGGAAAGGGCTGTTACTTTACATCTCAAACGATATACGTCGTTCACAAAGCTCACACGATTCTCATCTTAACTGACAAGCATTGGATGTTAGATGACAAGTGCCTTGTATCAGTTTCAGAAGCAGAGTTTAACTAGATATGGTCCGTATGTGTAGGAAACACCGTTCTTTTGTTCTGAGCACAGTCACGTTTCCTTTTGTATTAGAGACTCTAGAAAGCAAGAGCGTGCTTCTCCTTCTAACGCAGAGTGTGATCCATGGATGAGAACTATGCTGTGTGTTTCACTTCAGAAATGGAGTTAAATCCCAGGCTCTGTGTCTTCCTACAAGCAAGACTTCATTTCAGGTAAGGGCAGTCACTTTTCAGCTCAAACGAACTACGTCGTTCACGAAGCTCACACGTTTCTCATCTTAACTGACAAGCATTGGATGTTACAGGACCAGTGCTTTGTATCAGTTTCAGAAGCAGAGTTGGAGTAGACATGGTCTGTATGTGTAGGAAACACCGTTCTTTTGTTCGCAGCACACTCACGTTTCCTGCTGCCTTAGAAACTCTAGAAAGCAAGAGCATGATTCTTGTTCTAAAGCAGAGTGTGATCAATGGATGAGAACTCTGCTGTGTGTTTCCCTTCAGAAATGGAGTTAAATCCCAGGCTCTGAGTCTTCGTACAAGCAAGACTTCCTTTCCGGAAAGGGCAGTTACTTTTCAGCTCAAGCGAACTACATCTTTCACGAAGCTCACACGTTTCTCATCTTAACTGACAAGCATTGGATGTTACAGGACCAGTGCTTTGTATCAGTTTTGAAAGCAGAGTTGGACTACATATAGTCCTTATGTGTAGGAATCATCGTTCTTTTGTTCTCAGCACACTCACGTTTCATGCTGTCTTAGAGCCTCTAGAAAGCAAGAGCGTGCTTCTTACTATAAAGCAGAGTGTGATCAATGGATGAGAACTCTGCTGTGTGTTTTACTTCAGAAATGGAGTTAAATCCCACGCTCTGAGTCTTCCTACAAAAAAGAATTCGTTTCAGTTTAGGGCAATCACATTACATCTCAAACGAACTACGTCGTCCACGAAGCTCACACGATTCTCATCTTAACTGACAAGCATTGGATGTTAGAGGACCAGTGCTTTGTATCAGTTTCAGAATCAGAGTTTGACTAGACATGGTCCGTATGTGTAGGAAACACCGTTCTTTTGTTCTCAGCACACTCACGTTTCCTGCTGTCTTAGAGACTCTAGAAAGCAAGAGCGTGCTTGTTGTTCTAAAGCAGAGTGTGATCCATTGATGAGAACTCTTCTGTGTGTTTCACCTCAGAAAAGGAGTTAAATCCAAGGCTCTGAGTCTTCCTAAAAGCAAGAATTCTTTTCAGGTAAGGGCAGTCTCTTTACAGCTCAAACGAACTACATCCTTCACGAAGCTAACAACGTTTCTCATCTTAACTGACAAGCATTGGATGTTACAGGACCAGTGCTTTGTATCAGTTTCAGAAGCAGAGTTGGAGTAGACATGGTCTGTATGTGTAGGAAACACCGTTCTTTTGTTCTCAGCACACTCACGTTTCCTGCTGTCTTAGAAACTCTAGAAAGCAAGAGCATGATTCTTGTTCTAAAGCAGAGTGTGATCAATGGATGAGAACTCTGCTGTGTGTTTCCCTTCAGAAATGGAGTTAAATCCCAGGCTCTGAGTCTTCGTACAAGCAAGACTTCCTTTCCGGAAAGGGCAGTTACTTTTCAGGTCAAGCGAACTACATCTTTCACGAAGCTCACACGTTTCTCATCTTAACTGACAAGCATTGGATGTTACAGGACCAGTGCTTTGTATCAGTTTTGAAAGGAGAGTTGGACTACATATGGTCCATAAGTGTAGGAATCATCGTTCTATTGTTCTCAGCACACTCACGTTTCATGCTGTCTTAGAGCCTCTAGAAAGCAAGAGCGTGCTTCTTACTATAAAGCAGAGTGTGATCAATGGATGAGAACTCTGCTGTGTGTTTTACTTCAGAAATGGAGTTAAATCCCACGCTCTGAGTCTTCCTACAAAAAAGAATTCGTTTCAGTTTAGGGCAATCACATTACATCTCAAACGAACTACGTCGTCCACGAAGCTCACACGATTCTCATCTTAACTGACAAGCATTGGATGTTAGAGGACCAGTGCTTTGTATCAGTTTCAGAATCAGAGTTTGACTAGACATGGTCCGTATGTGTAGGAAACACCGTTCTTTTGTTCTCAGCACACTCACGTTTCCTGCTGTCTTAGAGACTCTAGAAAGCAAGAGCGTGCTTGTTGTTCTAAAGCAGAGTGTGATCCATTGATGAGAACTCTTCTGTGTGTTTCACCTCAGAAAAGGAGTTAAATCCAAGGCTCTGAGTCTTCCTAAAAGCAAGAAATCTTTTCAGGTAAGGGCAGTCTCTTTACAGCTCAAACGAACTACATCCTTCACGAAGCTAACAACGTTTCTCATCTTAACTGACAAGCATTGGATGTTACAGGACCAGTGCTTTGTATCAGATTCAGAAGCAGAGTTGGAGTAGACATGGTCTGTATGTGTAGGAAACACTGTTCTTTTGTTCTCAGCACACTCACGTTTCCTGCTGTCTTAGAGACTCTAGAAAGCAAGAGCATGCTTGTTGTTCTAAAGCAGAGTGTGATCAATGGATGAGAACTCTACTGTGTGTTTCACTTCAAAAAAGGTGTTAAATCTCAAGCTCTGAGTTTTCTTACAAGTAAGACTTCATTTCCGGAAAGGGCAGTTACTTTACATCTCAAAGGAAATACGCCGTTCACGAAGCTCACACGATTCTCATCTTAACTGACAAGCATTGGATGTTAGAGGACCAGTGCTTTGTATCAGTTTCAGAAGCAGAGTTGGACTACATATGGTCCGTATGTGTTGTAAACATCGTTCTTTGGTCTCAGCACACTCACGTTTCATGCTGTCCTAGAGCCTCTAGAAAGCAAAAGCGTGCTTTTTGCTCTAAAGCAGAGTGTGATCAGTGGATGAGAACTCTGCTGTGTGTTTCACTTCAGAAATGGAGTTAAATTCCAGGCTCTGAGTCTTCCTAAAAACAAGACTTCTTTTCAGGTAAGGGCAGGTTCTTTACAGCTCAAATGAATTACATCGTTCACGAAGCTCACACGTTTCTCATCTTAAATGACAAGCATTGGATGTTAGAGGACCTGTGATTTGTTTCAGTTTCAGAAGCAGTGTTTAACTAGACATGGTCCGTATGTGTAGGAAACACCGTTCTTTTGTTCTCTGCACACTCACGTTTCCTGCTGACTTAGTGACTCCAGAAAGCAAGAGCGTGCTTGTTGTTCTAAAGCAGAGTGTGATCCATGGATGAGAACTCTGCTGTGTGTTTCCTTTCAGAAATGGAGTTAAATCACAGGCTCTGAGTCTTCCTAAAGCAAGAATTCTTTTCAGGTAAGGGCAGTTTCTTGACAGCTCAAACAAACTACATCGTTCACAAAGCTCACACTTTTCTCTTCTTAACTCACAAGCATTGGATGTTACAGGACCTGTGGTGTGTTTCAGTTTCAGAAGCAGAGTTGAACTAGATATGTGTAGGAAACACCGTTCTCTTCTTCTGAGCACACTCAGATTTCCTGCTGTATTAGAGAAGCTAGAAAGCAAGAGCGTGCTTCTCACTATAAAGCAGAGTGTGATCCATGGATGAGAACTATGCTGTTTGTTTCCCTTCAGAAATGGAGTTAAATCCCAGGCTCTGTGTCTTCCTACAAGCAACACTTCGTTTCAGGTAAGGGCAGTCACTTCTCAGCTCAAAAAAACTACATCGTTCACGAAGCTCACACGTTTCTCATCTTAAATGACAAGCATTGGATGTTAGAGGACCAGTGCTTTGTATCAGTTTCAGAAGCAGAGTTTGATTAGACATGGTCTGTATGTGTAGGAAACATCGTTCTTTTGTTCTCAGCACACTCACGTTTCCTGCTGTCTTAGAGACTCTAGAAAGCAAGAGCATGCTTGTTGTTCTAAAGCAGAGTGTGATCAATGGATGAGAACTCTTCTGTGTGTTTCACTTCAAAAAAGGTGTTAAATCCCAAGCTCTGAGTCTTCCTACAAGGAAGACTTCGTTCCCGGAAAGGGCTGTTACTTTACATCTCAAACGATATACGTCGTTCACAAAGCTCACACGATTCTCATCTTAACTGACAAGCATTGGATGTTAGATGACAAGTGCCTTGTATCAGTTTCAGAAGCAGAGTTTAACTAGATATGGTCCGTATGTGTAGGAAACACCGTTCTTTTGTTCTGAGCACAGTCACGTTTCCTTTTGTATTAGAGACTCTAGAAAGCAAGAGCGTGCTTCTCCTTCTAACGCAGAGTGTGATCCATGGATGAGAACTATGCTGTGTGTTTCACTTCAGAAATGGAGTTAAATCCCAGGCTCTGTGTCTTCCTACAAGCAAGACTTCATTTCAGGTAAGGGCAGTCACTTTTCAGCTCAAACGAACTACGTCGTTCACGAAGCTCACACGTTTCTCATCTTAACTGACAAGCATTGGATGTTACAGGACCAGTGCTTTGTATCAGTTTCAGAAGCAGAGTTGGAGTAGACATGGTCTGTATGTGTAGGAAACACCGTTCTTTTGTTCTCAGCACACTCACGTTTCCTGCTGCCTTAGAAACTCTAGAAAGCAAGAGCATTATTCTTGTTCTAAAGCAGAGTGTGATCAATGGATGAGAACTCTGCTGTGTGTTTCCCTTCAGAAATGGAGTTAAATCCCAGGCTCTGAGTCTTCGTACAAGCAAGACTTCCTTTCCGGAAAGGGCAGTTACTTTTCAGCTCAAGCGAACTACATCTTTCACGAAGCTCACACGTTTCTCATCTTAACTGACAAGCATTGGATGTGACAGGACCAGTGCTTTGTATCAGTTTTGAAAGCAGAGTTGGACTACATATAGTCCTTATGTGTAGGAATCATCGTTCTTTTGTTCTCAGCACACTCACGTTTCATGCTGTCTTAGAGCCTCTAGAAAGCAAGAGCGTGCTTCTTACTATAAAGCAGAGTGTGATCAATGGATGAGAACTCTGCTGTGTGTTTTACTTCAGAAATGGAGTTAAATCCCACGCTCTGAGTCTTCCTACAAAAAAGAATTCGTTTCAGTTTAGGGCAATCACATTACATCTCAAACGAACTACGTCGTCCACGAAGCTCACACGATTCTCATCTTAACTGACAAGCATTGGATGTTAGAGGACCAGTGCTTTGTATCAGTTTCAGAATCAGAGTTTGACTAGACATGGTCCGTATGTGTAGGAAACACCGTTCTTTTGTTCTCAGCACACTCACGTTTCCTGCTGTCTTAGAGACTCTAGAAAGCAAGAGCGTGCTTGTTGTTCTAAAGCAGAGTGTGATCCATTGATGAGAACTCTTCTGTGTGTTTCACCTCAGAAAAGGAGTTAAATCCAAGGCTCTGAGTCTTCCTAAAAGCAAGAATTCTTTTCAGGTAAGGGCAGTCTCTTTACAGCTCAAACGAACTACATCCTTCACGAAGCTAACAACGTTTCTCATCTTAACTGACAAGCATTGGATGTTACAGGACCAGTGCTTTGTATCAGATTCAGAAGCAGAGTTGGAGTAGACATGGTCTGTATGTGTAGGAAACACCGTTCTTTTGTTTTCAGCACACTCCCGTTTCCTGCTTTCTTAGTGACTCTAGAAAGCAGGAGCATGATTCTTGTTCTAAAGCAGAGTGTGATCAATGGATGAGAACTCTGCTGTGTGTTTCCTTTCAGAAATGGAGTTAAATCACAGGCTCTGAGTCTTCCTAAAGCAAGAATTCTTTTCAGGTAAGGGCAGTTTCTTGACAGCTCAAACGAACTACATCGTTCACAAAGCTCACTCTTTTCTCTTCTTAACTCACAATCATTGGAGGTTACAGGACCTGTGGTGTGTTTCAGTTTCAGAAGCAGAGTTGAACTAGATATGGTCCGTATGTGTAGGAAACACCGTTCTTTTGTTCTGAGCACAGTCACGTTTCCTTTTGTATTAGAGACTCTAGAAAGCAAGAGCGTGCTTCTCGTTCTAACGCAGAGTGTGATCAATGGATGAGAATTCTGCTGTGTGTTTCACTTCAGAAATGGAGTTAAATCCCAAGCTCTGAGTCTTCCTACAAGGAAGACTTGGTTTCCGGAAAGGGCCGTTACTTTACATCTCAAACGAAATACATCGTTCACGAAGGTCACACGATTCTCATCTTTACTGACAAGCATTGGATGTTAGAGGACCAGTGCTTTGTATCAGTTTCAGAAGCAGAGTTTGACTAGACATGGTCTGTATGTGTAGGAAACACCGTTCTTTTGTTCTCAGCACACTCACGTTTCCTGCTGTCTTAGAGACTCTAGAAAGCAAGAGCATGCTTGTTGTTCTAAAGCAGAGTGTGATCAATGGATGAGAACTCTTCTGTGTGTTTCACTTCAAAAAAGGTGTTAAATCCCAAGCTCTGAGTCTTCCTACAAGGAAGACTTCGTTCCCGGAAAGGGCAGTTACTTTACATCTCAAACGATATACGTCGTTCACAAAGTTCACACGATTCTCATCTTAACTGACAAGCATTGGATGTTAGATGACCAGTGCCTTGTATCAGTTTCAGAAGCAGAGTTTAACTAGATATGGTCCGTATGTGTAGGAAACACCGTTCTTTTGTTCTGAGCACAGTCACGTTTCCTTTTGTATTAGAGACTCTAGAAAGCAAGAGCGTGCTTCTCCTTCTAACGCAGAGTGTGATCCATGGATGAGAACTATGCTGTGTGTTTCACTTCAGAAATGGAGTTAAATCCCAGGCTCTGTGTCTTCCTACAAGCAAGACTTCATTTCAGGTAAGGGCAGTCACTTTTCAGCTCAAACGAACTACGTCGTTCACGAAGCTCACACGTTTCTCATCTTAACTGACAAGCATTGGATGTTACAGGACCAGTGCTTTGTATCAGTTTCAGAAGCAGAGTTGGAGTAGACATGGTCTGTATGTGTAGGAAACACCGTTCTTTTGTTCTCAGCACACTCACGTTTCCTGCTGTCTTAGAAACTCTAGAAAGCAAGAGCATGATTCTTGTTCTAAAGCAGAGTGTGATCAATGGATGAGAACTCTGCTGTGTGTTTCCCTTCAGAAATGGAGTTAAATCCCAGGCTCTGAGTCTTCGTACAAGCAAGACTTCCTTTCCGGAAAGGGCAGTTACTTTTCAGGTCAAGCGAACTACATCTTTCACGAAGCTCACACGTTTCTCATCTTAACTGACAAGCATTGGATGTTACAGGACCAGTGCTTTGTATCAGTTTTGAAAGGAGAGTTGGACTACATATGGTCCATAAGTGTAGGAATCATCGTTCTATTGTTCTCAGCACACTCACGTTTCATGCTGTCTTAGAGCCTCTAGAAAGCAAGAGCGTGCTTCTTACTATAAAGCAGAGTGTGATCAATGGATGAGAACTCTGCTGTGTGTTTTACTTCAGAAATGGAGTTAAATCCCACGCTCTGAGTCTTCCTACAAAAAAGAATTCGTTTCAGTTTAGGGCAATCACATTACATCTCAAACGAACTACGTCGTCCACGAAGCTCACACGATTCTCATCTTAACTGACAAGCATTGGATGTTAGAGGACCAGTGCTTTGTATCAGTTTCAGAATCAGAGTTTGACTAGACATGGTCCGTATGTGTAGGAAACACCGTTCTTTTGTTCTCAGCACACTCACGTTTCCTGCTGTCTTAGAGACTCTAGAAAGCAAGAGCGTGCTTGTTGTTCTAAAGCAGAGTGTGATCCATTGATGAGAACTCTTCTGTGTGTTTCACCTCAGAAAAGGAGTTAAATCCAAGGCTCTGAGTGTTCCTAAAAGCAAGAAATCTTTTCAGGTAAGGGCAGTCTCTTTACAGCTCAAACGAACTACATCCTTCACGAAGCTAACAACGTTTCTCATCTTAACTGACAAGCATTGGATGTTACAGGACCAGTGCTTTGTATCAGATTCAGAAGCAGAGTTGGAGTAGACATGGTCTGTATGTGTAGGAAACACTGTTCTTTTGTTCTCAGCACACTCACGTTTCCTGCTGTCTTAGAGACTCTAGAAAGCAAGAGCATGCTTGTTGTTCTAAAGCAGAGTGTGATCAATGGATGAGAACTCTACTGTGTGTTTCACTTCAAAAAAGGTGTTAAATCTCAAGCTCTGAATTTTCTTACAAGTAAGACTTCATTTCCGGAAAGGGCAGTTACTTTACATCTCAAAGGAAATACGCTGTTCACGAAGCTCACACGATTCTCATCTTAACTGACAAGCATTGGATGTTAGAGGACCAGTGCTTTGTATCAGTTTCAGAAGCAGAGTTGGACTACATATGGTCCGTATGTGTTGTAAACATCGTTCTTTGGTCTCAGCACACTCACGTTTCATGCTGTCCTAGAGCCTCTAGAAAGCAAAAGCGTGCTTTTTGCTCTAAAGCAGAGTGTGATCAGTGGATGAGAACTCTGCTGTGTGTTTCACTTCAGAAATGGAGTTAAATTCCAGGCTCTGAGTCTTCCTAAAAACAAGACTTCTTTTCAGGTAAGGGCAGGTTCTTTACAGCTCAAATGAATTACATCGTTCACGAAGCTCACACGTTTCTCATCTTAAATGACAAGCATTGGATGTTAGAGGACCTGTGATTTGTTTCAGTTTCAGAAGCAGTGTTTAACTAGACATGGTCCGTATGTGTAGGAAACACCGTTCTTTTGTTCTCTGCACACTCACGTTTCCTGCTGACTTAGTGACTCCAGAAAGCAAGAGCGTGCTTGTTGTTCTAAAGCAGAGTGTGATCCATGGATGAGAACTCTGCTGTGTGTTTCCTTTCAGAAATGGAGTTAAATCACAGGCTCTGAGTCTTCCTAAAGCAAGAATTCTTTTCAGGTAAGGGCAGTTTCTTGACAGCTCAAACGAACTACATTGTTCACAAAGCTCACACTTTTCTCTTCTTAACTCACAAGCATTGGAGGTTACAGGACCTGTGGTGTGTTTCAGTTTCAGAAGCAGAGTTGAACTAGATATGTGTAGGAAACACCGTTCTTTTGTTCTGAGCACAGTCACGTTTCCTTTTGTATTAGAGACTCTAGAAAGCAAGAGCGTGCGTCTCCTTCTAACGCAGAGTGTGATCCATGGATGAGAACTATGCTGTGTGTTTCACTTCAGAAATGGAGTTAAATCCCAGGCTCTGTGTCTTCCTACAAGCAAGACTTCATTTCAGGTAAGGGCAGTCACTTTTCAGCTCAAACGAACTACGTCGTTCATGAAGCTCACACGTTTCTCATCTTAACTGACAAGCATTGGATGTTACAGGACCAGTGCTTTGTATCAGTTTCAGAAGCAGAGTTGGAGTAGACATGGTCTGTATGTGTAGGAAACACCGTTCTTTTGTTCTCAGCACACTCACGTTTCCTGCTGCCTTAGAAACTCTAGAAAGCAAGAGCATGATTCTTGTTCTAAAGCAGAGTGTGATCAATGGATGAGAACTCTGCTGTGTGTTTCCCTTCAGAAATGGAGTTAAATCCCAGGCTCTGAGTCTTCGTACAAGCAAGACTTCCTTTCCGGAAAGGGCAGTTACTTTTCAGCTCAAGCGAACTACATCTTTCACGAAGCTCACACGTTTCTCATCTTAACTGACAAGCATTGGATGTTACAGGACCAGTGCTTTGTATCAGTTTTGAAAGCAGAGTTGGACTACATATAGTCCTTATGTGTAGGAATCATCGTTCTTTTGTTCTCAGCACACTCACGTTTCATGCTGTCTTAGAGCCTCTAGAAAGCAAGAGCGTGCTTCTTACTATAAAGCAGAGTGTGATCAATGGATGAGAACTCTGCTGTGTGTTTTACTTCAGAAATGGAGTTAAATCCCACGCTCTGAGTCTTCCTACAAAAAAGAATTCGTTTCAGTTTAGGGCAATCACATTACATCTCAAACGAACTACGTCGTCCACGAAGCTCACACGATTCTCATCTTAACTGACAAGCATTGGATGTTAGAGGACCAGTGCTTTGTATCAGTTTCAGAATCAGAGTTTGACTAGACATGGTCCATATGTGTAGGAAACACCGTTCTTTTGTTCTCAGCACACTCACGTTTCCTGCTGTCTTAGAGACTCTAGAAAGCAAGAGCGTGCTTGTTGTTCTAAAGCAGAGTGTGATCCATTGATGAGAACTCTTCTGTGTGTTTCACCTCAGAAAAGGAGTTAAATCCAAGGCTCTGAGTCTTCCTAAAAGCAAGAATTCTTTTCAGGTAAGGGCAGTCTCTTTACAGCTCAAACGAACTACATCCTTCACGAAGCTAACAACGTTTCTCATCTTAACTGACAAGCATTGGATGTTACAGGACCAGTGCTTTGTATCAGATTCAGAAGCAGAGTTGGAGTAGACATGGTCTGTACGTGTAGGAAACACCGTTCTTTTGTTTTCAGCACACTCACGTTTCCTGCTTTCTTAGTGACTCTAGAAAGCAGGAGCATGATTCTTGTTCTAAAGCAGAGTGTGATCAATGGATGAGAACTCTGCTGTGTGTTTCCTTTCAGAAATGGAGTTAAATCACAGGCTCTGAGTCTTCCTAAAGCAAGAATTCTTTTCAGGTAAGGGCAGTTTCTTGACAGCTCAAACGAACTACATCGTTCACAAAGCTCACACTTTTCTCTTCTTAACTCACAAGCATTGGAGGTTACAGGACCTGTGGTGTGTTTCAGTTTCAGAAGCAGAGTTGAACTAGATATGGTCCATATGTGTAGGAAACACCGTTCTCTTCTTCTGAGCACACTCAGATTTCCTGCTGTATTAGAGAAGCTAGAAAGCAAGAGCGTGCTTCTCACTATAAAGCAGAGTGTGATCCATGGATGAGAACTATGCTGTTTCTTTCCCTTCAGAAATGGAGTTAAATCCCAGGCTCTGTGTCTTCCTACAAGCAACACTACGTTTCAGGTAAGGGCAGTCACTTCTCAGCTCAAAAAAACTACATCGTTCACGAAGCTCACACGTTTCTCATCTTAAATGACAAGCATTGGATGTTAGAGGACCAGTGCTTTGTATCAGTTTCAGAAGCAGAGTTGGACTACATATGTTCCGTATGTGTAGGAAACATCGTTCTTTTGTTCTCAGCACACTCACGTTTCATGCTGTCTTAGAGCCTCTAGAAAGCAAGAGCGAGCTTCTTGCTCTAAAGCAGAGTGTGGTCAATGGATGAGAACTCTGCTGTGTGTTTTACTTCAGAAATGTAGTTAAAACCCAGGCTCTGTGTCTTCCTACAAGCAAGACATCCTTTCAGGTAAGGGCAGTTTCTTTACAGTTCAAACGTACTACATCGTTCACGAAACTCACATGTTTCTCATCATAACTGACAAGCATTGGATGTTAGAGGACCAGTGCTTTGTATCACTTTCAGAAGCAGAGTTGGACTACATATGGTCCGTATGTGTAGGAAACATTGTTCTTTTGTTCTCAGCACACTCACGTTTCATGCTGTCCTAGAGCCTCTAGAAAGCAAGAGTGTGCTTCTTGCTCTAAAGCAGAGTGTGATCCATGGATGAGAACTATGCTGTGTGTTTCACTTCAGAAATGGAGTTAAATCCCAGGCTCTGTGTCTTCCTACAAGCAAGACTTCGTTTCAGCTAAGGGCAGTCACTTTTCAGCTCAAACGAACTATGTCGTTCACGAAGCTCCCACGTTTCTCATCTTAACTGACAAGCATTGGATGTTACAGGACCAGTGCTTTGTATCAGTTTCAGAAGCAGAGTTGGACTAGACATGGTCTGTATGCGTAAGAAACACCGTTCTTTTGTTCTCAGCACACTCACGTTTCCTGCTGTCTTAGAGACTCTAGAAAGCAAGAGCGTGCTAGTTGTTCTAAAGCAGAGTGTGATCAATGGATGAGAACTCTTCTGTGTGTTTCACCTCAGAAAAGGAGTTAAATCCCAAGCTCTGAGTCTTCGTACAAGGAAGACTTCATTTCCGGAAAGGGCAGTTACTTTACATCTCAAACGAAATACATCGTTCACGAAGCTCACACGATTCCATCTTAAATGACAAGTATTGGATGTTAGAGGACCTTTGCTGTGTATGAATTTCAGAAAGAGAGTTGAACTAGATATGGTCCGTATGTTTAGGAAACACTGTTGTTTTGTTCTGAGCACACTCAGATTTCCTGCTGTATTAGAGACACAGGAAAGCAAGAGCGTGCTTCTCGCTCTAAATCAGAGTGTGATCCATGGATGAGAACTATGCTGTGTGTTTCACTTCAGAAATGGAATTAAAACCCAGGCTCTGTGTCTTCCTACAAGCAAGACTTCGTTTCAGGTAAGAGCAGTCACTTTTCAGCTCAAACGATCTACATCGTTCACGAAGCTCACACGTTTCTCATCTTAAATGACAAGCATTGGATGTTAGAGGACCAGTGCTTTGTATCAGTTTCGAAAGCAGATTTGGACTACATATGGTCCTTATGTGTATAAACACCGTTCATTTGTTCTCAGCACACTCACGTTTCCTGCTGTCTTACAGACTCTAGAAAGCAAGAGCATGATTCTTGTTCTAAAGCAGAGTGTGATCAATGGATGAGAACTCTTCTGTGTGTTTCCCTTCAGAAATGGAGTTAAATCCCAGGCTCTGAGTCTTCGTACAAGCAAGACTTCGTTTCCGGAAAGGGCAGTTACTTTTCAGCTCAAGCGAACTACATCTTTCACGAAGCTCACACGTTTGTCATCTTAACTGACAAGCATTGGATGTTACAGGACCAGTGCTTTGTATCAGTTTTGAAAGCAGAGTTGGACTACATATGGTCCTTATGAGTAGGAAACATCGTTCTTGTGTTCTCAGCACACCCACGTTTCATGCTGTCTTAGAGCCTCTGGAAAGCAAGAGCGTGCTTCTTACTATAAAGCAGAGTGTGATCAATGGATGAGAACACTGCTGTGTGTTTTACTTCAGAAATGGAGTTAAATCCCACGCTCTGAGTCTTCCTACAAAAAAGACTTCGTTTCAGGTTAGGGCAATCACTTTACATCTCAAACGAACTACGTCGTCCACGAAGCTCACACGATTCTCATCTTAACAGACAAGCATTGGATGTTAGAGGACCTGTGGTTTGTTTCAGTTTCAGAAGCAGAGTATAACTAGATATGGTCCGTATGTGTAGGAAACACCGTTCTATTGTTCTCAGCACACTCACGTTTCCTGCTGTCTTAGAGACTCTAGAAAGCAAGAGCGTGCTTGTTGTTCTAAAGCAGAGTGTGATCCATGGATGAGAACTCTTCTGTGTGTTTCACCTCAGAAAAGGAGTTAAATCCAAGGCTCTGAGTCTTCCTAAAAGCAAGAATTCTTTTCAGGTAAGGGCAGTCTCTTTACAGCTCAAACGAACTACATCGTTCACGAAGCTCACACGTTTCTCATCTTAACTGACAAGCATTGGATGTTACAGGACCAGTGCTTTGTATCAGATTCAGAGGCAGAGTTGGAGTAGACATGGTCTGTATGTGTAGGAAACACCGTTCTTTTGTTCTCAGCACACTCACGTTTCCTGCTGTCTTAGAGACTCTAGAAAGCAAGAGCATGCTTCTTGTTCTAAAGCAGAGTGTGATCAATGGATGAGAACTCTTCTGTGTGTTTCACTTCAAAAAAGGTGTTAAATCCCAAGCTCTGAGTCTTCTTACAAGTAAGGCTTCATTTCCGGAAAGGGCAGTTACTTTACATCTCAAACGAAATACGTCGTTCACGAAGCTCACACGATTCTCATCTTAACTGACAAGCATTGGATGTTAGAGGACCAGTGCTTTGTATCAGTTTCAGAAGCAGAGTTGGACTACATATGGTCCGTATGTGTTGTAAACATCGTTCTTTGGTCTCAGCACACTCACGTTTCATGCTGTCCTAGAGCCTCTAGAAAGCAAAAGCGTGCTTTTTGCTCTAAAGCAGAGTGTGATCAGTGGATGAGAACTCTGCTGTGTGTTTCACTTCAGAAATGGAGTTAAATTCCAGGCTCTGAGTCTTCCTAAAAACAAGACTTCTTTTCAGGTAAGGGCAGGTTCTTTACAGCTCAAATGAATTACATCGTTCACGAAGCTCACACGTTTCTCATCTTAAATGACAAGCATTGGATGTTAGAGGACCTGTGATTTGTTTCAGTTTGAGAAGCAGTGTTTAACTAAACATGGTCTGTATGTGTAGGAAACACCGTTCTCTTCTTCTGAGCACACTCAGATTTCCTGCTTTATTAGAGAAGCTAGAAAGCAAGAGCGTGCTTCTCACTCTAAAGCAGAGTGTGATCCATGGATGAGAACTATGTTGTTTGTTTCCCTTCAGAAATGGAGTTAAATCCCAGGCTCTGTGTCTTCCTACAAGAAACACTTCGTTTCAGGTAAGGGCAGTCACTTCTAAGCTCAAAGAAACTACATCGTTCACGAAGCTCACATGTTTCTCATCTTAAATGACAAGCATTGAATGTTACAGGACCAGTGCTTTGTATCAGTTTCAGAAGCAGAGTTGGACTACATATGGTCCGTATGTGTAGGAAACATCGTTCTTTTGTTCTCAGCACACTCACGTTTCATGCTGTCTTAGAGCCTCTAGAAAGCAAGAGCGTGCTTCTTGCTCTAAAGCAGAGTGTGGTCAATGGATGAGAACTATGCTGTGTGTTTCACTTCAGAAATGGAGTTAAATCCCAGGCTCTGTGTCTTCCTACAAGCAAGACTTCGTTTCAGCTAAGGGCAGTCACTTTTCAGCTCAAACGAACTATGTCGTTCACGAAGCTCCCACGTTTCTCATCTTAACTGACAAGCATTGGATGTTACAGGACCAGTGCTTTGTATCAGTTTCAGAAGCAGAGTTGGACTAGACATGGTCTGTATGCGTAGGAAACACCGTTCTTTGGTTCTCAGCACACTCGCGTTTCCTGCTGTCTTAGAGACTCTAGAAAGCAAGAGCATGCTTGTTGTTCTAAAGCAGAGTGTGATCAATGGATGAGAACTCTTCCGTGTGTTTCACCTCAGAAAAGGAGTTAAATCCCAAGCTCTGAGTCTTCGTACAAGGAAGACTTCATTTCCGGAAAGGGCAGTTACTTTACATCTCAAACGAAATATATCGTTCCCGAAGCTCACACGATTCCATCTTAACTGACAAGTATTGGATGTTAGAGGACCTTTGCTTTTTCTGAATTTCAGAAACAGAGTTGAACTAGATATGGTCTGTATGTTTAGGAAACACTGTTGTTTTGTTCTGAGCACACTCAGATTTCCTGCTGTATTAGAGACACAGGAAAGCAAGAGCGTGCTTCTCGCTCTAAAGCAGAGTGTGATCCATGGATGAGAACTATGCTGTGTGTTTCACTTCAGAAATGGAGTTAAATCCCAGGCTCTGTGTCTTCCTACAAGCAAGACTTCGTTTCAGGTAAGGGCAGTCACTTTTCAGCTCAAACGATCTACATCGTTCACGAAGCTCACACGTTTCTCATCTTAAATGACAAGCATTGGATGTTAGAGGACCAGTGCTTTGTATCAGTTTCGAAAGCAGATTTGGACTACATATGGTCCTTATGTGTAGGAAACACCGTTCATTTGTTCTCAGCACACTCACGTTTCCGGCTGTCTTAGAGACTCTAGAAAGCAAGAGCATGATTCTTGTTCTAAAGCAGAGTGTGATCAATGGATGAGAACTCTTCTGTGTGTTTCCCTTCAGAAATGGAGTTAAATCCCAGGCTCTGAGTCCTCCTAAAGCAAGAACTCTTTTCAGGTAAGGGCAGTTTCTTTACAGCTCAAACGAACTACATCGTTCATGAAGCTCACACATTTCTCATCTTAACTGACAAGCATTGGATGTTAGAGGACCTGTGGTTTGTTTCAGTTTCAGAAGCAGAGTTTGACTGGACATGGTCCGTATGTGTAGGAAACACGGTTCTTTTGTTCTCAGCACACTCACGTTTCCTGCTGTCCTCGAGACTCTAGAAAGCAAGAGCATGCTTGTTGTCCTAAAGCAGAGTGTGATCAATGGATGAGAACTCTTCTGTGTGTTTCACTTCAGAAAAGGAATTAAGTGCCAGGCTCTGAGTCTTCCTAAAAGCAAGAATTCTTTTCAGATAAGGGCGGTTTCTTTACAGCTCAAACGATTAACATTGTTCATGAATTTCACACGTTTCTCATCTTAACTGACAAGCATTGGATGTTAGAGGACCTGTGGTTTGTTTCAGTATCAGAAGCAGAGTTGTACTAGATATGGTCTTATGTGTAGGAAACACCGTTCTTTTGTTCTCAGCACACTAACGTTTCCTGCTGTCTTAGAGACTCTAGAAAGCAAGAGCATGATTCTTGTTCTAAAGCAGAGTGTGATCAATGGATGAGAACTCTGCTGTGTGTTTCCCTTCAGAAATCGAGTTAAATCCCAGGCTCTGAGTCTTCCTAAAGCAAGAATTCTTTTCAGGTAAGGGCAGTCACTTTTCTGCTCAAACGAACTACGTCGTTCACGAAGCTCACACGTTTCTCATCTTAACTGACAAGCATTGGATGTTACAGGACCAGTACTTTGTATCAGTTTCAGAAGCAGAGTTGGAGTAGACATGGTCTGTATGTGTAGGAAACACCGTTCTTTTGTTCTCAGCACACTCACGTTTTCTGCTGTCTTAGAAACTCTAGAAAGCAAGAGCATGATTCTTGTTCTAAAGCAGAATGTGATCAATGGATGAGAACTCTGCTGTGTGTTTCCCTTCAGAAATGGAGTTAAATCCCAGGCTCTGAGTCTTCGTACAAGCAAGACTTCGTTTCCGGAAAGGGCAGTTACTTTTCAGGTCAAGCGAACTACATCTTTCACGAAGCTCACACGTTTCTCATCTTAACTGACAAGCATTGGATGTTACAGGACCAGTGCTTTGTATCAGTTTTGAAAGCAGAGTTGGACTACATATTGTCCTTATGTGTAGGAAACATCGTTCTCTTGTTCTCAGCACACTCACGTTTCATGTTTCATGTTGTCTTAGAGCCTCTGGAAAGCAAGAGCGTGCTTCTTACTATAAAGCAGAGTGTGATCAATGGATGAGAACTCTGCTGTGTGTTTTACTTCAGAAATGGAGTTAAATCCCACGCTCTGAGTCTTCCTACAAAAAAGACTTCGTTTCAGGTTAGGGCAATCACTTTACATCTCAAACGAACTACGTCGTCCACGAAGCTCACACGATTCTCATCTTAACTGACAAGCATTGGATGTTAGAGGACCTGTGGTTTGTTTCAGTTTCAGAAGCAGAGTATAACTAGATATGGTCTGTATGTGTAGGAAACACCGTTCTTTTGTTCTTAGCACAGTCACGTTTCCTTTTGTATTAGAGACTCTAGAAATAAGAGCGTGCTTCTCATTCTAACGCAGAGTGTGATCAATGGATGAGAACTCTGCTGTGTGTTTCACTTCAGAAATGGAGTTAAAACCCAAGCTCTGAGTCTTCCTACAAGGAAGACTTCGTTTCCGGAAAGGGCAGTTACTTTACATCTCAAACGAAATACGTCGTTCACGAAGCTCACACGATTCTCATCTTAACTGACAAGCATTGGATGTTAGAGGACCAGTGCTTTGTATCAGTTTCAGAAGCAGAGTTGGACTACATATGGTCCGTATGTGTTGTAAACATCGTTCTTTGGTCTCAGCACACTCACGTTTCATGCTGTCCTAGAGCCTCTAGAAAGCAAAAGCGTGCTTTTTGCTCTAAAGCAGAGTGTGATCAGTGGATGAGAACTCTGCTGTGTGTTTCACTTCAGAAATGGAGTTAAATTCCAGGCTCTGAGTCTTCCTAAAAACAAGACTTCTTTTCAGGTAAGGGCAGGTTCTTTACAGCTCAAATGAATTACATCGTTCACGAAGCTCACACGTTTCTCATCTTAAATGACAAGCATTGGATGTTAGAGGACCTGTGATTTGTTTCAGTTTGAGAAGCAGTGTTTAACTAAACATGGTCTGTATGTGTAGGAAACACCGTTCTCTTCTTCTGAGCACACTCAGATTTCCTGCTTTATTAGAGAAGCTAGAAAGCAAGAGCGTGCTTCTCACTCTAAAGCAGAGTGTGATCCATGGATGAGAACTATGTTGTTTGTTTCCCTTCAGAAATGGAGTTAAATCCCAGGCTCTGTGTCTTCCTACAAGAAACACTTCGTTTCAGGTAAGGGCAGTCACTTCTAAGCTCAAAGAAACTACATCGTTCACGAAGCTCACATATTTCTCATCTTAAATGACAAACATTGAATGTTACAGGACCAGTGCTTTGTATCAGTTTCAGAAGCAGAGTTGGACTACATATGGTCCGTATGTGTAGGAAACATCGTTCTTTTGTTCTCAGCACACTCACGTTTCATGCTGTCTTAGAGCCTCTAGAAAGCAAGAGCGTGCTTCTTGCTCTAAAGCAGAGTGTGGTCAATGGATGAGAACTATGCTGTGTGTTTCACTTCAGAAATGGAGTTAAATCCCAGGCTCTGTGTCTTCCTACAAGCAAGACTTCGTTTCAGCTAAGGGCAGTCACTTTTCAGCTCAAACGAACTATGTCGTTCACGAAGCTCCCACGTTTCTCATCTTAACTGACAAGCATTGGATGTTACAGGACCAGTGCTTTGTATCAGTTTCAGAAGCAGAGTTGGACTAGACATGGTCTGTATGCGTAGGAAACACCGTTCTTTGGTTCTCAGCACACTCGCGTTTCCTGCTGTCTTAGAGAATCTAGAAAGCAAGAGCATGCTTGTTGTTCTAAAGCAGAGTGTGATCAATGGATGAGAACTCTTCCGTGTGTTTCACCTCAGAAAAGGAGTTAAATCCCAAGCTCTGAGTCTTCGTACAAGGAAGACTTCATTTCCGGAAAGGGCAGTTACTTTACATCTCAAACGAAATATATCGTTCCCGAAGCTCACACGATTCCATCTTAACTGACAAGTATTGGATGTTAGAGGACCTTTGCTTTTTCTGAATTTCAGAAACAGAGTTGAACTAGATATGGTCTGTATGTTTAGGAAACACTGTTGTTTTGTTCTGAGCACACTCAGATTTCCTGCTGTATTAGAGACACAGGAAAGCAAGAGCGTGCTTCTCGCTCTAAAGCAGAGTGTGATCCATGGATGAGAACTATGCTGTGTGTTTCACTTCAGAAATGGAGTTAAATCCCAGGCTCTGTGTCTTCCTACAAGCAAGACTTCGTTTCAGGTAAGGGCAGTCACTTTTCAGCTCAAACGATCTACATCGTTCACGAAGCTCACACGTTTCTCATCTTAAATGACAAGCATTGGATGTTAGAGGACCAGTGCTTTGTATCAGTTTCGAAAGCAGATTTGGACTACATATGGTCCTTATGTGTAGGAAACACCGTTCATTTGTTCTCAGCACACTCACGTTTCCTGCTGTCTTAGAGACTCTAGAAAGCAAGAGCATGATTCTTGTTCTAAAGCAGAGTGTGATCAATGGATGAGAACTCTTCTGTGTGTTTCCCTTCAGAAATGGAGTTAAATCCCAGGCTCTGAGTCCTCCTAAAGCAAGAACTCTTTTCAGGTAAGGGCAGTTTCTTTACAGCTCAAACGAACTACATCGTTCATGAAGCTCACACATTTCTCATCTTAACTGACAAGCATTGGATGTTAGAGGACCTGTGGTTTGTTTCAGTTTCAGAAGCAGAGTTTGACTGGACATGGTCCGTATGTGTAGGAAACACGGTTCTTTTGTTCTCAGCACACTCACGTTTCCTGCTGTCCTCGAGACTCTAGAAAGCAAGAGCATGCTTGTTGTCCTAAAGCAGAGTGTGATCAATGGATGAGAACTCTTCTGTGTGTTTCACTTCAGAAAAGGAATTAAGTGCCAGGCTCTGAGTCTTCCTAAAAGCAAGAATTCTTTTCAGATAAGGGCGGTTTCTTTACAGCTCAAACGATTAACATTGTTCATGAATTTCACACGTTTCTCATCTTAACTGACAAGCATTGGATGTTAGAGGACCTGTGGTTTGTTTCAGTATCAGAAGCAGAGTTGTACTAGATATGGTCTTATGTGTAGGAAACACCGTTCTTTTGTTCTCAGCACACTAACGTTTCCTGCTGTCTTAGAGACTCTAGAAAGCAAGAGCATGATTCTTGTTCTAAAGCAGAGTGTGATCAATGGATGAGAACTCTGCTGTGTGTTTCCCTTCAGAAATCGAGTTAAATCCCAGGCTCTGAGTCTTCCTAAAGCAAGAATTCTTTTCAGGTAAGGGCAGTCACTTTTCTGCTCAAACGAACTACGTCGTTCACGAAGCTCACACGTTTCTCATCTTAACTGACAAGCATTGGATGTTACAGGACCAGTACTTTGTATCAGTTTCAGAAGCAGAGTTGGAGTAGACATGGTCTGTATGTGTAGGAAACACCGTTCTTTTGTTCTCAGCACACTCACGTTTTCTGCTGTCTTAGAAACTCTAGAAAGCAAGAGCATGATTCTTGTTCTAAAGCAGAATGTGATCAATGGATGAGAACTCTGCTGTGTGTTTCCCTTCAGAAATGGAGTTAAATCCCAGGCTCTGAGTCTTCGTACAAGCAAGACTTCGTTTCCGGAAAGGGCAGTTACTTTTCAGGTCAAGCGAACTACATCTTTCACGAAGCTCACACGTTTCTCATCTTAACTGACAAGCATTGGATGTTACAGGACCAGTGCTTTGTATCAGTTTTGAAAGCAGAGTTGGACTACATATTGTCCTTATGTGTAGGAAACATCGTTCTCTTGTTCTCAGCACACTCACGTTTCATGTTTCATGCTGTCTTAGAGCCTCTGGAAAGCAAGAGCGTGCTTCTTACTATAAGGCAGAGTGTGATCAATGGATGAGAACTCTGCTGTGTGTTTTACTTCAGAAATGGAGTTAAATCCCACGCTCTGAGTCTTCCTACAAAAAAGACTTCGTTTCAGGTTAGGGCAATCACTTTACATCTCAAACGAACTACGTCGTCCACGAAGCTCACACGATTCTCATCTTAACTGACAAGCATTGGATGTTAGAGGACCTGTGGTTTGTTTCAGTTTCAGAAGCAGAGTATAACTAGATATGGTCTGTATGTGTAGGAAACACCGTTCTTTTGTCCTTAGCACAGTCACGTTTCCTTTTGTATTAGAGACTCTAGAAATAAGAGCGTGCTTCTCATTCTAACGCAGAGTGTGATCAATGGATGAGAACTCTGCTGTGTGTTTCACTTCAGAAATGGAGTTAAAACCCAAGCTCTGAGTCTTCCTACAAGGAAGACTTCGTTTCCGGAAAGGGCAGTTACTTTACATCTCAAACGAAATACATCTTTCACGACGCTCACACATTTCTCATCTTAAATGACAAGCATTGGATGTTAGAGGACCTGTGATTTGTTTCAGTTTCAGAAGCAGTGTTTAACTAGACATGGTCCGTATATGTAGGAAACACCGTTCTCTTCTTCTGAGCACACTCAGATTTCCTGCTGTATTAGAGAAGCTAGAAAACAAGAGCGTGCTTCTCACTCTAAAGCAGAGTGTGATCCATGGATGAGAACTATGCTGTTTGTTTCCCTTCAGCAATGGAGTTAAATCCCAGGCTCTGTGTCTTCCTACAAGCAACACTTTGTTTCAGGTAAGGGCAGTCACTTCTCAGCTCAAAGAAACTACATCGTTCACGAAGCTCACACGTTTCTCATCTTAAATGACAAGCATTGGATGTTACAGGACCAGTGCTTTGTATCAGTTTCAGAAGCAGAGTTGGACTACATATGGTCCGTATGTGTAGTAAACATCGTTCTTTTTTTCTCAGCACACTCACGTTTCATGCTGTCCTAGAGCCTCTAGAAAGCAAGAGTGTGCTTCTCGCTCTAAAGCAGAGTGTGATCCATGGATGAGAACTATGCTGTGTGTTTCACTTCAGAAATGGAGTTAAATCCCAGGCTCTGTGTCTTCCTACATTCAAGAATTCGTTTCAGCTAAGGGCAGTCACTTTTCAGCTCAAACGAACTATGTCGTTCACAAAGCTCCCACGTTTCTCATCTTAACTGACAAGCATTGGATGTTACAGGACCAGTGCTTTGTATCAGTTTCAGAAGCAGAGTTGGAGTAGACATGGTCTGTATGCGTATGAAACACCGTTCTTTTGTTCTCAGCACACTCACGTTTCCTGTGTCTTAGAGACTCTAGAAAGCAAGAGCGTGCTTGTTGTTCTAAAGCAGAGTGTGATCAATGGATGAGAACTCTTCTGTGTGTTTCACCTCAGAAAAGGAGTTAAATCCCAAGCTCTGAGTCTTCGTACAAGGAAGACTTCATTTCCGGAAAGGGCAGTTACTTTACATCTCAAACGAAATACATCATTCACGAAGTTCACACGATTCTCATCTTAAGTGACAAGCATTGGCTGTTAGAGGACCAGTGCTTTGTATCCGTTTCAGAAGCAGAATTTGACAAGACATGGTCCGTATGTGTAGGAAACACCGTCCTTTTGTTCTCAGCACACTCACGTTTCCTGATGTCTTTGAGAATCTAGAAAGCAAGAGCGTTCTTGTTGTTCTAAAGCAGAGTGTGATCAATGGATGAGAACTCTTCTGTGTGTTTCACTTCAGAAAAGGAATTAAATACCAGGCTCTGAGTCTTCCTAAAAGCAAGAATTCTTTTCAGATAAGGGCAGTTTCTTTACAGCTCAAACGAATAACATTGTTCACGAATTTCACAGGTTTCTCATCTTAACTGACAAGCATTGGATATTAGAGGATCTGTGGTTTGTTTCAGTATCAGAAGCAGAGTTGGACTAGATATGGTCCTTATGTGTAGGAAACACCGTTCTTTTGTTCTCAGCACACTCACGTTTCCTGCTGTCTTAGAGACTCTAGAAAGCAAGAACATGATTCTTGTTCTAAAGCAGAGTGTGATCAATGGATGAGAACTCTGCTGTGTGTTTCCCTTCAGAAATGGAGTTAAATCCCAGGCTCTGAGTCTTCCTAAAGCAAGAATTCTTTTCAGGTAAGGGCAGTTTCTTTACAGCTCAAACGAACTACATCGTTCACGAAGCTCACACTTTTCTCATCTTAAATGACAAGCATTGGATATTAGAGGACCTGTGATTTGTTTCAGTTTCAGAAGCAGAGTTGAACTAGATATGGTCCGTATGTGTAGGAAACACCGTTCTTTTGATCTGAGCACACTCAGATTTCCTGCTCTATTAGAGACGCCAGAAAGCAAGAGTGTGCTTCTCGTTCTAAAGCAGAGTGTGATCCATGGATGAGAACTATGCTATGTCTTTCACTACAGAAATGGAGTTAAATCCCAGGCTCTGTGTCTTCCTACAAGCAAGACTTCCTTTCAGGTAACGGCAGTCACTTTTCAGCTCAAACGAACTACATCGTTCACGAAGCTCACACGTTTCTCATCTTAAGAAACAAGCATTGGATGTTAGAGGACGAGTGCTTTTTATGAGTTTCACAAGCAGAGTTGGACTAGATATGTTCTGTATGTGTAGGAAACACCATTCTTTTGTTCTCAGCACACTCACGTTTCCTGCTGTATTAGAGACTCTAGAAAGCAAGAGCATGCTTCTTGTTCTAAAGAAGAGTGTGATCAATGGATGAGAACTCTGCTGTGTGTTTCACTTCAGAAATGTAGTTAAATCCCAGGCTCTGTGTCTTCCTAGAAACAAGACTTCCTTTCATGTAAGGGCAGTTTCTTTCCAGTTCAAACGAGCTACATCGTTCACGAAACTCACATGTTTCTCATCTTAACTGACAAGCATTGGATGTTAGAGGAACAGTTCTTTGTATCAGTTTCAGACGCAGAGTTGGACTACATATGGTCCATATGTTTAGGAAATATCGTTCTTTTGTTCTCAGCACACTCACATTTCATGCTGTCTTAGAGCCTCTAGAAAGCAAGAGCATGCTTCTTGGTCTAAAGCTGAGTGTGATCAATGGATGAGAAATCTCCTGTGTGTTTCACTTCAGAAATGGAGTTAAATTCCAAGCTCTGAGTCTTCCTACAAGGAAGACTTCGTTTCCGGAAAGGGCAGTTACTTTACATCTCAAACGAAATACATCGTTCACGAAGTTCACATGATTCTCATCTTAACTGACAAGCATTGGCTGTTAGAGGACCAGTGCTTTGTATCCGTTTCAGAAGCATAATTTGACAAGACATGGTCCGTATGTGTAGGAAACACCGTTCTTTTGTTCTCAGCACACTCACGTTTCCTGCTGTCTTTGAGAATCTAGAAAGCAAGAGCGTTCTTGTTGTTCTAAAGCAGAGTGTGATCAATGGATGAGAACTCTTCTGTGTGTTTCACTTCAGAAAAGGAATTAAATACCAGGCTCTGAGTCTTCCTAAAAGCAAGAATTCTTTTCAGATAAGGGCAGTTTCTTTACAGCTCAAACGAATAACATTGTTCACGAATTTCACACGTTTCTCATCTTAACTGACAAGCATTGGATGTTAGAGGACCTGTGGTTTGTTTCAGTATCAGAAGCAGACTTGGACTAGATATGGTCCGTATGTGTAGGAAACACCGTTCTTTTGTTCTCAGCACACTCACGTTTCCTGCTGTCTCAGAGACTAGGAAAGCAAGAGCATGCTTGTTGTTCTAAAGCAGAGTGTGATCAATGGATGAGAACTCTTCTGTGTGTTTCACTTCAGAAAAGGAGTTAAATCCCAGCCTCTGAGTCTTCCTAAAAGAAAGAATTCTTTTCAGGTAAGGGCAGTTTCTTTATAGCTCAAACGAACTACATCTTTTGCGAAGCTCACACGTTTCTCATCTTAACTGATAAGAATTGGATGTTAGAGGACTTGTGCTTTGTTTCATTTGCAGAAGCAGTGTTGAACTAGATATGGTCCGTATGTGTAGGAAACACCGTTCTTTTGTTCTGAGCACACTCACGTTTCCTGCTGTTTTAGAGACTATAGAAAGCAAGAGCGTTCTTCCTGCTGTAAAGCAGAGTGTGATCCATGGATGATAACTGTGCTGTGTGTTTCCCTTCAGAAATTGAGTTAAATCCCAGGCTCTGTGTCTTGCTACAAGCAACACTTCTTTTCAGGTAAGGGCAGTCACTTTTCAGCTCAGAGGAACTACATTGTTCACGAAGCTCACACGTTTCCCATCTTAAATGACAAGCATTGGATGTTAGAGGACCAGTGCTTTGTATCAGTTTCGAAAGCAGAGTTGGACTACATATGGTCCTTATGTGTAGGAAACACCGTTCTTTTGTTCTCAGCACACTCACGTTTCCTGCTGTCTTAGAGACTCTAGAAAGCAAGAGCATGATTCTTGTTCTAAAGCAGAGTGTGATCAATGGAAGAGAACTCTGCTGTGTGTTTCCCTTCAGAAATGGAGTTAAATCCCAGGCTCTGAGTCTTCCTTAAGCAAGAATTCTTTTCAGGTAATGGCAGTTTCTTTACAGCTCAAACGAACTACATCGTTCACGAAGCTCACACGATTCTCATCTTAACTGACAAGCATTGGATGTTAGAGGACCTGTGATTTGTTTCAGTTTCAGAAGCAGAGTTGAACTAGATATGGTCCGTATGTGTAGGAAACACCGTTCTTTTGATCTGAGCACACTCAGATTTCCTGCTCTATTAGAGACGCCAGAAAGCAAGAGTGTGCTTCTCGTTCTAAAGCAGAGTGTGATCCATGGATGAGAACTATGCTATGTCTTTCACTTCAGAAATGGAGTTAAATCCCAGGCTCTGTGTCTTCCTACATGCAAGACTTTCTTTCAGGTAACGGCAGTCACTTTTCAGCTCAAACGAACTACATCGTTCACGAAGCTCACACGTTTCTCATCTTAACAGACAAGAATTGGATGTTAGAGGACCAGTGCTTTGTACCAGTTTCAGAAGCAGAGTTGGCCTACATATGGTCCGTATGTGTAGGAAACACTATTCTTTTGTTCTCAGCACACTCACGTTTCCTGCTGTCTTAGAGACTCTAGAAAGCAAGAGCATTCTTGTTGTTCTAAAGCAGAGTGTGATCAATGGATGAGAATTCTTCTGTGAGTTTCACTTCAAAAGTGGAGTTAAATCCCAGGCTCTGTGTCTTGCTACAAGCAAGACTTCTTTTCAGGTAAGGGCATTCACATTTCAGCTCAAAGGAACTATATTGTTCACGAAGCTCACACGTTTCTCATCTTAAATGACAAGCATTGGATGTTAGAGGACCAGTGCTTTGTATCAGTTTCGAAAGCAGAGTTGGACTACATATGGTCCTTATGTGTAGGAAACACCGTTCTTTTTTCTCAGCACACTCACGTTTCTTGCTGTCTTAGAGACTCTAGAAAGCAAGAGCATGATTCTTGTTCTAAAGCAGAGTGTGATCAATGGATGAGAACTCTGCTGTGTGTTTCATTTCAGAAATGGAGTTAAATCCCAAGCTCTGAGTCTTCCTACAAGGAAGACTTCGTTTCCGGAAAGGGCAGTTACCTTACATCTCAAAAGAAATACGTCGTTAACGAAGCTCACTCGATTCTCATCTTAACTGACAAGGATTGGATGGTAGAGGACCCGTGCTTTGTATCAGTTTCAGAAGCAGAGTTGGACTAGATATGGTCCGTATGTGTAGGAAACACCGTTCTTTGTTCTGAGCACACTCAGATTTCCTGCTGTATTAGAGAAGCTGGAAAGCAAGAGCGTGCATCTTGTTCTAAAGCAGAGTGTGATCCATGGATGAGAACTATACTGTGTGTTTCACTTCAGAAATTGAGTTAAATCCCAGGCTCTGTGTCTTCCTACAAGCAAGACTTCGTTTCAGGTAAGGGCAGTCACTTTTCAGCACATACGAACTACAACGTTCTCAAAGCTCACACGTTTCTCATCTTAAATGACAAGCATTGGATGTTAGAGGACCAGTGCTTTGTATCAGTTTCAGAAGCAGAGTTGCACTAGATATGATCTGTATGTGTAGAAAACACCTTTCTTTTGTAATCAACACACTCACGTTTCCTGATGTCTTAGAGACTCTAGAGGGCAATAGCATGCTTCTTGTTCTAGAGCAGAGTGTGATCAATGGATGAGAACTCTGCTGTGTGTTTCCCTTCAGAAATGGAGTTAAATCCCAGGCTCTGAGTCTTCCTACAAGCAAGACTTCCTTTCAGGTAAGGGCAGTTTCTTTATAGCTCAAACCAACTACATTGTTCACGCAGCTCACACATTTCTCATCTTAACTGACAAGCATTGGATGTTAGAGGACCAGTGCTTTGTATCAGTTTCAGAAGCAGAGTTGGACTAGATATGGTCTGTACATGGAGGAAACACAGTTCATTTGTTCTGAGCATAATCATCTTTCCGGCTGTATTGGAGAATCTAGAAAGAAGAGCGTGCTTCTTGCTCTAAAGCAGAGTGTGTTTCATGGATGAGAACTCTGCTGTGTGTTTCACTTCAGAAATGGAGTTAAATCCCAGGATCTGAGTCTTCCTACAAGCAAGACTTCATTTCAGGTAAGGGCAGTTACTTTATAGCTGAAAAGAACTACATCGTTCACGAAGCTCACACGTTTCTCATCTTAACTGACAAGCATTGGATGTTAGAGGACCTGTGGTTTGTTTCAGTTTCAGAAAGAATGTTGAACTAGATATGGTCAGTATGTGTAGGAAACACAGTTCATTTGTTATGAGCATAATCACGTTTCCTGCTGTATTAGAGACTCTAGAAAGTAAGAGCATGTATCTTGCTCTAAAGTAGGAAACATCATTCTTTTGTTCTCAGCACACTCACGGTTCCTGTTTTCTTAGAGACTCTAGAAAGCAATAGCGTGCATCTTGTTCTGAAGCAGAGTGTGATCAATGGATGAGAACTCTCCTGTGTGTTTCACTTCAGAAATGAAGTTAAATCCCAGGCTCTGAGTCTTCCTACATGCAAGACTTCGTTTCAGGTATGGGCAGTCACTTTTCAGTCCAAAGAACTACATCGTTCACGAAGCTCACACGTTTCTCATCTTAACTGACAAGCATTGGATGTTAGAGGACCAGTGGTTTTTGTCAGTTTCAGAAGCAGAGTTGGACTAGATATGGTCCGTATGTTTAGGAAACATCATTCTTTTGTTTTGAGCACACTCAGGTGTCCTTCTGTATTAGAGAATATAGAAAGAGAATGTAATTCTTGCTCCAAAGCATAGTGTGATCAATGGATGAGAACTCTTCTGTGTGTTTTCCTTCAGAAATGGAGTTAAATCCCAGGCTCTGAGTCTTCCTACAAGCACTACTTCGTTGCAGGTAAGGGCAGTCACTTTCAGCTCAAAGAACTACATTGTTCACGAAGTTCACACGTTTCTGATCTTAACTGACAAGCATTGGATGTTAGAGGACCTGTGGTTTGTTTCAGTTTCAGAAGCAGAGATGAACTACATATGATCCGTATGTGTAGGAAACACCGTTCTTTTGTTGTCAGGTTTCCTGCTATATTAGAGACTCTAGAAAGCAAGAGCGTGCTTCTCGTTCTAAAGCAGAGTGTGATCCATGGATGAGAACTATGCTGTGTGTTTCCCATCAGAAATGAAATTAAATCCCAGGCTCTATGTCTTCCTACAAGCAATACTTCATTTCAGGTAACAGCAGTCACTTTTCAGCTCAAACGAACTACATCGTTCACGAAGCTCACACGTTTCTCATCTTAACTGACAAGCATTGGATGTTAGAGGACTTGTGGTTTGTTTCAGTATCAGAAGCAGAGTTGTACTAGATATGGTCCCTATGTGTAGGTAACACCGTTCTCTTGTTCTGTGCACACTCAGATTTCCTGCTGCATTAGAGACGCTAGAAAGCAAGAGCGTGCTTCTTGCTCTAAAGCAGAGTGTGATCCATGGATGAGAACTATGCTGTGTGTTTCCCTTCAGAAATGGAGTTAAATCCCAGGCTCTGTGTCTTCCTAGAAGCAAGACTTCGTTTCAGGTAAGTGCAGTCACTTTTCAGCTCAAACCATCTACGTCGTTCACAAAGCTCACACATTTCTCATCTTAAATGACAAGCATTGGATATTAGAGGACCAGTGCTTTGTATCAGTTTCAGAAGCAGAGTTGGACTAGATATGGTCCGTATGTGTAGGAAACATCCTTCTTTTGTTCTGAGCACACTCACGTTTCCTGCTGTCTTAGAGACTCTAGAAAGCAAGAGCGTGTTTCTCGCTCTAAAGCAGAGTGTGATCAGTGGATGAGAACTCTGCTGTGAGTTTCACTTCAGAAATTGAGTTAAATCCCAGTCTCTGTGTCTTTCTACAAGCAAGACTTCTTTTCAGGTAAGAACAGTCACTTTTCAGCACAAAGGAACTACATTGTTCAGAAAGCTCACACATTTCTCATCTTAACTGACAAGCATTGGATGTTAGAGGACCAATGATTTGTATCAGTTTCAGAAGCAGATTTGCTCTACATATGGTTCGTATGTGTAGGCAACTTCGTTCATTTTTCTCAGCACATTCACGTTTCATGTTGTCTTAGAGCCTCTAGGAAGCAAGTGCGTGCTTCTTGCTCTAAAGCAGAGTGTGATCAATGGAAGAGAACTCTGCTGTGTGTTTCACTTCAGAAATGGAGTTAAATCCCAGTCTCTGAGTCTTCCTAAAAGCAAGAATTCTTTTCAGGTAAGGGCAGTTTCTTTACAGCTCAAACGAACTACATCGTTCACGAAGCTCACACGTTTCTCATCTTAACTCACAAGCATTGCATGTTAGAGGACCTGTGGTTTGTTTCAGTATCAGAAGCAGAGTTGTACTAGATATGGTCCCTATGTGTAGGTAACACCGTTCTCTTGTTCTGTGCACACTCAGATTTCCTGCTTCATTAGAGAAGCTAGAAAGCAAGAGCGTTCTTCTTGCTCTAAAGCAGAGTGTGATCGATGGATGATAACTGTGCTGTGTGTTTCCCTTCAGAAATTGAGATAAATCACAGTCTCTGTGTCTTGCTACAAGAAAGACTTCTTTTCAGGAAAGGGCAGTCACTTTTCAGCTCAAAGGAACTAAATAGTTCACGAAGCTCACACGATTCTCATCTCAACTGACAAGCATTGGATGTCAGAGCACCAGTGCCTTGTATCAGTTTCAGAAGCAGAGTTGGACTAGATATGGTCCGTATGTTTAGGAAACATGGTTCTTTTGCTTTTAGCATACTCAGGTGTCTTGCTGTATTAGAGAAGCTAGAAAGTAAGAGCGTGCTTCCCGCTCTAAAGCAGTTTGTGATCCATGGATGAGAACTATGCTGTGTGTTTCCCGTCAGAAATAGTGCTAATTCCTAGGCTCTGTGTCTTCCTACAAGCAAGACATCGTCTCAGGTAAGGGCAGTCATTTTTCAGCTCAAACGAACTACATCGTTCACGAAGCTCACACTTTTCTCATCTTAACTGACAAGCATTGGATGTCAGAGCACCAGTGCTTTGTATCAGTTTCAGAAGCAGAGTTGGACTAGATATGGTCCATATGTATAGGAAACACCGTACTTTTGTTCTCATCACACTCACCTTTCCTGCTGTCTTAGAGACTCTAGAACGCAAGAACGTGCTTCTTGCTCTAAAGCAGAGTGTGATCAGTGGATGAGAACTCTGCCGTGTGTTTCACTTCAAAAATGGAGTTAAAACCCACCCTCTGTGTCTTCCTACAAGCACGACTTCATTTCAGGTAAGGGCAGTCACTTTTCAGCTCAAACGTACTACATCGTTCAGGAAACTCACACGTTTCTCCTCTTAACTGACAAGCATTGGATGTTAGAGGACCAGTGCTTTGTATCAGTTTCAGAAGCAGAGTTGGACTCCATATGGTCCGTAGGTGTAGGAAACAACGTTCTTTTGTTCTCAGCACACTCACGTTTCATGCAGATTTAGAGCCTCTAGAAAGCAAGAACGTGCTTCTCGCTCTAAAGCAGAGTGTGATCCATGGATGAGAACTATGTTGTGTGTTTCCCTTCAGAAATGGTGTTAAATCCCAGGCTCTGTGTCTTCCTAAAAGCAAGAATTCTTTGCAGGTAAGGGCAGTTTCTTTACAGCTCAAACGAACTACATCGTTCACGAAGCTCACACGTTTCTCATCTTAACTGACAAGCATTGGATGTTAGAGGACCTGTGGTTTGTTTCAGTTTCAGAAGCAGAGTTGAACTAGATATGGTCCGTATGTGTAGGAAACCCCGTTCTCTTGTTCTGAGCAGCCTCAGATTTCCTGCTGTATTAGAGATTCTAGAAAGCAAGAGCGTGTTCTCGCTCTAAAGCAGAGTGTGATCCATGGAAGAGAACTATGTTGTTTGTTTCCCTTTAGAAATGGAGTTAAATCCGAGGCTCTGTGTCTTCCTACAAGCAACACTTCGTTTCAGGTAAGGGCAGTCACTTCTCAGCTCAAAAGAACTACATCGTTTACGAAGCTCACACGTTTCTCATCTTAAATGACAAGCATTGGATGTTAGAGACCAGTGCTTTGTATCAGTTTCAGAAGCAGAGTTGGACTACATATCTTCCATATGTGTAGGAAACATCGTTCTTTTGTTCTCAGCACACTCACGTTTCATGCTGTCTTAGAGCCTCTAGAAAGCAAGTGCGTGCTTCTTGCTCTAAAGCAGAGTGTGATCAATGGATGAGAACTCTGCTGTGTGTTTTACTTCAGAAATGGAGTTAAATCCCAGGCTCTGACTCTTCCTACAAAAAAGACTTCGTTTCTGGTTACGTCAGTTACTTTACATCTCAAACTAAATACGACGTTCACGAAGCTCACAGGATTCTCATGTTAACTGACAAGCATTGGATGTTAGAGGACCTGCAGTTTGTTTCAGTTTTAGAAACAGAGTTAAACTAGATATAGTCCGTGTGTGTAGGTAACACCGTTCTCTTGTTCTATGCACACTCAGATTTCCTGCTGCATTAGAGACGCTAGAAAGCAAGAGCGTGCTTCTTGCTCTAAACCAGAGTGTGATCCATGGATGAGAAATCTGCTGTGTGTTTCACTTCAGAAATGGAGTTAAATCCCAAGCTCTGAGTCTTCCTACAAGGAAGACTTCGTTTCCAGAAGGGGCAGTTACTTTACATCTCAAACGAAATACGTCGTTCACGAAGCTCACACGATTCTCATCTTAACTGACAAGCATTGGATGTTAGAGCACCAGTGCTTTGTATCAGTGTCAGAAGCTGAGTTGGACTAGATATGGTCTGTATGTGTAGGAAACACCGTTCTTTTGTTCTGAGCACACTCAGATTTCCTGCTGTATTAGAGACGCTAGAAAGCAAGAGCGTGCTTCTTGTTCTAAAGCAGAGTGTGATCCATGGATGAGAACTATACTGTGGGTTTCACTTCAGAAATGGAGTTAAATCCCAGGCTCTGTGTCTTCCTACAAGCAAGACTTCGTTTCAGGTAAGGGCAGTCACTTTTCAGCTCAAACGAACTACAAAGTTCTCAAAGCTCACCCGTTTCACATCTTAAATTACAAGCATTGGATGTTAGAGGACCAGTGCTTTGTATCAGTTTCAGAAGCAGAGTTGGACTACATATGGTCCTTATGTGTAGGAAACACCATTCTCTTGTTCTGAGCACACTCAGATTTCCTGCTGTATTACAGACGCTAGAAAGCAAGAGCGTGATTCTCGCTCTAAAGCAGAGTGTGATCCATGGATGAGAACTATGCTGTGTGTTTCACTTCAGAAATGGAGTTAAATCCCAGGCTCTGTGTCTTCCTACAAGCAAGACTTCGTTTCAGGTTAGGGCAGTCACTTTTCAGCTCCAACGAACTACGTCGTTCACGAAGCTCACACGTTTCTCATCTTAAATGACAAGCATTGGATGTTAGAGGACCAGTGCTTTGTATCCGTTTCAGAAGCATAATTTGACTAGACATGGTCCGTAAGTGTAGGAAACACCGTTCTTTTGTTCTCAGCACACTCACGTTTCATGCAGTCTTACAGCCTCTAGAAAGCAAGAGCTTGCTTCTCGCTCTAAAGCAGAGTGTGATCCTTGGATGAGAACTATGCTGTGTCTTTCCATTCAGAAATGGTGTTAAATCCTTGGCTCTGTGTCTTCCTACAAGCAAGACTTCGTTTCAGGTAAGGGCAGTCACTTCTCAGCTCAAACGCACTACATCATTCATGGAGCTCACACGTTTCTCATCTTAACTGACAAGCATTGGATGTTAGTGGTCCAGTGCTTTGTATCAGTTTCAGAAGCAGAGTTGGACTAGATATGGTCCGTATGTGTAGGAAACACCGTTCTTTTGATCTCAACACACTCATGTTTCCTGCTGAATTAGAGATTCCACAAAGGAAGAGCGTGCTTGTTGTTCTAAAGCAGAATGTGATCAATGGATGTGAACTCTTCTGTGTGTTTCACTTCAGAAAAGGAGTTAAATCCCAGGCTCTGAGTCTTCCTAAAAGCAAGAATTCTTTTCAGGTAAGGGCAGTCACTTCTCAGCTCAAAAGAACTACATCGTTTACGAAGCTCACACGTTTCTCATCTTAAATGACAAGCATTGGATGTTAGAGACCAGTGCTTTGTATCAGTTTCAGAAGCAGAGTTGGACTACATATCTTCCATATGTGTAGGAAACATCGTTCTTTTGTTCTCAGCACACTCACGTTTCATGCTGTCTTAGAGCCTCTAGAAAGCAAGTGCGTGCTTCTTGCTCTAAAGCAGAGTGTGATCAATGAATGAGAACTCTGCTGTGTGTTTCCCTTCAGAAATGGAGTTAAATCCCAGGCTCTGACTCTTCCTACAAAAAAGACTTCGTTTCTGGTTATGTCAGTTACTTTACATCTCAAACTAAATACGACGTTCACGAAGCTCACACGATTCTCATGTTAACTGACAAGCATTGGATGTTAGAGGACCTGCAGTTTGTTTCAGTTTTAGAAACAGAGTTAAACTAGATATAGTCCGTGTGTGTAGGTAACACCGTTCTCTTGTTCTATGCACACTCAGATTTCCTGCTGCATTAGAGACGCTAGAAAGCAAGAGCGTGCTTCTTGCTCTAAAGCAGAGTGTGATCCATGGATGAGAACTATGCTGTGTGTTTCCCTTCAGAAATGGAGTTAAATCCCAGGCTCTGTGTCTTCCTAGAAGCAAGACTTCGTTTCAGGTAAGGGCAGTCACTTTTCAGCTCAAACCATCTACGTCGTTCACAAAGCTCACACGTTTCTCATCTTAACTGACAAGCATTGGATGTTAGAGGACCAGTGCTTTGTATCCGTTTCAGAAGCAGAATTTGACTAGACATGGTCCGTATGTGTAGGAAACACTATTCTTTTGTTCTGAGCACACTCACATTTCGTGCTGTTTTAGAGACTATAGAAAGCAAGAGCGTGCATGTTGTTCTAAAGCAGAGTGTGATCTATTGATGAGAACTCTTCTGTGTGTTTCACTTCAGAAAAGGAGTTAAATCCCAGGCTCTGAGACTTCCTAAAAGCAAGAATTCTTTTCAGGTAAGGGCAGTTTCTTTATAGCTCAAACGAACTACAAGGTTCACGAAACTCAGTCGTTTCTCATCTTAACTGACAAGAATTGGATGTTAGAGGACCTGTGGTTTGTTTCAGTTGCAGAAACAGTGTTGAACTAGATATGGTCCGTATGTGTAGGAAACACCGTTCTTTTGTTCTGAGCACACTCACGTTTCCTGGTGTTTTAGAGACTATAGTAAGCAAGAGCGTTCTTCTTGCTCTAAAGCAGAGTGTGATCCATGGATGATAACTGTGCTGTGTGTTTCCCTTCAGGAATTGAGATAAACCCCAGGCTCTGTGTCTTGCTACAAGCAAGACTTCTTTTCAGGAAAGGGCAGTCACTTTTCAGCTCAAAGGAACTACATCGTTCACGAAGCTCACACATTTCTCATCTCAACTGACAAGCATTGGATGTCAGAGCACCAGTGCTTTGTATCAGTTTCAGAAGCAGAGTTGGACTAGATATGGTCCGTATGTTTAGGAAACATTGTTCTTTTGCTTTTAGCATACTCTGGTGTCCTGCTTTATTAGAGACGCTAGAAAGCAAGTGCGTGCTTCTCGCTCTAAAGCAGTTTGTGATCCATGGATGAGAACTATGCTGTGTTTTTCCCGTCAGAAATAGTGCTAAATCCTAGGCTCTGTGTATTCCTACGTGCAAGACATCGTCTCAGATAAGGGCAGTCATTTTTCAGGTTAAACGAACTACAGCATTCACGAAGCTCACACTTTTCTCATCTTAACTGACAAGCATTGGATGTCAGAGCACCAGTGCTTTGTATCAGTTTCAGAAGCAGAGTTGGACTAGATATGGTCCATATGTATAGGAAACACCGTACTTTTGTTCTCATCACACTCACCTTTCCTGCTGTCTTAGAGACTCTAGAACGCAAGAACGTGCTTCTTGCTCTAAAGCAGAGTGTGATCAGTGGATGAGAACTCTGCCGTGTGTTTCACTTCAGAAATGGAGTTAAAACCCACGCTCTGTGTCTTCCTACAAGCACGACTTCATTTCAGGTAAGGGCAGTCACTTTTCAGTTCAAACGTACTACATCATTCAGGAAACTCACACGTTTCTCCTCTTAACTGACAAGCATTGGATGTTAGAGGACCAGTGCTTTGTATCAGTTTCAGAAGCAGAGTTGGACTACATATGGTCCGTAGGTGTAGGAAACAACGTTCTTTTGTTCTCAGCACACTCACGTTTCATGCAGATTTAGAGCCTCTAGAAAGCAAGATCGTGCTTCTCGCTCAAAAGCAGAGTGTGATCCATGGATGAGAACTATGTTGTGTGTTTCCCTTCAGAAATGGTGTTAAATCCCAGGCTCTGTGTCTTCCTAAAAGCAAGAATTCTTTGCAGGTAAGGGCAGTTTCTTTACAGCTCAAACGAACTACATCGTTCACGAAGCTCACACGTTTCTCATCTTAACTGACAAGCATTGGATGTTAGAGGACCTGTGGTTTGTTTCAGTTTCAGAAGCAGAGTTGAACTAGATATGGTCCGTATGTGTAGGAAACCCCTTTCTCTTGTTCTGAGCAGCCTCAGATTTCCTGCTGTATTAGAGATTCTAGAAAGCAAGAGCGTGTTCTCGCTCTAAAGCAGAGTGTGATCCATGGAAGAGAACTATGTTGTTTGTTTCCCTTTAGAAATGGAGTTAAATCCGAGGCTCTGTGTCTTCCTACAAGCAACACTTCGTTTCAGGTAAGGGCAGTCACTTGTCAGCTCAAAAGAACTACATCGTTTATGAAGCTCACACGTTTCTCATCTTAAATGACAAGCATTGGATGTTAGAGACCAGTGCTTTGTATCAGTTTCAGAAGCAGAGTTGGACTACATATCTTCCATATGTGTAGGAAACATCGTTCTTTTGTTCTCAGCACACTCACGTTTCATGCTGTCTTAGAGCCTCTAGAAAGCAAGTGCGTGCTTCTTGCTCTAAAGCAGAGTGTGATCAATGGATGAGAACTCTGCTGTGTGTTTTACTTCAGAAATGGAGTTAAATCCCAGGCTCTGACTCTTCCTACAAAAAAGACTTCGTTTCTGGTTACGTCAGTTACTTTACATCTCAAACTAAATACGACGTTCACGAAGCTCACAGGATTCTCATGTTAACTGACAAGCATTGGATGTTAGAGGACCTGCAGTTTGTTTCAGTTTTAGAAACAGAGTTAAACTAGATATAGTCCGTGTGTGTAGGTAACACCGTTCTCTTGTTCTATGCACACTCAGATTTCCTGCTGCATTAGAGACGCTAGAAAGCAAGAGCGTGCTTCTTGCTCTAAACCAGAGTGTGATCCATGGATGAGAAATCTGCTGTGTGTTTCACTTCAGAAATGGAGTTAAATCCCAAGCTCTGAGTCTTCCTACAAGGAAGACTTCGTTTCCAGAAGGGGCAGTTACTTTACATCTCAAACGAAACACGTCGTTCACGAAGCTCACACGATTCTCATCTTAACTGACAAGCATTGGATGTTAGAGCACCAGTGCTTTGTATCAGTGTCAGAAGCAGAGTTGGACTAGATATGGTCTGTATGTGTAGGAAACACCGTTCTTTTGTTCTTAGCACACTCAGATTTCCTGCTGTATTAGAGACGCTAGAAAGCAAGAGCGTGCTTCTTGTTCTAAAGCAGAGTGTGATCCATGGATGAGAACTATACTGTGGGTTTCACTTCAGAAATGGAGTTAAATCCCAGGCTCTGTGTCTTCCTACAAGCAAGACTTCGTTTCAGGTAAGGGCAGTCACTTTTCAGCTCAAACGAACTACAAAGTTCTCAAAGCTCACCCGTTTCACATCTTAAATTACAAGCATTGGATGTTAGTGGTCCAGTGCTTTGTATCAGTTTCAGAAGCAGAGTTGGACTAGATATGGTCCGTATGTGTAGGAAACACCGTTCTTTTGATCTCAACACACTCATGTTTCCTGCTGAATTAGAGATTCCACAAAGGAAGAGCGTGCTTGTTGTTCTAAAGCAGAATGTGATCAATGGATGTGAACTCTTCTGTGTGTTTCACTTCAGAAAAGGAGTTAAATCCCAGGCTCTGAGTCTTCCTAAAAGCAAGAATTCTTTTCAAGTAAGGGCAGTCACTTCTCAGCTCAAAAGAACTACATCGTTTACGAAGCTCACACGTTTCTCATCTTAAATGACAAGCATTGGATGTTAGAGACCAGTGCTTTGTATCAGTTTCAGAAGCAGAGTTGGACTACATATCTTCCATATGTGTAGGAAACATCGTTCTTTTGTTCTCAGCACACTCACGTTTCATGCTGTCTTAGAGCCTCTAGAAAGCAAGTGAGTGCTTCTTGCTCTAAAGCAGAGTGTGATCAATGGATGAGAACTCTGCTGTGTGTTTCCCTTCAGAAATGGAGTTAAATCCCAGGCTCTGACTCTTCCTACAAAAAAGACTTCGTTTATGGTTACGTCAGTTACTTTACATCTCAAACTAAATACGACGTTCACGAAGCTCACACGATTCTCATGTTAACCTACAAGCATTGGATGTTAGAGGACCTGCAGTTTGTTTCAGTTTTAGAAACAGAGTTAAACTAGATATAGTCCGTGTGTGTAGGTAACACCGTTCTCTTGTTCTATGCACACTCAGATTTCCTGCTGCATTAGAGACGCTAGAAAGCAAGAGCGAGCTTCTTGCTCTAAACCAGAGTGTGATCCATGGATGAGAACTATGCTGTGTGTTTCCCTTCAGAAATGGAGTTAAATCCCAGGCTCTGTGTCTTCCTAGAAGCAAGACTTCGTTTCAGGTAAGGGCAGTCACTTTTCAGCTCAAACCATCTACGTCGTTCACAAAGCTCACACGTTTCTCATCTTAACTGACAAGCATTGGATGTTAGAGGACCAGTGCTTTGTATCCGTTTCAGAAGCAGAATTTGACTAGACATGGTCCGTATGTGTAGGAAACACTATTCTTTTGTTCTGAGCACACTCACGTTTCGTGCTGTTTTAGAGACTATAGAAAGCAAGAGCGTGCATGTTGTTCTAAAGCAGAGTGTGATCTATTGATGAGAACTCTTCTGTGTGTTTCACTTCAGAAAAGGAGTTAAATCCCAGGCTCTGAGACTTCCTAAAAGCAAGAATTCTTTTCAGGTAAGGGCAGTTTCTTTATAGCTCAAACGAACTACAAGGTTCACGAAACTCAGTCGTTTCTCATCTTAACTGACAAGAATTGGATGTTAGAGGACCTGTGGTTTGTTTCAGTTGCAGAAACAGTGTTGAACTAGATATGGTCCGTATGTGTAGGAAACACCGTTCTTTTGTTCTGAGCACACTCACGTTTCCTGCTGTTTTAGAGACTATAGTAAGCAAGAGCGTTCTTCTTGCTCTAAAGCAGAGTGTGATCCATGGATGATAACTGTGCTGTGTGTTTCCCTTCAGGAATTGAGATAAACCCCAGGCTCTGTGTCTTGCTACAAGCAAGACTTCTTTTCAGGAAAGGGCAGTCACTTTTCAGCTCAAAGGAACTACATCGTTCACGAAGCTCACACATTTCTCATCTCAACTGACAAGCATTGGATGTCAGAGCACCAGTGCCTTGTATCAGTTTCAGAAGCAGAGTTGGACTAGATATGGTCCGTATGTTTAGGAAACATTGTTCTTTTGCTTTTAGCATACTCTGGTGTCCTGCTTTATTAGAGACGCTAGAAAGCAAGAGTGTGCTTCTCGCTCTAAAGCAGTTTGTGATCCATGGATGAGAACTATGCTGTGTGTTTCCCGTCAGAAATAGTGCTAAATCCTAGGCTCTGTGTATTCCTACATGCAAGACATCGTCTCAGGTAAGGGCAGTCATTTTTCAGGTTAAACGAACTACAGCATTCACGAAGCTCACACTTTTCTCATCTTAACTGACAAGCATTGGATGTCAGAGCACCAGTGCTTTGTATCAGTTTCAGAAGCAGAGTTGGACTAGATATGGTCCATATGTATAGGAAACACCGTACTTTTGTTCTCATCACACTCACCTTTCCTGCTGTCTTAGAGACTCTAGAACGCAAGAACGTGCTTCTTGCTCTAAAGCAGAGTGTGATCAGTGGATGAGAACTCTGCCGTGTGTTTCACTTCAGAAATGGAGTTAAAACCCACGCTCTGTGTCTTCCTACAAGCACGACTTCATTTCAGGTAAGGGCAGTCACTTTTCAGTTCAAACGTACTACATCATTCAGGAAACTCACACGTTTCTCCTCTTAACTGACAAGCATTGGATGTTAGAGGACCAGTGCTTTGTATCAGTTTCAGAAGCAGAGTTGGACTCCATATGGTCCGTAGGTGTAGGAAACAACGTTCTTTTGTTCTCAGCACACTCACGTTTCATGCAGATTTAGAGCCTCTAGAAAGCAAGATCGTGCTTCTCGCTCGAAAGCAGAGTGTGATCCATGGATGAGAACTATGTTGTGTGTTTCCCTTCAGAAATGGTGTTAAATCCCAGGCTCTGTGTCTTCCTAAAAGCAAGAATTCTTTGCAGGTAAGGGCAGTTTCTTTACAGCTCAAACGAACTACATCGTTCACGAAGCTCACACGTTTCTCATCTTAACTGACAAGCATTGGATGTTAGAGGACCTGTGGTTTGTTTCAGTTTCAGAAGCAGAGTTGAACTAGATATGGTCCGTATGTGTAGGAAACCCCTTTCTCTTGTTCTGAGCAGCCTCAGATTTCCTGCTGTATTAGAGATTCTAGAAAGCAAGAGCGTGTTCTCGCTCTAAAGCAGAGTGTGATCCATGGAAGAGAACTATGTTGTTTGTTTCCCTTTAGAAATGGAGTTAAATCCGAGGCTCTGTGTCTTCCTACAAGCAACACTTCGTTTCAGGTAAGGGCAGTCACTTGTCAGCTCAAAAGAACTACATCGTTTATGAAGCTCACACGTTTCTCATCTTAAATGACAAGCATTGGATGTTAGAGACCAGTGCTTTGTATCAGTTTCAGAAGCAGAGTTGGACTACATATCTTCCATATGTGTAGGAAACATCGTTCTTTTGTTCTCAGCACACTCACGTTTCATGCTGTCTTAGAGCCTCTAGAAAGCAAGTGCGTGCTTCTTGCTCTAAAGCAGAGTGTGATCAATGGATGAGAACTCTGCTGTGTGTTTTACTTCAGAAATGGAGTTAAATCCCATGCTCTGACTCTTCCTACAAAAAAGACTTCGTTTCTGGTTACGTCAGTTACTTTACATCTCAAACTAAATACGACGTTCACGAAGCTCACAGGATTCTCATGTTAACTGACAAGCATTGGATGTTAGAGGACCTGCAGTTTGTTTCAGTTTTAGAAACAGAGTTAAACTAGATATAGTCCGTGTGTGTAGGTAACACCGTTCTCTTGTTCTATGCACACTCAGATTTCCTGCTGCATTAGAGACGCTAGAAAGCAAGAGCGTGCTTCTTGCTCTAAACCAGAGTGTGATCCATGGATGAGAAATCTGCTGTGTGTTTCACTTCAGAAATGGAGTTAAATCCCAAGCTCTGAGTCTTCCTACAAGGAAGACTTCGTTTCCAGAAGGGGCAGTTACTTTACATCTCAAACGAAACACGTCGTTCACGAAGCTCACACGATTCTCATCTTAACTGACAAGCATTGGATGTTAGAGCACCAGTGCTTTGTATCAGTGTCAGAAGCAGAGTTGGACTAGATATGGTCTGTATGTGTAGGAAACACCGTTCTTTTGTTCTGAGCACACTCAGATTTCCTGCTGTATTAGAGACGCTAGAAAGCAAGAGCGTGCTTCTTGTTCTAAAGCAGAGTGTGATCCATGGATGAGAACTATACTGTGGGTTTCACTTCAGAAATGGAGTTAAATCCCAGGCTCTGTGTCTTCCTACAAGCAAGACTTCGTTTCAGGTAAGGGCAGTCACTTTTCAGCTCAAACGAACTACAAAGTTCTCAAAGCTCACCCGTTTCACATCTTAAATTACAAGCATTGGATGTTAGTGGTCCAGTGCTTTGTATCAGTATCAGAAGCAGAGTTGGACTAGATATGGTCCGTATGTGTAGGAAACACCGTTCTTTTGATCTCAACACACTCATGTTTCCTGCTGAATTAGAGATTCCACAAAGGAAGAGCGTGCTTGTTGTTCTAAAGCAGAATGTGATCAATGGATGTGAACTCTTCTGTGTGTTTCACTTCAGAAAAGGAGTTAAATCCCAGGCTCTGAGTCTTCCTAAAAGCAAGAATTCTTTTCAGGTAAGGGCAGTCACTTCTCAGCTCAAAAGAACTACATCGTTTACGAAGCTCACACGTTTCTCATCTTAAATGACAAGCATTGGATGTTAGAGACCAGTGCTTTGTATCAGTTTCAGAAGCAGAGTTGGACTACATATCTTCCATATGTGTAGGAAACATCGTTCTTTTGTTCTCAGCACACTCACGTTTCATGCTGTCTTAGAGCCTCTAGAAAGCAAGTGAGTGCTTCTTGCTCTAAAGCAGAGTGTGATCAATGGATGAGAACTCTGCTGTGTGTTTCCCTTCAGAAATGGAGTTAAATCCCAGGCTCTGACTCTTCCTACAAAAAAGACTTCGTTTATGGTTACGTCAGTTACTTTACATCTCAAACTAAATACGACGTTCACGAAGCTCACACGATTCTCATGTTAACCTACAAGCATTGGATGTTAGAGGACCTGCAGTTTGTTTCAGTTTTAGAAACAGAGTTAAACTAGATATAGTCCGTGTGTGTAGGTAACACCATTCTCTTGTTCTATGCACACTCAGATTTCCTGCTGCATTAGAGACGCTAGAAAGCAAGAGCGTGCTTCTTGCTCTAAACCAGAGTGTGATCCATGGATGAGAACTATGCTGTGTGTTTCCCTTCAGAAATGGAGTTAAATCCCAGGCTCTGTGTCTTCCTAGAAGCAAGACTTCGTTTCAGGTAAGGGCAGTCACTTTTCAGCTCAAACCATCTACGTCGTTCACAAAGCTCACACGTTTCTCATCTTAACTGACAAGCATTGGATGTTAGAGGACCAGTGCTTTGTATCCGTTTCAGAAGCAGAATTTGACTAGACATGGTCCGTATGTGTAGGAAACACTATTCTTTTGTTCTGAGCACACTCACGTTTCGTGCTGTTTTAGAGACTATAGAAAGCAAGAGCGTGCATGTTGTTCTAAAGCAGAGTGTGATCTATTGATGAGAACTCTTCTGTGTGTTTCACTTCAGAAAAGGAGTTAAATCCCAGGCTCTGAGACTTCCTAAAAGCAAGAATTCTTTTCAGGTAAGGGCAGTTTCTTTATAGCTCAAACGAACTACAAGGTTCACGAAACTCAGTCGTTTCTCATCTTAACTGACAAGAATTGGATGTTAGAGGACCTGTGGTTTGTTTCAGTTGCAGAAACAGTGTTGAACTAGATATGGTCCGTATGTGTAGGAAACACCGTTCTTTTGTTCTGAGCACACTCACGTTTCCTGCTGTTTTAGAGACTATAGTAAGCAAGAGCGTTCTTCTTGCTCTAAAGCAGAGTGTGATCCATGGATGATAACTGTGCTGTGTGTTTCCCTTCAGGAATTGAGATAAACCCCAGGCTCTGTGTCTTGCTACAAGCAAGACTTCTTTTCAGGAAAGGGCAGTCACTTTTCAGCTCAAAGGAACTACATCGTTCACGAAGCTCACACATTTCTCATCTCAACTGACAAGCATTGGATGTCAGAGCACCAGTGCTTTGTATCAGTTTCAGAAGCAGAGTTGGACTAGATATGGTCCGTATGTTTAGGAAACATTGTTCTTTTGCTTTTAGCATACTCTGGTGTCCTGCTTTATTAGAGACGCTAGAAAGCAAGAGCGTGCTTCTCGCTCTAAAGCAGTTTGTGATCCATGGATGAGAACTATGCTGTGTGTTTCCCGTCAGAAATAGTGCTAAATCCTAGGCTCTGTGTATTCCTACATGCAAGACATCGTCTCAGGTAAGGGCAGTCATTTTTCAGGTTAAACGAACTACAGCATTCACGAAGCTCACACTTTTCTCATCTTAACTGACAAGCATTGGATGTCAGAGCACCAGTGCTTTGTATCAGTTTCAGAAGCAGAGTTGGACTAGATATGGTCCATATGTATAGGAAACACCGTACTTTTGTTCTCATCACACTCACCTTTCCTGCTGTCTTAGAGACTCTAGAACGCAAGAACGTGCTTCTTGCTCTAAAGCAGAGTGTGATCAGTGGATGAGAACTCTGCCGTGTGTTTCACTTCAGAAATGGAGTTAAAACCCACGCTCTGTGTCTTCCTACAAGCACGACTTCATTTCAGGTAAGGGCAGTCACTTTTCAGCTCAAACGAACTACATCGTTCAGGAAACTCACACGTTTCTCCTCTTAACTGACAAGCATTGGATGTTAGAGGACCAGTGCTTTGTATCAGTTTCAGAAGCAGAGTTGGACTACATATGGTCCGTAGGTGTAGGAAACAACGTTCTTTTGTTCTCAGCACACTCACGTTTCATGCAGATTTAGAGCCTCTAGAAAGCAAGATCGTGCTTCTCGCTCTAAAGCAGAGTGTGATCCATGGATGAGAACTATGTTGTGTGTTTCCCTTCAGAAATGGTGTTAAATCCCAGGCTCTGTGTCTTCCTAAAAGCAAGAATTCTTTGCAGGTAAGGGCAGTTTCTTTACAGCTCAAACGAACTACATCGTTCACGAAGCTCACACGTTTCTCATCTTAACTGACAAGCATTGGATGTTAGAGGACCTGTGGTTTGTTTCAGTTTCAGAAGCAGAGTTGAACTAGATATGGTCCGTATGTGTAGGAAACCCCGTTCTCTTGTTCTGTGCAGCCTCAGATTTCCTGCTGTATTAGAGATTCTAGAAAGCAAGAGCGTGTTCTCGCTCTAAAGCAGAGTGTGATCCATGGAAGAGAACTATGTTGTTTGTTTCCCTTTAGAAATGGAGTTAAATCCGAGGCTCTGTGTCTTCCTACAAGCAACACTTCGTTTCAGGTAAGGGCAGTCACTTTTCAGCTCAAACGTACTACATCGTTCAGGAAACTCACACGTTTCTCATCTTAACTGACAAGCATTGGATGTTAGAGGACCAGTGCTTTGTATCAGTTTCAGAAGCAGAGTTGGACTACATATGGTCTGTAGGTGTAGGAAACAACGTTCTTTTGTTCTCAGCACACTCACGTTTCATGCAGACTTATAGCCTCTAGAAAGCAAGAAAGTGATTCTCGCTCTAAAGCAGAGTGTGATCCATGGATGACAACTATGCTGTGTGTTTCCCTTCAGAAATGGTGTTAAATCCCAGGCTCAGTGTCTTCCTACAAGCAAGACTTCGTTTCAGGTAAGGGCAGTCACTTCTCAGCACAAACGCACTACATCGTTCACGAAGCTCACACGTTTCTCATCTTAAATGACAAGCATTGGATGTTAGTGGACCAGTGCTTTGTATCAGTTTCAGAAGCAGTGTTGGACTAGATATGGTCCGTATGTGTAGGAAACACCGTTCTTTTGATTTCAACACACTCACGTTTCCTGCAGAATTAGAGATTCCAGAAAGCAAGAGCGTGCTTGTTGTTCTAAGCAGAGTGTGATCAATGGATGAGAACTCTTCTGTGTGTTTCACTTCAGAAAAGGAGTTAAATCCCAGGCTCTGAGTCTTCCTAAATGCAAGAATTCTTTTGATGTAAGGGCAGTTTCTTTACAGCTCAAACGAACTACATCTTTCACGAAGCTCACATGTTTCTCATCTTAACTGACCACATTGGATGTTAGAGGACCTGTGGTTTGTTTCAGTTTCAGAAGCAGAGTTGAACTAGATATGGTCCTTATGTGTAGGAAACACCGTTCTTTTGTCCTGAGCACACTCACGTTTCCTGTTGTATTAGAGACTCTAGAAAGCAAGAGTGTTCTTCTTGCTCTAAAGCAGAGTGTGATCCATGGATGAGAACTATGCTGTTTGTTTTCCTTCATAAATGGAGTTAAATCCCAGGCTCTGTGTCGTCCTACAAGCAAGACTTCGTTTCATGTAAGGGCAGTCACTTTTCAGCTCAAACGAACTACATTGTTCACGAAGCTCACACGTTTCTCATCTTAACTGACAAGCATTGGATGTTAGAGGACCAGTGCTTTGTATCAGTTTCAGAAGCAGAGTTGGATTACATATGGTCTGTATGTGTAGGAAACATCATTCTTTTCTTCTCAGCATACTCACGTTTCATGCTGTCTTAGAGAATCTAGAACACAAGAGCGTGCTTCTTGTTCTAAAGCAGAGTGTGATCAATGGATTAGAACTCTGCTGTGTGTTTCACTTCAGAAATGGTGTTAAATCCCAGGCTCTGTGTCTTCCTACAAGCAAGACTTCGTTTCAGGTATGGGCAGTCACTTTTCAGTTCAAACGAACTACATCGTTCATGAAGCTCACACGTTTCTCATCTTAACTGACAAGCATTGGATGTTAGAGGACCAGTGCTTTGTATCAGTTTCAGAAGCAGAGTTGGACTAGATCTGGTCCGTATGTGTAGGAAACACCATTCTTTTGTTCTCAGCACACTCACGTTTCCTGATGTCTTAGAGACTCTAGAGGGCAATAGCATGCTTCTTGTTCTAAAGCAGCGTGTGATCAATGGATGAGAACTCTGCTGTGTGTTTCTCTTCAGAAAGGGAGTTAAATCCCATGCTCTGAGTCTCCCTACAAGCAAGAGTTCCTTTCAGGTAAGGGCAGTTACTTTATAGCTTAAACGAACTACATTGTTCACGAAACTCACACGTTTCTCATCTTAGCTGACAAGATTTGGATGTTAGAGGACCTGTGGTTTGTTTCAGTTTAGGAAGCAGAGATGAACTACATATGGTCCGTATGTGTAGATAACACCGTTCTTTTGTTGTCAGGTTTCCTGCTGTCTTAGAGACTCTAGAAAGCAAGAGCATGCTTCTTGTTCTGAAGCAGAGTGTGATCAATGGGTGAGAACTCTGCTGTGTGTTTTACTTCAGAAATGGAGTTAAATCCCAGTCTCTGAGTCTTCCTACAAGGAAGACTTCGTTTCAGGTATGGGCAGTCACTTTTCAGTTCAAACGAACTACATCGTTCACGAAGCTCACACGTTTCTCATCTTAACTGACAAGCATTGGATGTTAGAGGACCAGTGGTTTGTGTCAGTTTCAGAAGCAGAGTTGGACTAGATATGGTCCGTATGTTTAGGAAACATCATTCTTTTGTTTAGAGCACACTCAGGTGTCCGTCTGTATTAGAGAATCTAGAAAGATAACGTACTTCTTGCTCTAAACCATAGTTTGATCAATGGATGAGAACTCTGCTGTGTGTTTCACTTCAGAAATGGAGTTCAATCCCAGGCTCTGAGTCTTCCTACAAGCACTACTTCGTTTCAGGTAAGGGCAGTCACTTTTCAGCTCAAAGAACTACATCGTGCACGAAGCTCACACGTTTCTCATCTTAACAGACAAGCATTGGATGTTAGAGGACCTGTGGTTTGTTTCAGTTTCAGAAGCAGAGATGAACTACATATGGTCCGTATGTGTAGGAAATACCGTTCTTTTGTTGTCAGGTTTCCTGTTGTATTAGAGACTCTAGAAAGCAAGAGCGTGCTTCTCGCTCTAAAGCAGAGTGTGTTCCATGGATGAGAACTATGCTGTGTGTTTACCATCAGAAATGGAATTAAATCCCAGACTCTGTGTCTTCCTACAAGCAAGACTTCGATTCAGGTAAGGGCAGTCACTTTTCAGCTCAAAAGAATGACATCGTTCACGAAGCTCACACGTTTCTCATCTTAATTGACAAGCATTGGATGTTAGAGGACCTGTGGTTTGTTTCAGTTTCAGAAGGTTGTTGAACTAGATATGGTCCGTATGTGTAGGAAACACTGTTCATTTGTTCTGAGCAAAATCAGGTTTCCTGCTGTATTAGAGACTCTAGAACACAAGAGCCTGCTTCTTGTTCTAAAGCAGAGTGCGATCAATGGATGAGAACTCTTCTGTGTGTTTCATTTCAGAAATGGAGTTAAATCCCAGGCTCTGAGTCTTCCTACAAACAAGAATTCTTTTCAGGTAAGGGCAGTTTCTTACAGCTCAAACGAACTACATCGTTCACAAAGCTCACACTTTTCTCATCTTAACTGACAAGCATTGGATGTTAGAGTACCTGGGGTTTGTTTCAGTTTCAGAAACAGAGTTGAACTAGATATGGTCCATATGTGTAGGAAACACTGTTCTTTTGTTCTCAGCACACTCAGATTTCCTGCTGTATTAGAGACTCTAGAAAGCAAGAGCGTGCTTCTCGCTCTAAAGCAAAGTATGATCAATGGATGAGAACTCTGCTGTGTGTTTCACTTCAGAAATGGAGTTAAATCCCAGGCTCTGTGTCTTCCTACAAGCAAAGGTTCCTTTCAGGTAAGGGCAGTTTTTTATAGCTCAAACGAACTACATAGTTCATGATACTCACACCTTTCTCATCTTAACTGACAAGCATTGGATGTTAGAGGACCAGTGCTTTGTATCAATTTCAGAACCAGATTTGGACTACATATGGTGCGTATGTGTAGGCAACATCGTTCTTTTTTCCTCAGCACACTCATGTTTCATGTTGTCTTAGAGCCTCTAGAAAGCAAGAGCGTGCTTCTTGTTCTAAAGCAGAGTGTGATCAATGGATGAGAACTCTTCTGTGTGTTTCACTTCAGAAATGGAGTTAAATCCCAGGATCTGAGTCTTCTTTCAAGCAAGACTTCGTTTCAGGTAAGGGCAGTTACTTTACAGCTCAAATGAACTACATCACTCACGAAGCTCACACGTTTCTCATCTTAACTGACAAGCATTGGATGTTAGAGGACCTGAGGTTTGTTTCAGTTTCAGAAGCAGACATGAACTACACATGGTCCGTATGTGTAGGAAAAACCGTTCTTTAGTTGTCAGGTTTCCTGCTGTATTAGAGACTCTAAAAAGCAAGAGCGTGCTTCTCACTCTAAAGCAGAGAATGATCCATGGATGAGAACTATGCTGTGTGTTTCCCATCAGAAATGGAATTTAATCCCAGACTCTGTGTCTTCCTACATGCAAGACTTCGTTTCAGGTAAGGGCAGTCACTTTTCAGCTCAAAGTAATTACATCGTTCACGAAGCTCACATGTTTCTCATCTTTATTGACAAGCATTGGATGTTAGAGGACCTGTGGTTTGTTTCAGTTTCAGAAGGTTGTTGAACTAGATATGGTCCGTATGTGTTGGAAACACTGTTCATTTGTTCTGAGCACAATCAGGTTTCCTGCTGTATTAGAGACTCTAGAAAGCAAGAGCATGCTTCTTGCTCTAAAGCAGAGAGTGTTTCATGGATGAGAAGTCTGCTGTGTGTTTCCCTCCAGAAATGGAGTTAAATCTCAGGCTCTGTGTCTTCCTACAAGCAAGACTTCGTTTCAGGTAAGGGCACTCTCTTTTTAGCTCAAAAGAACTACATCGTTCACGAAGCTCACACGTTTCTCATCTAAACTGACACGCATTGGATGTTAGAGGACCAGTGCTTTGTATCAGTTTCAGAAGCAGAGTTGGATTACATATGGTCAGTATGTGTAGGAAACATCGTTTTTTTCTTCTCAACATACTCACGTTTCATGCTGTCTTAGAGAATCTAGACCACAAGAGCGTGCTTCTTGTTCTAAAGCAGAGTGTGATCAATGGATGCGAACTCTTCTGTGTGTTTCATTTCAGAAATGGAGTTAAATCCCAGGCTCTGAGTCTTCATACAAACAAGAATTCTTTTCAGGTAAGGGCAGTTCCTTTACAGTTCAAACGAACTACATCACTCACGAAGCTTACACGTTTCTCATCTTAACTGACAAGCATTGGATGTTAGAGGACCTGATGTATGTTTCAGTTTCAGTAGCATAGTTGAACTACATATGGTCCGTATGTGTAGGAAAAACCGTTATTTAGTTGTCAGGTGTCCTGCTGTATTAGAGACTCTAGAAAGCAAGAGCGTGCTTCTCACTCTAAAGCAGAGAATGATCCATGGATGAGAACTATGCTGTGTGTTTCCCATCAGAAATGGAATTTAATCCCAGACTCTGTGTCTTCCTACATGCAAGACTTCGTTTCAGGTAAGGGCAGTCACTTTTCAGCTCAAAGTAATTACATCATTCACGAAGCTCACATGATTCTCATCTTAATTGACAAGCATTGGATGTTAGAGGACCTGAGGTTTGTTTCAGTTTCAGAAGCAGAGTTGAACTAGATATGGTCCATATGTGTAGGAAACACCGTTCTTTTGTTCTCAGCACACTCAGATTTCCTGCTGTATTAGAGACTCTAGAAAGCAAGAGCGTGCTTCTCGCTCTAAAGCAAAGTATGATCAATGGATGAGAACTCTGCTGTGTGTTTCACTTCAGAAATGGAGTTAAATCCCAGGCTCTGTGTCTTCCTACAAGCAAGAGTTCCTTTCAGGTATGGGCAGTTTTTTATAGGTCAAACGAACTACATAGTTCATGATACTCACACCTTTCTCATCTTAACTGACATGCATTGGATGTTAGAGGACCAGTGCTTTGTATCAGTTTCAGAAGCATAAGAGGACTACATATGGGCTGTATGTGTAGGCAACATTGTTCTTTTGTTCTCAGCACACTCACATTTCATGTTGTATTAGAGACTCTAGCAAGCAAGAGCGTTCTTCTTGCTCCAAAGCAGAGTGTGATCCATGGATGAGAACTATGCTGTTTGTTTTCCTTCATAAATGGAGTTAAATCCCAGGCTCTGTGTCTTCCTACAAGCAAGACTTCCTTTCAGGTAAGGGCAGTTTCTTTACAGTTCAAACGAAGTACATCTTTCACGAAGCTCACATGTTTCTCATCTTAACTGACAAGCATTGGATGTTAGAGGACCTGATGTATGTTTCAGTTTCAGTAGCATAGTTGAACTAGATATGGTCTGTATGTGTAGGAAATACCGTTCTTTTGTTCTGAGCACACTCACGTTTCCTCCTATATAAGAGTCTCTAGTAAGCAAGAGCGTGCTTCTCGCTCTAAAGCAAAGTGTGATCCATAGATGAGAACTATGCTGTGTGTTTCCCTTCAGAAATGGAGTTTAATCCCAGGCTCTGAGTCTTCCTACAAGCAAGATTTCGTTTCAGGTAAGGGCAGTCACTTTGCAGCTCAAACGAAGTACATCTTTCACGAAGCTCACATGTTTCTCATCTTAACTGACAAGCATTGGATGTTAGAGGACCAGTGCTTTGTATCAGTTTCAGAATCAGATTTGGACTACATATGGTCCGTATGTGTAGGCAACATCATTCTTTTGTTCTCAGCACACTCACGTTTCATGTTGTCTTAGAGCCTCTAGAAAGCAAGAGCGTGCTTCTTGTTCTAAAGCAGAGTGTGGTCAATGGATGAGAACTCTTCTGTGTGTTTCACTTCAGAATTGGAGTTAAATCCCAGGCTCTGAGTCATCCTTCAAGCAAGACTTCGTTTCAGGTAAGTGCAGTTATTTTACAGCTCAAATGAACTACATCACTCACGAAGCTCACACGTTTCTCATCTTAACTGACAAGCATTGGATGTTAGAGGACCTGTGGTTTCTTTCAGTTTCAGAAGCAGAGTTGAACTACATATGGTCCGTATGTGTAGGAAAAACCGTTATTTAGTTGTCAGGTGTCCTGCTGTATTAGAGACTCTAGAAAGCAAGAGCGTGCTTCTCACTCTAAAGCAGAGAATGATCCATGGATGAGAACTATGCTGTGTGTTTCCCATCAGAAATGGAATTTAATCCCAGACTCTGTGTCTTCCTACATGCAAGACTTCGTTTCAGGTAAGGGCAGTCACTTTTCAGCTCAAAGTATTAACATCGTTCACGAAGCTCACATGATTCTCATCTTAATTGACAAGCATTGGATGTTAGAGGACCTGTGGTTTGTTTCAGTTTCAGAAGGTTGTTGAACTAGATATGGTCCGTATGTGTTGGAAACACTGTTCATTTGTTCTGAGCACAATCAGGTTTCCTGCTGTATTAGAGACTCTAGAAAGCAAGAGCGTGCTTCTTGCTCTAAAGCAGAGAGTGTTTCATGGATGAGAAGTCTGCTGTGTGTTTGCCTCCTGAAATGGAGTTAAATCTCAGGCTCTGTGTCTTCCTACAAGCAAGACTTCGTTTCAGGTAAGGGCACTCTCTTTTTAGCTCAAAAGAACTACATCGTTCACGAAGCTCACACGTTTCTCATCTAAACTGACACGCATTGGATGTTAGAGGACCAGTGCTTTGTCTCAGTTTCAGAAGCAGAGTTGGATTACATATGGTCAGTATGTGTAGGAAACATCGTTTTTTTGTTCTCAGCATACTCACGTTTCATGCTGTCTTAGAGAATCTAGAACACAAGAGCGTGCTTCTTGTTCTAAAGCAGAGTGTGATCAATGGATGAGAACTCTTCTGTGTGTTTCATTTCAGAAATGGAGTTAAATCCCAGGCTCTGAGTCTTCATACAAACAAGAATTCTTTTCAGGTAAGGGCAGTTCCTTTACAGCTCAAACGAACTACATCACTCACGAAGCTTACACGTTTCTCATCTTAACTGACAAGCATTGGATGTTAGAGGACCTGTGGTTTGTTTCAGTTTCAGAAGCAGAGTTGAACTAGATATGGTCCATATGTGTAGGAAACACCGTTCTTTTGTTCTCAGCACACTCAGATTTCCTGCTGTATTAGAGACTCTAGAAAGCAAGAGCGTGCTTTTCGCTCTAAAGCAAAGTATGATCAATGGATGAGAACTCTGCTGTGTGTTTCACTTCAGAAATGGAGTTAAATCCCAGGCTCTGTGTCTTCCTACAAGCAAGACTTTGTTTTATGTAAGGGTAGTCACTTTTCAACTCAAACGAACTACATCTTTCACGAAGCTCACACATTTCTCATCTTAACTGACAAGCATTGGATGTTAGAGGACCTGATGTATGTTTTAGTTTCAGTAGCATAGTTGAACTAGATATGGTCCGTATATGTGGGAAATACCGTTCTTTTGTTCTGAGCACACTCACGTTTCCTCCTATATTAGAGTCTCTAGTAAGCAAGAGCGTGCTTCTCGCTCTAAAGCAAAGTGTGATCCATAGATGAGAACTATGCTGTGTGTTTCACTTCAGAAATGGAGTTAAATCCAAGGCTCTGAGTCTTCCTACAAGCAAGACTTCGTTTCAGGTAAGGGCAGTTTCTTTACATCTCAAAAGAACTACATTGTTTACGAAGCTCACACGTTTCTCATCTTAACTGACAAGCATAGGATGTTAGAAGACCTGTGGTTTGTTTCAGTTTCAGAAGCAGAGTTGAACTAGACATGGTCTGTATGTATAGGAAACACCGTTCTTTTGTTCTGAGCACACTCTCGTTTCCTGTTGTATTAGAGACTCTAACAAGCAAGAGCATTCTTCTCGCTCTAAAGCAGAGTGTGATCCATGGATGAGAACTATGCTGTTTGTTTTCCTTCATAAATGGAGTTAAATCCCAGGCTCTGTGTCTTCCTATAAGCAAGACTATGTTTTATGTAAGGGTAGTCACTTTTCAACTCAAACGAACTACATCTTTCACGAAGATCACATGTTTCTCATCTTAACTGACAAGCATTGGATGTTAGAGGACCAGTGCTTTGTATCAGTTTCAGAAGCAGAGTTGGATTACATATGGTCCGTATGTGTAGGAAACATCGTTCTTTGTTCTCAGCATACTCACGTTTCATGCTGTCTTAGAGACTCTAGAACACAAGAGCCTGCTTCTTGTTCTAAAGCAGAGTGTGATCAATGGATGAGAACTCTTCTGTGTGTTTCATTTCAGAAATGGAGTTAAATCCCAGGCTCTGAGTCTTCCTACAAACAAGAATTCTTTTCAGGTAAGGGCAGTTTCTTACAGCTCAAATGAACTACATCGTTCACAAAGCTCACACTTTTCTCATCTTAACTGACAAGCATTGGATGTTAGAGGACCTGTGGTTTGTTTCAGTTTCAGAAGCAGAGTTGAACTAGATATGGTCCATATGTGTAGGAAACACCGTTCTTTTGTTCTCAGCACACTCAGATTTCCTGCTGTATTAGAGACTCTAGAAAGCAAGAGCGTGCTTCTCGCTCTAAAGCAAAGTATGATCAATGGATGAGAACTCTGCTGTGTGTTTCACTTCAGAAATGGAGTTAAATCCCAGGCTCTGTGTCTTCCTACAAGCAAGAGTTCCTTTCAGGTATGGGCAGTTTTTTATAGGTCAAACGAACTACATAGTTCATGATACTCACACCTTTCTCATCTTAACTGACATGCATTGGATGTTAGAGGACCAGTGCTTTGTATCAGTTTCAGAAGCATAAGAGGACTACATATGGGCTGTATGTGTAGGCAACATCGTTCTTTTGTTCTCAGCACACTCACATTTCATGTTGTATTAGAGACTCTAGCAAGCAAGAGCATTCTTCTTGCTCCAAAGCAGAGTGTGATCCATGGATGAGAACTATGCTGTGTGTTTTCCTTCATAAATGGAGTTAAATCCCAGGCTCTGTGTCTTCCTACAAGCAAGACTTCCTTTCAGGTAAGGGCAGTTTCTTTACAGTTCAAACGAAGTACATCTTTCACGAAGCTCACATGTTTCTCATCTTAACTGACAAGCATTGGATGTTAGAGGACCTGATGTATGTTTCAGTTTCAGTAGCATAGTTGAACTAGATATGGTCTGTATGTGTAGGAAATACCGTTCTTTTGTTCTGAGCACACTCACGTTTCCTCCTATATAAGAGTCTCTAGTAAGCAAGAGCGTGCTTCTCGCTCTAAAGCAAAGTGTGATCCATAGATGAGAACTATGCTGTGTGTTTCCCTTCAGAAATGGAGTTTAATCCCAGGCTCTGAGTCTTCCTACAAGCAAGATTTCATTTCAGGTAAGGGCAGTCACTTTGCAGCTCAAACGAAGTACATCTTTCACGAAGCTCACATGTTTCTCATCTTAACTGACAAGCATTGGATGTTAGAGGACCAGTGCTTTGTATCAGTTTCAGAATCAGATTTGGACTACATATGGTCCGTATGTGTAGGCAACATCATTCTTTTGTTCTCAGCACACTCACGTTTCATGTTGTCTTAGAGCCTCTAGAAAGCAAGAGCGTGCTTCTTGTTCTAAAGCAGAGTGTGGTCAATGGATGAGAACTCTTCTGTGTGTTTCACTTCAGAAATGGAGTTAAATCCCAGGCTCTGAGTCATCCTTCAAGCAAGACTTCGTTTCAGGTAAGTGCAGTTACTTTACAGCTCAAATGAACTACATCACTCACGAAGCTCACACGTTTCTCATCTTAACTGACAAGCATTGGATGTTAGAGGACCTGTGGTTTCTTTCAGTTTCAGAAGCAGAGTTGAACTACATATGGTCCGTATGTGTAGGAAAAACCGTTATTTAGTTGTCAGGTGTCCTGCTGTATTAGAGACTCTAGAAAGCAAGAGCGTGCTTCTCACTCTAAAGCAGAGAATGATCCATGGATGAGAACTATGCTGTGTGTTTCCCATCAGAAATGGAATTTAATCCCAGACTCTGTGTCTTCCTACATGCAAGACTTCGTTTCAGGTAAGGGCAGTCACTTTTCAGCTCAAAGTAATTACATCGTTCACGAAGCTCACATGATTCTCATCTTAATTGACAAGCATTGGATGTTAGAGGACCTGTGGTTTGTTTCAGTTTCAGAAGGTTGTTGAACTAGATATGGTCCGTATGTGTTGGAAACACTGTTCATTTGTTCTGAGCACAATCAGGTTTCCTGCTGTATTAGAGACTCTAGAAAGCAAGAGCGTGCTTCTTGCTCTAAAGCAGAGAGTGTTTCATGGATGAGAAGTCTGCTGTGTGTTTGCCTCCTGAAATGGAGTTAAATCTCAGGCTCTGTGTCTTCCTACAAGCAAGACTTCGTTTCAGGTAAGGGCACTCTCTTTTTAGCTCAAAAGAACTACATCGTTCACGAAGCTCACACGTTTCTCATCTAAACTGACACGCATTGGATGTTAGAGGACCAGTGCTTTGTCTCAGTTTCAGAAGCAGAGTTGGATTACATATGGTCAGTATGTGTAGGAAACATCGTTTTTTTCTTCTCAACATACTCACGTTTCATGCTGTCTTAGAGAATCTAGAACACAAGAGCGTGCTTCTTGTTCTAAAGCAGAGTGTGATCAATGGATGAGAACTCTTCTGTGTGTTTCATTTCAGAAATGGAGTTAAATCCCAGGCTCTGAGTCTTCATACAAACAAGAATTCTTTTCAGGTAAGGGCAGTTCCTTTACAGCTCAAACGAACTACATCACTCACGAAGCTTACACGTTTCTCATCTTAACTGACAAGCATTGGATGTTAGAGGACCTGTGGTTTGTTTCAGTTTCAGAAGCAGAGTTGAACTAGATATGGTCCATATGTGTAGGAAACACCGTTCTTTTGTTCTCAGCACACTCAGATTTCCTGCTGTATTAGAGACTCTAGAAAGCAAGAGCGTGCTTCTCGCTCTAAAGCAAAGTATGATCAATGGATGAGAACTCTGCTGTGTGTTTCACTTCAGAAATGGAGTTAAATCCCAGGCTCTGTGTCTTCCTACAAGCAAGACTTTGTTTTATGTAAGGGTAGTCACTTTTCAACTCAAACGAACTACATCTTTCACGAAGCTCACACATTTCTCATCTTAACTGACAAGCATTGGATGTTAGAGGACCTGATGTATGTTTTAGTTTCAGTAGCATAGTTGAACTAGATATGGTCCGTATATGTGGGAAATACCGTTCTTTTGTTCTGAGCACACTCACGTTTCCTCCTATATTAGAGTCTCTAGTAAGCAAGAGCGTGCTTCTCGCTCTAAAGCAAAGTGTGATCCATAGATGAGAACTATGCTGTGTGTTTCACTTCAGAAATGGAGTTAAATCCAAGGCTCTGAGTCTTCCTACAAGCAAGACTTCGTTTCAGGTAAGGGCAGTTTCTTTACATCTCAAAAGAACTACATTGTTTACGAAGCTCACACGTTTCTCATCTTAACTGACAAGCATAGGATGTTAGAAGACCTGTGGTTTGTTTCAGTTTCAGAAGCAGAGTTGAACTAGACATGGTCTGTATGTATAGGAAACACCGTTCTTTTGTTCTGAGCACACTCTCGTTTCCTGTTGTATTAGAGACTCTAGCAAGCAAGAGCATTCTTCTCGCTCTAAAGCAGAGTGTGATCCATGGATGAGAACTATGCTGTTTGTTTTCCTTCATAAATGGAGTTAAATCCCAGGCTCTGTGTCTTCCTATAAGCAAGACTATGTTTTATGTAAGGGTAGTCACTTTTCAACTCAAACGAACTACATCTTTCACGAAGATCACATGTTTCTCATCTTAACTGACAAGCATTGGATGTTAGAGGACCAGTGCTTTGTATCAGTTTCAGAAGCAGAGTTGGATTACATAAGGTCCGTATGTGTAGGAAACATCGTTCTTTTGTTCTCAGCATACTCACGTTTCATGCTGTCTTAGAGACTCTAGAACACAAGAGCCTGCTTCTTGTTCTAAAGCAGAGTGTGATCAATGGATGAGAACTCTTCTGTGTGTTTCATTTCAGAAATGGAGTTAAATCCCAGGCTCTGAGTCCTCATACAAACAAGAATTCTTTTCAGGTAAGGGCAGTTCCTTTACAGCTCAAACGAACTACATCACTCACGAAGCTTACACGTTTCTCATCTTAACTGACAAGCATTGGATGTTAGAGGACCTGTGGTTTGTTTCAGTTTCAGAAGCAGAGTTGAACTAGATATGGTCCATATGTGTAGGAAACACCGTTCTTTTGTTCTCAGCACACTCAGATTTCCTGCTGTATTAGAGACTCTAGAAAGCAAGAGCGTGCTTCTCGCTCTAAAGCAAAGTATGATCAATGGATGAGAACTCTGCTGTGTGTTTCACTTCAGAAATGGAGTTAAATCCCAGGCTCTGTGTCTTCCTACAAGCAAGACTTTGTTTTATGTAAGGGTAGTCACTTTTCAACTCAAACGAACTACATCTTTCACGAAGCTCACACATTTCTCATCTTAACTGACAAGCATTGGATGTTAGAGGACCTGATGTATGTTTTAGTTTCAGTAGCATAGTTGAACTAGATATGGTCCGTATATGTGGGAAATACCGTTCTTTTGTTCTGAGCACACTCACGTTTCCTCCTATATTAGAGTCTCTAGTAAGCAAGAGCGTGCTTCTCGCTCTAAAGCAAAGTGTGATCCATAGATGAGAACTATGCTGTGTGTTTCACTTCAGAAATGGAGTTAAATCCAAGGCTCTGAGTCTTCCTACAAGCAAGACTTCGTTTCAGGTAAGGGCAGTTTCTTTACATCTCAAAAGAACTACATTGTTTACGAAGCTCACACGTTTCTCATCTTAACTGACAAGTATAGGATGTTAGAAGACTTGTGGTTTGTTTCAGTTTCAGAAGCAGAGTTGAACTAGACATGGTCTGTATGTATAGGAAACACCGTTCTTTTGTTCTGAGCACACTCTCGTTTCCTGTTGTATTAGAGACTCTAGCAAGCAAGAGCATTCTTCTCGCTCTAAAGCAGAGTGTGATCCATGGATGAGAACTATGCTGTTTGTTTTCCTTCATAAATGGAGTTAAATCCCAGGCTCTGTGTCTTCCTATAAGCAAGACTATGTTTTATGTAAGGGTAGTCACTTTTCAACTCAAACGAACTACATCTTTCACGAAGATCACATGTTTCTCATCTTAACTGACAAGCATTGGATGTTAGAGGACCAGTGCTTTGTATCAGTTTCAGAAGCAGAGTTGGATTACATATGGTCCGTATGTGTAGGAAACATCGTTCTTTTGTTCTCAGCATACTCACGTTTCATGCTGTCTTAGAGACTCTAGAACACAAGAGCCTGCTTCTTGTTCTAAAGCAGAGTGTGATCAATGGATGAGAACTCTTCTGTGTGTTTCATTTCAGAAATGGAGTTAAATCCCAGGCTCTGAGTCTTCCTACAAACAAGAATTCTTTTCAGGTAAGGGCAGTTTCTTACAGCTCAAATGAACTACATCGTTCACAAAGCTCACACTTTTCTCATCTTAACTGACAAGCATTGGATGTTAGAGGACCTGTGGTTTGTTTCAGTTTCAGAAGCAGAGTTGAACTAGATATGGTCCATATGTGTAGGAAACACCGTTCTTTTGTTCTCAGCACACTCAGATTTCCTGCTGTATTAGAGACTCTAGAAAGCAAGAGCGTGCTTCTCGCTCTAAAGCAAAGTATGATCAATGGATGAGAACTCTGCTGTGTGTTTCACTTCAGAAATGGAGTTAAATCCCAGGCTCTGTGTCTTCCTACAAGCAAGAGTTCCTTTCAGGTATGGGCAGTTTTTTATAGGTCAAACGAACTACATAGTTCATGATACTCACACCTTTCTCATCTTAACTGACATGCATTGGATGTTAGAGGACCAGTGCTTTGTATCAGTTTCAGAAGCATAAGAGGACTACATATGGGCTGTATGTGTAGGCAACATCGTTCTTTTGTTCTCAGCACACTCACATTTCATGTTGTATTAGAGACTCTAGCAAGCAAGAGCGTTCTTCTTGGTCCAAAGCAGAGTGTGATCCATGGATGAGAACTATGCTGTTTGTTTTCCTTCATAAATGGAGTTAAATCCCAGGCTCTGTGTCTTCCTACAAGCAAGACTTCCTTTCAGGTAAGGGCAGTTTCTTTACAGTTCAAACGAAGTACATCTTTCACGAAGCTCACATGTTTCTCATCTTAACTGACAAGCATTGGATGTTAGAGGACCAGTGCTTTGTATCAATTTCAGAAGCAGATTTGGACTACATATGGTGTGTATGTGTAGGCAACATCGTTTTTTTGTCCTCAGCACACTCACGTTTCATGTTGTCTTTGAGACTCTAGAAAGCAAGAGCGTGCTTCTTGTTCTAAGCAGAGTGTGATCCATGGATGAGAACTATGCTGTTTGTTTCCCTTCAGAAATGGAGTTAAATCCCAGGCTCTGGGTCTTCCTACAAGCAAGATTTCGTTTAAGGTAAGGGCAGTCACTTTTCTGCTCAAACGAACTACATCGTTCACAAAGCTCACACGTTTCTCATCTTAACTGACAAGCAATGGATGTTAGAGGACCTTTGTTTTGTATGAATTTCAGAAGCAGAGTTGAACTAGATATGGTCAGTATGTTTAGGAAACGCCGTACTTTTGTTCTCATCACACTTAGGATTCCTGCTGTATTAGAGACTCTAGAAAGCAAGAGCGTGCTTCTCTCTCTAAAGCAGAGTGTGATCCATGGATGAGAACTATGCTGTTTGTTTCCCTTCAGAAATGGTGTAAATTCCAGGCTCTGTGTCTTCCTACAAGCAGGACTTCATTTCAGGTAAGGGCAGTCACTTTTCAGCTCAAACGAACTACATCCTTCACGAAGCTCACACGTTTCTCACTTAACAGACAAGCATTGGATGTTAGAGGACGAGAGCTTTGTATCAGTTTCAGAAGCAGAGTTGGACTAGATATGGTCAGTATATGTAGGAAACACCGTTCTTTTGTTCTCAGCACACTCACGTTTCCTGCTGTCTTAGAGATTCTAGAAAGCAAGAGCGTAATTCTTGTTCTAAAGCAGAGTGTGATCAATGGATGAGAACACTGCTGTGTTTTTCACTTCAGAAATGGAGTTAAATCCCAGGCTCTGAGTCTTCCTACAAGCAAGACTTCGTTTAAGGTAAGGGCAGTCAATTTTCTGCTCAAACGAACTACATCGTTCAGAAAGCTCACACGTTTCTCATCTTAACTGACAAGCATTGGATGTTAGAGGGTAAGTGCTTTGTATCAGTTTCAGAAGCAGATTTGGACTACATATGGTCCGCATGTGTAGGAAACACCGTTCTTTTGTTGTGAGCACACTCAGGTTTCCTGCTGTATTAGAGACTCTAGAAAGCAAGAGCGAGCTTCCCACTCTAAAGCAGAGTGTGATCCATGGATGAGAACTATGCTTTTTGTTTCCCTTCAAAAATGGAGTTTAATCCCAGGCTCTGTGTCTTCCTACAAGCAAGACTTCATTTCAGGTAAGGGCAGTAACTTTTCAGCTCAAACGAACTACATCGTTCACGAAGCTCACACGTTTCTCATCTTAAAAGACAAGCATTGGATGTTAGAGGACCTTTGCTTTGTATGAATTTCAGAAGCAGAGTTGAACTAGATATGGTCAGTATGTTTAGGAAACACCGTTCTTTTGTTCTGATCACACTCAGGTTTCCTGCTGTATTAGAGACTCTGGAAAGCAAGAGCGTGCTTCTCGCTCTAAAGCTAGTGTGATCCATGGATGAGAACTATGCTGTTTGTTTCCCTTCAGAATTGGTGTTAAATCCCAGGCTCTGTGTCTTCCTACAAGCAAGACTTCATTTCAGGTAAGGGCAGTCACTTTTCAGCTCAAAGGAACTACATCGTTCACGAACCTCAAGCGTTTCTCATCTTAACAGACAAGCATTGGATGTTAGAGGACCTTTGCTTTGTATGAATTTCAGAAGCAGAGTTGAACTAGATATGGTCAGTATGTTTAGGATACACCGTTCTTTTGTTCTCAGCACACTCACGCTTCCTGCTGTCTTTGAGCCTCTAGAAAGCAAGAGCATGCTGCTTGCTCTAAAGCAGAGTGTGTTCAATGGATGAGAACTCTTTTGCGTGTTTCCCTTCAGAAATGGAGTTAAATCCCAGGCTCTGAGTCTTCCTACAAAGGAGATTTTGTTTCAGGTAAGGGCAGTAACTTTACAGCTCAAACGAACTACATCTTTCACGAAGCTCACACGTTTCTCATCTTAACTGACAAGCATTGGATGTTAGAGGACCTTTGCTTTGTATGAATTTCAGAAGCAGAGTTGAACTATATATGGTCAGTATGTTTAGGAAACACCGTTCTTTTGTTCTGATCACACTCAGGTTTCCTGCTGTATTAGAGAATCTAGAAACAAGAGCGTGCTTCTCGCTCTAAAGCAGAGTGTGATCCATGGATGAGAACTACGCTGTGTGTTTCACTTCAGAAATGGAGTCAAATCCCAGGCTCTGAGTCTTCCTAAAATCAAGACTTTCTTTCATGTAAGGGCAGTTTCTTTATACCTCAAACGAACTACATCGTTCACGAAACTCACACGTTTCTCTTCTTAACTGACAAGCATTGGATGTTAGAGATCCTGTGCTTTGTATGAATTTCAGAAGCAGAATTGGACTAGATATGGTCCGTATGTGTAGGAAACACCATTCTTCTGTTCTCAGCACACTCACGTTTCCTGCTGTCTTAGAGACTCTAGATAGCAAGAGCGTGCTTCTTGTTCTAAGCAGAGTGTGATCAGTGGATGAGAACTATGCTGTTTGTTTCCGTTCAGAAATGGTGTTAAATCCCAGGCTCTGTGTCTTCCCACAAGCAAGACTTCATTTCAGTTAAGGGAAGTCACTTTACAGCTCAAACGAACTACATCGTTCACGAAGCTCACACGTTTCTCATCTTAACTGACAAGCATTGGATGTTAGAGGATCAGTGCTTTGTATCAGTTTCAGAAGCAGAGTTGGACTACATATGGTCCGTATGTGCAGGAAACACTGTTCTTTTGTTCTGGGCACACTAAGATTTCCTGCTGTCTTAGAGACTCTATAAAGCAAGAGAGTGCTTCTTGCTCTAAAGCAGAGTATGATCAATGGATGAGAACTCTGCTGTGTGTTTCACTTCAGAAATGGAATTAAATCCCATTCTCTGAGTCTTACTAAAATTAAGACTTTCTTTCATGTAAGGGCAGTTTCTTTATAGCTCAAACGAACTACATCGTTCACGAAACTCACACGTTTCTCATCTTAACTGACAAGCATTGGATGTTAAAGGACCAGTGCTTTATATCAGTTTTAGAAGCAGATTTGGACCACATATGGTCCGTATGTGTAGGCAACACCGTTCTTTTGTTCTCAGCACACTCACGCTCCCTGCTGTCTTTGAGCCTCTAGAAAGCAAGAGCGTGCTTCTTGCTCTAAAGCAGAGTGTGATCAATGGATGAGAACTCTTTTGCGTGTTTCCCTTCAGAAATGGAGTTAAATCCCAGGCTCTGAGTCTTCCTACAAAGAAGACTTCCTTTCAGGTAAGGGCAGTTACTTTACAGCTCAAACGAACTACATCTTTCACGAAGCTCACACGTTTCTCATCTTAACTGACAAACATTGGATGTTAGAGGACCTTTGCTTTGTATGAATTTCAGAAGCAGATTTGGACTAGATATGGTCCGTATGTGTAGGAAACACCATTCTTTTGTTCTCAGCACACTCACGTTTCCTGCTGTCTTAGAGACTCTAGAAAGCAAGAGCGTGCTTCTTGTTCTAAGCAGAGTGTGATCCATGGATGAGAACTATGCTGTTTGTTTCCCTTCAGAAATGGAGTTAAATCCCAGGCTCTGGGTCTTCCTACAAGCAAGATTTCGTTTAAGGTAAGGGCAGTCACTTTTCAGCTCAAACGAACTACATCCTTCACGAAGCTCACATGTTTCTCACTTAACAGACAAGCATTGGATGTTAGAGGACGAGAGCTTTGTATCAGTTTCAGAAGCAGAGTTGGACTAGATATGGTCAGTATATGTAGGAAACACCGTTCTTTTGTTCTCAGCACACTCATGTTTCCTGCTGTCTTAGAGATTCTAGAAAGCAAGAGCGTAATTCTTGATCTAAAGCAGAGTGTGATCAATAGATGAGAACACTGCTGTGTTTTTCACTTCAGAAATGGAGTTAAATCCCAGGCTCTGAGTCTTCCTACAAGCAAGACTTCGTTTAAGGTAAGGGCAGTCAATTTTCTGCTCAAACGAACTACATCGTTCACAAAGCTCACACGTTTCTCATCTTAACTGACAAGCATTGGATGTTAGAGGACCAGTGCTTTGTATCAGTTTCAGAAGCAGAGTTGGACTAGATATGGTCAGTATATGTAGTAAACACCGTTCTTTTGTTCTCAGCACACTCATGTTTCATGCTGTCTTAGAGATTCTAGAAAGCAAGAGCGTGCTTCCCACTCTAAAGCAGAGTGTGATACATGGATGAGAACTATGCTGTGTGTTTCCCTTCAGAAATGGAGTTAAAGCCCAGGCTCTGTGTCTTACTACAAGCAAGACTTCGTTTCAATTAAGGGCAGTCACTTTTCAGCACAAACGAAATACATCGTTCAGGAAGCTCAACATTTCTCATCTTAACTGACAAGCATTGGATGTTAGAGGACCAGTGCTTTTTATCAGTTTCAGAGGCAGATTTGGACTATATATGGTCTGTAAGTGTAGGAAACAACGTTCTTTTGTTATCAGCACACTCACGTTTACTGCTGTCTTAGAGACTCTAGAAAGCAAGAGTGTGCTTCTTGCTCTAAAGCAGAGTGTGTTCAATGAATGAGAACTATGCTGTGTGTTTCACTTCAGAAATGGAGTTAAATACCAGGCTCTGAGTCTTCCTACAAGCAAGACTTCCTTTCAGGTAAGTGCAGTTACTTTACAGGTCAAACGAACTACATCTTTCACGAATCTCTCACGTTTCGGATCATACCTGACTAGCATTGGATGTCAGAGGACCAGTGCTTTGTATCAGTTTCAGAAGCAGATTGGACTAAATATGGTCCGTATGTGTAGGAAACACTGTTCTTTTGTTCTGGGCACACTAAGATTTCCTGCTGTCTTAGAGACTCTAGAAAGCAAGAGAGTGCTTCTTGCTCTAAAGCAGAGTATGATCAATGGATGAGAACTCTGCTGTGTGTTTCACTTCAGAAATGGAGTTAAATCCCAGGCTCTGAGTCTTCCTACAAAGAAGACTTCGTTTCAAGTAAGGGCAGTTACTTTACAGCTCAAAAGAACTTCATCTTTCACGAAGCTCACACGTTTCTCATCTTAACAGACAAGCATTGGATGTTAGAGGACCAGTGCTTTGTATTAGTTTCAGAAGCAGAGTTGGACTACATATCGTCCGTATGTGTAGGAAACACCGTTCTTTTGTTCTCAGCACAGTCACGTTACCTGCTGTCTTAGAGACTCTAGAAAGCAAGAGCGTGCTTCTTGTTCTAAAGCAGAGTGTGATCAATGGATGAGAACTCTGCTGTGTGTTTCACTTCAGAAATGGAGTTAAATCCCAGGCTCTGTGTCTTACTATAAGTAAGACTTCGTTTCAAGTAAGGGCAGTCACTTTTCAGCTCAAAAGAAATACATCGTTCATGAAGCTCAACGTTTCTCATCTTAACTGACAAGCATTGGCTGTTAGAGGACCAGTGCCTTGTATCAGTTTCAGAAGCAGAGTTGGACTAGATATGGTCCTTATGTGTAGGAAACAACGTTCTTTTGTTCTCAACACACTCACGTTTACTGCTGTCTTAGAGACTCTGGAAAGCAAGAGCGTGCTTCTTGCTCTAAAGCAGAGTGTTTTCAATGAATGAGAACTATGCTGTGTGTTTCACTTCGGAAATGGAGTTAAATACCAGGCTCTGAGTCTTCCTAAAAGCAAGACTTCGTTTCAGGTATGTGCAGTTACTTTACAGGTCAAACGAACTACATCTTTCACCAAGCTCACACTTTTCAGATCTTACCTGACGAGCATTGGATGTTAGAGGACCTTTCATTTTTTTCAGTTTCAGAAGCAGAGATGAACAAGATATGGTCCGTATGTGTAGGAAACAATGTCCTTGTGTTCTCAGCACACTCACGTTTCCTGCTGTCTTAGAGACTCTAGAAAGCAAGAGCTTGCTTCTTATCTAAAGCATATTGTCATCAATTAATGAGAACTATGCTGTTTGTTTCCCTTCAGTAATGGAGTTAAATCCCAAGCTCTGTGTCTTCCTACAAGCAAGACTTCATTTCAGGTAAAGGCAGTCACTTTTCAGCTCAAACGAACTACATCTTTCACGAAGCTCACACGTTTCTCATCTTAACTGACAAGCATTGTATGTTAGAGGACCTTTGCTTTGTATAAATTTCAGAAGCAGAGTTGAACTAGATATGGTCAGTATGTTTAGGAAACACCGTACTTTTGTTCTGATCACACTCAGGTTTCCTGCTGTATTAGAGACTCTAGAAAGCAAGAGCGAGCTTCTAGCTCTAAAGCAGAATGTGATCCATGAATGAGAACTATGCTGTTTGTTTCCCTTCAGAAATGGTGTTAAATCCCAGGCTCTGTGTCTTCCTACAATCAGGACTTAGTTTCAGGTAAGGGCAGTCACTTTTCAGCTCAAACGAACTACATCGTTCAAGAAGCTCACACGTTTCTCATCTTAACAGACAAGCATTGGATGTTAGAGGACCAGTGCTTTGTATCAGTTTCAGAAGCAGAGTTGGACTACATATGGTCCGTATGTGTAGGAAACACCGTTCTTTTGTTCTCAGCACAGTCACGTTTCCTGCTGTCTTAGACACTCTAGAAAGCAAGAGCGTGCTTCTTGTTCTAAAGCAGAGTGTGATCAATGGATGAGAACACTGCTGTGTGTTTCACTTCAGAAATGGAGTTAAATCCCAGGCTCTGAGTCTTCCTACATGCAAGAGTTCGTTTAAGGTAAAGGCAGTCACCTTTATGCTCAAACGAACTACATCGTTCACGAAGCTCACATGTTTCTCATCTTAACTGACAAGCATTGGATGTTAGAGGACCTTTGCTTTGTATGAATTTCAGAAGCAGAGTTGAACGAGATATGGTCAGTATGTTTAGGAAACACCGTACATTTGTTCTGATCACACTCAGGTTTCCTGCTGTATTAGAGCCTCTAGAAAGCAAGAGCGTGCTTTTCGCTCTAAAGCAGAGTGTGATCCATGGATGAGAACTATGCTGTTTATTTACCTTCAGAAATGGTGTTAAATCCCAGGCTCTGTGTCTTCCTACAAGCAAGACTTCATTTCAGGTAAGGGCAGTCACTTTTCAGCTCAAATGAACATCATTGTTCACGAAGCTCACACGTTTCTCATCTTAACTGACAAGCATTGGATGTTAGAGGACCAGTGCTTTGGATCAGTTTCAGAATCAGAGTTGGACTAGATAAGGACCGTATGTTTAGGAAACACCTTTCTTTGGTTCTCAGCACACTCATGTTTCCTGTTGTTTTAGAGAGTCTAGAAAGCTAGAGCGTGCTTCTTGCTCTAAAGTAGCGTGTGATCAATGGATGAGAACTCTGCTCTGTGTTTCACTTCAGAAATGGAGTTAATTCCCAGGCTCTGAGTCTTCCTACAAACAAGACTTTGTTTCAGGTAAGTTCTGTTACTTTACATCTCAAACGAACTACATCTTTCACGAAGCTCACACGTTTCTCATCTTAACTGGCAAACATTGGATGTTAGAGGACCTTTACTTTGTATGAATTTCAGAAGCAGAGTTGGACTAGATATTGTCCGTATGTGTAGGAAACACCATTCTTTTGTTGTCAGCACACTCAAGTTTCCTGCTGTCTTAGAGACTCTAGAAAGCAAGAGCGTGCTTCTTGTTCTAAGCAGAGTGTGATCAATGGATGATAACTATGCTGTTGGTTTCCCTTCAGAAATGGTGTTAAATCCCAGGCTCTGTGTCTTCCTACAAGCAAGACTTCATTTCAGGTAAGGGCTGTCACTTTTCAGCTCAAAGGAACTACATCGTTCACGAACCTCACACGTTTCTCATCTTTAGAGACAAGCATTGGATGTTAGAGGACCAGTGCTTTGTATCAGTTTCAGAAGCAGAGTTGGACTCCATATGGTCTGTATATGTAGGAAACACCGTTCTTTTGTTCTCAGCACAGTCACGTTTCCTGCTGTCTTAGAGACTCTAGAAAACAAGAGCGTGCTTCTTGTTCTAAAGCAGAGTGTGATCAGTGGATGAGAACACTGCTGTGTGTTTCACTTCAGAAATGGAGTTAAATCCCAGGCTCTGAGTCGTCCTACAAGCAAGACTTCATTTCAGGTAAGAGCAGTTACTTTACAGGTCAAACGAACTACATCTTTCACCAAGCTCACACTTTTTGGATCTTACCTGACGAGCATTGGATGTTAGAGGACCTTTCATTTGTTTCAGTTTCACAAGCAGAGATCAACAAGATATGGTCCTTATGTGTAGGAAACACCGCACTTTTGTTCTGAGCACACTCATGTTTCCTGCTGCATTAAAGACTCTAGAAAGCAAGAGCATGCTTCTCGCTCTAAAGTTGAGTGTGATCCATGGATGAGAACTACAATGTGTGTTACCCTTCAGAAATGGAGTTAAATCCCAGGCGCTGTGTCTTCCTACAAGCAAGAATTCGTTTCAGGTAAGGGCAGTCACTTTTCAGCTCAAGCGAACTACATCATTCACGAAGCTCACACGTTTCTTATCCTAACTGACAAGCATTGGATGTTAGAAGACCACTGCTTTGTATCAGTTTCAGAAGCAGATTTGGACTACATATGGTCCGTATGTGTAGGAAACACTGTTCTTTTGTTCTGGGCACACTAAGATTTCCTGATGTCTTCGACACTCTATAAAGCAAGAGAGTGCTTCTTGCTCTAAAGCAGAGTATGATCAATGGATGAGAACTCTGCTGTGTGTTTCACTTCAGAAATGGAGTTAAATCCCAGGCTCTGAGTCTTCCTAAAAGCAAGACTTTCTTTCATGTAAGGGCAGTTTCTTTATAGCTCAAACGAACTACATTGTTCTAGAAACTCACACGTTTCTCATCTTAACTGACAAGCATTGGATATTAGAGGACCAGTGCTTTATATGAGTTTCAGAAGCAGATTTGGACCACATATGGTCCGTATGTGTAGGCAACACCGTTCTTTTGTTCTCAACACACTCATGCTTCCTGCTGTCTTAGAGCCTCTAGAAAGCAAGAGCGTGCTTCTTGCTCTAAAGCAGAGTGTGATCTATGGATGAGAAGTCTTTGGCGTGTTTCCGTTCAGAAATGGAGTTAAATCCCAGGCTCTGAGTCTTCCTACAAAGAAGACTTCATTTCAGGTAATGGCTGCCAATTTTCAGCTCAAAGGAACTCCATCGTTCACGAAGCTCACACGTTTCTCATCTTAACTGACAAGCATTGGATGATAGAGGACCAGTGCTTTGTATCAGTTTCAGAAGCAGAGTTGGACTAGATATGGTCCGTATGTGTAGGAAACAACGTCCTTGTGTTCTCAGCACACTCACGTTTCCTGCTGTCTTAGAGACTCTAGAAAGCAAGAGCTTACTTCTTATCTAAAGCATAGTGTGATCAATTAATGAGAACTATGCTGTTTGTTTCCCTTCAGTAATGGTGTTAAATCCCAAACTCTGTGTCTTCCTACAAGCAAGACTTCATTTCAGGTAAGGGCAGTCACTTTTCAGCTCAAACGAACTACATCTTTCACAAAGCTCACACGTTTCGGATCTTACCTGACCAGCATTGGATGTTAGAGGACCTTTCGTTTGTTTCAGTTTCAGAAGCAGAGTTGAACTAGATATGGTCCGTATGTGTAGGAAACACCATTCTTTTGTTCTGAGCACACTCAAGTTTCCTGCTGTATTAGAGATTCTAGAAACCAAGAGCGTTCTTCTTGCTCTAAAGCAGAGTGTGATCCATGGATGAGAACTATGCTGTGTGTTTCCCTTCACAAATGGAGTTAAATCCCAGGCTCTGAGTCTTCCTACAAGCAACACTTCGTTTCCGGAAAGGGCAGTCACTTTACAGCTCAAGCGAACTACATCATTCACAAAGCTCACAAGTTTCTCATCCTAACTGAAAAGCATTGGATGTTAGAGGACCAGTTCTTTGTATCAGTTTCAGAAGCAGAGTTGGACTAGATATGGTCCGTATGGGTAGGAACCACCGTTCTTTTGTTTCAGCACACACACGTTTCCTGCTGTCTTAGATAATCTAGAAAACAAGAGCGTGCTTCTTATTCTAAAGCAGAGTGTGATCAATGGATGAGAACACTGCTGTGTGTTTCCCTTCAGAAATGGAGTTAAATCCCAGGCTCTGAGTCTTCCTACAAGCAAGATTTCGTTTCATGTAAGGGCAGTCACTTTTCTGCTCAAACTAACTACATTGTTCAAAATGCTCACACGTTTCTCATCTTTACTGACAAGCATTGGATGTTAGCGGACCAGTGCTTTGTATCAGTTTCAGAAGCAGATTTGGACTACATATGGTCTGTATGTGTAAGAAAAACCGTTCTTTTTTTCTGGGCAAACTCAGATTTTCTGCTGTATTAGAGACTCTAGAAAGCAAGAGTGTGCTTCTCGCTCTAAAGCAGAGTGTGTTCCATGGATGAGAACTATGCTGTGTAATTCCCTTCATATATGGAGTTAAATCCCAGGCTCTGTGTCTTACTACAAGAAAGACTTCGTTTCAGGCAAGGGCAGTAACTTCTCAGCTCAAACAAACTACATCGTTCTTGAAGCTCACACTTTTCTCATCTTAACTGACAAGCATTAGATGTTAGAGGACCAGTGCTTTGTATCAGTTTCAGAAGCAGAGTTGGACTAGATATGGTCCGTATGGGTAGGAAACACCGTTCTTTTGTACTCAGCACACTCACGTTTCCGGCTGTCTTATAGATTCTAGAACGAAAGAGCATGCTTCTTGCTCTAAAACAGAGTCTGATCCATGGATGAGAACTCTGCTCTGTGTTTCCCATCAGAAATGGAGTTAAATCCAAGGCTCTGAGTCTTCCTGCAAGCAAGAATTACTTTCAGGTAAGGGCAGTCACTTTTCTGCTCAAAAGAACTACATTGTTCACGAAGCTCACACGTTTCTCATCTTAACTGACAAGCATTGGATGTTAGAGGACCAGTGCTATGTATCAGTTTCAGAAGCAGAGTTGGACTAGATATGGTCCGTATGGGTAGGAACCACCGTTCTTTTGTTTCAGCACACACACGTTTCCTGCTGTCTTAGATAATCTAGAAAACAAGAGCGTGCTTCTTATTCTAAAGCAGAGTGTGATCAATGGATGAGAACACTGCTGTGTGTTTCACTTCAGAAATGGAGTTAAATCCCAGGCTCTGAGTCTTCCTACAAGCAAGATTTCGTTTCATGTAAGGGCAGTCACTTTTCTGCTCAAACTAACTACATTGTTCAAAAAGCTCACACGTTTCTCATCTTAACTGACAAGCATTGGATGTTAGCGGACCAGTGCTTTGTATCAGTTGCAGAAGCAGATTTGGACTACATATGGTCTGTATGTGTAAGAAAAACCGTTCTTTTTTTCTGGGCAAACTCAGATTTTCTGCTGTATTAGAGACTCTAGAAAGCAAGAGTGTGCTTCTCGCTCTAAAGCAGAGTGTGTTCCATGGATGAGAACTATGCTGTGTAATTCCCTTCAAATATGGAGTTAAATCCCAGGCTCTGTGTCTTACTACAAGAAAGACTTCGTTTCAGGCAAGGGCAGTCACTTCTCAGCTCAAACAATCTACATCGATCTTGAAGCTCACACTTTTCTCATCTTAACTGACAAGCATTAGATGTTAGAGGACCAGTGCTTTGTATCAGTTTCAGAAGCAGATTTGGACTAGATATGGTCCGTATGGGTAGGAAACACCGTTCTTTTGTACTCAGCACACTCACGTTTCTGGCTGTCTTATACAATCTAGAACGAAAGAGCGTGCTTCTTGCTCTAAAACAGAGACTGATCCATGGATGAGAACTCTGCTCTGTGTTTCCCATCAGAAATGGAGTTAAATCCCAGGCTCTGAGTCTTCCTACAAGCAACACTTCGTTTCCGGAAAGGGCAGTCACTTTACAGCTCAAGCGAACTACAGCATTCACAAAGCTCACAAGTTTCTCATCCTAACTGAAAAGCATTGGATGTTAGAGGACCAGTTCTTAGTATCAGTTTCAGAAGCAGAGTTGGACTAGATATGGTCCGTATGGGTAGGAACCACCGTTCTTTTGTTTCAGCACACACACGTTTCCTGCTGTCTTAGATAATCTAGAAAACAAGAGCGTGCTTCCTATTCTAAAGCAGAGTGTGATCAATGGATGAGAACACTGCTGTGTGTTTCACTTCAGAAATGGAGTTAAATCCCAGGCTCTGAGTCTTCCTACAAGCAAGATTTCGTTTCATGTAAGGGCAGTCACTTTTCTGCTCAAACTAACTACATTGTTCAAAAAGCTCACACGTTTCTCATCTTAACTGACAAGCATTGGATGTTAGCGGACCAGTGCTTTGTATCAGTTTCAGAAGCAGATTTGGACTACATATGGTCTGTATGTGTAAGAAAAACCATTCTTTTTTTCTGGGCAAACTCAGATTTTCTGCTGTATTAGAGACTCTAGAAAGCAAGAGTGTGCTTCTCGCTCTAAAGCAGAGTGTGTTCCATGGATGAGAACTATGCTGTGTAATTCCCTTCAAATATGGAGTTAAATCCCAGGCTCTGTGTCTTACTACAACAAAGACTTCGTTTCAGGCAAGGGCAGTCACTTCTCAGCTCAAACAAACTACATCGATCTTGAAGCTCACACTTTTCTCATCTTAACTGACAAGCATTAGATGTTAGAGGACCAGTGCTTTGTATCAGTTTCAGAAACAGAGTTGGACTAGATATGGTCCGTATGGGTAGGAAACACCGTTCTTTTGTTCTCAGCACATACATGTTTCTTGCAGTCTTAGAGACTCTAGAAAGCAAGAGCATGCTTCTTTTTCTAAAGCAGGGTGTGATCAATGGATGAGAACTCTGCAGTGTGTTTCACTTCAGAAATGGAGTTAAATCCCAGGCTCTGAGTCTTCCTACAAGCAAACTTCGTATCAGGTAAGGGCAGTCACTTTATAGCTCAAACGAACTACATCGTTCTTGAAGCTCACACGTTTCTCATCTTAACTGACAAGCATTGGATGTTAGAGGACCAGTGCTTTGTATCAGTTTCAGAAGCAGAGTTGGACTAGATACGGTCCGTATGTGTAGGAAACATCATTCTTTGGTTCTCAGCACACTCATGTTTCCTGCTGTCTTAGAGACTCTAGAAAGCAAGAGGGTGCTTCTTGTTCTAAAGCAGAGTGTGATCAATGGATGAGAACACTGCTGTGTGTTTCACTTCAGAAATGGAGTTAAATCCCAGGCTCTGAGTCTTCCTACAAGCAAGATTTCTTTTCAGGTAAGGGCAGTCACTTTTCTGCTCAAATGAACTACATAGTTCACAAAGCTCACACGTTTCTCATCTTAACTGACAAGCATTGGATGTTAGAGGAAAAGTGCTTTGTATCAGTTTCAGAAGCAGATTTGGACGACATAAGTTCCGTATATGTAGGAAACACCATTCATTGTTCTGGGCACACTCAGATTTCCTGCTGTATTAGTGACTCTAGAAAGCAAGAGCGTGCTTCTCGCTCTAAAGCAGAGTGTGATCTATGGATGAGAAGTCTTTGGCGTGTTTCCGTTCAGAAATGGAGTTAAATCCCAGGCTCTGAGTCTTCCTACAAAGAAGACTTCATTTCAGGTAATGGCTGCCAATTTTCAGCTCAAAGGAACTCCATCGTTCACGAAGCTCACACGTTTCTCATCTTAACTGACAAGCATTGGATGATAGAGGACCAGTGCTTTGTATCAGTTTCAGAAGCAGAGTTGGACTAGATATGGTCCGTATGTGTAGGAAACAACGTCCTTGTGTTCTCAGCACACTCACGTTTCCTGCTGTCTTAGAGACTCTAGAAAGCAAGAGCTTACTTCTTATCTAAAGCATAGTGTGATCAATTAATGAGAACTATGCTGTTTGTTTCCCTTCAGTAATGGTGTTAAATCCCAAACTCTGTGTCTTCCTACAAGCAAGACTTCATTTCAGGTAAGGGCAGTCACTTTTCAGCTCAAACGAACTACATCTTTCACAAAGCTCACACGTTTCGGATCTTACCTGACCAGCATTGGATGTTAGAGGACCTTTCGTTTGTTTCAGTTTCAGAAGCAGAGTTGAACTAGATATGGTCCGTATGTGTAGGAAACACCATTCTTTTGTTCTGAGCACACTCAAGTTTCCTGCTGTATTAGAGATTCTAGAAACCAAGAGCGTTCTTCTTGCTCTAAAGCAGAGTGTGATCCATGGATGAGAACTATGCTGTGTGTTTCCCTTCACAAATGGAGTTAAATCCCAGGCTCTGAGTCTTCCTACAAGCAACACTTCGTTTCCGGAAAGGGCAGTCACTTTACAGCTCAAGCGAACTACATCATTCACAAAGCTCACAAGTTTCTCATCCTAACTGAAAAGCATTGGATGTTAGAGGACCAGTTCTTTGTATCAGTTTCAGAAGCAGAGTTGGACTAGATATGGTCCGTATGGGTAGGAACCACCGTTCTTTTGTTTCAGCACACACACGTTTCCTGCTGTCTTAGATAATCTAGAAAACAAGAGCGTGCTTCTTATTCTAAAGCAGAGTGTGATCAATGGATGAGAACACTGCTGTGTGTTTCCCTTCAGAAATGGAGTTAAATCCCAGGCTCTGAGTCTTCCTACAAGCAAGATTTCGTTTCATGTAAGGGCAGTCACTTTTCTGCTCAAACTAACTACATTGTTCAAAATGCTCACACGTTTCTCATCTTTACTGACAAGCATTGGATGTTAGCGGACCAGTGCTTTGTATCAGTTTCAGAAGCAGATTTGGACTACATATGGTCTGTATGTGTAAGAAAATCCGTTCTTTTTTTCTGGGCAAACTCAGATTTTCTGCTGTATTAGAGACTCTAGAAAGCAAGAGTGTGCTTCTCGCTCTAAAGCAGAGTGTGTTCCATGGATGAGAACTATGCTGTGTAATTCCCTTCATATATGGAGTTAAATCCCAGGCTCTGTGTCTTACTACAAGAAAGACTTCGTTTCAGGCAAGGGCAGTCACTTCTCAGCTCAAACAAACTACATCGTTCTTGAAGCTCACACTTTTCTCATCTTAACTGACAAGCATTAGATGTTAGAGGACCAGTGCTTTGTATCAGTTTCAGAAGCAGAGTTGGACTAGATATGGTCCGTATGGGTAGGAAACACCGTTCTTTTGTACTCAGCACACTCACGTTTCCGGCTGTCTTATAGAATCTAGAACGAAAGAGCGTGCTTCTTGCTCTAAAACAGAGTCTGATCCATGGATGAGAACTCTGCTCTGTGTTTCCCATCAGAAATGGAGTTAAATCCAAGGCTCTGAGTCTTCCTGCAAGCAAGAATTACTTTCAGGTAAGGGCAGTCACTTTTCTGCTCAAAAGAACTACATTGTTCACGAAGCTCACACGTTTCTCATCTTAACTGACAAGCATTGGATGTTAGAGGACCAGTGCTATGTATCAGTTTCAGAAGCAGAGTTGGACTAGATATGGTCCGTATGGGTAGGAACCACCGTTCTTTTGTTTCAGCACACACACGTTTCCTGCTGTCTTAGATAATCTAGAAAACAAGAGCGTGCTTCCTATTCTAAAGCAGAGTGTGATCAATGGATGAGAACACTGCTGTGTGTTTCACTTCAGAAATGGAGTTAAATCCCAGGCTCGGAGTCTTCCTACAAGCAAGATTTCGTTTCATGTAAGGGCAGTCACTTTTCTGCTCAAACGAACTACATAGTTCAAAAAGCTCACACGTTTCTCATCTTAACTGACAAGCATTGGATGTTAGAGGAAAAGTGCTTTGTATCAGTTTCAGAAGCAGATTTGGACGACATAAGTTCCGTATATGTAGGAAACACCTTTCATTATTCTGGGCACACTCAGATTTCCTGCTGTATTAGTGACTCTAGAAAGCAAGAGCGTGCTTCTCGCTCTAAAGCAGAGTGTGATCTATGGATGAGAACTATGCTGTGTGTTTCCCTTCAGAAATGGAGTTAAATCCCAGGCTCTAAGTCTTCCTAAAAGCAAGATTTCGTTTCAGGTAAGTGCAGTTACTTTACAGGTCAAACGAACTACATCGTTCACGAAGCTCACACATTTCAGATCTTACCTGACAAGCATTGGATGTTAGAGGACCTGTGGTTTGTTTCAGTTTAAGAAGCAGAGTTGAACTAGATATGGTCAGTATGTGTAGGAAACACCGTTCTTTTGTTCTCAGCACACTCAGGTTCCCTGCTGTATTAGAGACTCTAGAAAGCAAGAGCGTGCTTCTTGCTCTAAAGCAGAGTGTGATCCCTGGATGAGAACTATGCTGTGTGTTTCCCTTCAGAAATGGAGTTAAATCCCAGGCTCTGTGTCTTCCTACAAGAAAGACTTCATTTCAGGTAAGGGCAGTCACTTTTCAGCTCAAACGAAATACATCGTTCACAAAGCTCACACGTTTTGGATCTTACTTGACAAGCATTGGATGTTAGAGGACCTGTGGTTTGTTTCAGTTTCAGAAGCAGAGTTGTCCTATATATTGTCCGTATGTGTAGGAAAGACTTTTCTTTTGTTCTCAGCACACTCAGATTGCCTGCTGTATTAGAGACTCTAGAAAGCAAGAGCGAGCTTCTTGCTCTAAAGCAGAGTGTGATCAATGGATGAGAACTTTGCTGTGTGTTTCACTTCAGAAATGGAGTTAAATCCCAGGCTCTGAGTCTTCCTACAAGCAACACTTCCTTTCAGGTAAGGGCAGTTTCTTTATAGCTCAAAGGAACTACATCGTTCACGAAACTCACATGTTTCTCATCTTAACTGAGAAGCATTGGATGTTAGAGGACCAGTTCTTTGTATCAGTTTCACAAGCAGATTTGGACTACATATTGTCCCTATGTTTAGGCAACATCGTTCTTTTGTTCTCAGCACACTCACGTTTCATGCTGTCTTAGAGCCTCTAGAAAGCAAGAGCGTGCTTCTTGCTCTAGAGCAGAGTGTGATCAATGCATGAAAACTCTGCAGTTTGTTTCACTTCAGAAATGGAGTTAAATCCCAGGCTCTGAGTCTTCCTATAAGCAGAATTCCTTTCAGGTAAGGGCAGTTTCTTTATAGCTCAAACGAACTACATCGTTCATGAAACTCACACGTTTCTCATCTTAACTGACAAGCATTGGATGTTAGAGGACCAGTGCTTTGTATCAGTTTCAGAAGCAGATTTGGACTACATACGGTCCTTATGTGTACGAAAAACCGTTCTTTCATTCTGGGAACACTCATATTTCCTGCTGTATTAGGGACTCTAGAAAGCAAGACTGTGCTTCTTGCTCTAAAGCAGAGTGTGATCAATGGATGAGAACTTTGCTGTGTGTTTCACTTCAGAAATGGAGTTAAATCCCAGGCTCTGAGTCTTCCTACAAGCAACACTTCCTTTCAGGTAAGGGCAGTTTCTTTATAGCTCAAAGGAACTACATCGTTCACGAAAATCACATGTTTCTCATCTTAACTGAGAAGCATTGGATGTTAGAGGACCAGTGCTTTGTATCAGTTTCACAAGCAGATTTGGACTACATATTGTCCCTATGTTTAGGCAACATCGTTCTTTTGTTCTCAGCACACTCACGTTTCATGCTGTCTTAGAGCATCCAGAAAGCAAGAGCGTGGTTATTGCTCTAAACCAGAGTGTGATCAATGCATGAAAACTCTGCAGTTTTTTTCACTTAAGAAATGGAGTTAAATCCCAGGCTTTGAGTCTTCCTACAAGCAAGACTTCATTTGAGGTAATGGCAGTCACTTTTCTGCTCAAACGAACTACATAGTTCAAAAAGCTCACACGTTTCTCATCTTAACTGACAAGCCTTGGATGTTAGAGGACCAGTGCTTTGTATCAGTTTCAGAAGCAGATTTGGAATACATATGGTCTGTATGTGTAGGAAACACCGGTCTTTTGTTCTGGGCAGACTCAGATTTCCTGCTGTATTAGTGACTCTAGAAAGCAAGAGCTTGCTTCTCGCTCTAAAGCAGAGTGTGATCCATTGTTGAGAAATATGCTGTGTGTTTCCCTTCAGAAATGGAGTTAAATCCCAGGCTCTGAGTCTTCCTATAAGCAGAATTCCTTTCAGGAAGGGCAGTTTATTTATAGCTCAAAGGAACTACATCGTTCATGAAACTCACACGATTCTCATCTTAACTGACAAGCATTGGATGTTAGAGGACCAGTGCTTTGCATCAGTTTCAGAAGCAGATTTGGACTACATATGGTCCGTATGTGTAGGCAACATCGTTCTTTTGTTCTCAGCACACTAACGTTTCCTGCTGTCTTAGAGCCTCTAAAAAGCAAGAGCGAGCTTCTTGCTCTAAAGCAGAGTGTGATCAATGGATGAGAACTCTGCTGTGTGTTTCACTTCAGAAATGGCGTTAAATCCCAGGCTCTGAGTCTTCCTACAAGCAAGACTTCATTTCAGGTTAGGGCAGTTTCTTTTCTGCTCAAACGAACTACATCGTTCACGAAGCTCACACGTTTCTCATCTTAACTGACAAGCATTGGATGTTAGAGGACCAGTGCTTTGTATCAGTTTCAGAAGCAGATTTGGACGACATACGGTCCTTATGTGTACGAAAAACCGTTCTTTCATTCTGGGAACACTCAGATTTCCTGCTGTATTAGGGACTCTAGAAAGCAAGACGGTGCTTCTTGCTCTAAAGCAGAGTGTGATCCATGGATGAGAACTATACTGTGTGTTTCCCTTCAGAAATGGAGTTAAATCCCAGGCTTTGTGTCTTACTACAAGCAAGACTTCGTTTCAGGTAAGGGCAGTCACTTCTCAGGTCAAACGAACTACATCGTTCTTGAAGCTCACACGTTTCTCATCTTAACTGACCAGCATTGGATGTTAGAGGACCAGTGCTTTGTATCAGTTTCAGAAGCAGAGTTGGACTAGATACGGTCCGTATGTGTAGGAAACATCATTCTTTGGTTCTCAGCACACTCATGTTTCCTGCTGTCTTAGAGACTCTAGAAAGCAAGAGGGTGCTTCTTGTTCTAAAGCAGAGTGTGATCAATGGATGAGAACACTGCTGTGTGTTTCACTTCAGAAATGGAGTTAAATCCCAGGCTCTGAGTCTTCCTACAAGCAAGATTTCTTTTCAGGTAAGGGCAGTCACTTTTCTGCTCAAACGAACTACATAGTTCACGAAGCTCACACGTTTCTCATCTTAAATGACAAGCATTGGATGTTAGAGGAAAAGTGCTTTGTATCAGTCTCAGAAGCAGATTTGGAGGACATAAGTTCCGTATATGTAGGAAACACCATTCATTGTTCTAGGCACACTCAGATTTCCTGCTGTATTAGTGACTCTAGAAAGCAAGAGCGTGCTTCTCGCTCTAAAGCAGAGTGTGATCTATGGATGAGAACTCTGCTGTGTGTTTCACTTCAGAAATGGAGATAATCCCAGTCTCTGAGTCTTCCTACAAGCAAGACTTCATTTCAGGTAAGGGCAGACACTTCTCACCTCAAACGAACTACATCGTTCTTGAAGCTCACACGTTTCTCATCTTAACTGACAAGCATTGGATGTTAGAGGACCAGTGCTTTGTATCAGTTTCAGAAGCAGATTTGGACAACATATGGTCCTTATGTGTACGAAAAACCGTTCTTTCATTCTGGGAACACTCAGATTTCCTGCTGTATTAGGGACTCTAGAAAGCAAGACGATGCTTCTTGCTCTAAAGCAGAGTGTGATCCATGGATGGGAACTATGCTGTGTGTTTCCCTTCAGAAATGGAGTTAATTCCCAGGATTTGTGTCTTACTACAAGCAAGACTTCGTTTCAGGTAAGGGCAGTCACTTCTTAGCTCAAACGAACTACATCGTTCTTGAAGCTCACACGTTTCTCATCTTAACTGACAAGCATTGGATGTTAGAGGACCAGTGCTTTGTATCAGTTTCATAAGCAGAGTTGGACTAGATACGGTGCGTATCTGTAGGAAACATCATTCTTTGGTTCTCAGCACACTCATGTTTCCTGCTGTCTTAGAGACTCTAGAAAGCAAGAGGGTGCTTCTTGTTCTAAAGCAGAGTGTGGTCAATGGATGAGAACACTGCTGTGTGTTTCACTTCAGAAATGGAGTTAAATCCCAGGCTCTGAGTCTTCCTACAAGCAAGATTTCTTTTCAGGTAAGGGCAGTCACTTTTCTGCTCAAACGAACTACATAGTTCACGAAGCTCACACGTTTCTCATCTTAACTGATAATCACTGGATGTTAGAGGAAAAGTGCTTTGTATCAGTTTCAGAAGCAGATTTGGACGACATAAGTTCCGTATATGTAGGAAACACCATTCATTGTTCTGGGCACACTCAGATTTCCTGCTGTATTAGTGACTCTAGAAAGCAAGAGCGTGCTTCTCGCTCTAAAGCAGAGTGTGATCTATGGATGAATACTATGCTGTGTGTTTCCCTTCAGAAATGGAGTTAAATCCCAGGCTCTGAGTCTTCCTACAAGCAGAATTCCTTTCAGGTAAGGGCAGTTTATTTACAGCTCAAACGAACTACATCGTTCATGAAACTCACACGTTTCTCATGTTAACTGACAAGCATTGGATGTTAGAGGACCAGTGCTTTGTATCACTTTGAGAAGCAGATTTGGACTACATATGGTCCGTATGTGTAGGCAACATCGTTCTTTTGTTCTCAGCACACTCACGTTTCATGCTGTCTTAGAGCCTCTAGAAAGCAAGAGCATGCTTCTTGCTCTAAAGTAGAGTGTGATCAATGGATGAGAAATCTGCTGTGTGTTTCACTTCAGAAATGGAGTGAAATCCCAGGCTCTGAGTCTTCCTACAAGCAAGACTTCGTTTCAGGTAAGTGCAGTTACTTTACAGGTCAAACGAACTACATCGTTCACGAAGCTCACACATTTCAGATCTTACCTGAGAAGCATTGGATGTTAGAGGACCTGTGGTTTGTTTCAGTTTCAGAAGCAGAGTTGAACTAGATATGGTCCGTATGTGGAGGAAACACCGTTTGTTTGTTCTCAGCACACTCAGGTTCCCTGCTGTATTAGAGTCTCTAGAAAGCAAGAGGGTGCTTCTCGCTCTAAAGCAGAGTGTGATCCATGGATGAGAACTATGCTGTGTGTTTCGCTTCAGAAATGGAGTTAAACCCCAGGATCTGTGTCTTCCTACAAGCAAGAATTCGTTTCAGGTAAGGGCAGTCACTTTTCAGCTCAAACAAACTATATCTTTCACGAAGCTCACACGTTTCTCATCTTAACTGACAAGCATTGGATGTTAGAGGATCAGTGCTTTGTATCAGATTCAGAAGCAGATTTTGACTACATATGGTCCGTATGTGTGGGAAATACCGTTCTTTTCTTCTGGGCACACTCAGATTGCCTGGTGTATTAGAGACACTAGAAAGCAAGAGCAAGCTTCTTGCTCTAAAGCAGAGTGTGATCCTTGGATGAGAACTCTGCTGTGTGTTTCCCTTCAGAAATGGAGTGAAATCCCATGCTCTGAGTCTTCCTACAAGCAAGACTTCCTTTCAGGTAAGGGCAGTTTCTTTATAGCTCAAAGGAAGTACATCGTTCATGAAACTCACATGTTTCTCATCTTAACTGACAAGCATTGGATGTTAGAGGACCAGTGCTTTGTATCAGATTCAGAAGCAGATTTGGACTACATATTGTCCCTATGTTTAGGCAACATCGTTCTTTTGTTCTCAGCACACTCACGTTTCATGCTGTCTTAGAGCCTCTAGAAAGCAAGAGCGTGGTTATTGCTCTAAACCAGAGTGTGATCAATGCATGAAAACTCTGCAGTTTTTTTCACTTCAGAAATGGAGTTAAATCCCAGGCTCTGAGTCTTCCTACAAGCAAGACTTCATTTCAGGTAAGGGCAGATACTTTATAGCTAAAACAAACTACATCGTTCACTAAGCTCACACGTTTTGGATCTTACCTGAAAAGCATTGGATGTTAGAGGACCTGTGGTTTGTTTCAGTTTCAGAAGCAGAGTTGAACTAGATATGGTCCTTACGTGTGGGAAACACCGTTCTTTTGTTCTCAGCACACTCAGGTTCCCTGCTGTATTAGAGACTCTAGAAAGCAAGAGTGTGCTTCTTGTTCTAAAGCAGAGTGTGTTCAATGGATGAGAACACTGCTGTTTGTTTCCCTTCAGAAATGGAGTTAAATCCCAGGCTCTGAGTCTTCCTACAAGCAAGACTTCATTTCAGGTAAGGGCAGTCACTTTTCTGTTCAAATGTACTACATCGTTCATGAAACTCACACGTTTCTAATCTTAACTGACAAGCATTGGATGTTAGAGGACCAGTGCTTTGCATCAGTTTCAGAAGCAGATTTGGACGATACGGTCCTTATGTGTACGAAAAACCATTCTTTCATTCTGGGAACACTCAGATTTCCTGCTCTATTAGGGACTCTAGAAAGCAAGACTGTGCTTCTTGCTCTAAAGCAGAGTGTGATCCATGGATGAGAACTATGCTGTGTGTTTCCCTTCAGAAATGGAGTTAAATCCCAGGCTCTGTGTCTTCCTTCAAGCAAGAATTCGTTTCAGGTAATGGCAGTCACTTTTCAGCTCAAACGAACTACATCGTTCTTGAAGCTCACACGTTTCTCATCTTCACAGACAAGCATTGGATGTTAGATGACCAGTGCTTTGTGTCAGTTTCAGAAGCAGAGTTGGACTAGATACGGTCCGTATGTGTAGGAATCATCGTTCTTTGGTTCTCAGCACACTCATGTTTCCTGCTGTCTTAGAGACTCTAGAAAGCAAGAGGATGCTTCTTGTTCTAAAGCAGAGTGTGATCAATGGATGAGAACACTGCTGTGTGTTTCACTTCAGAAATGGAGTTAAATCCCAGGCTCTGAGTCTTCCTACAAGCAAGATTTCTTTTCAGGTAAGGGCAGTCACTTTTCTGCTCAAACGAACTACATAGTTCACGAAGCTCACACGTTTCTCATCTTAACTGACAAGCATTGGATGTTAGAGGAAAAGTGCTTTGTATCAGTTTCAGAAGCAGATTTGGACGACATAAGTTCTGTATATGTAGGAAACACCATTCATTTTTCTGGGCACACTCAGATTTCCTGCTGTATTAGTGACTCTAGAAAGCAAGAGCGTGCTTCTCGCTCTAAAGCAGAGTGTGATCTATGGATGAGAACTATGCTGTGTGTTTCCCTTCAGAAATGGAGTTAAATCCCAGGCTCTGAGTCTTCCTACAAGCAGAATTCCTTTCAGGTAAGGGCAGTTTATTTATAGTTCAAACGAACTACATCGTTCATGAAACTCACACGTTTCTCATCTTAACTGACAAGCATTGGATGTTAGAGTACCAGTGCTTTGTATCACTTTCAGAAGCAGATTTGGACTACATATGGTCCATATGTGTAGGCAACATCGTTCTTTTTTTCTCAGCACACTCACGTTTCATGCTGTCTTAGAGCCTCTAGAAAGCAAGAGCATGCTTCTTGTTCTAAAGCAGAGTGTGATCAATGGATGAGAACACTGCTGTGTGTTTCACTTCAGAAATGGAGTGAAATCCCAGGCTCTGAGTCTTCCTACAAGCAAGACTTCGTTTCAGGTAAGTGCAGTTACTTTACAGGTCAAAGGAACTACATCGTTCACGAAGCTCACACATTTCAGACCTTACCTGACAAGCATTGGATGTTAGAGGACCTGTGGATTGTTTCAGTTTCAGAAGCAGAGTTGAACTAGTTATGGTCCGTATGTGTAGGAAACACCGTTCTTTTGTTCTCAGGACACTCAGGTTCCCTGCTCTATTAGAGACTCTAGAAAGCAAGAGCGTGCTTCTCGCTCTAAAGCAGAGTGTGATCCATGGATGAGAACTATGCTGTGTGTTTCCCTTCAGAAATGGAGTTAAATCCCAGGCTCTGTGTCTTCCTACAAGATAGTCTTCGTTTCAGGTAAGGGCAGTCACTTTTCTGCTAAAACGAACTACATCGTTCAAGAAGCTCACACGTTTCTCATCTTAACTGGCAAGCATTGGATGCTAGAGAACCAGTGTGTTGTATCAGTTTCAGAAGCAGATTTGGACTACATATGGTCCGTATGTGTGGGAAACACCGTTCTTTTTTTCTGGACACACTCAGATTGCCTGCTGTATTAGAGACTCAAGAAAGCAAGAGCGAGCTTCTTGCTCTAAAGCAGAGTGTGATCAATGGATGAGAACTTTGCTGTGTGTTTCACTTCAGAAATGGAGTTAAATCCCAGGCTCTGAGTCTTCCTACAAGCAACACTTCCTTTCAGGTAAGGGCAGTTTCTTTATAGCTCAAAGGAACTACATCGTTCACGAAACTCACATGATTCTCATCTTAACTGAGAAGCATTGGATGTTAGAGGACCAGTGCTTTGTATCAGTTTCACAAGCAGATTTGGACTAAATATTGTCCCTATGTTTAGGCAACATCGTTCTTTTGTTCTCAGCACACTCACGTTTCATGCTGTCTTAGAGCCTCTAAAAAGCAAGAGCGAGCTTCTTGCTCTAAAGCAGAGTGTGATCAATGGACGAGAACTCTGCTGTGTGTTTCACTTCAGAAATGGAGTTAAATCCCAGGCTCTGAGTCTTCCTACAAGCAAGACTTCATTTCAGGTAAGGGCAGTTACTTTTCTGCTCAAACGAACTACATCATTCACGAAGCTCACACGTTTCTCATCTTAACTGACAAGCATTGGATGTTAGAGGACCAGTGCTTTGTAGCAGTTTCAGAAGCAGATTTGGACGACATACGGTCCTTATGTGTACGAAAAACCGTTCTTTCATTCTGGGAACACTCAGATTTCCTGCTGTATTAGGGACTCTAGAAAGCAAGACGGTGCTTCTTGCTCTAAAGCAGAGTGTGATCCATGGATGAGAACTATACTGTGTGTTTCCCTTCAGAAATGGAGTTAAATCCCAGGCTTTGTGTCTTACTACAAGCACGACTCCTTTCAGGTAAGGGCAGTCACTTCTCAGCTCAAACGAACTACATCGTTCTTGAAGCTCACACGTTTCTCATCTTAACTGACAAGCATTGGATGTTAGAGGACCAGTGCTTTGTATCAGTTTCAGAAGCAGAGTTGGACTAGATACGGTCCGTATGTGTAGGAAACATCATTCTTTGGTTCTCAGCACACTCATGTTTCCAGCTGTCTTAGAGACTCTAGAAAGCAAGAGGGTGCTTCTTGTTCTAAAGCAGAGTGTGATCAATGGATGAGAACACTGCTGTGTGTTTCACTTCAGAAATGGAGTTAAATCCCAGGCTCTGAGTCTTCCTACAAGCAAGATTTCTTTTCAGGTAAGGGCAGTCACTTTTCTGCTCAAACGAACTACATAGTTCACGATGCTCACACGTTTCTCATCTTAACTGACAAGCATTGGATGTTAGAGGAAAAGTGTTTTGTATCAGTTTCAGAAGCTGATTTGGACGACATAAGTTCCGTATATGTAGGAAACACCATTCATTGTTCTGGGCACACTCAGATTTCCTGCTGTATTAGTGACTCTAGAAAGCAAGAGCGTGCTTCTCGCTCTAAAACAGAGTGTGATCTATGGATGAGAACTATGCTGTGTGTTTCCCTTCAGAAATGGAGTTAAATCCCAGGCTCTGAGTCTTCCTACAAGCAGAATTCCTTTCAGGTAAGGGCAGTTTATTTATAGCTCAAACGAACTACATCGTTCATGAAACTCACACGTTTCTCATCTTAACTGACAAGCATTGGATGTTACAGGACCAGTGCTTTGTATCACTTTCAGAAGCAGATTTGGACTACATATGGTCCGTATGTGTAGGCAACATCGTTCTTTTGTTCTCAGCACACTCATGTTTCATGCTGCCTTAGAGCCTCTAGAAAGCAAGAGCGTGCTTCTCGCTATATAGCAGAGTGATCCATGGATGAGAACTATGCTGTGTGTTTCCCTTCAGAAATGGAATTAAATCCCAGGCTCTGTGTCTTCCTACAAGAAAGACTTCGTTTCTGGTAAGGGCAGTCACTTTTCCGCTCAAACGAACTACATCGTTCAAGAAGCTCACACGTTTCTCATCTTAACTGGCAAGCATTGGATGTTAGAGGACCAGTGCGTTGTATCAGTTTCAGAAGCAGATTTAGACTACATATGGTCCGTTTGTGTGGGAAACACCGTTCTTTTGTTCTGGACACACTCAGATTTCCTGATGTATTAGAGTCTCTAGAAAACAAGAGCGAGCTTCTTGCTCTAAAGCAGAGTGTGATCAATGGATGAGAACTTTGCTGTGTGTTTCACTTCAGAAATGGAGTTAAATCCCAGGCTCTGAGTCTTCCTACAAGCAACACTACCTTTCAGGTAAGGGCAGTTTCTTTATAGCTCAAAGGAACTACATCATTCACGAAACTCACATGTTTCTCATCTTAACTGACAAGAATTGGATGTTAGAGGGTTAGTGCTTTGTATCAGTTTCAGAAGCAGATTTGGACTACATATGGTCCATATGTGTAGGAAACACCGATCTTTTGTTCTATGCACACTCACGTTTCCTTCTGTCTTAGAGACTCTAGAAAGCAAGAGCATGCTTCTCGCTCTAAAACAGAGTGTGATCATGGATGAGACTATGCTGTGTGTTTCATTTCAAATGGTGTTAAATCCCATGCTCTATGTCTCCCTACAAGCAAGACTTCGTTTCAGGTAAGGGCAGACACTTTTCTGCTCAAAGGAACTACATCATTCACGAAGGTCACACGTTTCTCATCTTAACTGACAAGCATTGGATGTTAGAGGACCAGTGCTTTGTATCACATTCAGAAGCAGAGTTGGACTAGATATCGTCCGTATGTGTAGGAAACATCATTCTTTGGTTCTCAGCACACTCATGTTTCCTGCTGTCTTAGAGGCTCTAGAAAGCAAGAGGGTGCTTTTTGTTCTAAAGCAGAGTGTGATCAATGGATGAGAACACTGCTGTATGTTTCACTTCAGAAATGGAGTTAAATCCCAGGCTCTGAGTCTTCCTACAAGCAAGATTTCTTTTCAGGTAAGGGCAGTCACTTTTCTGCTCAAACGAACTACATAGTTCACAAAGCTCACACGTTTCTCATCTTAACTGACAAGCATTGGATGTTAGAGGAAAAGCGCTTTGTATCAGTTTCAGAAGCAGATTTGGACGACATAAGTTCCGTATATGTAGGTAACACCATTCATTGTTCTGGGGACACTCAGATTTCCTGCTGTATTAGTGACTCTAGAAAGCAAGAGCGTGCTTCTCGCTCTAAAGCAGAGTGTGATCTATGGATGAGAACTATGCTGTGTGTTTCCCTTCAGAAATGGAGTTAAATCCCAGGCTCTGAGACTTCCTACAAGCAGAATTCCTTTCAGGTAAGGGCAGTTTAATTATAGCTCAAACGAACTACATCGTTCATGAAACTCACACGTTTCTCATCTTAACTGACAAGCATTGGATGTTAGAGGACCAGTGCTTTGTATCACTTTCAGAAGCAGATTTGGACTACATATGGTCCGTATGTGTAGGCAACATCGTTCTTTTGTTCTCAGCACACTCACGTTTCATGCTGTCTTAGAGCCTCTAGAAAGCAAGAGCATGCTTCTTGCTCTAAAGCAGAGTGTGATCAATGGATGAGAAATCTGCTGTGTGTTTCACTTCAGAAATGGAGTGAAATCCCAGGCTCTGAGTCTTCCTACAAGCAAGACTTCGTTTCAGGTAAGTGCAGTTACTTTACAGGTCAAACGAACTACATCGTTCACGAAGCTCACACATTTCAGATCTTACCTGACAAGCATTGGATGTTACAGGACCTGTGGTTTGTTTCAGTTTCAGAAGCAGAGTTGAACTAGATATGGTCCGTATGTGTAGGAAACACCGTTCTTTTGTTCTCAGCACACTCAGGTTCCCTGCTGTATTAGAGACTCTAGAAAGCAAGAGCGTGCTTCTCGCTCTACAGCAGAGTGTGATCCATGGATGAGAACTATGCTGTGTGTTTCCCTTCAGAAATGGAGTTAAATCCCAGGCTCTGTGTCTTCCTACAAGATAGTCTTCGTTTCAGGTAAGGGCAGTCACTTTTCTGCTAAAACGAACTACATCGTTCAAGAAGCTCACACGTTTCTCATCTTAACTGGCAAGCATTGGATGTTAGAGAACCAGTGCATTGTATCAGTTTCAGAAGCAGATTTGGACTACATATGGTCCGTATGTGTTGGAAACACCGTTCTTTTGTTCTGGACACACTCAGATTGCCTGCTGTATTAGAGACTCTTGAAAGCAAGAGCGAGCTTCTTGCTCTAAAGCAGAGTGTGATCAATGGATGAGAACTTTGCTGTGTGTTTCACTTCAGAAATGGAGTTAAATCCCAGGCTCTGAGTCTTCCTACAATAAACACTTCCTTTCAGGTAAGGGCAGTTTCTTTATAGCTCAAAGGAACTACATCGTTCACGAAACTCACATGTTTCTCATCTTAACTGAGAAGCATTGGATGTTAGAGGACCAGTGCTTTGTATCAGTTTCACAAGCAGATTTGGACTACATATTGTCCCTATGTTTATTCAACATCGTTCTTTTGTTCTCAGCACACTCACGTTTCATGCTGTCTTAGAGCCTCTAAAAAGCAAGAGCGAGCTTCTTGCTCAAAAGCAGAGTGTGATCAATGGATGAGAACTCTGCTGTGTGTTTCACTTCAGAAATGGAGTTAAATCCCAGGCTCTGAGTCTTCCTACAAGCAAGACTTCATTTCAGGTAAGGGCAGTTACTTTTCTGCTCAAACGAACTACATCGTTCACGAAGCTCACACGTTTCTCATCTTAACTGACAAGCATTGGATGTTAGAGGACCAGTGCTTTGTATCAGTTTCAGAAGCAGAGTTGGACTAGATACGGTCCGTATGTGTAGGAAACATCATTCTTTGGTTCTCAGCACACTCATGTTTCCTGCTGTCTTAGAGACTCTAGAAAGCAAGAGCGTGCTTCTTGTTCTAATGCAGAGTGTGATCAATGGATGAGAACACTGCTGTGTGTTTCACTTCAGAAATGGAGTTAAATCCCAGGCTCTGAGTCTTCCTACAAGCAAGACTTCATTTCAGGTAAGGGCAGTCACTTTTCTGCTCAAACGAACTACATAGTTCACAAAGCTCACACGTTTCTCATCTTAACTGACAAGCATTGGATGTTAGAGGAAAAGTGCTTTGTATCAGTTTCAGAAGCAGATTTGGAAGACATAAGTTCCGTATATGTAGGTAACACCATTCATTGTTCTGGGCACACTCAGATTTCCTGCAGGATTAGTGACTCTAGAAAGCAAGAGCATGCTTCTCGCTCTAAAGCAGAGTGTGATCTATGGATGAGAACTATGCTGTGTGTTTCCCTTCAGAAATGGAGTTAAATCCCAGGCTCTGAGTCTTCCTACAAGCAGAATTCCTTTCAGGTAAGGGCAGTTTATTTATAGCTCAAACGAACTACATCGTTCATGAAACTCACACGTTTTTCATCTTAACTGACAAGCATTGGATGTTAGAGGACCAGTGCTTTGTATCACTTTCAGAAGCAGATTTGGACTACATATGGTCCGTATGTGTAGGCAACATCGTTCTTTTGTTCTCAGCACACTCACGTTTCATGCTGTCTTAGAGCCTCTAGAAAGCAAGAGCATGCTTATTGCTCTAAAGCAGAGTGTGATCAATGGATGAGAAATCTGCTGTGTGTTTCACTTCAGAAATGGAGTGAAATCCCAGGCTCTGAGTCTTCCTACAAGCAAGACTTCGTTTCAGGTAAGTGCAGTTACTTTACAGGTCAAACGAACTACATCGTTCACGAAGCTCACACATTTCAGATCTTACCTGACAAGCATTGGATGTTACAGGACCTGTGGTTTGTTTCAGTTTCAGAAGCAGAGTTGAACTAGATATGGTCCGTATGTGTAGGAAACACCGTTCTTTTGTTCTCAGCACACTCAGGTTCCCTGCTGTATTAGAGACTCTAGAAAGCAAGAGCGTGCTTCTCGCTCTAAAGCAGAGTGTGATCCATGGATGAGAACTATGCTGTGTGTTTCCCTTCAGAAATGGTGTTAAATCCCAGGCTCTGTGTCTTCCTACAAGATAGTCTTCGTTTCAGGTAAGGGCAGTCACTTTTCTGCTAAAACGAACTACATCGTTCAAGAAGCTCACACGTTTCTCATCTTAACCTACAAGCATTGGATGTTAGAGGACCAGTGCTTTGTATCAGTTTCAGAAGCAGATTTGGAATACATATGGTCTGTATGTGTAGGAAACACCGGTCTTTTGTTCTGGGCAGACTCAGATTTCCTGCTGTATTATTGACTCTAGAAAGCAAGAGCGTGATTCTCGCTCTAAATCAGAGTGTGATCCATGGATGAGAACTATGCTGTGTGTTTCCCTTCAGAAATGGAGTTAAATCCCAGGCTCTGAGTCTTCCTACAAGCAAGACTTCGTTTCAGGTAAGGGCAGTCACTTTTCTGCTCAAACGAACTACATCGTTCACGAAATTCACACGTTTCTCATCTTAATTGAGAAGCATTGGATGTTAGAGGACCAGTGCTTTTTTCAGTTTCAGAAGAAGAGTTGGACTAGATATGGCCCGTATGTGTAGGAAACACCGTTCTTTTGTTCTCAGCAAACTCATGTTTCCTGCTGTCTTAGAGACTCTAGAAAGCAAGAGCGTGCTTCTCGCTCTAAAGCAGAGTGTGATCCATGGATGAGAACTATGCTGTGTGTTTCCCTTCAGAAATGGAGTTAAATCCCAGGCTCTGAGTCTTCCTACAAGCAAGACTTCGTTTCAGGTAAGGGCAGACACTTTTCTGCTCGAAGGAACTACATCGTTCACGAAGGTCACACGTTTCTCATCTTAACTGACAAGCATTGGATGTTAGAGGACCAGTGCTTTGTATCATTTTCAGAAGCAGATTTGGACTACATAGGGTCCGTATGTGTAGGCAACATCGTTCTTTTGTTCTCAGCACACTCACGTTTCATGCTGTCTTAGAGCCTCTAAAAAGCAAGAGCGAGCTTCTTGCTCAAAAGCAGAGTGTGATCAATGGATGAGAACTCTGCTGTGTGTTTCACTTCAGAAATGGAGTTAAATCCCAGGCTCTGAGTCTTCCTACAAGCAAGACTTCATTTCAGGTAAGGGCAGTTACTTTTCTGCTCAAACGAACTACATCGTTCACGAAGCTCACACGTTTCTCATCTTAACTGACAAGCATTGGATGTTAGAGGACCAGTGCTTTGTATCACTTTCAGAAGCAGATTTGGACGACATATGGTCCTTATGTGTACGAGAAACCGTTCTTTCATTCTGGGAACACTCAGATTTCCTGCTGTATTAGGGACTCTAGAAAGCAAGACGGTGCTTCTTGCTCTAAAGCAGAGTGTGATCCATGGATGAGAACTATACTGTGTGTTTCCCTTCAGAAATGGAGTTAAATCCCAGGCTTTGTGTCTTACTACAAGCAAGACTTCGTTTCAGGTAAGGGCAGTCACTTCTCAGCTCAAACGAACTACATTGTTCTTGAAGCTCACACGTTTCTCATCTTAACTGACAAGCATTGGATGTTAGAGGACCAGTGCTTTGTATCAGTTTTAGAAGCAGAGTTGGACTAGATATGGTCCGTATGTGTAGGAAACATCATTCTTTGGTTCTCAGCACACTCATGTTTCCTGCTGTCTTAGAGGCTCTAGAAAGCAAGAGGGTGCTTTTTGTTCTAAAGCAGAGTGTGATCAATGGATGAGAACACTGCTGTATGTTTCACTTCAGAAATGGAGTTAAATCCCAGGCTCTGAGTCTTCCTACAAGCAAGATTTCTTTTCAGGTAAGGGCAGTCACTTTTCTGCTCAAACGAACTACATAGTTCACAAAGCTCACATGTTTCTCATCTTAACTGACAAGCATTGGATGTTAGAGGAAAAGCGCATTGTATCAGTTTCAGAAGCAGATTTGGACGACATAAGTTCCGTATATGTAGGTAACACCATTCATTGTTCTGGGGACACTCAGATTTCCTGCTGTATTAGTGACTCTAGAAAGCAAGAGCGTGCTTCTCGCTCTAAAGCAGAGTGTGATCTATGGATGAGAACTATGCTGTGTGTTTCCCTTCAGAAATGGAGTTAAATCCCAGGCTCTGAGACTTCCTACAAGCAGAATTCCTTTCAGGTAAGGGCAGTTTAATTATAGTTCAAACGAACTACATCGTTCATGAAACTCACACGTTTCTCATCTTAACTGACAAGCATTGGATGTTAGAGGACCAGTGCTTTGTATCACTTTCAGAAGCAGATTTGGACTACATATGGTCCGTATGTGTAGGCAACATCGTTCTTTTGTTCTCAGCACACTCAAGTTTCATGCTGTCTTAGAGCCTCTAGAAAGCAAGAGCAGGCTTCTTGCTCTAAAGCAGAGTGTGATCAATGGATGAGAAATCTGCTGTGTGTTTCACTTCAGAAATGGAGTGAAATCCCAGGCTCTGAGTCTTCCTACAAGCAAGACTTCGTTTCAGGTAAGTGCAGTTACTTTACAGGTCAAACGAACTACATCGTTCACGAAGCTCACACATTTCAGATCTTACCTGACAAGCATTGGATGTTACAGGACCTGTGGTTTGTTTCAGTTTCAGAAGCAGAGTTGACCTAGATATGGTCCGTATGTGTAGGAAACACCGTTCTTTTGTTCTCAGCACACTCAGGTTCCCTGCTGTATTAGAGACTCTAGAAAGCAAGAGCGTGCTTCTCGCTCTACAGCAGAGTGTGATCCATGGATGAGAACTATGCTGTGTGTTTCCCTTCAGAAATGGAGTTAAATCCCAGGCTCTGTGTCTTCCTACAAGATAGTCTTCGTTTCAGGTAAGGGCAGTCACTTTTCTGCTAAAACGAACTACATCGTTCAAGAAGCTCACACGTTTCTCATCTTAACTGGCAAGCATTGGATGTTAGAGAACCAGTGCATTGTATCAGTTTCAGAAGCAGATTTGGACTACATATGGTCCGTATGTGTTGGAAACACCGTTCTTTTGTTCTGGACACACTCAGATTGCCTGCTGTATTAGAGACTCTTGAAAGCAAGAGCGAGCTTCTTGCTCTAAAGCAGAGTGTGATCAATGGATGAGAACTTTGCTGTGTGTTTCACTTCAGAAATGGAGTTAAATCCCAGGCTCTGAGTCTTCCTACAATCAACACTTCCTTTCAGGTAAGGGCAGTTTCTTTATAGCTCAAAGGAACTACATCGTTCACGAAACTCACATGTTTCTCATCTTAACTGAGAAGCATTGGATGTTAGAGGACCAGTGCTTTGTATCAGTTTCACAAGCAGATTTGGACTACATATTGTCCCTATGTTTAGGCAACATCGTTCTTTTGTTCTCAGCACACTCACGTTTCATGCTGTCTTAGAGCCTCTAAAAAGCAAGAGCGAGCTTCTTGCTCAAAAGCAGAGTGTGATCAATGGATGAGAACTCTGCTGTGTGTTTCACTTCAGAAATGGAGTTAAATCCCAGGCTCTGAGTCTTCCTACAAGCAAGACTTCATTTCAGGTAAGGGCAGTTACTTTTCTGCTCAAACGAACTACATCGTTCACGAAGCTCACACGATTCTCATCTTAACTGACAAGCATTGGATGTTAGAGGACCAGTGCTTTGTATCAGTTTCAGAAGCAGAGTTGGACTAGATACGGTCCGTATGTGTAGGAAACATCATTCTTTGGTTCTCAGCACACTCATGTTTCCTGCTGTCTTAGAGACTCTAGAAAGCAAGAGGGTGCTTCTTGTTCTAATGCAGAGTGTGATCAATGGATGAGAACACTGCTGTGTGTTTCACTTCAGAAATGGAGTTAAATCCCAGGCTCTGAGTCTTCCTACAAGCAAGATTTCTTTTCAGGTAAGGGCAGTCACTTTTCTGCTCAAACGAACTACATAGTTCACAAAGCTCACACGTTTCTCATCTTAACTGACAAGCATTGGATGTTAGAGGAAAAGTGCTTTGTATCAGTTTCAGAAGCAGATTTGGACGAAATAAGTTCCGTATATGTAGGTAACACCATTCATTGTTCTGGGCACACTCAGATTTCCTGCTGTATTAGTGACTCTAGAAAGCAAGAGCGTGCTTCTCGCTCTAAAGCAGAGTGTGATCTATGGATGAGAACTATGCTGTGTGTTTCCCTTCAGAAATGGAGTTAAATCCCAGGCTCTGAGTCTTCCTACAAGCAGAATTCCTTTCAGGTAAGGGCAGTTTATTTATAGCTCAAACGAACTACATCGTTCATGAAACTCACACGTTTTTCATCTTAACTGACAAGCATTGGATGTTAGAGGACCAGTGCTTTGTATCACTTTCAGAAGCAGATTTGGACTACATATGGTCCGTATGTGTAGGCAACATCGTTCTTTTGTTCTCAGCACACTCACGTTTCATGCTGTCTTAGAGCCTCTAGAAAGCAAGAGCATGCTTATTGCTCTAAAGCAGAGTGTGATCAATGGATGAGAAATCTGCTGTGTGTTTCACTTCAGAAATGGAGTGAAATCCCAGGCTCTGAGTCTTCCTACAAGCAAGACTTCGTTTCAGGTAAGTGCAGTTACTTTACAGGTCAAACGAACTACATCGTTCACGAAGCTCACACATTTCAGATCTTACCTGACAAGCATTGGATGTTAGAGGACCTGTGGTTTGTTTCAGTTTCAGAAGCAGAGTTGAACTAGATATGGTCCGTATGTGTAGGAAACACCGTTCTTTTGTTCTCAGCACACTCAGGTTCCCTGCTGTATTAGAGACTCTAGAAAGCAAGAGCGTGCTTCTCGCTCTAAAGCAGAGTGTGATCCATTCATGAGAACTATGCTGTGTGTTTCCCTTCAGAAATGGTGTTAAATCCCAGGCTCTGTGTCTTCCTACAAGATAGTCTTCGTTTCAGGTAAGGGCAGTCACTTTTCTGCTAAAACGAACTACATCGTTCAAGAAGCTCACACGTTTCTCATCTTAACTGGCAAGCATTGGATGTTAGAGAACCAGTGTGTTGTATCAGTTTCAGAAGCAGATTTGGACTACATATGGTCCATATGTGTGGGAAACACCGTTCTTTTGTTCTGGACACACTCAGATTGCCTGCTGTATTAGAGACTCTAGAAAGCAAGAGCAAGCTTCTTGCTCTAAAGCAGAGTGTGATCCTTGGATGAGAACTCTGCTGTGTGTTTCACTTCAGAAATGGAGTGAAATCCCATGCTCTGAGTCTTCCTACAAGCAAGACTTCCTTTCAGGTAAGGGCAGTTATTTATAGCTCAAAGGAAGTACATCGTTCATGAAACTCACATGTTTCTCATCTTAAATGACAAGCATTGAATGTTAGAGGACCAGTGCTTTGTATCAGATTCAGAAGCAGATTTGGACTACATATTGTCCCTATGTATAGGCAACATCGTTCTTTTGTTCTCAGCACACTCACGTTTCATGCTGTCTTAGAGCCTCTAGAAAGCAAGAGTGTGCTTCTCACTCTAAACCAGAGTGTGATCAATGCATGAAAACTCTGCAGTTTTTTTCACTTCAGAAATGGAGTTAAATCCCAGGCTATGAGTCTTCCTACAAGCAAGACTTCATTTGAGGTAAGGGCAGTCACTTTTCTGCTCAAATGAACTACATAGTTCACAAAGCTCACACGTTTCTCATCTTAACCTACAAGCATTGGATGTTAGAGGACCAGTGCTTTGTATCAGTTTCAGAAGCAGATTTGGAATACATATGGTCTGTATGTGTAGGAAACACCGGTCTTTTGTTCTGGGCAGACTCAGATTTCCTGCTGTATTATTGACTCTAGAAAGCAAGAGCGTGATTCTCGCTCTAAAGCAGAGTGTGATCCATGGATGAGAACAATGCTGTGTGTTTCCCTTCAGAAATGGAGTTAAATCCCAGGCTCTGAGTCTTCCTACAAGCAAGACTTCGTTTCAGGTAAGGGCAGTCACTTTTCTGCTCAAACGAACTACATCGTTCACGAAATTCACACGTTTCTCATCTTAATTGAGAAGCATTGGATGTTAGAGGACCAGTGCTTTGTTTCAGTTTCAGAAGAAGAGTTGGACTAGATATGGCCCGTATGTGTAGGAAACACCGTTCTTTTGTTCTCAGCAAACTCATGTTTCCTGCTGTCTTAGAGACTCTAGAAAGCAAGAGCGTGCTTCTCGCTCTAAAGCAGAGTGTGATCCATGGATGAGAACTAAGCTATGTGTTTGCCTTCAGAAATGGAGTTAAATCCCAGGCTCTGAGTCTTCCTACAAGCAAGACTTCGTTTCAGGTAAGGGCAGTCAGTTTTGTGCTCAAACGAACTACATCTTTCACGAAGCTCACACGTTTCTCATCTTAACTGACAAGAATTGGATGTTAGAGGGTTAGTGCTTTGTATCAGTTTCAGAAGCAGATTTGGACTACATATGGTCCATATGTGTAGGAAACACCGATCTTTTGTTCTATGCACACTCACGTTTCCTTCTGTCTTAGAGACTCTAGAAAGCAAGAGCGTGCTTCTCGCTCTAAAACAGAGTGTGATCATGGATGAGACTATGCTGTGTGTTTCATTTCAAATGGTGTGAAATCCCATGCTCTATGTCTCCCTACAAGCAAGACTTCGTTTCAGGTAAGGGCAGACACTTTTCTGCTCAAAGGAACTACATCGTTCACGAAGGTCACATGTTTCTCATCTTAACTGACAAGCATTGGATGTTAGAGGACCAGTGCTTTGTATCTGTTTCAGAAGCAGAGTTGGACTAGATATGGTCCCTATGTGTAGGAAACACCGTTCTTTTGTTCTCAGCACACTCACGTTTCCTGCTGTCTGAGAGACTTTAGAAAGCAAGAGCGTGCTTCTCGCTCTAAAGCAGAGTGTGATCCATGGATGAGAACACTGATGTGTGTTACACATCAGAAATGGAGTTAAATCCCAGGCTCTGAGTCTTCCCACAAGCAAGACTTCGTTTCAGGTAAGGGCAGTCACTTTTGTGCTCAAACGAACTACATCGTTCACGAAGCTCACACGTTTCTCATCTTAACTGACAAGCATTGGATGTTAGAGGACCAGTGCTTTGTTTCAGTTTCAGAAGAAGAGATGGACTAGATATGGTCCGTATGTGTAGGAAACACCGTTCTTTTGTTCTCAGCACACTCACTTTTCCTTCTGTCTTAGAGACTTTAGAAAGCAAGAGCTTGCTTCTCGCTCTAAAGGAGAGTGTGATCCATGGATGATTACACTGCTGTGTGTTTTACTTCAGAAATGGAGTTAAATCCCATGCTCGGAGTCTTCCTACAAGCAAGACTTCAATTCAGGTAAGGGCAGTCACTTTTCTGCTCAAACGAACTACATCGTTCACGAAGCTCACATGTTTCTCATCTTAACTGACAAGCATTGGAAGATAGAGGGTCAGTGCTTTGTATCAGTTGCAGAAGCAGAGTTCGACTAGATATGGTCCTTATCTGTATGAAACACCGTTCTTTTGTTCTCAGCAAACTCACGTTTCCTGCTGTCTTAGAGACTCTAGAAAGAAGAGCATGCTTCTTGTTCAAACGCAGAGTGTGATCAATGGATGAGAACACTGCTGTGTGTTTCACTTCAGAAATGGAGTTAAATCCCAGGCTCTGAGTCTTCCTACAAGCAAGACTTCGATTCAGGTAAGGGCAGTCAGTTTTCTGCTCAAACGAACTACATCGTTCACAGAACTCACACGTTTCTCATCTTAACTGACAAGCATTGGATGTTAGAGGACCAGTGCTTTGTATCACTTTCAAAAGAAGAGTTGGACTAGATATGGTCCGTATGTGTAGGAAACACCGTTCTTTTGTTCTCAGCACACTCATGTTTCTTGCTGTCTTAGAGACTCTAGAAAGCAAGAGCGTGCTTCTCGCTCTAAAGCAGAGTGTGATCCATGGATGAGAACTATGCTATGTGTTTGCCTTCAGAAATGGAGTTAAATCCCAGGCTCTGAGTCTTCCTACAAGCAAGACTTCATTTCGGGTAAGGGCAGTCAGTTTTGTGCTCAAACGAACTACATCGTTCACGAAGCTCACACGTTTCTCATCTTAACTGACAAGAATTGGATGTTAGAGGGTTAGTGCTTTGTATCAGTTTCAGAAGCAGATTTGGACTACATATGGTCCATATGTGTAGGAAACACCGATCTTTTGTTCTAGGCACACTCACGTTTCCTGCTGTCTTAGAGACTCTGGAAAGCAAGAGCGTGCTTCTCGCTCCAAAACAGAGTGTGATCATGGATGAGACTATGCTGTGTGTTTCCCTTCAGAAATGGAGTTAAATCCCAGGCTCTGTGTTTTCCTACAAGCAAGACTTCGTTTCAGGTAAGGGCAGTCACTCTTCAGCTCAAACGAACTACATCGTTCACTGAGCTCACACGTTTCTCATCTTAACAGACAAGCATTGGATGTTAGAGGACCAGTGCATTGTATCAGTTTCAGAAGAAGATTTGGACTACATATAGTCCGTATGTGTAGGAAACACCGTTCTTTTGTTCTGGGCGCAATCAGATTTCCTGCTGTATTAGAGACTCTAGAAAGCAAGAGCGTGCTTCTTGCCCTAAAGCAGAGTGTGATCCATTGATGAGAACTATGCTGTATGTTTCCCTTCAGAAATGGAGTGAAATCCCAGACTCTGTCTCTTCCTACAGTCAAGACTTTTTTTCAGGTAAGGACAGTCACTTTTCAGCTCAAACGAACTACATCGTTCACGAAGCTCACACGTTTCTCATCTTAGCAGACAAGCATTGGATTTTAGAGGACCAGTGCTTTGTATCACTTTCAGAAGCAGAGTTGGACTAGATATGGTCCGTATGTGTAGGAAACACCATTCTTTTGTTCTCAGCACACTCACGTTTCCTGCTGTCTTAGAGTCAATAGAAAGCAAGAATGTGCTTCTTGTTCTAAAGCAGAGTGTGATCAATGGATGAGACAATGCTGTGTGTTTCACTTCAGAAATGCAGTTAAATCCCATGCTCTGAGTCTCCCTACAAGCAAGACTTTGTTTAAGGTAAGGGCAGTCACTTTTCTGCTCAAAGGAACTACATCGTTCACGAAGCTCACACGTTTCTCATCTTTACTGACAAGCATTGGATGTTAGATGGTCAGTGCTTTGTATCAGTTTCAGAAGCAGATTTGGACTACATATGGTCCATATGTGTAGGAAACACCGTTCTTTTGTTCTGGGCACACTCAGATTTCCTGCTGTATTAGAGACTCTAGAAAGCAAGAGTGTGCTTCTCGCTCTAAAGCAGAGTGTGATCCATGGATGAGAACTATACTGTGTGTTTCCCTTCAGAAATGGAGTTAAATCCCAGGCTTTGTGTCTTACTACAAGCAAGACTTCGTTTCAGGTAAGGGCAGTCACTTCTCAGCTCAAACGAACTACATTGTTCTTGAAGCTCACACGTTTCTCATCTTAACTGACAAGCATTGGATGTTAGAGGACCAGTGCTTTGTATCAGTTTTAGAAGCAGAGTTGGACTAGATATGGTCCGTATGTGTAGGAAACATCATTCTTTGGTTCTCAGCACACTCATGTTTCCTGCTGTCTTAGAGGCTCTAGAAAGCAAGAGGGTGCTTTTTGTTCTAAAGCAGAGTGTGATCAATGGATGAGAACACTGCTGTATGTTTCACTTCAGAAATGGAGTTAAATCCCAGGCTCTGAGTCTTCCTACAAGCAAGATTTCTTTTCAGGTAAGGGCAGTCACTTTTCTGCTCAAACGAACTACATAGTTCACAAAGCTCACACGTTTCTCATCTTAACTGACAAGCATTGGATGTTAGAGGAAAAGCGCATTGTATCAGTTTCAGAAGCAGATTTGGACGACAGAAGTTCCGTATATGTAGGTAACACCATTCATTGTTCTGGGGACACTCAGATTTCCTGCTGTATTAGTGACTCTAGAAAGCAAGAGCGTGCTTCTCGCTCTAAAGCAGAGTGTGATCTATGGATGAGAACTATGCTGTGTGTTTCCCTTCAGAAATGGAGTTAAATCCCAGGCTCTGAGACTTCCTACAAGCAGAATTCCTTTCAGGTAAGGGCAGTTTATTTATAGCTCAAACGAACTACATCGTTCATGAAACTCACACGTTTTTCATCTTAACTGACAAGCATTGGATGTTAGAGGACCAGTGCTTTGTATCACTTTCAGAAGCAGATTTGGACTACATATGGTCCGTATGTGTAGGCAACATCGTTCTTTTGTTCTCAGCACACTCACGTTTCATGCTGTCTTAGAGCCTCTAGAAAGCAAGAGCATGCTTATTGCTCTAAAGCAGAGTGTGATCAATGGATGAGAAATCTGCTGTGTGTTTCACTTCAGAAATGGAGTGAAATCCCAGGCTCTGAGTCTTCCTACAAGCAAGACTTCGTTTCAGGTAAGTGCAGTTACTTTACAGGTCAAACGAACTACATCGTTCACGAAGCTCACACATTTCAGATCTTACCTGACAAGCATTGGATGTTAGAGGACCTGTGGTTTGTTTCAGTTTCAGAAGCAGAGTTGAACTAGATATGGTCCGTATGTGTAGGAAACACCGTTCTTTTGTTCTCAGCACACTCAGGTTCCCTGCTGTATTAGAGACTCTAGAAAGCAAGAGCGTGCTTCTCGCTCTAAAGCAGAGTGTGATCCATTCATGAGAACTATGCTGTGTGTTTCCCTTCAGAAATGGTGTTAAATCCCAGGCTCTGTGTCTTCCTACAAGATAGTCTTCGTTTCAGGTAAGGGCAGTCACTTTTCTGCTAAAACGAACTACATCGTTCAAGAAGCTCACACGTTTCTCATCTTAACTGGCAAGCATTGGATGTTAGAGAACCAGTGTGTTGTATCAGTTTCAGAAGCAGATTTGGACTACATATGGTCCATATGTGTGGGAAACACCGTTCTTTTGTTCTGGACACACTCAGATTGCCTGCTGTATTAGAGACTCTAGAAAGCAAGAGCAAGCTTCTTGCTCTAAAGCAGAGTGTGATCCTTGGATGAGAACTCTGCTGTGTGTTTCACTTCAGAAATGGAGTGAAATCCCATGCTCTGAGTCTTCCTACAAGCAAGACTTCCTTTCAGGTAAGGGCAGTTATTTATAGCTCAAAGGAAGTACATCGTTCATGAAACTCACATGTTTCTCATCTTAAATGACAAGCATTGAATGTTAGAGGACCAGTGCTTTGTATCAGATTCAGAAGCAGATTTGGACTACATATTGTCCCTATGTATAGGCAACATCGTTCTTTTGTTCTCAGCACACTCACGTTTCATGCTGTCTTAGAGCCTCTAGAAAGCAAGAGTGTGCTTCTCACTCTAAACCAGAGTGTGATCAATGCATGAAAACTCTGCAGTTTTTTTCACTTCAGAAATGGAGTTAAATCCCAGGCTCTGAGTCTTCCTACAAGCAAGACTTCATTTGAGGTAAGGGCAGTCACTTTTCTGCTCAAATGAACTACATAGTTCACAAAGCTCACACGTTTCTCATCTTAACCTACAAGCATTGGATGTTAGAGGACCAGTGCTTTGTATCAGTTTCAGAAGCAGATTTGGAATACATATGGTCTGTATGTGTAGGAAACACCGGTCTTTTGTTCTGGGCAGACTCAGATTTCCTGCTGTATTATTGACTCTAGAAAGCAAGAGCGTGATTCTCGCTCTAAAGCAGAGTGTGATCCATGGATGAGAACAATGCTGTGTGTTTCCCTTCAGAAATGGAGTTAAATCCCAGGCTCTGAGTCTTCCTACAAGCAAGACTTCGTTTCAGGTAAGGGCAGTCACTTTTCTGCTCAAACGAACTACATCGTTCACGAAATTCACACGTTTCTCATCTTAATTGAGAAGCATTGGATGTTAGAGGACCAGTGCTTTGTTTCAGTTTCAGAAGAAGAGTTGGACTAGATATGGCCCGTATGTGTAGGAAACACCGTTCTTTTGTTCTCAGCAAACTCATGTTTCCTGCTGTCTTAGAGACTCTAGAAAGCAAGAGCGTGCTTCTCGCTCTAAAGCAGAGTGTGATCCATGGATGAGAACTAAGCTATGTGTTTGCCTTCAGAAATGGAGTTAAATCCCAGGCTCTGAGTCTTCCTACAAGCAAGACTTCGTTTCAGGTAAGGGCAGTCAGTTTTGTGCTCAAACGAACTACATCTTTCACGAAGCTCACACGTTTCTCATCTTAACTGACAAGAATTGGATGTTAGAGGGTTAGTGCTTTGTATCAGTTTCAGAAGCAGATTTGGACTACATATGGTCCATATGTGTAGGAAACACCGATCTTTTGTTCTATGCACACTCACGTTTCCTTCTGTCTTAGAGACTCTAGAAAGCAAGAGCGTGCTTCTCGCTCTAAAACAGAGTGTGATCATGGATGAGACTATGCTGTGTGTTTCATTTCAAATGGTGTGAAATCCCATGCTCTATGTCTCCCTACAAGCAAGACTTCGTTTCAGGTAAAGGCAGACACTTTTCTGCTCAAAGGAACTACATCGTTCACGAAGGTCACACGTTTCTCATCTTAACTGACAAGCATTGGATGTTAGAGGACCAGTGCTTTGTATCTGTTTCAGAAGCAGAGTTGGACTAGATATGGTCCCTATGTGTAGGAAACACCGTTCTTTTGTTCTCAGCACACTCACGTTTCCTGCTGTCTGAGAGACTTTAGAAAGCAAGAGCGTGCTTCTCGCTCTAAAGCAGAGTGTGATCCATGGATGAGAACACTGATGTGTGTTACACATCAGAAATGGAGTTAAATCCCAGGCTCTGAGTCTTCCCACAAGCAAGACTTCGTTTCAGGTAAGGGCAGTCACTTTTGTGCTCAAACGAACTACATCGTTCACGAAGCTCACACGTTTCTCATCTTAACTGACAAGCATTGGATGTTAGAGGACCAGTGCTTTGTTTCAGTTTCAGAAGAAGAGATGGACTAGATATGGTCCGTATGTGTAGGAAACACCGTTCTTTTGTTCCCAGCACACTCACTTTTCCTTCTGTCTTAGAGACTTTAGAAAGCAAGAGCTTGCTTCTCGCTCTAAAGGAGAGTGTGATCAATGGATGATTACACTGCTGTGTGTTTTACTTCAGAAATGGAGTTAAATCCCATGCTCGGAGTCTTCCTACAAGCAAGACTTCAATTCAGGTAAGGGCAGTCACTTTTCTGCTCAAACGAACTACATCGTTCACGAAGCTCACACGTTTCTCATCTTAACTGACAAGCATTGGAAGATAGAGGGTCAGTGCTTTGTATCAGTTGCAGAAGCAGAGTTCGACTAGATATGGTCCTTATGTGTATGAAACACCGTTCTTTTGTTCTCAGCAAACTCACGTTTCCTGCTGTCTTAGAGACTCTAGAAAGAAGAGCATGCTTCTTGTTCAAACGCAGAGTGTGATCAATGGATGAGAACACTGCTGTGTGTTTCACTTCAGAAATGGAGTTAAATCCCAGGCTCTGAGTCTTCCTACAAGCAAGACTTCGATTCAGGTAAGGGCAGTCAGTTTTCTGCTCAAACGAACTACATCGTTCACAGAACTCACACGTTTCTCATCTTAACTGACAAGCATTGGATGTTAGAGGACCAGTGCTTTGTATCACTTTCAAAAGAAGAGTTGGACTAGATATGGTCCGTATGTGTAGGAAACACCGTTCTTTTGTTCTCAGCACACTCATGTTTCTTGCTGTCTTAGAGACTCTAGAAAGCAAGAGCGTGCTTCTCGCTCTAAAGCAGAGTGTGATCCATGGATGAGAACTATGCTATGTGTTTGCCTTCAGAAATGGAGTTAAATCCCAGGCTCTGAGTCTTCCTACAAGCAAGACTTCATTTCGGGTAAGGGCAGTCAGTTTTGTGCTCAAACGAACTACATCGTTCACGAAGCTCACACGTTTCTCATCTTAACTGACAAGAATTGGATGTTAGAGGGTTAGTGCTTTGTATCAGTTTCAGAAGCAGATTTGGACTACATATGGTCCATATGTGTAGGAAACACCGATCTTTTGTTCTAGGCACACTCACGTTTCCTGCTGTCTTAGAGACTCTGGAAAGCAAGAGCGTGCTTCTCGCTCCAAAACAGAGTGTGATCATGGATGAGACTATGCTGTGTGTTTCCCTTCAGAAATGGAGTTAAATCCCAGGCTCTGTGTCTTCCTACAAGCAAGACTTCGTTTCAGGTAAGGGCAGTCACTCTTCAGCTCAAACGAACTACATCGTTCACTGAGCTCACACGTTTCTCATCTTAACAGACAAGCATTGGATGTTAGAGGACCAGTGCATTGTATCAGTTTCAGAAGAAGATTTGGACTACATATAGTCCGTATGTGTAGGAAACACCGTTCTTTTGTTCTGGGCACAATCAGATTTCCTGCTGTATTAGAGACTCTAGAAAGCAAGAGCGTGCTTCTTGCCCTAAAGCAGAGTGTGATCCATTGATGAGAACTATGCTGTATGTTTCCCTTCAGAAATGGAGTGAAATCCCAGACTCTGTCTCTTCCTACAGTCAAGACTTTTTTTCAGGTAAGGGCAGTCACTTTTCAGCTCAAACGAACTACATCGTTCACGAAGCTCACACGTTTCTCATCTTAGCAGACAAGCATTGGATTTTAGAGGACCAGTGCTTTGTATCACTTTCAGAAGCAGAGTTGGACTAGATATGGTCCGTATGTGTAGGAAACACCATTCTTTTGTTCTCAGCACACTCACGTTTCCTGCTGTCTTAGAGTCAATAGAAAGCAAGAATGTGCTTCTTGTTCTAAAGCAGAGTGTGATCAATGGATGAGACAATGCTGTGTGTTTCACTTCAGAAATGCAGTTAAATCCCATGCTCTGAGTCTCCCTACAAGCAAGACTTTGTTTAAGGTAAGGGCAGTCACTTTTCTGCTCAAAGGAACTACATCGTTCACGAAGCTCACACGTTTCTCATCTTTACTGACAAGCATTGGATGTTAGATGGTCAGTGCTTTGTATCAGTTTCAGAAGCAGATTTGGACTACATATGGTCCATATGTGTAGGAAACACCGTTCTTTTGTTCTGGGCACACTCAGATTTCCTGCTGTATTAGAGACTCTAGAAAGCAAGAGTGTGCTTCTCGCTCTAAAGCAGAGTGTGATCCATGGATGAGAACTATGCTGTGTGTTTCCCTTCAGAAAAGGAGTTAAAACCCAGGCTCTGTGTCTTCCGACAAGCAAGACTTCGTTTCAGGTAAGGGCAGTCAGGTTTCAGCTCAAACGAACTACATCGTTCACGGAGCTCACACGTTTCTCATCTTAGCAGACAAGCATTGGATTTTAGAGGACCAGTGCTTTGTATCACTTTCAGAAGCAGAGTTGGACTAGATATGGTCCGTATGTGTAGGAAACACCGTTCTTTTGTTCTCAGCACACTCACGTTTCCTGCTGTCTTAGAGTCAATAGAAAGCAAGAATGGGCTTCTTGTTCTAAAGCAGAGTGTGATCAATGGATGAGACAATGCTGTGTGTTTCACTTCAGAAATGCAGTTAAATCCCATGCTCTGAGTCTCCCTACAAGCAAGACTTTGTTTAAGGTAAGGGCAGTCACTTTACTGCTCAAAGGAACTACATCGTTCACGAAGCTCACACGTTTCTCATCTTTACTGACAAGCATTGGATGTTAGATGGTCAGTGCTTTGTATCAGTTTCAGAAGCAGATTTGGACTACATATGGTCCATATGTATAGGAAACACCGTTCTTTTGTTCTGGGCACACTCAGATTTCCTGCTGTATTAGAGACTCTAGAAAGCAAGAGAGTGCTTCTCGCTCTAAAGCAGAGTGTGATTAATGGATGAGAACTATGCTGTGTGTTTCACTTCAGAAAAGGAGTTAAATCCCAGGCTCTGAGTCTTCCTACAAGCAAGACTTCGTTTCAGGTAAGGGCAGTCCCTTTTCAGCTGAAACGAACTACATCGTTCACTGAGCTCACACGTTTCTCATCTTAAGAGACAAGCATTGGATGTTAGAGGGTCAGTGCTTTGTATCAGTTTCAGAAACAGATTTGGACTACATATGGTCCATATGTGTAGGAAACACCAATCTTTTGTTCTGGGCACACTCACGTTTCCTGCTGTATTAGAGACTCTAGAAAGCAAGAGCATGCTTTTCGCTCAAAACAGAGTGTAATCCATGGATGACAGTATGCTGTGTGTTTCACTTCAGAAATGGAGTTAAATCCCAGACTCTGAGTCTTCCTACAAGCAAGACTTCGCCTCAGGTAAGGGCAGTCACTTTTCTGCTCAAACGAACTACATCGTTCACGAAGCTCACATGTTTCTCATCTTAATTGAGAAGCACTGGATGTTAGAGGACCAGTGCTTTGTTTCAGTGTCAGAAGAAGAGTTGGACTAGATATGGTCCATATGTGTAGGAAACACCGTTCTTTTGTTCTCAGCACACTCACGTTTCCTGCTGTCTTAGAGACTTTAGAAAGCAAGAGCGTGCTTCTCGCTCTAAAGGAGAGTGTGATCAATGGATGATTACACTGCTGTGTGTTTTCCTTCAGAAATTGAGTTAAATCCCATGCTCTGAGTCTTCCTACAAGCAAGACTTCAATTCAGGTAAGGGCAGTCACTTTTCTGCTCAAACGAACTACATCATTCACGAAGCTCACACGTTTCTCATCTTAACTGACAAGCATTGGATGTAAGATGGTCAGTGCTTTTTTTCAGTTTCAGAAGCAGATTTGGACTACATATGGTCCATATGTGTAGGAAACACACTTCTTTTGTTCTGGGCACACTCAGATTTCGTGCTCTATTAGAGACTGTAGAAAGCAAGAGCGAGCTTCTCGCTCAAAAGCAGAGTGTGATCCATGGATGAGAACTATGCTGTGTGTTTCCCTTCAGAAATGGAGTTAAATCCCAGGCTCTGAGTCTTCCTACAAGCAAGACTTCGTTTCAGTAAGGGCAGTCACTTTTCAGCTCAAACGAACTACATCGTTCACGGAGCTCACACGTTTCTCATCTTAATTGAGAAGCATTGGATGTTAGAGGACCAGTGCTTTGTTTCAGTTTCAGAAGAAGAGTTGGACTAGATATGGTCCGTATGTGTAGGAAACACCGTTCTTTTGTTCTCAGCAAACTCATGTTTCCTGCTGTATTAGAGACTCTAGAAAGCAAGAGCATGCTTCTTGTTCTAACGCAAAGTGTGATCAATGGATGAGAACACTGCTGTGTGTTTCACTTCAGAAATGGAGTTAAATCCCAAGCTCTGAGTCTTCCTACCAGCAAGACTTCATTTCAAGTAAGAGCAGTCAGTTTTCTGCTCAAATGACCTACATCGTTCATGAAGCTCACACGTTTCTCATCTTAACAGACAAACATTGGATTTTAGAGGACCAGTGCTTTGTATCAGTTTCAGAAGCAGAGTTGGACTATATAATGTCCGTATGTGTAGGAAACACCGTTCTTTTGTTCTCAGCAGACTCACGTTTCCTGCTGTCTTAGAGACTCTAGAAAGCAAGAGCGTGCTTCTTTCTAAAGCAGAGTGTGATCCATGGATGAGAACTATGCTGTGTGTTTGCCTTCAGAAATGGCGTTAAATCCCAGGCTCTGAGTTTTTCTACAAGCAAGACTTCGTTTCAGGTAAGGGCAGTCACTTTTCTGCTCAAACAAACTACATCGTTCACTGAGCTCACACGTTTCTCATCTTAACTGACAAGCATTGGAATTTAGAGGGTCAGTGCTTTGTATCAGTTTCAGAAGCAGAGTTCGACTAGATATGGTCCGTATGTGTATGAAACACCGTTCTTTTGTTCTCAGCAAACTCACGTTTCCTGCTGTCTTAGAGACTCTAGAAAGAAGAGCATGCTTCTTGTTCAAACGCAGATCGTGATCAATGGATGAGAACACTGCTGTGTGTTTCACTTCAGAAATGGAGTTAAATCCCAGGCTCTGAGTCTTCCTACAAGCAAGACTTCGTTTCAGGTAAGGGCAGTAAGTTTTCTGCTCAAACGAACTACGTCGTTCACTGAGCTCACACGTTTCTCATCTTAACTGACAAGCATTGGATATTGGAGGGTCAGTGCTTTGTATCAGTTTCCGAAGCAGATTTGGACTACATATGGTCCATATGTGTAGGAAACACCGATCTTTTGTTCTCAGCACACTCACGTTTCCTGCTGTCTTAGAGACTCTAGAAAGCAAGAGCGTGCTTTTCGCAATAAAACAGAGTGTGATCCATGGATGACACTATGCTGTGTGCTTCACTTCAGAAATGGAGTTAAATCCCAGACTCTGAGTCTTCCTACAAGCAAGACTTCGTTAAAGGTAAGGGCAGTCACTTCTCAGCTCAAACGAACTACATCGTTCTTGAAGCTCACACGTTTCTCATCTTAACTGACAAGCATTGGATGTTAGAGGACCAGTGCTTTGTATCATTTTCAGAAGCAGAGTTGGACTAGATACGGTCCGTATGTGTAGGAAACATCATTCTTTGGTTCTCAGCACTTCACGTTTCCTGCTGTCTTAGAGACTCTAGAAAGCAAGAGCGTGCTTCTTGTTCTAAAGCAGAGTGTGATCAATGGATGAGAACACTGCTGTGTGTTTCACTTCAGAAATGGAGTGAAATCCCAGGCTCTGAGTCTTCCTACAAGCAAGACTTCGTTTCAGGTAAGTGCAGTTACTTTACAGGTCAAAGGAACTACATCGTTCACGAAGCTCACACATTTCAGATCTTACCTGACAAGCATTGGATGTTAGAGGACCTGTGGTTTGTTTCAGTTTCAGAAGCAGAGTTGAACTAGTTATGGTCCGTATGTGTAGGAAACACCGTTCTTTTGTTCTCAGGACACTCATGTTCCCTGCTCTATTAGAGACTCTAGAAAGCAAGAGCGTGCTTCTCGCTCTAAAGCAGAGTGTGATCCGTGGATGAGAACTATGCTGTGTGTTTCCCTTCAGAAATTGAGTTAAATCCCAGGCTCTGTGTCTTCCTACAAGATAGTCTTCGTTTCAGGTAAGGGCAGTCACTTTTCTGCTAAAACGAACTACATCGTTCAAGAAGCTCACACGTTTCTCATCTCAACTGGCAAGCATTGGATGTTAGAGAACCAGTGTGTTGTATCAGTTTCAGAAGCAGATTTGGACTACATATGGTCCGTATGTGTGGGAAACACCGTTCTTTTTTTCTGGACACACTCAGATTGCCTGCTGTATTAGAGACTCTAGAAAGCAAGAGCGAGCTTCTTGCTCTAAAGCAGAGTGTGATCCATGGATGACACTATGCTGTGTGCTTCAATTCAGAAATGGAGTTAAATCCCAGACTCTGAGTCTTCCTACAAGCAAGACTTCGCTTCAGGTAAGGGCAGTCACTTTTCTGCTCAAACGAACTACATCGTTCACGAAGCTCACACGTTTCTCATCTTAACTGACAAGCATTGGATGTAAGATGGTCAGTGCTTTTTTTCAGTTTCAGAAGCAGATTTGGACTACATATGGTCCATATGTGTAGGAAACACACTTCTTTTGTTATGGGCACACTCAGATTTCCTGCTGTATTAGAGACTGTAGAAAGCAAGAGCGAGCTTCTCGCTCAAAAGCAGTGTGTGATCCATGGATGAGAACTATGCTGTGTGTTTCCCTTCAGAAATGGACTTAAATCCCAGGCTCTGTGTCTTCCTACAAGCAAGACTTCGTTTCAGGTAAAGGCAGTCACTTTTCAGCTCAAACGAACTACATCGTTCACGGAGCTCACACGTTTCTCATCTTAATTGAGAAGCATTGGATGTTAGAGGACCAGTGCTTTGTTTCAGTTTCAGAAGAAGAGTTGGACTAGATATGGTCCGTATGTGTAGGAAACACCGTTCTTTTGTTCTCAGCAAACTCATGATTCCTGCTGTATTAGAGAATCTAGAAAGCAAGAGCGTGCTTCTCGCTCTAAAGCAGAGTGATCCATGGATGAGAACTATGCTGTGTGTTTCCCTTCAGAAATGGAGTTAAATCCCAGGCTCTGTGTCTTCCTACAAGAAAGACTTCGTTTCAGGTAAGGGCAGTCACTTTTCAGCTCAAAGGAACTACATCGTTCAAGAAGCTCACACGTTTCTCATCTTAACTGGCAAGCATTGGATGGTAGAGGACCAGTGCGTTGTATCAGTTTCAGAAGCAGATTTGGACTACATATGGTCCGTTTGTGTGGGAAACACCGTTCTTTTGTTCTGGACACACTCAGATTTCCTGCTGTATTAGAGACTCTAGAAAGCAAGAGCGAGCTTCTTGCTCTAAAGCAGAGTGTGATCAATGGATGAGAACTTTGCTGTGTGTTTCACTTCAGAAATGGAGTTAAATCCCAGGCTCTGAGTCTTCCTACAAGCAACACTTCCTTTCAGGTAAGGGCAGTTTCTTTATAGCTCAAAGGAACTACATCATTCACGAAACTCACATGTTTCTCATCTTAACTGAGAAGCATTGGATGTTAGAGGACCAGTGCTTTGTATCAGTTTCACAAGCAGATTTGGACTACATATTGTCCCTATGTTTAGGCAACATCGTTCTTTTGTTCTCAGCACACTCACGTTTCATGCTGTCTTAGAGCCTCTAAAAAGCAAGAGCGAGCTTCTTGCTCTAAAGCAGAGTGTGATCAATGGATGAGAACTCTGCTGTGTGTTTCACTTCAGAAATGGAGTTAAATCCCAGGCTCTGAGTCTTCCTACAAGCAAGACTTCATTTCAGGTAAGGGCAGTTACTTTTCTGCTCAAACGAACTACATCGTTCACGAAGCTCACACGTTTCTCATCTTAACTGACAAGCATTGGATGTTAGAGGACCAGTGCTTTGTAGCAGTTTCAGAAGCAGATTTGGACGACATACGGTCCTTATGTGTACGAAAAACCGTTCTTTCATTCTGGGAACACTCAGATTTCCTGCTGTATTAGAGACTCTAGAAAGCAAGACGGTGCTTCTTGCTCTAAAGCAGAGTGTGATCCATGGATGAGAACTATACTGTGTGTTTCCCTTCAGAAATGGAGTTAAATCCCAGGCTTTGTGTCTTACTACAAGCAAGACTTCGTTAAAGGTAAGGGCAGTCACTTCTCAGCTCAAACGAACTACATCGTTCTTGAAGCTCACACGTTTCTCATCTTAACTGACAAGCATTGGATGTTAGAGGACCAGTGCTTTGTATCATTTTCAGAAGCAGAGTTGGACTAGATACGGTCCGTATGTGTAGGAAACATCATTCTTTGGTTCTCAGCACACTCACGTTTCCTGCTGTCTTAGAGACTCTAGAAAGCAAGAGCGTGCTTCTTGTTCTAAAGCAGAGTGTGATCAATGGATGAGAACACTGCTGTGTGTTTCACTTCAGAAATGGAGTGAAATCCCAGGCTCTGAGTCTTCCTACAAGCAAGACTTCGTTTCAGGTAAGTGCAGTTACTTTACAGGTCAAAGGAACTACATCGTTCACGAAGCTCACACATTTCAGATCTTACCTGACAAGCATTGGATGTTAGAGGACCTGTGGTTTGTTTCAGTTTCAGAAGCAGAGTTGAACTAGTTATGGTCCGTATGTGTAGGAAACACCGTTCTTTTGTTCTCAGGACACTCATGTTCCCTGCTCTATTAGAGACTCTAGAAAGCAAGAGCGTGCTTCTCGCTCTAAAGCAGAGTGTGATCTATGGATGAGAACTATGCTGTGTGTTTCCCTTCAGAAATGGAGTTCAATCCCAGGCTCTGAGTCTTCCTACAAGCAGAATTCCTTTCAGGTAAGGGCAGTTTATTTATAGCTCAAACGAACTACATCGTTCATGAAACTCACACGTTTCTCATCTTAACTGACAAGCATTGGATGTTAGAGGACCAGTGCTTTGTATCACTTTCAGAAGCAGATTGGGACTACATATGGTCCGTATGTGTAGGCAACATCGTTCTTTTGTTCTCAGCACACTCACGTTTCATGCTGCCTTAGAGCCTCTAGAAAGCAAGAGCATGCTTCTTGCTCTAAAGCAGAGTGTGATCAATGGATGAGAAATCTGCTGTGTGTTTCACTTCAGAAATGGAGTGAAATCCCAGGCTCTGAGTCTTCCTACAAGCAAGACTTCGTTTCAGGTAAGTGCAGTTACTTTACAGGTCAAACGAACTACATCGTTCACGAAGCTCACACATTTCAGATCTTACCTGACAAGCATTGGATGTTACAGGACCTGTGGTTTGTTTCAGTTTCAGAAGCAGAGTTGAACTAGATATGGTCCGTATGTGTAGGAAACACCGTTCTTTTGTTCTCAGCACACTCAGGTTCCCTGCTGTATTAGAGACTCTAGAAAGCAAGAGCGTGCTTCTCGCTCTACAGCAGAGTGTGATCCATGGATGAGACCTATGCTGTGTGTTTCCCTTCAGAAATGGAGTTAAATCCCAGGCTCTGTGTCTTCCTACAAGATAGTCTTCGTTTCAGGTAAGGGCAGTCACTTTTCTGCTCAAACGAACTACATCGTTCACGAAGCTCACACGTTTCTCATCTTAACTGACAAGCATTGGATGTAAGATGGTCAGTGCTTTTTTTCAGTTTCAGAAGCAGATTTGGACTACATATGGTCCATATGTGTAGGAAACACACTTCTTTTGTTATGGGCACACTCAGATTTCCTGCTGTATTAGAGACTGTAGAAAGCAAGAGCGAGCTTCTCGCTCAAAAGCAGTGTGTGATCCATGGATGAGAACTATGCTGTGTGTTTCCCTTCAGAAATGGACTTAAATCCCAGGCTCTGTGTCTTCCTACAAGCAAGACTTCGTTTCAGGTAAAGGCAGTCACTTTTCAGCTCAAACGAACTACATCGTTCACGGAGCTCACACGTTTCTCATCTTAATTGAGAAGCATTGGATGTTAGAGGACCAGTGCTTTGTTTCAGTTTCAGAAGAAGAGTTGGACTAGATATGGTCCGTATGTGTAGGAAACACCGTTCTTTTGTTCTCAGCAAACTCATGATTCCTGCTGTATTAGAGAATCTAGAAAGCAAGAGCGTGCTTCTCGCTCTAAAGCAGAGTGATCCATGGATGAGAACTATGCTGTGTGTTTCCCTTCAGAAATGGAGTTAAATCCCAGGCTCTGTGTCTTCCTACAAGAAAGACTTCGTTTCAGGTAAGGGCAGTCACTTTTCAGCTCAAAGGAACTACATCGTTCAAGAAGCTCACACGTTTCTCATCTTAACTGGCAAGCATTGGATGGTAGAGGACCAGTGCGTTGTATCAGTTTCAGAAGCAGATTTGGACTACATATGGTCCGTTTGTGTGGGAAACACCGTTCTTTTGTTCTGGACACACTCAGATTTCCTGCTGTATTAGAGACTCTAGAAAGCAAGAGCGAGCTTCTTGCTCTAAAGCAGAGTGTGATCAATGGATGAGAACTTTGCTGTGTGTTTCACTTCAGAAATGGAGTTAAATCCCAGGCTCTGAGTCTTCCTACAAGCAACACTTCCTTTCAGGTAAGGGCAGTTTCTTTATAGCTCAAAGGAACTACATCATTCACGAAACTCACATGTTTCTCATCTTAACTGAGAAGCATTGGATGTTAGAGGACCAGTGCTTTGTATCAGTTTCACAAGCAGATTTGGACTACATATTGTCCCTATGTTTAGGCAACATCGTTCTTTTGTTCTCAGCACACTCACGTTTCATGCTGTCTTAGAGCCTCTAAAAAGCAAGAGCGAGCTTCTTGCTCTAAAGCAGAGTGTGATCAATGGATGAGAACTCTGCTGTGTGTTTCACTTCAGAAATGGAGTTAAATCCCAGGCTCTGAGTCTTCCTACAAGCAAGACTTCATTTCAGGTAAGGGCAGTTACTTTTCTGCTCAAACGAACTACATCGTTCACGAAGCTCACACGTTTCTCATCTTAACTGACAAGCATTGGATGTTAGAGGACCAGTGCTTTGTAGCAGTTTCAGAAGCAGATTTGGACGACATACGGTCCTTATGTGTACGAAAAACCGTTCTTTCATTCTGGGAACACTCAGATTTCCTGCTGTATTAGAGACTCTAGAAAGCAAGACGGTGCTTCTTGCTCTAAAGCAGAGTGTGATCCATGGATGAGAACTATACTGTGTGTTTCCCTTCAGAAATGGAGTTAAATCCCAGGCTTTGTGTCTTACTACAAGCAAGACTTCGTTAAAGGTAAGGGCAGTCACTTCTCAGCTCAAACGAACTACATCGTTCTTGAAGCTCACACGTTTCTCATCTTAACTGACAAGCATTGGATGTTAGAGGACCAGTGCTTTGTATCATTTTCAGAAGCAGAGTTGGACTAGATACGGTCCGTATGTGTAGGAAACATCATTCTTTGGTTCTCAGCACACTCATGTTTCCTGCTGTCTTAGAGACTCTAGAAAGCAAGAGCGTGCTTCTTGTTCTAAAGCAGAGTGTGATCAATGGATGAGAACACTGCTGTGTGTTTCACTTCAGAAATGGAGTGAAATCCCAGGCTCTGAGTCTTCCTACAAGCAAGACTTCGTTTCAGGTAAGTGCAGTTACTTTACAGGTCAAAGGAACTACATCGTTCACGAAGCTCACACATTTCAGATCTTACCTGACAAGCATTGGATGTTAGAGGACCTGTGGTTTGTTTCAGTTTCAGAAGCAGAGTTGAACTAGTTATGGTCCGTATGTGTAGGAAACACCGTTCTTTTGTTCTCAGGACACTCATGTTCCCTGCTCTATTAGAGACTCTAGAAAGCAAGAGCGTGCTTCTCGCTCTAAAGCAGAGTGTGATCTATGGATGAGAACTATGCTGTGTGTTTCCCTTCAGAAATGGAGTTCAATCCCAGGCTCTGAGTCTTCCTACAAGCAGAATTCCTTTCAGGTAAGGGCAGTTTATTTATAGCTCAAACGAACTACATCGTTCATGAAACTCACACGTTTCTCATCTTAACTGACAAGCATTGGATGTTAGAGGACCAGTGCTTTGTATCACTTTCAGAAGCAGATTGGGACTACATATGGTCCGTATGTGTAGGCAACATCGTTCTTTTGTTCTCAGCACACTCACGTTTCATGCTGCCTTAGAGCCTCTAGAAAGCAAGAGCATGCTTCTTGCTCTAAAGCAGAGTGTGATCAATGGATGAGAAATCTGCTGTGTGTTTCACTTCAGAAATGGAGTGAAATCCCAGGCTCTGAGTCTTCCTACAAGCAAGACTTCGTTTCAGGTAAGTGCAGTTACTTTACAGGTCAAACGAACTACATCGTTCACGAAGCTCACACATTTCAGATCTTACCTGACAAGCATTGGATGTTACAGGACCTGTGGTTTGTTTCAGTTTCAGAAGCAGAGTTGAACTAGATATGGTCCGTATGTGTAGGAAACACCGTTCTTTTGTTCTCAGCACACTCAGGTTCCCTGCTGTATTAGAGACTCTAGAAAGCAAGAGCGTGCTTCTCGCTCTACAGCAGAGTGTGATCCATGGATGAGACCTATGCTGTGTGTTTCCCTTCAGAAATGGAGTTAAATCCCAGGCTCTGTGTCTTCCTACAAGATAGTCTTCGTTTCAGGTAAGGGCAGTTTCTTTATAGCTCAAAGGAACTACATCGTTCACGAAACTCACATGTTTCTCATCTTAACTGAGAAGCATTGGATGTTAGAGAACCAGTGCATTGTATCAGTTTCAGAAGCAGATTTGGACTACATATGGTCCGTATGTGTTGGAAACACCGTTCTTTTGTTCTGGACACACTCAGATTGCCTGCTGTATTAGAGACTCTTGAAAGCAAGAGCGAGCTTCTTGCTCTAAAGCAGAGTGTGATCAATGGATGAGAACTTTGCTGTGTGTTTCACTTCAGAAATGGAGTTAAATCCCAGGCTCTGAGTCTTCCTACAATCAACACTTCCTTTCAGGTAAGGGCAGTTTCTTTATATCTCAAAGGAACTACATCGTTCACGAAACTCACATGTTTCTCATCTTAACTGAGAAGCATTGGATGTTAGAGGACCAGTGCTTTGTATCAGTTTCACAAGCAGATTTGGACTACATATTGTCCCTATGTTTAGGCAACATCGTTCTTTTGTTCTCAGCACACTCACGTTTCATGCTGTCTTAGAGCCTCTAAAAAGCAAGAGCGAGCTTCTTGCTCAAAAGCAGAGTGTGATCAATGGATGAGAACTCTGCTGTGTGTTTCACTTCAGAAATGGAGTTAAATCCCAGGCTCTGAGTCTTCCTACAAGCAAGACTTCATTTCAGGTAAGGGCAGTTACTTTTCTGATCAAACGAACTACATCGTTCATGAAGCTCACACGTTTCTCATCTTAACTGACAAGCATTGGATGTTAGAGGACCAGTGCTTTGTATCAGTTTCAGAAGCAGATTTGGATGACATACGGTCCTTATGTGTACGAGAAACCGTTCTTTCATTCTGGGAACACTCAGATTTCCTGCTGTATTAGGGACTCTAGAAAGCAAGACGGTGCTTCTTGCTCTAAAGCAGAGTGTGATCCATGGATGAGAACTATACTGTGTGTTTCCCTTCAGAAATGGAGTTAAATCCCAGGCTTTGTGTCTTACTACAAGCAAGACTTCGTTTCAGGTAAGGGCAGTCACTTCTCAGCTCAAACGAACTACATCGTTCTTGAAGCTCACACGTTTCTCATCTTAACTGACAAGCATTGGATGTTAGAGGACCAGTGCTTTGTATCAGTTTCAGAAGCAGAGTTGGACTAGATATGGTCCGTATGTGTAGGAAACATCATTCTTTGGTTCTCAGCACACTCATGTTTCCTGCTGTCTTAGAGGCTCTAGAAAGCAAGAGGGTGCTTTTTGTTCTAAAGCAGAGTGTGATCAATGGATGAGAACACTGCTGTGTGTTTCACTTCAGAAATGGAGTTAAATCCCAGGCTCTGAGTCTTCCTACAAGCAAGATTTCTTTTCAGGTAAGGGCAGTCACTTTTCTGCTCAAACGAACTACATAGTTCACAAAGCTCACCCTTTTCTCATCTTAACTGACAAGCATTGGATGTTAGAGGACCAGTGCTTTGTATCAGTTTCAGAAGCAGATTTGGACGACATAAGTTCCGTATATGTAGGTAACTCCATTCATTGTTCTGGGGACACTCAGATTTCCTGCTGTATTAGTGACTCTAGAAAGCAAGAGCGTGCTTCTCGCTCTAAAGCAGAGTGTGATCTATGGATGAGAACTATGCTGTGTGTTTCCCTTCAGAAATGGAGTTCAATCCCAGGCTCTGAGTCTTCCTACAAGCAGAATTCCTTTCAGGTAAGGGCAGTTTATTTATAGCTCAAACGAACTACATCGTTCATGAAACTCACACGTTTCTCATCTTAACTGACAAGCATTGGATGTTAGAGGACCAGTGCTTTGTATCACTTTCAGAAGCAGATTTGGACTACATATGGTCCGTATGTGTAGGAAACACCGTTCTTTTGTTCTCAGGACACTCATGTTCCCTGCTCTATTAGAGACTCTAGAAAGCAAGAGCGTGCTTCTCGCTCTAAAGCAGAGTGTGATCCATGGATGAGAACTATGCTGTGTGTTTCCCTTCAGAAATGGAGTTAAATCCCAGGCTCTGTGTCTTCCTACAAGATAGTCTTCGTTTCAGGTAAGGGCAGTCACTTTTCTGCTAAAACGAACTACATCGTTCAAGAAGCTCACACGTTTCTCATCTCAACTGGCAAGCATTGGATGTTAGAGAACCAGTGTGTTGTATCAGTTTCAGAAGCAGATTTGGACTACATATGGTCCGTATGTGTGGGAAACACCGTTCTTTTTTTCTGGACACACTCAGATTGCCTGCTGTATTAGAGACTCTTGAAAGCAAGAGCGAGCTTCTTGCTCTAAAGCAGAGTGTGATCAATGGATGAGAACTTTGCTGTGTGTTTCACTTCAGAAATGGTGTTAAATCCCAGGCTCTGAGTCTTCCTACAAGCAACACTTCCTTTCAGGTAAGGGCAGTTTCTTTATAGCTCAAAGGAACTACATCGTTTATGAAACTCACATGTTTCTCATCTTAACTGAGAAGCATTGGATGTTAGAGGACCAGTGCTTTGTATCAGTTTCACAAGCAGATTTGGACTACATATTGTCCCTATGTTTAGGCAACATCGTTCTTTTGTTCTCAGCACACTCACGTTTCATGCTGTCTTAGAGCCTCTAAAAAGCAAGAGCGAGCTTCTTGCTCAAAAGCAGAGTGTGATCAATGGATGAGAACTCTGCTGTGTGTTTCACTTCAGAAATGGAGTTAAATCCCAGGCTCTGAGTCTTCCTACAAGCAAGACTTCATTTCAGGTAAGGGCAGTTACTTTTCTGCTCAAACGAACTACATCGTTCACGAAGCTCACACGTTTCTCATCTTAACTGACAAGCATTGGATGTTAGAGGACCAGTGCTTTGTAGCAGTTTCAGAAGCAGATTTGGACGACATACGGTCCTTATGTGTACGAGAAACTGTTCTTTCATTCTGGGAACACTCAGATTTCCTGCTGTATTAGGGACTCCAGAAAGCAAGACGGTGCTTCTTGCTCTAAAGCAGAGTGTGATCCATGGATGAGAACTATACTGTGTGTTTCCCTTCAGAAATGGAGTTAAATCCCAGGCTTTGTGTCTTACTACAAGCAAGACTTCGTTTCAGGTAAGGGCAGTCAGTTCTCAGCTCAAAAGAACTACATCGTTCTTGAAGCTCACACGTTTCTCATCTTAACTGACAAGCATTGGATGTTAGAGGACCAGTGCTTTGTATCAGTTTCAGAAGCAGAGTTGGACTAGATATGGTCCGTATGTGTAGGAAACATCATTCTTTGGTTCTCAGCACACTCATGTTTCCTGCTGTCTTAGAGGCTCTAGAAAGCAAGAGGGTGCTTTTTGTTCTAAAGCAGAGTGTGATCAATGGATGAGAACACTGCTGTGTGTTTCACTTCAGAAATGGAGTTAAATCCCAGGCTCTGAGTCTTCCTACAAGCAAGATTTCTTTTCAGGTAAGGGCAGTCACTTTTCTGCTCAAACGAACTACATAGTTCACAAAGCTCACACGTTTCTCATCTTAACTGACAAGCATTGGATGTTAGAGGAAAAGTGCTTTGTATCAGTTTCAGAAGCAGATTTGGACGACATAAGTTCCGTATATGTAGGTAACACCATTCATTGTTCTGGGGACACTCAGATTTCCTGCTGTATTAGTGACTCTAGAAAGCAAGAGCGTGCTTCTCGCTCTAAAGCAGAGTGTGATCTATGGATGAGAACTATGCTGTGTGTTTCCCTTCAGAAATGGAGTTAAATCCCAGGCTCTGAGTCTTCCTACAAGCAGAATTCCTTTCAGGTAAGGGCAGTTTATTTATAGCTCAAACGAACTACATCGTTCATGAAACTCACACGTATCTCATCTTAACTGACAAGCATTGGATGTTAGAGGACCAGTGCTTTGTATCACTTTCAGAAGCAGATTTGGACTACATATGGTCCGTATGTGTAGGCAACATCGTTCTTTTGTTCTCAGCACACTCAAGTTTCATGCTGCCTTAGAGCCTCTAGAAAGCAAGAGCATGCTTCTTGCTCTAAAGCAGAGTGTGATCAATGGATGAGAAATCTGCTGTGTGTTTCACTTCAGAAATGGAGTGAAATCCCAGGCTCTGAGTCTTCCTACAAGCAAGACTTCGTTTCAGGTAAGTGCAGTTACTTTACAGGTCAAACGAACTACATCGTTCACGAAGCTCACACATTTCAGATCTTACCTTGGATGTTACAGGACCTGTGGTTTGTTTCAGTTTCAGAAGCAGAGTTGAACTAGATATGGTCCGTATGTGTAGGAAACACCGTTCTTTTGTTCTCAGCACACTCAGGTTCCCTGCTGTATTAGAGACTCTAGAAAGCAAGAGCGTGCTTCTCGCTCTACAGCAGAGTGTGATCCATGGATGAGAACTATGCTGTGTGTTTCCCTTCAGAAATGGAGTTAAATCCCAGGCTCTGTGTCTTCCTACAATATAGTCTTCGTTTCAGGTAAGGGCAGTCACTTTTCTGCTAAAACGAACTACATCGTTCAAGAAGCTCACACGTTTCTCATCTTAACTGGCAAGCATTGGATGTTAGAGAACCAGTGCATTGTATCAGTTTCAGAAGCAGATTTGGACTACATATGGTCCGTATGTGTTGGAAACACCGTTCTTTTGTTCTGGACACACTCAGATTGCCTGCTGTATTAGAGACTCTTGAAAGCAAGAGCGAGCTTCTTGCTCTAAAGCAGAGTGTGATCAATGGATGAGAACTTTGCTGTGTGTTTCACTTCAGAAATGGAGTTAAATCCCAGGCTCTGAGTCTTCCTACAATCAACACTTCCTTTCAGGTAAGGGCAGTTTCTTTATAGCTCAATGGAACTACATCGTTCACGAAACTCACATGTTTCTCATCTTAACTGAGAAGCATTGGATGTTAGAGGACCAGTGCTTTGTATCAGTTTCACAAGCAGATTTGGACTACATATTGTCCCTATGTTTAGGCAACATCGTTCTTTTGTTCTCAGCACACTCACGTTTCATGCTGTCTTAGAGTCTCTAAAAAGCAAGAGCGAGCTTCTTGCTCAAAAGCAGAGTGTGATCAATGGATGAGAACTCTGCTGTGTGTTTCACTTCAGAAATGGAGTTAAATCCCAGGCTCTGAGTCTTCCTACAAGCAAGACTTCATTTCAGGTAAGGGCAGTTACTTTTCTGCTCAAACGAACTACATCGTTCACGAAGCTCACACGTTTCTCATCTTAACTGACAAGCATTGGATGTTAGAGGACCAGTGCTTTGTATCAGTTTCAGAAGCAGATTAGGACGACATACGGTCCTTATGTGTACGAGAAACCGTTCTTTCATTCTGGGAACACTCAGATTTCCTGCTGTATTAGGGACTCTAGAAAGCAAGAGCGTGCTTCTCGCTCTAAAGCAGAGTGTGGTCTATGGATGAGAACTATGCTGTGTGTTTCCCTTCAGAAATGGAGTTAAATCCCAGGCTCTGAGTCTTCCTACAAGCAGAATTCCTTTCAGGTAAGGGCAGTTTATTTATAGCTCAAACGAACTACATCGTTCATGAAACTCACACGTTTCTCATCTTAACTGACAAGCATTGGATGTTAGAGGACCAGTGCTTTGTATCACTTTCAGAAGCAGATTTGTACTACATATGGTCCGTATGTGTAGGCAACATCGTTCTTTTGTTCTCAGCACACTCACGTTTCATGCTGCCTTAGAGCCTCTAGAAAGCAAGAGCATGCTTCTTGCTCTAAAGCAGAGTGTGATCAATGGATGAGAAATCTGCTGTGTGTTTCACTTCAGAAATGGAGTGAAATCCCAGGCTCTGAGTCTTCCTAAAAGCAAGACTTCGTTTCAGGTAAGTGCAGTTACTTTACAGGTCAAACGAACTACATCGTTCACGAAGCTCACACATTTCAGATCTTACCTGACAAGCATTGGATGTTACAGGACCTGTGGTTTGTTTCACTTTCAGAAGCAGAGTTGAACTAGATATGGTCCGTATGTGTAGGAAACACCGTTCTTTTGTTCTCAGCACACTCAGGTTCCCTGCTGTATTAGAGACTCTAGAAAGCAAGAGTGTGCTTCTCGCTCTACAGCAGAGTGTGATCCATGGATGAGAACTATGCTGTGTGTTTCCCTTCAGAAATGGAGTTAAATCCCAGGCTCTGTGTCTTCCTACAAGATAGTCTTCGTTTCAGGTAAGGGCAGTCACTTTTCTGCTAAAACGAACTACATCGTTCAAGAAGCTCACACGTTTCTCATCTTAACTGGCAAGCATTGGATGTTAGAGAACCAGTGCATTGTATCAGTTTCAGAAGCAGATTTGGACTACATATGGTCCGTATGTGTTGGAAACACCGTTCTTTTGTTCTGGACACACTCAGATTGCCTGCTGTATTAGAGACTCTTGAAAGCAAGAGCGAGCTTCTTGCTCTAAAGCAGAGTGTGATCAATGGATGAGAACTTTGCTGTGTGTTTCACTTCAGAAATGGAGTTAAATCCCAGGCTCTGAGTCTTCCTACAATCAACACTTCCTTTCAGGTAAGGGCAGTTTCTTTATAGCTCAAAGGAACTACATCGTTCATGAAACTCACATGTTTCTCATCTTAACTGAGAAGCATTGGATGTTAGAGGACCAGTGCTTTGTATCAGTTTCACAAGCAGATTTGGACTACATATTGTCCCTATGTTTAGGCAACATCGTTCTTTTGTTCTCAGCACACTCACGTTTCATGCTGTCTTAGAGCCTCTAAAAAGCAAGAGCGAGCTTCTTGCTCAAAAGCAGAGTGTGATCAATGGATGAGAACTCTGCTGTGTGTTTCACTTCAGAAATGGAGTTAAATCCCAGGCTCTGAGTCTTCCTACAAGCAAGACTTCATTTCAGGTAAGGGCAGTTACTTTTCTGCTCAAACGAACTACATCGGTCACGAAGCTCACACGTTTCTCATCTTAACTGACAAGCATTGGATGTTAGAGGACCAGTGCTTTGTATCAGTTTCAGAAGCAGATTTGGACGACATACGGTCCTTATGTGTACGAGAAACCGTTCTTTCATTATGGGAACACTCAGATTTCCTGCTGTATTAGGGACTCTAGAAAGCAAGAGCGTGCTTCTCGCTCTAAAGCAGAGTGTGATCTATGGATGAGAACTATGCTGTGTGTTTCCCTTCAGAAATGGAGTTAAATCCCAGGCTCTGAGTCTTCCTACAAGCAGAATTCCTTTCAGGTAAGGGCAGTTTATTTATAGCTCAAACGAACTACATCGTTCATGAAACTCACACGTTTCTCATCTTAACTGACAAGCATTGGATGTTAGAGGACCAGTGCTTTGTATCACTTTCAGAAGCAGATTTGGACTACATATGGTCCGTATGTGTAGGCAACATCGTTCTTTTGTTCTCAGCACACTCACGTTTCATGCTGCCTTAGAGCCTCTAGAAAGCAAGAGCATGCTTCTTGCTCTAAAGCAGAGTGTGATCAATGGATGAGAAATCTGCTGTGTGTTTCACTTCAGAAATGGAGTGAAATCCCAGGCTCTGAGTCTTCCTACAAGCAAGACTTCGTTTCAGGTAAGTGCAGTTACTTTACAGGTCAAACGAACTACATCGTTCACGAAGCTCACACATTTCAGATCTTACCTGACAAGCATTGGATGTTACAGGACCTGTGGTTTGTTTCAGTTTCAGAAGCAGAGTTGAACTAGATATGGTCCGTATGTGTAGGAAACACCGTTCTTTTGTTCTCAGCACACTCAGGTTCCCTGCTGTATTAGAGACTCTAGAAAGCAAGAGCGTGCTTCTCGCTCTACAGCAGAGTGTGATCCATGGATGAGAACTATGCTGTGTGTTTCCCTTCAGAAATGGAGTTAAATCCCAGGCTCTGTGTCTTCCTACAAGATAGTCTTCGTTTCAGGTAAGGGCAGTTTCTTTATAGCTCAAAGGAACTACATCGTTCACGAAACTCATATGTTTCTCATCTTAACTGAGAAGCATTGGATGTTAGAGAACCAGTGCATTGTATCAGTTTCAGAAGCAGATTTGGACTACATATGGTCCGTATGTGTTGGAAACACCGTTCTTTTGTTCTGGACACACTCAGATTGCCTGCTGTATTAGAGACTCTTGAAAGCAAGAGCGAGCTTCTTGCTCTAAAGCAGAGTGTGATCAATGGATGAGAACTTTGCTGTGTGTTTCACTTCAGAAATGGAGTTAAATCCCAGGCTCTGAGTCTTCCTACAATCAACACTTCCTTTCAGGTAAGGGCAGTTTCTTTATAGCTCAAAGGAACTACATCGTTCACGAAACTCACATGTTTCTCATCTTAACTGAGAAGCATTGGATGTTAGAGGACCAGTGCTTTGTATCAGTTTCACAAGCAGATTTGGACTACATATTGTCCCTATGTTTAGGCAACATCGTTCTTTTGTTCTCAGCACACTCACGTTTCATGCTGTCTTAGAGCCTCTAAAAAGCAAGAGCGAGCTTCTTGCTCTAAAGCAGAGTGTGATCAATGGATGAGAACTCTGCTGTGTGTTTCACTTCAGAAATGGAGTTAAATCCCAGGCTCTGAGTCTTCCTACAAGCAAGACTTCATTTCAGGTAAGGGCAGTTACTTTTCTGATCAAACGAACTACATCGTTCATGAAGCTCACACGTTTCTCATCTTAACTGACAAGCATTGGATGTTAGAGGACCAGTGCTTTGTATCAGTTTCAGAAGCAGATTTGGATGACATACGGTCCTTATGTGTACGAGAAACCGTTCTTTCATTCTGGGAACACTCAGATTTCCTGCTGTATTAGGGACTCTAGAAAGCAAGACGGTGCTTCTTGCTCTAAAGCAGAGTGTGATCCATGGATGAGAACTATACTGTGTGTTTCCCTTCAGAAATGGAGTTAAATCCCAGGCTTTGTGTCTTACTACAAGCAAGACTTCGTTTCAGGTAAGGGCAGTCACTTCTCAGCTCAAACGAACTACATCGTTCTTGAAGCTCACACGTTTCTCATCTTAACTGACAAGCATTGGATGTTAGAGGACCAGTGCTTTGTATCAGTTTCAGAAGCAGAGTTGGACTAGATATGGTCCGTATGTGTAGGAAACATCATTCTTTGGTTCTCAGCACACTCATGTTTCCTGCTGTCTTAGAGGCTCTAGAAAGCAAGAGGGTGCTTTTTGTTCTAAAGCAGAGTGTGATCAATGGATGAGAACACTGCTGTGTGTTTCACTTCAGAAATGGAGTTAAATCCCAGGCTCTGAGTCTTCCTACAAGCAAGATTTCTTTTCAGGTAAGGGCAGTCACTTTTCTGCTCAAACGAACTACATAGTTCACAAAGCTCACACGTTTCTCATCTTAACTGACAAGCATTGGATGTTAGAGGACCAGTGCTTTGTATCAGTTTCAGAAGCAGATTTGGACGACATAAGTTCCGTATATGTAGGTAACACCATTCATTGTTCTGGGGACACTCAGATTTCCTGCTGTATTAGTGACTCTAGAAAGCAAGAGCGTGCTTCTCGCTCTAAAGCAGAGTGTGATCTATGGATGAGAACTATGCTGTGTGTTTCCCTTCAGAAATGGAGTTAAATCCCAGGCTCTGAGTCTTCCTACAAGCAGAATTCCTTTCAGGTAAGGGCAGTTTATTTATAGCTCAAACGAACTACATCGTTCATGAAACTCACACGTTTCTCATCTTAACTGACAAGCATTGGATGTTAGAGGACCAGTGCTTTGTATCACTTTCAGAAGCAGATTTGGACTACATATGGTCCGTATGTGTAGGCAACATCGTTCTTTTGTTCTCAGCACACTCACGTTTCATGCTGCCTTAGAGCCTCTAGAAAGCAAGAGCATGCTTCTTGCTCTAAAGCAGAGTGTGATCAATGGATGAGAAATCTGCTGTGTGTTTCACTTCAGAAATGGAGTGAAATCCCAGGCTCTGAGTCTTCCTACAAGCAAGACTTCGTTTCAGGTAAGTGCAGTTACTTTACAGGTCAAACGAACTACATCGTTCACGAAGCTCACACATTTCAGATCTTACCTGACAAGCATTGGATGTTACAGGACCTGTGGTTTGTTTCAGTTTCAGAAGCAGAGTTGAACTAGATATGGTCCGTATGTGTAGGAAACACTGTTCTTTTGTTCTCAGCACACTCAGGTTCCCTGCTGTATTAGAGACTCTAGAAAGCAAGAGCGTGCTTCTCTCTCTACAGCAGAGTGTGATCCATGGATGAGAACTATGCTGTGTGTTTCCCTTCAGAAATGGAGTTAAATCCCAGGCTCTGTGTCTTCCTACAAGATAGTCTTCGTTTCAGGTAAGGGCAGTCACTTTTCTGCTAAAACGAACTACATCGTTCAAGAAGCTCACACGTTTCTCATCTTAACTGGCAAGCATTGGATGTTAGAGAACCAGTGCATTGTATCAGTTTCAGAAGCAGATTTGGACTACATATGGTCCGTATGTGTTGGAAACACCGTTCTTTTGTTCTGGACACACTCAGATTGCCTGCTGTATTAGAGACTCTTGAAAGCAAGAGCGAGCTTCTTGCTCTAAAGCAGAGTGTGATCAATGGATGAGAACTTTGCTGTGTGTTTCACTTCAGAAATGGAGTTAAATCCCAGGCTCTGAGTATTCCTACAATCAACACTTCCTTTCAGGTAAGGGCAGTTTCTTTATAGCTCAAGGAACTACATCGTTCACGAAACTCACATGTTTCTCATCTTAACTGAGAAGCATTGGATGTTAGAGGACCAGTGCTTTGTATCAGTTTCACAAGCAGATTTGGACTACATATTGTCCCTATGTTTAGGCAACATCGTTCTTTTGTTCTCAGCACACTCACGTTTCATGCTGTCTTAGAGCCTCTAAAAAGCAAGAGCGAGCTTCTTGCTCAAAAGCAGAGTGTGATCAATGGATGAGAACTCTGCTGTGTGTTTCACTTCAGAAATGGAGTTAAATCCCAGGCTCTGAGTCTTCCTACAAGCAAGACTTCATTTCAGGTAAGGGCAGTTACTTTTCTGCTCAAACGAACTACATCGGTCACGAAGCTCACACGTTTCTCATCTTAACTGACAAGCATTGGATGTTAGAGGACCAGTGCTTTGTATCAGTTTCAGAAGCAGATTTGGACGACATACGGTCCTTATGTGTACGAGAAACCGTTCTTTCATTATGGGAACACTCAGATTTCCTGCTGTATTAGGGACTCTAGAAAGCAAGAGCGTGCTTCTCGCTCTAAAGCAGAGTGTGATCTATGGATGAGAACTATGCTGTGTGTTTCCCTTCAGAAATGGAGTTAAATCCCAGGCTCTGAGTCTTCCTACAAGCAGAATTCCTTTCAGGTAAGGGCAGTTTATTTATAGCTCAAACGAACTACATCGTTCATGAAACTCACACGTTTCTCATCTTAACTGACAAGCATTGGATGTTAGAGGACCAGTGCTTTGTATCACTTTCAGAAGCAGATTTGGACTACATATGGTCCGTATGTGTAGGCAACATCGTTCTTTTGTTCTCAGCACACTCACGTTTCATGCTGCCTTAGAGCCTCTAGAAAGCAAGAGCATGCTTCTTGCTCTAAAGCAGAGTGTGATCAATGGATGAGAAATCTGCTGTGTGTTTCACTTCAGAAATGGAGTGAAATCCCAGGCTCTGAGTCTTCCTACAAGCAAGACTTCGTTTCAGGTAAGTGCAGTTACTTTACAGGTCAAACGAACTACATCGTTCACGAAGCTCACACATTTCAGATCTTACCTGACAAGCATTGGATGTTACAGGACCTGTGGTTTGTTTCAGTTTCAGAAGCAGAGTTGAACTAGATATGGTCCGTATGTGTAGGAAACACCGTTCTTTTGTTCTCAGCACACTCAGGTTCCCTGCTGTATTAGAGACTCTAGAAAGCAAGAGCGTGCTTCTCGCTCTACAGCAGAGTGTGATCCATGGATGAGAACTATGCTGTGTGTTTCCCTTCAGAAATGGAGTTAAATCCCAGGCTCTGTGTCTTCCTACAAGATAGTCTTCGTTTCAGGTAAGGGCAGTTTCTTTATAGCTCAAAGGAACTACATCGTTCACGAAACTCATATGTTTCTCATCTTAACTGAGAAGCATTGGATGTTAGAGAACCAGTGCATTGTATCAGTTTCAGAAGCAGATTTGGACTACATATGGTCCGTATGTGTTGGAAACACCGTTCTTTTGTTCTGGACACACTCAGATTGCCTGCTGTATTAGAGACTCTTGAAAGCAAGAGCGAGCTTCTTGCTCTAAAGCAGAGTGTGATCAATGGATGAGAACTTTGCTGTGTGTTTCACTTCAGAAATGGAGTTAAATCCCAGGCTCTGAGTCTTCCTACAATCAACACTTCCTTTCAGGTAAGGGCAGTTTCTTTATAGCTCAAAGGAACTACATCGTTCACGAAACTCACATGTTTCTCATCTTAACTGAGAAGCATTGGATGTTAGAGGACCAGTGCTTTGTATCAGTTTCACAAGCAGATTTGGACTACATATTGTCCCTATGTTTAGGCAACATCGTTCTTTTGTTCTCAGCACACTCACGTTTCATGCTGTCTTAGAGCCTCTAAAAAGCAAGAGCGAGCTTCTTGCTCTAAAGCAGAGTGTGATCAATGGATGAGAACTCTGCTGTGTGTTTCACTTCAGAAATGGAGTTAAATCCCAGGCTCTGAGTCTTCCTACAAGCAAGACTTCATTTCAGGTAAGGGCAGTTACTTTTCTGATCAAACGAACTACATCGTTCATGAAGCTCACACGTTTCTCATCTTAACTGACAAGCATTGGATGTTAGAGGACCAGTGCTTTGTAGCAGTTTCAGAAGCAGATTTGGATGACATACGGTCCTTATGTGTACGAGAAACCGTTCTTTCATTCTGGGAACACTCAGATTTCCTGCTGTATTAGGGACTCTAGAAAGCAAGACGGTGCTTCTTGCTCTAAAGCAGAGTGTGATCCATGGATGAGAACTATACTGTGTGTTTCCCTTCAGAAATGGAGTTAAATCCCAGGCTTTGTGTCTTACTACAAGCAAGACTTCGTTTCAGGTAAGGGCAGTCACTTCTCAGCTCAAACGAACTACATCGTTCTTGAAGCTCACACGTTTCTCATCTTAACTGACAAGCATTGGATGTTAGAGGACCAGTGCTTTGTATCAGTTTCAGAAGCAGAGTTGGACTAGATATGGTCCGTATGTGTAGGAAACATCATTCTTTGGTTCTCAGCACACTCATGTTTCCTGCTGTCTTAGAGGCTCTAGAAAGCAAGAGGGTGCTTTTTGTTCTAAAGCAGAGTGTGATCAATGGATGAGAACACTGCTGTGTGTTTCACTTCAGAAATGGAGTTAAATCCCAGGCTCTGAGTCTTCCTACAAGCAAGATTTCTTTTCAGGTAAGGGCAGTCACTTTTCTGCTCAAACGAACTACATAGTTCACAAAGCTCACACGTTTCTCATCTTAACTGACAAGCATTGGATGTTAGAGGACCAGTGCTTTGTATCAGTTTCAGAAGCAGATTTGGACGACATAAGTTCCGTATATGTAGGTAACACCATTCATTGTTCTGGGGACACTCAGATTTCCTGCTGTATTAGTGACTCTAGAAAGCAAGAGCGTGCTTCTCGCTCTAAAGCAGAGTGTGATCTATGGATGAGAACTATGCTGTGTGTTTCCCTTCAGAAATGGAGTTAAATCCCAGGCTCTGAGTCTTCCTACAAGCAGAATTCCTTTCAGGTAAGGGCAGTTTATTTATAGCTCAAACGAACTACATCGTTCATGAAACTCACACGTTTCTCATCTTAACTGACAAGCATTGGATGTTAGAGGACCAGTGCTTTGTATCACTTTCAGAAGCAGATTTGGACTACATATGGTCCGTATGTGTAGGCAACATCGTTCTTTTGTTCTCAGCACACTCACGTTTCATGCTGCCTTAGAGCCTCTAGAAAGCAAGAGCATGCTTCTTGCTCTAAAGCAGAGTGTGATCAATGGATGAGAAATCTGCTGTGTGTTTCACTTCAGAAATGGAGTGAAATCCCAGGCTCTGAGTCTTCCTACAAGCAAGACTTCGTTTCAGGTAAGTGCAGTTACTTTACAGGTCAAACGAACTACATCGTTCACGAAGCTCACACATTTCAGATCTTACCTGACAAGCATTGGATGTTACAGGACCTGTGGTTTGTTTCAGTTTCAGAAGCAGAGTTGAACTAGATATGGTCCGTATGTGTAGGAAACACTGTTCTTTTGTTCTCAGCACACTCAGGTTCCCTGCTGTATTAGAGACTCTAGAAAGCAAGAGCGTGCTTCTCTCTCTACAGCAGAGTGTGATCCATGGATGAGAACTATGCTGTGTGTTTCCCTTCAGAAATGGAGTTAAATCCCAGGCTCTGTGTCTTCCTACAAGATAGTCTTCGTTTCAGGTAAGGGCAGTCACTTTTCTGCTAAAACGAACTACATCGTTCAAGAAGCTCACACGTTTCTCATCTTAACTGGCAAGCATTGGATGTTAGAGAACCAGTGCATTGTATCAGTTTCAGAAGCAGATTTGGACTACATATGGTCCGTATGTGTTGGAAACACCGTTCTTTTGTTCTGGACACACTCAGATTGCCTGCTGTATTAGAGACTCTTGAAAGCAAGAGCGAGCTTCTTGCTCTAAAGCAGAGTGTGATCAATGGATGAGAACTTTGCTGTGTGTTTCACTTCAGAAATGGAGTTAAATCCCAGGCTCTGAGTATTCCTACAATCAACACTTCCTTTCAGGTAAGGGCAGTTTCTTTATAGCTCAAGGAACTACATCGTTCACGAAACTCACATGTTTCTCATCTTAACTGAGAAGCATTGGATGTTAGAGGACCAGTGCTTTGTATCAGTTTCACAAGCAGATTTGGACTACATATTGTCCCTATGTTTAGGCAACATCGTTCTTTTGTTCTCAGCACACTCACGTTTCATGCTGTCTTAGAGCCTCTAAAAAGCAAGAGCGAGCTTCTTGCTCAAAAGCAGAGTGTGATCAATGGATGAGAACTCTGCTGTGTGTTTCACTTCAGAAATGGAGTTAAATCCCAGGCTCTGAGTCTTCCTACAAGCAAGACTTCATTTCAGGTAAGGGCAGTTACTTTTCTGCTCAAACGAACTACATCGTTCACGAAGCTCACACGTTTCTCATCTTAACTGACAAGCATTGGATGTTAGAGGACCAGTGCTTTGTATCAGTTTCAGAAGCAGATTTGGACGATATACGGTAATTATGTGTACGAGAAACCGTTCTTTCATTCTGGGAACACTCAGATTTCCTGCTGTATTAGGGACTCTAGAAAGCAAGACGGTGCTTCTTGCTCTAAAGCAGAGTGTGATCCATGGATGAGAACTATACTGTGTGTTTCCCTTCAGAAATGGAGTTAAATCCCAGGCTTTGTGTCTTACTACAAGCAAGACTTCGTTTCAGGTAAGGGCAGTCACTTCTCAGCTCAAACGAACTACATCGTTCTTGAAGCTCACACGTTTCTCATCTTAACTGACAAGCATTGGATGTTAGAGGACCAGTGCTTTGTATCAGTTTCAGAAGCAGAGTTGGACTAGATACGGTCCGTATGTGTAGGAAACATCATTCTTTGGTTCTCAGCACACTCATGTTTCCTGCTGTCTTAGAGACTCTAGAAAGCAAGAGGGTGCTTCTTGTTCTAAAGCGGAGTGTGATCAATGGATGAGAACACTGCTGTGTGTTTCACTTCAGAAATGGAGTTAAATCCCAGGCTCTGAGTCTTCCTACAAGCAAGACTTCATTTCAGGTAAGGGCAGTTACTTTTCTGCTCAAACGAACTACATCGGTCACGAAGCTCACACGTTTCTCATCTTAACTGACAAGCATTGGATGTTAGAGGACCAGTGCTTTGTATCAGTTTCAGAAGCAGATTTGGACGACATACGGTCCTTATGTGTACGAGAAACCGTTCTTTCATTCTGGGAACACTCAGATTTCCTGCTGTATTAGGGACTCTAGAAAGCAAGAGCGTGCTTCTCGCTCTAAAGCAGAGTGTGATCTATGGATGAGAACTATGCTGTGTGTTTCCCTTCAGAAATGGAGTTAAATCCCAGGCTCTGAGTCTTCCTACAAGCAGAATTCCTTTCAGGTAAGGGCAGCTTATTTATAGCTCAAACGAACTACATCGTTCATGAAACTCACACGTTTCTCATCTTAACTGACAAGCATTGGATGTTAGAGGACCAGTGCTTTGTATCACTTTCAGAAGCAGATTTGGACTACATATGGTCCGTATGTGTAGGCAACATCGTTCTTTTGTTCTCAGCACACTCACGTTTCATGCTGCCTTAGAGCCTCTAGAAAGCAAGAGCATGCTTCTTGCTCTAAAGCAGAGTGTGATCAATGGATGAGAAATCTGCTGTGTGTTTCACTTCAGAAATGGAGTGAAATCCCAGGCTCTGAGTCTTCCTACAAGCAAGACTTCGTTTCAGGTAAGTGCAGTTACTTTACAGGTCAAACGAACTACATCGTTCACGAAGCTCACACATTTCAGATCTTACCTGACAAGCATTGGATGTTACAGGACCTGTGGTTTGTTTCAGTTTCAGAAGCAGAGTTGAACTAGATATGGTCCGTATGTGTAGGAAACACCGTTCTTTTGTTCTCAGCACACTCAGGTTCCCTGCTCTATTAGAGACTCTAGAAAGCAAGAGCGTGCTTCTCGCTCTACAGCAGAGTGTGATCCATGGATGAGACCTATGCTGTGTGTTTCCCTTCAGAAATGGAGTTAAATCCCAGGCTCTGTGTCTTCCTACAAGATAGTCTTCGTTTCAGGTAAGGGCAGTTTCTTTATAGCTCAAAGGAACTACATCGTTCACGAAACTCACATGTTTCTCATCTTAACTGAGAAGCATTGGATGTTAGAGAACCAGTGCATTGTATCAGTTTCAGAAGCAGATTTGGACTACATATGGTCCGTATGTGTTGGAAACACCGTTCTTTTGTTCTGGACACACTCAGATTGCCTGCTGTATTAGAGACTCTTGAAAGCAAGAGCGAGCTTCTTGCTCTAAAGCAGAGTGTGATCAATGGATGAGAACTTTGCTGTGTGTTTCACTTCAGAAATGGAGTTAAATCCCAGGCTCTGAGTCTTCCTACAATCAACACTTCCTTTCAGGTAAGGGCAGTTTCTTTATAGCTCAAAGGAACTACATCGTTCACGAAACTCACATGTTTCTCATCTTAACTGAGAAGCATTGGATGTTAGAGGACCAGTGCTTTGTATCAGTTTCACAAGCAGATTTGGACTACATATTGTCCCTATGTTTAGGCAACATCGTTCTTTTGTTCTCAGCACACTCACGTTTCATGCTGTCTTAGAGCCTCTAAAAAGCAAGAGCGAGCTTCTTGCTCAAAAGCAGAGTGTGATCAATGGATGAGAACTCTGCTGTGTGTTTCACTTCAGAAATGGAGTTAAATCCCAGGCTCTGAGTCTTCCTACAAGCAAGACTTCATTTCAGGTAAGGGCAGTTACTTTTCTGATCAAACGAACTACATCGTTCATGAAGCTCACACGTTTCTCATCTTAACTGACAAGCATTGGATGTTAGAGGACCAGTGCTTTGTATCAGTTTCAGAAGCAGATTTGGATGACATACGGTCCTTATGTGTACGAGAAACCGTTCTTTCATTCTGGGAACACTCAGATTTCCTGCTGTATTAGGGACTCTAGAAAGCAAGACGGTGCTTCTTGCTCTAAAGCAGAGTGTGATCCATGGATGAGAACTATACTGTGTGTTTCCCTTCAGAAATGGAGTTAAATCCCAGGCTTTGTGTCTTACTACAAGCAAGACTTCGTTTCAGGTAAGGGCAGTCACTTCTCAGCTCAAACGAACTACATCGTTCTTGAAGCTCACACGTTTCTCATCTTAACTGACAAGCATTGGATGTTAGAGGACCAGTGCTTTGTATCAGTTTCAGAAGCAGAGTTGGACTAGATATGGTCCGTATGTGTAGGAAACATCATTCTTTGGTTCTCAGCACACTCATGTTTCCTGCTGTCTTAGAGGCTCTAGAAAGCAAGAGGGTGCTTTTTGTTCTAAAGCAGAGTGTGATCAATGGATGAGAACACTGCTGTGTGTTTCACTTCAGAAATGGAGTTAAATCCCAGGCTCTGAGTCTTCCTACAAGCAAGATTTCTTTTCAGGTAAGGGCAGTCACTTTTCTGCTCAAACGAACTACATAGTTCACAAAGCTCACACGTTTCTCATCTTAACTGACAAGCATTGGATGTTAGAGGACCAGTGCTTTGTATCAGTTTCAGAAGCAGATTTGGACGACATAAGTTCCGTATATGTAGGTAACTCCATTCATTGTTCTGGGGACACTCAGATTTCCTGCTGTATTAGTGACTCTAGAAAGCAAGAGCGTGCTTCTCGCTCTAAAGCAGAGTGTGATCTATGGATGAGAACTATGCTGTGTGTTTCCCTTCAGAAATGGAGTTAAATCCCAGGCTCTGAGTCTTCCTACATCAGAATTCCTTTCAGGTAAGGGCAGTTTATTTATAGCTCAAACGAACTACATCGTTCATGAAACTCACACGTTTCTCATCTTAACTGACAAGCATTGGATGTTAGAGGACCAGTGCTTTGTATCACTTTCAGAAGCAGATTTGTACTACATATGGTCCGTATGTGTAGGCAACATCGTTCTTTTGTTCTCAGCACACTCACGTTTCATGCTGCCTTAGAGCCTCTAGAAAGCAAGAGCATGCTTCTTGCTCTAAAGCAGAGTGTGATCAATGGATGAGAAATCTGCTGTGTGTTTCACTTCAGAAATGGAGTGAAATCCCAGGCTCTGAGTCTTCCTACAAGCAAGACTTCGTTTCAGGTAAGTGCAGTTACTTTACAGGTCAAACGAACTACATCGTTCACGAAGCTCACACATTTCAGATCTTACCTGACAAGCATTGGATGTTACAGGACCTGTGGTTTGTTTCAGTTTCAGAAGCAGAGTTGAACTAGATATGGTCCGTATGTGTAGGAAACACCGTTCTTTTGTTCTCAGCACACTCAGGTTCCCTGCTGTATTAGAGACTCTAGAAAGCAAGAGCGTGCTTCTCGCTCTACAGCAGAGTGTGATCCATGGATGAGACCTATGCTGTGTGTTTCCCTTCAGAAATGGAGTTAAATCCCAGGCTCTGTGTCTTCCTACAAGATAGTCTTCGTTTCAGGTAAGGGCAGTTTCTTTATAGCTCAAAGGAACTACATCGTTCACGAAACTCACATGTTTCTCATCTTAACTGAGAAGCATTGGATGTTAGAGAACCAGTGCATTGTATCAGTTTCAGAAGCAGATTTGGACTACATATGGTCCGTATGTGTTGGAAACACCGTTCTTTTGTTCTGGACACACTCAGATTGCCTGCTGTATTAGAGACTCTTGAAAGCAAGAGCGAGCTTCTTGCTCTAAAGCAGAGTGTGATCAATGGATGAGAACTTTGCTGTGTGTTTCACTTCAGAAATGGAGTTAAATCCCAGGCTCTGAGTCTTCCTACAATCAACACTTCCTTTCAGGTAAGGGCAGTTTCTTTATAGCTCAAAGGAACTACATCGTTCACGAAACTCACATGTTTCTCATCTTAACTGAGAAGCATTGGATGTTAGAGGACCAGTGCTTTGTATCAGTTTCACAAGCAGATTTGGACTACATATTGTCCCTATGTTTAGGCAACATCGTTCTTTTGTTCTCAGCACACTCACGTTTCATGCTGTCTTAGAGCCTCTAAAAAGCAAGAGCGAGCTTCTTGCTCAAAAGCAGAGTGTGATCAATGGATGAGAACTCTGCTGTGTGTTTCACTTCAGAAATGGAGTTAAATCCCAGGCTCTGAGTCTTCCTACAAGCAAGACTTCATTTCAGGTAAGGGCAGTTACTTTTCTGATCAAACGAACTACATCGTTCATGAAGCTCACACGTTTCTCATCTTAACTGACAAGCATTGGATGTTAGAGGACCAGTGCTTTGTATCAGTTTCAGAAGCAGATTTGGATGACATACGGTCCTTATGTGTACGAGAAACCGTTCTTTCATTCTGGGAACACTCAGATTTCCTGCTGTATTAGGGACTCTAGAAAGCAAGACGGTGCTTCTTGCTCTAAAGCAGAGTGTGATCCATGGATGAGAACTATACTGTGTGTTTCCCTTCAGAAATGGAGTTAAATCCCAGGCTTTGTGTCTTACTACAAGCAAGACTTCGTTTCAGGTAAGGGCAGTCACTTCTCAGCTCAAACGAACTACATCGTTCTTGAAGCTCACACGTTTCTCATCTTAACTGACAAGCATTGGATGTTAGAGGACCAGTGCTTTGTATCAGTTTCAGAAGCAGAGTTGGACTAGATATGGTCCGTATGTGTAGGAAACATCATTCTTTGGTTCTCAGCACACTCATGTTTCCTGCTGTCTTAGAGGCTCTAGAAGCAAGAGGGTGCTTTTTGTTCTAAAGCAGAGTGTGATCAATGGATGAGAACACTGCTGTGTGTTTCACTTCAGAAATGGAGTTAAATCCCAGGCTCTGAGTCTTCCTACAAGCAAGATTTCTTTTCAGGTAAGGGCAGTCACTTTTCTGCTCAAACGAACTACATAGTTCACAAAGCTCACACGTTTCTCATCTTAACTGACAAGCATTGGATGTTAGAGGACCAGTGCTTTGTATCAGTTTCAGAAGCAGATTTGGACGACATAAGTTCCGTATATGTAGGTAACTCCATTCATTGTTCTGGGGACACTCAGATTTCCTGCTGTATTAGTGACTCTAGAAAGCAAGAGCGTGCTTCTCGCTCTAAAGCAGAGTGTGATCTATGGATGAGAACTATGCTGTGTGTTTCCCTTCAGAAATGGAGTTAAATCCCAGGCTCTGAGTCTTCCTACAAGCAGAATTCCTTTCAGGTAAGGGCAGTTTATTTATAGCTCAAACGAACTACATCGTTCATGAAACTCACACGTTTCTCATCTTAACTGACAAGCATTGGATGTTAGAGGACCAGTGCTTTGTATCACTTTCAGAAGCAGATTTGGACTACATATGGTCCGTATGTGTAGGCAACATCGTTCTTTTGTTCTCAGCACACTCACGTTTCATGCTGCCTTAGAGCCTCTAGAAAGCAAGAGCATGCTTCTTGCTCTAAAGCAGAGTGTGATCAATGGATGAGAAATCTGCTGTGTGTTTCACTTCAGAAATGGAGTGAAATCCCAGGCTCTGAGTCTTCCTACAAGCAAGACTTCGTTTCAGGTAAGTGCAGTTACTTTACAGGTCAAACGAACTACATCTTTCACGAAGCTCACACATTTCAGATCTTACCTGACAAGCATTGGATGTTACAGGACCTGTGGTTTGTTTCAGTTTCAGAAGCAGAGTTGAACTAGATATGGTCCGTATGTGTAGGAAACACCGTTCTTTTGTTCTCAGCACACTCAGGTTCCCTGCTGTATTAGAGACTCTAGAAAGCAAGAGCGTGCTTCTCGCTCTACAGCAGAGTGTGATCCATGGATGAGAACTATGCTGTGTGTTTCCCTTCAGAAATGGAGTTAAATCCCAGGCTCTGTGTCTTCCTACAAGATAGTCTTCGTTTCAGGTAAGGGCAGTTTCTTTATAGCTCAAAGGAACTACATCGTTCACGAAACTCATATGTTTCTCATCTTAACTGAGAAGCATTGGATGTTAGAGAACCAGTGCATTGTATCAGTTTCAGAAGCAGATTTGGACTACATATGGTCCGTATGTGTTGGAAACACCGTTCTTTTGTTCTGGACACACTCAGATTGCCTGCTGTATTAGAGACTCTTGAAAGCAAGAGCGAGCTTCTTGCTCTAAAGCAGAGTGTGATCAATGGATGAGAACTTTGCTGTGTGTTTCACTTCAGAAATGGAGTTAAATCCCAGGCTCTGAGTCTTCCTACAATCAACACTTCCTTTCAGGTAAGGGCAGTTTCTTTATAGCTCAAAGGAACTACATCGTTCACGAAACTCACATGTTTCTCATCTTAACTGAGAAGCATTGGATGTTAGAGGACCAGTGCTTTGTATCAGTTTCACAAGCAGATTTGGACTACATATTGTCCCTATGTTTAGGCAACATCGTTCTTTTGTTCTCAGCACACTCACGTTTCATGCTGTCTTAGAGCCTCTAAAAAGCAAGAGCGAGCTTCTTGCTCTAAAGCAGAGTGTGATCAATGGATGAGAACTCTGCTGTGTGTTTCACTTCAGAAATGGAGTTAAATCCCAGGCTCTGAGTCTTCCTACAAGCAAGACTTCATTTCAGGTAAGGGCAGTTACTTTTCTGATCAAACGAACTACATCGTTCATGAAGCTCACACGTTTCTCATCTTAACTGACAAGCATTGGATGTTAGAGGACCAGTGCTTTGTATCAGTTTCAGAAGCAGATTTGGATGACATACGGTCCTTATGTGTACGAGAAACCGTTCTTTCATTCTGGGAACACTCAGATTTCCTGCTGTATTAGGGACTCTAGAAAGCAAGACGGTGCTTCTTGCTCTAAAGCAGAGTGTGATCCATGGATGAGAACTATACTGTGTGTTTCCCTTCAGAAATGGAGTTAAATCCCAGGCTTTGTGTCTTACTACAAGCAAGACTTCGTTTCAGGTAAGGGCAGTCACTTCTCAGCTCAAACGAACTACATCGTTCTTGAAGCTCACACGTTTCTCATCTTAACTGACAAGCATTGGATGTTAGAGGACCAGTGCTTTGTATCAGTTTCAGAAGCAGAGTTGGACTAGATATGGTCCGTATGTGTAGGAAACATCATTCTTTGGTTCTCAGCACACTCATGTTTCCTGCTGTCTTAGAGGCTCTAGAAAGCAAGAGGGTGCTTTTTGTTCTAAAGCAGAGTGTGATCAATGGATGAGAACACTGCTGTGTGTTTCACTTCAGAAATGGAGTTAAATCCCAGGCTCTGAGTCTTCCTACAAGCAAGATTTCTTTTCAGGTAAGGGCAGTCACTTTTCTGCTCAAACGAACTACATAGTTCACAAAGCTCACACGTTTCTCATCTTAACTGACAAGCATTGGATGTTAGAGGACCAGTGCTTTGTATCAGTTTCAGAAGCAGATTTGGACGACATAAGTTCCGTATATGTAGGTAACTCCATTCATTGTTCTGGGGACACTCAGATTTCCTGCTGTATTAGTGACTCTAGAAAGCAAGAGCGTGCTTCTCGCTCTAAAGCAGAGTGTGATCTATGGATGAGAACTATGCTGTGTGTTTCCCTTCAGAAATGGAGTTAAATCCCAGGCTCTGAGTCTTCCTACAAGCAGAATTCCTTTCAGGTAAGGGCAGTTTATTTATAGCTCAAACGAACTACATCGTTCATGAAACTCACACGTTTCTCATCTTAACTGACAAGCATTGGATGTTAGAGGACCAGTGCTTTGTATCACTTTCAGAAGCAGATTTGGACTACATATGGTCCGTATGTGTAGGCAACATCGTTCTTTTGTTCTCAGCACACTCACGTTTCATGCTGCCTTAGAGCCTCTAGAAAGCAAGAGCATGCTTCTTGCTCTAAAGCAGAGTGTGATCAATGGATGAGAAATCTGCTGTGTGTTTCACTTCAGAAATGGAGTGAAATCCCAGGCTCTGAGTCTTCCTACAAGCAAGACTTCGTTTCAGGTAAGTGCAGTTACTTTACAGGTCAAACGAACTACATAGTTCACGAAGCTCACACATTTCAGATCTTACCTGACAAGCATTGGATGTTACAGGACCTGTGGTTTGTTTCAGTTTCAGAAGCAGAGTTGAACTAGATATGGTCCGTATGTGTAGGAAACACCGTTCTTTTGTTCTCAGCACACTCAGGTTCCCTGCTGTATTAGAGACTCTAGAAAGCAAGAGCGTGCTTCTCGCTCTACAGCAGAGTGTGATCCATGGATGAGAACTATGCTGTGTGTTTCCCTTCAGAAATGGAGTTAAATCCCAGGCTCTGTGTCTTCCTACAAGATAGTCTTCGTTTCAGGTAAGGGCAGTTTCTTTATAGCTCAAAGGAACTACATCGTTCACGAAACTCACATGTTTCTCATCTTAACTGAGAAGCATTGGATGTTAGAGAACCAGTGCATTGTATCAGTTTCAGAAGCAGATTTGGACTACATATGGTCCGTATGTGTTGGAAACACCGTTCTTTTGTTCTGGACACACTCAGATTGCCTGCTGTATTAGAGACTCTTGAAAGCAAGAGCGAGCTTCTTGCTCTAAAGCAGAGTGTGATCAATGGATGAGAACTTTGCTGTGTGTTTCACTTCAGAAATGGAGTTAAATCCCAGGCTCTGAGTCTTCCTACAATCAACACTTCCTTTCAGGTAGGGCAGTTTCTTTATATCTCAAAGGAACTACATCGTTCACGAAACTCACATGTTTCTCATCTTAACTGAGAAGCATTGGATGTTAGAGGACCAGTGCTTTGTATCAGTTTCACAAGCAGATTTGGACTACATATTGTCCCTATGTTTAGGCAACATCGTTCTTTTGTTCTCAGCACACTCACGTTTCATGCTGTCTTAGAGCCTCTAAAAAGCAAGAGCGAGCTTCTTGCTCAAAAGCAGAGTGTGATCAATGGATGAGAACTCTGCTGTGTGTTTCACTTCAGAAATGGAGTTAAATCCCAGGCTCTGAGTCTTCCTACAAGCAAGACTTCATTTCAGGTAAGGGCAGTTACTTTTCTGATCAAACGAACTACATCGTTCATGAAGCTCACACGTTTCTCATCTTAACTGACAAGCATTGGATGTTAGAGGACCAGTGCTTTGTATCAGTTTCAGAAGCAGATTTGGATGACATACGGTCCTTATGTGTACGAGAAACCGTTCTTTCATTCTGGGAACACTCAGATTTCCTGCTGTATTAGGGACTCTAGAAAGCAAGACGGTGCTTCTTGCTCTAAAGCAGAGTGTGATCCATGGATGAGAACTATACTGTGTGTTTCCCTTCAGAAATGGAGTTAAATCCCAGGCTTTGTGTCTTACTACAAGCAAGACTTCGTTTCAGGTAAGGGCAGTCACTTCTCAGCTCAAATGAACTACATCGTTCTTGAAGCTCACACGTTTCTCATCTTAACTGACAAGCATTGGATGTTAGAGGACCAGTGCTTTGTATCAGTTTCAGAAGCAGAGTTGGACTAGATATGGTCCGTATGTGTAGGAAACATCATTCTTTGGTTCTCAGCACACTCATGTTTCCTGCTGTCTTAGAGGCTCTAGAAGCAAGAGGGTGCTTTTTGTTCTAAAGCAGAGTGTGATCAATGGATGAGAACACTGCTGTGTGTTTCACTTCAGAAATGGAGTTAAATCCCAGGCTCTGAGTCTTCCTACAAGCAAGATTTCTTTTCAGGTAAGGGCAGTCACTTTTCTGCTCAAACGAACTACATAGTTCACAAAGCTCACACGTTTCTCATCTTAACTGACAAGCATTGGATGTTAGAGGACCAGTGCTTTGTATCAGTTTCAGAAGCAGATTTGGACGACATAAGTTCCGTATATGTAGGTAACTCCATTCATTGTTCTGGGGACACTCAGATTTCCTGCTGTATTAGTGACTCTAGAAAGCAAGAGCGTGCTTCTCGCTCTAAAGCAGAGTGTGATCTATGGATGAGAACTATGCTGTGTGTTTCCCTTCAGAAATGGAGTTAAATCCCAGGCTCTGAGTCTTCCTACAAGCAGAATTCCTTTCAGGTAAGGGCAGTTTATTTATAGCTCAAACGAACTACATCGTTCATGAAACTCACACGTTTCTCATCTTAACTGACAAGCATTGGATGTTAGAGGACCAGTGCTTTGTATCACTTTCAGAAGCAGATTTGGACTACATATGGTCCGTATGTGTAGGCAACATCGTTCTTTTGTTCTCAGCACACTCACGTTTCATGCTGCCTTAGAGCCTCTAGAAAGCAAGAGCATGCTTCTTGCTCTAAAGCAGAGTGTGATCAATGGATGAGAAATCTGCTGTGTGTTTCACTTCAGAAATGGAGTGAAATCCCAGGCTCTGAGTCTTCCTACAAGCAAGACTTCGTTTCAGGTAAGTGCAGTTACTTTACAGGTCAAACGAACTACATCTTTCACGAAACTCACACATTTCAGATCTTACCTGACAAGCATTGGATGTTACAGGACCTGTGGTTTGTTTCAGTTTCAGAAGCAGAGTTGAACTAGATATGGTCCGTATGTGTAGGAAACACCGTTCTTTTGTTCTCAGCACACTCAGGTTCCCTGCTGTATTAGAGACTCTAGAAAGCAAGAGCGTGCTTCTCGCTCTACAGCAGAGTGTGATCCATGGATGAGAACTATGCTGTGTGTTTCCCTTCAGAAATGGAGTTAAATCCCAGGCTCTGTGTCTTCCTACAAGATAGTCTTCGTTTCAGGTAAGGGCAGTTTCTTTATAGCTCAAAGGAACTACATCATTCACGAAACTCACATGTTTCTCATCTTAACTGAGAAGCATTGGATGTTAGAGAACCAGTGCATTGTATCAGTTTCAGAAGCAGATTTGGACTACATATGGTCCGTATGTGTTGGAAACACCGTTCTTTTGTTCTGGACACACTCAGATTGCCTGCTGTATTAGAGACTCTTGAAAGCAAGAGCGAGCTTCTTGCTCTAAAGCAGAGTGTGATCAATGGATGAGAACTTTGCTGTGTGTTTCACTTCAGAAATGGAGTTAAATCCCAGGCTCTGAGTCTTCCTACAATCAACACTTCCTTTCAGGTAAGGGCAGTTTCTTTATAGCTCAAAGGAACTACATCGTTCACGAAACTCACATGTTTCTCATCTTAACTGAGAAGCATTGGATGTTAGAGGACCAGTGCTTTGTATCAGTTTCACAAGCAGATTTGGACTACATATTGTCCCTATGTTTAGGCAACATCGTTCTTTTGTTCTCAGCACACTCACGTTTCATGCTGTCTTAGAGCCTCTAAAAAGCAAGAGCGAGCTTCTTGCTCAAAAGCAGAGTGTGATCAATGGATGAGAACTCTGCTGTGTGTTTCACTTCAGAAATGGAGTTAAATCCCAGGCTCTGAGTCTTCCTACAAGCAAGACTTCATTTCAGGTAAGGGCAGTTACTTTTCTGATCAAACGAACTACATCGTTCATGAAGCTCACACGTTTCTCATCTTAACTGACAAGCATTGGATGTTAGAGGACCAGTGCTTTGTATCAGTTTCAGAAGCAGATTTGGATGACATACGGTCCTTATGTGTACGAGAAACCGTTCTTTCATTCTGGGAACACTCAGATTTCCTGCTGTATTAGGGACTCTAGAAAGCAAGACGGTGCTTCTTGCTCTAAAGCAGAGTGTGATCCATGGATGAGAACTATACTGTGTGTTTCCCTTCAGAAATGGAGTTAAATCCCAGGCTTTGTGTCTTACTACAAGCAAGACTTCGTTTCAGGTAAGGGCAGTCACTTCTCAGCTCAAACGAACTACATCGTTCTTGAAGCTCACACGTTTCTCATCTTAACTGACAAGCATTGGATGTTAGAGGACCAGTGCTTTGTATCAGTTTCAGAAGCAGAGTTGGACTAGATATGGTCCGTATGTGTAGGAAACATCATTCTTTGGTTCTCAGCACACTCATGTTTCCTGCTGTCTTAGAGGCTCTAGAAAGCAAGAGGGTGCTTTTTGTTCTAAAGCAGAGTGTGATCAATGGATGAGAACACTGCTGTGTGTTTCACTTCAGAAATGGAGTTAAATCCCAGGCTCTGAGTCTTCCTACAAGCAAGATTTCTTTTCAGGTAAGGGCAGTCACTTTTCTGCTCAAACGAACTACATAGTTCACAAAGCTCACACGTTTCTCATCTTAACTGACAAGCATTGGATGTTAGAGGACCAGTGCTTTGTATCAGTTTCAGAAGCAGATTTGGACGACATAAGTTCCATATATGTAGGTAACTCCATTCATTGTTCTGGGGACACTCAGATTTCCTGCTGTATTAGTGACTCTAGAAAGCAAGAGCGTGCTTCTCGCTCTAAAGCAGAGTGTGATCTATGGATGAGAACTATGCTGTGTGTTTCCCTTCAGAAATGGAGTTCAATCCCAGGCTCTGAGTCTTCCTACAAGCAGAATTCCTTTCAGGTAAGGGCAGTTTATTTATAGCTCAAACGAACTACATCGTTCATGAAACTCACACGTTTCTCATCTTAACTGACAAGCATTGGATGTTAGAGGACCAGTGCTTTGTATCACTTTCAGAAGCAGATTTGGACTACATATGGTCCGTATGTGTAGGCAACATCGTTCTTTTGTTCTCAGCACACTCACGTTTCATGCTGCCTTAGAGCCTCTAGAAAGCAAGAGCATGCTTCTTGCTCTAAAGCAGAGTGTGATCAATGGATGAGAAATCTGCTGTGTGTTTCACTTCAGAAATGGAGTGAAATCCCAGGCTCTGAGTCTTCCTACAAGCAAGACTTCGTTTCAGGTAAGTGCAGTTACTTTACAGGTCAAACGAACTACATCGTTCACGAAGCTCACACATTTCAGATCTTACCTGACAAGCATTGGATGTTACAGGACCTGTGGTTTGTTTCAGTTTCAGAAGCAGAGTTGAACTAGATATGGTCCGTATGTGTAGGAAACACCGTTCTTTTGTTCTCAGCACACTCAGGTTCCCTGCTGTATTAGAGACTCTAGAAAGCAAGAGCGTGCTTCTCGCTCTACAGCAGAGTGTGATCCATGGATGAGAACTATGCTGTGTGTTTCCCTTCAGAAATGGAGTTAAATCCCAGGCTCTGTGTCTTCCTACAAGATAGTCTTCGTTTCAGGTAAGGGCAGTTTCTTTATAGCTCAAAGGAACTACATCGTTCACGAAACTCACATGTTTCTCATCTTAACTGAGAAGCATTGGATGTTAGAGAACCAGTGCATTGTATCAGTTTCAGAAGCAGATTTGGACTACATATGGTCCGTATGTGTTGGAAACACCGTTCTTTTGTTCTGGACACACTCAGATTGCCTGCTGTATTAGAGACTCTTGAAAGCAAGAGCGAGCTTCTTGCTCTAAAGCAGAGTGTGATCAATGGATGAGAACTTTGCTGTGTGTTTCACTTCAGAAATGGAGTTAAATCCCAGGCTCTGAGTCTTCCTACAATCAACACTTCCTTTCAGGTAAGGGCAGTTTCTTTATATCTCAAAGGAACTACATCGTTCACGAAACTCACATGTTTCTCATCTTAACTGAGAAGCATTGGATGTTAGAGGACCAGTGCTTTGTATCAGTTTCACAAGCAGATTTGGACTACATATTGTCCCTATGTTTAGGCAACATCGTTCTTTTGTTCTCAGCACACTCACGTTTCATGCTGTCTCAGAGCCTCTAAAAAGCAAGAGCGAGCTTCTTGCTCAAAAGCAGAGTGTGATCAATGGATGAGAACTCTGCTGTGTGTTTCACTTCAGAAATGGAGTTAAATCCCAGGCTCTGAGTCTTCCTACAAGCAAGACTTCATTTCAGGTAAGGGCAGTTACTTTTCTGATCAAACGAACTACATCGTTCATGAAGCTCACACGTTTCTCATCTTAACTGACAAGCATTGGATGTTAGAGGACCAGTGCTTTGTATCAGTTTCAGAAGCAGATTTGGACGACATACGGTCCTTATGTGTACGAGAAACCGTTCTTTCATTCTGGGAACACTCAGATTTCCTGCTGTATTAGGGACTCTAGAAAGCAAGAGCGTGCTTCTCGCTCTAAAGCAGAGTGTGATCTATGGATGAGAACTATGCTGTGTGTTTCCCTTCAGAAATGGAGTTAAATCCCAGGCTCTGAGTCTTCCTACAAGCAGAATTCCTTTCAGGTAAGGGCAGTTTATTTATAGCTCAAACGAACTACATCGTTCATGAAACTCACACGTTTCTCATCTTAACTGACAAGCATTGGATGTTAGAGGACCAGTGCTTTGTATCACTTTCAGAAGCAGATTTGGACTACATATGGTCCGTATGTGTAGGCAACATCGTTCTTTTGTTCTCAGCACACTCACGTTTCATGCTGCCTTAGAGCCTCTAGAAAGCAAGAGCATGCTTCTTGCTCTAAAGCAGAGTGTGATCAATGGATGAGAAATCTGCTGTGTGTTTCACTTCAGAAATGGAGTGAAATCCCAGGCTCTGAGTCTTCCTACAAGCAAGACTTCGTTTCAGGTAAGTGCAGTTACTTTACAGGTCAAACGAACTACATCGTTCACGAAGCTCACACATTTCAGATCTTACCTGACAAGCATTGGATGTTACAGGACCTGTGGTTTGTTTCAGTTTCAGAAGCAGAGTTGAACTAGATATGGTCCGTATGTGTAGGAAACACCGTTCTTTTGTTCTCAGCACACTCAGGTTCCCTGCTGTATTAGAGACTCTAGAAAGCAAGAGCGTGCTTCTCGCTCTACAGCAGAGTGTGATCCATGGATGAGACCTATGCTGTGTGTTTCCCTTCAGAAATGGAGTTAAATCCCAGGCTCTGTGTCTTCCTACAAGATAGTCTTCGTTTCAGGTAAGGGCAGTTTCTTTATAGCTCAAAGGAACTACATCGTTCACGAAACTCACATGTTTCTCATCTTAACTGAGAAGCATTGGATGTTAGAGAACCAGTGCATTGTATCAGTTTCAGAAGCAGATTTGGACTACATATGGTCCGTATGTGTTGGAAACACCGTTCTTTTGTTCTGGACACACTCAGATTGCCTGCTGTATTAGAGACTCTTGAAAGCAAGAGCGAGCTTCTTGCTCTAAAGCAGAGTGTGATCAATGGATGAGAACTTTGCTGTGTGTTTCACTTCAGAAATGGAGTTAAATCCCAGGCTCTGAGTCTTCCTACAATCAACACTTCCTTTCAGGTAAGGGCAGTTTCTTTATATCTCAAAGGAACTACATCGTTCACGAAACTCACATGTTTCTCATCTTAACTGAGAAGCATTGGATGTTAGAGGACCAGTGCTTTGTATCAGTTTCACAAGCAGATTTGGACTACATATTGTCCCTATGTTTAGGCAACATCGTTCTTTTGTTCTCAGCACACTCACGTTTCATGCTGTCTTAGAGCCTCTAAAAAGCAAGAGCGAGCTTCTTGCTCAAAAGCAGAGTGTGATCAATGGATGAGAACTCTGCTGTGTGTTTCACTTCAGAAATGGAGTTAAATCCCAGGCTCTGAGTCTTCCTACAAGCAAGACTTCATTTCAGGTAAGGGCAGTTACTTTTCTGATCAAACGAACTACATCGTTCATGAAGCTCACACGTTTCTCATCTTAACTGACAAGCATTGGATGTTAGAGGACCAGTGCTTTGTATCAGTTTCAGAAGCAGATTTGGATGACATACGGTCCTTATGTGTACGAGAAACCGTTCTTTCATTCTGGGAACACTCAGATTTCCTGCTGTATTAGGGACTCTAGAAAGCAAGACGGTGCTTCTTGCTCTAAAGCAGAGTGTGATCCATGGATGAGAACTATACTGTGTGTTTCCCTTCAGAAATGGAGTTAAATCCCAGGCTTTGTGTCTTACTACAAGCAAGACTTCGTTTCAGGTAAGGGCAGTCACTTCTCAGCTCAAACGAACTACATCGTTCTTGAAGCTCACACGTTTCTCATCTTAACTGACAAGCATTGGATGTTAGAGGACCAGTGCTTTGTATCAGTTTCAGAAGCAGAGTTGGACTAGATATGGTCCGTATGTGTAGGAAACATCATTCTTTGGTTCTCAGCACACTCATGTTTCCTGCTGTCTTAGAGGCTCTAGAAAGCAAGAGGGTGCTTTTTGTTCTAAAGCAGAGTGTGATCAATGGATGAGAACACTGCTGTGTGTTTCACTTCAGAAATGGAGTTAAATCCCAGGCTCTGAGTCTTCCTACAAGCAAGATTTCTTTTCAGGTAAGGGCAGTCACTTTTCTGCTCAAACGAACTACATAGTTCACAAAGCTCACCCTTTTCTCATCTTAACTGACAAGCATTGGATGTTAGAGGACCAGTGCTTTGTATCAGTTTCAGAAGCAGATTTGGACGACATAAGTTCCGTATATGTAGGTAACTCCATTCATTGTTCTGGGGACACTCAGATTTCCTGCTGTATTAGTGACTCTAGAAAGCAAGAGCGTGCTTCTCGCTCTAAAGCAGAGTGTGATCTATGGATGAGAACTATGCTGTGTGTTTCCCTTCAGAAATGGAGTTCAATCCCAGGCTCTGAGTCTTCCTACAAGCAGAATTCCTTTCAGGTAAGGGCAGTTTATTTATAGCTCAAACGAACTACATCGTTCATGAAACTCACACGTTTCTCATCTTAACTGACAAGCATTGGATGTTAGAGGACCAGTGCTTTGTATCACTTTCAGAAGCAGATTTGGACTACATATGGTCCGTATGTGTAGGCAACATCGTTCTTTTGTTCTCAGCACACTCACGTTTCATGCTGCCTTAGAGCCTCTAGAAAGCAAGAGCATGCTTCTTGCTCTAAAGCAGAGTGTGATCAATGGATGAGAAATCTGCTGTGTGTTTCACTTCAGAAATGGAGTGAAATCCCAGGCTCTGAGTCTTCCTACAAGCAAGACTTCGTTTCAGGTAAGGGCAGTCACTTCTCAGCTCAAACGAACTACATCGTTCTTGAAGCTCACACGTTTCTCATCTTAACTGACAAGCATTGGATGTTAGAGGACCAGTGCTTTGTATCAGTTTCAGAAGCAGAGTTGGACTAGATACGGTCCGTATGTGTAGGAAACATCATTCTTTGGTTCTCAGCACACTCATGTTTCCTGCTGTCTTAGAGACTCTAGAAAGCAAGAGGGTGCTTCTTGTTCTAAAGCGGAGTGTGATCAATGGATGAGAACACTGCTGTGTGTTTCATTTCAGAAATGGAGTTAAATCCCAGGCTCTGAGTCTTCCTACAAGCAAGATTTCTTTTCAGGTAATGGCAGTCACTTTTCTGCTCAAACGAACTACATAGTTCACAAAGCTCACAGGTTTCTCATCTTAACTGACAAGCATTGGATGTTAGAGGAAATTGCTTTGTATCAGTTTCAGAAGCAGATTTGGACGACATAAGTTCCGTATATGTAGGTAACACCATTCATTGTTCTGGGGACACTCAGATTTCCTGCTGTATTAGTGACTCTAGAAAGCAAGAGCGTGCTTCTCGCTCTAAAGCAGAGTGTGATCTATGGATGAGAACTATGCTGTGTGTTTCCCTTCAGAAATGGAGTTAAATCCCAGGCTCTGAGTCTTCCTACAAGCAGAATTCCTTTCAGGGATGGGCAGTTTATTTATAGCTCAAACGAACTACATCGTTCATGAAACTCACACGTTTTTCTTCTTAACTGACAAGCATTGGATGTTAGAGGACCTGTGCTTTGTATCACTTTCAGAAGCAGATTTGGACTACATATGATCCGTATGTGTAGGCAACATCGTTCTTTTGTTCTCAGCACACTCACGTTTCATGCTGTCTTAGAGCCTCTAGAAAGCAAGAGTGTGCTTCTCGCTCTAAACCAGAGTGTGATCAATGCATGAAAACTCTGCAGTTTTTTTCACTTCAGAAATGGAGTTAAATCCCAGGCTCTGAGTCTTCCTACAAGCAAGACTTCATTTGAGGTAAGGGCAGTCACTTTTCTGCTCAAACGAACTACATAGTTCACAAAGCTCACACGTTTCTCATCTTAACCTACAAGCATTGGATGTTAGAGGACCAGTGCTTTGTATCAGTTTCAGAAGCAGATTTGGAATACATATGGTCTGTATGTGTAGGAAACACCGGTCTTTTGTTCTGGGCAGACTCAGATTTCCTGCTGTATTAGTGACTCTAGAAAGCAAGAGCGTGATTCTCGCTCTAAAGCAGAGTGTGATCCATGGATGAGAACTATGCTGTGTGTTTCCCTTCAGAAATGGAGTTAAATCCCAGGCTCTGAGTCTTCCTATAAGCAGAATTCCTTTCAGGTAAGGGCAGTTTCTTTATAGCTCAAAGGATCTACATCGTTCATGAAACTCACACGTTTCTCATCTTAACTGACAAGCATTGGATGTTAGAGGACCAGTGCTTTGCATCAGTTTCAGAAGCAGATTTGGACTACAAATTGTCCGTATGTGTAGGCAACATCGTTCTTTTGTTCTCTGCACACTAACGTTTCCTGCTGTCTTAGATCCTCTAGAAAGCAAGAGCGTGCTTCTTGTTCTAAAGCAGAGTGTGATCAATGGATGAGAACTCTGCTGTGTGTTTCACTTCAGAAATTGAGTTAAATCCCAGTCTCTGAGTCTTCCTACAAGCAAGATTTCGTTTCAGGTAAGTGCAGTTACTTTACAGGTCAAATGAACTACATCGTTCACAAAGCTCACACGTTTTGGATCTTACCTGACAAGCATTGGATGTTAGAGGACCTGTGGTTTGTTTCAGTTTCAGAAGCAGAATTGAACTAGATATAGTCCGTATGTGTAGGAAACACCGTTTTTTTTGTTCTGAGCACACTCAGGTTTCCTGCTGTATTAGAGATTCTAGAAAGCAAGAGCGTGCTTCTCGCTCTACGCAGAGTGTGATCCATGGATGAGAACTATGCTGTGTGTTTCCCTTCAGAAATGGAGCTAAATCCCAGGCTCTGTGTCTTCCTACAAGCAAGACTTCGTTTCAGGTAAGTGCAGTTACTTTACAGGTCAAACGAACTACATCGTTCACGAAGCTCACACGTTTCGGATCTTACCTGACAAGCATTGGATGTTAGAGGACCTGTGGTTTGTTTCAGTTTCAGAAGCAGAATTGAACTAGATATGGTCCGTATTTGTAGGAAACACCGTTCTTTTGTTCTCAGCACACTCATGTTCCCTGCTGTATTAGAGACTCTAGAAAGCAAGAGCGTGCTTCTCGCTTTAAAGCAGAGTGTGATCCATGGATGAGAACTATGCTGTGTGTTTCACTTCAGAAATGGAGTTAAATCCCAGGCTCTGTGTCTTCCTACAAGCAAGAATTCGTTTCACGTAAGGGAAGTCACTTTTCAGCTCAAACGAACTACATCATTCACGAAGCTAACACGTTTCTCATCTTAACTGACAAGCATGGATGTTAGAGGACCAGTGCTTTGTATCAGTTTCAGAAGCAGATTTGGACTACATATGGTCCGTATGTGTGGGAAACACCGTTCTTTTGTTCTGGACACACTCAGATTGCCTGCTGTATTAGAGACTCTAGAAAGCAAGAGCGAGCTTCTTGCTCTAAAGCAGAGTGTGATCTGCCACGCCCATGACGGTGTCGCCTGCGTGACAAATGCCTTGGATAAGGTAGTTACGTGGGAAAGGGGGGCTCGCGGCCCTCGGGTCTATGCCCCCGGCAACCCCTCATCAATTTGCCCCAATCAAGGTGCCAGGCTACATGGAACCACGCAGATCCGCTTGCAGAGGCTGGCTGGCACTCTGCCTTCTTCTCTTTGCAGCTGTAATTATTGTTGTTTCCTTGTGTATTAATTCCAAGAAGTTAACTCTTAATGTTCCTGATGTGCTCCATAAAGAGAGTAATGATTCCTCAAAAGTGGCTTCAATACCCCCACCTATGATTCAAGCTTTTAGGCCAACAGTTCAAGAGGGTCTCTAAAGTTTGGAGGAATTCATGAATGATTTAGAGCAAAAAGAACTTATGATTCAGAAGGACAAAGACTCTAGCGAAGAGAGAATGAAAGTAAAGGTTCAGGCACTCATAGGCAATTCACACGCGCAGCCGACAGCAGCTGCGAGGAACCAGTTACAGGAATTAGCCATTCCTACAAGAATTATTCAGGGACAAATAGAGTTTCTCATCAAGGGTCGATGGTGGCAACCCCCTAAGTTTAATCTTAGATACAATAATTATTTAGAGCCATTACCTTTTACGGGAGCTTATGACGTACATGGGAACTGATATGTGAATCATAATGGTATGAAAACAGAATGGCATAAGTTACAGTTCATGAAAAGATTAGCTAGGTACCGACCCCCCTGGTGCCTTCTCACCCACAGGTAAAGGTTAAAATATTTTCACACAAATGAAACCATGGTTAGAACAATGATGAAAAGGGTTTAATTTTGATACAGAACAAAGGTGTAAAAGGAAAACTACAGCTAGGGCCGTAATGTTCTCTGTCCGGATGAGGAACCACAAAAGAAAAAGTAAAGGCTATACTCATGAGATCTGTTAATCATTCTGAGAAAAGTGTGTAACTACATTGTTGATTCTATGTTTGTCACCCTACTGGCCGATTGCCGTGTTTCCCCAAGTAACTGTATAAAATTCACTACTTGGTCTGAGTAAAATTGCAGCAGCTTCAGAACATACTCTCGTGTCTGTGGCTGTCTGTCATTCGCCGAATCCCACTTATCCTGAGTACCTTCACCCTGTTTTCCCTCGGTCTGGTGGTCTAGCTGAGATCCAGTCCGCGGCAGGTGGCGCCCCCGAACAGGGACTTGAAGGACAGGTAATTTCTCTCCCTCTTTCTCTCTTTTATTCATAAGTAGGGATCGGCTCCTGTCAGGGTTCTGCAGACCCGCCGGTAAAGGCTCACCGGTTAAGCACAGGTAATCCAGAAGGTAAGCATGGGGCAGCACCTCTCTAAGGATGACAATTTTAGAAGCATGCATTGATGGGGACAGCACCTCTCTAAGGAGGACAGTTTTAAAAGCATGCATGGATGCCTCACCAGCCGTAGTGCAAGGAATGGCCTACGCTGTAGCAATGAAATGACAATGGTTTAGCGCCTATGTTAAGAAAATAAGTAGCGGAGGGGCTGATAGCTCCCCGACCTGTTATAAGTGTGGAAAATGAGGGCATATGCAAAAGGAATGCCCGAATGCTGAGAATAGAGGAGGAAGAGCTCCTCCTGGCATTTGCTCACGATGTAGAAAAGTGAAGCACTGGAGAAATGAATGTAAGTCAAAATTCACTAAAGGGGGAGTCCCCCTTAAGCCTGATAGTCAGACAAAAAACTAGCTTCGGGGCTTCCTCTTAGCCCCGAGAAAGAAAAGGGGAATGTCCAATAGAAGTACAGTTAACACCAGGGTTAAACCCTGCTGCGCCAGAATTCACTGTCCATAACCTGCCTAGAGCTACTCCAGAGAGTGCTGGATTAGATATATCATGTCCTCAGGACTTGCTCCTGTCCCTATGGGATGGGGTAACAGTCATAGATACAAAAATTACAGGGACCCTGCCACCACAAACAGTAGGACTGATTTTGGGGAGAAGCTCTAATACTGCTACCAACTTTGAAGTCCTCCCTGGAGTGCTAGATGCAGATACCTTAGGCACCATAAAAGTGATGGTCAGGCCCTTAAAAGAAACCATTCAATTACACAAGGGACAGAGAATCGCACAGGTTGTTCTACTCCCCTACGTAAAAATGCCTAACCCTATTATGAAAAGCCATAGGGGGTCAGGACAGTTTGGCTCCTCAGACTCCATAGAAGGAGTCAATTGGATGCAAGATTTAGGGCAACGACCCTTTAAGACAATCACCCTGGATGGCAAGATCTTCCAAGGACTCTTGGACACAGGTGCTGACAGAACCTGCATAGCAGGAAAGGATTGGCCTTCCTCTTGGCCAACACACAGAACAGGATCCTCCCTCATGGGATTAGGAATGGCTTCTGGAGTAATGCAGAGTTCAAAGCTCTTAAAATGGCAAACAGACAGTAAAGAAGGGTTTATACAACCTTATGTGCTACCCTCTCTACCATTTACCCTATGGGGAAGAGACTTAATGGAGTCACTTGATGTGCATTTAGTGACAGGAAGTTCTGAGCTGGAACAGCATTTTACATAGGGGCCACTGCAAAGGATCTTTATGCAGACTCTATACAGTGGAAGTCTGATCAGCCTGTATGGGTTAGTCAGTGGCCCCTGACACAAGAAAAAATACAGGCACTAGAAGAGCTGGTATCAGAACAATTGGAAAAAGGGCATATAGAAGAATCTAATAGCCCATGGAATACTCCTGTATTTGTCATAAAAAAGAAATCCGGAAAATGGAGACTACTACAAGATTTAAGAGCAGTAAATGCTACAATGGAGGAATGGGGGCCCTACAACCAGGACTCCCATCCCCTGTGGCCATACCGAAGGACTGGCACATTATAGTCATTGATTTACAAGACTGCTTTTTTACAATAAGATTACAGCCTCAGGATTGCCCTAGATTTGCCTTTAGCATACCCTCAGTTAATTTTAAGAGACCCTATAGACGATTTCATTGGAAAGTATTACCCCAGGGAATAAAGAACAGTCCTTCATTATGTCAAATATTTATGGATATGGCCCTTTTACCAATAAGAAAAACTTTTCCCTCTGCATATATCATTCATTATATGGATGATATATTATTGGCTCATGAAAATAAAGATACAACAAAAAAAATTCTCAAAGAGACAATTAGTAGTTTAACAGCTTATGGCCTTGTTGTAGCTCCAGAAAAAAAAAATCAAAAAAATAGGCCGCTTAGTTATCTGGGACAATGGATAGGGGATAATTATATAACAACCCAAAAGGCATCTATCAGAGTAGATAAATTGAAGACCCTCAATGATTTTCAAAAATTGTTAGGAAATATAAATTGGTTAAGAAAATATTTAGACATCACAACAGGACAATTAAGCCCCCTGTATCAAATATTACATGGAGAAGCTCACCCAAGGTCAATAAGACACTTAACTCCTGAAGCCTTACAGGCTTTAAAACATATAGAACAGGCTTTAGAAAGAGCTAAAGTACATCAAATAGACTATTTGGCTCCATGGTATTTAATTATTTTTGCCACAGATTATACTCCAACAGCTTGCCTATGGCAGGAAGGTGTATTGGAGTGGCTACATCTTCCACACACACATAAGAAGGTACTTACATCTTATCCCTCCCTTTGTGCACAACTTATATATAAGGGCATAATTAGGTCTAGAGAATTGTTTGGCAAGGAACCGGCCTTTATAATTATACCATATACTAAAGAACAATTGGAACTCTTATTACAAGAATCAGAAGATTGGTGTCTCTCCTTAATGGGATACCTAGGACAAATCACCTTTCATTACCCCAAAGACCCTCTTATTGAATTCATAAAAGAAGTTCCTCTTATATTTCCAAAGATATGTGTTTCTCAACCCCTAGCAGAGGGTATTGTGGTTTTTACAGATGGGTCAGCAAATGGGAGGTCTGCGGTATACTCGGAAGGGAAAGAACCTGTAATAGAAATTGTACCACAGACAACAGCTCAACAAGCGGAAATACGTGCAGGTCTGCTTGCACTTAGACATTTTCCCCAGACCCTTAACCTTTATACAGACTCAAAGTATGTGGTTAATTTATTTCCCGCCATAGAAACAGCGAGTTTAACAGGTTCTTCTACTATTAAGCCTCTGCTTAAGGAACTGCAAGCTCTGTTATGGCAAAGGACAGAGAAACTTTTCATAGGACATATTAGGGGCCATACAGGGTTACCAGGACCCCTGAGCCATGGTAATCGCATGGCTGACTTATTAACTAGAATTAATCTCCTTACAGTACAGGAGGCACAAGAAAGTCATGCTCTGCATCATCAGAATGCTAATGCATTAAAGCAAGCTTTTCAGATAACTAGAGAGCAAGCTAGACATATAGTTAAGGAGTGCGCTCATTGCCCTCCACAAAATCAGAGTCTAAAAATGGGGGTTAATCCTAGGGGATTGAAGCCTCTTGCATTATGGCAGATGGACGTAACCCATATTCCTTCCTTTGGGAAGATGAAGTATGTTCATGTAACAGTGGATACATTTTCTCGTTTTGTCCACGCGTCTGCCAGACCAGAAGAAGCAGTAAAAGATGTGATTCAGCATCTGGTACAATGTTTCATGATCATGGGGAAACCCATGCATATCAAAACTGACAATGGACCTGCCTACACCTCAAAACCTTTTGAGGTATTTTTAGCGCAATGGGGAATTAGTCATACGACAGGGATTCCCTATAACCCACAGGGGCAGGCCATCATAAAAAGAACTCATCAGACGGTAAAACTACAAGTAGAAAGATTGCAGAATGCTAACTCATATATGTCCCCCAATCATGTTTTAAGTCATTCTCTATTTGTATTAAATCATTTGAACATGGACTCAAATAATAATTCCTCTGCTCTTAAGCATTGGGCAGTAAAAGAGATGGCATCACCATTGCCACGAGTTCTGTGGAGAGAGTTGCTTTCAGGATCCTGGAAAGGACCCGACCCTCTAATAACTTTGGGGCAAGGGTATGCTTGTATCTTTCACAGGATACAGAATCACACATGTGGATTCCAGACCGACTCATCAGGCCGTCGCCGCAGAAAACTGCAAAAGCAAAAGGAGAAGTTCGCGACGGCCCAGCTGACTCAGGATATGAAGAAGCTGACCCTGAAGCCGCAGAAGCTTCCAACATGGACCCAGCTGAAACATCTGGCAAATGAAGCAAAAGCACTTGCCTCACAACAATGTTTTAACCCTCCTTTAGAAATGCTATTTGTAGCCATGTTGTCTTTGATTGCTATCGGGCCTATTACGGCTTCTACCAGCCCTTCTACTTATTGGGCTTATGTTCCTCGTCCTCCCCTTCTACATGTAGCGGGGTGGTTGGATGATGAGACTTATAAGGTATTGAGCAATCAGACAGAAATCATCGGGGGGGGGTCCAAGATTCGGATGAAAGGGCAAGCGCTTCCTCATTTATAAACTTTACAGGAAGCTCAGATTCATTACCAATTTGCTTCACCCTGCAAGGAGTAGCTCCTCCTGGGTGTCTCTCCACCAGCTACAGAACCTTTTTAACTGATGCCCCCAGCTCTACTGGTAAGAAAGGAGATCCTAGATGGATCTGGGAGACTCAATTGCTTACTCTGGGACATCCCGCTATGAATGAAACTTTTAAGTCTGTCAATTTTATGCCTCTTGATTCCTGTATCACTAAATATCGGGATAAGAATCAATTTTGAGATGATGGTATTACTGCTTTTCCTACTTGGTTGCGTTATGGGTTTCCTCACGCAGCCTCCTCCTATAATCCTTTACTGTCTAAATTGCTTATTTGGGATTTTTCCGCCTCTTCTGGAGAGAAGAAGTATGAAGATTATCTCTCAAAGCATAAGGATAAGTTTAATAATTACACATTTGTGGGCCATGGTGAAAAAATCACTAGGTGGTTTTCACCAGGGTATGTTGAGCTGGTGTGGGTCGCTAGAACCCCCTCCGGAAACATGAAAAAACATCCAGACTTGTTTCGGCTTGTTGCTGCTTCAGGCCCAGTGTCTCAAAAAAGACCCAAAGAAACTACCTCATCTCCCATTGCGGTTAGAGCGTGTATTTCCTATCCTTTTGCTCTGCTGCTAGGCTCTGCTGCACATGTAAATATCTCTGCTCTTGGGTCTAACTCATATCATGTAACTTGCTTTGGATGCATTATCACTAATTGTATTTCACCAAGGGAAAGACAAAGAATGCAGATTATGATGATTGTGAAAAGACCACCTTTTATAATGATGCCCGTGCAATTACATAACATGACTTGGTATGATAATTCAGCTTTACAGGTACTTAGACAGCTTCATGAATTAATAAGGCCGAGAAGATTTGTTGCAGCATTGATATTAGGGATAGCAGCATTAATATCTATTATTACTACTTTTGCCATTGCTACCACCGCCCTGGTTCAAGAGATTCATACAGCTCAATTTGTGAATGATTTGAATAAGAATATTTCCTTTGCATTATCTGAACAAGCAATTATAGACAAGAAATTAGAGGCAAAGATTAATATATTAGAGGAAGTAGTGTTAGCCTTAGGACAAGATGTTGCCAATATTAAGAAACTTATGGAAACTAGATGTCATCAAGAATACAAGGCTATTTGTGTGACTCCACTTCCTTACAATTCCTCTGAGAATTGGGATAAAGTTAAGCATCATTTGTTGCGGGTATGGAAGGATTCTTCCATTACTCATGATTTAGAAGCCATTCAAAAGGACATATCGGCCATGAGCCAAGCTCATATACAAGCTGGCTCATTGAATGTCTTAGCACAAGGATTGCAAGAAGACCTTAAGGCCATGAATCCCTTAGATTGGATTCAATATTTTATTTTCATAGACATTCTTGCCTTAATTGTAGTTTGTGTTATCGTGATTTTCCCTTGTCTCTTCAGGACAATAACCAGATCTCTAGGCAGTGTGCATAAGGACCTGTATGCCTTCCGCCTTAAAAACAAAAAAGGGGGAACTGCCACGCCCATGACGGTGTCGCCTGCGTGATAAATGCCTTGGATAAGGTAGTTACGTGGGAAAGGGGGGCTCGCGGCCCTCGGGTCTATGCCCCCGGCAACCCCTCATCAATTTGCCCAAATCAAGGTGCCAGGCTACACGGAACCACGCAGATCTGCTTGCAGAGGCTGGCTGGCACTCTGCCTTCTTCTCTTTGCAGCTGTAATTATTGTTGTTTCCTTGTGTATTAATTCCAAGAAGTTAACTCTTAATGTTCCTGATGTGCTCCATAAAGAGAGTAATGATTCCTCAAAAGTGGCTTCAATACCCCCACCTATGATTCAAGCTTTTAGGCCAACAGTTCAAGAGGGTCTCTAAAGTTTGGAGGAATTCATGAATGATTTAGAGCAAAAAGAACTTATGATTCAGAAGGACAAAGACTCTAGCGAAGAGAGAATGAAAGTAAAGGTTCAGGCACTCATAGGCAATTCACACGCGCAGCCGACAGAAGCTGCGAGGAACCAGATACAGGAATTAGCCATTCCTACAAGAATTATTCAGGGACAAATAGAGTTTCTCATCAAGGGTCGATGGTGGCAACCCCCTAACTTTAATCTTAGATACAATAATTATTTAGAGCCATTACCTTTTACGGGAGCTTATGACATACATGGGAACTGAAATGTGAATCATAATGGTATGAAAACAGAATGGCATAAGTTACAGTTCATGGAAAGATTAGCTAGGTACCGACCCCCCTGGTGCCTTCTCACCCACAGGTAAAGGTTAAAATATTTTCACACAAATGAAACCATGGTTAGAACAATGATGAAAAGGGTTTAATTTTGATACAGAACAAAGGTGTAAAAGGAAAACTACAGCTAGGGCCGTAATGTTCTCTGTCCGGATGAGGAACCACAAAAGAAAAAGTAAAGGCTATACTCATGAGATCTGTTAATCATTCTGAGAAAAGTGTGTAACTACATTGTTGATTCTATGTTTGTCACCCTACTGGCCGATTGCCGTGTTTCCACAAGTAACTGTATAAAATTCACTACTTGGTCTGAGTAAAATTGCAGCAGCTTCACAACATACTCTCGTGTCTGTGGCTGTCTGTCATTCGCCAAGTCCCACTTATCCTGAGTACCTTCACCCTGTTTTCCCTCGGTCTGGTGGTCTAGCTGAGATCCAGTCTGCGGCAGTGATCAATAGATGAGAACTTTGCTGTGTGTTTCACTTCAGAAATGGAGTTAAATCCCAGGCTCTGAGTCTTCCTACAAGCAACACTTCCTTTCAGGTAAGGGCAGTTTCTTTATAGCTCAAAGGAACTACATCGTTCACGAAACTCACATGTTTCTCATCTTAAGTGAGAAGCATTGGATGTTAGAGGACCAGTGCTTTGTATCAGTTTCACAAGCAGAATTGACTACATATTGTCCCTTTGTTTAGGCAACATCGTTCTTTTGTTCTCAGCACACTAACATTTCATGCTGTCTTAGAGCCTCTAAAAAGCAAGAGCATGCTTCTTGCTCTAAAGCAGCGTGTGATCAATGGATGAGAACTCTGCTGTGTGTTTCACTTCAGAAATGGAGTTAAATCCCAGTCTCTGAGTCTTCCTACAAGCAAGACTTCATTTCAGGTAAGGGCAGTCACTTCTCAGCTCAAACGAACTACATCGTTCTTGAAGCTCACACGTTTGTCATCTTAACTGACAAGCATTTGATGTTAGAGGACCAGTGCTTTGTATCAGTTTCAGAAGCAGAGTTGGACTAGATATGGTCCATATGTGTAGGAAACACCGTTCTTTTGTTCTCAGCACACACACGTTTCCTGCAGTCTTAGAGACTCTAGAAAGCAAGAGCGTGCTTCTTGCACTAAAGCAGAGTGTGAAATACGGATGAGAACTCTGCTGTGTGTTTCACTTCAGAAATGGAATTAAATCCCAGGCTCTGAGTCTTCCTACAAGCAAGACTTCATTTCAGGTAAGGGCAGATACTTTATAGCCAAAACGAACTACATCGTTCACTAAGCTCACACGTTTCGAATCTTACCTGAAAAGCATTGGATGTTAGAGGACCTGTGGTTTGTTTCTGTTTCAGAAGCAGAGTTGAACTAGATATGGTCCGTATGTGTAGGAAACACCGTTCTTTTGTTCTCAGCACAATCAGGTTCCCTGCTGTATTAGAGACTCTAGAAAGCAAGAGAGTGCTTCTTGTTCTATAGCAGAGTGTGTTCAATGGATGAGAACACTGCTGTGTGTTTCCCTTCAGAAATGGAGTTAAATCCCAGGCTCTGAGTCTTCCTACAAGCAAGACTTCATTTCAGGTAAGGGCAGTCACTTTTCTGCTCAAACGAACTACATCGTTCACGAAGCTCACACGTTTCTCATCTTAACTGACAAGCATTGGATGTTAGAGGACCAGTGCTTTGTATCAGTTTCAGAAGCAGATTTGGACTACATACGGTCCTTATGTGTACGAAAAACCGTTCTTTCATTCTGGGAACACTCAGATTTCCTGCTTTATTAGGGACTCTAGAAAGCAAGACTGGGCTTCTTGCTCTAAAGCAGAGTGTGATCCATGGATGAGAACTATGCTGTGTGTTTCCCTTCAGAAATGGAGTTAAATCCCAGGCTTTGTGTCTTACTAAAAGCAAGACTTCGTTTCAGGTAAGGGCAGTCACTTCTCAGCTCAAACGAACTACATCGTTCTTGAAGCTCACACGTTTCTCATCTTAACTGACAAGCATTGGATGTTAGAGGACCAGTGCTTTGTATCAGTTTCATAAGCAGAGTTGGTCTAGATACGGTCCGTATGTGTAGGAAACATCGTTCTTTGTTTCTCAGCACACTCATGTTTCCTGCTGTCTTAGAGACTCTAGAAAGCAAGAGCGTGCTTCTCGCTCTAAAGCAGAGTGTGATCCATGGATGAGAACTATGCTGTGTGTTTCCATTCAGAAATGGAGCTAAATCCCAGGCTCTGTGTCTTCCTACAAGCGAGACATCTTTTCAGGTAAGGGCAGTCACTTTTCATCTAAACGAACTACATCGTTCACGAAGCTCACACGTTTCTCATCCTAACTGACAACAAGCATTGGATGTTAGAAGACCATTGCTTTGAATCAGTTTCAGAAGCAGAGTTGGACTAGATATGGTCCGTATGTGTAGGAAACACCGCTCTTTTGTTCTCAGCACACTCACTTTTCCTGCTGTCTTAGAGACTCTAGAAAGCAAGTGCGTGCTTCTTGCTCTAAAGCAGAGTGTGATCAATGGATGAGAACTCTGCTGTGTGTTTCATTTCAGAAATGGAGTTAAATCCCAGTCTCTGAGTCTTCCTACAAGCAAGACTTCGTTTCAGGTAAGTGCAGTTACTTTACAGGTCAAACGAACTACATCGTTCACGAAGCTCACACGTTTTGGATATTACCTGACAAGCATTGGATGTTAGAGGACCTGTGGTTTGTTTCAGTTTCAGAAGCAGAGTTGAACTAGATATGGTCCGTATGTGTAGGAAAGACCGTTCTTTTGTTCTCAGCACACTCAGGTTCCCTGCTGTATTAGAGACTCTAGAAAGCAAGAGGGTGCTTCTCGCTCTAAAGCAGAGTGTGATCCATGGATGAGAACCATGCTGTGTGTTTCCCTTCATAAATGGAGTTAAATCCCAGGCTCTGTGTCTTGCTACAAGCAAGACTTCCTTTCAGGTAAGGAGAGTCACTTTTCAGCTCAAACGAACTACATCGTTCACAAAGCTCACACGTTTCTCATCTTAACTGACAAGCATTGGATGTTAGAGGACCAGTCCTTCTATCAGTTTCAGAAGGAGATTTGGACTACATATGGTCCGTATGTGTGGGAAACCCCGTTCTTTTGTTCTGGGCACACTCAGATTGCCTGCTGTATTAGAGACTCTAGAAAGCAAGAGCGAGCTTCTTGCTCTAAAGCAGAGAGTGATCAATGGATGGGAACTCTGCTGTGTGTTTCACTTAAGAAATGGAGCGAAATCCCATGCTATGAGTCTGCCTACAAGCAAGACTTCCTTTCAGGTAAGGGCAGTTACTTTATAGCTCAAAGGAAGTACATCGTTCACGAAACTCACACGTTTCTCATCTTAACTGACAAGCATTGGATGTTAGAGGACCAGTGCTTTGTATCAGTTTCAGAAGCAGATTTGGACTACAAATGGTCCGTATGTGTAGGAAACACCGTTCTTTTGTTCTAAGCACACTCAGGTTTCCTGCTGTATTAGAGACTCTAGAAAGCAAGAGCGTGCTTCTCGCTCTAAAGCAGAGTGTGATCCATGGATGAGAAGTATGCTGTGTGTTTCCCTTCAGAAATGGAGCTAAATGCCAGGCTCTGTGTCTTCCTACAAGCAAGATTTCGTTTCAGGTAAGTGCAGTTACTTTACAGGTCAAATGAACTACATCGTTCACGAAGCTCACATGTTTCGGATCTTACCTGACAAGCATTGGATGTTAGAGGACCTGTGGTTTGTTTCAGTTTCAGAAGCAGAGTTGAAATAGATATGGTCTGTATGTGTAGGAAACACCGTTCTTTTGTTCTCAGCACACTCAGGTTCCCTGCTTTATTAGAGACTCTAGAAAGCAAGAGCGTGCTTCTCGCTCTAAAGCAGAGTGTGATCCATGGATGAGAACTATGCTGTGTGTTTCCGTTCAGAAATGGAGTTAAATCCCGGGCTCTGTATCTTCCTACAAGCAAGATTTCGTTTCAGGTAAGGCAGTCACTTTTCAGCTCAAACGAACTATATCGTTCACGAAGCTCACACGTTTCTCATCTTCACTGACAAGCATTGGATGTTAGAGGACCAGTGCTATGTATCAGGTTCAGAAGCAGTGTTCGACTAGATATGGTCCGTATGTGTAGGAAACACCGTTCTTTTGTTCTCAGCACACTCACTTTTCCTGCTGTCTTAGGGACTCTAGAAAGCAAGAGCATGCTTCTTTTTCTAAAGCAGGGTGTGATCAATGGATGAGAACTCTGCTGTGTGTTTCACTTCAGACATGGAGTTAAATCCCAGGCTCTGAGTCTTCCTCCAAGCAAGACTTCGTTTCAGGTAAGGGCCGTTACTTTACAGCTCAAAGGAACTACCTCAGTCACGTAGCTCACACGTTTCGGATCTTACCTGAAAAGCATTGGATGTTAGAGGACCTGTGGTTTGTTTCAGTTTCAGAAGCAGAGTTTGACTAGATATGGTCCGTATGTGTAGGAAACACCGTTCTTTTGTTCTCAGCACACTCACGTTTCCTGCTGTCTTAGAGACTCTAGAAACCAACAGCGTGCTTCTTGTTCTAAAGCAGAGTGTGATCTATGTAGGAGAACACTGCTGTGTGTTTCCCTTCAGACATGGAGTTAAATCCCAGGTTCTGAGTCTTCCTCCAAGCAAGACTTCGTTTCAGGTAAGGGCAGTTACTTTACAGCTCAAACGAACTACATCATTCACGAAGCTCACACGTTTCTCATCCTAACTGACAAGCATTGGATGTTAGAGGACCAGTGCTTTGTATCAGTTTCAGAAGCAGAGTTGGACTAGGTATGGTCCGTATGTGTAGGAAATACCGTTCTTTTTTTCTCAGCACACTCATGTTTCCTGCTGTCTTAGAGACTCTAGAAAGCAAGAGGGTGCTTCTCGCTCTAAAGCAGAGTGTGATCCATGGATGAGAACCATGCTGTGTGTTTCCCTTCAGAAATGGAGTTAAATCCCAGGCTCTGTGTCTTCCTACAAGCAAGATTTCATTTCATGTAAGGGCAGTCACTTTTCAGCTCAAACGAACTACATCGTTCACGAAGCTCACACGATTCTCATCTTAACTGACAAGCATTGGATGTTAGAGGACCAGTGCTTTGTATCAGTTTCAGAAGCAGATTTGGACTACATATGGTCCGTATGTGTGGGAAACACCGTTCATTTGTTCTGGGCACACTCAGATTGCCTGCTGTATTAGAGACTCTAGAAAGCAAGAGCGAGCTTCTTGCTCTAAAGCAGAGTGTGATCAATGGATGAGAACTCTGCTGTGTGTTTCACTTCAGAAATGGAGTGAAATCCCCTGCTCTGAGTCTTTCTACAAGCAAGACTTCCTTTCAGGTAAGGGCAGTTTCTTTATAGCTCAAACGAACTACATCATTCATGAAAATCACACGTTTTGGATCTTACCTGACAAGCATTGGATGTTAGAGGACCTGTGGTTTGTTTCAGTTTCAGAAGCAGAGTTGAACTAGATATGGTCCGTATTTGTAGGAAAGACCGTTCTTTTGTTCTCAGCACACTCATGTTAACTGTTGTCTTAGAGAATCTAGAAAGCAAGAGCGTGCTTCTTGTTCTAAAGCAGAGTGTGATCAATGGATGAGAACACTGCTGTGTGTTTCCCTTCAGAAATGGAGTTAAATCCCAGGCTCTGAGTCTTCCTACAAGCGAGACTTCATTTCAGGTAAGGGCAGTCACTTTTCTGCTCAAACGAACTACATCGTTCACGAAGCTCACACGTTTCTCATCTTAACTGACAAGCATTGGATGTTAGAGGACCAGTGCTTTGTATCAGTTTCAGAAGCAGATTTGGACTACATACGGTCCTTATGTGTACGAAAAACCGTTCTTTCATTCTGGGAACACTCAGATTTCCTGCTTTATTAGGGACTCTAGAAAGCAAGACTGGGCTTCTTGCTCTAAAGCAGAGTGTGATCCATGGATGAGAACTATGCTGTGTGTTTCCCTTCAGAAATGGAGTTAAATCCCAGGCTTTGTGTCTTACTAAAAGCAAGACTTCGTTTCAGGTAAGGGCAGTCACTTCTCAGCTCAAACGAACTACATCATTCTTGAAGCTCACACGTTTCTCATCTTAACTGACAAGCATTGGATGTTAGAGGACCAGTGCTTTGTATCAGTTTCAGAAGCAGAGTTGGTCTAGATACGGTCCGTATGTGTAGGAAACATCGTTCTTTGTTTCTCAGCACACTCATGTTTCCTGCTGTCTTAGAGACTCTAGAAAGCAAGAGCGTGCTTCTCGCTCTAAAGCAGAGTGTGATCCATGGATGAGAACTATGCTGTGTGTTTCCATTCAGAAATGGACCTAAATCCCAGGCTCTATGTCTTCCTACAAGCGAGACATCTTTTCAGGTAAGGGCAGTCACTTTTCATCTAAACGAACTACATCGTTCACGAAGCTCACACGTTTCTCATCCTAACTGACAACAAGCATTGGATGTTAGAAGACCATTGCTTTGAATCAGTTTCAGAAGCAGAGTTGGACTAGATATGGTCCGTATGTGTGGGAAACCCCGTTCTTTTGTTCTGGGCACACTCAGATTGCCTGCTGTATTAGAGACTCTAGAAAGCAAGAGCGAGCTTCTTGCTCTAAAGCAGAGAGTGATCAATGGATGGGAACTCTGCTGTGTGTTTCACTTAAGAAATGGAGCGAAATCCCATGCTATGAGTCTGCCTACAAGCAAGACTTCCTTTCAGGTAAGGGCAGTTTCTCTATAGCTCAAAGGAAGTACATCGTTCACGAAACTCACACGTTTCTCATCTTAACTGACAAGCATTGGATGTTAGAGGACCAGTGCTTTGTATCAGTTTCAGAAGCAGATTTGGACTACAAATGGTCCGTATGTGTAGGAAGCACCGTTCTTTTGTTCTAAGCACACTCAGGTTTCCTGCTGTATTAGAGACTCTAGAAAGCAAGAGCGTGCTTCTCGCTCTAAAGCAGAGTGTGATCCATGGATGAGAAGTATGCTGTGTGTTTCCCTTCAGAAATGGAGCTAAATGCCAGGCTCTGTGTCTTCCTACAAGCAAGATTTCGTTTCAGGTAAGTGCAGTTACTTTACTGGTCAAATGAACTACATCGTTCACGAAGCTCACATGTTTCGGATCTTACCTGACAAGCATTGGATGTTAGAGGACCTGTGGTTTGTTTCAGTTTCAGAAGCAGAGTTGAAATAGATATGGTCTGTATGTGTAGGAAACACCGTTCTTTTGTTCTCAGCACACTCAGGTTCCCTGCTTTATTAGAGACTCTAGAAAGCAAGAGCGTGCTTCTCGCTCTAAAGCAGAGTGTGATCCATGGATGAGAACTATGCTGTGTGTTTCCCTTCAGAAATGGAGTTAAATCCCGGGCTCTGTATCTTCCTACAAGCAAGATTTCGTTTCAGGTAAGGCAGTCACTTTTCAGCTCAAACGAACTATATCGTTCACGAAGCTCACACGTTTCTCATCTTCACTGACAAGCATTGGATGTTAGAGGACCAGTGCTATGTATCAGGTTCAGAAGCAGTGTTCGACTAGATATGGTCCGTATGTGTAGGAAACACCGTTCTTTTGTTCTCAGCACACTCACTTTTCCTGCTGTCTTAGGAACTCTAGAAAGCAAGAGCATGCTTCTTTTTCTAAAGCAGGGTGTGATCAATGGATGAGAACTCTGCTGTGTGTTTCACTTCAGACATGGAGTTAAATCCCAGGCTCTGAGTCTTCCTCCAAGCAAGACTTCGTTTCAGGTAAGGGCCGTTACTTTACAGCTCAAAGGAACTACATCAGTCACGTAGCTCACACGTTTCGGATCTTACCTGAAAAGCATTGGATGTTAGAGGACCTGTGGTTTGTTTCAGTTTCAGAAGCAGAGTTTGACTAGATATGGTCCGTATGTGTAGGAAACACCGTTCTTTTGTTCTCAGCACACTCAGGTTCCCTGCTTTATTAGAGACTCTAGAAAGCAAGAGCGTGCTTCTCGCTCTAAAGCAGTGTGTGATCCATGGATGAGAACTATGCTATGTGTTTCCCTTCAGAAATGGAGTTAAATCCCGGGCTCTGTATCTTCCTACAAGCAAGATTTCGTTTCAGGTAAGGCAGTCACTTTTCAGCTCAAATGAACTATATCGTTCACGAATCTCACACGTTTCTCATCTTAACTGACAAGCATTGGATGTTAGAGGACCAGTGCTATGTATCGGGTTCCGAAGCAGTGTTCGACTAGATATGGTCCGTATGTGTAGGAAACACCGTTCTTTTGTTCTCAGCACACTCACTTTTCCTGCTGTCTTAGGGACTCTAGAAAGCAACAGCATGCTTCTTTTTCTAAAGCAGGGTGTGATCAATGGATGAGAACTCTGCTGTGTGTTTCACTTCAGACATGGAGTTAAATCCCAGGCTCTGAGTCTTCCTCCAAGCAAGACTTCGTTTCAGGTAAGGGCCGTTACTTTACAGCTCAAAGGAACTACATCAGTCACGTAGCTCACACGTTTCGGATCTTACCTGAAAAGCATTGGATGTTAGAGGACCTGTGGTTTGTTTCAGTTTCAGAAGCAGAGTTTGACTAGATATGGTCCGTATGTGTAGGAAAGACCGATCTTTTGTTCTCAGCACACTCATGTTAACTGTTGTCTTAGAGAATCTAGAAAGCAAGAGCGTGCTTCTTGTTCTAAAGCAGAGTGTGATCAATGGATGAGAACACTGCTGTGTGTTTCCATTCAGAAATGGAGCTAAATCCCAGGCTCTGTGTCTTCCTACAAGCGAGACATCTTTTCAGGTAAGGGCAGTCACTTTTCAGCTCAAACGAACTACATCGTTCACGAAGCTCACACGTTTCTCATCCTAACTGACAACAAGCATTGGATGTTACAAGACCATTGCTTTGTATCAGTTTCAGAAGCAGAGTTGGACTAGATATGGTCCGTATGTGTAGGAAACACCGCTCTTTTGTTCTCAGCACACTCACGTTTCCTGCTGTCTTAGAGACTCTAGAAAGCAAGTGCGTGCATCTTGCTCTAAAGCAGAGTGTGATCAATGGATGAGAACTCTGCTGTGTGTTTCCCATCAGAAATGGAGTTAAATCCCAGTCTCTGTGTCTTCCTACAAGCAAGACTTCGTTTCAGGTAAGGGCAGTCACTTTTCAGCTCAAAAGAACTACATCGTTCACGACGCTCACACGTTTCTCATCTTAAATGACAAGCATTGAATGTTAGAGGACCAGTGCTTTGTATCAGTTTCAGAAGGAGATTTGGACTACATATGGTCCGTATGTGTGGGAAACCCCGTTCTTTTGTTCTGGGCACACTCAGATTGCCTGCTGTATTAGAGACTCTAGAAAGCAAGAGCGAGCTTCTTGCTCTAAAGCAGAGTGTGATCAATGGATGAGAAGTCTGCTGTGTGTTTCACTTCAGAAATGGAGTTAAATCCCATGCTATGAGTCTGCCTACAAGCAAGACTTCCTTTCAGGTAAGGGCAGTTTCTTTATAGCTCAAACGAACTACATCATTCACGAAGCTCACACGTTTCTCATCCTAACTGACAAGCATTGGATGTTAGAGGACCAGTGCTTTGTATCAGTTTCAGAAGCAGAGTTGGACTAGGTATGGTCCGTATGTGTAGGAAATACCGTTCTTTTTTTCTCAGCACACTCATGTTTCCTGCTGTCTTAGAGACTCTAGAAAGCAAGAGGGTGCTTCTCGCTCTAAAGCAGAGTGTGATCCATGGATGAGAACCATGCTGTGTGTTTCCCTTCAGAAATGGAGTTAAATCCCAGGCTCTGTGTTTTCCTACAAGCAAGATTTCATTTCAGGTAAGGGCAGTCACTTTTCAGCTCAAACGAACTACATCGTTCACGAAGCTCACACGATTCTCATCTTAACTGACAAGCATTGGATGTTAGAGGACCAGTGCTTTGTATCAGTTTCAGAAGCAGATTTGGACTACATATGGTCCGTATGTGTGGGAAACACCGTTCATTTGTTCTGGGCACACTCAGATTGCCTGCTGTATTAGAGACTCTAGAAAGCAAGAGCGAGCTTCTTGCTCTAAAGCAGAGTGTGATCAATGGATGAGAACTCTGCTGTGTGTTTCACTTCAGAAATGGAGTGAAATCCCCTGCTCTGAGTCTTTCTACAAGCAGACTTCCTTTCAGGTAAGGGCAGTTTCTTTATAGCTCAAACGAACTACATCATTCATGAAAATCACACGTTTTGGATCTTACCTGACAAGCATTGGATGTTAGAGGACCTGTGGTTTGTTTCAGTTTCAGAAGCAGAGTTGAACTAGATATGGTCCGTATTTGTAGGAAAGACCGTTCTTTTGTTCTCAGCACACTCAGGTTCCCTGCTGTATTAGAGACTCTAGAAAGCAAGAGGGTGCTTCTCGCTCTAAAGCAGAGTGTGATCCATGGATGAGAACCATGCTGTGTGTTTCCTGTCAGAAATGGAGTTTAATCCCAGGCTCTGTGTCTTCCTACAAGCAACACTTCGTTTCAGGTAAGGGCAGTCACTTTTCAGCTCAAACGAACTACATCGTTCACGAAGCTCACACGTTTCTCATCTTAACTGACAAGCATTGGATGTTAGAGGACCAGTGCTTTGTATCAGTTTCAGAAGCAGATTTGGACTACATATTGTCCCTATGTTTTGGCAACATCGTTCTTTTGTTCTCAGCACACTCACGTTTCATGCTGTCTTAGAGCATCCTGAAAGCAAGAGCATGCTTCTTGCTCTAAAGCAGAGTGTGATCCATGGATGAGAACTATGCTGTGTGTTTCACTTCAGAAATGGAGTTACATCCCAGGCTCTGTGTCTTCCTACAAGCAAGACTTCGTTTCAGGTAAGGGCAGTCACTTTTCAGCTCAAACGAACTACATCGTTCACGAAGCTCACATGTTTCTCATCTTAACAGACAAGCATTGGATGTTAGAGGACCAGTGCTTAGTGTCAGTTTCAGAAGCAGAGTTGGACTAGATACGGTCCGTATGTGTAGGAAACATCGTTCGTTAGTTCTCAGCACACTCATGTTAACTGCTGTCTTAGAGAATCTAGAAAGCAAGAGCGTGCTTCTTCTTCTAAAGCAGAGTGTGATCAATGGATGAGAACACTGCTGTGTGTTTCACTTCAGAAATGGAGTTAAATCCCAGGCTCTGAGTCTTCCTACAAGCAAGACTTCTTTTCAGATAAGGTCAGTCACTTTTCTTCACAAACAAACTAAATAGTTCACGAAGCTCACATGTTTCTCATCTTAACTGACAAGCATTGGATGTTAGAGGACCAGTGCTTTGTTTCAGTTTCAGAAGCAGATTTGGACTACATATGGTCCTTATTTGTACGAAAAACCGTTCTTTCATTCTGGGAACACTCAGATTTCCTGCTGTATTAAGGACTCTAGGAAGCAAGACTGTGCTTCTTGCTCTAAAGCAGAGTGTGATCCATGGATGAGAACTATGCTGTGTGTTTGCCTTCAGAAATGGAGTTAAATCCCAGGCTTTTTGTCTTACTACAAGCAAGGCTTCGTTTCAGGTAAGGGCAGTCACTTCTCAGCTCAAACGAACTATATCGTTCTTGAAGCTCACACGTTTCTCATCTTAACTGACAAGCATTGGATGTTAGAGGACCAGTGCTTTGTATCAGTTTCAGAAGCAGAGTTGTTCTAGATACGGTCCGTATGTGTAGGAAACATCGTTCTTTGGTTCTCAGCACACTCATGTTTCCTGCTGTCTTAGAGACTCTAGAAAGCAAGAGCGTGCTTCTCGCTCTAAAGCAGAGTGTGATCCATGGATGAGAACTATGCTGTGTGTTTCCATTCAGAAATGGAGCTAAATCCCAGGCTCTGTGTCTTCCTACAAGCAAGACATCTTTTCAGGTAAGGGCAGTCACTTTTCATCTCAAACGAACTACATCGTTCACGAAGCTCACACGTTTCTCATCCTAACTGACAACAAGCATTTGATGTTAGAAGACCATTGCTTTGAATCAGTTTCAGAAGCAGAGTTGGACTAGATATGGTCCGTATGTGTAGGAAAGACCGTTCTTTTGTTCTCAGCACACTCAGGTTCCCTGCTTTATTAGAGACTCTAGAAAGCAAGAGCGTGCTTCTCGCTCTAAAGCAGAGTGTGATCCATGGATGAGAACTATGCTGTGTGTTTCCCTTCAGAAATGGAGTTAAATCCCGGGCTCTGTATCTTCCTACAAGCAAGATTTCGTTTCTGGTAAGGCAGTCACTTTTCAGCTCAAACGAACTATATCGTTCACGAAGCTCACACGTTTCTCATCTTAACTGACAAGCATTGGATGTTAGAGGACCAGTGCTATGTATCAGGTTCAGAAGCAGTGTTCGACTAGATATGGTCCGTATGTGTAGGAAACACCGTTCTTTTGTTCTCAGCACACTCACTTTTCCTGCTGTCTTAGGGACTCTACAAAGCAAGAGCATGCTTCTTTTCTAAAGCAGGGTGTGATCAATGGATGAGAACTCTGCTGTGTGTTTCACTTCAGACATGGAGTTAAATCCCAGGCTCTGAGTCTTCCTCCAAGCAAGACTTAGTTTCAGGTAAGGGCCGTTACTTTACAGCTCAAAGGAACTACATCAGTCACGTAGCTCACACGTTTCAGATCTTACCTGAAAAGCATTGGATGTTAGAGGACCTGTGGTTTGTTTCAGTTTCAGAAGCAGAGTTTGACTAGATATGGTCCGTATGTGTAGGAAACACCGTTCTTTTGTTCTCAGCACACTCACGTTTCCTGCTGTCTTAGAGACTCTAGAAACCAACAGCGTGCTTCTTGTTCTATAGCAGAGTGTGATCTATGTAGGAGAACACTGCTGTGTGTTTCCCTTCAGACATGGAGTTAAATCCCAGGTTCTGAGTCTTCCTCCAAGCAAGACTTCGTTTCAGGTAAGGGCAGTTACTTTACAGCTCAAACGAACTACATCATTCACGAAGCTCACACGTTTCTCATCCTAACTGACAAGCATTGGATGTTAGAGGACCAGTGCTTTGTATCAGTTTCAGAAGCAGAGTTGGACTAGGTATGGTCCGTATGTGTAGGAAATACCGTTCTTTTTTTCTCAGCACACTCATGTTTCCTGCTGTCTTAGAGACTCTAGAAAGCAAGAGGGTGCTTCTCGCTCTAAAGCAGAGTGTGATCCATGGATGAGAACCATGCTGTGTGTTTCCCTTCAGAAATGGAGTTAAATCCCAGGCTCTGTGTCTTCCTACAAGCAAGATTTCATTTCATGTAAGGGCAGTCACTTTTCAGCTCAAACGAACTACATCGTTCACGAAGCTCACACGATTCTCATCTTAGCTGACAAGCATTGGATGTTAGAGGACCAGTGCTTTGTATCAGTTTCAGAAGCAGATTTGGACTACATATGGTCCGTATGTGTGGGAAACACCGTTCATTTGTTCTGGGCACACTCAGATTGCCTGCTGTATTAGAGACTCTAGAAAGCAAGAGCGAGCTTCTTGCTCTAAAGCAGAGTGTGATCAATGGATGAGAACTCTGCTGTGTGTTTCACTTCAGAAATGGAGTGAAATCCCCTGCTCTGAGTCTTTCTACAAGCAAGACTTCCTTTCAGGTAAGGGCAGTTTCTTTATAGCTCAAACGAACTACATCATTCATGAATATCACACGTTTTGGATCTTACCTGACAAGCATTGGATGTTAGAGGACCTGTGGTTTGTTTCAGTTTCAGAAGCAGAGTTGAACTAGATATGGTCCGTATTTGTAGGAAAGACCGTTCTTTTGTTCTCAGCACACTCAGGTTCCCTGCTGTATTAGAGACTCTAGAAAGCAAGAGGGTGCTTCTCGCTCTAAAGCAGAGTGTGATCCATGGATGAGAACCATGCTGTGTGTTTCCTGTCAGAAATGGAGTTTAATCCCAGGCTCTGTGTCTTCCTACAAGCAACACTTCGTTTCAGGTAAGGGCAGTCACTTTTCAGCTCAAACGAACTACATCGTTCACGAAGCTCACACGTTTCTCATCTTAACTGACAAGCATTGGATGTTAGAGGACCAGTGCTTTGTATCAGTTTCAGAAGCAGATTTGGACTACATATTGTCCCTATGTTTTGGCAACATCGTTCTTTTGTTCTCAGCACACTCACGTTTCATGCTGTCTTAGAGCATCCTGAAAGCAAGAGCATGCTTCTTGCTCTAAAGCAGAGTGTGATCCATGGATGAGAACTATGCTGTGTGTTTCACTTCAGAAATGGAGTTACATCCCAGGCTCTGTGTCTTCCTACAAGCAAGACTTCGTTTCAGGTAAGGGCAGTCACTTTTCAGCTCAAACGAACTACATCGTTCACGAAGCTCACATGTTTCTCATCTTAACAGACAAGCATTGGATGTTAGAGGACCAGTGCTTAGTGTCAGTTTCAGAAGCAGAGTTGGACTAGATACGGTCCGTATGTGTAGGAAACATCGTTCGTTAGTTCTCAGCACACTCATGTTAACTGCTGTCTTAGAGAATCTAGAAAGCAAGAGCGTGCTTCTTCTTCTAAAGCAGAGTGTGATCAATGGATGAGAACACTGCTGTGTGTTTCACTTCAGAAATGGAGTTAAATCCCAGGCTCTGAGTCTTCCTACAAGCAAGACTTCTTTTCAGATAAGGTCAGTCACTTTTCTTCACAAACAAACTAAATAGTTCACGAAGCTCACATGTTTCTCATCTTAACTGACAAGCATTGGATGTTAGAGGACCAGTGCTTTGTTTCAGTTTCAGAAGCAGATTTGGACTACATATGGTCCTTATTTGTACGAAAAACCGTTCTTTCATTCTGGGAACACTCAGATTTCCTGCTGTATTAAGGACTCTAGGAAGCAAGACTGTGCTTCTTGCTCTAAAGCAGAGTGTGATCCATGGATGAGAACTATGCTGTGTGTTTGCCTTCAGAAATGGAGTTAAATCCCAGGCTTTTTGTCTTACTACAAGCAAGGCTTCGTTTCAGGTAAGGGCAGTCACTTCTCAGCTCAAACTAACTATATCGTTCTTGAAGCTCACACGTTTCTCATCTTAACTGACAAGCATTGGATGTTAGAGGACCAGTGCTTTGTATCAGTTTCAGAAGCAGAGTTGTTCTAGATACGGTCCGTATGTGTAGGAAACATCGTTCTTTGGTTCTCAGCACACTCATGTTTCCTGCTGTCTTAGAGACTCTAGAAAGCAAGAGCGTGCTTCTCGCTCTAAAGCAGAGTGTGATCCATGGATGAGAACTATGCTGTGTGTTTCCATTCAGAAATGGAGCTAAATCCCAGGCTCTGTGTCTTCCTACAAGCGAGACATCTTTTCAGGTAAGGGCAGTCACTTTTCATCTCAAACGAACTACATCGTTCACGAAGCTCACACGTTTCTCATCCTAACTGACAACAAGCATTTGATGTTAGAAGACCATTGCTTTGAATCAGTTTCAGAAGCAGAGTTGGACTAGATATGGTCCGTATGTGTAGGAAAGACCGTTCTTTTGTTCTCAGCACACTCAGGTTCCCTGCTTTATTAGAGACTCTAGAAAGCAAGAGCGTGCTTCTCGCTCTAAAGCAGAGTGTGATCCATGGATGAGAACTATGCTGTGTGTTTCCCTTCAGAAATGGAGTTAAATCCCGGGCTCTGTATCTTCCTACAAGCAAGATTTCGTTTCAGGTAAGGCAGTCACTTTTCAGCTCAAACGAACTATATCGTTCACGAAGCTCACACGTTTCTCATCTTAACTGACAAGCATTGGATGTTAGAGGACCAGTGCTATGTATCAGGTTCAGAAGCAGTGTTCGACTAGATATGGTCCGTATGTGTAGGAAACACCATTCTTTTGTTCTCAGCACACTCACTTTTCCTGCTGTCTTAGGGACTCTACAAAGCAAGAGCATGCTTCTTTTCTAAAGCAGGGTGTGATCAATGGATGAGAACTCTGCTGTGTGTTTCACTTCAGACATGGAGTTAAATCCCAGGCTCTGAGTCTTCCTCCAAGCAAGACTTAGTTTCAGGTAAGGGCCGTTACTTTACAGCTCAAAGGAACTACATCAGTCACGTAGCTCACACGTTTCGGATCTTACCTGAAAAGCATTGGATGTTAGAGGACCTGTGGTTTGTTTCAGTTTCAGAAGCAGAGTTTGACTAGATATGGTCCGTATGTGTAGGAAACACCGTTCTTTTGTTCTCAGCACACTCACGTTTCCTGCTGTCTTAGAGACTCTAGAAACCAACAGCGTGCTTCTTGTTCTATAGCAGAGTGTGATCTATGTAGGAGAACACTGCTGTGTGTTTCCCTTCAGACATGGAGTTAAATCCCAGGTTCTGAGTCTTCCTCCAAGCAAGACTTCGTTTCAGGTAAGGGCAGTTACTTTACAGCTCAAACGAACTACATCATTCACGAAGCTCACACGTTTCTCATCCTAACTGACAAGCATTGGATGTTAGAGGACCAGTGCTTTGTATCAGTTTCAGAAGCAGAGTTGGACTAGGTATGGTCCGTATGTGTAGGAAATACCGTTCTTTTTTTCTCAGCACACTCATGTTTCCTGCTGTCTTAGAGACTCTAGAAAGCAAGAGGGTGCTTCTCGCTCTAAAGCAGAGTGTGATCCATGGATGAGAACCATGCTGTGTGTTTCCCTTCAGAAATGGAGTTAAATCCCAGGCTCTGTGTCTTCCTACAAGCAAGATTTCATTTCATGTAAGGGCAGTCACTTTTCAGCTCAAACGAACTACATCGTTCACGAAGCTCACACGATTCTCATCTTAGCTGACAAGCATTGGATGTTAGAGGACCAGTGCTTTGTATCAGTTTCAGAAGCAGATTTGGACTACATATGGTCCGTATGTGTGGGAAACACCGTTCATTTGTTCTGGGCACACTCAGATTGCCTGCTGTATTAGAGACTCTAGAAAGCAAGAGCGAGCTTCTTGCTCTAAAGCAGAGTGTGATCAATGGATGAGAACTCTGCTGTGTGTTTCACTTCAGAAATGGAGTGAAATCCCCTGCTCTGAGTCTTTCTACAAGCAAGACTTCCTTTCAGGTAAGGGCAGTTTCTTTATAGCTCAAACGAACTACATCATTCATGAATATCACACGTTTTGGATCTTACCTGACAAGCATTGGATGTTAGAGGACCTGTGGTTTGTTTCAGTTTCAGAAGCAGAGTTGAACTAGATATGGTCCGTATTTGTAGGAAAGACCGTTCTTTTGTTCTCAGCACACTCATATTAACTGTTGTCTTAGAGAATCTAGAAAGCAAGAGCGTGCTTCTTGTTCTAAAGCAGAGTGTGATCAATGGATGAGAACACTGCTGTGTGTTTCCATTCAGAAATGGAGCTAAATCCCAGGCTCTGTGTCTTCCTACAAGCGAGACATCTTTTCAGGTAAGGGCAGTCACTTTTCAGCTCAAACGAACTACATCGTTCACGAAGCTCACACGTTTCTCATCCTAACTGACAACAAGCATTGGATGTTACAAGACCATTTCTTTGTATCAGTTTCAGAAGCAGAGTTGGACTAGATATGGTCCGTATGTGTAGGAAACACCGCTCTTTTGTTCTCAGCACACTCACGTTTCCTGCTGTCTTAGAGACTCTAGAAAGCAAGTGCGTGCATCTTGCTCTAAAGCAGAGTGTGATCAATGGATGAGAACTCTGCTGTGTGTTTCCCATCAGAAATGGAGTTAAATCCCAGTCTCTGAGTCTTCCTACAAGCAAGACTTCGTTTCAGGTAAGTGCAGTTACTTTACAGGTCAAACGAACTACATCGTTCACGAAGCTCACACGTTTTGGATATTACCTGACAAGCATTGGATGTTAGAGGACCTGTGGTTTGTTTCAGTTTCAGAAGCAGAGTTGAACTAGATATGGTCCGTATGTGTAGGAAAGACCGTTCTTTTGTTCTCAGCACACTCAGGTTCCCTGCTGTATTAGAGACTCTTGAAAGCAAGAGGGTGCTTCTCGCTCTAAAGCAGAGTGTGATCCATGGATGAGAACCATGCTGTGTGTTTCCCTTCATAAATGGAGTTAAATCCCAGGCTCTGTGTCTTCCTACAAGCAAGACTTCGTTTCAGGTAAGGGCAGTCACTTTTGAGCTCAAAAGAACTACATCGTTCACGATGCTCACACGTTTCTCATCTTAAATGACAAGCATTGGATGTTAGAGGACCAGTGCTTTGTATCAGTTTCAGAAGGTGATTTGGACTACATATGGTCCGTATGTGTGGGAAACCCCGTTCTTTTCTTCTGGGCACACTCAGATTGCCTGCTGTATTAGAGACTCTAGAAAGCAAGAGCGAGCTTCTTGCTCTAAAGCAGAGTGTGATCAATGGATGAGAAGTCTGCTGTGTGTTTCACTTCAGAAATGGAGTGAAATCCCATGCTATGAGTCTGCCTACAAGCAAGACTTCCTTTCAGGTAAGGGCAGTTTCTTTATAGCTCAAACGAACTACATCATTCACGAAGCTCACACGTTTCTCATCCTAACTGACAAGCATTGGATGTTAGAGGACCAGTGCTTTGTATCAGTTTCAGAAGCAGAGTTGGACTAGGTATGGTCCGTATGCGTAGGAAATACCGTTCTTTTTTTCTCAGCACACTCATGTTTCCTGCTGTCTTAGAGACTCTAGAAAGCAAGAGGGTGCTTCTCGCTCTAAAGCAGAGTGTGATCCATGGATGAGAACCATGCTGTGTGTTTCCCTTCATAAATGGTGTTAAATCCCAGGCTCTGTGTCTTCCGACAAGCAAGATTTCATTTCAGGTAAGGGCAGTCACTTTTCAGCTCAAACGAACTACATCGTTCACGAAGCTCACACGATTCTCATCTTAACTGACAAGCATTGGATGTTAGAGGACCAGTGCTTTGTATCAGTTTCAGAAGCAGATTTGGACTACATATGGTCCGTATGTGTGGGAAACACCGTTCATTTGTTCTGGGCACACTCAGATTGCCTGCTGTATTAGAGACTCTAGAAAGCAAGAGCGAGCTTCTTGCTCTAAAGCAGAGTGTGATCAATGGATGAGAACTCTGCTGTGTGTTTCACTTCAGAAATGGAGTGAAATCCCCTGCTCTGAGTCTTTCTACAAGCAGACTTCCTTTCAGGTAAGGGCAGTTTCTTTATAGCTCAAACGAACTACATCATTCATGAAAATCACACGTTTTGGATCTTACCTGACAAGCATTGGATGTTAGAGGACCTGTGGTTTGTTTCAGTTTCAGAAGCAGAGTTGAACTAGATATGGTCCGTATTTGTAGGAAAGACCGTTCTTTTGTTCTCAGCACACTCAGGTTCCCTGCTGTATTAGAGACTCTAGAAAGCAAGAGGGTGCTTCTCGCTCTAAAGCAGAGTGTGATCCATGGATGAGAACCATGCTGTGTGTTTCCTGTCAGAAATGGAGTTTAATCCCAGGCTCTGTGTCTTCCTACAAGCAACACTTCGTTTCAGGTAAGGGCAGTCACTTTTCAGCTCAAACGAACTACATCGTTCACGAAGCTCACACGTTTCTCATCTTAACTGACAAGCATTGGATGTTAGAGGACCAGTGCTTTGTATCAGTTTCAGAAGCAGATTTGGACTACATATTGTCCCTATGTTTAGGCAACATCGTTCTTTTGTTCTCAGCACACTCACGTTTCATGCTGTCTTAGAGCATCCTGAAAGCAAGAGCATGCTTCTTGCTCTAAAGCAGAGTGTGATCCATGGATGAGAACTATGCTGTGTGTTTCACTTCAGAAATGGAGTTACATCCCAGGCTCTGTGTCTTCCTACAAGCAAGACTTCATTTCAGGTAAGGGCAGTCACTTTTCAGCTCAAACGAACTACATCGTTCACGAAGCTCACATGTTTCTCATCTTAACAGACAAGCATTGGATGTTAGAGGACCAGTGCTTAGTGTCAGTTTCAGAAGCAGAGTTGGACTAGATACGGTCCGTATGTGTAGGAAACATCGTTCTTTAGTTCTCAGCACACTCATGTTAACTGCTGTCTTAGAGAATCTAGAAAGCAAGAGCGTGCTTCTTCTTCTAAAGCAGAGTGTGATCAATGGATGAGAACACTGCTGTGTGTTTCACTTCAGAAATGGAGTTAAATCCCAGGCTCTGAGTCTTCCTACAAGCAAGACTTCTTTTCAGATATGGTCAGTCACTTTTCTTCACAAACAAACTAAATAGTTCACGAAGCTCACACGTTTCTCATCTTAACTGACAAGCATTGGATGTTAGAGGACCAGTGCTTTGTTTCAGTTTCAGAAGCAGATTTGGACTAATATGGTCCTTATTTGTACGAAAAACCGTTCTTTCATTCTGGGAACACTCAGATTTCCTGCTGTATTAAGGACTCTAGGAAGCAAGACTGTGCTTCTTGCTCTAAAGCAGAGTGTGATCCATGGATGAGAACTATGCTGTGTGTTTGCCTTCAGAAATGGAGTTAAATCCCAGGCTTTTTGTCTTACTACAAGCAAGGCTTCGTTTCAGGTAAGGGCAGTCACTTCTCAGCTCAAACGAACTACATCGTTCTTGAAGCTCACACGTTTCTCATCTTAACTGACAAGCATTGGATGTTAGAGGACCAGTGCTTTGTATCAGTTTCAGAAGCAGAGTTGGTCTAGATACGGTCCGTATGTGTAGGAAACATCGTTCTTTGGTTCTCAGCACACTCATGTTTCCTGCTGTCTTAGAGACTCTAGAAAGCAAGAGCGTGCTTCTCGCTCTAAAGCAGAGTGTGATCCATGGATGAGAACTATGCTGTGTGTTTCCATTCAGAAATGGAGCTAAATCCCAGGCTCTGTGTCTTCCTACAAGCGAGACATCTTTTCAGTTAAGGGCAGTCACTTTTCATCTCAAATGAACTACATCGTTCACGAAGCTCACACGTTTCTCATCCTAACTGACAACAAGCATTGGATGTTAGAAGACCATTGCTTTGAATCAGTTTCAGAAGCAGAGTTGGACTAGATATGGTCCGTATGTGTAGGAAACACCGCTCTTTTGTTCTCAGCACACTCACTTTTCCTGCTGTCTTAGAGACTCTAGAAAGCAAGTGCGTGCTTCTTGCTCTAAAGCAGAGTGTGATCAATGGATGAGAACTCTGCTGTGTGTTTCACTTCAGAAATGGAGTTAAATCCAGTCTCTGAGTCTTCCTACAAGCAAGACTTCGTTTCAGGTAAGTGCAGTTACTTTACAGGTCAAACGAACTACATCGTTCACGAAGCTCACACGTTTTGGATATTACCTGACAAGCATTGGATGTTAGAGGACCTGTGGTTTTTTTCAGTTTCAGAAGCAGAGTTGAACTAGATATGGTCCGTATGTGTAGGAAAGACCGTTCTTTTGTTCTCAGCACACTCAGGTTCCCTGCTGTATTAGAGACTCTAGAAAGCAAGAGCGTGCTTCTCGCTCTAAAGCAGAGTGTGATCCATGGATGAGAAGTATGCTGTGTGTTTCCCTTCAGAAATAGAGCTAAATGCCAGGCTCTGTGTCTTCCTACAAGCAAGATTTCGTTTCAGGTAAGTGCAGTTACTTTACAGGTCAAATGAACTACATCGTTCACGAAGCTCACATGTTTCGGATCTTACCTGACAAGCATTGGATGTTAGAGGACCAGTGCTATGTATCAGGTTCAGAAGCAGTGTTCGACTAGATATGGTCCGTATGTGTAGGAAACACCGTTCTTTTGTTCTCAGCACACTCACTTTTCCTGCTGTCTTAGGGACTCTAGAAAGCAAGAGCATGCTTCTTTTCTAAAGCAGGGTGTGATCAATGGATGAGAACTCTGCTGTGTGTTTCACTTCAGAAATGGAGTTAAATCCCAGTCTCTGAGTCTTCCTCCAAGCAAGACTTCGTTTCAGGTAAGGGCCGTTACTTTACAGCTCAAAGGAACTACATCAGTCACGTAGCTCACACGTTTCGGATCTTACCTGAAAAGCATTGGATGTTAGAGGACCTGTGGTTTGTTTCAGTTTCAGAAGCAGAGTTTGACTAGATATGGTCCGTATGTGTAGGAAACACCGTTCTTTTGTTCTCAGCACACACACATTTCTTGCAGTCTTAGAGACTCTAGAAAGTAACAGCGTGCTTCTTGCACTAATGCAGAGTGTGATCAATGAATGAGAACACTGCTGTGTGTTTCCCTTCAGAAATGGAGTTAAATCCCAGGCTCTGAGTCTTCCTACAAGCAAGATTTCTTTTCAGGTAAGGGCACTCACTTTTCTGCTCAAACGAACTACATAGTTCACGAAGCTCACACGTTTCTCATCTTAACTGGCAAGCATTGGATGTTAGAGGACCAGTGCGTTGTATCAGTTTCAGAAGCAGATTTGGACTACATATGGTCCGTATGTGTGGGAAACACCGTTCTTTTGTTCTGGACACACTCAGATTGCCTGCTGTATTAGAGACTCTAGAAAGCAAGAGCGAGCTTCTTGCTCTAAAGCAGAGTTTGATCAATGGATGAGAACTTTGCTGTGTGTTTCACTTCAGAAATGGAGTTAAATCCCAGGCTCTGAGTCTTCCTACAAGCAACACTTCCTTTCAGGTAAGGGCAGTTTCTTTATAGCTCAAAGGAACTACATCGTTCACGAAACTCACATGTTTCTCATCTTAACTGAGAAGCATTGGATGTTGGAGGACCAGTGCTTTGTATCAGTTTCACAAGCAGATTTGGACTACATATTGTCCCTTTGTTTAGGCAACATCGTTCTTTTGTTCTCAGCACACTCACATTTCATGCTGTCTTAGAGACTCTAGAAAGCAAGTGCGTGCTTCTTGCACTAAAGCAGAATGTGATCAATGGATGAGAACTCTGCTGTGTGTTTCACTTCAGAAATGGAATTAAGTCCCAGGCTCTGAGTCTTCCTACAAGCAAGACTTCATTTCAGGTAAGGGCAGATACTTTATACCAAAAACGAACTACATCGTTCACTAAGCTCACACGTTTCGGATCTTACCTGAAAAGCATTGGATGTTAGAGGAGCTGTGGTTTGTTTCAGTTTCAGAAGCAGAGTTGGACTAGATATGGTCCATATGTGTAGGAAACACCGTTCTTTTGTTCTCAGCACACACACGTTTCCTGCAGTCTTAGAGACTCTAGAAAGCAAGTGCGTGCTTCTTGCACTAAAGCAGAATGTGATCAATGGATGAGAACTCTGCTGTGTGTTTCACTTCAGAAATGGAATTAAGTCCCAGGCTCTGAGTCTTCCTACAAGCAAGACTTCATTTCAGGTAAGGGCAGATACTTTATACCAAAAACGAACTACATCGTTCACTAAGCTCACACGTTTCGGATCTTACCTGAAAAGCATTGGATGTTAGAGGAGCTGTGGTTTGTTTCAGTTTCAGAAGCAGAGTTGAACTAGATATGGTCCGTATGTTTAGGAAACACCGTTCTTTTGTTCTCAGCCCACTCAGGTTCCCTGCTGTATTAGAGACTCTAGAAAGCAAGAGTGTTCTTCTTGTTCTAAAGCAGAGTGTGTTCAATGGATGAGAACACTGCTGTGTGTTTCCCTTCAGAAATGGAGTTAAATCCCAGGCTCTGAGTCTTCCTAAAAGCAAGACTTCATTTCAGGTACGGGCAGTTACTTTTCTGCTCAAACGAACTACATCGTTCACGAAGCTCACACGTTTCTCATCTTAACAGACAAGCATTGGATGTTAGAGGACCAGTGCTTTGTATCAGTTTCAGAAGCAGAGTTGGACTAGATACGGTCCGTATGTGTAGGAAACATCGTTCTTTGGTTCTCAGCACACTCATGTTTCCTGCTGTCTTAGAGACTCTAGAAAGCAAGAGCATGCTTCTCACTCTAAAGCAGAGTGTGATCCATGGATGAGAACTATGCTGTGTGTTTCCCTTCAGAAATGGAGTTAAATCCCAGGCTCTGAGTCTTCCTCCAAGCAAGACTTCGTTTCAGGTAAGGGCCGTTACTTTACAGCTCAAAGGAACTACATCAGTCACGTAGCTCACACGTTTCGGATCTTACCTGAAAAGCATTGGATGTTAGAGGACCTGTGGTTTGTTTCAGTTTCAGAAGCAGAGTTTGACTAGATATGGTCCGTATGTGTAGGAAACACCGTTCTTTTGTTCTCATCACACTCACGTTTCCTGCTGTCTTAGAGACTCTAGAAACCAACAGCGTGCTTCTTGTTCTAAAGCAGAGTGTGATCAATGGATGAGAACACTGCTGTGTGTTTCCATTCAGAAATGGAGCTAAATCCCAGGCTCTGTGTCTTCCTACAAGCGAGACATCTTTTCAGGTAAGGGCAGTCACTTTTCAGCTCAAACGAACTACATCGTTCACGAAGATCACACGTTTCTCATCCTAACTGACAAGAAGCATTGGATGTTACAAGACCATTGCTTTGTATCAGTTTCAGAAGCAGAGTTGGACTAGATATGGTCCGTATGTGTAGGAAACACCGCTCTTTTGTTCTCAGCACACTCACGTTTCCTGCTGTCTTAGAGACTCTAGAAAGCAAGTGCGTGCATCTTGCTCTAAAGCAGAGTGTGATCAATGGATGAGAACTCTGCTGTGTGTTTCACTTCAGAAATGGAGTGAAATCCCAGTCTCTGAGTCTTCCTACAAGCAAGACTTCGTTTCAGGTAAGTGCAGTTACTTTACAGGTCAAACGAACTACATCGTTCACGAAGCTCACACGTTTTGGATATTACCTGACAAGCATTGGATGTTAGAGGACCTGTGGTTTGTTTCAGTTTCAGAAGCAGAGTTGAACTAGATATGGTCCGTATGTGTAGGAAAGACCGTTCTTTTGTTCTCAGCACACTCAGGTTCCCTGCTGTATTAGAGACTCTAGAAAGCAAGAGGGTGCTTCTCGCTCTAAAGCAGAGTGTGATCCATGGATGAGAACCATGCTGTGTGTTTCCCTTCATAAATGGAGTTAAATCCCAGGCTCTGTGTCTTCCTACAAGCAAGACTTCGTTTCAGGTAAGGGCAGTCACTTTTCAGCTCAAAAGAACTACATCGTTCACGACGCTCACACGTTTCTCATCTTAAATGACAAGCATTGGATGTTAGAGGACCAGTGCTTTGTATCAGTTTCACAAGCAGATTTGGACTACATATGGTCCGTATGTGTGGGAAACCCCGTTCTTTTGTTCTGGGCACACTCAGATTGCCTGCTGTATTAGAGACTCTAGAAAGCAAGAGCGAGCTTCTTGCTCTAAAGCAGAGTGTGATCAATGGATGAGAAGTCTGCTGTGTGTTTCAATTCAGAAATGGAGTGAAATCCCATGCTATGAATCTGCCTACAAGCAAGACTTCCTTTCAGGTAAGGGCAGTTTCTTTATAGCTCAAACGAACTACATCATTCACGAAGCTCACACGTTTCTCATCCTAACTGACAAGCATTGGATTTTAGAGGACCAGTGCTTTGTATCAGTTTCAGAAGCAGAGTTGGACTAGGTATGGTCCGTATGTGTAGGAAATACCGTTCTTTTTTTCTCAGCACACTCATGTTTCCTGCTGTCTTAGAGACTCTAGAAAGCAAGAGGGTGCTTCTCGCTCTAAAGCACAGTGTGATCCATGGATGAGAACCATGCTGTGTGTTTCCCTTCAGAAATGGAGTTAAATCCCAGGCTCTGTGTCTTCCTACAAGCAAGATTTCATTTCAGGTAAGGGCAGTCACTTTTCAGCTCAAACGAACTACATCGTTCACGAAGCTCACACGATTCTCATCTTAACTGACAAGCATTGGATGTTAGAGGACCAGTGCTTTGTATCAGTTTCAGAAGCAGATTTGGACTACATATGGTCCGTATGTGTGGGAAACACCGTTCATTTGTTCTGGGCACACTCAGATTGCCTGCTGTATTAGAGACTCTAGAAAGCAAGAGCGAGCTTCTTGCTCTAAAGCAGAGTGTGATCAATGGATGAGAACTCTGCTGTGTGTTTCACTTCAGAAATGGAGTGAAATCCCCTGCTCTGAGTCTTTCTACAAGCAAGACTTCCTTTCAGGTAAGGGCAGTTTCTTTATAGCTCAAACGAACTACATCATTCATGAAAATCACACGTTTTGGATCTTACCTGACAAGCATTGGATGTTAGAGGACCTGTGGTTTGTTTCAGTTTCAGAAGCAGAGTTGAACTAGATATGGTCCGTATTTGTAGGAAAGACCGTTCTTTTGTTCTCAGCACACTCAGGTTCCCTGCTGTATTAGAGACTCTAGAACGCAAGAGGGTGCTTCTCGCTCTAAAGCAGAGTGTGATCCATGGATGAAAACCATGCTGTGTGTTTCCTGTCAGAAATGGAGTTTAATCCCAGGCTCTGTGTCTTCCTACAAGCAACACTTCGTTTCAGGTAAGGGCAGTCACTTTTCAGCTCAAACGAACTACATCGTTCACGAAGCTCACACGTTTCTCATCTTAACTGACAAGAATTGGATATTAGAGGACCAGTGCTTTGTATCAGTTTCAGAAGCAGATTTGGACTACATATGGTCCGTATGTGTGGGAAACTCCATTCTTTTGTTCTGGGCACACTCAGATTGCCTGCTGTATTAGAGACTCTAGAAAGCAAGAGCGCGCTTCTTGCTCTAAAGCAGAGTGTAATCCATGGATGAGAACTCTGCTGTGTGTTTCACTTCAGAAATGGAGTGAAATCCCATCCTCTGAGTCTTCCTACAAGCAAGACTTCCTTTCAGGTAAGGGCAGTTTCTTTATAGCTCAAAGGAAGTACATCATTCACGAAGCTCACATGTTTCTCATCTTAACTGACAAGCATTGGATGTTAGAGGACCAGTGCTTTGTATCAGTTTCAGAAGCAGATTTGGACTACATATTGTCCCTATGTTTAGGCAACATCGTTCTTTTGTTCTCAGCACACTCACGTTTCACGCTGTCTTAGAGCATCCTGAAAGCAAGAGCATGCTTCTTGCTCTAAAGCAGAGTGTGATCCATGGATGAGAACTATGCTGTGTGTTTCACATCAGAAATGGAGTTATATCCCAGGCTCTGTGTCCTCCTACAAGCAAGACTTCGTTTCAGGTAAGGGCAGTCACTTTTCAGCTCAAACGAACTACATCGTTCACGAAGCTCACATGTTTCTCATCTTAACAGACATGCATTGGATGTTAGAGGACCAGTGCTTTGTGTCAGTTTCAGAAGCAGAGTTGGACAAGATACGGTCCGTATGTGTAGGAAACATCGTTCTTTGGTTCTCAGCACACTCATGTTAACTGCTGTCTTAGAGAATCTAGAAAGCCAGAGCGTGCTTCTTCTTCTAAAGCAGAGTGTGATCAATGGATGAGAACACTGCTGTGTGTTTCACTTCAGAAATGGAGTTAAATCCCAGGCTCTGAGTCTTCCTACAAGCAAGACTTCTTTTCAGATAAGGTCAGTCACTTTTCTTCACAAACAAACTAAATAGTTCACGAAGCTCACAAGTTTCTCATCTTAACTGACAAGCATTGGATGTTAGAGGACTAGTGCTTTGTATCAGTTTCAGAAGCAGATTTGGACTACATACGGTCCTTATGTGTACGAAAAACCGTTCTTTCATTCTGGGAACACTCAGATTTCCTGCTGTATTAAGGACTCTAGGAAGCAAGACTGTGCTTCTTGCTCTAAAGCAGAGTGTGATCCATGGATGAGAACTATGCTGTCTGTTTGCCTTCAGAAATGGAGTTAAATCCCAGGCTTTTTGTCTTACTACAAGCAAGGCTTCGTTTCAGGTAAGGGCAGTCACTTCTCAGCTCAAACGAACTACATCGTTCTTATAGCTCACACGATTCTCATCTTAACTGACAAGCATTGGATGTTAGAGGACCAGTGCTTTGTATCAGTTTCAGAAGCAGAGTTGGACCACATATGGTCCGTATGTGTGGGAAACACCGTTCATTTGTTCTGGGCACACTCAGATTGCCTGCTGTATTAGAGATTCTAGAAAGCAAGAGCATGCTTCTTGCTCTAAAGCAGAGTGTGATCAATGGATGAAAACTCTGCTGTTTGTTTCACTTCAGAAATGGAGTTAAATCCCAGGCTCTGAGTCTTCCTACAAGCAAGATTTCTTTTCAGGTAAGGGCAGTCACTTTTCTGCTCAAACGAACTACATAGTTCACGAAGCTCACAAGTTTCTCATCTTAACTGACAAGCATTGGATGTTAGAGGACCTGTGGTTTGTTTCAGTTTCAGAAGCAGAGTTGAACTAGATATGGTCCATAAGTGTAGGAAACACCGTTCTTTTGTTCTCAGCACACTCAGGTTCCCTGCTGTATTAGAGACTCTAGAAAGCAAGAGCGTGCTTCTCGCTCTAAAGCAGAGTGTGATCCATGGATGAGAACTATGCTGTGTTTCCCTTCAGAAATGGAGTTAAATCCTAGGCTCGGAGTTTTCCTACAAGCAAGACTTCGTTACAGGTAAGGGCAGTCACTATTCTTCTCAAACGAACTACATAGTTTACAAAGCTCACACGTTTCTCATCTTACCTGACAAGCATTGGATGTTAGAGGACCAGTGCTTTGTACCAGTTTCAGAAGCAGATTTGGACTACATATGGTCTGTATATGTAGGAAACACCATTCATTGTTCTGGGCACACTCAGATTGCCTGCTCTATTAGAGACTCTAGAAAGCAAGAGCGAGCTTCTTGCTCAAAAGCAGAGTGTGATCAATGGATGAGAACTCTGCTGTGTGTTTCCCTTCAGAAATGGAGTTAAATCCCAGGCTCTGAGTCTTCCTACAAGCAAGACTTCCTTTCAGGTAAGGGCAGTTTCTTTATAGCTCAAAGGAACTACATCGTTCACGACACTCACATGTTTCTCATCTTAACTGAGAAGCATTGGATGTTAGAGGACCAGTGCTTTGTATCAGTTTCACAAGCAGATTTGGACTACATATTGTCCCTTTGTTTAGGCAACTTCGTTCTTTTGTTCTCAGCACACTCACATTTCATGCTGTCTTAGAGCCTCTAAAAAGCAAGAGCATGCTTCTTTCTCTAAAGCAGAGTGTGATCAATGGATGAGAAATCTGCTGTGTGTTTCACTTCAGAAATGGAGTTAAATCCCAGGCTCTGAGTCTTCCTACAAGCAAGACTTCATTTCAGGTAAGGGCAGTCACTTCTTCGCTCAAACGAACTACATCGTTCTTGAAGCTCACACGTTTGTCATCTTAACTGACAAGCATTTGATGTTAGAGGACCAATGCTTTGTATCAGTTTCAGAAGCAGAGTTGGACTAGATATGGTCCATATGTGTAGGAAACACCGTTCTTTTGTTCTCAGCACACACACGTTTCCTGCAGTCTTTGAGACTCTAGAAAGCAAGAGCGTGCTTCTTGCACTAAAGCAGAGTGTGATCAATGGATGAGAACTCTGCTGTGTGTTTCACTTCAGAAATGGAATTAAATCCCAGGCTCTGAGTCTTCCTACAAGCAAGACTTCATTTCAGGTAAGGGCAGATACTTTATAGCAAAAACGAACTACATCGTTCACTAAGCTCACACGTTTCGGATCTTACCTGAAAGCATTGGATGTTAGAGGACCTCTGGTTTGTTTCAGTTTCAGAAGCAGAGTTGAACTAGATATGGTCCGTATGTGTAGGAAACACCGTTCTTTTGTTCTCAGCACACTCACATTTCCTGCTGTCTTAGAGACTCTAGAAAGCAAGGGTGTGCTTCTTGTTCTAAAGCAGAGTGTGTTCAATGGATGAGAACACTGCTGTGTGTATCACTTCAGAAATGGAGTTAAATCCCAGGCTCTGAGTCTTCCTATAAGCAAGACTTCATTTTAGGTAAGGGCAGTCACTTTTCTGCTCAAACGAACCACATCATTCCCAAAGCTCACACGTTTCTGATCTTAACTGACAAGCATTGGATGTTAGAGTACCAGTGCTTTGTATCAGTTTCAGAAGCAGATTTGGACCACATATGGTCCGTATGTGTGGGAAACACCGTTCATTTGTTCTGGGCACACTCAGATTGCCTGCTGTATTAGAGACTCTAGAAAGCAAGAGCATGCTTCTTGCTCTAAAGCAGAGTGGGATCAATGGATGAAAACTCTGCTGTTTGTTTCACTTCAGAAATGGAGTTAAATCCCAGGCTCTGAGTCTTCCTACAAGCAAGATTTCTTTTCAGGTAAGGGCAGTCACTTTTCTGCTCAAACGAACTACATAGTTCACGAAGCTCACACGTTTCTCATCTTAACTGACAAGCATTGGATGTTAGAGGACCTGTGGTTTGTTTCAGTTTCAGAAGCAGAGTTGAACTAGATATGGTCCATATGTGTAGGAAACACCGTTCTTTTGTTCTGGGCACACTCAGGTTCCCTGCTGTATTAGAGACTCTAGAAAGCAAGAGCGTTCTTCTTGTTCTAAAGCAGAGTGTGTTCAATTGATGAGAACACTGCTGTGTGTTTCCCTTCAGAAATGGAGTTAAATCCCAGGCTCTGAGTCTTCCTACAAGCAAGACTTCGTTTCAGGTAAGGGCAGTCACTTCTCAGGTCAAACGAACTACATCGTTCTTGAAACTCACACGTTTCTCATCTTAACTGACAAGCATTGGATGTTTGAGGACCAGTGCTTTGTATCAGTTTCAGAAGCAGAGTTGGACTAGATATGGTCCGTATGTGTAGGATACACAGTTCTTTTGTTCTCAGCACACTCACGTTTCCTGCTGTCTTAGAGACTCTAGAAACAAAGAGCGTGCTTCTTGCTCTAAGGCAGAGTGTGATCAGTGGATGAGAACTCTGCTGTGTGTTTCACTTCAGAAATGGAGTTAAATCCAAGGCTCTGAGTCTTCCTATAAGCAAGACTTCATTTCAGGTAAGGGCAGATATTATATAGCTCAAACGAACTACATCGTTCACTAAGTTCACACGTTTCAGATCTTACCTGACAAGCATTGGATGTTAGAGGACATGTGGTTTGTTTCAGTTTCAGAAGCAGAGTTAAACTAGATATGTTCCCTATGTGTAGGAAACACCGTTCTTTTGTTTTGAGCACACTCACGTTTCATGCTGTCTTAGAGCCTCTAGAAAGCAAGAGCGTGCTTCTTGCTCTAAAGCAGAGTGTGATCAATGAATGAGAACTCTGCTGTGTGTTTCACTTCAGAAATGGTGTGACATCCCAGGCTCTGAGTCTTCCTACAAGCAAGACTTCATTTCAGGTAAGTGCAGTTACTTTACAGGTCAAACGAACTACATCGTTCACGAAGCTCACACGTTTCTCATCTTAACTGACAAGCATTGGATGTTAGAGGACCAGTGCTTTGTATCAGTTTCAGAAGCAGATTTGGACTACATATGGTCCATATGTGTAGGCAACATCGTTCTTTTGTTCTCAGCACACTCACGTTTCATGCTGTCTTAGAGCCTCTAGAAAGCAAGAGCGTGCTTCTTGCTCTAAAGCAGAGTGTGATCCATGGATGAGAACTATGCTGTGTGTTTCACTTCAGAAATGGAGTTAAATCCCAGGCACTGTGTCTTCCTACAAGCAAGACTTCGTTTCAGGTAAGGGCAGTCACTTTTCAGCACAAACGAACTACATCGTTCACGAAGCTCACACGATTCTCATCTTAACTGACAAGCATTGGATTTTAGAGGACCAGTGCTTTGTATCAGTTTCAGAAGCAGATTTGGAAGACATATGTTCTGTATATGTAGGAAACACCATTCATTGTTCTGGGCCCACTCAGATTTCCTGATGTATTAGTGACTCTAGAAAGCAATAGCGTGCTTCTCGCTCTAAAGCAGAGTTTGATCCATGGATGAGAACTATGCTGTGGGTTTCCCTTCAGAAATGGAGTTAAATCCCAGGCTCTGAGTCTTGCTACAATCAGAATTCCTTTCAGGTAAGGGCGGTCTCTTTATAGCTAAAACGAACTACATCGTTCATGAAACTCACACGTTTCTCATCTTCACTGACAAGCATTGGATGTTAGAGGACCAGTGCTTTGTATCAGTTTCAGAAGCAGATTTGGACTACATATGGTCCGTATGTGTGGGAAACACCGTTCTGTTGTTCTGGGCACACTCAGATTGCCTGCTCTATTAGAGACTCTAGAAAGCAAGAGCGAGCTTCTTGCTCTAAAGCAGAGTGTGATCAATGGATGAGAACTCTGCTGTGTGTTTCACTTCAGAAATGGAGTTAAATCCCAGGCTCTGAGTCTTCCTACAAGCAAGACTTCCTTTCAGGTAAGGGCAGTTACTTTTCTGCTCAAACGAACTACATCGTTCACACAGCTCACACGTTTCTCATCTTAACTGACAAGCATTGGATGTTAGATGACCAGTGTTTTTGTATCAGTTTCAGAAGCAGATTTGGATTACATATGGTCCTTATGTGTATGAAAAACCGTTCTTTCGTTCTGGGAACACTCAGATTTCCTGCTGTATTAGGGGCTCTAGAAAGCAAGGGTGTGCTTCTCGCTCTAAAGAAGAGTGTGATCCATGGATGAGAACTATGCTGTGTGTTTGCCTTCAGAAATGGAGTTAAATCCCAGGCTTTTTGTCTTACTACAAGCAAGGCTTCGTTTCAGGTAAGGGCAGTCACTTCTCAGCTCAAACGAACTACATCGTTCTTGAAGCTCACACGTTTCTCATCTTAACTGACAAGCATTGGATGTTAGAGGACCAGTGCTTTGTATCAGTTTCAGAAGCAGAGTTTGACTAGATATGGTCCGTATGTGTAGGAAACACCGTTCTTTTGTTCTCAGCACACACACATTTCTTGCAGTCTTAGAGACTCTAGAAAGTAACAGCGTGCTTCTTGCACTAATGCAGAGTGTGATCAATGAATGAGAACACTGCTGTGTGTTTCCCTTCAGAAATGGAGTTAAATCCCAGGCTCTGAGTCTTCCTACAAGCAAGATTTCTTTTCAGGTAAGGGCACTCACTTTTCTGCTCAAACGAACTACATAGTTCACGAAGCTCACACGTTTCTCATCTTAACTGGCAAGCATTGGATGTTAGAGGACCAGTGCGTTGTATCAGTTTCAGAAGCAGATTTGGACTACATATGGTCCGTATGTGTGGGAAACACCGTTCTTTTGTTCTGGACACACTCAGATTGCCTGCTGTATTAGAGACTCTAGAAAGCAAGAGCGAGCTTCTTGCTCTAAAGCAGAGTTTGATCAATGGATGAGAACTTTGCTGTGTGTTTCACTTCAGAAATGGAGTTAAATCCCAGGCTCTGAGTCTTCCTACAAGCAACACTTCCTTTCAGGTAAGGGCAGTTTCTTTATAGCTCAAAGGAACTACATCGTTCACGAAACTCACATGTTTCTCATCTTAACTGAGAAGCATTGGATGTTGGAGGACCAGTGCTTTGTATCAGTTTCACAAGCAGATTTGGACTACATATTGTCCCTTTGTTTAGGCAACATCGTTCTTTTGTTCTCAGCACACTCACATTTCATGCTGTCTTAGAGACTCTAGAAAGCAAGTGCGTGCTTCTTGCACTAAAGCAGAATGTGATCAATGGATGAGAACTCTGCTGTGTGTTTCACTTCAGAAATGGAATTAAGTCCCAGGCTCTGAGTCTTCCTACAAGCAAGACTTCATTTCAGGTAAGGGCAGATACTTTATACCAAAAACGAACTACATCGTTCACTAAGCTCACACGTTTCGGATCTTACCTGAAAAGCATTGGATGTTAGAGGAGCTGTGGTTTGTTTCAGTTTCAGAAGCAGAGTTGGACTAGATATGGTCCATATGTGTAGGAAACACCGTTCTTTTGTTCTCAGCACACACACGTTTCCTGCAGTCTTAGAGACTCTAGAAAGCAAGTGCGTGCTTCTTGCACTAAAGCAGAATGTGATCAATGGATGAGAACTCTGCTGTGTGTTTCACTTCAGAAATGGAATTAAGTCCCAGGCTCTGAGTCTTCCTACAAGCAAGACTTCATTTCAGGTAAGGGCAGATACTTTATACCAAAAACGAACTACATCGTTCACTAAGCTCACACGTTTCGGATCTTACCTGAAAAGCATTGGATGTTAGAGGAGCTGTGGTTTGTTTCAGTTTCAGAAGCAGAGTTGAACTAGATATGGTCCGTATGTTTAGGAAACACCGTTCTTTTGTTCTCAGCCCACTCAGGTTCCCTGCTGTATTAGAGACTCTAGAAAGCAAGAGTGTTCTTCTTGTTCTAAAGCAGAGTGTGTTCAATGGATGAGAACACTGCTGTGTGTTTCCCTTCAGAAATGGAGTTAAATCCCAGGCTCTGAGTCTTCCTAAAAGCAAGACTTCATTTCAGGTACGGGCAGTTACTTTTCTGCTCAAACGAACTACATCGTTCACGAAGCTCACACGTTTCTCATCTTAACAGACAAGCATTGGATGTTAGAGGACCAGTGCTTTGTATCAGTTTCAGAAGCAGAGTTGGACTAGATACGTTCCTTATGTGTAGGAATCATCGTTCTTTGGTTCTCAGCACACTCATGTTTCCTGCTGTCTTAGAGACTCTAGAAAGCAAGAGCGTGCTTCTCACTCTAAAGCAGAGTGTGATCCATGGATGAGAACTATGCTGTGTGTTTCCCTTCAGAAATGGAGTTAAATCCCAGGCTCTGAGTCTTCCTCCAAGCAAGACTTCGTTTCAGGTTAGGGCCGTTACTTTACAGCTCAAAGGAACTACATCAGTCACGTAGCTCACACGTTTCGGATCTTACCTGAAAAGCATTGGATGTTAGAGGACCTGTGGTTTGTTTCAGTTTCAGAAGCAGAGTTTGACTAGATATGGTCCGTATGTGTAGGAAACACCGTTCTTTTGTTCTCATCACACTCACGTTTCCTGCTGTCTTAGAGACTCTAGAAACCAACAGCGTGCTTCTTGTTCTAAAGCAGAGTGTGATCAATGGATGAGAACACTGCTGTGTGTTTCCATTCAGAAATGGAGCTAAATCCCAGGCTCTGTGTCTTCCTACAAGCGAGACATCTTTTCAGGTAAGGGCAGTCACTTTTCAGCTCAAACGAACTACATCGTTCACGAAGCTCACACGTTTCTCATCCTAACTGACAACAAGCATTGGATGTTACAAGACCATTGCTTTGTATCAGTTTCAGAAGCAGAGTTGGACTAGATATGGTCCGTATGTGTAGGAAACACCACTCTTTTCTTCTCAGCACACTCACGTTTCCTGCTGTCTTAGAGACTCTAGAAAGCAAGTGCGTGCATCTTGCTCTAAAGCAGAGTGTGATCAATGGATGAGAACTCTGCTGTGTGTTTCCCATCAGAAATGGAGTTAAATCCCAGTCTCTGAGTCTTCCTACAAGCAAGACTTCGTTTCAGGTAAGTGCAGTTACTTTACAGGTCAAACGAACTACATCGTTCACGAAGCTCACACGTTTTGGATATTACCTGACAAGCATTGGATGTTAGAGGACCTGTGGTTTGTTTCAGTTTCAGAAGCAGAGTTGAACTAGATATGGTCCGTATGTGTAGGAAAGACCGTTCTTTTGTTCTCAGCACACTCAGGTTCCCTGCTGTATTAGAGACTCTAGAAAGCAAGAGGGTGCTTCTCGCTCTAAAGCAGAGTGTGATCCATGGATGAGAACCATGCTGTGTGTTTCCCTTCATAAATGGAGTTAAATCCCAGGCTCTGTGTCTTCCTACAAGCAAGACTTCGTTTCAGGTAAGGGCAGTCACTTTTCAGCTCAAAAGAACTACATCGTTCACGACGCTCACACGTTTCTCATCTTAAATGACAAGCATTGGATGTTAGAGGACCAGTGCTTTGTATCAGTTTCACAAGCAGATTTGGACTACATATGGTCCGTATGTGTGGGAAACCCCGTTCTTTTGTTCTGGGCACACTCAGATTGCCTGCTGTATTAGAGACTCTAGAAAGCAAGAGCGAGCTTCTTGCTCTAAAGCAGAGTGTGATCAATGGATGAGAAGTCTGCTGTGTGTTTCAATTCAGAAATGGAGTGAAATCCCATGCTATGAGTCTGCCTACAAGCAAGACTTCCTTTCAGGTAAGGGCAGTTTCTTTATAGCTCAAACGAACTACATCATTCACGAAGCTCACACGTTTCTCATCCTAACTGACAAGCATTGGATTTTAGAGGACCAGTGCTTTGTATCAGTTTCAGAAGCAGAGTTGGACTAGGTATGGTCCGTATGTGTAGGAAATACCGTTCTTTTTTTCTCAGCACACTCATGTTTCCTGCTGTCTTAGAGACTCTAGAAAGCAAGAGGGTGCTTCTCGCTCTAAAGCAGAGTGTGATCCATGGATGAGAACCATGCTGTGTGTTTCCCTTCAGAAATGGAGTTAAATCCCAGGCTCTGTGTCTTCCTACAAGCAAGATTTCATTTCAGGTAAGGGCAGTCACTTTTCAGCTCAAACGAACTACATCGTTCACGAAGCTCACACGATTCTCATCTTAACTGACAAGCATTGGATGTTAGAGGACCAGTGCTTTGTATCAGTTTCAGAAGCAGATTTGGACTACATATGGTCCGTATGTGTGGGAAACACCGTTCATTTGTTCTGGGCACACTCAGATTGCCTGCTGTATTAGAGACTCTAGAAAGCAAGAGCGAGCTTCTTGCTCTAAAGCAGAGTGTGATCAATGGATGAGAACTCTGCTGTGTGTTTCACTTCAGAAATGGAGTGAAATCCCCTGCTCTGAGTCTTTCTACAAGCAAGACTTCCTTTCAGGTAAGGGCAGTTTCTTTATAGCTCAAACGAACTACATCATTCATGAAAATCACACGTTTTGGATCTTACCTGACAAGCATTGGATGTTAGAGGACCTGTGGTTTGTTTCAGTTTCAGAAGCAGAGTTGAACTAGATATGGTCCGTATTTGTAGGAAAGACCGTTCTTTTGTTCTCAGCACACTCAGGTTCCCTGCTGTATTAGAGACTCTAGAACGCAAGAGGGTGCTTCTCGCTCTAAAGCAGAGTGTGATCCATGGATGAGAACCATGCTGTGTGTTTCCTGTCAGAAATGGAGTTTAATCCCAGGCTCTGTGTCTTCCTACAAGCAACACTTCGTTTCAGGTAAGGGCAGTCACTTTTCAGCTCAAACGAACTACATCGTTCACGAAGCTCACACGTTTCTCATCTTAACTGACAAGAATTGGATATTAGAGGACCAGTGCTTTGTATCAGTTTCAGAAGCAGATTTGGACTACATATGGTCCGTATGTGTGGGAAACTCCATTCTTTTGTTCTGGGCACACTCAGATTGCCTGCTGTATTAGAGACTCTAGAAAGCAAGAGCGCGCTTCTTGCTCTAAAGCAGAGTGTAATCCATGGGTGAGAACTCTGCTGTGTGTTTCACTTCAGAAATGGAGTGAAATCCCATCCTCTGAGTCTTCCTACAAGCAAGACTTCCTTTCAGGTAAGGGCAGTTTCTTTATAGCTCAAAGGAAGTACATCATTCACGAAGCTCACATGTTTCTCATCTTAACTGACAAGCATTGGATGTTAGAGGACCAGTGCTTTGTATCAGTTTCAGAAGCAGATTTGGACTACATATTGTCCCTATGTTTAGGCAACATCGTTCTTTTGTTCTCAGCACACTCACGTTTCACGCTGTCTTAGAGCATCCTGAAAGCAAGAGCATGCTTCTTGCTCTAAAGCAGAGTGTGATCCATGGATGAGAACTATGCTGTGTGTTTCACTTCAGAAATGGAGTTATATCCCAGGCTCTGTGTCCTCCTACAAGCAAGACTTCGTTTCAGGTAAGGGCAGTCACTTTTCAGCTCAAACGAACTACATCGTTCACGAAGCTCACATGTTTCTCATCTTAACAGACATGCATTGGATGTTAGAGGACCAGTGCTTTGTGTCAGTTTCAGAAGCAGAGTTGGACTAGATACGGTCCGTATGTGTAGGAAACATCGTTCTTTGGTTCTCAGCACACTCATGTTAACTGCTGTCTTAGAGAATCTAGAAAGCCAGAGCGTGCTTCTTCTTCTAAAGCAGAGTGTGATCAATGGATGAGAACACTGCTGTGTGTTTCACTTCAGAAATGGAGTTAAATCCCAGGCTCTGAGTCTTCCTACAAGCAAGACTTCTTTTCAGATAAGGTCAGTCACTTTTCTTCACAAACAAACTAAATAGTTCACGAAGCTCACAAGTTTCTCATCTTAACTGACAAGCATTGGATGTTAGAGGACTAGTGCTTTGTATCAGTTTCAGAAGCAGATTTGGACTACATACGGTCCTTATGTGTACGAAAAACCGTTCTTTCATTCTGGGAACACTCAGATTTCCTGCTGTATTAAGGACTCTAGGAAGCAAGACTGTGCTTCTTGCTCTAAAGCAGAGTGTGATCCATGGATGAGAACTATGCTGTCTGTTTGCCTTCAGAAATGGAGTTAAATCCCAGGCTTTTTGTCTTACTACAAGCAAGGCTTCGTTTCAGGTAAGGGCAGTCACTTCTCAGCTCAAACGAACTACATCGTTCTTATAGCTCACACGATTCTCATCTTAACTGACAAGCATTGGATGTTAGAGGACCAGTGCTTTGTATCAGTTTCAGAAGCAGAGTTGGACCACATATGGTCCGTATGTGTGGGAAACACCGTTCATTTGTTCTGGGCACACTCAGATTGCCTGCTGTATTAGAGATTCTAGAAAGCAAGAGCATGCTTCTTGCTCTAAAGCAGAGTGTGATCAATGGATGAAAACTCTGCTGTTTGTTTCACTTCAGAAATGGAGTTAAATCCCAGGCTCTGAGTCTTCCTACAAGCAAGATTTCTTTTCAGGTAAGGGCAGTCACTTTTCTGCTCAAACGAACTACATAGTTCACGAAGCTCACAAGTTTCTCATCTTAACTGACAAGCATTGGATGTTAGAGGACCTGTGGTTTGTTTCAGTTTCAGAAGCAGAGTTGAACTAGATATGGTCCATAAGTGTAGGAAACACCGTTCTTTTGTTCTCAGCACACTCAGGTTCCCTGCTGTATTAGAGACTCTAGAAAGCAAGAGCGTGCTTCTCGCTCTAAAGCAGAGTGTGATCCATGGATGAGAACTATGCTGTGTTTCCCTTCAGAAATGGAGTTAAATCCTAGGCTCGGAGTTTTCCTACAAGCAAGACTTCGTTACAGGTAAGGGCAGTCACTATTCTTCTCAAACGAACTACATAGTTTACAAAGCTCACACGTTTCTCATCTTACCTGACAAGCATTGGATGTTAGAGGACCAGTGCTTTGTACCAGTTTCAGAAGCAGATTTGGACTACATATGGTCTGTATATGTAGGAAACACCATTCATTGTTCTGGGCACACTCAGATTGCCTGCTCTATTAGAGACTCTAGAAAGCAAGAGCGAGCTTCTTGCTCAAAAGCAGAGTGTGATCAATGGATGAGAACTCTGCTGTGTGTTTCCCTTCAGAAATGGAGTTAAATCCCAGGCTCTGAGTCTTCCTACAAGCAAGACTTCCTTTCAGGTAAGGGCAGTTTCTTTATAGCTCAAAGGAACTACATCGTTCACGAAACTCACATGTTTCTCATCTTAACTGAGAAGCATTGGATGTTAGAGGACCAGTGCTTTGTATCAGTTTCACAAGCAGATTTGGACTACATATTGTCCCTTTGTTTAGGCAACTTCGTTCTTTTGTTCTCAGCACACTCACATTTCATGCTGTCTTAGAGCCTCTAAAAAGCAAGAGCATGCTTCTTTCTCTAAAGCAGAGTGTGATCAATGGATGAGAAATCTGCTGTGTGTTTCACTTCAGAAATGGAGTTAAATCCCAGGCTCTGAGTCTTCCTACAAGCAAGACTTCATTTCAGGTAAGGGCAGTCACTTCTTCGCTCAAACGAACTACATCGTTCTTGAAGCTCACACGTTTGTCATCTTAACTGACAAGCATTTGATGTTAGAGGACCAATGCTTTGTATCAGTTTCAGAAGCAGAGTTGGACTAGATATGGTCCATATGTGTAGGAAACACCGTTCTTTTGTTCTCAGCACACACACGTTTCCTGCAGTCTTTGAGACTCTAGAAAGCAAGAGCGTGCTTCTTGCACTAAAGCAGAGTGTGATCAATGGATGAGAACTCTGCTGTGTGTTTCACTTCAGAAATGGAATTAAATCCCAGGCTCTGAGTCTTCCTACAAGCAAGACTTCATTTCAGGTAAGGGCAGATACTTTATAGCAAAAACGAACTACATCGTTCACTAAGCTCACACGTTTCGGATCTTACCTGAAAGCATTGGATGTTAGAGGACCTCTGGTTTGTTTCAGTTTCAGAAGCAGAGTTGAACTAGATATGGTCCGTATGTGTAGGAAACACCGTTCTTTTGTTCTCAGCACACTCACATTTCCTGCTGTCTTAGAGACTCTAGAAAGCAAGGGTGTGCTTCTTGTTCTAAAGCAGAGTGTGTTCAATGGATGAGAACACTGCTGTGTGTATCACTTCAGAAATGGAGTTAAATCCCAGGCTCTGAGTCTTCCTATAAGCAAGACTTCATTTTAGGTAAGGGCAGTCACTTTTCTGCTCAAACGAACCACATCATTCCCAAAGCTCACACGTTTCTGATCTTAACTGACAAGCATTGGATGTTAGAGTACCAGTGCTTTGTATCAGTTTCAGAAGCAGATTTGGACCACATATGGTCCGTATGTGTGGGAAACACCGTTCATTTGTTCTGGGCACACTCAGATTGCCTGCTGTATTAGAGACTCTAGAAAGCAAGAGCATGCTTCTTGCTCTAAAGCAGAGTGGGATCAATGGATGAAAACTCTGCTGTTTGTTTCACTTCAGAAATGGAGTTAAATCCCAGGCTCTGAGTCTTCCTACAAGCAAGATTTCTTTTCAGGTAAGGGCAGTCACTTTTCTGCTCAAACGAACTACATAGTTCACGAAGCTCACACGTTTCTCATCTTAACTGACAAGCATTGGATGTTAGAGGACCTGTGGTTTGTTTCAGTTTCAGAAGCAGAGTTGAACTAGATATGGTCCATATGTGTAGGAAACACCGTTCTTTTGTTCTGGGCACACTCAGGTTCCCTGCTGTATTAGAGACTCTAGAAAGCAAGAGCGTTCTTCTTGTTCTAAAGCAGAGTGTGTTCAATTGATGAGAACACTGCTGTGTGTTTCCCTTCAGAAATGGAGTTAAATCCCAGGCTCTGAGTCTTCCTACAAGCAAGACTTCGTTTCAGGTAAGGGCAGTCACTTCTCAGGTCAAACGAACTACATCGTTCTTGAAACTCACACGTTTCTCATCTTAACTGACAAGCATTGGATGTTTGAGGACCAGTGCTTTGTATCAGTTTCAGAAGCAGAGTTGGACTAGATATGGTCCGTATGTGTAGGATACACAGTTCTTTTGTTCTCAGCACACTCACGTTTCCTGCTGTCTTAGAGACTCTAGAAACAAAGAGCGTGCTTCTTGCTCTAAGGCAGAGTGTGATCAGTGGATGAGAACTCTGCTGTGTGTTTCACTTCAGAAATGGAGTTAAATCCAAGGCTCTGAGTCTTCCTATAAGCAAGACTTCATTTCAGGTAAGGGCAGATATTATATAGCTCAAACGAACTACATCGTTCACTAAGTTCACACGTTTCAGATCTTACCTGACAAGCATTGGATGTTAGAGGACATGTGGTTTGTTTCAGTTTCAGAAGCAGAGTTAAACTAGATATGTTCCCTATGTGTAGGAAACACCGTTCTTTTGTTTTGAGCACACTCACGTTTCATGCTGTCTTAGAGCCTCTAGAAAGCAAGAGCGTGCTTCTTGCTCTAAAGCAGAGTGTGATCAATGAATGAGAACTCTGCTGTGTGTTTCACTTCAGAAATGGTGTGACATCCCAGGCTCTGAGTCTTCCTACAAGCAAGACTTCATTTCAGGTAAGTGCAGTTACTTTACAGGTCAAACGAACTACATCGTTCACGAAGCTCACACGTTTCTCATCTTAACTGACAAGCATTGGATGTTAGAGGACCAGTGCTTTGTATCAGTTTCAGAAGCAGATTTGGACTACATATGGTCCATATGTGTAGGCAACATCGTTCTTTTGTTCTCAGCACACTCACGTTTCATGCTGTCTTAGAGCCTCTAGAAAGCAAGAGCGTGCTTCTTGCTCTAAAGCAGAGTGTGATCCATGGATGAGAACTATGCTGTGTGTTTCACTTCAGAAATGGAGTTAAATCCCAGGCACTGTGTCTTCCTACAAGCAAGACTTCGTTTCAGGTAAGGGCAGTCACTTTTCAGCACAAACGAACTACATCGTTCACGAAGCTCACACGATTCTCATCTTAACTGACAAGCATTGGATTTTAGAGGACCAGTGCTTTGTATCAGTTTCAGAAGCAGATTTGGAAGACATATGTTCTGTATATGTAGGAAACACCATTCATTGTTCTGGGCCCACTCAGATTTCCTGATGTATTAGTGACTCTAGAAAGCAATAGCGTGCTTCTCGCTCTAAAGCAGAGTTTGATCCATGGATGAGAACTATGCTGTGGGTTTCCCTTCAGAAATGGAGTTAAATCCCAGGCTCTGAGTCTTGCTACAATCAGAATTCCTTTCAGGTAAGGGCGGTCTCTTTATAGCTAAAACGAACTACATCGTTCATGAAACTCACACGTTTCTCATCTTCACTGACAAGCATTGGATGTTAGAGGACCAGTGCTTTGTATCAGTTTCAGAAGCAGATTTGGACTACATATGGTCCGTATGTGTGGGAAACACCGTTCTGTTGTTCTGGGCACACTCAGATTGCCTGCTCTATTAGAGACTCTAGAAAGCAAGAGCGAGCTTCTTGCTCTAAAGCAGAGTGTGATCAATGGATGAGAACTCTGCTGTGTGTTTCACTTCAGAAATGGAGTTAAATCCCAGGCTCTGAGTCTTCCTACAAGCAAGACTTCCTTTCAGGTAAGGGCAGTTACTTTTCTGCTCAAACGAACTACATCGTTCACACAGCTCACACGTTTCTCATCTTAACTGACAAGCATTGGATGTTAGATGACCAGTGTTTTTGTATCAGTTTCAGAAGCAGATTTGGATTACATATGGTCCTTATGTGTATGAAAAACCGTTCTTTCGTTCTGGGAACACTCAGATTTCCTGCTGTATTAGGGGCTCTAGAAAGCAAGGGTGTGCTTCTCGCTCTAAAGAAGAGTGTGATCCATGGATGAGAACTCTGCTGTGTGTTTCCCTTCAGAAATGGAGTGAAATCCCAGGCTCTGTGTCTTCCTACATGCAAGACTTCGTTTCAGGTAAGGGCAGTCACTTCTCAGGTCAAACGAACTACATCGTTCTTGAAGCTCACACGTTTCTCATCTTAACTGACAAGCATTGGATGTTTGAGGACCAGTGCTTTGTATCAGTTTCAGAAGCAGAGTTGGACTAGATATGGTCCGTATGTGTAGGATACACAGTTTTTTTGTTCTCAGCACACTCACGTTTCCTGCTGTCTTAGAGACTCTAGAAACCAAGAGCGTGCTTCTTGCTCTAAGGCAGAGTGTGATCAGTGGATGAGAACTCTCCTGTGTGTTTCACTTCAGAAATGGAGTTAAATCCCAGGCTCTGAGTCTTCCTATAAGCAAGACTTCATTTCAGGTAATGGCAGATACTATATAGCTCAAACGAACTACATCGTTCACTAAGTTCACACGTTTCAGATCTTACCTGACAAGCATTGGATGTTAGAGGACCTGTGGTTTGTTTCAGTTTCAGAAGCAGAGTTAAACTAGATATGTTCCCTATGTGTAGGAAACACCGTTCTTTTGTTTTGAGCACACTCAGGTTTCCTGCTGTGTTAGAGACTCTAGAAAGCAAGAGCATGCTTCTTGCTCTAAAGCAGAGTGTGATCCATGGATGAGAACTATGCTGTGTGTTTCCCTTCAGAAATGGAGTTAAATCCCTGGCTCTGTGTCTTCCTACAAGCAAGACTTCTTTTCAGGTAAGGGCAGTCACTTTTCAGCTCAAATAAACTACATTGTTCACGAAGCTCACACGTTTCTCATCTTAACAGACAAGCATTGGATGTTAGAGGACCAGTGCTTTGTGTCAGTTTCAGAAGCAGAGTTGGACTAGATACGGTCCGTATGTGTAGGAAACACCGTTCTTTGGTTCTCAGCACACTGAGGTTTACTGCTGTGTTAGAGACTCTAGAAAGCAAGAGCATGCTTCTTGCTCTAAAGCAGAGTGTGATCAATGGATGAGAATCCTGCTGTGTGTTTCACTTCAGAAATGGAGTTATATCCCAGGCTCTGAGTCTTCCTACAAGCAAGACTTCTTTTCAGGTAAGGGCAGTCACTTTTCTGCTCATCGAACTACATAGTTCACGAAGCTCACACGTTTCCCATCTTAACTGACAAGCATTGGATGTTAGAGGACCAGTGCTTTGTATCAGTTTCAGAAGCAGATTTGGACTACATATGGTCCATATGTGTGGAAAACACCGTTCTTTGGTTCTGGACACACTCAGATTGCCTGCTGTATTAGAGACTCTAGAAAGCAAGAGCGAGCTTCTTGCTCTAAACGAGAGTGTGATCTATGGATGAGAACTTTGCTGTGTGTTTCACTTCAGAAATGGAGTTAAATCCCAGGTTCTGAGTATTCCTACTAGCAGAATTCCATTCAGGTAAGGGCAGTTTCTTTATAGCTCAAACGAACTACATCGTTCTTGAAGCTCACACGTTTGTCATCTTAACTGACAAGCATTTGATGTTAGAGGACCAATGCTTTGTATCAGTTTCAGAAGCAGAGTTGGACTAGATATGGTCCATATGTGTAGGAAACACCGTTCTTTTGTTCTCAGCACACACACGTTTCCTGCAGTCTTTGAGACTCTAGAAAGCAAGAGCGTGCTTCTTGCACTAAAGCAGAGTGTGATCAATGGATGAGAACTCTGCTGTGTGTTTCACTTCAGAAATGGAATTAAATCCCAGGCTCTGAGTCTTCCTACAAGCAAGACTTCATTTCAGGTAAGGGCAGATACTTTATAGCAAAAACGAACTACATCGTTCACTAAGCTCACACGTTTCGGATCTTACCTGAAAGCATTGGATGTTAGAGGACCTCTGGTTTGTTTCAGTTTCAGAAGCAGAGTTGAACTAGATATGGTCCGTATGTGTAGGAAACACCGTTCTTTTGTTCTCAGCACACTCACATTTCCTGCTGTCTTAGAGACTCTAGAAAGCAAGGGTGTGCTTCTTGTTCTAAAGCAGAGTGTGTTCAATGGATGAGAACACTGCTGTGTGTATCACTTCAGAAATGGAGTTAAATCCCAGGCTCTGAGTCTTCCTATAAGCAAGACTTCATTTTAGGTAAGGGCAGTCACTTTTCTGCTCAAACGAACCACATCATTCCCAAAGCTCACACGTTTCTGATCTTAACTGACAAGCATTGGATGTTAGAGTACCAGTGCTTTGTATCAGTTTCAGAAGCAGATTTGGACCACATATGGTCCGTATGTGTGGGAAACACCGTTCATTTGTTCTGGGCACACTCAGATTGCCTGCTGTATTAGAGACTCTAGAAAGCAAGAGCATGCTTCTTGCTCTAAAGCAGAGTGGGATCAATGGATGAAAACTCTGCTGTTTGTTTCACTTCAGAAATGGAGTTAAATCCCAGGCTCTGAGTCTTCCTACAAGCAAGATTTCTTTTCAGGTAAGGGCAGTCACTTTTCTGCTCAAACGAACTACATAGTTCACGAAGCTCACACGTTTCTCATCTTAACTGACAAGCATTGGATGTTAGAGGACCTGTGGTTTGTTTCAGTTTCAGAAGCAGAGTTGAACTAGATATGGTCCATATGTGTAGGAAACACCGTTCTTTTGTTCTGGGCACACTCAGGTTCCCTGCTGTATTAGAGACTCTAGAAAGCAAGAGCGTTCTTCTTGTTCTAAAGCAGAGTGTGTTCAATTGATGAGAACACTGCTGTGTGTTTCCCTTCAGAAATGGAGTTAAATCCCAGGCTCTGAGTCTTCCTACAAGCAAGACTTCGTTTCAGGTAAGGGCAGTCACTTCTCAGGTCAAACGAACTACATCGTTCTTGAAACTCACACGTTTCTCATCTTAACTGACAAGCATTGGATGTTTGAGGACCAGTGCTTTGTATCAGTTTCAGAAGCAGAGTTGGACTAGATATGGTCCGTATGTGTAGGATACACAGTTCTTTTGTTCTCAGCACACTCACGTTTCCTGCTGTCTTAGAGACTCTAGAAACAAAGAGCGTGCTTCTTGCTCTAAGGCAGAGTGTGATCAGTGGATGAGAACTCTGCTGTGTGTTTCACTTCAGAAATGGAGTTAAATCCAAGGCTCTGAGTCTTCCTATAAGCAAGACTTCATTTCAGGTAAGGGCAGATATTATATAGCTCAAACGAACTACATCGTTCACTAAGTTCACACGTTTCAGATCTTACCTGACAAGCATTGGATGTTAGAGGACATGTGGTTTGTTTCAGTTTCAGAAGCAGAGTTAAACTAGATATGTTCCCTATGTGTAGGAAACACCGTTCTTTTGTTTTGAGCACACTCACGTTTCATGCTGTCTTAGAGCCTCTAGAAAGCAAGAGCGTGCTTCTTGCTCTAAAGCAGAGTGTGATCAATGAATGAGAACTCTGCTGTGTGTTTCACTTCAGAAATGGTGTGACATCCCAGGCTCTGAGTCTTCCTACAAGCAAGACTTCATTTCAGGTAAGTGCAGTTACTTTACAGGTCAAACGAACTACATCGTTCACGAAGCTCACACGTTTCTCATCTTAACTGACAAGCATTGGATGTTAGAGGACCAGTGCTTTGTATCAGTTTCAGAAGCAGATTTGGACTACATATGGTCCATATGTGTAGGCAACATCGTTCTTTTGTTCTCAGCACACTCACGTTTCATGCTGTCTTAGAGCCTCTAGAAAGCAAGAGCGTGCTTCTTGCTCTAAAGCAGAGTGTGATCCATGGATGAGAACTATGCTGTGTGTTTCACTTCAGAAATGGAGTTAAATCCCAGGCACTGTGTCTTCCTACAAGCAAGACTTCGTTTCAGGTAAGGGCAGTCACTTTTCAGCACAAACGAACTACATCGTTCACGAAGCTCACACGATTCTCATCTTAACTGACAAGCATTGGATTTTAGAGGACCAGTGCTTTGTATCAGTTTCAGAAGCAGATTTGGAAGACATATGTTCTGTATATGTAGGAAACACCATTCATTGTTCTGGGCCCACTCAGATTTCCTGATGTATTAGTGACTCTAGAAAGCAATAGCGTGCTTCTCGCTCTAAAGCAGAGTTTGATCCATGGATGAGAACTATGCTGTGGGTTTCCCTTCAGAAATGGAGTTAAATCCCAGGCTCTGAGTCTTGCTACAATCAGAATTCCTTTCAGGTAAGGGCGGTCTCTTTATAGCTAAAACGAACTACATCGTTCATGAAACTCACACGTTTCTCATCTTCACTGACAAGCATTGGATGTTAGAGGACCAGTGCTTTGTATCAGTTTCAGAAGCAGATTTGGACTACATATGGTCCGTATGTGTGGGAAACACCGTTCTGTTGTTCTGGGCACACTCAGATTGCCTGCTCTATTAGAGACTCTAGAAAGCAAGAGCGAGCTTCTTGCTCTAAAGCAGAGTGTGATCAATGGATGAGAACTCTGCTGTGTGTTTCACTTCAGAAATGGAGTTAAATCCCAGGCTCTGAGTCTTCCTACAAGCAAGACTTCCTTTCAGGTAAGGGCAGTTACTTTTCTGCTCAAACGAACTACATCGTTCACACAGCTCACACGTTTCTCATCTTAACTGACAAGCATTGGATGTTAGATGACCAGTGTTTTTGTATCAGTTTCAGAAGCAGATTTGGATTACATATGGTCCTTATGTGTATGAAAAACCGTTCTTTCGTTCTGGGAACACTCAGATTTCCTGCTGTATTAGGGGCTCTAGAAAGCAAGGGTGTGCTTCTCGCTCTAAAGAAGAGTGTGATCCATGGATGAGAACTCTGCTGTGTGTTTCCCTTCAGAAATGGAGTGAAATCCCAGGCTCTGTGTCTTCCTACATGCAAGACTTCGTTTCAGGTAAGGGCAGTCACTTCTCAGGTCAAACGAACTACATCGTTCTTGAAGCTCACACGTTTCTCATCTTAACTGACAAGCATTGGATGTTTGAGGACCAGTGCTTTGTATCAGTTTCAGAAGCAGAGTTGGACTAGATATGGTCCGTATGTGTAGGATACACAGTTTTTTTGTTCTCAGCACACTCACGTTTCCTGCTGTCTTAGAGACTCTAGAAACCAAGAGCGTGCTTCTTGCTCTAAGGCAGAGTGTGATCAGTGGATGAGAACTCTCCTGTGTGTTTCACTTCAGAAATGGAGTTAAATCCCAGGCTCTGAGTCTTCCTATAAGCAAGACTTCATTTCAGGTAATGGCAGATACTATATAGCTCAAACGAACTACATCGTTCACTAAGTTCACACGTTTCAGATCTTACCTGACAAGCATTGGATGTTAGAGGACCTGTGGTTTGTTTCAGTTTCAGAAGCAGAGTTAAACTAGATATGTTCCCTATGTGTAGGAAACACCGTTCTTTTGTTTTGAGCACACTCAGGTTTCCTGCTGTGTTAGAGACTCTAGAAAGCAAGAGCATGCTTCTTGCTCTAAAGCAGAGTGTGATCCATGGATGAGAACTATGCTGTGTGTTTCCCTTCAGAAATGGAGTTAAATCCCTGGCTCTGTGTCTTCCTACAAGCAAGACTTCTTTTCAGGTAAGGGCAGTCACTTTTCAGCTCAAATAAACTACATTGTTCACGAAGCTCACACGTTTCTCATCTTAACAGACAAGCATTGGATGTTAGAGGACCAGTGCTTTGTGTCAGTTTCAGAAGCAGAGTTGGACTAGATACGGTCCGTATGTGTAGGAAACACCGTTCTTTGGTTCTCAGCACACTGAGGTTTACTGCTGTGTTAGAGACTCTAGAAAGCAAGAGCATGCTTCTTGCTCTAAAGCAGAGTGTGATCAATGGATGAGAATCCTGCTGTGTGTTTCACTTCAGAAATGGAGTTATATCCCAGGCTCTGAGTCTTCCTACAAGCAAGACTTCTTTTCAGGTAAGGGCAGTCACTTTTCTGCTCATCGAACTACATAGTTCACGAAGCTCACACGTTTCCCATCTTAACTGACAAGCATTGGATGTTAGAGGACCAGTGCTTTGTATCAGTTTCAGAAGCAGATTTGGACTACATATGGTCCATATGTGTGGAAAACACCGTTCTTTGGTTCTGGACACACTCAGATTGCCTGCTGTATTAGAGACTCTAGAAAGCAAGAGCGAGCTTCTTGCTCTAAACGAGAGTGTGATCTATGGATGAGAACTTTGCTGTGTGTTTCACTTCAGAAATGGAGTTAAATCCCAGGTTCTGAGTATTCCTACTAGCAGAATTCCATTCAGGTAAGGGCAGTTTCTTTATAGCTCAAACGAACTACATCATTCATGAAACTCACACGTTTCTCATATTAACTGACAAGCATTGGATGTTAGAGGACCAGTGCTTTGTATCAGTTTCAGAAGCAGATTTGGACTACATATGGTCCATATGTGTAGGCAACATCGTTCTTTTGTTCTCAGCACACTCACGTTTCATGCTGTCTTAGAGCCTCTAGAAAGCAAGAGCGTGCTTCTTGCTCTAAAGCAGAGTGTGATCAATGGATGAGAACTCTGCTGTGTGTTTCACTTCAGAAATGGTGTGACATCCCAGGCTCTGAGTCTTCCTACAAGCAAGACTTCGTTTCAGGTAAGTGCAGTTACTTTACAGTTCAAACGAACTACATAGTTCACGAAGCTCACACGTTTCGAATCTTACCTGAGAAGCATTGGATGTTAGAGGACCTGTGGTTTGTTACAGTTTCAGAAGCAGAGTTGAACTAGATATGGTCCCTATGTGTAGGAAACACTGTTCTTTGGTTCTCAGCACAATCAGGTTCCCTGCTGTATTAGAGACTCTAGAAAGCAAGAGCGTGCTTCTCGCTCTAAACCAGAGTGTGATCCATGGATGAGAACTATGCTGTGTGTTTCCTTTCAGAAATGGAGTTAAATCCCAGGCTCTGTGTCTTCCTACAAGCAAGAATTCTTTTCAGGTAAGGGCAGTCACTTTTCAGCTCAAATGAACTACATCGTTCACGAAGCTCACACGTTTCTCATCTTAACTGACAAGCATTGGATGTTAGAGGACCAGTGCTTTGTATCAGTTTCAGAAGCAGATTTGGACTACATATTGGCCCTATGTTTAGGCAACATAGTTCTTTTGTTGGCAGCACACTCACGTTTCATGCTGTCTTAGACCCTCTAGAAAGCAAGAGATGGCTTCTTGCTCTAAAGCAGGGTGAGATCCCTGGATGAGAACTCTGCTGTGTGTTTCACTTCAGAAATGGAGTTAAATCCCAGGCTCTGAGTCTTCCTACAAGCAAGACTTCATTACAAGGAAGGGCAGTTACTTTTCTGCTCAAATGAACTACATCGTTCACGAAGCTCACACGTTTGTCATCTTAACTGACATGCATTGGATGTTAGAGGACCAGTGCTTTGTATCAGTTTCAGAAGCAGATTTGGACTACATATTGTCCCTATGTTTAGGCAACATCATTCTTTTCTTCTCGGCACACTCACGTTTCATGCTGTCTTAGAGCCTCTAGAAAGCAAGAGCGTGCTTCTTGCTCTAAAGCAGAATGTGATCAATGGATGAGAACTCTGGTGTGTGTTTCACTTCAGAAATTGAGTTAAATCCCAGGCTCTGAGTCTTCCTACAATCAAGACTTCATTTCAGGTAAGTGCAGTTACTTATATGGTCAAACGAACTACATCGTTCACAAATCTCACACGTTTCTCATCTTAACTGACAAGCATTGGATGTTAGAGGACCAGTGCTTTGTATCAGTTTCAGAAGCAGATTTGGACTTCATATGGTCCTTATGTGTACGAAAAACCGTTATTTCATTCTGGGAACACTCAGATTTCCTGCTGTATTAGTGACTCTAGAAAGCAAGAGTGTGCTTCTCGCTCTAAAGCAGAGTGTGATCCATGGAGGAGAACTATGCTGTGTGTTTCCCTTTAGAAATGGAGTTAAATCCCAGGCTCTGAGTCTTCCTACAAGCAAGACTTCATTTCTGGTAATGGCAGATACTTTATAGCTCAAATGAACTACATCATTCACTAAGCTCACACGTTTCGGATCTTACTTGAACAAGCATTGGATGTTAGAGTACCAGTGCTTTGTGTCAGTTTCAGAAGCAGAGTTGGACTAGATATGGTCTGTATGTGTAGGAAACCCCATTCTTTGGTTCTCAGCACACTCATGTTTCCTGCTGTCTTAGAGACTCTAGAAAGCAAGAGCGTGCTTCTTGTTCTAAAGCAGAGTGTGATCAATGGATGAGAACACTGCTGTGTGTTTCACTTCAGAAATGGAATTAAATCCCAGGCTCTGAGTCTTCCTACAAGCAAGACTTCGTTTCAGGTAAGGGCAGTCACTTTTCTGCTCAAACGAACTACATAGTTTACGAAACTCACACGTTTCTCATCTTAACTGTCAAGCATTGGTTGTTAGAGGACCAGTGCTTTGTTTCAGTTTCAGAAGCAGATTTGGACTACATATTCTCCCTATGTTTAGGCAACATCGTTCTTTTCTTCTGAGCACACTCACGTTTCATGCTGTCTTAGAGCCTCTAGAAAGCAAGAGCGTGCTTCTTGCTCTAAAGCAGAATGTGATCAATGGATGAGAACTCTGGTGTGTGTTTCACTTCAGAAATGGAGTTAAATCCCAGGCTCTGAGTCTTCCTACAAGCAAGACTTCATTTCAGGTAAGGGCAGTTACTTTTCTGCTCAAAGGAACTACATCGTTCACAAAGCTCACACGTTTCTCATCTTAACTGACAAGCATTGGATGTTAGAGGACCAGTGCTTTGTATCAGTTTCAGAAGCAGATTTGGACTACATATGGTCCTTATGTGTGTGAAAATCCGTTATTTCATTCTGGGAACACTCAGATTTCCTGCTGTATTAGGGACTCGGGAAAGCAAGAGTTGCTTCTCGCTCTAAAGCAGAGTGTGATCCATGGATGAGAACTCTGCTTTGTGTTTCCCTTCAGAAATGGAGTTAAATCCCAGGCTCTGTGTCTTACTACAAGCAAGACTTCGTTTCAGGTAATGGCCGTCACTTCTCAGCTCAAACGAACTACATTGTTCTTGAAGCTCACACGTTTCACATCTTACCTCACAAGCATTGGAAGTTAGAGGACCAGTGCTTTGTATCAGTTTCAGAAGCAGAGTTGGACTAGATACGGTCCGTATGTGTAGGAAACACCGTTCTTTTGTTCTCAGCACACTCACGTTTCCTGCTGTCTTAGAGACTCTAGAAATCAAGAGCGTGCTTCTTGGTCTAAAGCAGAGTGTGATCAATGGATGAGAACTCTGCTGTGTGTTTCACATCAGAAATGGAGTTAAATCCCAGTCTCTGAGTCTTCCTACAAGCAAGACTTCGTTTCAGGTAAGTGCAGTTACTTTACAGTTCAAACGAACTACATCGTTCACGAAGCTAACACGTTTTGGATCTTACCCGACAAGCATTGGATGTCAGAGGACCTGTGGATTGTTTCAGTTTCGGAAGCAGAGTTTAACTAGATATGGTCCGTATGTGTACGAAAACCCATTCTTTCGTTCTGGGAACACTCAGATTTCCTGCAGTATTAGGGACGCTAGAAAGCAAGAGTGTGCTTCTCGCTCTAAAGAAGAGTGTGATCAATGGATGAGAACTCTGCTGTGTGTTTCCCTTCAGAAATGGAGTTGAATCCCAGGCTCTGAGTCTTACTACAAGCAAGACTTCGTTTCAGGTAAGGGCAGTCTCTTCTCAGATCAAACGATCTACGTCATTCTTGAAGCTCACACGTTTCTCATCTTAACAGACAAGCATTGGATGTTAGAGGACCAGTGCTTTGTATCAGTCTCAGAAGCAGAGTTGGACTAGATATGGTCCGTATGTGTAGGAAACACCGTTCTTTTGTTCTCAGCACACTCACGTTTCCTGCTATATTAGAGACTCTAGAAAGCAAGAGCGTACTTCTTGATCTAAAGCAGAGTGTGATCCATGGATGAGAACTATGCTGTGTGTTTCCCTTCAGAAATGGAGTTAAATCCCCGGCTCTGTGTCTTCCTACAAGCAAGACTTCGTTTCAGGTAAGGGCAGTCACTTTTCAGCTCAAACGAAATACATCGTTCACGAATCTCACACGTTTCTCATCTTAACAGACAAGCATTGGATGTTAGAGGACCAGTGCTTTGTGTCAGTTTCAGAAGCAGAGTTGGACTAGATACGGTCCGTATGTGTAGGAAACACCGTTCTTTGGTTTGCAGCACACTCAGGTTTCCTGCTGTGTTAGAGACTCTAGAAAGCAAGAGCATGCTTCTTGCTCTAAAGCAGAGTGTGATCAATGGATGAGAATACTGCTGTGTGTTTCACTTCAGAAATGGAGTTATATCCCAGGCTCTGAGTCTTCCTACAAGCAAGACTTCTTTTCAGGTAAGGGCAGTCACTTTTCTGCTCATCGAACTACATAGTTCACGAAGCTCACACGTTTCTCATCTTAACTGACAAGCATTGGATGTTAGAGGACCAGTGCTTTGTATCAGTTTCAGAAGCAGATTTGGACTACATATGGTCCATATGTGTGGAAAACACCGTTCTTTGGTTCTGGACACACTCAGATTGCCTGCTGTATTAGAGACTCTAGAAAGCAAGAGCGAGCTTCATACTCTAAAGGAGAGTGTGATCAATGGATGAGAACTTTGCTGTGTGTTTCACTTCAGAAATGGAGTTAAATCCCAGGTTCTGAGTATTCCTACTAGCAGAATTCCTTTCAGGTAAGGGCAGTTTCTTTATAGCTCAAACGAACTACATCATTCATGAAACTCACACGTTTCTCATATTAACTGACAAGCATTGGATGTTAGAGGACCAGTGCTTTGTATCAGTTTCAGAAGCAGATTTGGACTACATATGGTACATATGTGTAGGCAACATCGTTCTTTTGTTCTCAGCACACTCACGTTTCATGCTGTCTTAGAGCCTCTAGAAAGCAAGAGCGTGCTTCTTGCTCTAAAGCAGAGTGTGATCAATGGATGAGAACTCTGCTGTGTGTTTCACTTCAGAAATGGTGTGACATCCCAGGCTCTGAGTCTTCCTACAAGCAAGACTTCGTTTCAGGTAAGTGCAGTTACTTTACAGTTCAAACGAACTACATAGTTCACGAAGCTCACACGTTTCGAATCTTACCTGAGAAGCATTGGATGTTAGAGGACCTGTGGTTTGTTACAGTTTCAGAAGCAGAGTTGAACTAGATATGGTCCCTATGTGTAGGAAACACTGTTCTTTGGTTCTCAGCACAATCAGGTTCCCTGCTGTATTAGAGACTCTAGAAAGCAAGAGCGTGCTTCTCGCTCTAAACCAGAGTGTGATCCATGGAAGAGAACTATGCTGTGTGTTTCCCTTCAGAAATGGAGTTAAATCCCAGGCTCTGTGTCTTCCTACAAGCAAGAATTCTTTTCAGGTAAGGGCAGTCACTTTTCAGCTCAAATGAACTACATCGTTCACGAAGCTCACACGTTTCTCATCTTAACTGACAAGCATTGGATGTTAGAGGACCAGTGCTTTGTATCAGTTTCAGAAGCAGATTTGGACTACATATTGGCCCTATGTTTAGGCAACATCGTTCTTTTGTTGGCAGCACACTCACGTTTCATGCTGTCTTAGAGCCTCTAGAAAGCAAGAGCTTGCTTCTTGCTCTAAAGCAGGGTGAGATCGATGGATGAGAACTCTGCTGTGTGTTTCACTTCAGAAATGGAGTTAAATCCCAGGCTCTGAGTCTTCCTACAAGCAAGACTTCATTTCTGGTAATGGCAGATACTTTATACCTCAAATGAACTACATCATTCACTAAGCTCACACGTTTCGGATCTTACTTGAACAAGCATTGGATGTTAGAGTACCAGTGCTTTGTGTCAGTTTCAGAAGCAGAGTTGGACTAGATATGGTCTGTATGTGTAGGAAACCCCATTCTTTGGTTCTCAGCACACTCATGTTTCCTGCTGTCTTAGAGACTCTAGAAAGCAAGAGCGTGCTTCTTGTTCTAAAGCAGAGTGTGATCAATGGATGAGAACACTGCTGTGTGTTTCACTTCAGAAATGGAATTAAATCCCAGGCTCTGAGTCTTCCTACAAGCAAGACTTCGTTTCAGGTAAGGGCAGTCACTTTTCTGCTCAAACGAACTACATAGTTTACGAAACTCACACGTTTCTCATCTTAACTGTCAAGCATTGGTTGTTAGAGGACCAGTGCTTTGTTTCAGTTTCAGAAGCAGATTTGGACTACATATTCTCCCTATGTTTAGGCAACATCGTTCTTTTCTTCTGAGCACACTCACGTTTCATGCTGTCTTAGAGCCTCTAGAAAGCAAGAGCGTGCTTCTTGCTCTAAAGCAGAATGTGATCAATGGATGAGAACTCTGGTGTGTGTTTCACTTCAGAAATGGAGTTAAATCCCAGGCTCTGAGTCTTCCTACAAGCAAGACTTCATTTCAGGTAAGGGCAGTTACTTTTCTGCTCAAAGGAACTACATCGTTCACAAAGCTCACACGTTTCTCATCTTAACTGACAAGCATTGGATGTTAGAGGACCAGTGCTTTGTATCAGTTTCAGAAGCAGATTTGGACTACATATGGTCCTTATGTGTGCGAAAATCCGTTATTTCATTCTGGGAACACTCAGATTTCCTGCTGTATTAGGGACTCTAGAAAGCAAGAGTTGCTTCTCGCTCTAAAGCAGAGTGTGATCCGTGGATGAGAACTCTGCTTTGTGTTTCCCTTCAGAAATGGAGTTAAATCCCAGGCTCTGTGTCTTACTACAAGCAAGACTTCGTTTCAGGTAATGGCCGTCACTTCTCAGCTCAAACGAACTACATTGTTCTTGAAGCTCACACGTTTCACATCTTACCTCACAAGCATTGGAAGTTAGAGGACCAGTGCTTTGTATCAGTTTCAGAAGCAGAGTTGGACTAGATACGGTCCGTATGTGTAGGAAACACCGTTCTTTTGTTCTCAGCACACTCACGTTTCCTGCTGTCTTAGAGACTCTAGAAAGCAAGAGCGTGCTTCTTGGTCTAAAGCAGAGTGTGATCAATGGATGAGAACTCTGCTGTGTGTTTCACATCAGAAATGGAGTTAAATCCCAGTCTCTGAGTCTTCCTACAAGCAAGACTTCGTTTCAGGTAAGTGCAGTTACTTTACAGTTCAAACGAACTACATCGTTCACGAAGCTAACACGTTTTGGATCTTACCCGACAAGCATTGGATGTCAGAGGACCTGTGGATTGTTTCAGTTTCGGAAGCAGAGTTTAACTAGATATGGTCCGTATGTGTACGAAAACCCATTCTTTCGTTCTGGGAACACTCAGATTTCCTGCAGTATTAGGGACGCTAGAAAGCAAGAGTGTGCTTCTCGCTCTAAAGAAGAGTGTGATCAATGGATGAGAACTCTGCTGTGTGTTTCCCTTCAGAAATGGAGTTGAATTCCAGGCTCTGAGTCTTACTACAAGCAAGACTTCGTTTCAGGTAAGGGCAGTCTCTTCTCAGATCAAACGATCTACGTCATTCTTGAAGCTCACACGTTTCTCATCTTAACAGACAAGCATTGGATGTTAGAGGACCAGTGCTTTGTATCAGTCTCAGAAGCAGAGTTGGACTAGATATGGTCCGTATGTGTAGGAAACACCGTTCTTTTGTTCTCAGCACACTCACGTTTCCTGCTATCTTAGAGACTCTAGAAAGCAAGAGCGTACTTCTTGATCTAAAGCAGAGTGTGATCCATGGATGAGAACTCTGCTTTGTGTTTCCCTTCAGAAATGGAGTTAAATCCTAGGCTCTGTGTCTTACTACAAGCAAGACTTCGTTTCAGGTAATGGCCGTCACTTCTCAGCTCAAACGAACTACATTGTTCTTGAAGCAGACACGTTTCAAATCTTACCTCACAAGCATTGGAAGTTAGAGGACCAGTGCTTTGTATCAGTTTCAGAAGCAGAGTTGGACTAGATACGGTCCATATGTGTAGGAAACACCGTTCTTTTGTTCTCAGCACACTCACGTTTCCTGCTGTCTTAGAGACTCTAGAAAGCAAGAGCGTGCTTCTTGGTCTAAAGCAGAGTGTGATCAATGGATGAGAACTCTGCTGTGTGTTTCACATCAGAAATGGAGTTAAATCCCAGTCTCTGAGTCTTCCTACAAGCAAGACTTCGTTTCAGGTAAGTGCAGTTACTTTACAGTTCAAACGAACTACATCGTTCACGAAGCTAACACGTTTTGGATCTTACCCGACAAGCATTGGATGTCAGAGGACCTGTGGATTGTTTCAGTTTCGGAAGCAGAGTTTAACTAGATATGGTCCGTATGTGTACGAAAACCCATTCTTTCGTTCTGGGAACACTCAGATTTCCTGCAGTATTAGGGACGCTAGAAAGCAAGAGTGTGCTTCTCGCTCTAAAGAAGAGTGTGATCAATGGATGAGAACTCTGCTGTGTGTTTCCCTTCAGAAATGGAGTTGAATCCCAGGCTCTGAGTCTTACTACAAGCAAGACTTCGTTTCAGGTAAGGGCAGTCTCTTCTCAGATCAAACGATCTACGTCATTCTTGAAGCTCACACGTTTCTCATCTTAACAGACAAGCATTGGATGTTAGAGGACCAGTGCTTTGTATCAGTCTCAGAAGCAGAGTTGGACTAGATATGGTCCGTATGTGTAGGAAACACCGTTCTTTTGTTCTCAGCACACTCACGTTTCCTGCTATCTTAGAGACTCTAGAAAGCAAGAGCGTACTTCTTGATCTAAAGCAGAGTGTGATCCATGGATGAGAACTATGCTGTGTGTTTCCCTTCAGAAATGGAGTTAAATCCCAGGCTCTGTGTCTTCCTACAAGCAAGACTTCGTTTCAGGTAAGGGCAGTCACTTTTCAGCTCAAACGAAATACATCGTTCACGAATCTCACACGTTTCTCTTCTTAACAGACAAGCATTGGATGTTAGAGGACCAGTGCTTTGTGTCAGTTTCAGAAGCAGAGTTGGACTAGATACGGTCCGTATGTGTAGGAAACACCGTTCTTTGGTTCGCAGCACACTCAGGTTTCCTGCTGTGTTAGAGACTCTAGAAAGCAAGAGCATGCTTCTTGCTCTAAAGCAGAGTGTGATCAATGGATGAGAATACTGCTGTGTGTTTCACTTCAGAAATGGAGTTATATCCCAGGCTCTGAGTCTTCCTACAAGCAAGACTTCTTTTCAGGTAAGGGCAGTCACTTTTCTGCTCATCGAACTACATAGTTCACGAAGCTCACACGTTTCTCATCTTAACTGACAAGCATTGGATGTTAGAGGACCAGTGCTTTGTATCAGTTTCAGAAGCAGATTTGGACTACATATGGTCCATATGTGTGGAAAACACCGTTCTTTGGTTCTGGACACACTCAGATTGCCTGCTGTATTAGAGACTCTAGAAAGCAAGAGCGAGCTTCATACTCTAAAGGAGAGTGTGATCAATGGATGAGAACTTTGCTGTGTGTTTCACTTCAGAAATGGAGTTAAATCCCAGGTTCTGAGTATTCCTACTAGCAGAATTCCTTTCAGGTAAGGGCAGTTTCTTTATAGCTCAAACGAACTACATCATTCATGAAACTCACACGTTTCTCATATTAACTGACAAGCATTGGATGTTAGAGGACCAGTGCTTTGTATCAGTTTCAGAAGCAGATTTGGACTACATATGGTCCATATGTGTAGGCAACATCGTTCTTTTGTTCTCAGCACACTCACGTTTCATGCTGTCTTAGAGCCTCTAGAAAGCAAGAGCGTGCTTCTTGCTCTAAAGCAGAGTGTGATCAATGGATGAGAACTCTGCTGTGTGTTTCACTTCAGAAATGGTGTGACATCCCAGGCTCTGAGTCTTCCTACAAGCAAGACTTCGTTTCAGGTAAGTGCAGTTACTTTACAGTTCAAACGAACTACATAGTTCACGAAGCTCACACGTTTCGAATCTTACCTGAGAAGCATTGGATGTTAGAGGACCTGTGGTTTGTTACAGTTTCAGAAGCAGAGTTGAACTAGATATGGTCCCTATGTGTAGGAAACACTGGTCTTTGGTTCTCAGCACAATCAGGTTCCCTGCTGTATTAGAGACTCTAGAAAGCAAGAGCGTGCTTCTCGCTCTAAACCAGAGTGTGATCCATGGAAGAGAACTATGCTGTGTGTTTCCCTTCAGAAATGGAGTTAAATCCCAGGCTCTGTGTCTTCCTACAATCAAGAATTCTTTTCAGGTAAGGGCAGTCACTTTTCAGCTCAAATGAACTACATCGTTCACGAAGCTCACACGTTTCTCATCTTAACTGACAAGCATTGGATGTTAGAGGACCAGTGCTTTGTATCAGTTTCAGAAGCAGATTTGGACTACATATTGGCCCTATGTTTAGGCAACATCGTTCTTTTGTTGGCAGCACACTCACGTTTCATGCTGTCTTAGAGCCTCTAGAAAGCAAGAGCTTGCTTCTTGCTCTAAAGCAGGGTGAGATCGATGGATGAGAACTCTGCTGTGTGTTTCACTTCAGAAATGGAGTTAAATCCCAGGCTCTGAGTCTTCCTACAAGCAAGACTTCATTTCTGGTAATGGCAGATACTTTATAGCTCAAATGAACTACATCATTCACTAAGCTCACACGTTTCGGATCTTACTTGAACAAGCATTGGATGTTAGAGTACCAGTGCTTTGTGTCAGTTTCAGAAGCAGAGTTGGACTAGATATGGTCTGTATGTGTAGGAAACCCCATTCTTTGGTTCTCAGCACACTCATGTTTCCTGCTGTCTTAGAGACTCTAGAAAGCAAGAGCGTGCTTCTTGTTCTAAAGCAGAGTGTGATCAATGGATGAGAACACTGCTGTGTGTTTCACTTCAGAAATGGAATTAAATCCCAGGCTCTGAGTCTTCCTACAAGCAAGACTTCGTTTCAGGTAAGGGCAGTCACTTTTCTGCTCAAACGAACTACATAGTTTACGAAACTCACACGTTTCTCATCTTAACTGTCAAGCATTGGTTGTTAGAGGACCAGTGCTTTGTTTCAGTTTCAGAAGCAGATTTGGACTACATATTCTCCCTATGTTTAGGCAACATCGTTCTTTTCTTCTGAGCACACTCACGTTTCATGCTGTCTTAGAGCCTCTAGAAAGCAAGAGCGTGCTTCTTGCTCTAAAGCAGAATGTGATCAATGGATGAGAACTCTGGTGTGTGTTTCACTTCAGAAATGGAGTTAAATCCCAGGCTCTGAGTCTTCCTACAAGCAAGACTTCATTTCAGGTAAGGGCAGTTACTTTTCTGCTCAAAGGAACTACATCGTTCACAAAGCTCACACGTTTCTCATCTTAACTGACAAGCATTGGATGTTAGAGGACCAGTGCTTTGTATCAGTTTCAGAAGCAGATTTGGACTACATATGGTCCTTATGTGTGCGAAAATCCGTTATTTCATTCTGGGAACACTCAGATTTCCTGCTGTATTAGGGACTCTAGAAAGCAAGAGTTGCTTCTCGCTCTAAAGCAGAGTGTGATCCATGGATGAGAACTCTGCTTTGTGTTTCCCTTCAGAAATGGAGTTAAATCCCAGGCTCTGTGTCTTACTCCAAGCAAGACTTCGTTTCAGGTAATGGCCGTCACTTCTCAGCTCAAACGAACTACATTGTTCTTGAAGCTCACACGTTTCACATCTTACCTCACAAGCATTGGAAGTTAGAGGACCAGTGCTTTGTATCAGTTTCAGAAGCAGAGTTGGACTAGATACGGTCCGTATGTGTAGGAAACACCGTTCTTTTGTTCTCAGCACACTCACGTTTCCTGCTGTCTTAGAGACTCTAGAAAGCAAGAGCGTGCTTCTTGGTCTAAAGCAGAGTGTGATCAATGGATGAGAACTCTGCTGTGTGTTTCACATCAGAAATGGAGTTAAATCCCAGTCTCTGAGTCTTCCTACAAGCAAGACTTCGTTTCAGGTAAGTGCAGTTACTTTACAGTTCAAACGAACTACATCGTTCACGAAGCTAACACGTTTTGGATCTTACCCGACAAGCATTGGATGTCAGAGGACCTGTGGATTGTTTCAGTTTCGGAAGCAGAGTTTAACTAGATATGGTCCGTATGTGTACGAAAACCCATTCTTTCGTTCTGGGAACACTCAGATTTCCTGCAGTATTAGGGACGCTAGAAAGCAAGAGTGTGCTTCTCGCTCTAAAGAAGAGTGTGATCAATGGATGAGAACTCTGCTGTGTGTTTCCCTTCAGAAATGGAGTTGAATTCCAGGCTCTGAGTATTACTACAAGCAAGACTTCGTTTCAGGTAAGGGCAGTCTCTTCTCAGATCAAACGATCTACGTCATTCTTGAAGCTCACACGTTTCTCATCTTAACAGACAAGCATTGGATGTTAGAGGACCAGTGCTTTGTATCAGTCTCAGAAGCAGAGTTGGACTAGATATGGTCCGTATGTGTAGGAAACACCGTTCTTTTGTTCTCAGCACACTCACGTTTCCTGCTATCTTAGAGACTCTAGAAAGCAAGAGCGTACTTCTTGATCTAAAGCAGAGTGTGATCCATGGATGAGAACTATGCTGTGTGTTTCCCTTCAGAAATGGAGTTAAATCCCCGGCTCTGTGTCTTCCTACAAGCAAGACTTCGTTTCAGGTAAGGGCAGTCACTTTTCAGCTCAAACGAAATACATCGTTCACGAATCTCACACGTTTCTCATCTTAACAGACAAGCATTGGATGTTAGAGGACCAGTGCTTTGTGTCAGTTTCAGAAGCAGAGTTGGACTAGATACGGTCCGTATGTGTAGGAAACACCGTTCTTTGGTTCGCAGCACACTCAGGTTTCCTGCTGTGTTAGAGACTCTAGAAAGCAAGAGCATGCTTCTTGCTCTAAAGCAGAGTGTGATCAATGGATGAGAATACTGCTGTGTGTTTCACTTCAGAAATGGAGTTATATCCCAGGCTCTGAGTCTTCCTACAAGCAAGACTTCTTTTCAGGTAAGGGCAGTCACTTTTCTGCTCATCGAACTACATAGTTCACGAAGCTCACACGTTTCTCATCTTAACTGACAAGCATTGGATGTTAGAGGACCAGTGCTTTGTATCAGTTTCAGAAGCAGATTTGGACTACATATGGTCCATATGTGTAGAAAACACCGTTCTTTGGTTCTGGACACACTCAGATTGCCTGCTGTATTAGAGACTCTAGAAAGCAAGAGCGAGCTTCATGCTCTAAAGGAGAGTGTGATCAATGGATGAGAACTTTGCTGTGTGTTTCACTTCAGAAATGGAGTTAAATCCCAGGTTCTGAGTATTCCTACTAGCAGAATTCCTTTCAGGTAAGGGCAGTTTCTTTATAGCTCAAACGAACTACATCATTCATGAAACTCACACGTTTCTCATATTAACTGACAAGCATTGGATGTTAGAGGACCAGTGCTTTGTATCAGTTTCAGAAGCAGATTTGGACTACATATGGTCCATATGAGTAGGCAACATCGTTCTTTTGTTCTCAGCACACTCACGTTTCATGCTGTCTTAGAGCCTCTAGAAAGCAAGAGCGTGCTTCTTGCTCTAAAGCAGAGTGTGATCAATGGATGAGAACTCTGCTGTGTGTTTCACTTCAGAAATGGTGTGACATCCCAGGATCTGAGTCTTCCTACAAGCAAGACTTCGTTTCAGGTAAGTGCAGTTACTTTACAGTTCAAACGAACTACATAGTTCACGAAGCTCACACGTTTCGAATCTTACCTGAGAAGCATTGGATGTTAGAGGACCTGTGGTTTGTTACAGTTTCAGAAGCAGAGTTGAACTAGATATGGTCCCTATGTGTAGGAAACACTGGTCTTTGGTTCTCAGCACAATCATGTTCCCTGCTGTATTAGAGACTCTAGAAAGCAAGAGCGTGCTTCTCGCTTTAAACCAGAGTGTGATCCATGGAAGAGAACTATGCTGTGTGTTTCCCTTCAGAAATGGAGTTAAATCCCAGGCTCTGTGTCTTCCTACAAGCAAGAATTCTTTTCAGGTAAGGGCAGTCACTTTTCAGCTCAAATGAACTACATCGTTCACGAAGCTCACACGTTTCTCATCTTAACTGACAAGCATTGGATGTTAGAGGACCAGTGCTTTGTATCAGTTTCAGAAGCAGATTTGGACTACATATTGGCCCTATGTTTAGGCAACATCGTTCTTTTGTTGGCAGCACACTCACGTTTCATGCTGTCTTAGAGCCTCTAGAAAGCAAGAGCTTGCTTCTTGCTCTAAAGCAGGGTGAGATCGATGGATGAGAACTCTGCTGTGTGTTTCACTTCAGAAATGGAGTTAAATCCCAGGCTCTGAGTCTTCCTACAAGCAAGACTTCATTTCAGGTAATGGCAGATACTTTATAGCTCAAATGAACTACATCATTCACTAAGCTCACACGTTTCGGATCTTACTTGAACAAGCATTGGATGTTAGAGTACCAGTGCTTTGTGTCAGTTTCAGAAGCAGAGTTGGACTAGATATGGTCTGTATGTGTAGGAAACCCCATTCTTTGGTTCTCAGCACACTCATGTTTCCTGCTGTCTTAGAGACTCTAGAAAGCAAGAGCGTGCTTCTTGTTCTAAAGCAGAGTGTGATCAATGGATGAGAACACTGCTGTGTGTTTCACTTCAGAAATGGAATTAAATCCCAGGCTCTGAGTTTTCCTACAAGCAAGACTTCGTTTCAGGTAAGGGCAGTCACTTTTCTGCTCAAACGAACTACATAGTTTACGAAACTCACACGTTTCTCATCTTAACTGACAAGCATTGGTTGTTAGAGGACCAGTGCTTTGTTTCAGTTTCAGAAGCAGATTTGGACTACATATTCTCCCTATGTTTAGGCAACATCGTTCTTTTCTTCTGAGCAAACTCACGTTTCATGCTGTCTTAGAGCCTCTAGAAAGCAAGAGCGTGCTTCTTGCTCTAAAGCAGAATGTGATCAATGGATGAGAACTCTGGTGTGTGTTTCACTTCAGAAATGGAGTTAAATCCCAGGCTCTGAGTCTTCCTACAAGCAAGACTTCATTTCAGGTAAGGGCAGTTACTTTTCTGCTCAAAGGAACTACATCGTTCACAAAGCTCACACGTTTCTCATCTTAACTGACAAGCATTGGATGTTAGAGGACCAGTGCTTTGTATCAGTTTCAGAAGCAGATTTGGACTACATATGGTCCTTATGTGTGCGAAAATCCGTTATTTCATTCTGGGAACACTCAGATTTCCTGCTGTATTAGGGACTCTAGAAAGCAAGAGTTGCTTCTCGCTCTAAAGCAGAGTGTGATCCATGGATGAGAACTCTGCTTTGTGTTTCCCTTCAGAAATGGAGTTAAATCCAAGGCTCTGTGTCTTACTACAAGCAAGATTTAGTTTCAGGTAATGGCCGTCACTTCTCAGCTCAAACGAACTACATTGTTCTTGAGGCTCACACGTTTCACATCTTACCTCACAAGCATTGGAAGTTAGAGGACCAGTGCTTTGTATCAGTTTCAGAAGCAGAGTTGGACTAGATACGGTCCGTATGTGTAGGAAACACCGTTCTTTTGTTCTCAGCACACTCACGTTGACTGCTGTCTTAGAGACTCTAGAAAGCAAGAGCGTGCTTCTTGGTCTAAAGCAGAGTGTGATCAATGGATGAGAACTCTGCTGTGTGTTTCACATCAGAAATGGAGTTAAATCCCAGTCTCTGAGTCTTCCTACAAGCAAGACTTCGTTTCAGGTAAGTGCAGTTACTTTACAGTTCAAACGAACTACATCGTTCACGAAGCTCACACGTTTTGGATCTTACCCGACAAGCATTGGATGTTAGAGGACCTGTGGATTGTTTCAGTTTCGGAAGCAGAGTTTAACTAGATATGGTCCGTATGTGTACGAAAAACCATTCTTTCGTTCTGGGAACACTCAGATTTCCTGCAGTATTAGGGACGCTAGAAAGCAAGAGTGTGCTTCTCGCTCTAAAGAAGAGTGTGATCAATGGATGAGAACTCTGCTGTGTGTTTCCCTTCAGAAATGGAGTTGAATCCCAGGCTCTGAGTCTTACTACAAGCAAGACTTCGTTTCAGGTAAGGGCAGTCTCTTCTCAGATGAAACGAACTACGTCATTCTTGAAGCTCACACGTTTCTCATCTTAACAGACAAGCATTGGATGTTAGAGGACCAGTGCTTTGTATCAGTCTCAGAAGCAGAGTTGGACTAGATATGGTCCGTATGTGTAGGAAACACCGTTCTTTTGTTCTCAGCACACTCACGTTTCCTGCTATCTTAGAGACTCTAGAAAGCAAGAGCGTACTTCTTGATCTAAAGCAGAGTGTGATCCATGGATGAGAACTATGCTGTGTGTTTCCCTTCAGAAATGGAGTTAAATCCCAGGCTCTGTGTCTTCCTACAAGCAAGACTTCGTTTCAGGTAAGGGCAGTCACTTTTCAGCTCAAACGAAATACATCGTTCACGAATCTCACACGTTTCTCATCTTAACAGACAAGCATTGGATGTTAGAGGACCAGTGCTTTGTGTCAGTTTCAGAAGCAGAGTTGGACTAGATACGGTCCGTATGTGTAGGAAACACCGTTCTTTGGTTCGCAGCACACTCAGATTTCCTGCAGTGTTAGAGACTCTAGAAAGCAAGAGCATGCTTCTTGCTCTAAAGCAGAGTGTGATCAATGGATGAGAATACTGCTGTGTGTTTCACTTCAGAAATGGAGTTATATCCCAGGCTCTGAGTCTTCCTACAAGCAAGACTTCTTTTCAGGTAAGGGCAGTCACTTTTCTGCTCATCGAACTACATAGTTCACGAAGCTCACACGTTTCTCATCTTAACTGACAAGCATTGGATGTTAGAGGACCAGTGCTTTGTATCAGTTTCAGAAGCAGATTTGGACTACATATGGTCCATATGTGTGGAAAACACCGTTCTTTGGTTCTGGACACACTCAGATTGCCTGCTGTATTAGAGACTCTAGAAAGCAAGAGCGAGCTCCTTGCTCTAAAGGAGAGTGTGATCAATGTATGAGAACTTTGCTGTGTGTTTCACTTCAGAAATGGAGTTAAATCCCAGGTTCTGAGTATTCCTACTAGCAGAATTCCTTTCAGGTAAGGGCAGTTTCTTTATAGCTCAAACGAACTACATCATTCATGAAACTCACACGTTTCTCATATTAACTGACAAGCATTGGATGTTAGAGGACCAGTGCTTTGTATCAGTTTCAGAAGCAGATTTGGACTACATATGGTCCATATGTGTAGGCAACATCGTTCTTTTGTTCTCAGCACACTCACGTTTCATGCTGTCTTAGAGCCTCTAGAAAGCAAGAGCGTGCTTCTTGCTCTAAAGCAGAGTGTGATCAATGGATGAGAACTCTGCTGTGTGTTTCACTTCAGAAATGGTGTGACATCCCAGGCTCTGAGTCTTCCTACAAGCAAGACTTCGTTTCAGGTAAGTGCAGTTACTTTACAGTTCAAACGAACTACATAGTTCTCGAAGCTCACACGTTTCGAATCTTACCTGAGAAGCATTGGATGTTAGAGGACCTGTGGTTTGTTACAGTTTCAGAAGCAGAGTTGAACTAGATATGGTCCCTATGTGTAGGAAACACTGTTCTTTGGTTCTCAGCACAATCAGGTTCCCTGCTGTATTAGAGACTCTAGAAAGCAAGAGCGTGCTTCTCGCTCTAAACCAGAGTGTGATCCATGGATGAGAACTATGCTGTGTGTTTCCCTTCAGAAATGGAGTTAAATCCCAGGCTCTGTGTCTTCCTACAAGCAAGAATTCTTTTCAGGTAAGGGCAGTCACTTTTCAGCTCAAATGAACTACATCGTTCACGAAGCTCACACGTTTCTCATCTTAACTGACAAGCATTGGATGTTAGAGGACCAGTGCTTTGTATCAGTTTCAGAAGCAGATTTGGACTACATATTGGCCCTATGTTTAGGCAACATCGTTCTTTTGTTGGCAGCACACTCACGTTTCATGCTGTCTTAGAGCCTCTAGAAAGCAAGAGCTTGCTTCTTGCTCTAAAGCAGGGTGAGATCGATGGATGAGAACTCTGCTGTGTGTTTCACTTCAGAAATGGAGTTAAATCCCAGGCTCTGAGTCTTCCTACAAGCAAGACTTCATTTCAGGTAATGGCAGATACTTTATAGCTCAAATGAACTACATCATTCACTAAGCTCACACGTTTCGGATCTTACTTGAACAAGCATTGGATGTTAGAGTACCAGTGCTTTGTGTCAGTTTCAGAAGCAGAGTTGGACTAGATATGGTCTGTATGTGTAGGAAACCCCATTCTTTGGTTCTCAGCACACTCATGTTTCCTGCTGTCTTAGAGACTCTAGAAAGCAAGAGCATGCTTCTTGTTCTAAAGCAGAGTGTGATCAATGGATGAGAACACTGCTGTGTGTTTCACTTCAGAAATGGAATTAAATCCCTGCTCTGAGTTTTCCTACAAGCAAGACTTCGTTTCAGGTAAGGGCAGTCACTTTTCTGCTCAAACGAACTACATAGTTTACGAAACTCACACGTTTCTCATCTTAACTGACAAGCATTGGTTGTTAGAGGACCAGTGCTTTGTTTCAGTTTCAGAAGCAGATTTGGACTACATATTCTCCCTATGTTTAGGCAACATCATTCTTTTCTTCTGAGCACACTCACGTTTCATGCTGTCTTAGAGCCTCTAGAAAGCAAGAGTGTGCTTCTTGCTCTAAAGCAGAATGTGATCAATGGATGAGAACTCTGGTGTGTGTTTCACTTCAGAAATGGAGTTAAATCCCAGGCTCTGAGTCTTCCTACAAGCAAGACTTCATTTCAGGTAAGGGCAGTTACTTATCTGCTCAAAGGATCTACATCGTTCACAAAGCTCACACGTTTCTCATCTTAACTGACAAGCATTGGATGTTAGAGGACCAGTGCTTTGTATCAGTTTCAGAAGCAGATTTGGACTACATATGGTCCTTATGTGTGCGAAAATCCGTTATTTCATTCTGGGAACACTCAGATTTCCTGCTGTATTAGGGACTCTAGAAAGCAAGAGTTGCTTCTCGCTCTAAAGCAGAGTGTGATCCATGGATGAGAACTCTGCTTTGTGTTTCCCTTCAGAAATGGAGTTAAATCCCAGGCTCTGTGTCTTACTACAAGCAAGACTTCGTTTCAGGTAATGGCCGTCACTTCTCAGCTCAAACGAACTACATTGTTCTTGAAGCTCACACGTTTCACATCTTACCTCACAAGCATTGGAAGTTAGAGGACCAGTGCTTTGTATCAGTTTCAGAAGCAGAGTTGGACTAGATACGGTCCGTATGTGTAGGAAACACCGTTCTTTTGTTCTCAGCACACTCACGTTTCCTGCTGTCTTAGAGACTCTAGAAAGCAAGAGCGTGCTTCTTGGGCTAAAGCAGAGTGTGATCAATGGATGAGAACTCTGCTGTGTGTTTCACATCAGAAATGGAGTTAATTCCCAGTCTCTTAGTCTTCCTACAAGCAAGACTTCGTTTCAGGTAAGTGCAGTTACTTTACAGTTCAAACGAACTACATCGTTCACGAAGCTAACACGTTTTGGATCTTACCCGACAAGCATTGGATGTTAGAGGACCTGTGGATTGTTTCAGTTTCGGAAGCAGAGTTTAACTAGATATGGTCCGTATGTGTACGAAAAACCATTCTTTCGTTCTGGGAACACTCAGATTTCCTGCAGTATTAGGGACGCTAGAAAGCAAGAGTGTGCTTCTCGCTCTAAAGAAGAGTGTGATCAATGGATGAGAACTCTGCTGTGTGTTTCCCTTCAGAAATGGAGTTGAATCCCAGGCTCTGAGTCTTACTACAAGCAAGACTTCGTTTCAGGTAAGGGCAGTCTCTTCTCAGATCAAACGAACTACGTCATTCTTGAAGCTCACACGTTTCTCATCTTAACAGACAAGCATTGGATGTTAGAGGACCAGTGCTTTGTATCAGTTTCAGAAGCAGATTTGGACTACATATGGTCCCTATGTTTAGGCAACATCGTTCTTTTCTTCTCGGCACACTCACGTTTCATGCTGTCTTAGAGCCTCTAGAAAGCAAGAGCGTGCTTCTTGCTCTAAAGCAGAATGTGATCAATGGATGAGAACTCTGGTGTGTGTTTCACTTCAGAAATTGAGTTAAATCCCAGGCTCTGAGTCTTCCTACAAGCAAGACTTCATTTCAGGTAAGTGCAGTTACTTATATGCTCAAACGAACTACATCGTTCACAAATCTCACGCGTTTCTCATCTTAACTGACAAGCATTGGATGTTAGAGGACCAGTGCTTTGTATCAGTTTCAGAAGCAGATTTGGACTTCATATGGTCCTTATGTGTACGAAAAACCGTTATTTCCTTCTGGGAACACTCAGATTTCCTGCTGTATTAGTGACTCTAGAAAGCAAGTGTGTGCTTCTCGCTCTAAAGCAGAGTGTGATCCATGGAGGAGAACTATGCTGTGTGTTTCCCTTCAGAAATGGAGTTAAATCCCAGGCTCTGAGTCTTCCTACAAGCAAGACTTCATTTCAGGTAATGGCAGATACTTTATAGCTCAAATGAACTACATCATTCACTAAGCTCACACGTTTTGGATCTTACTTGAACAAGCATTGGATGTTAGAGTACCAGTGCTTTGTGTCAGTTTCAGAAGCAGAGTTGGACTAGATATGGTCTGTATGTGTAGGAAACCCCATTCTTTGGTTCTCAGCACACTCATGTTTCCTGCTGTCTTAGAGACTCTAGAAAGCAAGAGCGTGCTTCTTGTTCTAAAGCAGAGTGTGATCAATGGATGAGAACACTGCTGTGTGTTTCACTTCAGAAATGGAATTAAATCCCAGGCTCTGAGTTTTCCTACAAGCAAGACTTCGTTTCAGGTAAGGGCAGTCACTTTTCTGCTCAAACGAACTACATAGTTTACGAAACTCACACGTTTCTCATCTTAACTGACAAGCATTGGTTGTTAGAGGACCAGTGCTTTGTTTCAATTTCAGAAGCAGATTTGGACTACATATTCTCCCTATGTTTTGGCAACATCGTTCTTTTCTTCTGAGCACACTCACGTTTCATGCTGTCTTAGAGCCTCTAGAAAGCAAGAGCGTGCTTCTTGCTCTAAAGCAGAATGTGATCAATGGATGAGAACTCTGGTGTGTGTTTCACTTCAGAAATGGAGTTAAATCCCAGGCTCTGAGTCTTCCTACAAGCAAGACTTCATTTCAGGTAAGGGCAGTTACTTTTCTGCTCAAAGGATCTACATCGTTCACAAAGCTCACACGTTTCTCATCTTAACTGACAAGCATTGGATGTTAGAGGACCAGTGCTTTGTATCAGTTTCAGAAGCAGATTTGGACTACATATGGTCCTTATGTGTGCGAAAATCCGTTATTTTATTCTGGGAACACTCAGATTTCCTGCTGTATTAGGGACTCTAGAAAGCAAGAGTTGCTTCTCGCTCTAAAGCAGAGTGTGATCCATGGATGAGAACTCTGCTTTGTGTTTCCCTTCAGAAATGGAGTTAAATCCCAGGCTCTGTGTCTTACTACAAGCAAGACTTCGTTTCAGGTAATGGCCGTCACTTCTCAGCTCAAACGAACTACATTGTTCTTGAAGCTCACACGTTTCACATCTTACCTCACAAGCATTGGAAGTTAGAGGACCAGTGCTTTGTATCAGTTTCAGAAGCAGAGTTGGACTAGATACGGTCCGTATGTGTAGGAAACACCGTTCTTTTGTTCTCAGCACACTCACGTTTCCTGCTGTCTTAGAGACTCTAGAAAGCAAGAGCGTGCTTCTTGGTCTAAAGCAGAGTGTGATCAATGGATGAGAACTCTGCTGTGTGTTTCACATCAGAAATGGAGTTAAATCCCAGTCTCTGAGTCTTCCTACAAGCAAGACTTCGTTTCAGGTAAGTGCAGTTACTTTACAGTTCAAACGAACTACATAGTTTACGAAACTCACACGTTTCTCATCTTAACTGACAAGCATTGGATGTTAGAGGACCTGTGGATTGTTTCAGTTTCGGAAGCAGAGTTTAACTAGATATGGTCCGTATGTGTACGAAAAACCATTCTTTCGTTCTGGGAACACTCAGATTTCCTGCAGTATTAGGGACGCTAGAAAGCAAGAGTGTGCTTCTCGCTCTAAAGAAGAGTGTGATCCATGGAAGAGAACTCTGCTGTGTGTTTCCCTTCAGAAATGGAGTTGAATCCCAGGCTCAGAGTCTTACTACAAGCAAGACTTCGTTTCAGGTAAGGGCAGTCTCTTCTCAGATCAAACGAACTACGTCATTCTTGAAGCTCACACGTTTCTCATCTTAACAGACAAGCATTGGATGTTAGAGGACCAGTGCTTTGTATCAGTCTCAGAAGCAGAGTTGGACTAGATATGGTCCGTATGTGTAGGAAACACCGTTCTTTTGTTCTCAGCACACTCACGTTTCCTGCTATCTTAGAGACTCTAGAAAGCAAGAGCGTACTTCTTGATCTAAAGCAGAGTGTGATCCATGGATGAGAACTATGCTGTGTGTTTCCCTTCAGAAATGGAGTTAAATCCCAGGCTCTGTGTCTTCCTACAAGCAAGACTTCGTTTCAGGTAAGGGCAGTCACTTTTCAGCTCAAACGAAATACATCGTTCACGAATCTCACACGTTTCTCATCTTAACAGACAAGCATTGGATGTTAGAGGACCAGTGCTTTGTGTCAGTTTCAGAAGCAGAGTTGGACTAGATACGGTCCCTATGTGTAGGAAACACCGTTCTTTGGTTCGCAGCACACTCAGGTTTCCTGCTGTGTTAGAGACTCTAGAAAGCAAGAGCATGCTTCTTGCTCTAAAGCAGAGTGTGATCAATGGATGAGAATACTGCTGTGTGTTTCACTTCAGAAATGGAGTTATATCCCAGGCTCTGAGTCTTCCTACAAGCAAGACTTCTTTTCAGGTAAGGGCAGTCACTTTTCTGCTCATCGAACTACATATTTCACGAAGCTCACACGTTTCTCATCTTAACTGACAAGCATTGGATGTTAGAGGACCAGTGCTTTGTATCAGTTTCAGAAGCAGATTTGGACTACATATGGTCCATATGTGTGGAAAACACCGTTCTTTGGTTCTGGACACACTCAGATTGCCTGCTGTATTAGAGACTCTAGAAAGCAAGAGCGAGCTTCTTGCTCTAAAGGAGAGTGTGATCAATGGATGAGAACTTTGCTGTGTGTTTCACTTCAGAAATGGAGTTAAATCCCAGGTTCTGAGTATTCCTACTAGCAGAATTCCTTTCAGGTAAGGGCAGTTTCTTTATAGCTCAAACGAACTACATCTTTCATGAAACTCACACGTTTCTCATATTAACTGACAAGCATTGGATGTTAGAGGACCAGTGCTTTGTATCAGTTTCAGAAGCAGATTTGGACTACATATGGTCCATATGTGTAGGCAACATCGTTCTTTTGTTCTCAGCACACTCACGTTTCATGCTGTCTTAGAGCCTCTAGAAAGCAAGAGCGTGCTTCTTGCTCTAAAGCAGAGTGTGATCAATGGATGAGAACTCTGCTGTGTGTTTCACTTCAGAAATGGTGTGACATCCCAGGCTCTCAGTCTTCCTACAAGCAAGACTTCGTTTCAGGTAAGTGCAGTTACTTTACAGTTCAAACGAACTACATAGTTCACGAAGCTCACACGTTTCGAATCTTACCTGAGAAGCATTGGATGTTAGAGGACCTGTGGTTTGTTACAGTTTCAGAAGCAGTGTTGAACTAGATATGGTCCCTATGTGTAGGAAACACTGTTCTTTGGTTCTCAGCACAATCAGGTTCCCTGCTGTATTAGAGACTCTAGAAAGCAAGAGCGTGCTTCTCGCTCTAAACCAGAGTGTGATCCATGGATGAGAACTATGCTGTGTGTTTCCTTTCAGAAATGGAGTTAAATCCCAGGCTCTGTGTCTTCCTACAAGCAAGAATTTTTTTCAGGTAAGGGCAGTCACTTTTCAGCTCAAATGAACTACATCGTTCACGAAGCTCACACGTTTCTCATCTTAACTGACAAGCATTGGATGTTAGAGGACCAGTGCTTTGTATCAGTTTCAGAAGCAGATTTGGACTAAATATTGGCCCTATGTTTAGGCAACATCGTTCTTTTCTTCTCGGCATACTCACGTTTCATGCTGTCTTAGAGCCTCTAGAAAGCAAGAGCGTGCTTCTTGCTCTAAAGCAGAATGTGATCAATGGATGAGAACTCTGGTGTGTGTTTCACTTCAGAAATTGAGTTAAATCCCAGGCTCTGAGTCTTCCTACAAGCAAGACTTCATTTCAGGTAAGTGCAGTTACTTATATGCTCAAACGAACTACATCGTTCACAAATCTCACACGTTTCTCATCTTAACTGACAAGCATTGGATGTTAGAGGACCAGTGCTTTGTATCAGTTTCAGAAGCAGATTTGGACTTCATATGGTCCTTATGTGTACGAAAAACCGTTATTTCATTCTGGGAACACTCAGATTTCCTGCTGTATTAGTGACTCTAGAAAGCAAGAGTGTGCTTCTCGCTCTAAAGCAGAGTGTGATCCATGGAGGAGAACTATGCTGTGTGTTTCCCTTCAGAAATGGAGTTAAATCCCAGGCTCTGAGTCTTCCTACAAGCAAGACTTCATTTCAGGTAATGGCAGATACTTTATAGCTCAAATGAACTACATCATTCACTAAGCTCACACGTTTCAGATCTTACTTGAACAAGCATTGGATGTTAGAGTACCAGTGCTTTGTGTCAGTTTCAGAAGCAGAGTTGGACTAGATATGGTCTGTATGTGTAGGAAACACCATTCTTTGGTTCTCAGCACACTCATATTTCCTGCTGTCTTAGAGACTCTAGAAAGCAAGAGCGTGCTTCTTGTTCTAAAGCAGAGTGTGATCAATGGATGAGAACACTGCTGTGTGTTTCACTTCAGAAATGGAATTAAATCCCAGGCTCTGAGTTTTCCTACAAGCAAGACTTCGTTTCAGGTAAGGGCAGTTCTTTTCTGCTCAAACGAACTACATAGTTTACGAAACTCACACGTTTCTCATCTTAACTGACAAGCATTGGTTGTTAGAGGACCAGTGCTTTGTTTCAGTTTGAGAAGCAGATTTGGACTACATATTCTCCCTATGTTTAGGCAACATCGTTCTTTTCTTCTCAGCACACTCACGTTTCATGCTGTCTTAGAGCCTCTAGAAAGCAAGAGCGTGCTTCTTGCTCTAAAGCAGAATGTGATCAATGGATGAGAACTCTGGTGTGTGTTTCACTTCAGAAATGGAGTTAAATCCCAGGCTCTGAGTCTTCCTACAAGCAAGACTTCGTTTCAGGTAAGGGCAGTCACTTTTCAGCTCAAACGAAATACATCGTTCACAAATCTCACACGTTTCTCATCTTAACAGACAAGCATTGGATGTTAGAGGACCAGTGCTTTGTGTCAGTTTCAGAAGCAGAGTTGGACTAGATACGGTCCGTATGTGTAGGAAACACCGTTCTTTGGTTCGCAGCACACTCAGATTTCCTGGTGTGTTAGAGACTCTAGAAAGCAAGAGCATGCTTCTTGCTCTAAAGCAGAGTGTGATCAATGGATGAGAATACTGCTGTGTGTTTCACTTCAGAAATGGAGTTATATCCCAGGCTCTGAGTCTTCCTACAAGCAAGACTTCTTTTCAGGTAAGGGCAGTCACTTTTCTGCTCATCGAACTACATAGTTCACGAAGCTCACACGTTTCTGATCTTAACTGACAAGCATTGGATGTTAGAGGACCAGTGCTTTGTATCAGTTTCAGAAGCAGATTTGGACTACATATGGTCCTTATGTGTGCGAAAATCCGTTATTTTATTCTGGGAACACTCAGATTTCCTGCTGTATTAGGGACTCTAGAAAGCAAGAGTTGCTTCTCGCTCTAAAGCAGAGTGTGATCCATGGATGAGAACTCTGCTTTGTGTTTCCCTTCAGAAATGGAGTTAAATCCCAGGCTCTGTGTCTTACTACAAGCAAGACTTCGTTTCAGGTAATGGCCGTCACTTCTCAGCTCAAACGAACTACATTGTTCTTGAAGCTCACACGTTTCACATCTTACCTCACAAGCATTGGAAGTTAGAGGACCAGTGCTTTGTATCAGTTTCAGAAGCAGAGTTGGACTAGATACGGTCCGTATGTGTAGGAAACACCGTTCTTTTGTTCTCAGCACACTCACGTTTCCTGCTGTCTTAGAGACTCTAGAAAGCAAGAGCGTGCTTCTTGGTCTAAAGCAGAGTGTGATCAATGGATGAGAACTCTGCTGTGTGTTTCACATCAGAAATGGAGTTAAATCCCAGTCTCTGAGTCTTCCTACAAGCAAGACTTCGTTTCAGGTAAGGGCAGTTACTTTACAGTTCAAACGAACTACATAGTTTACGAAACTCACACGTTTCTCATCTTAACTGACAAGCATTGGATGTTAGAGGACCTGTGGATTGTTTCAGTTTCGGAAGCAGAGTTTAACTAGATATGGTCCGTATGTGTACGAAAAACCATTCTTTCGTTCTGGGAACACTCAGATTTCCTGCAGTATTAGGGACGCTAGAAAGCAAGAGTGTGCTTCTCGCTCTAAAGAAGAGTGTGATCCATGGAAGAGAACTCTGCTGTGTGTTTCCCTTCAGAAATGGAGTTGAATCCCAGGCTCTGAGTCTTACTACAAGCAAGACTTCGTTTCAGGTAAGGGCAGTCTCTTCTCAGATCAAACGAACTACGTCATTCTTGAAGCTCACACGTTTCTCATCTTAACAGACAAGCATTGGATGTTAGAGGACCAGTGCTTTGTATCAGTCTCAGAAGCAGAGTTGGACTAGATATGGTCCGTATGTGTAGGAAACACCTTCTTTTGTTCTCAGCACACTCACGTTTCCTGCTATCTTAGAGACTCTAGAAAGCAAGAGCGTACTTCTTGATCTAAAGCAGAGTGTGATCCATGGATGAGAACTATGCTGTGTGTTTCCCTTCAGAAATGGAGTTAAATCCCAGGCTCTGTGTCTTCCTACAAGCAAGACTTCGTTTCAGGTAAGGGCAGTCACTTTTCAGCTCAAACGAAATACATCGTTCACGAATCTCACACGTTTCTCATCTTAACAGACAAGCATTGGATGTTAGAGGACCAGTGCTTTGTGTCAGTTTCAGAAGCAGAGTTGGACTAGATACGGTCCGTATGTGTAGGAAACACCGTTCTTTGGTTCGCAGCACACTCAGGTTTCCTGCTGTGTTAGAGACTCTAGAAAGCAAGAGCATGCTTCTTGCTCTAAAGCAGAGTGTGATCAATGGATGAGAATACTGCTGTGTGTTTCACTTCAGAAATGGAGTTATATCCCAGGCTCTGAGTCTTCCTACAAGCAAGATTTCTTTTCAGGTAAGGGCAGTCACTTTTCTGCTCATCGAACTACATATTTCACGAAGCTCACACGTTTCTCATCTTAACTGACAAGCATTGGATGTTAGAGGACCAGTGCTTTGTATCAGTTTCAGAAGCAGATTTGGACTACATATGGTCCATATGTGTGGAAAACACCGTTCTTTGGTTCTGGACACACTCAGATTGCCTGCTGTATTAGAGACTCTAGAAAGCAAGAGCGAGCTTCTTGCTCTAAAGGAGAGTGTGATCAATGGATGAGAACTTTGCTGTGTGTTTCACTTCAGAAATGGAGTTAAATCCCAGGTTCTGAGTATTCCTACTAGCAGAATTCCTTTCAGGTAAGGGCAGTTTCTTTATAGCTCAAACGAACTACATCATTCATGAAACTCACACGTTTCTCATATTAACTGACAAGCATTGGATGTTAGAGGACCAGTGCTTTGTATCAGTTTCAGAAGCAGATTTGGACTACATATGGTCCATATGTGTAGGCAACATCGTTCTTTTGTTCTCAGCACACTCACGTTTCATGCTGTCTTAGAGCCTCTAGAAAGCAAGAGCGTGCTTCTTGCTCTAAAGCAGAGTGTGATCAATGGATGAGAACTCTGCTGTGTGTTTCACTTCAGAAATGGTGTGACATCCCAGGCTCTCAGTCTTCCTACAAGCAAGACTTCGTTTCAGGTAAGTGCAGTTACTTTACAGTTCAAACGAACTACATAGTTCACGAAGCTCACACGTTTCGAATCTTACCTGAGAAGCATTGGATGTTAGAGGACCTGTGGTTTGTTACAGTTTCAGAAGCAGAGTTGAACTAGATATGGTCCCTATGTGTAGGAAACACTGTTCTTTGGTTCTCAGCACAATCAGGTTCCCTGCTGTATTAGAGACTCTAGAAAGCAAGAGCGTGCTTCTCGCTCTAAACCAGAGTGTGATCCATGGATGAGAACTATGCTGTGTGTTTCCTTTCAGAAATGGAGTTAAATCCCAGGCTCTGTGTCTTCCTACAAGCAAGAATTCTTTTCAGGTAAGGGCAGTCACTTTTCAGCTCAAATGAACTACATCGTTCACGAAGCTCACACGTTTCTCATCTTAACTGACAAGCATTGGATGTAAGAGGACCAGTGCTTTGTATCAGTTTCAGAAGCAGATTTGGACTACATATTGGCCCTATGTTTAGGCAACATCGTTCTTTTCTTCTCGGCATACTCACGTTTCATGCTGTCTTAGAGCCTCTAGAAAGCAAGAGCGTGCTTCTTGCTCTAAAGCAGAATGTGATCAATGGATGAGAACTCTGGTGTGTGTTTCACTTCAGAAATTGAGTTAAATCCCAGGCTCTGAGTCTTCCTACAAGCAAGACTTCATTTCAGGTAATGGCAGATACTTTATAGCTCAAATGAACTACATCATTCACTAAGCTCACACGTTTCAGATCTTACTTGAATAAGCATTGGATGTTAGAGTACCAGTGCTTTGTGTCAGTTTCAGAAGCAGAGTTGGACTAGATATGGTCTGTATGTGTAGGAAACACCATTCTTTGGTTCTCAGCACACTCATGTTTCCTGCTGTCTTAGAGACTCTAGAAAGCAAGAGCGTGCTTCTTGTTCTAAAGCAGAGTGTGATCAATGGATGAGAACACTGCTGTGTGTTTCACTTCAGAAATGGAATTAAATCCCAGGCTCTGAGTTTTCCTACAAGCAAGACTTCGTTTCAGGTAAGGGCAGTCACTTTTCTTCTCAAAGGAACTACATAGTTTACGAAACTCACACGTTTCTCATCTTAACTGACAAGCATTGGTTGTTAGAGGACCAGTGCTTTGTTTCAGTTTCAGAAGCAGATTTGGACTACATATTCTCCCTATGTTTAGGCAACATCGTTCTTTTCTTCTGAGCACACTCACGTTTCATGCTGTCTTAGAGCCTCTAGAAAGCAAGAGCGTGCCTCTTGCTCTAAAGCAGAATGTGATCAATGGATGAGAACTCTGGTGTGTGTTTCACTTCAGAAATGGAGTTAAATCCAAGGCTCTGAGTCTTCCTACAAGCAAGACTTCGTTTCAGGTAAGGGCAGTCACTTTTCAGCTCAAAGGAAATACATCGTTCACGAATCTCATACGTTTCTCATCTTAACAGACAAGCATTGGATGTTAGAGGACCAGTGCTTTGTGTCAGTTTCAGAAGCAGAGTTGGACTAGATACGGTCCGTATGTGTAGGAAACACCGTTCTTTGGTTCGCAGCACACTCAGATTTCCTGGTGTGTTAGAGACTCTAGAAAGCAAGAGCATGCTTCTTGCTCTAAAGCAGAGTGTGATCAATGGATGAGAATACTGCTGTGTGTTTCACTTCAGAAATGGAGTTATATCCCAGGCTCTGAGTCTTCCTACAAGCAAGACTTCTTTTCAGGTAAGGGCAGTCACTTTTCTGCTCATCGAACTACATAGTTCACGAAGCTCACACGTTTCTCATCTTAACTGACAAGCATTGGATGTTAGAGGACCAGTGCTTTGTATCAGTTTCAGAAGCAGATTTGGACTACATATGGTCCATATGTGTGGAAAACACCGTTCTTTGGTTCTGGACACACTCAGATTGCCTGCTGTATTAGAGACTCTAGAAAGCAAGAGCGAGCTTCTTGCTCTAAAGGAGAGTGTGATCAATGGATGAGAACTTTGCTGTGTGTTTCACTTCAGAAATGGAGTTAAATCCCATGTTCTGAGTATTCCTACTAGCAGAATTCCTTTCAGGTAAGGGCAGTTTCTTTATAGCTCAAACGAACTACATCATTCATGAAACTCACACGTTTCTCATATTAACTGACAAGCATTGGATGTTAGAGGACCAGTGCTTTGTATCAGTTTCAGAAGCAGATTTGGACTACATATGGTCCATATGTGTAGGCAACATCGTTCTTTTGTTCTCAGCACACTCACGTTTCATGCTGTCTTAGAGCCTCTAGAAAGCAAGAGCGTGCTTCTTGCTCTAAAGCAGAGTGTGATCAATGGATGAGAACTCTGCTCTGTGTTTCACTTCAGAAATGGTGTGACATCCCAGGCTCTGAGTCTTCCTACAAGCAAGACTTCGTTTCAGGTAAGTGCAGTTACTTTACAGTTCAAACGAACTACATAGTTCACGAAGCTCACACGTTTCGAATCTTACCTGAGAAGCATTGGATGTTAGAGGACCTGTGGTTTGTTACAGTTTCAGAAGCAGAGTTGGACTAGATATGGTCCCTATGTGTAGGAAACACTGTTCTTTGGTTCTCAGCACAATCAGGTTCCCTGCTGTATTAGAGACTCTAGAAAGCAAGAGCGTGCTTCTCGCTCTAAACCAGAGTGTGATCCATGGATGAGAACTATGCTGTGTGTTTCCCTTCAGAAATGGGGTTAAATCCCAGGCTCTGTGTCTTCCTACAAGCAAGAATTCTTTTCAGGTAAGGGCAGTCACTTTTCAGCTCAAATGAACTACATCGTTCACGAAGCTCACACGTTTCTCATCTTAACTGACAAGCATTGGATGTTAGAGGACCAGTGCTTTGTATCAGTTTCAGAAGCAGATTTGGACTACATATTGGCCCTATGTTTAGGCAACATCGTTCTTTTGTTGGCAGCACACTCACGTTTCATGCTGTCTTAGAGCCTCTAGAAAGCAAGAGCTTGCTTCTTGCTCTAAAGCAGGGTGAGATCGATGGATGAGAACTCTGCTGTGTGTTTCACTTCAGAAATGGAGTTAAATCCCAGGCTCTGACTCTTCCTACAAGCAAGACTTCATTACAGGGAAGGGCAGTTACTTTTCAGCTCAAATGAACTACATTGTCCTTGAAGCTCACACGTTTCACATCTTACCTCACAAGCATTGGAAGTTAGAGGACCAGTGCTTTGTATCAGTTTCAGAAGCAGAGTTGGACTAGATACGGTCCGTATGTGTAGGAAATACCGTTCTTTTGTTCTCAGCACACTCACGTTTCCTGCTGTCTTAGAGACTCTAGAAAGCAAGAGCGTGCTTCTTGGTCTAAAGCAGAGTGTGATCAATGGATGAGAACTCTGCTGTGTGTTTCACATCAGAAATGGAGTTAAATCCCAGTCTCTGAGTCTTCCTACAAGAAAGACTTCGTTTCAGGTAAGTGCAGTTACTTTACAGTTCAAACGAACTACATCGTTCACGAAGCTAACACGTTTTGGATCTTACCCGACAAGCATTGGATGTTAGAGGACCTGTGGATTGTTTCAGTTTCAGAAGCAGAGTTAAACTAGATATGTTCCCTATGTATAGGAAACACCGTTCTTTTGTTTTGAGCACACTCAGGTGTCCTGCTGTGTTAGAGACTCTAGAAAGCAAGAGCATGCTTCTTGCTCTAAAGCTGAGTGTTATCCATGGATGAGAACTATGCTGTGTGTTTCCCTTCAGAAATGGAGTTAAATCCCAGGCTCTGTGTCTTCCTACAAGCAAGACTTCGTTTCAGGTAAGGGCAGTCACTTTTCAGCTCAAACGAAATACATCGTTCACGAATCTCACACGTTTCTCATCTTAACAGACAAGCATTGGATGTTAGAGAACCAGTGCTTTGTGTCAGTTTCAGAAGCAGAGTTGGACTAGATATGGTCTGTATGTGTAGGAAACAACGTTCTTTTCTTCTCAGCACACTCACGTTTCATGCTGTCTTAGAGCCTCTAGAAAGCAAGAGTGTGCTTCTTGCTCTAAAGCAGAGTGTGATCAATGAATGAGAACTCTGCTGTGTGTTTCACTTCAGAAATGGAGTGAAATCCCAGTCTCTGAGTCTTCCTACAAGCAAGACTTCGTTTCAGGTAAGTGCAGTTACTTTACAGTCAAATGAACTACATCGTTCACGAAGCTCACACGTTTTGGATCTTACCCGACAAGCATTGGATGTTAGAGGACCTGTGGATTGTTTCAGTTTCAGAAGCAGAGTTTAACTAGATATGGTCCGTATGTGTACGAAAAACCATTCTTTCGTTGTGGGAACACTCAGATTTCCTGCTGTATTAGGGACGCTAGAAAGCAAGAGTGTGCTTCTCGCTCTAAAGCAGAGTGTGATCCATGGATGAGAACTCTGCTGTGTGTTTCCCTTCAGAAATGGAGTTGAATCCCAGGCTCTGAGTCTTACTACAAGCAAGACTTCGTTTCAGGTAAGGGCAGTCACTTCTCAGCTCAAACGAACTACATCATTCTTGATGCTCACACGTTTCTCATCTTAACAGACAAGCATTGGATGTTAGAGGACCAGTGCTTTGTATCAGTCTCAGAAGCAGAGTTGGACTAGATATGGTCCGTATGTGTAGTAAACACCGTTCTTTTGTTCTCAGCACACTCACGTTTCCTGCTATCTTAGAGACTCTAGAAAGCAAGAGCGTGCTTCTTGCTCTAAAGCAGAGTGTGATCAATGGATGAGAACTCTGCTGTGTGTTTCACTTCAGAAATGGAGTTAAATCCCAGGCTCTGAGTCTTCCTACAAGCAAGACTTCATTTCAGGTAATGGCAGATACTTTATAGCTCAAATGAACTACATCATTCACTAAACTCACACGTTTCGGATCTTACTTGAACAAGCATTGGATGTTAGAGGACCTGTGGTTTGTTTCAGTTTCAGAAGCAGAGTTAAACTAGATATGTTCCCTATGTGTAGGAAACACCATTCTTTTGTTTTGAGCACACTCAGGTTTCCTGCTGTGTTAGAGATTCCACAAAGCAAGAGCATGCTTCTTGCTGTAAAGCAGTGTGTGATCCATGGATGAGAACTATGCTGTGTGTTTCCCTTCAGAAATGGAGTTCAATCCCAGGCTCTGTGTCTTCCTACAAGCAAGACTTCGTTTCAGGTAAGGGCAGTCACTTTTAAGCTCAAAAGAAATACATCGTTCACGAAGCTCACACGTTTCTCGTCTTAACAGACAAGCATTGGATGTTAGAGGACCAGTGCTTTGTGTCAGTTTCAGAAGCAGAGTTGGACTAGATATGGTCCGTATGTGTAGGAAACACCGGTCTTTGGTTCTCAGAAAACTCATGTTTCCTGCTCTCTTAGAGACTCTAGAAAGCAAGAGCGTGCTTCTTGTTCTAAAGCAGAGTTTGATCAATGGATGAGAACACTGCTGTGTGTTTCACTTCAGAAATGGAGTTAAATCCCAGGCTCTGAGTTTTCCTACAAGCAAGACTTCGTTTCAGGTAAGGTCAGTCACTTTTCTGCTCAAACGAACTACATAGTTTACGAGCTCACACGTTTCTCATCTTAACTGACCAGCATTGGATGTTAGAGGACCAGTGCTTTGTATCAGTTTCAAAAGCTGATTTGGACGACATATGTTCCGTATATGTAGGAAACACCATTCATTGTTCTGGGCACACTCAGATTTCCTGCTGTATTAGTGACTCTAGAAAGCAAGAGTGTGCTTCTCGCTCTAAAGCAGAGTGTGATCCATGGAGGAGAACTATGCTGTGTGTTTCCCTTCAGAAATGGAGTTAAATCCCAGGCTCTGAGTCTTCCTACAAGCAAGACTTCATTTCAGGTAATGGCAGATACTTTATAGCTCAAATGAACTACATCATTCACTAAGCTCACACGTTTCGGATCTTACTTGAACAAGCATTGGATGTTAGAGTTCCAGTGCTTTGTGTCAGTTTCAGAAGCAGAGTTGGACTAGATATGGTCTGTATGTGTAGGAAACACCATTCTTTGGTTCTCAGCACACTCATGTTTTCTGCTGTCTTAGAGACGCTAGAAAGCAAGAGCGTACTTCTTGTTCTAAAGCAGAGTGTGATCAATGGATGAGAACACTGCTGTGTGTTTCACTTCAGAAATGGAGTTAAATCCCAGGCTCTGAGTTTTCCTACAAGCAAGACTTTGTTTCAGGTAAGGGCAGTCACTTTTCTGCTCAAACGAACTACATAGTTTACGAAGCTCACACGTTTCTCATCTTAACTGACATGCATTGGATGTTAGAGGACCAGTGCTTTGTATCAGTTTCAGAAGCAGATTTGGACTACATATGGTCCTTATGTGTAGGAAAACCCGTTATTTCATTCTTGGATCACTCAGATTTCCTGCTGTATTAGGGTCTCTAGAAAGCAAGAGTGTGCTTCTCTCTCTAAAGCAGAGTGTGATCCATGGATGAGAACTCTGCTTTGTGTTTCCCTTTGAAATGGAGTTAAATTCCAGGCTCTGTGTCTTACTACAAGCAAGACTTCGTTTCAGGTAAGGGCAGTCACTTCTCAGCTCAAACGAACTACAATGTTCTTGAAGCTCACACATTTCTCATCTTACCTCACAAGCATTGGAAGTTAGAGGACCAGTGCTTTGTATCAGTTTCAGAAGCAGAGTTGGACTAGATACGGTCCGTATGTGTAGGAAACACCGTTCTTTTGTTCTCAGCACACTCACGTTTCCTGCTGTATAGAGACTCTAGAAAGCAAGAGCGTGCTTCTTGGTCTAAAGCAGAGTGTGATCAATGGATGAGAACTCTGCTGTGTGTTTCACTTCAGAAATGGAGTTAAATACCAGGCTCTGAGTCTTCCTACAAGCAAGAGTTCGTTTCAGGTAAGGGCAGATACTTTATACCTCAAACGAACTACATCGTTCACTAAGCTCACACGTTTTGGATCATACGTGACAAGCAATGGATGTTAGAGGACTTGTGGTTTGTTTCAGTTTCAGAAGCAGAGTTAAACTAGATATATTCCCTATGTGTAGGAAACACCGTTCCTTTGTTTGGAGCACACTCAGGTTTCCTGCTGTGTTAGAGACTCTAGAAAGCAAGAGCATGCTTCTTGCTCTAAAGCAGAGTGTGATCCATGGATGAGAACTATGCTGTGTGTTTCCCTTCAGAAATGGAGTTAAATCCCAGGCTCTGTGTCTTCCTACAAGCAAGACTTGGTTTCAGGTAAGGGAAATCACTTTTCAGCTCAAAAGAAATACATCGTTCACGAAGCTCACACGTTTCTCATCTTAACAGACAAGCATTGGATGTTAGAGGACCAGTGCTTTGTGTCAGTTTCAGAAGCAGAGTTGGACTAGATATGGTCCGTATGTGTAGGAAACACCGGTCTTTGGTTCGCAGCACACTCATGTTTCCTGCTCTCTTAGAGACTCTAGAAAGCAAGAGCGTGCTTCTTGTTCTAAAGCAGAGTGTGATCAATGGATGAGAACACTGCTGTGTGTTTCACTTCAGAAATGGAGTTAAATCCCAGGCTCTGAGTTTTCCTACAAGCAAGACTTCATTTCAGGTAAGGTCAGTCACTTTTCTGCTCAAACTAACTACATAGTTTACGAGCTCACACGTTTCTCATCTTAACTGACAAGCATTGGATGTTAGAGGACCAGTGCTTTGTATAAGTTTCAGAAGCAGATTTGGACTACATATGATCCGTATTTGTAGGCAACATCGTTCTTATGTTCTCAGCACACTCACGTTTCATGCTGTCTTAGAGCCTCTAGAAAGCAAGAGCGTGCTTCTTGCTTTAAAGCAGAGTGTGATCAATGGAAGAGAACTCTGCTGTGTGTTTCACTTCAGAAATGGAGTGAAATCCCAGTCTCTGAGTCTTCCTACAAGCAAGACTTCGTTTCAGGCAAGGGCAGTCTCTTTTCAGCTCAAATGAACTACGTCGTTCTTGAAGCTCACACGTTTCTCATCTTAACAGACAATCATTGGATGTTAGAGGACCAGTGCTTTGTATCAGTCTCAGAAGCAGAGTAGGACTAGATATGGTCCGTATGTGTAGGAAACACCGTTCTTTTGTTCTCAGCACACTCACGTTTCCTGCTATCTTAGAGACTCTAGAAAGCAAGAGCATGCTTCTTGTTCTAAAGCAGAGTGTGATCAATGGATGAGAACTCTGCTGTGTGTTTCACTTCAGAAATGGAGTTAAATCCCAGGCTCTGAGTCTTCCTAAAAGCAAGTCTTCATGTCAGGTAATGGCAGATACTTTATAGCTCAAATGAACTACATCATTCACTAAGCTCACACGTTTGGATCTTACTTGAACAAGCATTGGATGTTAGAGGACCTGTGGTTTGTTTCAGTTTCAGAAGTAGAGTTAAACTAGATATGTTCCAAAGTGTAGGAAACACCGTTCTTTTGTTTTGAGCACACTCAGGTTTCCTTCTGTGTTAGAGACTCTAGAAAGCAAGAGCATGCTTCTTGTTCTAAAGCAGAGTGTGGTCAATGGATGAGAACAGTGCTGTGTGTTTCACTTCAGAAATGGAGTTAAATCCTAGGCTCGGAGTTTTCCTACAAGCAAGACTTCGTTACAGGTAAGGGCAGTCACTATTCTTCTCAAACGAACTACATAGTTTACAAAGCTCACACGTTTCTCATCTTACCTGACAAGTATTGGATGTTAGAGGACCAGTGCTTTGTACCAGTTTCAGAAGCAGATTTGGACTACATATGGTCTGTATATGTAGGAAACACCATTCATTGTTCTGGGCACACTCAGATTGCCTGCTCTATTAGAGACTCTAGAAAGCAAGAGCGAGCTTCTTGCTCAAAAGCAGAGTGTGATCAATGGATGAGAACTCTGCTGTGTGTTTCCCTTCAGAAATGGAGTTAAATCCCAGGCTCTGAGTCTTCCTACAAGCAAGACTTCCTTTCAGGTAAGGGCAGTTTCTTTATAGCTCAAAGGAACTACATCGTTCACGAAACTCACATGTTTCTCATCTTAACTGACAAGCATTAGATGTTAGAGGACCAGTGCTTTGTTTCAGTTTCAGAAGCAGATTTGGACTATATATTGTCCCTATGTTTAGGCAACATCGTTCTTTTCTTCTCAGCACACTCACGTTTCATGCTGTCTTAGAGCCTCTAGAAAGCAAGAGCGTGCTTCTTGCTCTAAAGCAGAATGTGATCAATGGATGAGAACTCTGGTGTGTGTTTCACGTCAGAAATGGAGTTAAATCCCAGACTCTGAGTCTTCCTACAAGCAAGACTTCATTTCAGGTAAGGGCAGTTACTTTTATGCTCAAACGAACTACATCGTTCACAAAGCTCACACGTTTCTCATCTTAACTGACAAGCATTGGATGTTAGAGGACCAGTGCTTTGTATCAGTTTCAGAAGCAGATTTGGACTACATATGGTCCTTATGTTTACGAAAAACCGTAATTTCATTCTGGGAACACTCAGATTTCCTGCTGTATTAGGGACTCTAGAAAGCAAGAGTGTGCTTCTCGCTCTAAAGCAGAGTGAGATCCATGGATGAGAACTCTGCTTTTTGTTTCCCTTCAGAAATGGAGTTAAATCCCAGGCTCTGTGTCTTACTACAAGCAAGACTTCGTTTCAGGTAAGGGCAGTCACTTCTCAGCTCAAACGAACTACATTGTTCTTGAAGCTCACACGTTTCTCATCTTACCTCACAAGCATTGGAAGTTAGAGGACCAGTGCTTTGTATCAGTTTCAGAAGCAGAGTTGGACTAGATATGGTCCGTAAGTGTAGGAAACACCGTTCTTTTGTTCTCAGCACACTCACGTTTCCTGCTGTCTTAGAGACTCTAGAAAGCAAGAGCGTGCTTCTTGGTCTAAAGCAGAGTGTGATCAATGGATGAGAACTCTGTTGTGTATTTCACTTCAGAAATGGAGTTAAACCCCAGGCTCTGAGTCTTCCTACAAGCAAGACTTCGTTTAAGGTAAGGGCAGATACTTTATAGCTCAAACAAACTACATCGTTCACTAAGCTCACACGTTTTGGATCATACCTGACAAGCAATGGATGTTAGAGGACTTGTGGTTTGTTTCAGTTTCAGAAGCAGAGTTAAACTAGATATGTTCCCTATGTGTAGGAAACACCGTTCTTTTGTTTTGAGCACACTCAGGTTTCCTGCTGTGTTAGAGACTCTAGAAAGCAAGAGTGTGCTTCACGCTCTAAAGCAGAGTGTGCTACATGGATGAGAACTCTGCTGTGTGTTTCACTTCAGAAATGGAGTTAAATCCCAGGCTCTGAGTCTTCCTACAAGCAAGACTTCATTTCAGGTAATGGCATATACTTTATAGCTCAAATGAACTACATCATTCACTAAGCTCACACGTTTCGGATCTTACTTGAACAAGCATTGGATGTTAGAGGACCTGTGGTTTGTTTCAGTTTCAGAAGCAGAGTTAAACTAGATATGTTCCCTATGTGTAGAAAACACCATTCTTTTGTTTTGAGCACACACTGGTTTCCTGCTGTGTTAGAGATTCCACAATGCAAGAGCATGCTTCTTGCTCTAAAGCAGTGTGTGATCCATGGATGAGAACTATGCTGTGTGTTTCCCTTCAGAAATGGAGTTAAATCCCAGGCTCTGTGTCTTCCTACAAGCAAGACTTCCTTTCAGGTAAGGGCAGACACTTTTAAGCTCAAAAGAAATACATCGTTCACGAAGCTCACACGTTTCTCGTCTTAACAGACAAGCATTGGATGTTAGAGGACCAGTGCTTTGTGTCAGTTTCAGAAGCAGAGTTGGACTAGATATGGTCCGTATGTGTAGGAAACACCGGTCTTGGTTCTCAGCAAACTCATGTTTCCTGCTCTCTTAGAGACTCTAGAAAGCAAGAGCGTGCTTCTTGTTCTAAAGCAGAGTGTGATCAATGGATGAGAACACTTCTGTGTGTTTCACTTCAGAAATGGAGTTAAATCCCAGGCTCTGAGTTTTCCTACAAGCAAGACTTCGTTTCAGGTAAGGTCAGTCACTTTTCTGCTCAAACGAACTACATCATTCACTAAGCTCACACGTTTCGGATCTTACTTGAACAAGCATTGGATGTTAGAGGACCTGTGGTTTGTATCAGTTTCAAAAGCAGATTTGGACGACATATGTTCCGTATATGTAGGAAACACCATTAATTGTTCTGGGCACACTCAGATTTCCTGCTGTGTTAGAGACTCTAGAAAGCAAGAGTGTGCTTCTTGTTCTAAAGCAGAGTGTGGTCAATGGATGAGAACAGTGCTGTGTGTTTCACTTCAGAAATGGAGTTAAATCCTAGGCTCGGAGTTTTCCTACAAGCAAGACTTCGTTACAGGTAAGGGCAGTCACTTTTCTTCTCAAACGAACTACATAGTTTACAAAGCTCACACGTTTCTCATCTTACCTGACAAGCATTGGATGTTAGAGGACCAGTGCTTTGTACCAGTTTCAGAAGCAGATTTGGACGACATATGTTCCGTATATGTAGGAAACACAATTCATTGTTCTGGGCACACTCAGATTTCCTGATGTATTAGTGACTCTAGAAAGCAAGAGCGTGCTTCTTGTTCTAAAGCAGAGTGTGATCAATGGATGAGAACACTGCTGTGTGTTTCACTTCAGAAATGGAGTTTAATCCCGGGCTATGAGTTTTCCTACAAACAAGACTTCGTTTCAGGTAAGGGCAGTAACTTTTCTGCTCAAACGTAGTACATAGTTTACGAAGCTCACACGTTTCTCATCTTAACTGACAAGCATTTGATGTTAGAGGACCAGTGCTTTGTATCAGTTTCAGAAGCAGATTTGGACTACATATGGTCTGTATATGTAGGAAACACCATTCATTGTTCTGGGCACACTCAGATTGCCTGCTCTATTAGAGACTCTAGAAAGCAAGAGCGAGCTTCTTGCTCAAAAGCAGAGTGTGATCAATGGATGAGAACTCTGCTGTGTGTTTCCCTTCAGAAATGGAGTTAAATCCCAGGCTCTGAGTCTTCCTACAAGCAAGACTTCCTTTCAGGTAAGGGCAGTTTCTTTATAGCTCAAAGGAACTACATCGTTCACGAAACTCACATGTTTCTCATCTTAACTGACAAGCATTAGATGTTAGAGGACCAGTGCTTTGTTTCAGTTTCAGAAGCAGATTTGGACTATATATTGTCCCTATGTTTAGGCAACATCGTTCTTTTCTTCTCAGCACACTCACGTTTCATGCTGTCTTAGAGCCTCTAGAAAGCAAGAGCGTGCTTCTTGCTCTAAAGCAGAATGTGATCAATGGATGAGAACTCTGGTGTGTGTTTCACGTCAGAAATGGAGTTAAATCCCAGACTCTGAGTCTTCCTACAAGCAAGACTTCATTTCAGGTAAGGGCAGTTACTTTTATGCTCAAACGAACTACATCGTTCACAAAGCTCACACGTTTCTCATCTTAACTGACAAGCATTGGATGTTAGAGGACCAGTGCTTTGTATCAGTTTCAGAAGCAGATTTGGACTACATATGGTCCTTATGTTTACGAAAAACCGTAATTTCATTCTGGGAACACTCAGATTTCCTGCTGTATTAGGGACTCTAGAAAGCAAGAGTGTGCTTCTCGCTCTAAAGCAGAGTGAGATCCATGGATGAGAACTCTGCTTTTTGTTTCCCTTCAGAAATGGAGTTAAATCCCAGGCTCTGTGTCTTACTACAAGCAAGACTTCGTTTCAGGTAAGGGCAGTCACTTCTCAGCTCAAACGAACTACATTGTTCTTGAAGCTCACACGTTTCTCATCTTACCTCACAAGCATTGGAAGTTAGAGGACCAGTGCTTTGTATCAGTTTCAGAAGCAGAGTTGGACTAGATATGGTCCGTAAGTGTAGGAAACACCGTTCTTTTGTTCTCAGCACACTCACGTTTCCTGCTGTCTTAGAGACTCTAGAAAGCAAGAGCGTGCTTCTTGGTCTAAAGCAGAGTGTGATCAATGGATGAGAACTCTGTTGTGTATTTCACTTCAGAAATGGAGTTAAACCCCAGGCTCTGAGTCTTCCTACAAGCAAGACTTCGTTTAAGGTAAGGGCAGATACTTTATAGCTCAAACAAACTACATCGTTCACTAAGCTCACACGTTTTGGATCATACCTGACAAGCAATGGATGTTAGAGGACTTGTGGTTTGTTTCAGTTTCAGAAGCAGAGTTAAACTAGATATGTTCCCTATGTGTAGGAAACACCGTTCTTTTGTTTTGAGCACACTCAGGTTTCCTGCTGTGTTAGAGACTCTAGAAAGCAAGAGTGTGCTTCACGCTCTAAAGCAGAGTGTGCTACATGGATGAGAACTCTGCTGTGTGTTTCACTTCAGAAATGGAGTTAAATCCCAGGCTCTGAGTCTTCCTACAAGCAAGACTTCATTTCAGGTAATGGCATATACTTTATAGCTCAAATGAACTACATCATTCACTAAGCTCACACGTTTCGGATCTTACTTGAACAAGCATTGGATGTTAGAGGACCTGTGGTTTGTTTCAGTTTCAGAAGCAGAGTTAAACTAGATATGTTCCCTATGTGTAGAAAACACCATTCTTTTGTTTTGAGCACACACTGGTTTCCTGCTGTGTTAGAGATTCCACAATGCAAGAGCATGCTTCTTGCTCTAAAGCAGTGTGTGATCCATGGATGAGAACTATGCTGTGTGTTTCCCTTCAGAAATGGAGTTAAATCCCAGGCTCTGTGTCTTCCTACAAGCAAGACTTCCTTTCAGGTAAGGGCAGACACTTTTAAGCTCAAAAGAAATACATCGTTCACGAAGCTCACACGTTTCTCGTCTTAACAGACAAGCATTGGATGTTAGAGGACCAGTGCTTTGTGTCAGTTTCAGAAGCAGAGTTGGACTAGATATGGTCCGTATGTGTAGGAAACACCGGTCTTGGTTCTCAGCAAACTCATGTTTCCTGCTCTCTTAGAGACTCTAGAAAGCAAGAGCGTGCTTCTTGTTCTAAAGCAGAGTGTGATCAATGGATGAGAACACTTCTGTGTGTTTCACTTCAGAAATGGAGTTAAATCCCAGGCTCTGAGTTTTCCTACAAGCAAGACTTCGTTTCAGGTAAGGTCAGTCACTTTTCTGCTCAAACGAACTACATCATTCACTAAGCTCACACGTTTCGGATCTTACTTGAACAAGCATTGGATGTTAGAGGACCTGTGGTTTGTATCAGTTTCAAAAGCAGATTTGGACGACATATGTTCCGTATATGTAGGAAACACCATTAATTGTTCTGGGCACACTCAGATTTCCTGCTGTGTTAGAGACTCTAGAAAGCAAGAGTGTGCTTCTTGTTCTAAAGCAGAGTGTGGTCAATGGATGAGAACAGTGCTGTGTGTTTCACTTCAGAAATGGAGTTAAATCCTAGGCTCGGAGTTTTCCTACAAGCAAGACTTCGTTACAGGTAAGGGCAGTCACTTTTCTTCTCAAACGAACTACATAGTTTACAAAGCTCACACGTTTCTCATCTTACCTGACAAGCATTGGATGTTAGAGGACCAGTGCTTTGTACCAGTTTCAGAAGCAGATTTGGACGACATATGTTCCGTATATGTAGGAAACACAATTCATTGTTCTGGGCACACTCAGATTTCCTGATGTATTAGTGACTCTAGAAAGCAAGAGCGTGCTTCTTGTTCTAAAGCAGAGTGTGATCAATGGATGAGAACACTGCTGTGTGTTTCACTTCAGAAATGGAGTTTAATCCCGGGCTATGAGTTTTCCTACAAACAAGACTTCGTTTCAGGTAAGGGCAGTAACTTTTCTGCTCAAACGTAGTACATAGTTTACGAAGCTCACACGTTTCTCATCTTAACTGACAAGCATTTGATGTTAGAGGACCAGTGCTTTGTATCAGTTTCAGAAGCAGATTTGGACTACATATGGTCTGTATATGTAGGAAACACCATTCATTGTTCTGGGCACACTCAGATTGCCTGCTCTATTAGAGACTCTAGAAAGCAAGAGCGAGCTTCTTGCTCAAAAGCAGAGTGTGATCAATGGATGAGAACTCTGCTGTGTGTTTCCCTTCAGAAATGGAGTTAAATCCCAGGCTCTGAGTCTTCCTACAAGCAAGACTTCCTTTCAGGTAAGGGCAGTTTCTTTATAGCTCAAAGGAACTACATCGTTCACGAAACTCACATGTTTCTCATCTTAACTGACAAGCATTAGATGTTAGAGGACCAGTGCTTTGTTTCAGTTTCAGAAGCAGATTTGGACTATATATTGTCCCTATGTTTAGGCAACATCGTTCTTTTCTTCTCAGCACACTCACGTTTCATGCTGTCTTAGAGCCTCTAGAAAGCAAGAGCGTGCTTCTTGCTCTAAAGCAGAATGTGATCAATGGATGAGAACTCTGGTGTGTGTTTCACGTCAGAAATGGAGTTAAATCCCAGACTCTGAGTCTTCCTACAAGCAAGACTTCATTTCAGGTAAGGGCAGTTACTTTTATGCTCAAACGAACTACATCGTTCACAAAGCTCACACGTTTCTCATCTTAACTGACAAGCATTGGATGTTAGAGGACCAGTGCTTTGTATCAGTTTCAGAAGCAGAGTTGGACTAGATATGGTCCGTAAGTGTAGGAAACACCGTTCTTTTGTTCTCAGCACACTCACGTTTCCTGCTGTCTTAGAGACTCTAGAAAGCAAGAGCGTGCTTCTTCCTCTAAAGCAGAGTGTGATCAATGGATGAGAACTCTGCTGTGTGTTACACTTCAGAAATGGAGTGATATCCCAGTCTCTGAGTCTTCCTACAAGCAAGACTTCGTTTCAGGTAAGTGCAGTTACTTTACAGTCAAACGAACTACATTGTTCACGAAGCTCACACGTTTTGGATCTTACCTGACAAGCATTGGATGTTAGAGGACCTGTGGATTGTTTCAGTTTCAGAATCAGAGATTAACTAGATATGGTCCGTATGTGTACGAAAAACCATTCTTTCATTCTGGGAACACTCAGATTTCCTGCTGTATTAGGGAGGCTAGAAAGCAAGAGTGTGCTTCTCGCTCTAAAGCAGAGTGTGATCCATGGATGAGAACTCTGCTGTGTGTTTCACTTCAGAAATGGAGTTAAATCCCAGGCTCTGAGTCTTCCTACAAGCAAGACTTCATTTCAGGTAATGGCAGATACTTTATAGCTCAAATGAACTACATCATTCACTAAGCTCACACGATTCGGATCTTACTTGAACAAGCATTGGATGTTAGAGGACCTGTGGTTTGTTTCAGTTTCAGAAGCAGAGTTAAACTAGATATGTTTCATATGTGTAGGAAACGCCATTCTTTTGTTTTGAGCACACTCAGGTTTCCTGCTGTGTTTGAGATTCCAGAAAGCAAGAGCATGCTTCTTGCTCTAAAGAAGAGTGTGATCCATGGATGAGAACTATGCTGTGTGCTTCCCTTCAGAAATGGAGTTAAATCCCAGGCTCTGTGTCTTCCTACAAGCAAGACTTCGTTTCAGGTAAGGGCAGTCACTTTTAAGCTCAAAAGAAATACATCATTCACGAAGCTCACACGTTTCTCATCTTAACAGACAAGCATTGGATGTTAGAGGACCAGTGCTTTGTGTCAGTTTCAGAAGCAGAGTTGGACTAGATATGGTCCGTATGTGTAGGAAACACCGGTCTTTGGTTCTCAGCAAACTCATGTTTCCTGCTCTCTTAGAGACTCTAGAAAGAAAGAGCGTGCTTCTTGTTCTAAAGCAGAGTGTGATCAATGGATGAGAACACTGCTGTGTGTGTCACTTCAGAAATGGAGTTAATTCCCAGGCTCTGAGTTTTCCTACAAGCAAGACTTTGTTTCAGGTAAGGTCAGTCACTTTTCTGCTCAAACGAACTACATAGTTTACGAAGCTCACACGTTTCTCATCTTAACTGACAAGCATTGGATGTTAGTGGACCTGTGCTTTGTATCAGTTTCAAAAGCAGATTTGGACGACATATGTTCCGTATATGTAGGAAATGCCATTCATTGTTCTGGGCACACTCAGATTTCCTGCTGTATTAGTGATTTGAGAAAGCAAGAGTGTGCTTCTCGCTCTAAAGGAGAGTGTGATCCATGGAGGAGAACTATGCTGTGTGTTTCCCTTCAGAAATGGAGTTAAATCCCAGGCTCTGAGTCTTCCTACAAGCAAGACTTCATTTCAGGTAATGGCAGATACTTTATAGCTCAAATAAACTACATCATTCACTAAGCTAACACGTTTCGGATCTTACTTGAACAAGCATTGGATGTTAGAGGACCAGTGCTTTATGTCAGTTACAGAAGCAGAGTTGGACTAGATATGGTCTGTATGTGTAGGTAACACCATTCTTTGGTTCTCAGCACACTCATGTTTCCTGCTGTCTAAGAGACTCTAGAAAGCAAGAGCGTGCTTCTTGTTCTAAAGCAGAGTGTGATCAATGGATGAGAAAACTGCTGTGTGTTTCACTTCAGAAATGGAGTTAAATCCCATGCTCTGAGTTTCCTACAAGCAAGACTTCGTGTCAGGTAAGGGCAGTCACTTTTCTGCTCAAACGAACTACATAGTTTACGAAGCTCACACGTTTCTCATCTTAACTGACAAGCATTGGTTGTTAGAGGACCAGTGCTTTGTTTCAGTTTCAGAAGCAGATTTGGACTACATATTGTCCCTATGTTTAGGCAACATCGTTCTTTTCTTCTCAGCACACTCACGTTTCATGCTGTCTTAGAGCCTCTAGAAAGCAAGAGCGTGCTTCTTGTTCTAAAGCAGAGTGTGATCAATGGATGAGAACACTGCTGTGTGTTTCACTTCAGAAATGGAGTTAAATCCCAGGCTCTGAGTTTTCCTACAAGCAAGACTTCGTTTCAGGTAAGGTCAGTCACTTTTCTGCTCAAACGAACTACATAGTTTACAAAGCTCACACGTTTCTCATCTTAACTGACAAGCATTGGATGTTAGAGGACCAGTGCTTTGTATCAGTTTCAGAAGCAGATTTGGACTACATATGGTCCTTATGTGTGCTTAAAACCGTTATTTCATTCTGGGAACACTCAGATTTCCTGCTGTATTAGGGACTCTAGAAAGCAAGAGTTGCTTCTCGCTCTAAAGCAGAGTGTGATCCATGGATGAGAAATCTGCTTTGTGTTTCCCTTCAGAAATGGAGTTAAATCCCAGGCTCTGTGTCTTACTACAAACAAGACTTCGTTTCAGGTAAGGGCAGTCACTTCTCAGCTCAAACGATCTACATTGTTCTTGAAGCTCACACGTTTCTCATCTTACTTCACAAGCATTGGAAGTTACAGGACCAGTGCTTTGTATCAGTTTCAGAAGCAGAGTTGGACTAGATACGGTCAATATGTGTAGGAAACACTGTTCTTTTGTTCTCAGCACACTCACGTTTCCTGCTGTCTTATAGACTCTAGAAAGCAAGAGCGTGCTTCTTGGTCTAAAGCAGAGTGTGATCAATGGATGAGAACTCTGCTGTGTGTTTCACTTCAGAAATGGAGTTAAATCCCAGGCTCTGAGTCTTCCTACAAGCAAGACTTCGTTTCAGTTAAGGGCAGATACTTTATAGCTCAAACGAACTACATCGTTCACTAAGCTCACAAGTTTTGGATCATACCTGACAAGCAATGGATGTTAGAGGACTTGTGGTTTGTTTCAGTTTCAGAAGCAGATTTAAACTAGATATGTTCCCTATGTGTAGGAAACACCGGTCTTTGGTTCTCAGCACACTCATGTTTCCTGCTGTTTTAGAGACTCCAGAAAGCAAGAGCGTGCTTCTTGTTCTAAAGCAGAGTGTCATCAATGGATGAGAACACTGCTGTGTGTTTCACTTCAGAAATGGAGTTAAATCCCAGGCTCTGAGTCTTCCTACAAGCAAGACTTCGTTACAGGTAAGGGCTGTCACTTTTCTGCTCCAAAGAACTACAAAGTTTACGAAGCTCACACGTTGCTCATCTTAACTGACAAGCATTGGATGTTAGAGGACCAGTGCTTTGTATCAGTTTCAGAAGCAGATTTGGACGACATATGTTCCGTATATGTAGGAAACACAATTCATTGTTCTGGGCACACTCAGATTTCCTGCTGTATTAGTGACTCTAGAAAGCAAGAGTGTGCTTCTCGCTCTAAAGCAGAGTGTGATCCGTGGATGAGAACTATGCTGTGTGTTTCCCTTCAGAAATGGAGTTAAATCCCAGGCTCTGAGTCTTACTACAAGCAGAATTCCTTTCAGGTAAGGGCAGTTTCTTTATAGCTCAAACGAACTACATCGTTCATGAAACTCACACGTTTCTCATCTTAACTGACAAGCATTGGATGTTAGAGGACCAGTGCTTTGTAATAGTTTCAGAAGCAGATTTGGACTACATATGGTCTGTATGTGTAGGCAACATCGTTCTTTTGTTTTCAGCACACTCACGTTTCATGCTGTCTTAGAGCCTCTAGAAAGCAAGAGTGTGCTTCTTGCTCTAAAGCAGAGTGTGATCAATGAATGAGAACTCTGCTGTGTGTTTCACTTCAGAAATGGAGTGAAATCCCAGTCTCTGAGTCTTCCTACAAGCAAGACTTCGTTTCAGGTAAGTGCAGTTACTTTACAGATCAAACGAACTACATCGCTCATGAAGCTCACACGTTTCGGATCTTACTTGAACAAGCATTGGATGTTAGAGGACCAGTGCTTTGTATCAGTTTCAGAAGCAGATTTGGACTACATACGGTCCTTATGTGTACGAAAAACCGTTATTTCATTCTGGGAACACTCAGATTTCCTGCTGTATTAGGGACTCTAGAAAGCAAGAGTGTGCTTCTCGCTCTAAAGCAGAGTGAGATCCATGGATGAGAACTCTGCTTTGTGTTTCCCTTCAGAAATGGAGTTAAATCCCAGGCTCTGTGTGTTACTACAAGCAAGACTTCGTTTCAGGTAAGGGCAGTCACTTCTCAGCTCAAGCGAACTACATCGTTCTTGAAGCTCACACGTTTCTCATCTTACCTCACAAGCATTGGAAGTTAGAGGACCAGTGCTTTGTTTCAGATTCAGAAGCAGAGTTGGACTAGATACGATCCATATGTGTAGGAAACACCGTTCTTTTGTTCTCAGCACACTCACGTTTCCTGCTGTCTTAGAGACTCTAGAAAGCAAGAGCGTGCTTCTTGGTCTAAAGGAGAGTGTGATCAATGGATGAGAACTCTGCTGTGTGTTTCACTTCAGAAATGGAGTTAAATCCCAGGCTCTGAGTCTTCCTACAAGCAAGACTTCTTTTCATGTAAGGGCAGATACTTTATAGCTCAAACGAACTACATCGTTCACGAAGCTCACACATTTCTCATCTTAACTGACAAGCATTGGATGTTAGAGGACCTGTGGTTTGTTTCAGTTTCAGAAGCAGAGTTGAACTAGATATGGTCCGTATGTGTAGGAAACACCGTTCTTTTTTTCTCAGCACACTGAGGTTGACTGCTCTATTTGAGACTCTAGAAAGCAAGAGCGAGGTTCTTGCTCTAAAGCAGAGTGTGATCATTTGATGGGAACTCTGCTGTGTGTTTCCCTTCAGAAATGGAGTTAAATCCCAGGCTCTGAGTCTTCCTACAAGCAAGACTTCCTTTCAGGTAAGCGCAGTTTCTTTATAGCTCAAAGGAACTACATCGTTCACGAAACTCACATGTTTCTCATCTTAACTGACAAGCATTGGATGTTGGAGGACCAGTGCTTTGTATCAGTTTCAGAAGCAGATTTGGACTACATATTGTCCCTATGTTTAGGCAACATCGTTCTTTTGTTCTCAGCACACTCACGTTTCATGCTGTCTTAGAGCCTCTAGAAAGCAAGAGCGTGCTTCTTGCTCTAAAGCAGAGTGTGATCAATGGATGAGAACTCTGCTGTGTGTTTCACTTCTGAAATGGAGTTAAATCCCAGGCTCTGTGTCTTCCTACAAGCAAGACTTCATTTCAGGTAAGGGCAGTTACTTTTATGCTCAAACGAACTACATCGTTCACGAAGCTCACACGTCTCAGATCTTACCTGACAAGAATTGGGTGTTAGAGTACCTGTGGTTTGTTTCAGTTTCAGAAGCAGAGTTAAACTAGATATGTTCCCTTTGTGTAGGAAACACTGTTCTTTTGTTTTGAGCACACTCAGGTTTCCTGCTGTGTTAGAGACTCTAGAAAGCAAGAGCATGCTTCTTGCTCTAAAGCAGAGTGTAATCCATGGATGAGAACTATGCTGTGTGTTTCCCTTCAGAAATGGAGTTAAATCCCAGGCTCTGTGTCTTCCTACAAGCAAGACTTCGTTTCAGGTAAGGGCAGACACTTTTCAGCTCAAATGAACTACATCATTCACGAAGCTCACATGTTTCTCATCTTAACAGACAAGTATTGGAAGTTAGAGGACCAGTTCTTTGTGTCAGTTTCAGATGCAGAGTTGGACTAGATACGGTCCCTATGTGTAGGAAACACTGTTCTTTGGGTCTCAGCACACTCATGTTTCCTGCTGTCTTAGAGACTGTAGAAAGCAAGAGCGTGCTTCTTGTTCTAAAGAAGAGTTTGAACAATGGATGAGAACACTGCTGTGTGTTTCACTTCAGCAATGGAGTTAAATCCCAGGCATTGAGTCTTCCTACAAGCAAGACTTCTTTTCAGGTAAGGGCAGTCACTTTTCTGCTAAAACGAACTACATAGTTCACGAAGCTCACACGTTTCTCATCTTAACTGACAAGCATTGGATGTTAGAGGACCAGTGCTTTGTATCAGTTTCAGAAGCAGATTTGGACGACATATGTTACGTATATGTAGGAAACACCATTCATTGTTCTGGGCACACTCAGATTTCCTGCTGTATTAGTGACTCTAGAAAGCAAGAGCGTGCTTCTTGCTCTAAAGCAGAGTTTGATCCATGGATGAGAACTATGCTATGTGTTTCCCTTAAGAAATGGAGTTAATACCCAGGCTCTGAGTCTTTCTACAAGCAGAATTCCTTTCAGGTAAGGGCAGTTTCTTTATAGCTCAAACGAACTACATCGTTCATGAAATTCACACGTTTCTCATCTTAACTGACAAGCATTGGATATAAGAGGACCAGTGCTTTGTATCAGTTTCAGAAGCAGATTTGGACTACATATGGTCCGTATGTGTAGGCAACATCGTTCTTTTGTTCTCAGCACACTCACGTTTCATGCTGTCTTAGAGCCTCTAGAAAGAAGGAGCGTGCTTCTTGCTCTAAAGCAGAGTGTGATCAATGGATGAGACTCTGCTGTGTGTTTCACTTCAGAAATGGAGTGAAATACCAGTCTCTGAGTCTTCCTACAAGCAAGACTTCGTTTCAGGTAAGTGCAGTTACTTTATAGGTCAAACGAACTACATCGTTCAGGAAGCTCACAAGTTTCAGATCTTACCTGACAAGCATTGGATGTTAGAGGACCTGTGGTTTGTTTCAGTTTCAGAAGCAGAGTTGAACTAGATATGGTCCGTATGTGTAGGAAACACCGTTCTTTTGTTCTCAGCACACTCATGTTGACTGCTGTATTTGAGACTCTAGAAAGCAAGATCGAGGTTCTTGCTCTAAAGCAGAATGTGATAAATGGATGAGAACTCCGCTGTGTGTTTCACTTCAGAAATGGAGTTAAATCCCAGGCTCTGAGTCTTCCTACAAGCAAGACTACTTTTCAGGTAAGGGCAGTCACTTTTCTGCTCAAACGAACTACATAGTTCACGAAGCTCACACGTTTCTCATCTTAACTGACAAGCCTTGGATGTTAGAGGACCAGTGCTTTGTATCAGTTTCAGAAGCAGATTTGGACGACATATGTTCCGTATATGTAGGAAACACAATTCATTGTTCTGGGCACACTCAGATTTCCTGCTGTATTAGTGACTCTAGAAAGCAAGAGTGTGCTTCTCGCTCTAAAGCAGAGTGTGATCCGTGGATGAGAACTATGCTGTGTGTTTCCCTTCAGAAATGGAGTTAAATCCCAGGCTCTGAGTCTTACTACAAGCAGAATTCCTTTCAGGTAAGGGCAGTTTCTTTATAGCTCAAACGAACTACATCGTTCATGAAACTCACACGTTTCTCATCTTAACTGACAAGCATTGGATGTTAGAGGACCAGTGCTTTGTAATAGTTTCAGAAGCAGATTTGGACTACATATGGTCTGTATGTGTAGGCAACATCGTTCTTTTGTTTTCAGCACACTCACGTTTCATGCTGTCTTAGAGCCTCTAGAAAGCAAGAGTGTGCTTCTTGCTCTAAAGCAGAGTGTGATCAATGAATGAGAACTCTGCTGTGTGTTTCACTTCAGAAATGGAGTGAAATCCCAGTCTCTGAGTCTTCCTACAAGCAAGACTTCGTTTCAGGTAAGTGCAGTTACTTTACAGATCAAACGAACTACATCGCTCATGAAGCTCACACGTTTCGGATCTTACTTGAACAAGCATTGGATGTTAGAGGACCAGTGCTTTGTATCAGTTTCAGAAGCAGATTTGGACTACATACGGTCCTTATGTGTACGAAAAACCGTTATTTCATTCTGGGAACACTCAGATTTCCTGCTGTATTAGGGACTCTAGAAAGCAAGAGTGTGCTTCTCGCTCTAAAGCAGAGTGAGATCCATGGATGAGAACTCTGCTTTGTGTTTCCCTTCAGAAATGGAGTTAAATCCCAGGCTCTGTGTGTTACTACAAGCAAGACTTCGTTTCAGGTAAGGGCAGTCACTTCTCAGCTCAAGCGAACTACATCGTTCTTGAAGCTCACACGTTTCTCATCTTACCTCACAAGCATTGGAAGTTAGAGGACCAGTGCTTTGTTTCAGATTCAGAAGCAGAGTTGGACTAGATACGATCCATATGTGTAGGAAACACCGTTCTTTTGTTCTCAGCACACTCACGTTTCCTGCTGTCTTAGAGACTCTAGAAAGCAAGAGCGTGCTTCTTGGTCTAAAGGAGAGTGTGATCAATGGATGAGAACTCTGCTGTGTGTTTCACTTCAGAAATGGAGTTAAATCCCAGGCTCTGAGTCTTCCTACAAGCAAGACTTCTTTTCATGTAAGGGCAGATACTTTATAGCTCAAACGAACTACATCGTTCACGAAGCTCACACATTTCTCATCTTAACTGACAAGCATTGGATGTTAGAGGACCTGTGGTTTGTTTCAGTTTCAGAAGCAGAGTTGAACTAGATATGGTCCGTATGTGTAGGAAACACCGTTCTTTTTTTCTCAGCACACTGAGGTTGACTGCTCTATTTGAGACTCTAGAAAGCAAGAGCGAGGTTCTTGCTCTAAAGCAGAGTGTGATCATTTGATGGGAACTCTGCTGTGTGTTTCCCTTCAGAAATGGAGTTAAATCCCAGGCTCTGAGTCTTCCTACAAGCAAGACTTCCTTTCAGGTAAGCGCAGTTTCTTTATAGCTCAAAGGAACTACATCGTTCACGAAACTCACATGTTTCTCATCTTAACTGACAAGCATTGGATGTTGGAGGACCAGTGCTTTGTATCAGTTTCAGAAGCAGATTTGGACTACATATTGTCCCTAAGTTTAGGCAACATCGTTCTTTTGTTCTCAGCACACTCACGTTTCATGCTGTCTTAGAGCCTCTAGAAAGCAAGAGCGTGCTTCTTGCTCTAAAGCAGAGTGTGATCAATGGATGAGAACTCTGCTGTGTGTTTCACTTCTGAAATGGAGTTAAATCCCAGGCTCTGTGTCTTCCTACAAGCAAGACTTCATTTCAGGTAAGGGCAGTTACTTTTATGCTCAAACGAACTACATCGTTCACGAAGCTCACACGTCTCAGATCTTACCTGACAAGAATTGGGTGTTAGAGTACCTGTGGTTTGTTTCAGTTTCAGAAGCAGAGTTAAACTAGATATGTTCCCTTTGTGTAGGAAACACTGTTCTTTTGTTTTGAGCACACTCAGGTTTCCTGCTGTGTTAGAGACTCTAGAAAGCAAGAGCATGCTTCTTGCTCTAAAGCAGAGTGTAATCCATGGATGAGAACTATGCTGTGTGTTTCCCTTCAGAAATGGAGTTAAATCCCAGGCTCTGTGTCTTCCTACAAGCAAGACTTCGTTTCAGGTAAGGGCAGACACTTTTCAGCTCAAATGAACTACATCATTCACGAAGCTCACATGTTTCTCATCTTAACAGACAAGTATTGGAAGTTAGAGGACCAGTTCTTTGTGTCAGTTTCAGATGCAGAGTTGGACTAGATACGGTCCCTATGTGTAGGAAACACCGTTCTTTGGGTCTCAGCACACTCATGTTTCCTGCTGTCTTAGAGACTGTAGAAAGCAAGAGCGTGCTTCTTGTTCTAAAGAAGAGTTTGAACAATGGATGAGAACACTGCTGTGTGTTTCACTTCAGCAATGGAGTTAAATCCCAGGCATTGAGTCTTCCTACAAGCAAGACTTCTTTTCAGGTAAGGGCAGTCACTTTTCTGCTAAAACGAACTACATATTTCACGAAGCTCACACGTTTCTCATCTTAACTGACAAGCATTGGATGTTAGAGGACCAGTGCTTTGTATCAGTTTCAGAAGCAGATTTGGACGACATATGTTACGTATATGTAGGAAACACCATTCATTGTTCTGGGCACACTCAGATTTCCTGCTGTATTAGTGACTCTAGAAAGCAAGAGCGTGCTTCTTGCTCTAAAGCAGAGTTTGATCCATGGATGAGAACTATGCTGTGTGTTTCCCTTAAGAAATGGAGTTAATTCCCAGGCTCTGAGTCTTTCTACAAGCAGAATTCCTTTCAGGTAAGGGCAGTTTCTTTATAGCTCAAACGAACTACATCGTTCATGAAATTCACACGTTTCTCATCTTAACTGACAAGCATTGGATATAAGAGGACCAGTGCTTTGTATCAGTTTCAGAAGCAGATTTGGACTACATATGGTCCGTATGTGTAGGCAACATCGTTCTTTTGTTCTCAGCACACTCACGTTTCATGCTGTCTTAGAGCCTCTAGAAAGCAGGAGCGTGCTTCTTGCTCTAAAGCAGAGTGTGATCAATGGATGAGACTCTGCTGTGTGTTTCACTTCAGAAATGGAGTGAAATACCAGTCTCTGAGTCTTCCTACAAGCAAGACTTCGTTTCAGGTAAGTGCAGTTACTTTATAGGTCAAACGAACTACATCGTTCAGGAAGCTCACAAGTTTCAGATCTTACCTGACAAGCATTGGATGTTAGAGGACCTGTGGTTTGTTTCAGTTTAAGAAGGAGAGTTGAACTAGATATGGTCCGTATGTGTAGGAAACACCGTTCTTTTGTTCTCAGCACACTCATGTTGACTGCTGTATTTGAGACTCTAGAAAGCAAGATCGAGGTTCTTGCTCTAAAGCAGAATGTGATAAATGGATGAGAACTCCGCTGTGTGTTTCACTTCAGAAATGGAGTTAAATCCCAGGCTCTGAGTCTTCCTACAAGCAAGACTTCATTTCAGGTAAGTGCAGTTACTTTTATGCTCAAACGAACTACACCTTTCACTAAGCTCACACGTTTCTCATCTTAACAGACAAGCATTCGATGTTAGAGGACCAGTGCTTTGTGTCAGTTTCAGAAGCAGAGTTGGACTAGATACGGTCTGTATGTGTAGGAAACACCGTTCTTTGGTTCTCAGCACACTCATGTTTCCTGCTGTCTTGGAGACTCTAGAAAGCAAGAGCGTGCTTCTTGTTCTAAAGAAGAGTTTGAACAATGGATGAGAACACTGCTGTGTGTTTCACTTCAGAAATGGAGTTAAATCCCAGGCTCTGAGTCTTCCTACAAGCAAGACTACTTTTCAGGTAAGGGCAGTCACTTTTCTGCTCAAACGAACTACATAGTTCACGAAGCTCACACGTTTCTCATCTTAACTGACAAGCCTTGGATGTTAGAGGACCAGTGCTTTGTATCAGTTTCAGAAGCAGATTTGGACGACATATGTTCCGTATATGTAGGAAACACCATTCATTGTTCTGGTCACACTCAGATTCCCTGCTGTAATAGTGACTCTAGAAGTAAGAGCCTGCTTCTCGCTCTAAAGCAGAGTTTGATCCATGGATGAGATCTATGCTGTGTGTTTCCCTTCAGAAATGGAGTTAAATCCCAGGCTCTCAATCTTCCTACAAGCAGAATTCCTTTCAGGTAAGGGCAGTTTCTTTATAGCTCAAACGAACTACATTGTTCATGAAACTCACACGTTTCTCATCTTAACTGACAAGCATTGGATGTTAGAGGACCAGTGCTTTGTATCAGTTTCATAAGCAGATTTGGACTACATATGGTCCGGATGTGTACGAAAAACCGTTCTTTCTTTCTGGGAACACTCAGATTTCCTGCTGTATTAGGGACTCTAGAAAGCAAGAGTGTGCATCTCGCTCTAAAGCAGAGTGTGATCCATGGATGAGAACTCTGCTGTGTGTTTCCCTACAGAAATGGAATTAAATCCCAGCCTCTGTGTCTTACTACAAGCAAGAATTCGTTTCAGGTAACGGCAGTCACTTCTCAGCTCAAATGAACTACATCGTTCTTGAAGCTCACACGTTTCTCATCTTAACTGACAAGCATTGTATGTTAGAGGACCAGTGCTTTGCATCAGTTTCAGAAGCAGATTTGGACTACATATGGTCCGTATGTGTAGGCAACATCGTTCTTTTGTTCTCAGCACACTCACGTTTCATGCTCTCTTAGAGCCTCTAGAAAGCAAGAGAGTACTTCTTGCTCTAAAGTAGAGTGTGATCAATGGATGAGAACTCTGCTGTGTGTTTCACTTCAGAAATGGAGTTAAATCCCAGGCTCTGAGTCTTCCTACAAGAAAGACTTCATTTCAGGTAAGGGCAGTCACTTTTCAGCTCAAACGAACTACATCGTTCACTGAGCTGACACGTTTCTCATCTTAACAGACAAGCATTGGATGTTAGAGGACCAGTGCTTTGTATCAGTTTCAGAAGAAGAGTTGGAGTAGATATGGTCCGTATGTGTAGGAAACACCGTTCTTTTGTTCTCAGCACACTCATGTTTTCTGCTGTATTAGAGACTCTAGAAAGCAAGAGCGTGCTTCTTTCTAAAGCAGAGTGTGATCCATGGATGAGAACTATGCTGTGTGTTTGCCTTCAGAAATGGAGTTAAATCCTACGCTCTGAGTCTTCCTACAAGCAAGACTTCGTTTCAGGTAATGGCAGTCACTTTTCTGCTCAAACGAACTACATCATTCACTGAGCTCACACGTTTCTCATCTTAACTGACAAGCATTGGAAGTTAGAGGGTGAGTGCTTTGTATCAGTTTCAGAAGCAGATTTAGACTAGATATGGTCCATATGTGTAGGAAACACCGTTCTTTTGTTCTGGGCACACTCAGATTTCCTGCTGTCTTAGAGACTCTGGAAAGCAAGAGTGTGCTTCTCATTCTAAAGCAGAGTGTGATCCATGGATGAAAACTATGCTGTATGTTTCCCGTCAGAAAAGTAGTTAAATCCCAGGCTCTATGTCTACCTACAAGCAAGACTTCGTTTCAGGTAAGGGCAGTCACTTTTCTGCTCAAACGAACTACATCGTTCACTGAGCTCACACGTTTCTCATCTTAACTGACAAGCATTGGATGTAAGATGGTCAGTGCTTTGTATCAGTTTCAGAAACAGATTTGGACTACATATGGTCCATATGTGTAGGAAACACCCTTCTTTTGTTCTGGGCACACTCAGATTTCCTGCTGTATTAGAGACTCAAGAAAGCAAGAGCGTGCTTCTCGCTCTAAAGCAGAGTGTGATCCATGGATGAGAACTATGCTGTGTGTTTCCCTTCAGAAATGGACTTAAATCCCAGGCTCTGTGTCTTACTACAAGCAAGACTTCATTTCATGTAAGGGCAGTCACTTTTCAGTCCAAAGGAACTACATCATTCACTAAGCTCACACGTTTCTCATCTTAACTGACAAGCATTGGATGTTAGAGAACCAGTGCTTTGTATCACTTTCAGAAGCAGAGTTGGACTAGATATGGTCCGTATATGTAGGAAACACCGTTCCGTTGTTCTCAGCACACTCACGTTTCCTGCAGTCTTAGAGACTGTAGAAAGCAGGAGCGTACTTCTCGCTCTAAAGCAGAGTGTGATCCATGGATGAGAACTATGCTGTGTGTTTCCCTTCAGAAAAGGAGTTAAATCCCAGGCTCTGTGTCTTCCTACAAGCAAGACTTCGTTTCAGGTAAGGGCAGTCACTTTTCAGCTCAAAAGGAACGACATCGTTCAGGGAACTCACACGTTTCTCATCTTAACAGACAAGCATTGGATGTTAGAGGACCAGTGCTTTGTATCAGTTTCAGAAGCAGAGTTGGACTAGATATGGTCCATATGTGTAGGAAACACCGTTCTTTTGTTCTCAGCATACTCACGTTTCCTGCTGTCTTAGAGACTCTAGAAAGCAAGAGCGTGCTTCTTGCTCTAAAGCAGAGTTTGATCCATGGATGAGAACTATGCTGTGTGTTTCCCTTAAGAAATGGAGTTAATTCCCAGGCTCTGAGTCTTTCTACAAGCAGAATTCCTTTCAGGTAAGGGCAGTTTCTTTATAGCTCAAACGAACTACATCGTTCATGAAATTCACACGTTTCTCATCTTAACTGACAAGCATTGGATATAAGAGGACCAGTGCTTTGTATCAGTTTCAGAAGCAGATTTGGACTACATATGGTCCGTATGTGTAGGCAACATCGTTCTTTTGTTCTCAGCACACTCACGTTTCATGCTGTCTTAGAGCCTCTAGAAAGCAGGAGCGTGCTTCTTGCTCTAAAGCAGAGTGTGATCAATGGATGAGACTCTGCTGTGTGTTTCACTTCAGAAATGGAGTGAAATACCAGTCTCTGAGTCTTCCTACAAGCAAGACTTCGTTTCAGGTAAGTGCAGTTACTTTATAGGTCAAACGAACTACATCGTTCAGGAAGCTCACAAGTTTCAGATCTTACCTGACAAGCATTGGATGTTAGAGGACCTGTGGTTTGTTTCAGTTTCAGAAGGAGAGTTGAACTAGATATGGTCCGTATGTGTAGGAAACACCGTTCTTTTGTTCTCAGCACACTCATGTTGACTGCTGTATTTGAGACTCTAGAAAGCAAGATCGAGGTTCTTGCTCTAAAGCAGAATGTGATAAATGGATGAGAACTCCGCTGTGTGTTTCACTTCAGAAATGGAGTTAAATCCCAGGCTCTGAGTCTTCCTACAAGCAAGACTTCATTTCAGGTAAGTGCAGTTACTTTTATGCTCAAACGAACTACACCTTTCACTAAGCTCACACGTTTCTCATCTTAACAGACAAGCATTCGATGTTAGAGGACCAGTGCTTTGTGTCAGTTTCAGAAGCAGAGTTGGACTAGATACGGTCTGTATGTGTAGGAAACACCGTTCTTTGGTTCTCAGCACACTCATGTTTCCTGCTGTCTTGGAGACTCTAGAAAGCAAGAGCGTGCTTCTTGTTCTAAAGAAGAGTTTGAACAATGGATGAGAACACTGCTGTGTGTTTCACTTCAGAAATGGAGTTAAATCCCAGGCTCTGAGTCTTCCTACAAGCAAGACTACTTTTCAGGTAAGGGCAGTCACTTTTCTGCTCAAACGAACTACATAGTTCACGAAGCTCACACGTTTCTCATCTTAACTGACAAGCCTTGGATGTTAGAGGACCAGTGCTTTGTATCAGTTTCAGAAGCAGATTTGGACGACATATGTTCCGTATATGTAGGAAACACCATTCATTGTTCTGGTCACACTCAGATTCCCTGCTGTAATAGTGACTCTAGAAGTAAGAGCCTGCTTCTCGCTCTAAAGCAGAGTTTGATCCATGGATGAGATCTATGCTGTGTGTTTCCCTTCAGAAATGGAGTTAAATCCCAGGCTCTCAATCTTCCTACAAGCAGAATTCCTTTCAGGTAAGGGCAGTTTCTTTATAGCTCAAACGAACTACATTGTTCATGAAACTCACACGTTTCTCATCTTAACTGACAAGCATTGGATGTTAGAGGACCAGTGCTTTGTATCAGTTTCATAAGCAGATTTGGACTACATATGGTCCGGATGTGTACGAAAAACCGTTCTTTCTTTCTGGGAACACTCAGATTTCCTGCTGTATTAGGGACTCTAGAAAGCAAGAGTGTGCATCTCGCTCTAAAGCAGAGTGCGATCCATGGATGAGAACTCTGCTGTGTGTTTCCCTACAGAAATGGAATTAAATCCCAGCCTCTGTGTCTTACTACAAGCAAGAATTCGTTTCAGGTAACGGCAGTCACTTCTCAGCTCAAATGAACTACATCGTTCTTGAAGCTCACACGTTTCTCATCTTAACTGACAAGCATTGTATGTTAGAGGACCAGTGCTTTGCATCAGTTTCAGAAGCAGATTTGGACTACATATGGTCCGTATGTGTAGGCAACATCGTTCTTTTGTTCTCAGCACACTCACGTTTCATGCTCTCTTAGAGCCTCTAGAAAGCAAGAGAGTACTTCTTGCTCTAAAGTAGAGTGTGATCAATGGATGAGAACTCTGCTGTGTGTTTCACTTCAGAAATGGAGTTAAATCCCAGGCTCTGAGTCTTCCTACAAGAAAGACTTCATTTCAGGTAAGGGCAGTCACTTTTCAGCTCAAACGAACTACATCGTTCACTGAGCTGACACGTTTCTCATCTTAACAGACAAGCATTGGATGTTAGAGGACCAGTGCTTTGTATCAGTTTCAGAAGAAGAGTTGGAGTAGATATGGTCCGTATGTGTAGGAAACACCGTTCTTTTGTTCTCAGCACACTCATGTTTTCTGCTGTATTAGAGACTCTAGAAAGCAAGAGCGTGCTTCTTTCTAAAGCAGAGTGTGATCCATGGATGAGAACTATGCTGTGTGTTTGCCTTCAGAAATGGAGTTAAATCCTACGCTCTGAGTCTTCCTACAAGCAAGACTTCGTTTCAGGTAATGGCAGTCACTTTTCTGCTCAAACGAACTACATCATTCACTGAGCTCACACGTTTCTCATCTTAACTGACAAGCATTGGAAGTTAGAGGGTGAGTGCTTTGTATCAGTTTCAGAAGCAGATTTAGACTAGATATGGTCCATATGTGTAGGAAACACCGTTCTTTTGTTCTGGGCACACTCAGATTTCCTGCTGTCTTAGAGACTCTGGAAAGCAAGAGTGTGCTTCTCATTCTAAAGCAGAGTGTGATCCATGGATGAAAACTATGCTGTATGTTTCCCGTCAGAAAAGTAGTTAAATCCCAGGCTCTATGTCTACCTACAAGCAAGACTTCGTTTCAGGTAAGGGCAGTCACTTTTCTGCTCAAACGAACTACATCGTTCACTGAGCTCACACGTTTCTCATCTTAACTGACAAGCATTGGATGTAAGATGGTCAGTGCTTTGTATCAGTTTCAGAAACAGATTTGGACTACATATGGTCCATATGTGTAGGAAACACCCTTCTTTTGTTCTGGGCACACTCAGATTTCCTGCTGTATTAGAGACTCAAGAAAGCAAGAGCGTGCTTCTCGCTCTAAAGCAGAGTGTGATCCATGGATGAGAACTATGCTGTGTGTTTCCCTTCAGAAATGGACTTAAATCCCAGGCTCTGTGTCTTACTACAAGCAAGACTTCATTTCATGTAAGGGCAGTCACTTTTCAGTCCAAAGGAACTACATCATTCACTAAGCTCACACGTTTCTCATCTTAACTGACAAGCATTGGATGTTAGAGAACCAGTGCTTTGTATCACTTTCAGAAGCAGAGTTGGACTAGATATGGTCCGTATATGTAGGAAACACCGTTCCGTTGTTCTCAGCACACTCACGTTTCCTGCAGTCTTAGAGACTGTAGAAAGCAGGAGCGTACTTCTCGCTCTAAAGCAGAGTGTGATCCATGGATGAGAACTATGCTGTGTGTTTCCCTTCAGAAAAGGAGTTAAATCCCAGGCTCTGTGTCTTCCTACAAGCAAGACTTCGTTTCAGGTAAGGGCAGTCACTTTTCAGCTCAAAAGGAACGACATCGTTCAGGGAACTCACACGTTTCTCATCTTAACAGACAAGCATTGGATGTTAGAGGACCAGTGCTTTGTATCAGTTTCAGAAGCAGAGTTGGACTAGATATGGTCCATATGTGTAGGAAACACCGTTCTTTTGTTCTCAGCATACTCACGTTTCCTGCTGTCTTAGAGACTCTAGAAAGCAAGAGCGTGCTTCTTGCTCTAAAGCAGAGTTTGATCCATGGATGAGAACTATGCTGTGTGTTTCCCTTAAGAAATGGAGTTAATTCCCAGGCTCTGAGTCTTTCTACAAGCAGAATTCCTTTCAGGTAAGGGCAGTTTCTTTATAGCTCAAACGAACTACATCGTTCATGAAATTCACACGTTTCTCATCTTAACTGACAAGCATTGGATATAAGAGGACCAGTGCTTTGTATCAGTTTCAGAAGCAGATTTGGACTACATATGGTCCGTATGTGTAGGCAACATCGTTCTTTTGTTCTCAGCACACTCACGTTTCATGCTGTCTTAGAGCCTCTAGAAAGCAGGAGCGTGCTTCTTGCTCTAAAGCAGAGTGTGATCAATGGATGAGACTCTGCTGTGTGTTTCACTTCAGAAATGGAGTGAAATACCAGTCTCTGAGTCTTCCTACAAGCAAGACTTCGTTTCAGGTAAGTGCAGTTACTTTATAGGTCAAACGAACTACATCGTTCAGGAAGCTCACAAGTTTCAGATCTTACCTGACAAGCATTGGATGTTAGAGGACCTGTGGTTTGTTTCAGTTTCAGAAGGAGAGTTGAACTAGATATGGTCCGTATGTGTAGGAAACACCGTTCTTTTGTTCTCAGCACACTCATGTTGACTGCTGTATTTGAGACTCTAGAAAGCAAGATCGAGGTTCTTGCTCTAAAGCAGAATGTGATAAATGGATGAGAACTCCGCTGTGTGTTTCACTTCAGAAATGGAGTTAAATCCCAGGCTCTGAGTCTTCCTACAAGCAAGACTTCATTTCAGGTAAGTGCAGTTACTTTTATGCTCAAACGAACTACACCTTTCACTAAGCTCACACGTTTCTCATCTTAACAGACAAGCATTCGATGTTAGAGGACCAGTGCTTTGTGTCAGTTTCAGAAGCAGAGTTGGACTAGATACGGTCTGTATGTGTAGGAAACACCGTTCTTTGGTTCTCAGCACACTCATGTTTCCTGCTGTCTTGGAGACTCTAGAAAGCAAGAGCGTGCTTCTTGTTCTAAAGAAGAGTTTGAACAATGGATGAGAACACTGCTGTGTGTTTCACTTCAGAAATGGAGTTAAATCCCAGGCTCTGAGTCTTCCTACAAGCAAGACTACTTTTCAGGTAAGGGCAGTCACTTTTCTGCTCAAACGAACTACATAGTTCACGAAGCTCACACGTTTCTCATCTTAACTGACAAGCCTTGGATGTTAGAGGACCAGTGCTTTGTATCAGTTTCAGAAGCAGATTTGGACGACATATGTTCCGTATATGTAGGAAACACCATTCATTGTTCTGGTCACACTCAGATTCCCTGCTGTAATAGTGACTCTAGAAGTAAGAGCCTGCTTCTCGCTCTAAAGCAGAGTTTGATCCATGGATGAGATCTATGCTGTGTGTTTCCCTTCAGAAATGGAGTTAAATCCCAGGCTCTCAATCTTCCTACAAGCAGAATTCCTTTCAGGTAAGGGCAGTTTCTTTATAGCTCAAACGAACTACATTGTTCATGAAACTCACACGTTTCTCATCTTAACTGACAAGCATTGGATGTTAGAGGACCAGTGCTTTGTATCAGTTTCATAAGCAGATTTGGACTACATATGGTCCGGATGTGTACGAAAAACCGTTCTTTCTTTCTGGGAACACTCAGATTTCCTGCTGTATTAGGGACTCTAGAAAGCAAGAGTGTGCATCTCGCTCTAAAGCAGAGTGTGATCCATGGATGAGAACTCTGCTGTGTGTTTCCCTACAGAAATGGAATTAAATCCCAGCCTCTGTGTCTTACTACAAGCAAGAATTCGTTTCAGGTGACGGCAGTCACTTCTCAGCTCAAATGAACTACATCGTTCTTGAAGCTCACACGTTTCTCATCTTAACTGACAAGCATTGTATGTTAGAGGACCAGTGCTTTGCATCAGTTTCAGAAGCAGATTTGGACTACATATGGTCCGTATGTGTAGGCAACATCGTTCTTTTGTTCTCAGCACACTCACGTTTCATGCTCTCTTAGAGCCTCTAGAAAGCAAGAGAGTGCTTCTTGCTCTAAAGTAGAGTGTGATCAATGGATGAGAACTCTGCTGTGTGTTTCACTTCAGAAATGGAGTTAAATCCCAGGCTCTGAGTCTTCCTACAAGAAAGACTTCATTTCAGGTAAGGGCAGTCACTTTTCAGCTCAAACGAACTACATCGTTCACTGAGCTGACACGTTTCTCATCTTAACAGACAAGCATTGGATGTTAGAGGACCAGTGCTTTGTATCAGTTTTAGAAGAAGAGTTGGAGTAGATATGGTCCGTATGTGTAGGAAACACCGTTCTTTTGTTCTCAGCACACTCATGTTTTCTGCTGTATTAGAGACTCTAGAAAGCAAGAGCGTGCTTCTTTCTAAAGCAGAGTGTGATCCATGGATGAGAACTATGCTGTGTGTTTGCCTTCAGAAATGGAGTTAAATCCTACGCTCTGAGTCTTCCTACAAGCAAGACTTCGTTTCAGGTAATGGCAGATTCTTTTCTGCTCAAACGAACTACATCATTCACTGAGCTCACACGTTTCTCATCTTAACTGACAAGCATTGGAAGTTAGAGGGTGAGTGCTTTGTATCAGTTTCAGAAGCAGATTTAGACTAGATATGGTCCATATGTGTAGGAAACACCGTTCTTTTGTTCTGGGCACACTCAGATTTCCTGCTGTCTTAGAGACTCTGGAAAGCAAGAGTGTGCTTCTCATTCTAAAGCAGAGTGTGATCCATGGATGAAAACTATGCTGTATGTTTCCCGTCAGAAAAGTAGTTAAATCCCAGGCTCTATGTCTACCTACAAGCAAGACTTCGTTTCAGGTAAGGGCAGTCACTTTTCTGCTCAAACGAACTACATCGTTCACTGAGCTCACACGTTTCTCATCTTAACTGACAAGCATTGGATGTAAGATGGTCAGTGCTTTGTATCAGTTTCAGAAACAGATTTGGACTACATATGGTCCATATGTGTAGGAAACACCCTTCTTTTGTTCTGGGCACACTCAGATTTCCTGCTGTATTAGAGACTCAAGAAAGCAAGAGCGTGCTTCTCGCTCTAAAGCAGAGTGTGATCCATGGATGAGAACTATGCTGTGTGTTTCCCTTCAGAAATGGACTTAAATCCCAGGCTCTGTGTCTTACTACAAGCAAGACTTCATTTCATGTAAGGGCAGTCACTTTTCAGTCCAAAGGAACTACATCATTCACTAAGCTCACACGTTTCTCATCTTAACTGACAAGCATTGGATGTTAGAGAACCAGTGCTTTGTATCACTTTCAGAAGCAGAGTTGGACTAGATATGGTCCGTATATGTAGGAAACACCGTTCCGTTGTTCTCAGCACACTCACGTTTCCTGCAGTCTTAGAGACTGTAGAAAGCAGGAGCGTACTTCTCGCTCTAAAGCAGAGTGTGATCCATGGATGAGAACTATGCTGTGTGTTTCCCTTCAGAAAAGGAGTTAAATCCCAGGCTCTGTGTCTTCCTACAAGCAAGACTTCGTTTCAGGTAAGGGCAGTCACTTTTCAGCTCAAAAGGAACGACATCGATCAGGGAACTCACACGTTTCTCATCTTAACAGACAAGCATTGGATGTTAGAGGACCAGTGCTTTGTATCAGTTTCAGAAGCAGAGTTGGACTAGATATGGTCCATATGTGTAGGAAACACCGTTCTTTTGTTCTCAGCATACTCACGTTTCCTGCTGTCTTAGAGACTCTAGAAAGCAAGAGCGTGCTTCTTGTTCTAAAGCAGAGTGTGATCAATGGATGATTACACTGCTGTGTGTTTTACTTCAGAAATGGAGATAAATCCCAGGCTCTGAGTCTTCCTACAAGCAAGACTTCAATTCAGGTAAGGGCAGTCACTTTTCTGCTCAAACAAACTACATCGTTCACGAAGCTCACATGTTTCTCATCTTAACTGACAAGCATTGGATGTAAGATGGTCAGTGCTTTGTATCAGTTTCAGAAGCAGATTTGGACTACATATGGTCCATATGTGAAGGAAACACCCTTCTTTTGTTCTGGGCACACTCAGATTTCCTGTTGTATTAGAGACTCTAGAAAGGAAGAGTGTGCTTCTCGCTCTAAAGCAGAGTGTGATCCATGGGTGTGAACTATGCTGTGTGCTTCCCTTCAGAAATGGACTTAAATCCCAGGCTCTGTGTCTTACTACAAGCAAGACTCGTTTCAGGTTAGGGCAGTCACTTTTCAGTTCAAAGGAACTACATCATTCACTAAGCTCACACGTTTCTCATCTTAACTGACAAGCATTGGATGTTAGAGGACCAGTGCTTTGTATCACTTTCAGAAGCAGAGTTGGACTAGATATGGTCTGTATGTGTAGGAAACACCGTTCTTTTGTTCTCAGCACACTCAAGTTTCCTGCTGTCTTAGAGACTGTAGAAAGCAAGAGCGTGCTTCTTACTCTAAAGCAGAGTGTGAACCATGGATGAGAACTATGCTGTGTGTTTCCCTTCAGAAAAGGAGTTAAATCCCAGGCTCTGTGTCTTCCTACAAGCAAGACTTCGTTTCAGGTAAGGGCAGTCACTTTTCAGCTCAAACGAACGACATTGTTCACGGAGCTCACACGTTTCTCATCTTAACAGACAAGCATTGGATGTTAGAGGACCAGTGCTTTGTATCTGTTTCAGAAGCAGCATTGGACTAGATATGGTCCGTATGTGTAGGAAACACCGTTCTTTTGTTCTCAGCAAACTCACGTTTCCTGCTGTCTTAGATACTCTAGAAAGCACGATCGTGCTTCTTCTTCTAAAGCAGAGTGTGATCAATGGATGAGAACACTGCTGTGTGTTTCACTTCAGAAATGGAGTTAAATCCCAGGCTCTGAGTCTTCCTACAAGCAAGACTTCAATTCAGGTAAGGGCAGTCACTTTTCTGCTCAAAAGAACTACATCATTCACGAAGCTCACACGTTTCTCATCGTTACTGACAAGCATTGGATGTTAGAGGACCAGTGCTTTGTATCAGTTTCAGAAGAACCGTTGGACTAGATATCCTCCGTATGTGTAGGAAACACCGTTCTTTTGTTCTCAGCACACTCACGTTTCCTGCTGTCTTAGAGACTCTAGAAAGCAGGAGCATGCTTCTTTCTAAAGCAGAGTGTGATCCATGGATGAGAACTATGCTGTGTGTTTGCCTTCAGAAATGGAGTTAAATCCCAGGCTCTGAGTCTTCCTACAAGCAAGACTTCGTTTCAGGTAAGGGCAGTCACTTTTCTGCTCAAACGAACTACATCGTTCACTGAGCTCACACGTTTCTCATCTTAAGTGACAAGCATTGGAAGTTAGAGGGTCAGTGCTTTGTATCAGTTTCAGAAGCAGATATGGACTAGATATGGTCCATATGTGTAGGAAACACCGTTCTTTTTTTCTGGGCACACTCAGATTTCCTGCTGTCTTAGAGACTCTAGAAAGCAAGAGTGTGCTTCTCGCTCTAAAGCAGAGTGTGATCCATGGATGAAAACTATGCTGTATGTTTCCCTTCAGAAAAGTAGTTAAATTCCAGGCTCTATGTCTTCCTACAAGCAAGACTTCGTTTCAGGTAAGGGCAGTCACTTTTCAGCTCAAACGAACTACATCGTTCACGAAGCTCACACGTTTCACATCTTAACAGACAAGCATTGGATGTTAGAGGACCAGTGCTTTGTATCAGTTTCAGAAGCAGAGTTCGACTAGATATGGTCCCTATGTGTACGAAACACCGTTCTTTTATTCTCAGCAAACTCACGTTTCCTGCTGACGTAGAGACTCTAGAAAGAAGCGCATGCTTCTTGTTCAAACGCAGAGTGTGATCAATGGATGAGAACACTGCTGTGTGTTTCCCTTCAGAAATGGAGTTAAATCCCAGGCTCTGAGTCTTCCTACAAGCAAGACTTCGTTTCAGGTAAGGGCAGTCACTTTTCAGCTCAAAGGAACTACATCGTTCACGAAGCTCACACGTTGCTCATCTTAACAGAAAAGCATTGGATTTAAGAGGACCAGTGCTTTGTATCAGTTTCAGATGCAGAGTTGGACTATATAATGTCCGTAATTGTAGGAAACACCGTTCTTTTGTTCTCAGCACACTCACGTTTCCTGCTGTCTTAGAGAATCTAGAAAGCAAGAGCATGCTTCTTGTTCTAAAGCAGAGTGTGATCAATGGATGATTACACTGCTGTGTGTTTTACTTCAGAAATGGAGTTAAATCCCAGGCTCTGAGTCTTCCTACAAGCAAGACTTCAATTCATGTAAGGGCAGTCACTTTTCTGCTCAAACGAACTACATCGTTCTCGAAGCTCACACGTTTCTCATCTTAACTCACAAGCATTGGAAGTTAGGTGGTCAGTGCTTTGTATCAGTTTCAGAAGCAGGTTTGCACTACATATGGTCCATATGTGTAGGAAACACCGTTCTTTTGTTCTGGGCACACTCAGATATCCTGCTGTATTAGAGACTCTAGTAAGCAAGAGTGTGCTTCTCGCTCTAAAGCAGAGTGTGATCCATGGATGAGAACTATCCTGTGTGTTTCCCTTCAGAAATGGACTTAAATCCCAGGCTCTGTGTCTTACTACAAGCAAGACTTCGTTTCAGGTAAGGGCAGTCACTTTTCAGTTCAAAGGAACTACATCATTCACTAAGCTCACACATTTCTCATCTTAACTGACAAGCATTGGATGTTAGAGGACCAGTGCATTCTATCATTTCAGAAGAAGATTTGGATTACATATAGTCCTTATGTGTAGGAAACACCGTTCTTTTGTTCTGGGCACACTCAGATTTCCTGCTGTCTTAGAGACTCTAGAAAGCAAGAGCGTGCTTCTCGCTCTAGAGCAGAGTGTGATCCATGGATGAGAACTATGCTGTGTGTTTAACTTCAGAAATGGAGTTAAATCTCAGGCTCTGAGTCTTCCTACAGGCAAGACTTCTTTTCAGGTAAGGGCAGTCACTTTTCAGCTCAAACGAACTACATCGTTCACTGAGCTCACACATTTCTCATCTTAAGAGACAAGCATTGGATGTTAGAGGACCAGTGCTTTGTATCAGTTTCAGAAGAAGAGTTGGACTAGATATGGTCCGTATGTGTAGGAAACACCGTTCTTTTGTTCTCAGCATACTCACGTTTCCTGCTGTCTTAGAGACTCTAGAAAGCAAGAGTGTGCTTCTTGTTCTAAAGCAGAGTGTGATCAATGGATGATTACACTGCTGTGTGTTTTACTTCAGAAATGGAGTTAAATCCCAGGCTCTGAGTCTTCCTACAAGCAAGACTTCAATTCAGGTAAGGGCAGTCACTTTTCTGCTCAAACGAACTACATCGTTCACGAAGCTCACACGTTTCTCATCTTAACTGACAAGCATTGGATGTAAGATGGTCAGTGCTTTGTATCAGTTTCAGAAGCAGATTTGGACTACATATGGTCCATATGTGTAGGAAACACCCTTCTTTTGTTCTGGGCACACTCAGATTTCCTGCTGTCTTAGAGACTCTGGAAAGCAAGAGTGTGCTTCTCATTCTAAAGCAGAGTGTGATCCATGGATGAAAACTATGCTGTATGTTTCCCGTCAGAAAAGTAGTTAAATCCCAGGCTCTATGTCTACCTACAAGCAAGACTTCGTTTCAGGTAAGGGCAGTCACTTTTCTGCTCAAACGAACTACATCGTTCACTGAGCTCACACGTTTCTCATCATAACTGACAAGCATTGGGTGTAAGATGGTCAGTGCTTTGTATCAGTTTCAGAAACAGATTTGGACTACATATGGTCCATATGTGTAGGAAACACCCTTCTTTTGTTCTGGGCACACTCAGATTTCCTGCTGTATTAGAGACTCAAGAAAGCAAGAGCGTGCTTCTCGCTCTAAAGCAGAGTGTGATCCATGGATGAGAACTATGCTGTGTGTTTCCCTTCAGAAATGGACTTAAATCCCAGGCTCTGTGTCTTACTACAAGCAAGACTTCATTTCATGTAAGGGCAGTCACTTTTCAGTCCAAAGGAACTACATCATTAACTAAGCTCACACGTTTCTCATCTTAACTGACAAGCATTGGATGTTAGAGAACCAGTGCTTTGTATCACTTTCAGGAGCAGAGTTGGACTAGATATGGTCCGTATATGTAGGAAACACCGTTCCGTTGTTCTCAGCACACTCACGTTTCCTGCAGTCTTAGAGACTGTAGAAAGCAGGAGCGTACTTCTCGCTCTAAAGCAGAGTGTGATCCATGGATGAGAACTATGCTGTGTGTTTCCCTTCAGAAAAGGAGTTAAATCCCAGGCTCTGTGTCTTCCTACAAGCAAGACTTCGTTTCAGGTAAGGGCAGTCACTTTTCAACTCAAAAGGAACGACATCGTTCAGGGAACTCACACGTTTCTCATCTTAACAGACAAGCATTGGATGTTAGAGGACCAGTGCTTTGTATCAGTTTCAGAAGCAGAGTTGGACTAGATATGGTCCATATGTGTAGGAAACACCGTTCTTTTGTTCTCAGCATACTCACGTTTCCTGCTGTCTTAGAGACTCTAGAAAGCAAGAGCGTGCTTCTTGTTCTAAAGCAGAGTGTGATCAATGGATGATTACACTGCTGTGTGTTTTACTTCAGAAATGGAGATAAATCCCAGGCTCTGAGTCTTCCTACAAGCAAGACTTCAATTCAGGTAAGGGCAGTCACTTTTCTGCTCAAACAAACTACATCGTTCACGAAGCTCACATGTTTCTCATCTTAACTGACAAGCATTGGATGTAAGATGGTCAGTGCTTTGTATCAGTTTCAGAAGCAGATTTGGACTACATATGGTCCATATGTGAAGGAAACACCCTTCTTTTGTTCTGGGCACACTCAGATTTCCTGTTGTATTAGAGACTCTAGAAAGGAAGAGTGTGCTTCTCGCTCTAAAGCAGAGTGTGATCCATGGGTGTGAACTATGCTGTGTGTTTCCCTTCAGAAATGGACTTAAATCCCAGGCTCTGTGTCTTACTACAAGCAAGACTCGTTTCAGGTTAGGGCAGTCACTTTTCAGTTCAAAGGAACTACATCATTCACTAAGCTCACACGTTTCTCATCTTAACTGACAAGCATTGGATGTTAGAGGACCAGTGCTTTGTATCACTTTCAGAAGCAGAGTTGGACTAGATATGGTCTGTATGTGTAGGAAACACCGTTCTTTTGTTCTCAGCACACTCAAGTTTCCTGCTGTCTTAGAGACTGTAGAAAGCAAGAGCGTGCTTCTTACTCTAAAGCAGAGTGTGAACCATGGATGAGAACTATGCTGTGTGTTTCCCTTCAGAAAAGGAGTTAAATCCCAGGCTCTGTGTCTTCCTACAAGCAAGACTTCGTTTCAGGTAAGGGCAGTCACTTTTCAGCTCAAACGAACGACATCGTTCACGGAGCTCACACGTTTCTCATCTTAACAGACAAGCATTGGATGTTAGAGGACCAGTGCTTTGTATCTGTTTCAGAAGCAGCATTGGACTAGATATGGTCCGTATGTGTAGGAAACACCGTTCTTTTGTTCTCAGCAAACTCACGTTTCCTGCTGTCTTAGATACTCTAGAAAGCACGATCGTGCTTCTTCTTCTAAAGCAGAGTGTGATCAATGGATGAGAACACTGCTGTGTGTTTCACTTCAGAAATGGAGTTAAATCCCAGGCTCTGAGTCTTCCTACAAGCAAGACTTCAATTCAGGTAAGGGCAGTCACTTTTCTGCTCAAAAGAACTACATCATTCACGAAGCTCACACGTTTCTCATCGTTACTGACAAGCATTGGATGTTAGAGGACCAGTGCTTTGTATCAGTTTCAGAAGAACCGTTGGACTAGATATCCTCCGTATGTGTAGGAAACACCGTTCTTTTGTTCTCAGCACACTCACGTTTCCTGCTGTCTTAGAGACTCTAGAAAGCAAGAGCGTGCTTCTTTCTAAAGCAGAGTGTGATCCATGGATGAGAACTATGCTGTGTGTTTGCCTTCAGAAATGGAGTTAAATCCCAGGCTCTGAGTCTTCCTACAAGCAAGACTTCGTTTCAGGTAAGGGCAGTCACTTTTCTGCTCAAACGAACTACATCGTTCACTGAGCTCACACGTTTCTCATCTTAAGTGACAAGCATTGGAAGTTAGAGGGTCAGTGCTTTGTATCAGTTTCAGAAGCAGATATGGACTAGATATGGTCCATATGTGTAGGAAACACCGTTCTTTTTTTCTGGGCACACTCAGATTTCCTGCTGTCTTAGAGACTCTAGAAAGCAAGAGTGTGCTTCTCGCTCTGAAGCAGAGTGTGATCCATGGATGAAAACTATGCTGTATGTTTCCCTTCAGAAAAGTAGTTAAATCCCAGGCTCTATGTCTTCCTACAAGCAAGACTTCGTTTCAGGTAAGGGCAGTCACTTTTCAGCTCAAACGAACTACATCGTTCACGAAGCTCACACGTTTCACATCTTAACAGACAAGCATTGGATGTTAGAGGACCAGTGCTTTGTATCAGTTTCAGAAGCAGAGTTCGACTAGATATGGTCCCTATGTGTACGAAACACCGTTCTTTTATTCTCAGCAAACTCACGTTTCCTGCTGACGTAGAGACTCTAGAAAGAAGCGCATGCTTCTTGTTCAAACGCAGAGTGTGATCAATGGATGAGAACACTGCTGTGTGTTTCCCTTCAGAAATGGAGTTAAATCCCAGACTCTGAGTCTTCCTACAAGCAAGACTTCGTTTCAGGTAAGGGCAGTCACTTTTCAGCTCAAAGGAACTACATCGTTCACGAAGCTCACACGTTTCTCATCTTAACAGACAAGAATTGGATTTAAGAGGACCAGTGCTTTGTATCAGTTTCAGATGCAGAGTTGGACTATATAATGTCCGTAATTGTAGGAAACACCGTTCTTTTGTTCTCAGCACACTCACGTTTCCTGCTGTCTTAGAGAATCTAGAAAGCAAGAGCATGCTTCTTGTTCTAAAGCAGAGTGTGATCAATGGATGATTACATTGCTGTGTGTTTTACTTCAGAAATGGAGTTAAATCCCAGGCTCTGAGTCTTCCTACAAGCAAGACTTCAATTCATGTAAGGGCAGTCAATTTTCTGCTCAAACGAACTACATCGTTCTCGAAGCTCACACGTTTCTCATCTTAACTCACAAGCATTGGAAGTTAGGTGGTCAGTGCTTTGTATCAGTTTCAGAAGCAGGTTTGCACTACATATGGTCCATATGTGTAGGAAACACCGTTCTTTTGTTCTGGGCACACTCAGATATCCTGCTGTATTAGAGACTCTAGTAAGCAAGAGTGTGCTTCTCGCTCTAAAGCAGAGTGTGATCCATGGATGAGAACTATCCTGTGTGTTTCCCTTCAGAAATGGACTTAAATCCCAGGCTCTGTGTCTTACTACAAGCAAGACTTCGTTTCAGGTAAGGGCAGTCACTTTTCAGTTCAAAGGAACTACATCATTCACTAAGCTCACACATTTCTCATCTTAACTGACAAGCATTGGATGTTAGAGGACCAGTGCATTCTATCATTTCAGAAGAAGATTTGGATTACATATAGTCCTTATGTGTAGGAAACACCGTTCTTTTGTTCTGGGCACACTCAGATTTCCTGCTGTCTTAGAGACTCTAGAAAGCAAGAGCGTGCTTCTCGCTCTAGAGCAGAGTGTGATCCATGGATGAGAACTATGCTGTGTGTTTAACTTCAGAAATGGAGTTAAATCTCAGGCTCTGAGTCTTCCTACAGGCAAGACTTCTTTTCAGGTAAGGGCAGTCACTTTTCAGCTCAAACGAACTACATCGTTCACTGAGCTCACACATTTCTCATCTTAAGAGACAAGCATTGGATGTTAGAGGACCAGTGCTTTGTATCAGTTTCAGAAGAAGAGTTGGACTAGATATGGTCCGTATGTGTAGGAAACACCGTTCTTTTGTTCTCAGCATACTCACGTTTCCTGCTGTCTTAGAGACTCTAGAAAGCAAGAGTGTGCTTCTTGTTCTAAAGCAGAGTGTGATCAATGGATGATTACACTGCTGTGTGTTTTACTTCAGAAATGGAGTTAAATCCCAGGCTCTGAGTCTTCCTACAAGCAAGACTTCAATTCAGGTAAGGGCAGTCACTTTTCTGCTCAAACGAACTACATCGTTCACGAAGCTCACACGTTTCTCATCTTAACTGACAAGCATTGGATGTAAGATGGTCAGTGCTTTGTATCAGTTTCAGAAGCAGATTTGGACTACATATGGTCCATATGTGTAGGAAACACCCTTCTTTTGTTCTGGGCACACTCAGATTTCCTGCTGTATTATAGATTCTAGAAAGCAAGAGTGTGCTTCTCGCACTAAAGCAGAGTGTGATCCATGGATGAGAACTATGCTGTGTGTTTCCCTTCAGAAATGGACTTAAATCCCAGGCTCTGAGTCTTCCTACAAGCAAGACTTCGTTTCAGGTAAGGGCAGTCACTTTTCTGCTCAAAGGAACTACATCGTTCACGAAGCACAAACGTTTCTCATCTTAACTGACAAGCATTGGATGTTAGAGGACCAGTGCTTTGTATCACTCTCAGAAGCAGAGTTCGACTAGATATGGTCCCTATGTTTATGAAACACCGTTCTTTTGTTCTCAGCAAACTCACGATTCCTGCTGTCTTAGAGACTCTAGAAAGAAGAGCATGCTTCATGTTCAAACGCAGAGTGTGATCAATGGATGAGAACACTGCTGTGTGTTTCACTTCAGAAATGGAGTTAAATCCCAGGCTATGAGTCTTCCTACAAGCAAGACTTCGTTTCAGGTAAGGGCAGTCACTTTTCAGCTCAAACGAACTACATCTTTCACAAAGCTCACACGTTTCTCATCTTAACTGACAAGCATTGGATGTTAGAGGACCAGTGTATTGTATCAGTTTCAGAAGAAGATTTGGATTACATATAGTCCTTATGTGTAGGAAACACCGTTCTTTTGTTCTGGGCACACTCAGATTTCCTGCTGTCTTAGAGACTCTAGAAAGCAAGAGCGTGCTTCTCGCTGTAGAGCAGAGTGTGATCCATGGATCAGAACTATGCTGTGTGTTTCACTTCAGAAATGGAGTTAAATCTCAGGCTCTGAGTCTTCCTACAAGCAAGACTTCGTTTCAGGTAAGGGCAGTCACTTTTCAGCTCAAAGGAACTACATTGTTCACGAAGCTCACACGTTTCTCATCTTAACAGACAAGCATTGGATTTTAGAGGACCAGTGCTTTGTATCAGTTTCAGATGCAGAGTTGGACTATATAATGTCCGTAATTGTAGGAAACACTGTTCTTTTGTTCTCAGCACACTCACGTTTCCTGCTGTCTTAGAGAATCTAGAAAGCAAGAGCATGCTTCTTGTTCTAAAGCAGAGTGTGATCAATGGATGATTACACTGCTGTGTGTTTTACTGCAGAAATGGAGTTAAATCCCAGGCTCTGAGTCTTCCTACAAGCAAGACTTCAATTCAGGTAAGGGCAGTCACTTTTCTGCTCAAACGAACTACATCGTTCTCGAAGCTCACATGTTTCTCATCTTAACTGACAAGCATTGGATGTTAGGTGGTCAGTGCTTTGTATCAGATTCAGAAGCAGGTTTGCACTACAAATGGTCCAAATGTGTAGGAAACACTGTTCTTTTGTTCTGGGCACACTCAGATTTCCTGCAGTATTAGAGACTCTAGTAAGCAAGAGTGTGCTTCTCGCTCTAAAGCAGAGTGTGATCCATGGATGAGAACTATGCTGTGTGTTTCCCTTCAGAAATGGACTTAAATCCCAGGCTCTGTGTCTTCCTACAAGCAAGACTTCGTTTCAGGTAAGGGCAGTCACTTTTCAGTTCAAAGGAACTACATCATTCACTAAGCTCACACATTTCTCATCTTAACTGACAAGCATTGGATGTTAGAGGACCAGTGCTTTGTATCAATTTCAGAAGCAGAGTTGGACTAGATATGGTCCTTATGTGTAGGAAACACCGTTCTTTTGTTCTCAGCACACTCACGTTTCCTGCTGTCTTAGAGACCGTAGAAAGCAAGAGCGTGCTTCTCGCTCTAAAGCAGAGTGTGATCCATGGATGAGAACTATGCTGTGTGTTTTCCTTCAGAAAAGGAGTTAAACCCCAGGCTCTGTGTCTTCCTACATGCAAGACTTCGTTTCAGGTAAGGGCAGTCACTTTTCTGCTCAAACGAACTACATCTTTCACGAAGCTCACACGTTTCTCATCTTAACTGACAACCATTGGATGTTAGAACACCAGTGCATTGTATCAGTTTCAGAAGAAGTTTTGGACTACATATAGTCCGTATGTGTAGGAAACACCCTTCTCTTGTCCTGGGCACACTCAGATTTCCTGCTGTATTAGAGATTCTAGAAAGCAAGAGTGTGCTTCTGCTCTAAAGCAGAGTGTGATCCATGGATGAGAACTATGCTGTGTGTTTCCCTTCAGAAATGGACTTAAATCCCAGGCTCTGAGTCTTCCTACAAACAAGACTTCGTTTCAGGTAAGGGCAGTCACTTTTCTGCTCAAACGAACTACATCGTTCACGAAGCACAAACGTTTCTCATCTTAACTGACAACCATTGGATGTTAGAGGACCAGTGCTTTGTATCACTCTCAGAAGCAGAGTTCGACTAGATATGGTCCAAATGTGTACGAAACACTGTTCTTTTGTTCTGGGCACACTCAGATTTCCTGCTGTCTTAGAGACTCTAGAAAGAAGAGCATGCTTCATGTTCAAACGCAGAGTGTGATCAATGGATGAGAACACTGCTGTGTGTTTCACTTCAGAAATGGAGTTAAATCCCAGGCTCTGAGTCTTCCTACAAGCAAGACTTCGTTTCAGGTAAGGGCAGTCACTTTTCAGCTCAAACGAACTACATCTTTCACAAAGCTCACACGTTTCTCATCTTAACTGACAAGCATTGGATGTTAGAGGACCAGTGCATTGTATCAGTTTCAGAAGAAGATTTGGATTACATATAGTCCTTATGTGTAGGAAACACCGTTCTTTTGTTCTGGGCACACTCAGATTTCCTGCTGTCTTAGAGACTCTAGAAAGCAAGAGCGTGCTTCTCGCTCTAGAGCAGAGTGTGATCCATGGATCAGAACTATGCTGTGTGTTTAACTTCAGAAATGGAGTTAAATCTCAGGCTCTGAGTCTTCCTACAAGCAAGACTTCGTTTCAGGTAAGGGCAGTCACTTTTCAGCTCAAAGGAACTACATTGTTCACGAAGCTCACACGTTTCTCCTCTTAACAGACAAGCATTGGATTTTAGAGGACCAGTGCTTTGTATCAGTTTCAGATACAGAGTTGGACTATATAATGTCCGTAAGTGTAGGAAACACTGTTCTTTTGTTCTCAGCACACTCACGTTTCCTGCTGTCTTAGAGAATCTAGAAAGCAAGAGCATGCTTCTTGTTCTAAAGCAGAGTGTGATCAATGGATGATTACACTGCTGTGTGTTTTACTTCAGAAATGGAGTTAAATCCCAGGCTCTGAGTCTTCCTACAAGCAAGACTTCAATTCAGGTAAGGGCAGTCACTTTTCTGCTCAAACGAACTACATCGTTCTCGAAGCTCACATGTTTCTCATCTTAACTGACAAGCATTGGATGTTAGGTGGTCAGTGCTTTGTATCAGATTCAGAAGCAGGTTTGCACTACATATGGTCCAAATGTGTAGGAAACACCGTTCTTTTGTTCTGGGCACACTCAGATTTCCTGCTGTATTAGAGACTCTAGTAAGCAAGAGTGTGCTTCTCGCTCTAAAGCAGAGTGTGATCCATGGATGAGAACTATGCTGTGTGTTTCCCTTCATAAATGGACTTAAATCCCAGGTTCTGTGTCTTACTACAAGCAAGACTTCGTTTCAGGTAAGGGCAGTCACTTTTCAGTTCAAAGGAACTACATCATTCACTAAGCTCACACATTTCTCATCTTAACTGACAAGCATTGGATGTTAGAGGACCAGTGCTTTGTATCATTATCAGAAGCAGAGTTGGACTAGATATGGTCCGTATGTGTAGGAAACACCGTTCTTTTGTTCTCAGCACACTCACGATTCCTGCTGTCTTAGAGACTTTAGAAAGCAAGAGCGTGCTTCTCGCTCTAAAGCAGAGTGTGATCCATGGATGAGAACTATGCTGTGTGTTTTCCTTCAGAAAAGGAGTTAACCCCCAGGCTCTGTGTCTTCCTACATGCAAGACTTCGATTCAGGTAAGGGCAGTCACTTTTCTGCTCAAACGAACTACATCTTTCACGAAGCTCACACGTTTCTCATCTTAACTGACAACCATTGGATGTTAGAACACCAGTGCATTGTATCAGTTTCAGAAGAAGTTTTGGACTACATATAGTCCGTATGTGTAGGAAACACCCTTCTCTTGTCCTGGGCACACTCAGATTTCCTGCTGTATTAGAGACTCTAGAAAGCAAGAGTGTGCTTCTCGCTCTAAAGCAGAGTGTGATCCATGGATGAGAACTATGCTGTGTGTTTCCCTTCAGAAATGGACTTAAATCCCAGGCTCTGAGTCTTCCTACAAGCAAGATTTCGTTTCAGGTAAGGGCAGTCACTTTTCTGCTCAAACGAACTACATCGTTCACGAAGCTCACACGTTTCCCATCTTAACTGACAAGCATTGGATGTAAGATGGTCAGTGATTTGTATCAGTTTCAGAAGCAGATTTGGACTACATATGGTCCGTATGTGTAGGAAACACCGTTCTTTTTTTCTCAGCAAACTCACGTTTCCTGCTGTCTTAGAGACTCTAGAAAGCACGATCTTGCTTCTTCTTCTAAAGCAGAGTGTGATCAATGGATGAGAACACTGCTGTGTGTTTCACTTCAGAAATCGAGTTAAATCCCATGCTCTGTGTCTTCCTACAGGCAAGACTTCGTTTCAGGTAAGGGCAGTCACTTTTCAGTTCAAAGGAACGACATCATTCACTCAGCTCACACGTTTCTCATCTTAACTGACAAGCATTGGATGTTAGAGGACCAGTGCATTGTATCAGTTTCAGAAGAAGATTTGGATTACATATAGTCCTTATATGTAGGAAACACCGTTCTTTTGTTCTGGGCACACTCAGATTTCCTGCTGTCTTAGAGACTCTAGAAAGCAAGAGCGTGCTTCTCGCTCTAGAGCAGAGTGTGATCCATGGATGAGAACTATGCTGTGTGTTTAACTTCAGAAATGGAGTTAAATCTCAGGCTCTGAGTCTTCCTACAAGCAAGACTTCAATTCAGGTAAGGGAAGTTACTTTTCTGCTCAAACGAACTAAACCGTTCACGAAGCTCACACGTTTCCCATCTTAACTGACAAGCATTGGATGTAAGATGGTCAGTGATTTGTATCAGTTTCAGAAGCAGATTTGGACTACATATGGTCCGTATGTGTTGGAAACACCGTTCTTTTTTTCTCAGCAATCTCACGTTTCCTGCTGTCTTAGAGACTCTAGAAAGCACGATCTTGCTTCTTCTTCTAAAGCAGAGTGTGATCAATGGATGAGAACACTGCTGTGTGTTTCACTTCAGAAATCGAGTTAAATCCCATGCTTTGTGTCTTCCTACAGGCAAGACTTCGTTTCAGGTAAGGGCAGTCACTTTTCAGTTCAAAGGAACTACATCATTCACTAAGCTCACACGTTTCTCATCTTAACTGACAACCATTGGATGTTAGAACACCAGTGCATTGTATCAGTTTCAGAAGAAGTTTTGGACTACATATAGTCCGTATGTGTAGGAAACACCCTTCTCTTGTCCTGGGCACACTCAGATTTCCTGCTGTATTAGAGATTCTAGAAAGCAAGAGTGTGCTTCTGCTCTAAAGCAGAGTGTGATCCATGGATGAGAACTATGCTGTGTGTTTCCCTTCAGAAATGGACTTAAATCCCAGGCTCTGAGTCTTCCTACAAACAAGACTTCGTTTCAGGTAAGGGCAGTCACTTTTCTGCTCAAACGAACTACATCGTTCACGAAGCACAAACGTTTCTCATCTTAACTGACAACCATTGGATGTTAGAGGACCAGTGCTTTGTATCACTCTCAGAAGCAGAGTTCGACTAGATATGGTCCAAATGTGTACGAAACACTGTTCTTTTGTTCTGGGCACACTCAGATTTCCTGCTGTCTTAGAGACTCTAGAAAGAAGAGCATGCTTCATGTTCAAACGCAGAGTGTGATCAATGGATGAGAACACTGCTGTGTGTTTCACTTCAGAAATGGAGTTAAATCCCAGGCTCTGAGTCTTCCTACAAGCAAGACTTCGTTTCAGGTAAGGGCAGTCACTTTTCAGCTCAAACGAACTACATCTTTCACAAAGCTCACACGTTTCTCATCTTAACTGACAAGCATTGGATGTTAGAGGACCAGTGCATTGTATCAGTTTCAGAAGAAGATTTGGATTACATATAGTCCTTATGTGTAGGAAACACCGTTCTTTTGTTCTGGGCACACTCAGATTTCCTGCTGTCTTAGAGACTCTAGAAAGCAAGAGCGTGCTTCTCGCTCTAGAGCAGAGTGTGATCCATGGATCAGAACTATGCTGTGTGTTTAACTTCAGAAATGGAGTTAAATCTCAGGCTCTGAGTCTTCCTACAAGCAAGACTTCGTTTCAGGTAAGGGCAGTCACTTTTCAGCTCAAAGGAACTACATTGTTCACAAAGCTCACACGTTTCTCCTCTTAACAGACAAGCATTGGATTTTAGAGGACCAGTGCTTTGTATCAGTTTCAGATACAGAGTTGGACTATATAATGTCCGTAAGTGTAGGAAACACTGTTCTTTTGTTCTCAGCACACTCACGTTTCCTGCTGTCTTAGAGAATCTAGAAAGCAAGAGCATGCTTCTTGTTCTAAAGCAGAGTGTGATCAATGGATGATTACACTGCTGTGTGTTTTACTTCAGAAATGGAGTTAAATCCCAGGCTCTGAGTCTTCCTACAAGCAAGACTTCAATTCAGGTAAGGGCAGTCACTTTTCTGCTCAAACGAACTACATCGTTCTCGAAGCTCACATGTTTCTCATCTTAACTGACAAGCATTGGATGTTAGGTGGTCAGTGCTTTGTATCAGATTCAGAAGCAGGTTTGCACTACATATGGTCCAAATGTGTAGGAAACACCGTTCTTTTGTTCTGGGCACACTCAGATTTCCTGCTGTATTAGAGACTCTAGTAAGCAAGAGTGTGCTTCTCGCTCTAAAGCAGAGTGTGATCCATGGATGAGAACTATGCTGTGTGTTTCCCTTCATAAATGGACTTAAATCCCAGGTTCTGTGTCTTACTACAAGCAAGACTTCGTTTCAGGTAAGGGCAGTCACTTTTCAGTTCAAAGGAACTACATCATTCACTAAGCTCACACATTTCTCATCTTAACTGACAAGCATTGGATGTTAGAGGACCAGTGCTTTGTATCATTATCAGAAGCAGAGTTGGACTAGATATGGTCCGTATGTGTAGGAAACACCGTTCTTTTGTTCTCAGCACACTCACGATTCCTGCTGTCTTAGAGACTTTAGAAAGCAAGAGCGTGCTTCTCGCTCTAAAGCAGAGTGTGATCCATGGATGAGAACTATGCTGTGTGTTTTCCTTCAGAAAAGGAGTTAACCCCCAGGCTCTGTGTCTTCCTACATGCAAGACTTCGATTCAGGTAAGGGCAGTCACTTTTCTGCTCAAACGAACTACATCTTTCACGAAGCTCACACGTTTCTCATCTTAACTGACAACCATTGGATGTTAGAACACCAGTGCATTGTATCAGTTTCAGAAGAAGTTTTGGACTACATATAGTCCGTATGTGTAGGAAACACCCTTCTCTTGTCCTGGGCACACTCAGATTTCCTGCTGTATTAGAGACTCTAGAAAGCAAGAGTGTGCTTCTCGCTCTAAAGCAGAGTGTGATCCATGGATGAGAACTATGCTGTGTGTTTCCCTTCAGAAATGGACTTAAATCCCAGGCTCTGAGTCTTCCTACAAGCAAGATTTCGTTTCAGGTAAGGGCAGTCACTTTTCTGCTCAAACGAACTACATCGTTCACGAAGCTCACACGTTTCCCATCTTAACTGACAAGCATTGGATGTAAGATGGTCAGTGATTTGTATCAGTTTCAGAAGCAGATTTGGACTACATATGGTCCGTATGTGTAGGAAACACCGTTCTTTTTTTCTCAGCAAACTCACGTTTCCTGCTGTCTTAGAGACTCTAGAAAGCACGATCTTGCTTCTTCTTCTAAAGCAGAGTGTGATCAATGGATGAGAACACTGCTGTGTGTTTCACTTCAGAAATCGAGTTAAATCCCATGCTCTGTGTCTTCCTACAGGCAAGACTTCGTTTCAGGTAAGGGCAGTCACTTTTCAGTTCAAAGGAACGACATCATTCACTCAGCTCACACGTTTCTCATCTTAACTGACAAGCATTGGATGTTAGAGGACCAGTGCATTGTATCAGTTTCAGAAGAAGATTCGGATTACATATAGTCCTTATGTGTAGGAAACACCGTTCTTTTGTTCTGGGCACACTCAGATTTCCTGCTGTCTTAGAGACTCTAGAAAGCAAGAGCGTGCTTCTCGCTCTAGAGCAGAGTGTGATCCATGGATGAGAACTATGCTGTGTGTTTAACTTCAGAAATGGAGTTAAATCTCAGGCTCTGAGTCTTCCTACAAGCAAGACTTCAATTCAGGTAAGGGAAGTTACTTTTCTGCTCAAACGAACTAAACCGTTCACGAAGCTCACACGTTTCCCATCTTAACTGACAAGCATTGGATGTAAGATGGTCAGTGATTTGTATCAGTTTCAGAAGCAGATTTGGACTACATATGGTCCGTATGTGTTGGAAACACCGTTCTTTTTTTCTCAGCAATCTCACGTTTCCTGCTGTCTTAGAGACTCTAGAAAGCACGATCTTGCTTCTTCTTCTAAAGCAGAGTGTGATCAATGGATGAGAACACTGCTGTGTGTTTCACTTCAGAAATCGAGTTAAATCCCATGCTTTGTGTCTTCCTACAGGCAAGACTTCGTTTCAGGTAAGGGCAGTCACTTTTCAGTTCAAAGGAACTACATCATTCACTAAGCTCACACGTTTCTCATCTTAACTGACAACCATTGGATGTTAGAACACCAGTGCATTGTATCAGTTTCAGAAGAAGTTTTGGACTACATATAGTCCGTATGTGTAGGAAACACCCTTCTCTTGTCCTGGGCACACTCAGATTTCCTGCTGTATTAGAGATTCTAGAAAGCAAGAGTGTGCTTCTGCTCTAAAGCAGAGTGTGATCCATGGATGAGAACTATGCTGTGTGTTTCCCTTCAGAAATGGACTTAAATCCCAGGCTCTGAGTCTTCCTACAAACAAGACTTCGTTTCAGGTAAGGGCAGTCACTTTTCTGCTCAAACGAACTACATCGTTCACGAAGCACAAACGTTTCTCATCTTAACTGACAACCATTGGATGTTAGAGGACCAGTGCTTTGTATCACTCTCAGAAGCAGAGTTCGACTAGATATGGTCCAAATGTGTACGAAACACTGTTCTTTTGTTCTGGGCACACTCAGATTTCCTGCTGTCTTAGAGACTCTAGAAAGAAGAGCATGCTTCATGTTCAAACGCAGAGTGTGATCAATGGATGAGAACACTGCTGTGTGTTTCACTTCAGAAATGGAGTTAAATCCCAGGCTCTGAGTCTTCCTACAAGCAAGACTTCGTTTCAGGTAAGGGCAGTCACTTTTCAGCTCAAACGAACTACATCTTTCACAAAGCTCACACGTTTCTCATCTTAACTGACAAGCATTGGATGTTAGAGGACCAGTGCATTGTATCAGTTTCAGAAGAAGATTTGGATTACATATAGTCCTTATGTGTAGGAAACACCGTTCTTTTGTTCTGGGCACACTCAGATTTCCTGCTGTCTTAGAGACTCTAGAAAGCAAGAGCGTGCTTCTCGCTCTAGAGCAGAGTGTGATCCATGGATCAGAACTATGCTGTGTGTTTAACTTCAGAAATGGAGTTAAATCTCAGGCTCTGAGTCTTCCTACAAGCAAGACTTCGTTTCAGGTAAGGGCAGTCACTTTTCAGCTCAAAGGAACTACATTGTTCACGAAGCTCACACGTTTCTCCTCTTAACAGACAAGCATTGGATTTTAGAGGACCAGTGCTTTGTATCAGTTTCAGATACAGAGTTGGACTATATAATGTCCGTAAGTGTAGGAAACACTGTTCTTTTGTTCTCAGCACACTCACGTTTCCTGCTGTCTTAGAGAATCTAGAAAGCAAGAGCATGCTTCTTGTTCTAAAGCAGAGTGTGATCAATGGATGATTACACTGCTGTGTGTTTTACTTCAGAAATGGAGTTAAATCCCAGGCTCTGAGTCTTCCTACAAGCAAGACTTCAATTCAGGTAAGGGCAGTCACTTTTCTGCTCAAACGAACTACATCGTTCTCGAAGCTCACATGTTTCTCATCTTAACTGACAAGCATTGGATGTTAGGTGGTCAGTGCTTTGTATCAGATTCAGAAGCAGGTTTGCACTACATATGGTCCAAATGTGTAGGAAACACCGTTCTTTTGTTCTGGGCACACTCAGATTTCCTGCTGTATTAGAGACTCTAGTAAGCAAGAGTGTGCTTCTCGCTCTAAAGCAGAGTGTGATCCATGGATGAGAACTATGCTGTGTGTTTCCCTTCATAAATGGACTTAAATCCCAGGTTCTGTGTCTTACTACAAGCAAGACTTCGTTTCAGGTAAGGGCAGTCACTTTTCAGTTCAAAGGAACTACATCATTCACTAAGCTCACACATTTCTCATCTTAACTGACAAGCATTGGATGTTAGAGGACCAGTGCTTTGTATCATTATCAGAAGCAGAGTTGGACTAGATATGGTCCGTATGTGTAGGAAACACCGTTCTTTTGTTCTCAGCACACTCACGATTCCTGCTGTCTTAGAGACTTTAGAAAGCAAGAGCGTGCTTCTCGCTCTAAAGCAGAGTGTGATCCATGGATGAGAACTATGCTGTGTGTTTTCCTTCAGAAAAGGAGTTAACCCCCAGGCTCTGTGTCTTCCTACATGCAAGACTTCGATTCAGGTAAGGGCAGTCACTTTTCTGCTCAAACGAACTACATCTTTCACGAAGCTCACACGTTTCTCATCTTAACTGACAACCATTGGATGTTAGAACACCAGTGCATTGTATCAGTTTCAGAAGAAGTTTTGGACTACATATAGTCCGTATGTGTAGGAAACACCCTTCTCTTGTCCTGGGCACACTCAGATTTCCTGCTGTATTAGAGACTCTAGAAAGCAAGAGTGTGCTTCTCGCTCTAAAGCAGAGTGTGATCCATGGATGAGAACTATGCTGTGTGTTTCCCTTCAGAAATGGACTTAAATCCCAGGCTCTGAGTCTTCCTACAAGCAAGATTTCGTTTCAGGTAAGGGCAGTCACTTTTCTGCTCAAACGAACTACATCGTTCACGAAGCTCACACGTTTCCCATCTTAACTGACAAGCATTGGATGTAAGATGGTCAGTGATTTGTATCAGTTTCAGAAGCAGATTTGGACTACATATGGTCCGTATGTGTAGGAAACACCGTTCTTTTTTTCTCAGCAAACTCACGTTTCCTGCTGTCTTAGAGACTCTAGAAAGCACGATCTTGCTTCTTCTTCTAAAGCAGAGTGTGATCAATGGATGAGAACACTGCTGTGTGTTTCACTTCAGAAATCGAGTTAAATCCCATGCTCTGTGTCTTCCTACAGGCAAGACTTCGTTTCAGGTAAGGGCAGTCACTTTTCAGTTCAAAGGAACGACATCATTCACTCAGCTCACACGTTTCTCATCTTAACTGACAAGCATTGGATGTTAGAGGACCAGTGCATTGTATCAGTTTCAGAAGAAGATTTGGATTACATATAGTCCTTATATGTAGGAAACACCGTTCTTTTGTTCTGGGCACACTCAGATTTCCTGCTGTCTTAGAGACTCTAGAAAGCAAGAGCGTGCTTCTCGCTCTAGAGCAGAGTGTGATCCATGGATGAGAACTATGCTGTGTGTTTAACTTCAGAAATGGAGTTAAATCTCAGGCTCTGAGTCTTCCTACAAGCAAGACTTCAATTCAGGTAAGGGAAGTTACTTTTCTGCTCAAACGAACTAAACCGTTCACGAAGCTCACACGTTTCCCATCTTAACTGACAAGCATTGGATGTAAGATGGTCAGTGATTTGTATCAGTTTCAGAAGCAGATTTGGACTACATATGGTCCGTATGTGTTGGAAACACCGTTCTTTTTTTCTCAGCAATCTCACGTTTCCTGCTGTCTTAGAGACTCTAGAAAGCACGATCTTGCTTCTTCTTCTAAAGCAGAGTGTGATCAATGGATGAGAACACTGCTGTGTGTTTCACTTCAGAAATCGAGTTAAATCCCATGCTTTGTGTCTTCCTACAGGCAAGACTTCGTTTCAGGTAAGGGCAGTCACTTTTCAGTTCAAAGGAACTACATCATTCACTAAGCTCACACGTTTCTCATCTTAACTGACAACCATTGGATGTTAGAACACCAGTGCATTGTATCAGTTTCAGAAGAAGTTTTGGACTACATATAGTCCGTATGTGTAGGAAACACCCTTCTCTTGTCCTGGGCACACTCAGATTTCCTGCTGTATTAGAGATTCTAGAAAGCAAGAGTGTGCTTCTGCTCTAAAGCAGAGTGTGATCCATGGATGAGAACTATGCTGTGTGTTTCCCTTCAGAAATGGACTTAAATCCCAGGCTCTGAGTCTTCCTACAAACAAGACTTCGTTTCAGGTAAGGGCAGTCACTTTTCTGCTCAAACGAACTACATCGTTCACGAAGCACAAACGTTTCTCATCTTAACTGACAACCATTGGATGTTAGAGGACCAGTGCTTTGTATCACTCTCAGAAGCAGAGTTCGACTAGATATGGTCCAAATGTGTACGAAACACTGTTCTTTTGTTCTGGGCACACTCAGATTTCCTGCTGTCTTAGAGACTCTAGAAAGAAGAGCATGCTTCATGTTCAAACGCAGAGTGTGATCAATGGATGAGAACACTGCTGTGTGTTTCACTTCAGAAATGGAGTTAAATCCCAGGCTCTGAGTCTTCCTACAAGCAAGACTTCGTTTCAGGTAAGGGCAGTCACTTTTCAGCTCAAACGAACTACATCTTTCACAAAGCTCACACGTTTCTCATCTTAACTGACAAGCATTGGATGTTAGAGGACCAGGGCATTGTATCAGTTTCAGAAGAAGATTTGGATTACATATAGTCCTTATGTGTAGGAAACACCGTTCTTTTGTTCTGGGCACACTCAGATTTCCTGCTGTCTTAGAGACTCTAGAAAGCAAGAGCGTGCTTCTCGCTCTAGAGCAGAGTGTGATCCATGGATGAGAACTATGCTGTGTGTTTAACTTCAGAAATGGAGTTAAATCTCAGGCTCTGTGTCTTCCTACAAGCAAGACTTCGTTTCAGGTAAGGGCAGTCACTTTTCAGCTCAAAGGAACTACATCGTTCACGAAGCTCACATGTTTCTCATCTTAACAGACAAGCATTGGATTTTAGAGGACCAGTGCTTTGTATCAGTTTGAGATGCAGAGTTGGACTATATAATGTCCGTAATTGTAGGAAACACCGTTCTTTTGTTCTCAGCACACTCACGTTTCCTGCTGTCTTAGAGAATCTAGAAAGCAAGAGCATGCTTCTTGTTCTAAAGCAGAGTGTGATCAATGGATGATTACACCGCTGTGTGTTTTACTTCAGAAATGGAGTTAAATCCCAGGCTCTGAGTCTTCCTACAAGCAAGACTTCAATTCAGGTAAGGGCAGTCACTTTTCTGCTCAAACAAACTACATCGTTCTCGAAGCTCACATGTTTCTCATCTTAACTGACAAGCATTGGATGTTAGGTGGTCAGTGCTTTGTATCAGATTCAGAAGCAGGTTTGCACTACATATGGTCCAAATGTGTAGGAAACACCGTTCTTTTGTTCTGGGCACACTCAGATTTCCTGCTGTATTAGAGACTCTAGTAAGCAAGAGTGTGCTTCTCGCTCTAAAGCAGAGTGTGATCCATGGATGAGAACTATGCTGTGTGTTTCCCTTCATAAATGGACTTAAATCCCAGGTTCTGTGTCTTACTACAAGCAAGACTTCGTTTCAGGTAAGGGCAGTCACTTTTCAGTTCAAAGGAACTACATCATTCACTAAGCTCACACATTTCTCATCTTAACTGACAAGCATTGGATGTTAGAGGACCAGTGCTTTGTATCACTTTCAGAAGCAGAGTTGGACTAGATATGGTCCTTATGTGTAGGAAACACCGTTCTTTTGTTCTCAGCACACTCACGATTCCTGCTGTCTTAGAGACTTTAGAAAGCAAGAGCGTGCTTCTCGCTCTAAAGCAGAGTGTGATCCATGGATGAGAACTATGCTGTGTGTTTTCCTTCAGAAAAGGAGTTAAACCCGAGGCTCTGTGTCTTCCTACAAGCAAGACTTCGTTTCAGGTAAGGGCAGTCACTTTTCTGCTCAAACGAACTACATCTTTCACGAAGCTCACACGTTTCTCATCTTAACTGACAACCATTGGATGTTAGAACACCAGTGCATTGTATCAGTTTCAGAAGAAGTTTTGGACTACGTATAGTCCGTATGTGTAGGAAACACCCTTCTCTTGTCCTGAGCACACTCAGATTTCCTGCTGTATTAGAGACTCTAGAAAGCAAGAGTGTGCTTCTCGCTCTAAAGCAGAGTGTGATCCATGGATGAGAACTATGCTGTGTGTTTCCCTTCAGAAATGGACTTAAATCCCAGGCTCTGAGTCTTCCTACAAGCAAGACTTCGTTTCAGGTAAGGGCAGTCACTTTTCTGCTCAAACGAACTACATCGTTCACGAAGCACAAACGTTTCTCATCTTAACTGACAAGCATTGGATGTTAGAGGACCAGTGCTTTGTATCACTCTCAGAAGCAGAGTTCGACTAGATATGGTCCGTACGTTTATGAAACACCGTTCTTTTGTTCTCAGCAAACTCACGATTCCTGCTGTCTTAGAGACTCTAGAAAGAAGAGCATGCTTCATGTTCAAACGCAGAGTGTGATCAATGGATGAGAACACTGCTGTGTGTTTCAATTCAGAAATGGAGTTAAATCCCAGGCTCTGAGTCTTCCTACAAGCAAGACTTCGTTTCAGGTAAGGGCAGTCACTTTTCAGCTCAAACGAACTACATCTTTCACAAAGCTCACACGTTTCTCATCTTAACTGACAAGCATTGGATGTTAGAGGACCAGGGCATTGTATCAGTTTCAGAAGAAGATTTGGATTACATATAGTCCTTATGTGTAGGAAACACCGTTCTTTTGTTCTGGGCACACTCAGATTTCCTGCTGTCTTAGAGACTCTAGAAAGCAAGAGCGTGCTTCTCGCTCTAGAGCAGAGTGTGATCCATGGATGAGAACTATGCTGTGTGTTTAACTTCAGAAATGGAGTTAAATCTCAGGCTCTGTGTCTTCCTACAAGCAAGACTTCGTTTCAGGTAAGGGCAGTCACTTTTCAGCTCAAAGGAACTACATCGTTCACGAAGCTCACATGTTTCTCATCTTAACAGACAAGCATTGGATTTTAGAGGACCAGTGCTTTGTATCAGTTTGAGATGCAGAGTTGGACTATATAATGTCCGTAATTGTAGGAAACACCGTTCTTTTGTTCTCAGCACACTCACGTTTCCTGCTGTCTTAGAGAATCTAGAAAGCAAGAGCATGCTTCTTGTTCTAAAGCAGAGTGTGATCAATGGATGATTACACTGCTGTGTGTTTTACTTCAGAAATGGAGTTAAATCCCAGGCTCTGAGTCTTCCTACAAGCAAGACTTCAATTCAGGTAAGGTCAGTCACTTTTCTGCTCAAACGAACTACATCGTTCTCGAAGCTCACATGTTTCTCATCTTAACTGACAAGCATTGGATGTTAGGTGGTCAGTGCTTTGTATCAGATTCAGAAGCAGGTTTGCACTACATATGGTCCAAATGTGTAGGAAACACCGTTCTTTTGTTCTGGGCACACTCAGATTTCCTGCTGTATTAGAGACTCTAGTAAGCAAGAGTGTGCTTCTCGCTCTAAAGCAGAGTGTGATCCATGGATGAGAACTATGCTGTGTGTTTCCCTTCATAAATGGACTTAAATCCCAGGTTCTGTGTCTTACTACAAGCAAGACTTCGTTTCAGGTAAGGGCAGTCACTTTTCAGTTCAAAGGAACTACATCATTCACTAAGCTCACACATTTCTCATCTTAACTGACAAGCATTGGATGTTAGAGGACCAGTGCTTTGTATCACTTTCAGAAGCAGAGTTGGACTAGATATGGTCCTTATGTGTAGGAAACACCGTTCTTTTGTTCTCAGCACACTCACGATTCCTGCTGTCTTAGAGACTTTAGAAAGCAAGAGCGTGCTTCTCGCTCTAAAGCAGAGTGTGATCCGTGGATGAGAACTATGCTGTGTGTTTCACTTCAGAAATGTAGTTAAATCCCATGCTCTGAGTCTCCCTACAAGCAAGACTTCGTTTCAGGTAAGGCCTGTCACTTTTCTGCTCAAAGGAACTACATCCTTCACGAAGCTCACACGTTTCTCATATTAAGTGACAACCATTGGATGTTAGAGGACCAGGGCATTGTATCAGTTTCAGAAGAAGATTTGGACTACATATAGTCCGTATGTGTAGGAAACACCGTTCTTTTGTTCTGGGCACACTCACATTTCCTGTTGTATTAGAGAATCTAGAAAGCAAGAGCGTGCTTCTTGCTCTAAAGCAGAGTGTGATCCATGGATGAGAACTATGCTGTGTGTTTCACTTCAGAAATGGTCTTAAATCCCAGGCTCTGTGTCTTCCTACAAGCAAGACTTCGTTTCAGGTAAGGGCAGTCACTTTTCAGTTCAAAGGAACTACATCATTCAATAAGCTCACACGTTTCTCATCTTAACTGACAAGCATTGGATGTTAGAGGACCAGTGCTTTGTATCACTTTCAGAAGCAGAGTTGGACTAGATATGGTCCGTATGTGTAGGAACACCGTTCTTTTGTTCTCAGCACACTCACGTTTCCTGCTGTCTTAGAGACTTTAGAAAGCAAGAGCATGCTTCTCGCTCTAAAGCAGAGTGTGAACCATGGATGAGAACTATGCGGTATGTTTCCGTTCAGAAATGGAGTTAAATCCCAGACTCTGTGTCTTCCTACAGGCAAGACTTCCTTTCAGGTAAGGGCAGTCACTTTTCAGCTCAAACGAACTACATCATTCACGAAGCTCACACGTTTCTCATCTTAACAGACAAGCATTGGATTTTAGAGGACCAGTGTTTTGTATCAGTTTCAGATGCAGAGTTGGACTATATAATGTCCGTAAGGGTAGGAAACACCGTTCTTTTGTTCTCAGCACACTCACGTTTCCTGCTGTCTTAGAGACTTTAGAAAGCAAGAGCATGCTTCTCGCTCTAAAGCAGAGTGTGAACCATGGATGAGAACTATGCGGTATGTTTCCGTTCAGAAATGGAGTTAAATCCCAGACTCTGTGTCTTCCTACAGTCAAGACTTCCTTTCAGGTAAGGGCAGTCACTTTTCAGCTCAAACGAACTACATCATTCACGAAGCTCACACGTTTCTCATCTTAACAGACAAGCATTGGATGTTAGAGGACCAGTGCATTGTATCAGTTTCAGAAGAAGATTTGGATTACATATAGTCCTTATGTGTAGGAAACACCGTTCTTTTGTTCTGGGCACACTCAGATTTCCTGCTGTCTTAGAGACTCTAGAAAGCAAGAGCGTGCTTCTCGCTCTAGAGCAGAGTGTGATCCATGGATGAGAACTATGCTGTGTGTTTAATTTCAGAAATGGAGTTAAATCTCAGGCTCTGAGTCTTCCTACAAGCAAGACTTCGTTTCAGGTAAGGGCAGTCACTTTTCAGCTCAAACGAACTACATCGTTCACTGAGCTCACACGTTTCTCATCTTAAGAGACAAGCATTGGATGTTAGAGGACCAGGGCTTTGTATCAGTTTCAGAAGAAGAGTTGGACTAGATATGGTCCGTATGTGTAGGAAACACCGTTCTTTTGTTCTCAGCATACTCACGTATGCTGCTGTCTTAGAGACTCTAGAAAGCAAGAGTGTGTTTCTTGTTCTAAAGCAGAGTTTGATCAATGGATGATTACATGGCTGTGTGTTTTACTTCAGAAATGGAGTTAAATCCCAGGCTCTGAGTCTTCCTACAAGGCAGACTTCAATTCAGGTAAGGGCAGTCACTTTTCTGCTCAAACGAACTACACCGTTCACGAAGCTCACACGTTTCTCATCTTAACTGACAAGCATTGGATGTAAGATGGTCATTGCTTTGTATCAGTTTCAGAAGCAGATTTGGACTACATATGGTCCATATGTGTAGGAAACACCCTTCTGTTGTTCTGGGCACACTCAGATTTCCTGCTCTATTAGAGAATCTGGAAAGCAAGAGTGTGCTTCTCGCTCTAAAGCAGAGTGTGATCCATGGATGAGAACTATGCTGTGTGTTTCCATTCAGAAATGGACTTAAATCCCAGGCTCTGTGTCTTACTACAAGCAAGACTTCGTTTCAGGTAAGGGCAGTCACTTTTCAGTTCAAAGGAACTACATCATTCACTAAGCTCACACGTTTCTCATCTTAACTGACAAGCATTGGATGTTAGAGGACCAGTGCTTTGTATCACTTTCAGAAGCAGAGTTGGACTAGATATGGTCCGTATGTGTAGGAAACACCGTTCTTTTGTTCTCAGCACACTCACGTTTCCTGCTGTCTTAGAGACTGTAGAAAGCAAGAGCGTGCTTCTCGCTCTAAAGCAGAGTGTGATCCATGGATGAGAACTATGCTGTGTGTTTCCCTTCTGAAAAGGAGTTAAATCCCAAGCTCTGTGTCTTCCTACATGCAAGACTTCGTTTCAGGTCAGGGCAGTCACTTTTCAGCTCAAACGAACTACATCGTTCACGGAGCTCACACGTTTCTCATCTTAACAGACAAGCATTGGATGTTAGAGGACCAGTGCTTTGTATCAGTTTCAGAAGCAGAGTTGGACTAGATATGGTCCGTATGTGTAGGAAACACCGTTCTTTTGTTCTCAGCACACTCAAGTTTCCTGCTGTCTTAGAGACAATAGAAAGCAAGAACATGGTTCTTGTTCTAAAGCAGAGTGTGATCAATGGATTAGACAATGCTGTGTGTTTCACTTCAGAAATGCAGTTAAATCCCATGCTCTGAATCTCCCTACAAGCAAGACTTTGTTTAAGGTAAGGGCAGTCACTTTTCTGCTCAAAGGAACTACATCGTTCACGAAGCTCACACGTTTCTCATCTTTACTGACAAGCATTGGATGTTAGAGGACCAGTGCATTCTATCAGTTTCAGAAGAAGATTTGGATTACATATAGTCCTTATGTATAGGAAACACCGTTCTTTTGTTCTGGGCACACTCAGATTTCCTGCTGTATTAGAGACTCTAGAAAGCAAGAGCATGCTTCTAGCTCTAAAGCAGAGTGTGATCCATGGATGAGAACTATGCTGTGTGTTTCACTTCAGAAAAGGAGTTAAATCCCAGGCTCTGAGTCTTCCTACAAGCAAGACTTCGTTTCAGGTAAGGGCAGTTCCTTTTCATCTCAAACGAACGACATCGTTCACTGAGCTCACACGTTTCTCATCTTAACAGACAAGCATTGGATGTTAGAGGACCAGTGCTTTGTATCAGTTTCAGAAGCAGAGTTGGACTAGATATGGTCCGTATGTGTAGGAAACACCGTTCATTTCTTCTCAGTACACTCATGTTTCCTGCTGTCTTAGAGACTTTAGAGTGCAAGAGCGTGCCTCTCGCTCTAAAGCAGAATGTGATCCATGGATGAGAACTATGCTGTGTGTTTCCCTTCAGAAATGGAGTTAAATCCCAGGCTCTGTGTCTTCCTACAAGCAAGACTTCGTTTCAGGTAAGGGCAGTCACTTTTCAGCTCAAAGGAACTACATCGTTCACTGAGCTCACACGTTTCTCATCTTAACAGACAAGCATTGGATGTTAGAGGACCAGTGCATTGTATCAGTTTCAGAAGAAGATTTGGACTACATATAGTCCGTATGTGTAGGAAACACCGTTCCTTTGTTCTGGGCACAGATTTCCTGCTGTATTAGAGACTCTAGAAATCAAGAGCGTGCTTCTTGCCCTAAAGCAGAGTGTTATCCATTGATGAGAACTATGCTGTATGTTTCCCTTCAGAAATGGAGTAAAATCCCAGACTCTGTGTCTTCCTACAGTCAAGACTTTTTTTCAGGTAAGGGCAGTCACTTTTCAGCTCAAACGAACTACATCGTTCACGAAGCTCACACGTTTCTCATCTTAGCAGACAAGCATTGGATTTTAGAGGACCAGTGCTTTGTATCACTTTCAGAAGCAGAGTTGGACTAGATATGGTCCGTATGTGTATGAAACACCGTTCTTTTGTTCTCAGCACACTCACGTTTCCTGCTGTCTTAGAGTCAATAGAAAGCAAGAATGTGCTTCTTGTTCTAAAGCAGAGTTTGATCAATGGATGAGACAATACTGTGTGTTTCACTTCAGAAATGCAGTTAAATCCCATGCTCTGAGTCTCCCTACAAGCAAGACTTTGTGTAAGGTAAGGGCAGTCACTTTACTGCTCAAAGGAACTACATCGTTCACGAAGCTCACACGTTTCTCATCTTTACTGACAGGCATTGGATGTTAGATGGTCAGTGCTTTGTATCAGTTTCAGAAGCAGGTTTGGACTACATATGGTCCATATGTGTAGGAAACACCGTTCTTTTGTTCTGGGCACACTCAAATTTCCTGCTGTATTAGAGACTCTAGAATGCAAGAGTGTGCTTCTCGCTCTAAAGCAGAGTGTGATCCATGGATGAGAACTATGCTGTGTGTTTCCCTTCAGAAAAGGAGTGAAATCCCAGGCTCTGTGTCTTCCTACAAGCAAGACTTCGTTTCAGGTAAGGGCAGTCACATTTCAGCTCAAACGAACTACATCGTTCACGGAGCTCACACGTTTCTCATCTTAAGAGACAAGCATTGGATGTTAGAGGACCAGTGCTTTGTATCTGTTTCAGAAGCAGAGTTGGACTAGATATGGTCCGTATGTGTAGGAAACACCGTTCTTTTGTTCTCAGCACACCCACGTTTCCTGCTGTCTTAGAGTCAATAGAAAGCAAGAATGTGCTTCTTGTTCTAAAGCAGAGTGTGATCAATGGATGAGACAATGCTGTGTGTTTGACTTCAGAAATGCAGTTAAATCCCATGCTCTGAGTCTCCCTACAAGCAAGACTTTGTTTAAGGTAAGGGCAGTCACTTTTCTGCTCAAAGGAACTACATCGTTCACGAAGCTCACACGTTTCTCATCTTTACTGACAAGCATTGGATGTTAGAGGACCAGTACATTCTATCAGTTTCAGAAGAAGATTTGGATTACATATAGTCCTTAAGTGTAGGAAACACCGTTCTTTTGTTCTGGGCACACTCAGATTTCCTGCTGTATTAGAGACTCTAGAAAGCAAGAGTGTGCTTCTCGTTCTAAAGCAGAGTGTGATTAATGGATGAGAACTATGCTGTGTGTTTCACTTCAGAAAAGGAGTTAAATCCCAGGCTTGAGTCTTCCTACAAGCAAGACTTCGTTTCAGGTAAGGGCAGTCCCTTTTCAGCTGAAACGGACTACATCGTTCACTGAGCTCACACGTTTCTCATCTTAAGAGACAAGCATTGGATGTTAGAGGACCAGTGCTTTGTATCACTTTCAGAAGCAGAGTTGGACTAGATATGGTCCGTATGTGTAGGAAACACCGTTCTTTTCTTCTCAGCACACTCACATTTCCTGCTGTCTTAGAGACTTTAGAAAGCAAAGCGTGCTTCTTGTTCTAAAGCAGAGTGTGATCAATGGATGATTACACTGCTGTGTGTTTTACTTCAGAAATGGAGTTAAATCCCATGCTCTGAGTCTTCCTACAAGCAAGACTTCAATTCAGGTAAGGGCAGTCACTTTTCTGCTCAAACGAACTACATCGTTCACGTAACTCACACGTTTTTTATCTTAACTGACAAGCATTGGATGTTAGATAGTCAGTGCTTTGTATCAGTTTCAGAAGCAGATTTGGACTACATATGGTCCATATGTGTAGGAAACACCCTTCTTTTGTTCTGGGCACACTCAGATTTCCTGCTCTATTAGAGAATCTGGAAAGCAAGAGTGTGCTTCTCGCTCTAAAGCAGAGTGTGATCCATGGATGAGAACTATGCTGTGTGTTTCCATTCAGAAATGGACTTAAATCCCAGGCTCTGTGTCTTACTACAAGCAAGACTTCATTTCAGGTAAGGGAAGTCACTTTTCAGTTCAAAGGAACTACATCATTCACTAAGCTCACCTTTCTCATCTTAACAGACAAGCATTGGATGTTAGAGGACCAGTGCTTTGTATCACTTTCAGAAGCAGAGTTGGACTAGATATGGTCCGTATGTGTAGGAAACACTGTTCTTTTGTTCTCAGCACACTCACGTTTCCTGCTGTCTTAGAGACTGTAGAAAGCAAGAGCGTGCTTCTCGCTCTAAAGCAGAGTGTGATCCATTGATGAGAACTATGCTGTGTGTTTCCCTTCAGAAAAGGAGTTAAATCCCAGGCTCTGTGTCTTCCTACAAGCAAGACTTCGTTTCAGGTCAGGGCAGTCACTTTTCAGCTCAAACGAACTACATCGTTCACGGAGCTCACACGTTTCTCATCTTAACAGACTAGCATTGGATTTTAGAGGACCAGTGCTTTGTATCAGTTTCAGAAGCAGAGTTGGACTAGATATGGTCCGTATGTGTAGGAAACACCGTTCTTTTGTTCTCAGCACACTCACGTTCCCTGCTGTCTTAGAGACAATAGAAAGCAAGAACATGCTTCTTGTTCTAAAGCAGAGTGTGATCAATGGATTAGACAATGCTGTGTGTTTCACTTCAGAAATGCAGTTAAATCCCATGCTCTGAATCTCCCTACAAGCAAGACTTTTTAAGGTAAGGGCAGTCACTTTTCTGCTCAAAGGAACTACATCGTTCACGAAGCTCACACGTTTCTCATCTTTACTGACAAGCATTGGATGTTAGAGCACCAGTGCTTTGTATCAGTTTCAGAAGGAGAGTTGGACTAGATATGGTCCGTATGTGTAGGAAACACCGTTCTTTTGTTCTCAGCACACCCACGTTTCCTGCTGTCTTAGAGTCAATAGAAAGCAAGAATGTGCTTCTTGTCCTAAAGCAGAGTGTGATCAATGGATAAGACAATGCTGTGTGTTTCACTTCAGAAATGCAGTTAAATCCCATGCCCTGAGTCTCCCTACAAGCAAGACTTTGTTTAAGGTAAGGGCAGTCACTTTTCTGCTCAAAGGAACTACATCGTTCATGAAGCTCACACGTTTCTCATCTTTACTGACAAGCATTGGATGTTAGAGGACCAGTGCATTCTATCAGTTTCAGAAGAAGATTTGGATTACATATAGTCCTTAAGTGTGGGAAACACCGTTCTTTTGTTCTGGGCACACTCAGATTTCCTGCTGTATTAGAGACTCTAGAAAGCAAGAGTGTGCTTCTCGCTCTAAAGCAGAGTGTGATTAATGGATGAGAACTATGCTGTGTGTTTCACTTCAGAAAAGGAGTTAAATCCCAGGCTTGAGTCTTCCTACAAGCAAGACTTCGTTTCAGGTAAGGGCAGTCCCTTTTCAGCTGAAACGAACTACATCGTTCACTGAGCTCACACATTTCTCATCTTAAGAGACAAGCATTGGATGTTAGAGGACCAGTGCTTTGTATCAGTTTCAGAAGCAGAGTTGGACTAGATATGGTCCGTATGTGTAGGAAACACCGTTCTTTTCTTCTCAGCACACTCACGTTTCCTGCTGTCTTAGAGACTTTAGAAAGCAAAGCGTGCTTCTTGTTCTAAAGCAGAGTGTGATCAATGGATGATTACACTGCTGTGTGTTTTACTTCAGAAATGGAGTTAAATCCCATGCTCTGAGTCTTCCTACAAGCAAGACTTCAATTCAGGTAAGGGCAGTCACTTTTCTGCTCAAACGAACTACATTGTTCACGTAACTCACACGTTTCTTACCTTAACTGACAAGCATTGGATGTTAGATAGTCAGTGCTTTGTATCAGTTTCAGAAGCAGATTTGGACTACATATGGTCCATATGTGTAGGAAACACCCTTCTTTTGTTCTGGGCACACTCAGATTTCCTGCTCTATTAAAGAATCTGGAAAGCAAGAGTGTGCTTCTCGCTCTAAAGCAGAGTGTGATCCATGGATGAGAACTATGCTGTGTGTTTCCATTCAGAAATGGAGTTAAATCCCAGGCTCTGTGTCTTACTACAAGCAAGACTTCATTTCAGGTAAGGGCAGTCACTTTTCGGTTCAAAGGAACTACATCATTCACTAAGCTCACACCTTTCTCATCTTAACTGACAAGCATTGGATGTTAGAGGACCAGTGCTTTGTATCACTTTCAGAAGCAGAGTTGGACTAGATATGGTCCGTATGTGTAGGAAACACTGTTCTTTTGTTCTCAGCACACTCACGTTTCCTGCTGTCTTAGAGACTGTAGAAAGCAAGAGCGTGCTTCTCGCTCTAAAGCAGAGTGTGATCCATTGATGAGAACTATGCTGTGTGTTTCCCTTCAGAAAAGGAGTTAAATCCCAGGCTCTGTGTCTTCCTACAAGCAAGACTTCGTTTCAGGTCAGGGCAGTCACTTTTCAGCTCAAACGAACTACATCGTTCACGGAGCTCACACGTTTCTCATCTTAACAGACAAGCATTGGATGTTAGAGGACCAGTGCTTTGTATCAGTTTCAGAAGCAGAGTTGGACTAGATATGGTCCGTATGTGTAGGAAACACCGTTCTTTTGTTCTCAGCACACTCACGTTTCCTGCTGTCTTAGAGTCAATAGAAAGCAAGAACATGCTTCTTGTTCTAAAGCAGAGTGTGATCAATGGATTAGACAATGCTGTGTGTTTCACTTCAGAAATGCAGTTAAATCCCATGCTCTGAATCTCCCTACAAGCAAGACTTTTTAAGGTAAGGGCAGTCACTTTTCTGCTCAAAGGAACTACATCGTTCACGAAGCTCACACGTTTCTCATCTTTACTGACAAGCATTGGATGTTAGAGGACCAGTGCATTCTATCAGTTTCAGAAGAAGATTTGGATTACATATAGTCCTTATGTATAGGAAACACCGTTCTATTGTTCTGGGCACACTCAGATTTCCTGCTGTATTAGAGACTCTAGAAAGCAAGAGCATGCTTCTCGCTCTAAAGCAGAGTGTGATTAATGGATGAGAACTATGCTGTGTGTTTCACTTCAGAAAAGGAGTTAAATCCCAGGCTCTGAGTCTTCCTACAAGCAAGACTTCGTTTCAGGTAAGGGCAGTCCCTTCTCAGCTGAAACGAACTACATCATTCACTGAGCTCACACGTTTCTCATCTTAAGAGACAAGCATTGGATGTTAGAGGACCAGTGCTTTGTATCAGTTTCAGAAGCAGAGTTGGACTAGATATGGTCCGTATGTGTAGGAAACACCGTTCTTTTCTTCTCAGCACACTCACGTTTCCTGCTGTCTTAGAGACTTTAGAAAGCAAAGCGTGCTTCTTGTTCTAAAGCAGAGTGTGATCAATGGATGATTACACTGCTGTATGTTTTACTTCAGAAATGGAGTTAAATCCCATGCTCTGAGTCTTCCTACAAGCAAGACTTCAATTCAGGTAAGGGCAGTCACTTTTCTGCTCAAACGAACTACGTCGTTCACGTAACTCACACGTTTCTTATCTTAACTGACAAGCATTGGATGTTAGATAGTCAGTGCTTTGTATCAGTTTCAGAAGCAGATTTGGACTACATATGGTCCATATGTGTAGGAAACACCCTTCTTTTGTTCTGGGCACACTCAGATTTCCTGCTCTATTAGAGAATCTGGAAAGCAAGAGTGTGCTTCTCGCTCTAAAGCAGAGTGTGATCCATGGATGAGAACTATGCTGTGTGTTTCCATTCAGAAATGGACTTAAATCCCAGGCTCTGAGTCTTCCTACAAGCAAGACTTCGTTTCAGGTCAGGGCAGTCACTTTTCAGCTCAAACGAACTACATCGTTCACGGAGCTCACACGTTTCTCATCTTAACAGACAAGCATTGGATGTTAGAGGACCAGTGCTTTGTATCAGTTTCAGAAGCAGAGTTGGACTAGATATGGTGCGTAAGTGTAGGAAACACCGTTCTTTTGTTCTCAGCACACTCACGTTTCCTGCTGTCTTAGAGTCAATAGAAAGCAAGAATGTGCTTCTTGTTCTAAAGCAGAGTGTGATCAATGGATGAGACAATGCTGTGTGTTTCACTTCAGAAATGCAGTTAAATCCCATGCTCTGAGTCTCCCTACAAGCAAGACTTTGTTTAAGGTAAGGGCAGTCACTTTTCTGCTCAAAGGAACTACATCGTTCACGAAGCTCACACGTTTCTCATCTTTACTGACAAGCATTGGATGTTAGATGGTCAGTGCTTTGTATCAGTTTCAGAAGCAGATTTGGACTACATATGGTCCATATGTGTAGGAAACACCTTTCTTTTGTTCTGGGCACACTCAGATTTCCTGCTGTATTAGAGACTCTAGAAAGCAAGAGTGTGCTTCTCGCTCTAAAGCAGAGTGTGATCCATGGATGAGAACTATGCTGTGTGTTTCCCTTCAGAAAAGGAGTTAAATCCCAGGCTCTGTGTCTTCCTACAAGCAAGACTTCGTTTCAGGTAAGGGCAGTCACGTTTCAGCTCAAACGAACTACATCGTTCACAGAGCTCACACGTTTCTCATCTTAACAGACAAGCATTGGATGTTAGAGGACCAGTGCTTTGTATCAGTTTCAGAAGCAGAGTTGGACTAGATATGGTCCGTATGTGTGGGAAACACCGTTCTTTACTTCTCAGCACACTCACGTTTCCTGCTGTCTTAGAGACTTTAGAAAGCAAGAGCGTGCTTCTCGCTCTAAAGCAGAATGTGATCCATGGATGAGAACTATGCTGTGTGTTTCCCTTCAGAAATGGAGTTAAATCCCAGGCTCTGTGTCTTCCTACAAGCAAGACTTGGTTTCAGGTAAGGGCAGTCACTTTTCAGCTCAAACGAACTACATCGTTCACTGAGCTCACACGTTTCTCATCTTAACAGACAAGCATTGGATGTTAGATGGTCAGTGCTTTGTATCAGTTTCAGAAGCAGATTTGGACTACATATGGTCCATATGTGTAGGAAACACCGTTCTTTTGTTCTGGGCACACTCAGATTTCCTGCTGTATTAGAGACTCTAGAAAGCAAGAGTGTGCTTCTCGCTCTAAAGCAGAGTGTGATCCATGGATGAGAACTATGCTGTGTGTTTCCCTTCAGAAAAGGAGTTAAATCCCAGGCTCTGTGATTCCTACAAGCAAGACTTCGTTTCAGGTAAGGGCAGTCACGTTTCAGCTCAAACGAACTACATAGTTCACAGAGCTCACACGTTTCTCATCTTAACAGACAAGCATTGGATGTTAGAGGACCAGTGCTTTGTATCAGTTTCAGAAGCAGAGTTGGACTAGATATGGTCCGTATGTGTAGGAAACACCATTCTTTTGTTCAGAGCACACTCATGTTTCCTGCTGTCTTAGAGTCAATAGAAAGCAAGAATGTGCTTCTTGTTCTAAAGCAGAGTGTGATCAATGGATGAGACAATGCTGTGTGTTTCACTTCAGAAATGCAGTTAAAGCCCATGCTCTGAGTCTCCCTACAAGCAAGACTTTGTTTAAGGTAAGGGCAATCACTTTTCTGCTCAAAGGAACTACATCGTTCACGAAGCTCACACGTTTCTCATCTTTACTGACAAGCATTGGATATTAGAGGACCAGTGCATTCTATCAGTTTCAGAAGAAGATTTGGATTACATATAGTCCTTAAGTGTAGGAAACACCATTCTTTTGTTCTGGGCACACTCAGATTTCCTGCTGTATTAGAGACTCTAGAAAGCAAGAGTGTGCTTCTCGCTCTAAAGCAGAGTGTGATTAATGGATGAGAACTATGCTGTGTGTTTCACTTCAGAAAAGGAGTTAAATCCCAGGCTCTGAGTCTTCCTACAAGCAAGACTTCGTTTCAGGTAAGGGCTGTCCCTTTTCAGCTGAAACGATCTACATCATTCACTGAGCTCACACGTTTCTCATCTTAAGAGACAAGCATTGGATGTTAGAGGACCAGTGCTTTGTATCAGTTTCATTAGCAGAGTTGGACTAGATATGGTCCGTATGTGTAGGAAACACCGTTCTTTTCTTCTCAGCACACTCACGTTTCCTGCTGTCTTAGAGACTTTAGAAAGCAAAGCGTGCTTCTTGTTCTAAAGCAGAGTGTGATCAATGGATGATTACACTGCTGTGTGTTTTACTTCAGAAATGGATTTAAATCCCATGCTCTGAGTCTTCCTACAAGCAAGACTTCAATTCAGGTAAGGGCAGTCACTTTTCTGCTCAAACGAACTACATCTTTCACAAAGCTCACACGTTTCTCATCTTAACTGACAAGCATTGGATGTTAGATGGTCTGTGCTTTGTATCAGTTTCAGAAGCAGATTTGGACTACATATGGTCCATATGTGTAGGAAACACCCTTCTTTTTTTCTGGGCACACTCAGATTTCCTGCTCTATTAGAGAATCTGGAAAGCAAGAGTGTGCTTCTCGCTCTAAAGCAGAGTGTGATCCATGGATGAGAACTATGCTGTGTGTTTCCATTCAGAAATGGACTTAAATCCCAGGCTCTGTGTCTTACTACAAGCAAGACTTCGTTTCAGGTAAGGGCAGTCACTTTTCAGTTCAAAGGAACTACATCATTCACTAAGCTCACACCTTTCTCATCTTAACTGACAAGCATTGGATGTTAGAGGACCAGTGCTTTGTATCACTTTCAGAAGCAGAGTTGGACTAGATATGGTCCGTATGTGTAGGAAACACTGTTCTTTTGTTCTCAGCACACTCACGTTTCCTGCTGTCTTAGAGACTGTAGAAAGCAAGAGCGTGCTTCTCGCTCTAAAGCAGAGTGTGATCCATTGATGAGAACTATGCTGTGTGTTTCCCTTCAGAAAAGGAGTTAAATCCCAGGCTCTGTGTCTTCCTACAAGCAAGACTTCGTTTCAGGTCAGGGCAGTCACTTTTCAGCTCAAACGAACTACATCGTTCACGGAGCTCACACGTTTCTCATCTTAACAGACAAGCATTGGATGTTAGAGGACCAGTGCTTTGTATCAGTTTCAGAAGCAGAGTTGGACTAGATATGGTCCGTATGTGTAGGAAACACCGTTCTTTTGTTCTCAGCACACTCACGTTTCCTGCTGTCTTAGAGACAATAGAAAGCAAGAACATGCTTCTTGTTCTAAAGCAGAGTGTGATCAATGGATTAGACAATGCTGTGTGTTTCCCTTCAGAAATGGAGTTAAATCCCAGGCTCTGTGTCTTCCTACAAGCAAGACTTGGTTTCAGGTAAGGGCAGTCACTTTTCAGCTCAAACGAACTACATCGTTCACTGAGCTCACACGTTTCTCATCTTAACAGACAAGCATTGGATGTTAGAGGACCAGTGCATTGTATCAGTTTCAGAAGAAGATTTGGACTACATATAGTCCGTATGTGTAGGAAACACCGTTCTTTTGTTCTGGGCACAATCAGATTTCCTGCTGTATTAGAGACTCTAGAAAGCAAGAGCGTGCTTCTTGCCCTAAAGCAGAGTGTGATCCATTGATGAGAACTATGCTGTATGTTTCCCTTCAGAAATGGAGTGAAATCCCAGACTCTGTGTCTTCCTACAGTCAAGACTTTTTTTCAGGTAAGGGCAGTCACGTTTCAGCTCAAACGAACTACATCGTTCACGGAGCTCACACGTTTCTCATCTTAACAGACAAGCATTGGATGTTAGAGGACCAGTGCTTTGTATCAGTTTCAGAAGCAGAGTTGGACTAGATATGGTCCGTATGTGTAGGAAACACCATTCTTTTGTTCTCAGCACACTCATGTTTCCTGCTGTCTTAGAGTCAATAGAAAGCAAGAATGTGCTTCTTGTTCTAAAGCAGAGTGTGATCAATGGATGAGACAATGCTGTGTGTTTCACTTCAGAAATGCAGTTAAAGCCCATGCTCTGAGTCTCCCTACAAGCAAGACTTTGTTTAAGGTAAGGGCAGTCACTTTTCTGCTCAAAGGAACTACATCGTTCACGAAGCTCACACGTTTCTCATCTTTACTGACAAGCATTGGATGTTAGAGGACCAGTGCATTCTATCAGTTTCAGAAGAAGATTTGGATTACATATAGTCCTTAAGTGTAGGAAACACCGTTCTTTTCTTCTCAGCACACTCACGTTTCCTGCTGTCTTAGAGACTTTAGAAAGCAAGAGCATGCTTCTTGTTCTAAAGCAGAGTGTGATCAATGGATGATTACACTGCTGTGTGTTTTACTTCAGAAATGGAGTTAAATCCCATGCTCTGAGTCTTCCTACAAGCAAGACTTCAATTCAGGTAAGGGCAGTCACTTTTCTGCTCAAACGAACTACATCGTTCACGTAACTCACACGTTTCTTATCTTAACTGACAAGCATTGGATGTTTGATAGTCAGTGCTTTGTATCAGTTACAGAAGCAGATTTGGACTACATATGGTCCATATGTGTAGGAAACACCGTTCTTTTGTTCCGGGCACACTCAGAGTTCCTGCTGTATTAGAGACTCTACAAAGCAAGAGTGTGCTTCTCGCTCTAAAGCAGAGTGTGATCCATGGATGAGAACTATGCTGTGTGTTTCCCTTCAGAAATGGACTTAAATCCCAGGCACTGTGTCTTACTACAAGCAAGACTTCGTTTCAGGTAAGGGCAGTCACTTTTCTGCTCAAATGAACTACTTCATTCACGAAGCTCACACGTTTCTCATCTTAATTGACAAGCATTGGATGTTAGAGGACCAGTGCTTCATATCAGTTTCAGAAGAAGAGTTGGACTAGATATGGTCCATATGTGTAGGAAACACCGTTCTTTTGTTCTGGGCACAATCAGATTTGCTGCTGTATTAGAGACTCTAGAAAGCAAGAGCGTGCTTCTTGCTCTAAAGCAGAGTGTGATCCATTGATGAGAACTATGCTGTATGTTTCCCTTCAGAAATGGAGTTAAATCCCAGACTCTATGTCTTCCTACAGTCAAGACTTTGTTTCAGGTAAGGGCAGTCACTTTTCAGCTCAAACGAACTACATCCTTCACGAAGCTCACACGTTTCTCATCTTAACAGACAAGCATTGGATTTTAGAGGACCAGGGCTTTGTATCAGTTTCAGATGCAGAGTTGGACTATATAATGTCCGTAAGTGTAGGAAACACCGTTCTTTTGTTCTCAGCACACTCACGATTCCTGCTGTCTTAGAGACTCTAGAAAGCAAGAGCGTGCTTCTTGTTCTAAAGCAGAGTGTGATCAATGGATGATTACACTGCTGTGTGTTTTACTTCAGAAATGGAGTTAAATCCCAGGCTCTGAGTCTTCCTACAAGCAAGACTTCAATTCAGGTAAGGGCAGTCACTTTTCTGCTCAAACGAACTACATCTTTCACAAAGCTCACACGTTTCTCATCTTAACTGACAAGCATTGGATGTTAGATGGTCTGTGCTTTGTATCAGTTTCAGAAGCAGATTTGGACTACATATGGTCCATATGTGTAGGAAACACCATTCTTTTGTTCTGGGCACACTCAGATTTCCTACTGTATTAGAGACTCTAGAAAGCAAGAGTGTGCTTCTCGCTCTAAAGCAGAGTGTGATCCATAGATGAGACCTATGCTGTGCGTTTCCCTTCAGAAATGGAGTTAAATCCCAGGCTCTGAGTCTTCCTACAAGCAAGACTTCAATTCAGGTAAGGGCAGTCACTTTTGTGCTCAAACTAACTACATCGTTCACGAATCTCACACGTTTCTCATCTTAACAGACAAGCATTGGATTTTAGAGGACCAGTGTTTTGTTTCAGTTTCAGATGCAGAGTTGGACTATATAATGTCTGTAAGGGTAGGAAACACCATTCTTTTGTTCTCAGCACACTCACATTTCCTGCTGTCTTAGAGACTCTAGAAAGCAAGAGCGTGCTTCTTGTTCTAAAGCAGAGTTTGATCAATGGATGATTACACGGCTGTGTGTTTTACTTCAGAAATGGAGTTAAATCCCAGGCTCTGAGTCTTCCTACAAGGCAGACTTCAATTCAGGTAAGGGCAGTCACTTTTCTTCTCAAACGAACTACACCGTTCACGAAGCTCACACGTTTCTCATCTTAACTGACAAGCATTGGATGTAAGATGGTCTGTGCTTTGTAACAGTTTCAGAAGCAGATTTGGACGACATAAGTTCCGTATATGTAGGAAACACCCTTCTTTTGTTCTGGGCACACTCAGATTTCCTGCTGTATTGGAGAATCTAGAAAGCAAGAGTGTGCTTCTCGCTCTAAAGCAGAGTGTGATCCATGGATGAGAACTATGCTGTGTGTTTCCCTTCAGAAATGGACTTAAATCCCAGGCTCTGTGTCTTACTACAAGCAAGACTTCGTTTCAGGTAAGGGCAGTCACTTTTCAGTTCAAAGGAACTACATCATTCACTAAGCTCACACGTTTCTCATCTTAACTGACAAGCATTGGATGTTATAGGACCAGTGCTTTGTATCACTTTCAGAAGCAGAGTTGGACTAGATATGGTCCCTATGTGTAGGAAACACCGTTCTTTTGTTCTCAGCACACTCACGTTTCCTGCTGACTTAGAGACTGTAGAAAGCAAGAGCGTGCTTCTCGCTCTAAAGCAGAGTGTGATCCATGGATGAGAACTATGCTGTGTGTTTCCCTTCAGAAAAGGAGTTAAATCCCAGGCTCTGTGTCTTCCTACAAGCAAGACTTCGTTTCAGGTCAGGGCAGTCACTTTTCAGCTCAAACGAACTACATCATTCACGGAGCTCACACGTTTCTCATCTTCACAGATAAGCATTGGATGTTAGAGGACCAGTGCTTTGTATCAGTTTCCGAAGCAGAGTTGGACGAGATATGGTCCGTATGTGTAGGAAACACCGTTCTTTTGTTCTCAGCACACTCACGTTTCCTGCTGTCTTAGAGACAATAGAAAGCAAGAATGTGCTTCTCGTTCTAAAGCAGAGTGTGATCAATGGATGAGACAATGCTGTGTGTTTCACTTCAGAAATGCAGTTAAATCTCAAGCTCTAAGTCTCCCTACAAGCAAGACTTTGTTTAAGGTAAGGGCAGTCACTTTTCTGCTCAAAGGAACTACATCGTTCACGAAGCTCACACGTTTCTCATCTTTACTGACAAGCATTGGATGTTAGAGGACGAGTGCATTCTATCAGTTTCAGAAGAAGATTTGGATTACATATAGTCCTTAAGTGTAGGAAACACCGTTCTTTTGTTCTGGGCACACTCAGATTTCCTGCTGTATTAGAGACTCTAGAAAGCAAGAGCATGCTTCTCGCTCTAAAGCAGAGTGTGATCCATGGATGAGAACTATGCTGTGTGTTTCACTTCAGAAATGGAGTTAAATCCCAGGCTCTGAGTCTTCCTACAAGCAAGACTTCGTTTCAGGTAAGGGCAGTCCCTTTTCAGCTCAAACGAACTACATCGTTCACTGAGCTCACATGTTTCTCATCTTAACAGACAAGCATTGGATGTTAGAGGACCAGTGCTTTGTATCAGTTTCAGAAGCAGAGTTGGACTAGATATGGTCCGTATGTGTAGGAAACACCGTTCTTTTCTTCTCAGCACACTCACGTTTCCTGCTGTCTTAGAGACTTTAGAAAGCAAGAGCGTGCTTCTTGTTCTAAAGCAGAGTGTGATCAATGGATGATTACACTGCTGTGTGTTTTACTTCAGAAATGGAGTTAAATCCCAGGCTCTGAGTCTTCCAACAAGCAAGACTTCATTTCATGTAAGGGCAGTCACTTTTCTGCTAAAACGAACCACGTCGTTCACGTAACTCACACGTTTCTCATCATAACTGACAAGCATTGGATGTTAGATGGTCAGTGCTTTGTATCAGTTACAGAAGCAGATTTGGACTACATATGGTCCATATGTGTAGGAAACACCGTTCTTTTGTTCCGGGCACACTCAGATTTCCTGCTGTATTAGAGACTCTACAAAGCAAGAGTGTGCTTCTCGCTCTAATGCAGAGTGTGATCCATGGATGAGAACTATGCTGTGTGTTTCCCTTCAGAAATGGACTTAAATCCCAGGCACTGTGTCTTACTACAAGCAAGACTTCGTTTCAGGTAAGGGCAGTCACTTTTCTGCTCAAATGAACTACATCATTCACGAAGCTCACACGTTTCTCATCTTAATTGACAAGCATTGGATGTTAGAGGACCAGTGCTTCATATCAGTTTCAGAAGAAGATTTGGACTAGATATGGTCCATATGTGTAGGAAACACCGTTCTTTTGTTCTGGGCACAATCAGATTTGCTGCTGTATTAGAGACTCTAGAAAGCAAGAGCGTGCTTCTTGCTCTAAAGCAGAGTGTGATCCATTGATGAGAACTATGCTGTATGTTTCCCTTCAGAAATGGAGTTAAATCCCAGACTCTATGTCTTCCTACAGTCAAGACTTTGTTTCAGGTAAGGGCAGTCACTTTTCAGCTCAAACGAACTACATCCTTCACGAAGCTCACACGTTTCTCATCTTAACAGACAAGCATTGGATTTTAGAGGACCAGGGCTTTGTATCAGTTTCAGATGCAGAGTTTGACTATATAATGTCCGTAAGTGTAGGAAACACCGTTCTTTTGTTCTCAGCACACTCACGATTCCTGCTGTCTTAGAGACTCTAGAAAGCAAGAGCGTGCTTCTTGTTCTAAAGCAGAGTGTGATCAATGGATGATTACACTGCTGTGTGTTTTACTTCAGAAATGGAGTTAAATCCCAGGCTCTGAGTCTTCCTACAAGCAAGACTTCAATTCAGGTAAGGGCAGTCACTTTTCTGCTCAAACGAACTACATCTTTCACAAAGCTCACACGTTTCTCATCTTAACTGACAATCATTGGATGTTAGATGGTCTGTGCTTTGTATCAGTTTCAGAAGCAGATTTGGACTACATATGGTCCATATGTGTAGGAAACACCGTTCTTTTGTTCTGGGCACACTCAGATTTCCTACTGTATTAGAGACTCTAGAAAGCAAGAGTGTGCTTCTCGCTCTAAAGCAGAGTGTGATCCATAGATGAGACCTATGCTGTGCGTTTCCCTTCAGAAATGGAGTTAAATCCCAGGCTCTGAGTCTTCCTACAAGCAAGACTTCAATTCAGGTAAGGGCAGTCACTTTTGTGCTCAAACTAACTACATCGTTCACGAATCTCACACGTTTCTCATCTTAACAGACAAGCATTGGATTTTAGAGGACCAGTGTTTTGTTTCAGTTTCAGATGCAGAGTTGGACTATATAATGTCTGTAAGGGTAGGAAACACCATTCTTTTGTTCTCAGCACACTCACATTTCCTGCTGTCTTAGAGACTCTAGAAAGCAAGAGCGTGCTTCTTGTTCTAAAGCAGAGTTTGATCAATGGATGATTACACGGCTGTGTGTTTTACTTCAGAAATGGAGTTAAATCCCAGGCTCTGAGTCTTCCTACAAGGCAGACTTCAATTCAGGTAAGGGCAGTCACTTTTCTTCTCAAACGAACTACACCGTTCACGAAGCTCACACGTTTCTCATCTTAACTGACAAGCATTGGATGTAAGATGGTCTGTGCTTTTTAACAGTTTCAGAAGCAGATTTGGACGACATAAGTTCCGTATATGTAGGAAACACCCTTCTTTTGTTCTGGGCACACTCAGATTTCCTGCTGTATTAGAGAATCTAGAAAGCAAGAGTGTGCTTCTCGCTCTAAAGCAGAGTGTGATCCATGGATGAGAACTATGCTGTGTGTTTCCCTTCAGAAATGGACTTAAATCCCAGGCTCTGTGTCTTACTACAAGCAAGACTTCGTTTCAGGTAAGGGCAGTCACTTTTCAATTCAAAGGAACTACATCATTCACTAAGCTCACACGTTTCTCATCTTAACTGACAAGCATTGGATGTTATAGGACCAGTGCTTTGTATCACTTTCAGAAGCAGAGTTGGACTGGATATGGTCCCTATGTGTAGGAAACACCGTTCTTTTGTTCTCAGCACACTCACGTTTCCTGCTGACTTAGAGACTGTAGAAAGCAAGAGCGTGCTTCTCGCTCTAAAGCAGAGTGTGATCCATGGATGAGAACTATGCTGTGTGTTTCCCTTCAGAAAAGGAGTTAAATCCCAGGCTGTGTGTCTTCCTACAAGCAAGACTTCGTTTCAGGTCAGGGCAGTCACTTTTCAGCTCAAACGAACTACATCATTCACGGAGCTCACACGTTTCTCATCTTCACAGATAAGCATTGGATGTTAGAGGACCAGTGCTTTGTATCAGTTTCCGAAGCAGAGTTGGACGAGATATGGTCCGTATGTGTAGGAAACACCGTTCTTTTGTTCTCAGCACACTCACGTTTCCTGCTGTCTTAGAGACAATAGAAAGCAAGAATGTGCTTCTCGTTCTAAAGCAGAGTGTGATCAATGGATGAGACAATGCTGTGTGTTTCACTTCAGAAATGCAGTTAAATCTCAAGCTCTAAGTCTCCCTACAAGCAAGACTTTGTTTAAGGTAAGGGCAGTCACTTTTCTGCTCAAAGGAACTACATCGTTCACGAAGCTCACACGTTTCTCATCTTTACTGACAAGCATTGGATGTTAGAGGACGAGTGCATTCTATCAGTTTCAGAAGAAGATTTGGATTACATATAGTCCTTAAGTGTAGGAAACACCGTTCTTTTGTTCTGGGCACACTCAGATTTCCTGCTGTATTAGAGACTCTAGAAAGCAAGAGCATGCTTCTCGCTCTAAAGCAGAGTGTGATCCATGGATGAGAACTATGCTGTGTGTTTCACTTCAGAAATGGAGTTAAATCCCAGGCTCTGAGTCTTCCTACAAGCAAGACTTCGTTTCAGGTAAGGGCAGTCCCTTTTCAGCTCAAACGAACTACATCGTTCACTGAGCTCACATGTTTCTCATCTTAACAGACAAGCATTGGATGTTAGAGGACCAGTGCTTTGTATCAGTTTCAGAAGCAGAGTTGGACTAGATATGGTCCGTATGTGTAGGAAACACCGTTCTTTTCTTCTCAGCACACTCACGTTTCCTGCTGTCTTAGAGACTTTAGAAAGCAAGAGCGTGCTTCTTGTTCTAAAGCAGAGTGTGATCAATGGATGATTACACTGCTGTGTGTTTTACTTCAGAAATGGAGTTAAATCCCAGGCTCTGAGTCTTCCAACAAGCAAGACTTCATTTCATGTAAGGGCAGTCACTTTTCTGCTAAAACGAACCACGTCGTTCACGTAACTCACACGTTTCTCATCATAACTGACAAGCATTGGATGTTAGATGGTCAGTGCTTTGTATCAGTTACAGAAGCAGATTTGGACTACATATGGTCCATATGTGTAGGAAACACCGTTCTTTTGTTCCGGGCACACTCAGATTTCCTGCTGTATTAGAGACTCTACAAAGCAAGAGTGTGCTTCTCGCTCTAAAGCAGAGTGTGATCCATGGATGAGAACTATGCTGTGTGTTTCCCTTCAGAAATGGACTTAAATCCCAGGCACTGTGTCTTACTACAAGCAAGACTTCGTTTCAGGTAAGGGCAGTCACTTTTCTGCTCAAATGAACTACATCATTCACGAAGCTCACACGTTTCTCATCTTAATTGACAAGCATTGGATGTTAGAGGACCAGTGCTTCATATCAGTTTCAGAAGAAGAGTTGGACTAGATATGGTCCATATGTGTAGGAAACACCGTTCTTTTGTTCTGGGCACAATCAGATTTGCTGCTGTATTAGAGACTCTAGAAAGCAAGAGCGTGCTTCTTGCTCTAAAGCAGAGTGTGATCCATTGATGAGAACTATGCTGTATGTTTCCCTTCAGAAATGGAGTTAAATCCCAGACTCTATGTCTTCCTACAGTCAAGACTTTGTTTCAGGTAAGGGCAGTCACTTTTCAGCTCAAACGAACTACATCCTTCACGAAGCTCACACGTTTCTCATCTTAACAGACAAGCATTGGATTTTAGAGGACCAGGGCTTTGTATCAGTTTCAGATGCAGAGTTGGACTATATAATGTCCGTAAGTGTAGGAAACACCGTTCTTTTGTTCTCAGCACACTCACGATTCCTGCTGTCTTAGAGACTCTAGAAAGCAAGAGCGTGCTTCTTGTTCTAAAGCAGAGTGTGATCAATGGATGATTACACTGCTGTGTGTTTTACTTCAGAAATGGAGTTAAATCCCAGGCTCTGAGTCTTCCTACAAGCAAGACTTCAATTCAGGTAAGGGCAGTCACTTTTCTGCTCAAACGAACTACATCTTTCACAAAGCTCACACGTTTCTCATCTTAACTGACAAGCATTGGATGTTAGATGGTCTGTGCTTTGTATCAGTTTCAGAAGCAGATTTGGACTACATATGGTCCATATGTGTAGGAAACACCGTTCTTTTGTTCTGGGCACACTCAGATTTCCTACTGTATTAGAGACTCTAGAAAGCAAGAGTGTGCTTCTCGCTCTAAAGCAGAGTGTGATCCATAGATGAGACCTATGCTGTGCGTTTCCCTTCAGAAATGGAGTTAAATCCCAGGCTCTGAGTCTTCCTACAAGCAAGACTTCAATTCAGGTAAGGGCAGTCACTTTTGTGCTCAAACTAACTACATCATTCACGAATCTCACACGTTTCTCATCTTAACAGACAAGCATTGGATTTTAGAGGACCAGTGTTTTGTTTCAGTTTCAGATGCAGAGTTGGACTATATAATGTCTGTAAGGGTAGGAAACACCATTCTTTTGTTCTCAGCACACTCACATTTCCTGCTGTCTTAGAGACTCTAGAAAGCAAGAGCGTGCTTCTTGTTCTAAAGCAGAGTTTGATCAATGGATGATTACACGGCTGTGTGTTTTACTTCAGAAATGGAGTTAAATCCCAGGCTCTGAGTCTTCCTACAAGGCAGACTTCAATTCAGGTAAGGGCAGTCACTTTTCTTCTCAAACAAACGACACCGTTCACGAAGCTCACACGTTTCTCATCTTAACTGACAAGCATTGGATGTAAGATGGTCTGTGCTTTGTAACAGTTTCAGAAGCAGATTTGGACGACATAAGTTCCGTATATGTAGGAAACACCCTTCTTTTGTTCTGGGCACACTCAGATTTCCTGCTGTATTAGAGAATCTAGAAAGCAAGAGTGTGCATCTCGCTCTAAAGCAGAGTGTGATCCATGGATGAGAACTATGCTGTGTGTTTCCCTTCAGAAATGGACTTAAATCCCAGGCTCTGTGTCTTACTACAAGCAAGACTTCGTTTCAGGTAAGGGCAGTCACTTTTCAATTCAAAGGAACTACATCATTCACTAAGCTCACACGTTTCTCATCTTAACTGACAAGCATTGGATGTTATAGGACCAGTGCTTTGTATCACTTTCAGAAGCAGAGTTGGACTAGATATGGTCCCTATGTGTAGGAAACACCGTTCTTTTGTTCTCAGCACACTCACGTTTCCTGCTGACTTAGAGACTGTAGAAAGCAAGAGCGTGCTTCTCGCTCTAAAGCAGAGTGTGATCCATGGATGAGAACTATGCTGTGTGTTTCCCTTCAGAAAAGGAGTTAAATCCCAGGCTGTGTGTCTTCCTACAAGCAAGACTTCGTTTCAGGTCAGGGCAGTCACTTTTCAGCTCAAACGAACTACATCATTCACGGAGCTCACACGTTTCTCATCTTCACAGACAAGCATTGGATGTTAGAGGACCAGTGCTTTGTATCAGTTTCCGAAGCAGAGTTGGACGAGATATGGTCCGTATGTGTAGGAAACACCGTTCTTTTGTTCTCAGCACACTCACGTTTCCTGCTGTCTTAGAGACAATAGAAAGCAAGAATGTGCTTCTCGTTCTAAAGCAGAGTGTGATCAATGGATGAGACAATGCTGTGTGTTTCACTTCAGAAATGCAGTTAAATCTCAAGCTCTAAGTCTCCCTACAAGCAAGACTTTGTTTAAGGTAAGGGCAGTCACTTTTCTGCTCAAAGGAACTACATCGTTCACGAAGCTCACACGTTTCTCATCTTTACTGACAAGCATTGGATGTTAGAGGACGAGTGCATTCTATCAGTTTCAGAAGAAGATTTGGATTACATATAGTCCTTAAGTGTAGGAAACTCCGTTCTTTTGTTCTGGGCACACTCAGATTTCCTGCTGTATTAGAGACTCTAGAAAGCAAGAGCATGCTTCTCGCTCTAAAGCAGAGTGTGATCCATAGATGAGAACTATGCTGTGTGTTTCACTTCAGAAATGGAGTTAAATCCCAGGCTCTGAGTCTTCCTACAAGCAAGACTTCGTTTCAGGTAAGGGCAGTCCCTTTTCAGCTCAAACGAACTACATCGTTCACTGAGCTCACATGTTTCTCATCTTAACAGACAAGCATTGGATGTTAGAGGACCAGTGCTTTGTATCAGTTTCAGAAGCAGAGTTGGACTAGATATGGTCCGTATGTGTAGGAAACACCGTTCTTTTCTTCTCAGCACACTCACGTTTCCTGCTGTCTTAGAGACTTTAGAAAGCAAGAGCGTGCTTCTTGTTCTAAAGCAGAGTGTGATCAATGGATGATTACACTGCTGTGTGTTTTACTTCAGAAATGGAGTTAAATCCCAGGCTCTGAGTCTTCCAACAAGCAAGACTTCATTTCATGTAAGGGCAGTCACTTTTCTGCTAAAACGAACCACGTCGTTCACGTAACTCACACGTTTCTCATCATAACTGACAAGCATTGGATGTTAGATGGTCAGTGCTTTGTATCAGTTACAGAAGCAGATTTGGACTACATATGGTCCATATGTGTAGGAAACACCGTTCTTTTGTTCCGGGCACACTCAGATTTCCTGCTGTATTAGAGACTCTACAAAGCAAGAGTGTGCTTCTCGCTCTAAAGCAGAGTGTGATCCATGGATGAGAACTATGCTGTGTGTTTCCCTTCAGAAATGGACTTAAATCCCAGGCACTGTGTCTTACTACAAGCAAGACTTCGTTTCAGGTAAGGGCAGTCACTTTTCTGCTCAAATGAACTACATCATTCACGAAGCTCAAACGTTTCTCATCTTAATTGACAAGCATTGGATGTTAGAGGACCAGTGCTTCATATCAGTTTCAGAAGAAGAGTTGGACTAGATATGGTCCATATGTGTAGGAAACACCGTTCTTTTGTTCTGGGCACAATCAGATTTGCTGCTGTATTAGAGACTCTAGAAAGCAAGAGCGTGCTTCTTGCTCTAAAGCAGAGTGTGATCCATTGATGAGAACTATGCTGTATGTTTCCCTTCAGAAATGGAGTTAAATCCCAGACTCTATGTCTTCCTACAGTCAAGACTTTGTTTCAGGTAAGGGCAGTCACTTTTCAGCTCAAACGAACTACATCCTTCACGAAGCTCACACGTTTCTCATCTTAACAGACAAGCATTGGATTTTAGAGGACCAGGGCTTTGTATCAGTTTCAGATGCAGAGTTGGACTATATAATGTCCGTAAGTGTAGGAAACACCGTTCTTTTGTTCTCAGCACACTCACGATTCCTGCTGTCTTAGAGACTCTAGAAAGCAAGAGCGTGCTTCTTGTTCTAAAGCAGAGTGTGATCAATGGATGATTACACTGCTGTGTGTTTTACTTCAGAAATGGAGTTAAATCCCAGGCTCTGAGTCTTCCTACAAGCAAGACTTCAATTCAGGTAAGGGCAGTCACTTTTCTGCTCAAACGAACTACATCTTTCACAAAGCTCACACGTTTCTCATCTTAACTGACAAGCATTGGATGTTAGATGGTCTGTGCTTTGTATCAGTTTCAGAAGCAGATTTGGACTACATATGGTCCATATGTGTAGGAAACACCGTTCTTTTGTTCTGGGCACACTCAGATTTCCTACTGTATTAGAGACTCTAGAAAGCAAGAGTGTGCTTCTCGCTCTAAAGCAGAGTGTGATCCATAGATGAGACCTATGCTGTGCGTTTCCCTTCAGAAATGGAGTTAAATCCCAGGCTCTGAGTCTTCCTACAAGCAAGACTTCAATTCAGGTAAGGGCAGTCACTTTTGTGCTCAAACTAACTACATCGTTCACGAATCTCACACGTTTCTCATCTTAACAGACAAGCATTGGATTTTAGAGGACCAGTGTTTTGTTTCAGTTTCAGATGCAGAGTTGGACTATATAATGTCTGTAAGGGTAGGAAACACCATTCTTTTGTTCTCAGCACACTCACATTTCCTGCTGTCTTAGAGACTCTAGAAAGCAAGAGCGTGCTTCTTGTTCTAAAGCAGAGTTTGATCAATGGATGATTACACGGCTGTGTGTTTTACTTCAGAAATGGAGTTAAATCCCAGGCTCTGAGTCTTCCTACAAGGCAGACTTCAATTCAGGTAAGGGCAGTCACTTTTCTTCTCAAACGAACTACACCGTTCACGAAGCTCACACGTTTCTCATCTTAACTGACAAGCATTGGATGTAAGATGGTCTGTGCTTTGTAACAGTTTCAGAAGCAGATTTGGACGACATAAGTTCCGTATATGTAGGAAACACCCTTCTTTTGTTCTGGGCACACTCAGATTTCCTGCTGTATTAGAGAATCTAGAAAGCAAGAGTGTGCTTCTCGCTCTAAAGCAGAGTGTGATCCATGGATGAGAACTATGCTGTGTGTTTCCCTTCAGAAATGGACTTAAATCCCAGGCTCTGTGTCTTACTACAAGCAAGACTTCGTTTCAGGTAAGGGCAGTCACTTTTCAATTCAAAGGAACTGCATCATTCACTAAGCTCACACGTTTCTCATCTTAACTGACAAGCATTGGATGTTATAGGACCAGTGCTTTGTATCACTTTCAGAAGCAGAGTTGGACTAGATATGGTCCCTATGTGTAGGAAACACCGTTCTTTTGTTCTCAGCACACTCACGTTTCCTGCTGACTTAGAGACTGTAGAAAGCAAGAGCGTGCTTCTCGCTCTAAAGCAGAGTGTGATCCATGGATGAGAACTATGCTGTGTGTTTCCCTTCAGAAATGGACTTAAATCCCAGGCTCTGTGTCTTACTACAAGCAAGACTTCGTTTCAGGTAAGGGCAGTCACTTTTCAATTCAAAGGAACTACATCATTCACTAAGCTCACACGTTTCTCACCTTAACTGACAAGCATTGGATGTTATAGGACCAGTGCTTTGTATCACTTTCAGAAGCAGAGTTGGACTAGATATGGTCCCTATGTGTAGGAAACACCGTTCTTTTGTTCTCAGCACACTCACGTTTCCTGCTGACTTAGAGACTGTAGAAAGCAAGAGCGTGCTTCTCGCTCTAAAGCAGAGTGTGATCCATGGATGAGAACTATGCTGTGTGTTTCCCTTCAGAAAAGGAGTTAAATCCCAGGCTCTGTGTCTTCCTACAAGCAAGACTTCGTTTCAGGTCAGGGCAGTCACTTTTCAGCTCAAACGAACTACATCATTCACGGAGCTCACACGTTTCTCATCTTCACAGACAAGCATTGGATGTTAGAGGACCAGTGCTTTGTATCAGTTTCCGAAGCAGAGTTGGACGAGATATGGTCCGTATGTGTAGGAAACACCGTTCTTTTGTTCTCAGCACACTCACGTTTCCTGCTGTCTTAGAGACAATAGAAAGCAAGAATGTGCTTCTCGTTCTAAAGCAGAGTGTGATCAATGGATGAGACAATGCTGTGTGTTTCACTTCAGAAATGCAGTTAAATCTCAAGCTCTAAGTCTCCCTACAAGCAAGACTTTGTTTAAGGTAAGGGCAGTCACTTTTCTGCTCAAAGGAACTACATCGTTCACGAAGCTCACACGTTTCTCATCTTTACTGACAAGCATTGGATGTTAGAGGACGAGTGCATTCTATCAGTTTCAGAAGAAGATTTGGATTACATATAGTCCTTAAGTGTAGGAAACACCGTTCTTTTGTTCTGGGCACACTCAGATTTCCTGCTGAATTAGAGACTCTAGAAAGCAAGAGCATGCTTCTCGCTCTAAAGCAGAGTGTGATCCATGGATGAGAAGTATGCTGTGTGTTTCACTTCAGAAATGGAGTTAAATCCCAGGCTCTGAGTCTTCCTACAAGCAAGACTTCGTTTCAGGTAAGGGCAGTCCCTTTTCAGCTCAAACGAACTACATCGTTCACTGAGCTCACATGTTTCTCATCTTAACAGACAAGCATTGGATGTTAGAGGACCAGTGCTTTGTATCAGTTTCAGAAGCAGAGTTGGACTAGATATGGTCCGTATGTGTAGGAAACACCGTTCTTTTCTTCTCAGCACACTCACGTTTCCTGCTGTCTTAGAGACTTTAGAAAGCAAGAGCGTGCTTCTTGTTCTAAAGCAGAGTGTGATCAATGGATGATTACACTGCTGTGTGTTTTACTTCAGAAATGGAGTTAAATCCCAGGCTCTGAGTCTTCCAACAAGCAAGACTTCATTTCAGGTAAGGGCAGTCACTTTTCTGCTAAAACGAACCACGTCGTTCACGTAACTCACACGTTTCTCATCATAACTGACAAGCATTGGATGTTAGATGGTCAGTGCTTTGTATCAATTTCAGAAGCAGATTTGGACTACATATGGTCCATATGTGTAGGAAACACCGTTCTTTTGTTCCGGGCACACTCAGATTTCCTGCTGTATTAGAGACTCTACAAAGCAAGAGTGTGCTTCTCGCTCTAAAGCAGAGTGTGATCCATGGATGAGACCTATGCTGTGTGTTTCCCTTCAGAAATGGACTTAAATCCCAGGCTCTTTGTCTTACTACAAGCAAGACTTCGTTTTAGGTAAGGGCAGTCACTTTTCTGCTCAAATGAACTACATCATTCACGAAGCTCACACGTTTCTCATCTTAATTGACAAGCATTGGATGTTAGAGGACCATTGCTTCGTATCAGTTTCAGAAGAAGAGTTGGACTAGATATGGTCCATATGTGTAGGAAACACCGTTCTTTTGTTCTGGGCACACTCAGATTTCCTACTGTATTAGAGACTCTAGAAAGCAAGAGTGTGCTTCTCACTCTAAAGCAGAGTGTGATCCATAGATGAGACCTATGCTGTGCGTTTCCCTTCAGAAATGGAGTTAAATCCCAGGCTCTGAGTCTTCCTACAAGCAATACTTCAATTCAGGTAAGGGCAGTCACTTTTGTGCTCAAACTAACTACATCGTTCACGAAGCTCACACGTTTCTCATCTTAACAGACAAGCATTGGATTTTAGAGGACCAGTGTTTTGTTTCAGTTTCAGATGCAGAGTTGGACTATATAATGTCTGTAAGGGTAGGAAACACCATTCTTTTGTTCTCAGCACACTCACATTTCCTGCTGTCTTAGAGACTCTAGAAAGCAAGAGCGTGCTTCTTGTTCTAAAGCAGAGTTTGATCAATGGATGATTACAAGGCTGTGTGTTTTACTTCAGAAATGGAGTTAAATCCCAGGCTCTGAGTCTTCCTACAAGGCAGACTTCAATTCAGGTAAGGGCAGTCACTTTTCTTCTCAAACGAACTACACCGTTCACGAAGCTCACACGTTTCTCATCTTAACTGACAAGCATTGGATGTAAGATGGTCAGTGCTTTGTAACAGTTTCAGAATCAGATTTGGACGACATAAGTTCCGTATATGTAGGAAACACCCTTCTATTGTTCTGGGCACACTCAGATTTCCTGCTGTATTAGAGAATCTAGAAAGCAAGAGTGTGCTTCTCGCTCTAAAGCAGAGTGTGATCCATGGATGAGAACTATGCTGTGTGTTTCCCTTCAGAAATGGACTTAAATCCCAGGCTCTGGGTCTTACTACAAGCAAGATTTCGTTTCAGGTAAGTGCAGTCACTTTTCAGTTCAAAGGAACTACATCATTCACTAACCTCACACGTTTCTCATCTTAACTGACAAGCATTGGATGTTAGAGGACCAGTGCTTTATATCACTTTTATAAGCAGAGTTGGACTAGGTATGATGCGTATGTGTAGGAAACACCGTTCTTTTGTTCTCAGCACACTCACGTTTCCTGCTGTCTTAGAGACTGTAGAAAGCAAGAGCGTGCTTCTCGCTCTAAAGCAGAGTGTGATCCATGGATGAGAACTATGCTGTGTGTTTCTCTTCAGAAAAGGAGTTAAATCCCAGGCTCTGTGTCTCCCTACAAGCAAGACTTTGTTTAAGGTAAGGGCAGTCACTTTTCTGCTCAAAGGAACTACATCGTTCACGAAGCTCACACGTTTCTCATCTTTACTGACAAGCATTGGATGTTAGAGGACCATTGCATTCTATCAGTTTCAGAAGAAGATTTGGATTACATATAGTCCTTATGTGTAGGAAACACCGTTCCTTTGTTGTGGGCATACTCAGATTTCCTGCTGTATTAGAGACTCTAGAAAGCAAGAGCGTGCTTCTCGCTCTAAAGCAGAGTGTGATCCATGGATGAGAACTATGCTGTGTGTTTCACTTCAGAAAAGGAGTTAAATCCCAGGCTCTGAGTCTTCCTACAAGCAAGACTTCCTTTCATGTAAGGGCAGTCCCTTTTCAGCTCAAACGAACTACATCGTTCACTGAGCTCACACGTTTCTCATCTTAACAGACAAGCATTGGATGTTAGAGGACCATTGCTTTGTATCAGTTTCAGAAGCAGAGTTGCCCTAGATATGGTCCGTATGTGTAGGAAACACCGTTCTTTTCTTCTCAGCACACTCACGTTTCCTGCTGTCTTAGAGACTTTAGAAAGCAAGAGCGTGCTTCTCGCTCTAAAGCAGAATGTGATCCATGGATGAGAACTAAGCTGTTGTTTCCCTTCAGAAATGGAGTTAAATCCCAGGCTCTGTGTCTTCCTACAAGCAAGACTTCGTTTCAGGTAAGGGCAGTCACTTTTCAGCTCAAACGAACTACATCGTTCACGAAGCTCACACGTTTCTCATCTTAACAGACAAGCATTGGATTTTAGAGGACCAGTGCTTTGTATCAGTTTCAGATGCAGAGTTGGACTATATAATGTCCGTAAGTGTAGGAAACACCGTTCTTTTGTTCTCAGCACACTCACTTTCCTGCTGTCTTAGAGACTCTAGAAAGCAAGAGCGTGCTTCTTGTTCTAAAGCAGAGTGTGATCAATGGATGATTACACTGCTGTGTGTTTTACTTCAGAAATGGAGTTAAATCCCAGGCTCTGTGTCTTCCTACAAGCAAGACTTCGTTTCAGGTAAGGGCAGTCACTTTTCAGTTCAAAGGATCTACATCATTCACTAAGCTCACACGTTTCTCATCTTAACTGACAAGCATTGGATGTTAGAGGACCAGTGCTTTGTATCACTTTCAGAAGCAGAGTTGGACTAGATATGGTCTGTATGTGTAGGAAACACCGTTCTTTTGTTCCGGGCACACTCAGATTTCCTGCTGTATTAGAGACTCTACAAAGCAAGAGTGTGCTTCTCACTCTAAAGCAGAGTGTGATCCATGGATGAGAACTATGCTGTGTGATTCCCTTCAGAAATGGAGTTAAATCCCAGGCTCTGAGTCTTCCCACAAGCAAGACTTCAATTCAGGTAAGGGCAGTCACTTTTCTGCTTAAACTAACTACATCGTTCACGCAGCTTATACGTTTCTCCTCTTAACTGACAAGCATTGGATGTTAGACGGTCAGTGCTTTGTATCAGTTTCAGAAGCAGATTTGGACTACATATGGTCCATATGTGTAGGAGACACCGTTCTTTTGTTCTGGGCACACTCAGATTTCCTGCTGTATTAGAGACTCTAGAAAGCTAGAGTGTGCTTCCCGCTCTAAAGCAGAGTGTGATCCATGGATGAGAACTATGCTGTGTGTTTCCCTTCAGAAATGGAGTTAAATCCCAGGCTCTGTGTCTTACTACAAGCAAGACTTCGTTTAAGGTAAGGGCAGTCACTTTTCAGTTCAAAGGAACTACATCATTCCCAAAGCTCACACGTTTCTCATCTTAACTGACAAGCATTGGATGTTAGAGGACCAGTGCATTGTATCAGTTTCAGAAGAAGATTTGGACTACATATAGTCCGTTTGTGTAGGAAACACCGTTCTTTTGTTCTGGGCACACTCAGATTTCCTGCTGTCTTAGAGACTCTAGAAAGCAAGAGTGTGCTTCTTGCTCTAAAGCAGAGTGTGATCCATGGATGAGAGCTATGCTGTGTGTTTCACTTCAGAGAAAGTGTTAAATCCCAGGCTCTGAGTCTTCCTACAAGCAAGACTTCGTTTAAGGTAAGGGCAATCACTTTTCTGCTCAAACGAACTACAACGTTCACAAAGCTCACACGTTTCTCATCTTATTTGACAAGCATTGGATGTTAGAGGACCAGTGCTTTGTATCAGTTTCAGAAGAAGAGTTGGACTAGATATGGTCCGTATGTGTAGGAAACACCGTTCTTTTGTTCTCAGCACACTCACGTTTCCTGCTGTCTTAGAGACTCTAGAAAGCAAGAGCGTGCTTCTCGCTCTAAAGCAGAGTGTGATCCATGGATGAGAACTATGCTGTGTGTTTGCCTTAAGAAATGGAGTTAAATCCCAGGCTCTGAGTCTTCCAACAAGCAAGACTTCATTTCAGGTAAGGGCAGTCACTTTTCTGCTAAAACGAACCACGTCGTTCACGTAACTCACACGTTTCTCATCATAACTGACAAGCATTGGATGTTAGATGGTCAGTGCTTTGTATCAATTTCAGAAGCAGATTTGGACTACATATGGTCCATATGTGTAGGAAACACCGTTCTTTTGTTCCGGGCACACTCAGATTTCCTGCTGTATTAGAGACTCTACAAAGCAAGAGTGTGCTTCTCGCTCTAAAGCAGAGTGTGATCCATGGATGAGACCTATGCTGTGTGTTTCCCTTCAGAAATGGACTTAAATCCCAGGCTCTTTGTCTTACTACAAGCAAGACTTCGTTTTAGGTAAGGGCAGTCACTTTTCTGCTCAAATGAACTACATCATTCACGAAGCTCACACGTTTCTCATCTTAATTGACAAGCATTGGATGTTAGAGGACCATTGCTTCGTATCAGTTTCAGAAGAAGAGTTGGACTAGATATGGTCCATATGTGTAGGAAACACCGTTCTTTTGTTCTGGGCACACTCAGATTTCCTACTGTATTAGAGACTCTAGAAAGCAAGAGTGTGCTTCTCACTCTAAAGCAGAGTGTGATCCATAGATGAGACCTATGCTGTGCGTTTCCCTTCAGAAATGGAGTTAAATCCCAGGCTCTGAGTCTTCCTACAAGCAATACTTCAATTCAGGTAAGGGCAGTCACTTTTGTGCTCAAACTAACTACATCGTTCACGAAGCTCACACGTTTCTCATCTTAACAGACAAGCATTGGATTTTAGAGGACCAGTGTTTTGTTTCAGTTTCAGATGCAGAGTTGGACTATATAATGTCTGTAAGGGTAGGAAACACCATTCTTTTGTTCTCAGCACACTCACATTTCCTGCTGTCTTAGAGACTCTAGAAAGCAAGAGCGTGCTTCTTGTTCTAAAGCAGAGTTTGATCAATGGATGATTACAAGGCTGTGTGTTTTACTTCAGAAATGGAGTTAAATCCCAGGCTCTGAGTCTTCCTACAAGGCAGACTTCAATTCAGGTAAGGGCAGTCACTTTTCTTCTCAAACGAACTACACCGTTCACGAAGCTCACACGTTTCTCATCTTAACTGACAAGCATTGGATGTAAGATGGTCAGTGCTTTGTAACAGTTTCAGAATCAGATTTGGACGACATAAGTTCCGTATATGTAGGAAACACCCTTCTATTGTTCTGGGCACACTCAGATTTCCTGCTGTATTAGAGAATCTAGAAAGCAAGAGTGTGCTTCTCGCTCTAAAGCAGAGTGTGATCCATGGATGAGAACTATGCTGTGTGTTTCCCTTCAGAAATGGACTTAAATCCCAGGCTCTGGGTCTTACTACAAGCAAGATTTCGTTTCAGGTAAGTGCAGTCACTTTTCAGTTCAAAGGAACTACATCATTCACTAACCTCACACGTTTCTCATCTTAACTGACAAGCATTGGATGTTAGAGGACCAGTGCTTTATATCACTTTTATAAGCAGAGTTGGACTAGGTATGATGCGTATGTGTAGGAAACACCGTTCTTTTGTTCTCAGCACACTCACGTTTCCTGCTGTCTTAGAGACTGTAGAAAGCAAGAGCGTGCTTCTCGCTCTAAAGCAGAGTGTGATCCATGGATGAGAACTATGCTGTGTGTTTCTCTTCAGAAAAGGAGTTAAATCCCAGGCTCTGTGTCTCCCTACAAGCAAGACTTTGTTTAAGGTAAGGGCAGTCACTTTTCTGCTCAAAGGAACTACATCGTTCACGAAGCTCACACGTTTCTCATCTTTACTGACAAGCATTGGATGTTAGAGGACCATTGCATTCTATCAGTTTCAGAAGAAGATTTGGATTACATATAGTCCTTATGTGTAGGAAACACCGTTCCTTTGTTGTGGGCATACTCAGATTTCCTGCTGTATTAGAGACTCTAGAAAGCAAGAGCGTGCTTCTCGCTCTAAAGCAGAGTGTGATCCATGGATGAGAACTATGCTGTGTGTTTCACTTCAGAAAAGGAGTTAAATCCCAGGCTCTGAGTCTTCCTACAAGCAAGACTTCCTTTCATGTAAGGGCAGTCCCTTTTCAGCTCAAACGAACTACATCGTTCACTGAGCTCACACGTTTCTCATCTTAACAGACAAGCATTGGATGTTAGAGGACCATTGCTTTGTATCAGTTTCAGAAGCAGAGTTGCCCTAGATATGGTCCGTATGTGTAGGAAACACCGTTCTTTTCTTCTCAGCACACTCACGTTTCCTGCTGTCTTAGAGACTTTAGAAAGCAAGAGCGTGCTTCTCGCTCTAAAGCAGAATGTGATCCATGGATGAGAACTAAGCTGTTGTTTCCCTTCAGAAATGGAGTTAAATCCCAGGCTCTGTGTCTTCCTACAAGCAAGACTTCGTTTCAGGTAAGGGCAGTCACTTTTCAGCTCAAACGAACTACATTGTTCACGAAGCTCACACGTTTCTCATCTTAACAGACAAGCATTGGATTTTAGAGGACCAGTGCTTTGTATCAGTTTCAGATGCAGAGTTGGACTATATAATGTCCGTAAGTGTAGGAAACACCGTTCTTTTGTTCTCAGCACACTCACTTTCCTGCTGTCTTAGAGACTCTAGAAAGCAAGAGCGTGCTTCTTGTTCTAAAGCAGAGTGTGATCAATGGATGATTACACTGCTGTGTGTTTTACTTCAGAAATGGAGTTAAATCCCAGGCTCTGTGTCTTCCTACAAGCAAGACTTCGTTTCAGGTAAGGGCAGTCACTTTTCAGTTCAAAGGATCTACATCATTCACTAAGCTCACACGTTTCTCATCTTAACTGACAAGCATTGGATGTTAGAGGACCAGTGCTTTGTATCACTTTCAGAAGCAGAGTTGGACTAGATATGGTCTGTATGTGTAGGAAACACCGTTCTTTTGTTCCGGGCACACTCAGATTTCCTGCTGTATTAGAGACTCTACAAAGCAAGAGTGTGCTTCTCACTCTAAAGCAGAGTGTGATCCATGGATGAGAACTATGCTGTGTGATTCCCTTCAGAAATGGAGTTAAATCCCAGGCTCTGAGTCTTCCCACAAGCAAGACTTCAATTCAGGTAAGGGCAGTCACTTTTCTGCTTAAACTAACTACATCGTTCACGCAGCTTATACGTTTCTCCTCTTAACTGACAAGCATTGGATGTTAGACGGTCAGTGCTTTGTATCAGTTTCAGAAGCAGATTTGGACTACATATGGTCCATATGTGTAGGAGACACCGTTCTTTTGTTCTGGGCACACTCAGATTTCCTGCTGTATTAGAGACTCTAGAAAGCTAGAGTGTGCTTCCCGCTCTAAAGCAGAGTGTGATCCATGGATGAGAACTATGCTGTGTGTTTCCCTTCAGAAATGGACTTAAATCCCAGGCTCTGTGTCTTACTACAAGCAAGACTTCGTTTCAGGTAAGGGCAGTCACTTTTCAGTTCAAAGGAACTACATCATTCCCAAAGCTCACACGTTTCTCATCTTAACTGACAAGCATTGGATGTTAGAGGACCAGTGCATTGTATCAGTTTCAGAAGAAGATTTGGACTACATATAGTCCGTTTGTGTAGGAAACACTGTTCTTTTGTTCTGGGCACACTCAGATTTCCTGCTGTCTTAGAGACTCTAGAAAGCAAGAGTGTGCTTCTTGCTCTAAAGCAGAGTGTGATCCATGGATGAGAGCTATGCTGTGTGTTTCACTTCAGAGAAAGTGTTAAATCCCAGGCTCTGAGTCTTCCTACAAGCAAGACTTCGTTTAAGGTAAGGGCAATCACTTTTCTGCTCAAACGAACTACAACGTTCACAAAGCTCACACGTTTCTCATCTTATTTGACAAGCATTGGATGTTAGAGGACCAGTGCTTTGTATCAGTTTCAGAAGAAGAGTTGGACTAGATATGGTCCGTATGTGTAGGAAACACCGTTCTTTTGTTCTCAGCACACTCACGTTTCCTGCTGTCTTAGAGACTCTAGAAAGCAAGAGCGTGCTTCTCGCTCTAAAGCAGAGTGTGATCCATGGATGAGAACTATGCTGTGTGTTTGCCTTAAGAAATGGAGTTAAATCCCAGGCTCTGAGTCTTCCTACAAGCAAGACTTCGTTTCAGGTTAGGGCAGTCACTTTTCTGCTCAAACGAACTACATCATTCACTGAGCTCACACGTTACTCATGTTAACTGACAAGCATTGGATGTTAGAGGTTCAGTGCTTTGTATCAGCTTCAGAAGCAGATTTGGACTAGATATGGTCCATATGTGCAGGAAACACCGTTCTTTTGTTCTCAGCACACTCAGATTTCCTGCTGTCTTAGAGACTCTAGAAAGCAAGTGTGTGCTTCTCGCTCTAAAGCAGAGTGTGATCCATGGAAGAAAACTATGCTGTGTCTTTCTCTTCAGAAAAGGAGTTAAATACCAGGGTCTGTGTCTTCCTACAAGCAAGACTTCGTTTCAGGTAAGGGCAGTCACTTTTCAGCTCAAACGAACTACATCATTCACGGAGCTCACACGTTTCTCATCTTAACAGACAAGCATTAGATGTTAGAGGACGAGTGCTTTGTATCAGTTTCAGAAGCAGAGTTGGACTAGATATGGTCCGTATGTGTAGGAAACACCGTTCTTTTGTACTCAGCACACTCACGTTTCCTGCTGTCTTAGAGACTTTAGAAAGCAAGAGCGTGCTTCTCGCTCTAAAGCAGAGTGTGATCAATGGATGATTGCACTGCTGTGTGTTTTACTTCAGAAATGGAGTTAAATCCCAGGCTCTTAGTCTTCCTACAAGCAAGACTTCAATTCAGGTAAGGGCAGTCACTTTTCTGCTCAAACGAACTACATCGTTCACGTAACTCACACGTTTCTCATCTTAACTCACAAGCATTGGATGTTAGATGGTCTGTGCTTTGTATCAATTTCAGAAGCAGATTTGGACTACATATGGTCCATATGTGTAGGAAACACCGTTCTTTTGTTCCGGGCACACTCAGATTTCCTGCTGTATTAGAGACTCTACAAAGCAAGAGTGTGCTTCTCGCTCTAAAGCAGAGTGTGATCCATGGATGAGAACTATGCTGTGTGATTCCCTTCAGAAATGGAGTTAAATCCCAGGCTCTGAGTCTTCCCACAAGCAAGACTTCAATTCAGGTAAGGGCAGTCACTTTTCTGCTTAAACTAACTACATCGTTCACGCAGCTTGCACGTTTCTCCTCTTAAATGACAAGCATTGGATGTTAGACGGTCAGTGCTTTGTATCAGTTTCAGAAGCAGATTTGGACTACATATGGTCCATATGTGTAGGAGACACCGTTCTTTTGTTCTGGGCACACTCAGATTTCCTGCTGTATTAGAGACTCTAGAAAGCTAGAGTGTGCTTCCCGCTCTAAAGCAGAGTGTGATCCATGGATGAGAACTATGCTGTGTGTTTCCCTTCAGAAATGGACTTAAATCCCAGGCTCTGTGTCTTACTACAAGCAAGACTTCGTTTCAGGTAAGGGCAGTCACTTTTCAGTTCAAAGGAACTACATCATTCCCAAAGCTCACACGTTTCTCATCTTAACTGACAAGCATTGGATGTTAGAGGACCAGTGCATTCTATCAGTTTCAGAAGAAGATTTGGACTACATATAGTCCGTATGTGTAGGAAACACCGTTCTTTTGTTCTGGGCACACTCAGATTTCCTGCTGTCTTAGAGACTCTAGAAAGCAAGAGTGTGCTTCTTGCTCTAAAGCAGAGTGTGATCCATGGATGAGAACTATGCTGTGTGTTTCACTTCAGAGAAAGAGTTAAATCCCAAGCTCTGAGTCTTCCTACAAGCAAGACTTCGTTTAAGGTAAGGGCAGTCACTTTTCTGCTCAAACGAACTACAACGTTCACAAAGCTCACACGTTTCCCATCTTATTTGACAAGCATTGGATGTTAGAGGACCAGTGCTTTGTATCAGTTTCAGAAGAAGAGTTGGACTAGATATGGTCCGTATGTGTAGGAAACACCGTTCTTTTGTTCTCAGCACACTCACGTTTCCTGCTGTCTTAGAGACTCTAGAAAGCAAGAGCGTGCTTCTCGCTCTAAAGCAGAGTGTGATCCATGGATGAGAACTATGCTGTGTGTTTGCCTTAAGAAATGGAGTTAAATCCCAGGCTCTGAGTCTTCCTACAAGCAAGACTTCGTTTCAGGTAAGGGCAGTCACTTTTCAGCTCAAACGAACTACATCTTTCACTGAGCTCACACGTTTCTCATCTTAACAGACAAGCATTGGATGTTAGAGGACCAGTGCTTTGTATCAGTTTCAGAAGCAGAGTTGGACTAGATATTGTCTGTATGTGTAGGAAACACCGTTCTTTTGTTCTCAGCACACTCACGTTTCCTGCTGTCGTAGAGACTCTAGAAAGCAAGAGCGTGCTTCTTGTTCTAAAGCAGAGTGTGATCCATTGATGAGAACTATGCTGTGTGTTTCACTTCAGAAATGGAGTTAAATCCCAGGCTCTGAGTCTTCCTACAAGCAAGACTTCGTTTCAAGTAAGTGCAGTCACTTTTCTGCTCAAACGAACTACATCGTTCACAAAGCTCACACGTTTCTCATCTTATCTGACAAGCATTGGATGTTAGAGGTCCAGTGCTTTGTATCAGTTTCAGAAGCAGATTTGGACTACATATGGTCCATATGTGTAGGATACACTGTTCTTTTGTTCCGGGCACACTCAGATTTCCTTCTGTATTAGAGACTCTACAAAGCAAGAGTGTGCTTCTCGCTCTAAAGCAGAGTGTGATCCATGGATGAGAACTATGCTGTGTGTTTCCCTTCAGAAATGGTCTTAAATCCCAGGCTCTGTGTCTTACTACAAGCAAGACTTCGTTTCAGGTAAGGGAAGTCACTTTTCTGCTCAAATGAACTACATCATTCACGAAGCTCATACGTTTCTCATCTAAATTGACAAGCATTCGATGTTAGAGGACCAGTGCTTTGTATCAGTTTCAGAAGAAGAGTTGGAGTAGATATGGTCCATATGTGTAGGAAACACCGTTCTTTTGTTCTGGGCACACTCAGATTTCCTGCTGTATTAGAGACTCTAGAAAGCAAGAGTGTGCTTCTCGCTCTAAAGCAGAGGGTGATCCATGGATGAGAACTATGCTGTGTGTTTCCCTTCAGAAAAGGAGTTAAATCCCAGGGTCTGTGTCTTCCTACAAGCAAGACTTCGTTTCAGGTAAGGGCAGTCACTTTTCAGCTCAAACGAACTACATCATTCACGGAGCTCACACGTTTCTCATCTTAACAGACAAGCATTAGATGTTAGAGGACGAGTGCTTTGTATCAGTTTCAGAAGCAGAGTTGGACTAGATATGGTCCGTATGTGTAGGAAACACAGTTCTTTTGTACTCAGCACACTCACGTTTCCTGCTGTCTTAGAGACAACAGAAAGCAAGAACGTGCTTCTTGTTCTAAAGCAGAGTGTGATCAATGGATGAGACGAAACTGTGTGTTTCACTTCAGAAATGCAGTTAAATCCCATGCTCTGAGTCTCCCTACAAGCAAGACTTTGTTTAAGGTAAGGGCAGTCACTTTTCTGCTCAAAGGAACTAAATCGTTCACGAAGCTCACATGTTTCTCATCTTTACTGACAAGCATTGGATGTTAGAGGACCAGTGCATTCTATCAGTTTCAGAAGAAGATTTGGATTACATATAGTCCTTAAGTGTAGGAAACACCGTACTTTTGTTCTGGGCACACTCAGATTTCCTGCTGTATTAGAGACTCTAGAAAGCAAGAGCGTGCTTCTCGCTCTAAAGCAGAGTGTGATCAATGGATGATTACACTGCTGTGTGTTTTACTTCAGAAATGGAGTTAAATCCCAGGCTCTTAGTCTTCCTACAAGCAAGACTTCGTTTCAGGTAAGGGCAGTCACTTTTCTGCTCAAACGAACTACATCGTTCACGTAACTCACACGTTTCTCATCTTAACTCACAAGCATTGGATGTTAGATGGTCTGTGCTTTGTATCAATTTCAGAAGCAGATTTGGACTACATATGGTCCATATGTGTAGGAAACACCGTTCTTTTGTTCCGGGCACACTCAGATTTCCTGCTGTATTAGAGACTCTACAAAGCAAGAGTGTGCTTCTCGCTCTAAAGCAGAGTGTGATCCATGGATGAGAACTATGCTGTGTGATTCCCTTCAGAAATGGAGTTAAATCCCAGGCTCTGAGTCTTCCCACAAGCAAGACTTCAATTCAGGTAAGGGCAGTCACTTTTCTGCTTAAACTAACTACATCGTTCACGCAGCTTGCACGTTTCTCCTCTTAAATGACAAGCATTGGATGTTAGACGGTCAGTGCTTTGTATCAGTTTCAGAAGCAGATTTGGACTACATATGGTCCATATGTGTAGGAGACACCGTTCTTTTGTTCTGGGCACACTCAGATTTCCTGCTGTATTAGAGACTCTAGAAAGCTAGAGTGTGCTTCCCGCTCTAAAGCAGAGTGTGATCCATGGATGAGAACTATGCTGTGTGTTTCCCTTCAGAAATGGACTTTAATCCCAGGCTCTGTGTCTTACTACAAGCAAGACTTCGTTTCAGGTAAGGGCAGTCACTTTTCAGTTCAAAGGAACTACATCATTCCCAAAGCTCACACGTTTCTCATCTTAACTGACAAGCATTGGATGTTAGAGGACCAGTGCATTCTATCAGTTTCAGAAGAAGATTTGGACTACATATAGTCCGTATGTGTAGGAAACACCGTTCTTTTGTTCTGGGCACACTCAGATTTCCTGCTGTCTTAGAGACTCTAGAAAGCAAGAGTGTGCTTCTTGCTCTAAAGCAGAGTGTGATCCATGGATGAGAACTATGCTGTGTGTTTCACTTCAGAGAAAGAGTTAAATCCCAAGCTCTGAGTCTTCCTACAAGCAAGACTTCGTTTAAGGTAAGGGCAGTCACTTTTCTGCTCAAACGAACTACAACGTTCACAAAGCTCACACGTTTCCCATCTTATTTGACAAGCATTGGATGTTAGAGGACCAGTGCTTTGTATCAGTTTCAGAAGAAGAGTTGGACTAGATATGGTCCGTATGTGTAGGAAACACCGTTCTTTTGTTCTCAGCACACTCACGTTTCCTGCTGTCTTAGAGACTCTAGAAAGCAAGAGCGTGCTTCTCGCTCTAAAGCAGAGTGTGATCCATGGATGAGAACTATGCTGTGTGTTTGCCTTAAGAAATGGAGTTAAATCCCAGGCTCTGAGTCTTCCTACAAGCAAGACTTCGTTTCAGGTAAGGGCAGTCACTTTTCAGCTCAAACGAACTACATCTTTCACTGAGCTCACACGTTTCTCATCTTAACAGACAAGCATTGGATGTTAGAGGACCAGTGCTTTGTATCAGTTTCAGAAGCAGAGTTGGACTAGATATTGTCTGTATGTGTAGGAAACACCGTTCTTTTGTTCTCAGCACACTCACGTTTCCTGCTGTCGTAGAGACTCTAGAAAGCAAGAGCGTGCTTCTTGTTCTAAAGCAGAGTGTGATCCATTGATGAGAACTATGCTGTGTGTTTCACTTCAGAAATGGAGTTAAATCCCAGGCTCTGAGTCTTCCTACAAGCAAGACTTCGTTTCAAGTAAGTGCAGTCACTTTTCTGCTCAAACGAACTACATCGTTCACAAAGCTCACACGTTTCTCATCTTATCTGACAAGCATTGGATGTTAGAGGTCCAGTGCTTTGTATCAGTTTCAGAAGCAGATTTGGACTACATATGGTCCATATGTGTAGGATACACTGTTCTTTTGTTCCGGGCACACTCAGATTTCCTTCTGTATTAGAGACTCTACAAAGCAAGAGTGTGCTTCTCGCTCTAAAGCAGAGTGTGATCCATGGATGAGAACTATGCTGTGTGTTTCCCTTCAGAAATGGTCTTAAATCCCAGGCTCTGTGTCTTACTACAAGCAAGACTTCGTTTCAGGTAAGGGAAGTCACTTTTCTGCTCAAATGAACTACATCATTCACGAAGCTCATACGTTTCTCATCTAAATTGACAAGCATTCGATGTTAGAGGACCAGTGCTTTGTATCAGTTTCAGAAGAAGAGTTGGAGTAGATATGGTCCATATGTGTAGGAAACACCGTTCTTTTGTTCTGGGCACACTCAGATTTCCTGCTGTATTAGAGACTCTAGAAAGCAAGAGTGTGCTTCTCGCTCTAAAGCAGAGGGTGATCCATGGATGAGAACTATGCTGTGTGTTTCCCTTCAGAAAAGGAGTTAAATCCCAGGGTCTGTGTCTTCCTACAAGCAAGACTTCGTTTCAGGTAAGGGCAGTCACTTTTCAGCTCAAACGAACTACATCATTCACGGAGCTCACACGTTTCTCATCTTAACAGACAAGCATTAGATGTTAGAGGACGAGTGCTTTGTATCAGTTTCAGAAGCAGAGTTGGACTAGATATGGTCCGTATGTGTAGGAAACACAGTTCTTTTGTACTCAGCACACTCACGTTTCCTGCTGTCTTAGAGACAACAGAAAGCAAGAACGTGCTTCTTGTTCTAAAGCAGAGTGTGATCAATGGATGAGACGAAACTGTGTGTTTCACTTCAGAAATGCAGTTAAATCCCATGCTCTGAGTCTCCCTACAAGCAAGACTTTGTTTAAGGTAAGGGCAGTCACTTTTCTGCTCAAAGGAACTAAATCGTTCACGAAGCTCACATGTTTCTCATCTTTACTGACAAGCATTGGATGTTAGAGGACCAGTGCATTCTATCAGTTTCAGAAGAAGATTTGGATTACATATAGTCCTTAAGTGTAGGAAACACCGTACTTTTGTTCTGGGCACACTCAGATTTCCTGCTGTATTAGAGACTCTAGAAAGCAAGAGCGTGCTTCTCGCTCTAAAGCAGAGTGTGATCCATGGATGAGAACTAAGCTGTTGTTTCCCTTCAGAAATGGAGTTAAATCCCAGGCTCTGAGTCTCCCTACAAGCAAGACTTTGTTTAAAGTAAGGGCAGTCACTTTTCTGCTCAAAGGAACTAAATCGTTCACGAAGCTCACATGTTTCTCATCTTTACTGACAAGCATTGGATGTTAGAGGACCAGTGCATTCTATCAGTTTGAGAAGAAGATTTGGATTACATATAGTCCTTAAGTGTAGGAAACACCGTTCTTTTGTTCTCAGCACACTCACGTTTCCTGCTGTCTTAGAGACTCTAGAAAGCAAGAGCGTGCTTCTCGCTCTAAAGCAGAGTGTGATCCATGGATGAGAACTATGCTGTGTGTTTCCCTTCAGAAATGGACTTAAATCCCAGGCTCTGTGTCTTACTACAAGCAAGACTTCGTTTCAGGTAAGGGCAGTCACTTTTCAGTTCAAAGGAACTACATCATTCCCAAAGCTCACACGTTTCTCATCTTAACTGACAAGCATTGGATGTTAGAGGACCAGTGCATTCTATCAGTTTCAGAAGAAGATTTGGACTACATATAGTCCGTATGTGTAGGAAACATCGTTCTTTTGTTCTGGGCACACTCAGATTTCCTGCTGTCTTAGAGACTCTAGAAAACAAGAGTGTGCTTCTTGCTCTAAAGCAGAGTGTGATCCATGGATGAGAACTATGCTGTGTGTTTCACTTCAGAGAAAGAGTTAAATCCCAGGCTCTGAGTCTTCCTACAAGCAAGACTTCGTTTAAGGTAAGGGCAGTCACTTTTCTGCTCAAACGAACTACAACGTTCACAAAGCTCACACGTTTCCCATCTTATTTGACAAGCATTGGATGTTAGAGGACCAGTGCTTTGTATCAGTTTCAGAAGAAGAGTTGGACTAGATATGGTCCGTATGTGTAGGAAACACCGTTCTTTTGTTCTCAGCACACTCACGTTTCCTGCTGTCTTAGAGACTCTAGAAAGCAAGAGCGTGCTTCTCGCTCTAAAGCAGAGTGTGATCCATGGATGAGAACTATGCTGTGTGTTTGCCTTAAGAAATGGAGTTAAATCCCAGGCTCTGAGTCTTCCTACAAGCAAGACTTCGTTTCAGGTTAGGGCAGTCACTTTTCTGCTCAAACGAACTACATCGTTCACTTAGCTCACACGTTTCTCATGTTAACTGACAAGCATTGGGTGTTAGAGGTTCAGTGCTTTGTATCAGTTTCAGAAGCAGATTTGGACTAGATATGGTCCATATGTGCAGGAAACACCGTTCTTTTGTTCTCAGCACACTCAGATTTCCTGCTGTCTTAGAGACTCTAGAAAGCAAGTGTGTGCTTCTCGCTCTAAAGCAGAGTGTGATACATGGAAGAAAACTATGCTGTGTCTTTCTCTTCAGAAAAGTCGTTAAATCCCAGGCTCTATGTCTTCCTACAAGCAAGACTTCGTTTCAGGTAAGGGCAGTCACTTTTCAGCTCAAACGAACTACATCTTTCACTGAGCTCACACGTTTCTCATCTTAACAGACAAGCATTGGATGTTAGAGGACCAGTGCTTTGTATCAGTTTCAGAAGCAGAGTTGGACTAGATATTGTCTGTATATGTAGGAAACACCGTTCTTTTGTTCTCAGCACACTCACGTTTCCTGCTGTCGTAGAGACTCTAGAAAGCAAGAGCGTGCTTCTTGTTCTAAAGCAGAGTGTCATCAATGGATGACACAATGCTGTGTGTTTCACTTCAGAAATGGAGTTAAATCCGAGGCTCTGAGTCTCCCTACATGCAAGACTTCGTTTCAGGTAAGGGCAGTCACTTTTCTGCTCAAAGGAACTACATCGTTTACGAAGCTCACACGTTTCTCATCTTATCTGACAAGCATTGGATGTTAGAGGTCCAGTGCTTTGTATCAGTTTCAGAAGCAGATTTGGACTACATATGGTCCATATGTGTAGGAAACACTGTTCTTTTGTTCCGGGCACACTCAGATTTCCTTCTGTATTAGAGACTCTACAAAGCAAGAGTGTGCTTCTCGCTCTAAAGCAGAGTGTGATCCATGGATGAGAACTATGCTGTGTGTTTCCCTTCAGAAATGGACTTAAATCCCAGGCTCTGTGTCTTACTACAAGCAAGACTTCGTTTCAGGTAAGGGCAGTCACTTTTCAGTTCAAAGGAACTACATCATTCCCAAAGCTCACACGTTTCTCATCTTAACTGACAAGCATTGGATGTTAGAGGACCAGTGCATTCTATCAGTTTCAGAAGAAGATTTGGACTACATATAGTCCGTATGTGTAGGAAACACCGTTCTTTTGTTCTGGGCACACTCAGATTTCCTGCTGTCTTAGAGACTCTAGAAAGCAAGAGTGTGCTTCTTGCTCTAAAGCAGAGTGTGATCCATGGATGAGAACTATGCTGTGTGTTTCACTTCAGAGAAAGAGTTAAATCCCAAGCTCTGAGTCTTCCTACAAGCAAGACTTCGTTTAAGGTAAGGGCAGTCACTTTTCTGCTCAAACGAACTACAACGTTCACAAAGCTCACACGTTTCCCATCTTATTTGACAAGCATTGGATGTTAGAGGACCAGTGCTTTGTATCAGTTTCAGAAGAAGAGTTGGACTAGATATGGTCCGTATGTGTAGGAAACACCGTTCTTTTGTTCTCAGCACACTCACGTTTCCTGCTGTATTAGAGACTCTAGAAAGCAAGAGTGTGCTTCTCGCTCTAAAGCAGAGGGTGATCCATGGATGAGAACTATGCTGTGTGTTTCCCTTCAGAAAAGGAGTTAAATCCCAGGGTCTGTGTCTTCCTACAAGCAAGACTTCGTTTCAGGTAAGGGCAGTCACTTTTCAGCTCAAACGAACTACATCATTCACGGAGCTCACACGTTTCTCATCTTAACAGACAAGCATTAGATGTTAGAGGACGAGTGCTTTGTATCAGTTTCAGAAGCAGAGTTGGACTAGATATGGTCCGTATGTGTAGGAAACACAGTTCTTTTGTACTCAGCACACTCACGTTTCCTGCTGTCTTAGAGACAACAGAAAGCAAGAACGTGCTTCTTGTTCTAAAGCAGAGTGTGATCAATGGATGAGACGAAACTGTGTGTTTCACTTCAGAAATGCAGTTAAATCCCATGCTCTGAGTCTCCCTACAAGCAAGACTTTGTTTAAGGTAAGGGCAGTCACTTTTCTGCTCAAAGGAACTAAATCGTTCACGAAGCTCACATGTTTCTCATCTTTACTGACAAGCATTGGATGTTAGAGGACCAGTGCATTCTATCAGTTTCAGAAGAAGATTTGGATTACATATAGTCCTTAAGTGTAGGAAACACCGTACTTTTGTTCTGGGCACACTCAGATTTCCTGCTGTATTAGAGACTCTAGAAAGCAAGAGCGTGCTTCTCGCTCTAAAGCAGAGTGTGATCAATGGATGATTACACTGCTGTGTGTTTTACTTCAGAAATGGAGTTAAATCCCAGGCTCTTAGTCTTCCTACAAGCAAGACTTCAATTCAGGTAAGGGCAGTCACTTTTCTGCTCAAACGAACTACATCGTTCACGTAACTCACACGTTTCTCATCTTAACTCACAAGCATTGGATGTTAGATGGTCTGTGCTTTGTATCAATTTCAGAAGCAGATTTGGACTACATATGGTCCATATGTGTAGGAAACACCGTTCTTTTGTTCCGGGCACACTCAGATTTCCTGCTGTATTAGAGACTCTACAAAGCAAGAGTGTGCTTCTCGCTCTAAAGCAGAGTGTGATCCATGGATGAGAACTATGCTGTGTGATTCCCTTCAGAAATGGAGTTAAATCCCAGGCTCTGAGTCTTCCCACAAGCAAGACTTCAATTCAGGTAAGGGCAGTCACTTTTCTGCTTAAACTAACTACATCGTTCACGCAGCTTGCACGTTTCTCCTCTTAAATGACAAGCATTGGATGTTAGACGGTCAGTGCTTTGTATCAGTTTCAGAAGCAGATTTGGACTACATATGGTCCATATGTGTAGGAGACACCGTTCTTTTGTTCTGGGCACACTCAGATTTCCTGCTGTATTAGAGACTCTAGAAAGCTAGAGTGTGCTTCCCGCTCTAAAGCAGAGTGTGATCCATGGATGAGAACTATGCTGTGTGTTTCCCTTCAGAAATGGACTTTAATCCCAGGCTCTGTGTCTTACTACAAGCAAGACTTCGTTTCAGGTAAGGGCAGTCACTTTTCAGTTCAAAGGAACTACATCATTCCCAAAGCTCACACGTTTCTCATCTTAACTGACAAGCATTGGATGTTAGAGGACCAGTGCATTCTATCAGTTTCAGAAGAAGATTTGGACTACATATAGTCCGTATGTGTAGGAAACACCGTTCTTTTGTTCTGGGCACACTCAGATTTCCTGCTGTCTTAGAGACTCTAGAAAGCAAGAGTGTGCTTCTTGCTCTAAAGCAGAGTGTGATCCATGGATGAGAACTATGCTGTGTGTTTCACTTCAGAGAAAGAGTTAAATCCCAAGCTCTGAGTCTTCCTACAAGCAAGACTTCGTTTAAGGTAAGGGCAGTCACTTTTCTGCTCAAACGAACTACAACGTTCACAAAGCTCACACGTTTCCCATCTTATTTGACAAGCATTGGATGTTAGAGGACCAGTGCTTTGTATCAGTTTCAGAAGAAGAGTTGGACTAGATATGGTCCGTATGTGTAGGAAACACCGTTCTTTTGTTCTCAGCACACTCACGTTTCCTGCTGTCTTAGAGACTCTAGAAAGCAAGAGCGTGCTTCTCGCTCTAAAGCAGAGTGTGATCCATGGATGAGAACTATGCTGTGTGTTTGCCTTAAGAAATGGAGTTAAATCCCAGGCTCTGAGTCTTCCTACAAGCAAGACTTCGTTTCAGGTAAGGGCAGTCACTTTTCAGCTCAAACGAACTACATCTTTCACTGAGCTCACACGTTTCTCATCTTAACAGACAAGCATTGGATGTTAGAGGACCAGTGCTTTGTATCAGTTTCAGAAGCAGAGTTGGACTAGATATTGTCTGTATGTGTAGGAAACACCGTTCTTTTGTTCTCAGCACACTCACGTTTCCTGCTGTCGTAGAGACTCTAGAAAGCAAGAGCGTGCTTCTTGTTCTAAAGCAGAGTGTGATCCATTGATGAGAACTATGCTGTGTGTTTCACTTCAGAAATGGAGTTAAATCCCAGGCTCTGAGTCTTCCTACAAGCAAGACTTCGTTTCAAGTAAGTGCAGTCACTTTTCTGCTCAAACGAACTACATCGTTCACAAAGCTCACACGTTTCTCATCTTATCTGACAAGCATTGGATGTTAGAGGTCCAGTGCTTTGTATCAGTTTCAGAAGCAGATTTGGACTACATATGGTCCATATGTGTAGGATACACTGTTCTTTTGTTCCGGGCACACTCAGATTTCCTTCTGTATTAGAGACTCTACAAAGCAAGAGTGTGCTTCTCGCTCTAAAGCAGAGTGTGATCCATGGATGAGAACTATGCTGTGTGTTTCCCTTCAGAAATGGTCTTAAATCCCAGGCTCTGTGTCTTACTACAAGCAAGACTTCGTTTCAGGTAAGGGCAGTCACTTTTCTGCTCAAAGGAACTAAATCGTTCACGAAGCTCACATGTTTCTCATCTTTACTGACAAGCATTGGATGTTAGAGGACCAGTGCATTCTATCAGTTTCAGAAGAAGATTTGGATTACATATAGTCCTTAAGTGTAGGAAACACCGTACTTTTGTTCTGGGCACACTCAGATTTCCTGCTGTATTAGAGACTCTAGAAAGCAAGAGCGTGCTTCTCGCTCTAAAGCAGAGTGTGATCCATGGATGAGAACTAAGCTGTTGTTTCCCTTCAGAAATGGAGTTAAATCCCAGGCTCTGAGTCTCCCTACAAGCAAGACTTTGTTTAAAGTAAGGGCAGTCACTTTTCTGCTCAAAGGAACTAAATCGTTCACGAAGCTCACATGTTTCTCATCTTTACTGACAAGCATTGGATGTTAGAGGACCAGTGCATTCTATCAGTTTGAGAAGAAGATTTGGATTACATATAGTCCTTAAGTGTAGGAAACACCGTTCTTTTGTTCTCAGCACACTCACTTTCCTGCTGTCTTAGAGACTCTAGAAATCAAGAGCGTGCTTCTTGTTCTAAAGCAGAGTGTGATCAATGGAGTATTACACTGCTGTGTGTTTTACTTCAGAAATGGAGTTAAATCCCAGGCTCTGTGTCTTCCTACAAGCAAGACTTCGTTTCAGGTAAGGGCAGTCACTTTTCACTTCAAAGGAACTACATCATTCACTAAGCTCACACGTTTCTCATCTTAACTGACAAGCATTGGATGTTAGAGGACCAGTGCTTTGTATCACTTTCAGATGCAGAGTTGGACTAGATATGGTCCGTATGTGTAGGAAACACCGTTCTTTTGTTCTCAGCACACTCAGGTTTCCTGCTGTCTTAGAGACTGTACAAAGCAAGAGCGTGCTTCTCGCTCTAAAGCAGAGTGTGATCCATGGATGAGAACTATGCTGTGTGTTTCCCTTCAGAAAAGGAGTTAAATCCCAGGGTCTGTGTCTTCCTACAAGCAAGACTTCGTTTCAGGTAAGGGCAGTCACTTTTCAGCTCAAACGAACTACATCATTCACGGAGCTCACACATTTCTCATCTTAACAAACAAGCATTGGATGTTAGAGCACGAGTGCTTTGTATCAGTTTCAGAAGCAGAGTTGGACTAGATATGGTCCGTTTGTGTAGGAAACACCGTTCTTTTGTTCTCAGCACACTCACGTTTCCTGCTGTCTTAGAGACAACAGAAAGCAAGAACGTGCTTCTTTTTCTAAAGCAGAGTGTGATCAATGGATGAGACGAAGCTGTGTGTTTCACTTCAGAAATGCAGTTAAATCCCATGCTATGAGTCTCCCTACATGCAAGACTTTGTTTAAGGTAAGGGCAGTCACTTTTCTGCTCAAAGGAACTAAATCGTTCACGAAGCTCACACGTTTCTCATCTTTACTGACAAGCATTGGATGTTAGAGGACCAGTGCATTCTATCAGTTTCAGAAGAAGGTTTGGATTACATATAGTCCTTAAGTGTAGGAAACACCGTTCATTTGTTCTGGGCACACTCAGATTTCCTGCTGTATTAGAGACTCTAGAAAGCAAGAGCGTGCTTCTCGCTCTAAAGCAGAGTGTGATCCATGGATGAGAACTATGCTGTGTGTTTCACTTCAGAAAAGGAGTTAAATCCCAGGCTCTGAGTCTTCCTACAAGCAAGACTTCGTTTCAGGTAAGGGTAGTCACTTTTCAGCTCAAACGAACTACATCGTTCACTGAGCTCACACGTTTCTCATCTTAACAGACAAGCATTGGATGTTAGAGGACCAGTGCTTTGTATCAGTTTCAGAAGCAGAGTTGGACTAGATATGGTCCGTATGTGTAGGAAACACCGTTCTTTAGTTCTCATCACACTCACGTTTCCTGCTGTCTTAGAGACTTTAGAAAGCAAGAGCGTGCTTCTCGCTCTAAAGCAGAATGTGATCCATGGATGAGAACTATGCTGTGTGTTTCCCTTCAGAAATGGAGTTAAATCCCAGGCTCTGTGTCTTCCTACAGTCAAGACTTTGTTTCAGGTAAGGGCAGTCACTTTTCAGCTCAAACGAACTACATCGTTCACGAAGCTCACACGTTTCTCATCTTAACAGACAAGCATTGGATGTTAGAGGACCAGTGCATTGTATCAGTTTCAGAAGAAGATTTGGACTACATATAGTCCGTATGTGTAGGAAACACCGTTCTTTTGTTCTGGGCACAATCAGATTTCCTGCTGTATTAGAGACTCTAGAAAGCAAGAGCGTGCTTCTTGCTATTAAGCAGAGTGTGATCCATTGATGAGAACTATGCTGTGTGTTTCCCTTCAGAAATGGAGTTAAATCCCAGGCTCTGTGTCTTCCTACAATCAAGACTTTGTTTCAGGTAAGGGCAGTCACTTTTCAGCTCAAACGAACTACATCGTTCACGAAGCTCACACGTTTCTCATCTTAACAGACAAGCATTGGATTTTAGAGGACCAGTGCTTTGTATCATTTTCAGATGCAGAGTTGGACTATATAATGTCCGTAAGTGTAGGAAACACCGTTCTTTTGTTCTCAGCACACTCACGTTTCCTGCTGTCTTAGAGACTCTAGAAAGCAAGAGCGTGCTTCTTGTTCTAAAGCAGAGTGTGATCCATGGATGAGAACTATGCTGTGTGATTCCCTTCAGAAATGGAGTTAAATCCCAGGCTCTGAGTCTTCCCACAAGCAAGACTTCGTTTCAAGTAAGAGCAGTCACTTTTCTGCTCAAACGAACTACATCGTTCACAAAGCTCACACGTTTCTCATCTTATCTGACAAGCATTGGATGTTAGAGGTCCAGTGCTTTGTATCAGTTTCAGAAGCAGATTTGGACTACATATGGTCCATATGTGTAGGAGACACCGTTCTTTTGTTCTGGGCACACTCAGATTTCCTGCTGTATTAGAGACTCTAGAAAGCTAGAGTGTGCTTCCCGCTCTAAAGCAGAGTGTAATCCATGGATGAGAACTATGCTGTGTGTTTCCCTTCAGAAATGGACTTAAATCCCAGGCTCTGTGTCTTACTACAAGCAAGACTTCGTTTCAGGTAAGGGCAGTCACTTTTCAGTTCAAAGGAACTACATCATTCCCAAAGCTCACACGTTTCTCATCTTAACTGACAAGCATTGGATGTTAGAGGACCAGTGCATTCTATCAGTTTCAGAAGAAGATTTGGACTACATATAGTCCATATGTGTAGGAAACACCGTTCTTTTGTTCTGGGCACACTCAGATTTCCTGCTGTCTTAGAGACTCTAGAAAGCAAGAGTGTGCTTCTTGCTCTAAAGCAGAGTGTGATCCATGGATGAGAACTATGCTGTGTGTTTCACTTCAGAGAAAGAGTTAAATCCCAGGCTCTGAGTCTTCCTACAAGCAAGACTTCGTTTAAGGTAAGGGCAGTCACTTTTCTGCTCAAACGAACTACAACGTTCACAAAGCTCACACGTTTCCCATCTTATTTGACAAGCATTGGATGTTAGAGGACCAGTGCTTTGTATCAGTTTCAGAAGAAGAGTTGGACTAGATATGGTCCGTATGTGTAGGAAACACCGTTCTTTTGTTCTCAGCACACTCACGTTTCCTGCTGTCTTAGAGACTCTAGAAAGCAAGAGCGTGCTTCTCGCTCTAAAGCAGAGTGTGATCCATGGATGAGAACTATGCTGTGTGTTTCCCTTCAGAAATGGACTTAAATCCCAGGCTCTGTGTCTTACTACAAGCAAGACTTCGTTTCAGGTAAGGGCAGTCACTTTTCAGTTCAAAGGAACTACATCATTCCCAAAGCTCACACGTTTCTCATCTTAACTGACAAGCATTGGATGTTAGAGGACCAGTGCATTCTATCAGTTTCAGAAGAAGATTTGGACTACATATAGTCCGTATGTGTAGGAAACACCGTTCTTTTGTTCTGGGCACACTCAGATTTCCTGCTGTCTTAGAGACTCTAGAAAACAAGAGTGTGCTTCTTGCTCTAAAGCAGAGTGTGATCCATGGATGAGAACTATGCTGTGTGTTTCACTTCAGAGAAAGAGTTAAATCCCAGGCTCTGAGTCTTCCTACAAGCAAGACTTCGTTTAAGGTAAGGGCAGTCACTTTTCTGCTCAAACGAACTACAACGTTCACAAAGCTCACACGTTTCCCATCTTATTTGACAAGCATTGGATGTTAGAGGACCAGTGCTTTGTATCAGTTTCAGAAGAAGAGTTGGACTAGATATGGTCCGTATGTGTAGGAAACACCGTTCTTTTGTTCTCAGCACACTCACGTTTCCTGCTGTCTTAGAGACTCTAGAAAGCAAGAGCGTGCTTCTCGCTCTAAAGCAGAGTGTGATCCATGGATGAGAACTATGCTGTGTGTTTGCCTTAAGAAATGGAGTTAAATCCCAGGCTCTGAGTCTTCCTACAAGCAAGACTTCGTTTCAGGTTAGGGCAGTCACTTTTCTGCTCAAACGAACTACATCGTTCACTTAGCTCACACGTTTCTCATGTTAACTGACAAGCATTGGGTGTTAGAGGTTCAGTGCTTTGTATCAGTTTCAGAAGCAGATTTGGACTAGATATGGTCCATATGTGCAGGAAACACCGTTCTTTTGTTCTCAGCACACTCAGATTTCCTGCTGTCTTAGAGACTCTAGAAAGCAAGTGTGTGCTTCTCGCTCTAAAGCAGAGTGTGATACATGGAAGAAAACTATGCTGTGTCTTTCTCTTCAGAAAAGTCGTTAAATCCCAGGCTCTATGTCTTCCTACAAGCAAGACTTCGTTTCAGGTAAGGGCAGTCACTTTTCAGCTCAAACGAACTACATCTTTCACTGAGCTCACACGTTTCTCATCTTAACAGACAAGCATTGGATGTTAGAGGACCAGTGCTTTGTATCAGTTTCAGAAGCAGAGTTGGACTAGATATTGTCTGTATGTGTAGGAAACACCGTTCTTTTGTTCTCAGCACACTCACGTTTCCTGCTGTCGTAGAGACTCTAGAAAGCAAGAGCGTGCTTCTTGTTCTAAAGCAGAGTGTCATCAATGGATGACACAATGCTGTGTGTTTCACTTCAGAAATGGAGTTAAATCCCAGGCTCTGAGTCTCCCTACATGCAAGACTTCGTTTCAGGTAAGGGCAGTCACTTTTCTGCTCAAAGGAACTACATCGTTTACGAAGCTCACACGTTTCTCATCTTATCTGACAAGCATTGGATGTTAGAGGTCCAGTGCTTTGTATCAGTTTCAGAAGCAGATTTGGACTACATATGGTCCATATGTGTAGGAAACACTGTTCTTTTGTTCCGGGCACACTCAGATTTCCTTCTGTATTAGAGACTCTACAAAGCAAGAGTGTGCTTCTCGCTCTAAAGCAGAGTGTGATCCATGGATGAGAACTATGCTGTGTGTTTCCCTTCAGAAATGGACTTAAATCCCAGGCTCTGTGTCTTACTACAAGCAAGACTTCGTTTCAGGTAAGGGCAGTCACTTTTCAGTTCAAAGGAACTACATCATTCCCAAAGCTCACACGTTTCTCATCTTAACTGACAAGCATTGGATGTTAGAGGACCAGTGCATTCTATCAGTTTCAGAAGAAGATTTGGACTACATATAGTCCGTATGTGTAGGAAACACCGTTCTTTTGTTCTGGGCACACTCAGATTTCCTGCTGTCTTAGAGACTCTAGAAAGCAAGAGTGTGCTTCTTGCTCTAAAGCAGAGTGTGATCCATGGATGAGAACTATGCTGTGTGTTTCACTTCAGAGAAAGAGTTAAATCCCAAGCTCTGAGTCTTCCTACAAGCAAGACTTCGTTTAAGGTAAGGGCAGTCACTTTTCTGCTCAAACGAACTACAACGTTCACAAAGCTCACACGTTTCCCATCTTATTTGACAAGCATTGGATGTTAGAGGACCAGTGCTTTGTATCAGTTTCAGAAGAAGAGTTGGACTAGATATGGTCCGTATGTGTAGGAAACACCGTTCTTTTGTTCTCAGCACACTCACGTTTCCTGCTGTCTTAGAGACTCTAGAAAGCAAGAGCGTGCTTCTCGCTCTAAAGCAGAGTGTGATCCATGGATGAGAACTATGCTGTGTGTTTGCCTTAAGAAATGGAGTTAAATCCCAGGCTCTGAGTCTTCCTACAAGCAAGACTTCGTTTCAGGTTAGGGCAGTCACTTTTCTGCTCAAACGAACTACATCGTTCACTTAGCTCACACGTTTCTCATGTTAACTGACAAGCATTGGGTGTTAGAGGTTCAGTGCTTTGTATCAGTTTCAGAAGCAGATTTGGACTAGATATGGTCCATATGTGCAGGAAACACCGTTCTTTTGTTCTCAGCACACTCAGATTTCCTGCTGTCTTAGAGACTCTAGAAAGCAAGTGTGTGCTTCTCGCTCTAAAGCAGAGTGTGATACATGGAAGAAAACTATGCTGTGTCTTTCTCTTCAGAAAAGTCGTTAAATCCCAGGCTCTATGTCTTCCTACAAGCAAGACTTCGTTTCAGGTAAGGGCAGTCACTTTTCAGCTCAAACGAACTACATCTTTCACTGAGCTCACACGTTTCTCATCTTAACAGACAAGCATTGGATGTTAGAGGACCAGTGCTTTGTATCAGTTTCAGAAGCAGAGTTGGACTAGATATTGTCTGTATGTGTAGGAAACACCGTTCTTTTGTTCTCAGCACACTCACGTTTCCTGCTGTCGTAGAGACTCTAGAAAGCAAGAGCGTGCTTCTTGTTCTAAAGCAGAGTGTCATCAATGGATGACACAATGCTGTGTGTTTCACTTCAGAAATGGAGTTAAATCCCAGGCTCTGAGTCTCCCTACATGCAAGACTTCGTTTCAGGTAAGGGCAGTCACTTTTCTGCTCAAAGGAACTACATCGTTTACGAAGCTCACACGTTTCTCATCTTATCTGACAAGCATTGGATGTTAGAGGTCCAGTGCTTTGTATCAGTTTCAGAAGCAGATTTGGACTACATATGGTCCATATGTGTAGGAAACACTGTTCTTTTGTTCCGGGCACACTCAGATTTCCTTCTGTATTAGAGACTCTACAAAGCAAGAGTGTGCTTCTCGCTCTAAAGCAGAGTGTGATCCATGGATGAGAACTATGCTGTGTGTTTCCCTTCAGAAATGGACTTAAATCCCAGGCTCTGTGTCTTACTACAAGCAAGACTTCATTTCAGGTAAGGGCAGTCACTTTTCAGTTCAAAGGAACTACATCATTCCCAAAGCTCACACGTTTCTCATCTTAACTGACAAGCATTGGATGTTAGAGGACCAGTGCATTCTATCAGTTTCAGAAGAAGATTTGGACTACATATAGTCCGTATGTGTAGGAAACACCGTTCTTTTGTTCTGGGCACACTCAGATTTCCTGCTGTCTTAGAGACTCTAGAAAGCAAGAGTGTGCTTCTTGCTCTAAAGCAGAGTGTGATCCATGGATGAGAACTATGCTGTGTGTTTCACTTCAGAGAAAGAGTTAAATCCCAAGCTCTGAGTCTTCCTACAAGCAAGACTTCGTTTAAGGTAAGGGCAGTCACTTTTCTGCTCAAACGAACTACAACGTTCACAAAGCTCACACGTTTCCCATCTTATTTGACAAGCATTGGATGTTAGAGGACCAGTGCTTTGTATCAGTTTCAGAAGAAGAGTTGGACTAGATATGGTCCGTATGTGTAGGAAACACCGTTCTTTTGTTCTCAGCACACTCACGTTTCCTGCTGTCTTAGAGACTCTAGAAAGCAAGAGCGTGCTTCTCGCTCTAAAGCAGAGTGTGATCCATGGATGAGAACTATGCTGTGTGTTTGCCTTAAGAAATGGAGTTAAATCCCAGGCTCTGAGTCTTCCTACAAGCAAGACTTCGTTTCAGGTTAGGGCAGTCACTTTTCTGCTCAAACGAACTACATCGTTCACTTAGCTCACACGTTTCTCATGTTAACTGACAAGCATTGGGTGTTAGAGGTTCAGTGCTTTGTATCAGTTTCAGAAGCAGATTTGGACTAGATATGGTCCATATGTGCAGGAAACACCGTTCTTTTGTTCTCAGCACACTCAGATTTCCTGCTGTCTTAGAGACTCTAGAAAGCAAGTGTGTGCTTCTCGCTCTAAAGCAGAGTGTGATACATGGAAGAAAACTATGCTGTGTCTTTCTCTTCAGAAAAGTCGTTAAATCCCAGGCTCTATGTCTTCCTACAAGCAAGACTTCGTTTCAGGTAAGGGCAGTCACTTTTCAGCTCAAACGAACTACATCTTTCACTGAGCTCACACGTTTCTCATCTTAACAGACAAGCATTGGATGTTAGAGGACCAGTGCTTTGTATCAGTTTCAGAAGCAGAGTTGGACTAGATATTGTCTGTATGTGTAGGAAACACCGTTCTTTTGTTCTCAGCACACTCACGTTTCCTGCTGTCGTAGAGACTCTAGAAAGCAAGAGCGTGCTTCTTGTTCTAAAGCAGAGTGTCATCAATGGATGACACAATGCTGTGTGTTTCACTTCAGAAATGGAGTTAAATCCCAGGCTCTGAGTCTCCCTACATGCAAGACTTCGTTTCAGGTAAGGGCAGTCACTTTTCTGCTCAAAGGAACTACATCGTTTACGAAGCTCACACGTTTCTCATCTTATCTGACAAGCATTGGATGTTAGAGGTCCAGTGCTTTGTATCAGTTTCAGAAGCAGATTTGGACTACATATGGTCCATATGTGTAGGAAACACTGTTCTTTTGTTCCGGGCACACTCAGATTTCCTTCTGTATTAGAGACTCTACAAAGCAAGAGTGTGCTTCTCGCTCTAAAGCAGAGTGTGATCCATGGATGAGAACTATGCTGTGTGTTTCCCTTCAGAAATGGACTTAAATCCCAGGCTCTGTGTCTTACTACAAGCAAGACTTCATTTCAGGTAAGGGCAGTCACTTTTCAGTTCAAAGGAACTACATCATTCCCAAAGCTCACACGTTTCTCATCTTAACTGACAAGCATTGGATGTTAGAGGACCAGTGCATTCTATCAGTTTCAGAAGAAGATTTGGACTACATATAGTCCGTATGTGTAGGAAACACCGTTCTTTTGTTCTGGGCACACTCAGATTTCCTGCTGTCTTAGAGACTCTAGAAAGCAAGAGTGTGCTTCTTGCTCTAAAGCAGAGTGTGATCCATGGATGAGAACTATGCTGTGTGTTTCACTTCAGAGAAAGAGTTAAATCCCAAGCTCTGAGTCTTCCTACAAGCAAGACTTCGTTTAAGGTAAGGGCAGTCACTTTTCTGCTCAAACGAACTACAACGTTCACAAAGCTCACACGTTTCCCATCTTATTTGACAAGCATTGGATGTTAGAGGACCAGTGCTTTGTATCAGTTTCAGAAGAAGAGTTGGACTACATATAGTCCGTATGTGTAGGAAACACCGTTCTTTTGTTCTCAGCACACTCACGTTTCCTGCTGTCTTAGAGACTCTAGAAAGCAAGAGCGTGCTTCTCGCTCTAAAGCAGAGTGTGATCCATGGATGAGAACTATGCTGTGTGTTTGCCTTAAGAAATGGAGTTAAATCCCAGGCTCTGAGTCTTCCTACAAGCAAGACTTCGTTTCAGGTAAGGGCAGTCACTTTTCAGCTCAAACGAACTACATCTTTCACTGAGCTCACACGTTTCTCATCTTAACAGACAAGCATTGGATGTTAGAGGACCAGTGCTTTGTATCAGTTTCAGAAGCAGAGTTGGACTAGATATTGTCTGTATGTGTAGGAAACACCGTTCTTTTGTTCTCAGCACACTCACGTTTCCTGCTGTCGTAGAGACTCTAGAAAGCAAGAGCGTGCTTCTTGTTCTAAAGCAGAGTGTGATCCATTGATGAGAACTATGCTGTGTGTTTCACTTCAGAAATGGAGTTAAATCCCAGGCTCTGAGTCTTCCTACAAGCAAGACTTCGTTTCAAGTAAGTGCAGTCACTTTTCTGCTCAAACGAACTACATCGTTCACAAAGCTCACACGTTTCTCATCTTATCTGACAAGCATTGGATGTTAGAGGTCCAGTGCTTTGTATCAGTTTCAGAAGCAGATTTGGACTACATATGGTCCATATGTGTAGCATACACTGTTCTTTTGTTCCGGGCACACTCAGATTTCCTTCTGTATTAGAGACTCTACAAAGCAAGAGTGTGCTTCTCGCTCTAAAGCAGAGTGTGATCCATGGATGAGAACTATGCTGTGTGTTTCCCTTCAGAAATGGTCTTAAATCCCAGGCTCTGTGTCTTACTACAAGCAAGACTTCGTTTCAGGTAAGGGAAGTCACTTTTCTGCTCAAATGAACTACATCATTCACGAAGCTCATACGTTTCTCATCTAAATTGACAAGCATTCGATGTTAGAGGACCAGTGCTTTGTATCAGTTTCAGAAGAAGAGTTGGAGTAGATATGGTCCATATGTGTAGGAAACACCGTTCTTTTGTTCTGGGCACACTCAGATTTCCTGCTGTATTAGAGACTCTAGAAAGCAAGAGTGTGCTTCTCGCTCTAAAGCAGAGGGTGATCCATGGATGAGAACTATGCTGTGTGTTTCCCTTCAGAAAAGGAGTTAAATCCCAGGGTCTGTGTCTTCCTACAAGCAAGACTTCGTTTCAGGTAAGGGCAGTCACTTTTCAGCTCAAACGAACTACATCATTCACGGAGCTCACACGTTTCTCATCTTAACAGACAAGCATTAGATGTTAGAGGACGAGTGCTTTGTATCAGTTTCAGAAGCAGAGTTGGACTAGATATGGTCCGTATGTGTAGGAAACACAGTTCTTTTGTACTCAGCACACTCACGTTTCCTGCTGTCTTAGAGACAACAGAAAGCAAGAACGTGCTTCTTGTTCTAAAGCAGAGTGTGATCAATGGATGAGACGAAACTGTGTGTTTCACTTCAGAAATGCAGTTAAATCCCATGCTCTGAGTCTCCCTACAAGCAAGACTTTGTTTAAGGTAAGGGCAGTCACTTTTCTGCTCAAAGGAACTAAATCGTTCACGAAGCTCACATGTTTCTCATCTTTACTGACAAGCATTGGATGTTAGAGGACCAGTGCATTCTATCAGTTTCAGAAGAAGATTTGGATTACATATAGTCCTTAAGTGTAGGAAACACCGTACTTTTGTTCTGGGCACACTCAGATTTCCTGCTGTATTAGAGACTCTAGAAAGCAAGAGCGTGCTTCTCGCTCTAAAGCAGAGTGTGATCCATGGATGAGAACTAAGCTGTTGTTTCCCTTCAGAAATGGAGTTAAATCCCAGGCTCTGAGTCTCCCTACAAGCAAGACTTTGTTTAAAGTAAGGGCAGTCACTTTTCTGCTCAAAGGAACTAAATCGTTCACGAAACTCACATGTTTCTCATCTTTACTGACAAGCATTGGATGTTAGAGGACCAGTGCATTCTATCAGTTTGAGAAGAAGATTTGGATTACATATAGTCCTTAAGTGTAGGAAACACCGTTCTTTTGTTCTCAGCACACTCACTTTCCTGCTGTCTTAGAGACTCTAGAAATCAAGAGCGTGCTTCTTGTTCTAAAGCAGAGTGTGATCAATGGAGTATTACACTGCTGTGTGTTTTACTTCAGAAATGGAGTTAAATCCCAGGCTCTGTGTCTTCCTACAAGCAAGACTTCGTTTCAGGTAAGGGCAGTCACTTTTCACTTCAAAGGAACTACATCATTCACTAAGCTCACACGTTTCTCATCTTAACTGACAAGCATTGGATGTTAGAGGACCAGTGCTTTGTATCACTTTCAGATGCAGAGTTGGACTAGATATGGTCCGTATGTGTAGGAAACACCGTTCTTTTGTTCTCAGCACACTCAGGTTTCCTGCTGTCTTAGAGACTGTACAAAGCAAGAGCGTGCTTCTCGCTCTAAAGCAGAGTGTGATCCATGGATGAGAACTATGCTGTGTGTTTCCCTTCAGAAAAGGAGTTAAATCCCAGGGTCTGTGTCTTCCTACAAGCAAGACTTCGTTTCAGGTAAGGGCAGTCACTTTTCAGCTCAAACGAACTACATCATTCACGGAGCTCACACGTTTCTCATCTTAACAGACAAGCATTGGATGTTAGAGCACGAGTGCTTTGTATCAGTTTCAGAAGCAGAGTTGGACTAGATATGGTCCGTTTTGTAGGAAACACCGTTCTTTTGTTCTCAGCACACTCACGTTTCCTGCTGTCTTAGAGACAACAGAAAGCAAGAACGTGCTTCTTTTTCTAAAGCAGAGTGTGATCAATGGATGAGACGAAGCTGTGTGTTTCACTTCAGAAATGCAGTTAAATCCCATGCTATGAGTCTCCCTACATGCAAGACTTTGTTTAAGGTAAGGGCAGTCACTTTTCTGCTCAAAGGAACTAAATCGTTCACGAAGCTCACACGTTTCTCATCTTTACTGACAAGCATTGGATGTTAGAGGACCAGTGCATTCTGTCAGTTTCAGAAGAAGGTTTGGATTACATATAGTCCTTAAGTGTAGGAAACACCGTTCATTTGTTCTGGGCTCACTCAGATTTCCTGCTGTATTAGAGACTCTAGAAAGCAAGAGCGTGCTTCTCGCTCTAAAGCAGAGTGTGATCCATGGATGAGAACTATGCTGTGTGTTTCACTTCAGAAAAGGAGTTAAATCCCAGGCTCTGAGTCTTCCTACAAGCAAGACTTCGTTTCAGGTAAGGGTAGTCACTTTTCAGCTCAAACGAACTACATCGTTCACTGAGCTCACACGTTTCTCATCTTAACAGACAAGCATTGGATGTTAGAGGACCAGTGCTTTGTATCAGTTTCAGAAGCAGAGTTGGACTAGATATGGTCCGTATGTGTAGGAAACACCGTTCTTTAGTTCTCATCACACTCACGTTTCCTGCTGTCTTAGAGACTTTAGAAAGCAAGAGCGTGCTTCTCGCTCTAAAGCAGAATGTGATCCATGGATGAGAACTATGCTGTGTGTTTCCCTTCAGAAATGGAGTTAAATCCCAGGCTCTGTGTCTTCCTACAGTCAAGACTTTGTTTCAGGTAAGGGCAGTCACTTTTCAGCTCAAACGAACTACATCGTTCACGAAGCTCACACGTTTCTCATCTTAACAGACAAGCATTGGATGTTAGAGGACCAGTGCATTGTATCAGTTTCAGAAGAAGATTTGGACTACATATAGTCCGTATGTGTAGGAAACACCGTTCTTTTGTTCTGGGCACAATCAGATTTCCTGCTGTATTAGAGACTCTAGAAAGCAAGAGCGTGCTTCTTGCTATTAAGCAGAGTGTGATCCATTGATGAGAACTATGCTGTGTGTTTCCCTTCAGAAATGGAGTTAAATCCCAGGCTCTGTGTCTTCCTACAATCAAGACTTTGTTTCAGGTAAGGGCAGTCACTTTTCAGCTCAAACGAACTACATCGTTCACGAAGCTCACACGTTTCTCATCTTAACAGACAAGCATTGGATTTTAGAGGACCAGTGCTTTGTATCATTTTCAGATGCAGAGTTGGACTATATAATGTCCGTAAGTGTAGGAAACACCGTTCTTTTGTTCTCAGCACACTCACGTTTCCTGCTGTCTTAGAGACTCTAGAAAGCAAGAGCGTGCTTCTTGTTCTAAAGCAGAGTGTGATCCATGGATGAGAACTATGCTGTGTGATTCCCTTCAGAAATGGAGTTAAATCCCAGGCTCTGAGTCTTCCCACAAGCAAGACTTCGTTTCAAGTAAGAGCAGTCACTTTTCTGCTCAAACGAACTACATCGTTCACAAAGCTCACACGTTTCTCATCTTATCTGACAAGCATTGGATGTTAGAGGTCCAGTGCTTTGTATCAGTTTCAGAAGCAGATTTGGACTACATATGGTCCATATGTGTAGGAGACACCGTTCTTTTGTTCTGGGCACACTCAGATTTCCTGCTGTATTAGAGACTCTAGAAAGCTAGAGTGTGCTTCCCGCTCTAAAGCAGAGTGTAATCCATGGATGAGAACTATGCTGTGTGTTTCCCTTCAGAAATGGACTTAAATCCCAGGCTCTGTGTCTTACTACAAGCAAGACTTCGTTTCAGGTAAGGGCAGTCACTTTTCAGTTCAAAGGAACTACATCATTCCCAAAGCTCACACGTTTCTCATCTTAACTGACAAGCATTGGATGTTAGAGGACCAGTGCATTCTATCAGTTTCAGAAGAAGATTTGGACTACATATAGTCCGTATGTGTAGGAAACACCGTTCTTTTGTTCTGGGCACACTCAGATTTCCTGCTGTCTTAGAGACTCTAGAAAACAAGAGTGTGCTTCTTGCTCTAAAGCAGAGTGTGATCCATGGATGAGAACTATGCTGTGTGTTTCACTTCAGAGAAAGAGTTAAATCCCAGGCTCTGAGTCTTCCTACAAGCAAGACTTCGTTTAAGGTAAGGGCAGTCACTTTTCTGCTCAAACGAACTACAACGTTCACAAAGCTCACACGTTTCCCATCTTATTTGACAAGCATTGGATGTTAGAGGACCAGTGCTTTGTATCAGTTTCAGAAGAAGAGTTGGACTAGATATGGTCCGTATGTGTAGGAAACACCGTTCTTTTGTTCTCAGCACACTCACGTTTCCTGCTGTCTTAGAGACTGTACAAAGCAAGAGCGTGCTTCTCGCTCTAAAGCAGAGTGTGATCCATGGATGAGAACTATGCTGTGTGTTTCCCTTCAGAAAAGGAGTTAAATCCCAGGGTCTGTGTCTTCCTACAAGCAAGACTTCGTTTCAGGTAAGGGCAGTCACTTTTCAGCTCAAACGAACTACATCATTCACGGAGCTCACACGTTTCTCATCTTAACAGACAAGCATTGGATGTTAGAGCACGAGTGCTTTGTATCAGTTTCAGAAGCAGAGTTGGACTAGATATGGTCCGTTTTGTAGGAAACACCGTTCTTTTGTTCTCAGCACACTCACGTTTCCTGCTGTCTTAGAGACAACAGAAAGCAAGAACGTGCTTCTTTTTCTAAAGCAGAGTGTGATCAATGGATGAGACGAAGCTGTGTGTTTCACTTCAGAAATGCAGTTAAATCCCATGCTATGAGTCTCCCTACATGCAAGACTTTGTTTAAGGTAAGGGCAGTCACTTTTCTGCTCAAAGGAACTAAATCGTTCACGAAGCTCACACGTTTCTCATCTTTACTGACAAGCATTGGATGTTAGAGGACCAGTGCATTCTATCAGTTTCAGAAGAAGGTTTGGATTACATATAGTCCTTAAGTGTAGGAAACACCGTTCATTTGTTCTGGGCTCACTCAGATTTCCTGCTGTATTAGAGACTCTAGAAAGCAAGAGCGTGCTTCTCGCTCTAAAGCAGAGTGTGATCCATGGATGAGAACTATGCTGTGTGTTTCACTTCAGAAAAGGAGTTAAATCCCAGGCTCTGAGTCTTCCTACAAGCAAGACTTCGTTTCAGGTAAGGGTAGTCACTTTTCAGCTCAAACGAACTACATCGTTCACTGAGCTCACACGTTTCTCATCTTAACAGACAAGCATTGGATGTTAGAGGACCAGTGCTTTGTATCAGTTTCAGAAGCAGAGTTGGACTAGATATGGTCCGTATGTGTAGGAAACACCGTTCTTTAGTTCTCATCACACTCACGTTTCCTGCTGTCTTAGAGACTTTAGAAAGCAAGAGCGTGCTTCTCGCTCTAAAGCAGAATGTGATCCATGGATGAGAACTATGCTGTGTGTTTCCCTTCAGAAATGGAGTTAAATCCCAGGCTCTGTGTCTTCCTACAGTCAAGACTTTGTTTCAGGTAAGGGCAGTCACTTTTCAGCTCAAACGAACTACATCGTTCACGAAGCTCACACGTTTCTCATCTTAACAGACAAGCATTGGATGTTAGAGGACCAGTGCATTGTATCAGTTTCAGAAGAAGATTTGGACTACATATAGTCCGTATGTGTAGGAAACACCGTTCTTTTGTTCTGGGCACAATCAGATTTCCTGCTGTATTAGAGACTCTAGAAAGCAAGAGCGTGCTTCTTGCTATTAAGCAGAGTGTGATCCATTGATGAGAACTATGCTGTGTGTTTCCCTTCAGAAATGGAGTTAAATCCCAGGCTCTGTGTCTTCCTACAATCAAGACTTTGTTTCAGGTAAGGGCAGTCACTTTTCAGCTCAAACGAACTACATCGTTCACGAAGCTCACACGTTTCTCATCTTAACAGACAAGCATTGGATTTTAGAGGACCAGTGCTTTGTATCATTTTCAGATGCAGAGTTGGACTATATAATGTCCGTAAGTGTAGGAAACACCGTTCTTTTGTTCTCAGCACACTCACGTTTCCTGCTGTCTTAGAGACTCTAGAAAGCAAGAGCGTGCTTCTTGTTCTAAAGCAGAGTGTGATCCATGGATGAGAACTATGCTGTGTGATTCCCTTCAGAAATGGAGTTAAATCCCAGGCTCTGAGTCTTCCCACAAGCAAGACTTCGTTTCAAGTAAGAGCAGTCACTTTTCTGCTCAAACGAACTACATCGTTCACAAAGCTCACACGTTTCTCATCTTATCTGACAAGCATTGGATGTTAGAGGTCCAGTGCTTTGTATCAGTTTCAGAAGCAGATTTGGACTACATATGGTCCATATGTGTAGGAGACACCGTTCTTTTGTTCTGGGCACACTCAGATTTCCTGCTGTATTAGAGACTCTAGAAAGCTAGAGTGTGCTTCCCGCTCTAAAGCAGAGTGTAATCCATGGATGAGAACTATGCTGTGTGTTTCCCTTCAGAAATGGACTTAAATCCCAGGCTCTGTGTCTTACTACAAGCAAGACTTCGTTTCAGGTAAGGGCAGTCACTTTTCAGTTCAAAGGAACTACATCATTCCCAAAGCTCACACGTTTCTCATCTTAACTGACAAGCATTGGATGTTAGAGGACCAGTGCATTCTATCAGTTTCAGAAGAAGATTTGGACTACATATAGTCCATATGTGTAGGAAACACCGTTCTTTTGTTCTGGGCACACTCAGATTTCCTGCTGTCTTAGAGACTCTAGAAAGCAAGAGTGTGCTTCTTGCTCTAAAGCAGAGTGTGATCCATGGATGAGAACTATGCTGTGTGTTTCACTTCAGAGAAAGAGTTAAATCCCAGGCTCTGAGTCTTCCTACAAGCAAGACTTCGTTTAAGGTAAGGGCAGTCACTTTTCTGCTCAAACGAACTACAACGTTCACAAAGCTCACACGTTTCCCATCTTATTTGACAAGCATTGGATGTTAGAGGACCAGTGCTTTGTATCAGTTTCAGAAGAAGAGTTGGACTAGATATGGTCCGTATGTGTAGGAAACACCGTTCTTTTGTTCTCAGCACACTCACGTTTCCTGCTGTCTTAGAGACTCTAGAAAGCAAGAGCGTGCTTCTCGCTCTAAAGCAGAGTGTGATCCATGGATGAGAACTATGCTGTGTGTTTCCCTTCAGAAATGGACTTAAATCCCAGGCTCTGTGTCTTACTACAAGCAAGACTTCGTTTCAGGTAAGGGCAGTCACTTTTCAGTTCAAAGGAACTACATCATTCCCAAAGCTCACACGTTTCTCATCTTAACTGACAAGCATTGGATGTTAGAGGACCAGTGCATTCTATCAGTTTCAGAAGAAGATTTGGACTACATATAGTCCGTATGTGTAGGAAACACCGTTCTTTTGTTCTGGGCACACTCAGATTTCCTGCTGTCTTAGAGACTCTAGAAAACAAGAGTGTGCTTCTTGCTCTAAAGCAGAGTGTGATCCATGGATGAGAACTATGCTGTGTGTTTCACTTCAGAGAAAGAGTTAAATCCCAGGCTCTGAGTCTTCCTACAAGCAAGACTTCGTTTAAGGTAAGGGCAGTCACTTTTCTGCTCAAACGAACTACAACGTTCACAAAGCTCACACGTTTCCCATCTTATTTGACAAGCATTGGATGTTAGAGGACCAGTGCTTTGTATCAGTTTCAGAAGAAGAGTTGGACTAGATATGGTCCGTATGTGTAGGAAACACCGTTCTTTTGTTCTCAGCACACTCACGTTTCCTGCTGTCTTAGAGACTCTAGAAAGCAAGAGCGTGCTTCTCGCTCTAAAGCAGAGTGTGATCCATGGATGAGAACTATGCTGTGTGTTTGCCTTAAGAAATGGAGTTAAATCCCAGGCTCTGAGTCTTCCTACAAGCAAGACTTCGTTTCAGGTTAGGGCAGTCACTTTTCTGCTCAAACGAACTACATCGTTCACTTAGCTCACACGTTTCTCATGTTAACTGACAAGCATTGGGTGTTAGAGGTTCAGTGCTTTGTATCAGTTTCAGAAGCAGATTTGGACTAGATATGGTCCATATGTGCAGGAAACACCGTTCTTTTGTTCTCAGCACACTCAGATTTCCTGCTGTCTTAGAGACTCTAGAAAGCAAGTGTGTGCTTCTCGCTCTAAAGCAGAGTGTGATACATGGAAGAAAACTATGCTGTGTCTTTCTCTTCAGAAAAGTCGTTAAATCCCAGGCTCTATGTCTTCCTACAAGCAAGACTTCGTTTCAGGTAAGGGCAGTCACTTTTCAGCTCAAACGAACTACATCTTTCACTGAGCTCACACGTTTCTCATCTTAACAGACAAGCATTGGATGTTAGAGGACCAGTGCTTTGTATCAGTTTCAGAAGCAGAGTTGGACTAGATATTGTCTGTATGTGTAGGAAACACCGTTCTTTTGTTCTCAGCACACTCACGTTTCCTGCTGTCGTAGAGACTCTAGAAAGCAAGAGCGTGCTTCTTGTTCTAAAGCAGAGTGTCATCAATGGATGACACAATGCTGTGTGTTTCACTTCAGAAATGGAGTTAAATCCCAGGCTCTGAGTCTCCCTACATGCAAGACTTCGTTTCAGGTAAGGGCAGTCACTTTTCTGCTCAAAGGAACTACATCGTTTACGAAGCTCACACGTTTCTCATCTTATCTGACAAGCATTGGATGTTAGAGGTCCAGTGCTTTGTATCAGTTTCAGAAGCAGATTTGGACTACATATGGTCCATATGTGTAGGAAACACTGTTCTTTTGTTCCGGGCACACTCAGATTTCCTTCTGTATTAGAGACTCTACAAAGCAAGAGTGTGCTTCTCGCTCTAAAGCAGAGTGTGATCCATGGATGAGAACTATGCTGTGTGTTTCCCTTCAGAAATGGTCTTAAATCCCAGGCTCTGTGTCTTACTACAAGCAAGACTTCGTTTCTGGTAAGGGCAGTCACTTTTCTGCTCAAATGAACTACATCATTCACGAAGCTCACACGTTTCTCATCTAAATTGACAAGCATTCGATGTTAGAGGACCAGTGCTTTGTATCAGTTTCAGAAGAAGAGTTGGACTAGATATGGTCCATATGTGCAGGAAACACCGTTCTTTTGTTCTGGGCACACTCAGATTTCCTGCTGTATTAGAGACTCTAGAAAGCAAGAGTGTGCTTCTCGCTCTAAAGCAGAGGGTGATCCATTGATGAGAACTATGCTGTGTGTTTCCCTACAGAAATGAGTTAAATCCCAGGTTCTGTGTCTTCCTACAAGCAAGACTTCGTTTCAGGTAATGGCAGTCACTTTTCAGCTCAAAAGAACTACATCGTTCACTGAGCTCACACATTTCTCATCTTAACAGTCAAGCATTGGATGTTAGAGGACCAGTGCTTTGTATCAGTTTCAGATGCAGAGTTGGACTATATAATGTCCGTAAGTGTAGGAAACACCGTTCTTTTGTTCTCAGCACACTCACGTTTCCTGCTGTCTTAGAGACTCTAGAAAGCAAGAGCGTGCTTCTTGTTCTAAAGCAGAGTGTCATCAATGGATGACACAATGCTGTGTGTTTCACTTCAGAAATGGAGTTAAATCCCAGGCTCTGAGTCTCCCTACAAGCAAGACTTCTTTTCAGGTAAGGGCAGTCACTTTTCTGCTCAAAGGACCTACATCGTTCACGAAGCTCACACGTTTCTCATCTTAACTGACAAGCATTGGATGTTAGAGGACAGGTGCATTGTATCAGTTTCAGAAGAATATTTGGACTACATATAGTCCGTATGTGTAGGAAACACCGTTCTTTTGTTCTGGGCACAATCAGATTTCCTGCTGTATTAGAGACTCTAGAAAGCAAGAGCGTGCTTCTTGCTCTAAAGCAGAGTGTGATCCATTGATGAGAACTATGCTGTGTGTTTCACGTCAGAAATGGAGTTAAATCCCAGGTTCTGTGTCTTCCTACAAGCAAGACTTCGTTTCAAGTAAGGGCAGTCACTTTTCTGCTCAAACGAACTACATCGTTCACAAAGCTCACACGTTTCTCATCTTATCTGACAAGCATTGGATGTTTGAGGTCCAGTGCTTTGTATCAGTTTCAGAAGAAGAGTTGGACTAGATATAGTCCGTATGTTTAGGAAACACCGTTCTTTTGTTCTCAGCACACTCACGTTTCCTGCTGTCTTAGAGATTCTAGAAAGCAAGAGCGTGCTTCTCGCTCTAAAGCAGACTGTGATCCATGGACGAGAACTATGCTGTGTGTTTCCCTTCAGAAATGGAGTTAAATCTCAGGCTCTGAGTCTTCCTACAAGCAAGACTTCGTTTCAGGTAAGGGCAGTCACTTTTCTGCTCAAAGGAACTATATCGTTCACGAAGCTCACACGTTTCTCATCTTAACTGACAAGCATTGGATATTAGAGGACCAGTGCATTGTATCAGTTTCAGAAGAAGTTTTGGACTACATATAGTCCGTATGTGTAGGAAACACCGTTCTTTTGTTCTGGGCACAATCAGATTTCTTGCTGTATTAGAGACTCTAGAAAGCAAGAGCGTGCTTCTTGCTCAAAAGCAGAGTGTGATCCATGGATGAGAACTATGCTGTGTGTTTCCCTTCAGAAATGGTGTTAAATCCCAGGCTCTGTGTCTTCCTACAGGCAAGACTTCGTTTCAGGTAAGGGCAGTCAATTTTCAGCTCAAACGAACTACATCGTTCACGAACCTCACACGTTTCTCATCTTAACAGGCAAGCATTGGATTTTAGAAGACCAGTGCTTTTTATCAGTTTCAGAAGCACAGTTGGACTATATAATCTCCGTATGTGTAGGAAACACCGTTATTTTGTTCTCAGCACACTCACGTTTCCTGCTGTCTTAGAGACTCTAGAAAGCAAGAGCGTGCTTCTTGTTCTAAAGCAGAGTGTGATCCATGGATGAGAACTATGCTGTGTGTTTCCCTTCAGAAATGGAGTTAAATACCAGGCTCTGTGTCTTCCTACAGGCAAGACTTCGTTTCAGGTAAGGGCAGTCACTTTTCTGCTCAAACTAACTACATCGTTCACGAAGCTCACAAGTTTCTCATCTTAACTGACAAGCATTGGATGTTAGAGGGTCAGTGCTTTGTATCAGTTGCAGAAGCAGATTTGGACTAGATATGGTCCGTATGTGTAGGAAACACCGTTCTTTTGTTCTGGGCACACTCAGATTACCTGCTGTATTAGAGACTCTAGAAAGCTAGAGTGTGCTTCTCGCTCTAAAGCAGAGTGTGATCCATGGATGAGAACTATGCTGTGTGTTTCCCTTCAGAAATGGACTTAAATCCCAGGCTCTGTGTCTTACTACAAGCAAGACTTCGTTTCAGGTAAGGGAAGTCACTTTTCAGTTCAAAGGAACTACATCATTCACAAAGGTCACACGTTTCTCATCTTAACTGACAAGCATTGGATGTTAGAGGACCAGTGCATTCTATCAGTTTCAGAAGAAGATGTGGACTACATATAGTCCGTATGTGTAGGAAACACCGTTCTTTTGTTCTCAGCACACTCACGTTTCCTGCTGTCTTGGAGACTCTAGAAAGCAAGAGCGTGCTTCTCGCTCTAAAGCAGAGTGTGATCAATGGATGATTACACTGCTGTGTGTTTTACTTCAGAAATGGAGTTAAATCCCAGGCTCTGAGTCTTCCTACAAGCAAGACTTCAATTCAGGTAAGGGCAGTCAGTTTTCTGCTCAAACGAACTACATCGTTCACGAAGCTCACACGTTTCTCATCTTAACTGACAAGCATTGGACGTTAAAGGACGAGGGCTTTGTATCAGTTTCAGAAGAAGAGTTGGACTAGATATGGTCCGTATGTGTAGGAAACTCCGTTCTTTTGTTCTGGGCACACTCAGATTTCCTGCTGTATTAGAGAATCTAGAAAGCAAGAGCGTGGTTCTTGCTCTAAAGCAGAGTGTGATCCATGGATGAGAACTATGCTGTGTGTTTCCCTTCAGAAATGGAGTTAAATCCCAGGCTCTGTTTCTTCCTACACGCAAGACTTCGTTTCAGGTAAGGGCAGTAACTTTTCAGCCCAAAAGAACTACATCGTTCACTGAGCTCACATGTTTCTCATCTTAACTGACAAGCATTGGATGTTAGAGTACCAGTGCTTTGTATCTGTTTCAGAAACAGAGTTGGACTAGATATCGTCCTTATGTGTAGGAAACACCGTTCTTTTTTTCTCAGCACACTCACGTTTCCTGCTGTCTTAGAGACTTTAGAAAGCAAGAGCGTGCTTCTCGCTCTAAAGCAGAGTGTGATCCCTGGATGAAAACTATGCTGTGTGTTTCCCTTCAGAAAAGTAGTTAAATCCCAGTATCTATGTCTTCCTACAAGCAAGACTTCATTTCATGTAAGGGCAGTCACTTTTCAGCTCAAACGAACTACATATTTCATGAAGCTCACACGTTTCTCATCTTAACTGACAAGCATTGGATGTTAGAGGACCAGTGCATTGTATCAGATTCAGAAGAAGATTTGGACTACATATAGTCCGTATGTGTAGGAAACACCGTTCTTTTGTTCTCAGCACACTCACGTTTCCTGCTGTCTTGGAGACTCTAGAAAGCAAGAGCGTGCTTCTCGCTCTAAAGCAGAGTGTGATCAATGGATGATTACACTGCTGTGTGTTTTACTTCAGAAATGGAGTTAAATCCCAGGCTCTGAGTCTTCCTACAAGCAAGACTTCAATTCAGGTAAGGTCAGTCAGTTTTCTGCTCAAACGAACTACATCGTTCACGAAGCTCACACGTTTCTCATCTTAACTGACAAGCATTGGACGTTAAAGGACGAGGGCTTTGTATCAGTTTCAGAAGAAGAGTTGGACTAGATATGGTCCGTATGTGTAGGAAACTCCGTTCTTTTGTTCTGGGCACACTCAGATTTCCTGCTGTATTAGAGAATCTAGAAAGCAAGAGCGTGGTTCTTGCTCTAAAGCAGAGTGTGATCCATGGATGAGAACTATGCTGTGTGTTTCCCTTCAGAAATGGAGTTAAATCCCAGGCTCTGTGTCTTACTACAAGCAAGACTTCGTTTCAGTTAAGGGCAGTCACTGTTCAGCTCAAACGAACTACATCATTCACGAAGCTCACACGTTTCTCATCTTAATTGACAAGCATAGGATGTTAGAGGACCAGTGCTTTGTATCAGTTTCAGAAGAAGATTTGGACTACATATAGTCCGTATGTGTAGGAAACACCGTTCTTTGTTCTCAGCACACTCACCATTCCTGCTGTCTTAGAGAGTCTAGAAAGCAAGAGCGTGCTTCTTGTTCTAAAGCAGAGTGTGATCAATGGATGATTACACTGCTGTGTGTTTTACTTCAGAAATGGAGTTAAATCCCAGGCTCTGAGTCTTCCTACAAGCAAGACTTCAATTCAGGTAAGGGCAGTCAGTTTTCTGCTCAAACGAACTACATCTTTCACGAAGCTCACACGTTTCTCATCTTAACTGACGAGCATTGGATGTTAGAGGACCAGTGCATTCTATCAGTTTTAGAAGAAGATTTGGATTGCCTATAGTCCTTATGTGTAGGAAACACCGTTCTTTTGATCTGGGCACATTCAGCTTTACTGCTGTATTAGAGAATCTAGAAAGCAAGAGCTTGCTTCTCGCTCTAAAGCAGAGTGTGATCCATGGATGAGAACTATGCTGTGTGTTTCACTTCAGAAATGGAGTTAAATCCCAGGCTCTGAGTTTTCCTACAAGCAAGACTTCGTTTCAGGTAAGGGCAGTCACTTTTCAGCTCAAACGAACTACATCGTTCATTGAGTTCACACATTTATCATCTTTACAGACAAGTATTGGATGTTAGAAGACCAGTGCTTTGTATCACTTTCAGAAGCAGAGTTGGACTAGATATGGTCTGTATGTGTAGGAAACACCGTTCTTTTGTTCTCAGCAAACTCACGTTATCTGCTGTCTTAGAGACTCTAGAAAGCAAGATCGTGCTTCTTGTTCTAAAGCAGAGTGTGATCAATGGATGAGAACACTGCTGTGTGTTTCACTTCAGAAATGGAGTAAAATCCCAGGCTCTGAGTCTTCCTACAAGCAAGACTTCGTTTCAGGTAAGGGCAGTCACTTTTCTGCTCAAACGAACTACATCTTTCATGAATCTGACACGTTTCTCATATTAACTGACAAGCATTGGATGTTAGAGGACTAGTGCATTGTATCACTTTCAGAAGAAGATTTGGACTACATATAGTCCGTATGTGTAGGAAGCACCGTTCTTTTGTTTTCGGCACACTCAGATTACCTGCTATATTAGAGACTCTAGAAAGCTAGAGTGTGCTTCTCGCTCTAAAGCAGAGTGTGATCCATGGATGAGAACTATGCTGTGTGTTTCCCTTCAGAAATGGACTTAAATCCCAGGCTCTGTGTCTTACTACAAGCAAGACTTCGTTTCAGGTAAGGGAAGTCACTTTTCAGTTCAAAGGAACTACATCATTCACAAAGGTCACACGTTTCTCATCTTAACTGACAAGCATTGGATGTTAGAGGACCAGTGCATTCTATCAGTTTCAGAAGAAGATGTGGACTACATATAGTCCGTATGTGTAGGAAACACCGTTCTTTTGTTCTCAGCACACTCACGTTTCCTGCTGTCTTGGAGACTCTAGAAAGCAAGAGCGTGCTTCTCGCTCTAAAGCAGAGTGTGATCAATGGATGATTACACTGCTGTGTGTTTTACTTCAGAAATGGAGTTAAATCCCAGGCTCTGAGTCTTCCTACAAGCAAGACTTCAATTCAGGTAAGGGCAGTCAGTTTTCTGCTCAAACGAACTACATCGTTCACGAAGCTCACACGTTTCTCATCTTAACTGACAAGCATTGGACGTTAAAGGACGAGGGCTTTGTATCAGTTTCAGAAGAAGAGTTGGACTAGATATGGTCCGTATGTGTAGGAAACTCCGTTCTTTTGTTCTGGGCACACTCAGATTTCCTGCTGTATTAGAGAATCTAGAAAGCAAGAGCGTGGTTCTTGCTCTAAAGCAGAGTGTGATCCATGGATGAGAACTATGCTGTGTGTTTCCCTTCAGAAATGGAGTTAAATCCCAGGCTCTGTTTCTTCCTACACGCAAGACTTCGTTTCAGGTAAGGGCAGTAACTTTTCAGCCCAAAAGAACTACATCGTTCACTGAGCTCACATGTTTCTCATCTTAACTGACAAGCATTGGATGTTAGAGTACCAGTGCTTTGTATCTGTTTCAGAAACAGAGTTGGACTAGATATCGTCCTTATGTGTAGGAAACACCGTTCTTTTTTTCTCAGCACACTCACGTTTCCTGCTGTCTTAGAGACTTTAGAAAGCAAGAGCGTGCTTCTCGCTCTAAAGCAGAGTGTGATCCATGGATGAAAACTATGCTGTGTGTTTCCCTTCAGAAAAGTAGTTAAATCCCAGTATCTATGTCTTCCTACAAGCAAGACTTCATTTCATGTAAGGGCAGTCACTTTTCAGCTCAAACGAACTACATATTTCACGAAGCTCACACGTTTCCCATCTTAACTGACAAGCATTGGATGTTAGAGGACCAGTGCATTGTATCAGATTCAGAAGAAGATTTGGACTACATATAGTCCGTATGTGTAGGAAACACCGTTCTTTTGTTCTCAGCACACTCACGTTTCCTGCTGTCTTGGAGACTCTAGAAAGCAAGAGCGTGCTTCTCGCTCTAAAGCAGAGTGTGATCAATGGATGATTACACTGCTGTGTGTTTTACTTCAGAAATGGAGTTAAATCCCAGGCTCTGAGTCTTCCTACAAGCAAGACTTCAATTCAGGTAAGGGCAGTCACTTTTCAGCTCAAACGAACTACATCGTTCACGAACCTCACACGTTTCTCATCTTAACAGGCAAGCATTGGATTTTAGAAGACCAGTGCTTTTTATCAGTTTCAGAAGCACAGTTGGACTATATAATGTCCGTATGTGTAGGAAACACCATTATTTTGTTCTCAGCACACTCACGTTTCCTGCTGTCTTAGAGACTCTAGAAAGCAAGAGCGTGCTTCTTGTTCTAAAGCAGAGTGTGATCCATGGATGAGAACTATGCTGTGTGTTTCCCTTCAGAAATGGAGTTAAATACCAGGCTCTGTGTCTTCCTACAGGCAAGACTTCGTTTCAGGTAAGGGCAGTCACTTTTGTGCTCAAACTAACTACATCGTTCACGAAGCTCACAAGTTTCTCATCTTAACTGACAAGCATTGGATGTTAGAGGGTCAGTGCTTTGTATCAGTTTCAGAAGCAGATTTGGACTAGATATGGTCCGTATGTGTAGGAAACACCGTTCTTTTGTTCTGTGCACACTCAGATTTCCTGCTGTGTTAGAGACTCTAGAAAGCTAGAGTGTGCTTCTCGCTCTAAAGCAGAGTGTGATCCATGGATGAGAACTATGCTGTGTGTTTCCCTTCAGAAATGGATATAAATCCCATGCTCTGTGTCTTACTACAAGCAAGACCTCGTTTCAGGTAAGGGCAATCACGTTTCAGTTCAAAGGAACTACATCATTCACAAAGCTCACACGTTTCTCATCTTATTTGACAAGCATTGGATGTTAGAGGACCAGTGCATTATATCAGTTTCAGAAGAAGATTTGGACTACATATGGTCCATATGTGTAGGAAACACCGTTCTTTTGTTCTGGGCACACTCAGCTTTCCTGCTGTATTAGAGACTATACAAAGCAAGAGTGTGCTTTCGCTCTAAAGCAGAGTGTGATCCATGGAAGAGAACTATGCTGTGTGTTTCCCTTCAGAAATGGACTTAAATCCCAGGCTCTCTGTCTTACTACAAGCAAGACTTCGTTTCAGGTAAGGGCAGTCAGTGTTCAGCTCAAACGAACTACATCATTCACGAAGCTCACACGTTTCTCATCTTAATTGACAAGCATAGGATGTTAGAGGACCAGTGCTTTGTATCAGTTTCAGAAGAAGATTTGGACTACATATAGTCCGTATGTGTAGGAAACACCGTTCTTTGTTCTCAGAACACTCACCATTCCTGGTGTCTTAGAGAGTCTAGAAAGCAAGAGCGTGCTTCTTGTTCTAAAGCAGAGTGTGATCAATGGATGATTACACTGCTGTGTGTTTTACTTCAGAAATGGAGTTAAATCCCAGGCTCTGAGTCTTCCTACAAGCAAGACTTCGTTTCAGGTAAGGGCAGTCACTTTTCTGCTCAAACGAACTACATCTTTCATGAATCTGACACGTTTCTCATATTAACTGACAAGCATTGGATGTTAGAGGACCAGTGCATTGTATCACTTTCAGAAGAAGATTTGGACTACATATAGTCCGTATGTGTAGGAAGCACCGTTCTTTTGTTTTCGGCACACTCAGATTACCTGCTGTATTAGAGACTCTAGAAAGCTAGAGTGTGCTTCTCGCTCTAAAGCAGAGTGTGATCCATGGATGAGAACTATGCTGTGTGTTTCCCTTCAGAAATGGACTTAAATCCCAGGCTCTGTGTCTTACTACAAGCAAGACTTCGTTTCAGGTAAGGGAAGTCACTTTTCAGTTCAAAGGAACTACATCATTCACAAAGGTCACACGTTTCTCATCTTAACTGACAAGCATTGGATGTTAGAGGACCAGTGCATTCTATCAGTTTCAGAAGAAGATGTGGACTACATATAGTCCGTATGTGTAGGAAACACCGTTCTTTTGTTCTCAGCACACTCACGTTTCCTGCTGTCTTGGAGACTCTAGAAAGCAAGAGCGTGCTTCTCGCTCTAAAGCAGAGTGTGATCAATGGATGATTACACTGCTGTGTGTTTTACTTCAGAAATGGAGTTAAATCCCAGGCTCTGAGTCTTCCTACAAGCAAGACTTCAATTCAGGTAAGGGCAGTCAGTTTTCTGCTCAAACGAACTACATCGTTCACGAAGCTCACACGTTTCTCATCTTAACTGACAAGCATTGGACGTTAAAGGACGAGGGCTTTGTATCAGTTTCAGAAGAAGAGTTGGACTAGATATGGTCCGTATGTGTAGGAAACTCCGTTCTTTTGTTCTGGGCACACTCAGATTTCCTGCTGTATTAGAGAATCTAGAAAGCAAGAGCGTGGTTCTTGCTCTAAAGCAGAGTGTGATCCATGGATGAGAACTATGCTGTGTGTTTCCCTTCAGAAATGGAGTTAAATCCCAGGCTCTGTTTCTTCCTACACGCAAGACTTCGTTTCAGGTAAGGGCAGTAACTTTTCAGCCCAAAAGAACTACATCGTTCACTGAGCTCACATGTTTCTCATCTTAACTGACAAGCATTGGATGTTAGAGTACCAGTGCTTTGTATCTGTTTCAGAAACAGAGTTGGACTAGATATCGTCCTTATGTGTAGGAAACACCGTTCTTTTTTTCTCAGCACACTCACGTTTCCTGCTGTCTTAGAGACTTTAGAAAGCAAGAGCGTGCTTCTCGCTCTAAAGCAGAGTGTGATCCATGGATGAGAACTATGCTGTGTGTTTCCCTTCAGAAAAGTAGTTAAATCCCAGTATCTATGTCTTCCTACAAGCAAGACTTCATTTCATGTAAGGGCAGTCACTTTTCAGCTCAAACGAACTACATATTTCACGAAGCTCACACGTTTCTCATCTTAACTGACAAGCATTGGATGTTAGAGGACCAGTGCATTGTATCAGATTCAGAAGAAGATTTGGACTACATATAGTCCGTATGTGTAGGAAACACCGTTCTTTTGTTCTCAGCACACTCACGTTTCCTGCTGTCTTGGAGACTCTAGAAAGCAAGAGCGTGCTTCTCGCTCTAAAGCAGAGTGTGATCAATGGATGATTACACTGCTGTGTGTTTTACTTCAGAAATGGAGTTAAATCCGAGGCTCTGAGTCTTCCTACAAGCAAGACTTCAATTCAGGTAAGGGCAGTCACTTTTCAGCTCAAACGAACTACATCGTTCACGAACCTCACACGTTTCTCATCTTAACAGGCAAGCATTGGATTTTAGAAGACCAGTGCTTTTTATCAGTTTCAGAAGCACAGTTGGACTATATAATGTCCGTATGTGTAGGAAACACCATTATTTTGTTCTCAGCACACTCACGTTTCCTGCTGTCTTAGAGACTCTAGAAAGCAAGAGCGTGCTTCTTGTTCTAAAGCAGAGTGTGATCCATGGATGAGAACTATGCTGTGTGTTTCCCTTCAGAAATGGAGTTAAATACCAGGCTCTGTGTCTTCCTACAGGCAAGACTTCGTTTCAGGTAAGGGCAGTCACTTTTGTGCTCAAACTAACTACATCGTTCACGAAGCTCACAAGTTTCTCATCTTAACTGACAAGCATTGGATGTTAGAGGGTCAGTGCTTTGTATCAGTTTCAGAAGCAGATTTGGACTAGATATGGTCCGTATGTGTAGGAAACACCGTTCTTTTGTTCTGTGCACACTCAGATTTCCTGCTGTGTTAGAGACTCTAGAAAGCTAGAGTGTGCTTCTCGCTCTAAAGCAGAGTGTGATCCATGGATGAGAACTATGCTGTGTGTTTCCCTTCAGAAATGGATATAAATCCCATGCTCTGTGTCTTACTACAAGCAAGACCTCGTTTCAGGTAAGGGCAATCACGTTTCAGTTCAAAGGAACTACATCATTCACAAAGCTCACACGTTTCTCATCTTAACAGACAAGCATTGGATGTTAGAGGACCAGTGCATTATATCAGTTTCAGAAGAAGATTTGGACTACATATGGTCCATATGTGTAGGAAACACTGTTCTTTTGTTCTGGGCACACTCAGCTTTCCTGCTGTATTAGAGACTATACAAAGCAAGAGTGTGCTTTCGCTCTAAAGCAGAGTGTGATCCATGGAAGAGAACTATGCTGTGTGTTTCCCTTCAGAAATGGACTTAAATCCCAGGCTCTCTGTCTTACTACAAGCAAGACTTCGTTTCAGGTAAGGGCAGTCACTGTTCAGCTCAAACGAACTACATCATTCACGAAGCTCACACGTTTCTCATCTTAATTGACAAGCATAGGATGTTAGAGGACCAGTGCTTTGTATCAGTTTCAGAAGAAGATTTGGACTACATATAGTCCGTATGTGTAGGAAACACCGTTCTTTGTTCTCAGCACACTCACCATTCCTGGTGTCTTAGAGAGTCTAGAAAGCAAGAGCGTGCTTCTTGTTCTAAAGCAGAGTGTGATCAATGCATGATTACACTGCTGTGTGTTTTACTTCAGAAATGGAGTTAAATCCCAGGCTCTGAGTCTTCCTACAAGCAAGACTTCAATTCAGGTAAGGGCAGTCAGTTTTCTGCTCAAACGAACTACATCGTTCACGGAGCTCACACGTTTCTCATCTTAACTGACAAGCATTGGACGTTAAAGGACGAGGGCTTTGTATCAGTTTCAGAAGAAGAGTTGGACTAGATATGGTCCGTATGTGTAGGAAACTCCGTTCTTTTGTTCTGGGCACACTCAGATTTACTGCTGTATTAGAGAATCTAGAAAGCAAGAGCGTGGTTCTTGCTCTAAAGCAGAGTGTGATCCATGGATGAGAACTATGCTGTGTGTTTCCCTTCAGAAATGGAGTTAAATCCCAGGCTCTGTTTCTTCCTACATGCAAGACTTCGTTTCAGGTAAGGGCAGTAACTTTTCAGCCCAAAAGAACTACATCGTTCACTGAGCTCACATGTTTCTCATCTTAACTGACAAGCATTGGATGTTAGAGTACCAGTGCTTTGTATCTGTTTCAGAAACAGAGTTGGACTAGATATCGTCCTTATGTGTAGGAAACACCGTTCTTTTTTTCTCAGCACACTCACGTTTCCTGCTGTCTTAGAGACTTTAGAAAGCAAGAGCGTGCTTCTCGCTCTAAAGCAGAGTGTGATCCCTGGATGAAAACTATGCTGTGTGTTTCCCTTCAGAAAAGTAGTTAAATCCCAGGATCTATGTCTTCCTACAAGCAAGACTTCATTTCATGTAAGGGCAGTCACTTTTCAGCTCAAACGAACTACATATTTCACGAAGCTCACACGTTTCTCATCTTAACTGACAAGCATTGGATGTTAGAGGACCAGTGCATTGTATCAGATTCAGAAGAAGATTTGGACTACATATAGTCCGTATGTGTAGGAAACACCGTTCTTTTGTTCTCAGCACACTCACGTTTCCTGCTGTCTTAGAGACTCTAGAAAGCAAGAGCGTGCTTCTTGTTCTAAAGCAGAGTGTGATCAATGGATGAGAACACTGCTGTGTGTTTCACTTCAGAAATGGAGTAAAATCCCAGGCTCTGAGTCTTTCTACAAGCAAGACTTCGTTTCAGGTAAGGGCAGTCACTTTTCTGCCCAAACGAACTACATCTTTCACGAAGCTCACACGTTTCTCATATTAACTGACAAGCATTGGATGTTAGAGGACCAGTGCATTTTATCAGTTTCAGAAGAAGATTTGGACTACATATAGTCCGTATGTTTAGGAAGCACCGTTCTTTTGTTCTGGGCACACTCAGATAACCTGCTGTATTAGAGACTCTAGAAAGCTAGAGTGTGCTTCTCGCTCTAAAGCAGAGTGTGATCCATGGATGAGAACTATGCTGTGTGTTTCCCTTCAGAAATGGACTTAAATCCCAGGCTCTGTGTCTTACTACAAGCAAGACTTCGTTTCAGGTAAGGGAAGTCACTTTTCAGTTCAAAGGAACTACATCATTCACAAAGGTCACACGTTTCTCATCTTAACTGACAAGCAGTGGACGTTAAAGGACGAGGGCTTTGTATCAGTTTCAGAAGAAGAGTTGGACTAGATATGGTCCGTATGTGTAGGAAACTCCGTTCTTTTGTTCTGGGCACACTCAGATTTCCTGCTGTATTAGAGAATCTAGAAAGCAAGAGCGTGGTTCTTGCTCTAAAGCAGAGTGTGATCCATGGATGAGAACTATGCTGTGTGTTTCCCTTCAGAAATGGAGTTAAATCCCAGGCTCTGTTTCTTCCTACACGCAAGACTTCGTTTCAGGTAAGGGCAGTAACTTTTCAGCCCAAAAGAACTACATCGTTCACTGAGCTCACATGTTTCTCATCTTAACTGACAAGCATTGGATGTTAGAGTACCAGTGCTTTGTATCTGTTTCAGAAACAGAGTTGGACTAGATATCGTCCTTATGTGTAGGAAACACCGTTCTTTTTTTCTCAGCACACTCACGTTTCCTGCTGTCTTAGAGACTTTAGAAAGCAAGAGCGTGCTTCTCGCTCTAAAGCAGAGTGTGATCCCTGGATGAAAACTATGCTGTGTGTTTCCCTTCAGAAAAGTAGTTAAATCCCAGGATCTATGTCTTCCTACAAGCAAGACTTCATTTCATGTAAGGGCAGTCACTTTTCAGCTCAAACGAACTACATATTTCACGAAGCTCACACGTTTCTCATCTTAACTGACAAGCATTGGATGTTAGAGGACCAGTGCATTGTATCAGATTCAGAAGAAGATTTGGACTACATATAGTCCGTATGTGTAGGAAACACCGTTCTTTTGTTCTCAGCACACTCACGTTTCCTGCTGTCTTAGAGACTCTAGAAAGCAAGAGCGTGCTTCTTGTTCTAAAGCAGAGTGTGATCAATGGATGAGAACACTGCTGTGTGTTTCACTTCAGAAATGGAGTAAAATCCCAGGCTCTGAGTCTTTCTACAAGCAAGACTTCGTTTCAGGTAAGGGCAGTCACTTTTCTGCCCAAACGAACTACATATTTCACGAAGCTCACACGTTTCTCATCTTAACTGACAAGCATTGGATGTTAGAGGACCAGTGCATTGTATCAGTTTCAGAAGAAGATTTGGACTACATATAGTCCGTATGTGTAGGAAACACCGTTCTTTTGTTCTGGGCACACTCAGATTACCTGCTGTATTAGAGAATCTAGAAAACTAGAGTGTGCTTCTCGCTCTAAAGCAGAGTGTGATCCATGGATGAGAACTATGCAGTGTGTTTCACTTCAGAAATGGAGTTAAATCCCAGGCTCTGAGTCTTCCTACAAGCAAGACTTGGTGTCAGTTAAGGGCAGTCACTTTTCAGCTCAAACGAACTACATCGTTCACGAAGCTCACACGTTTCTCATCTTAACAGACAAACATTAGATTTTAGAGGACCAGTGCTTTTTATGAGTTTCAGAAGCAGAGTTGGACTATATAATGTCCGTATGTGTAGGAAACACCGTTCTTTTGTTCAGAACACTCACGTTTCCTGCTGTCTTAGAGAGTCTAGAAAGCAAGAGCGTGCTTCTTGTTCTAAAGAAGAGTGTGATCAATGGATGATTACACTGCTGTGTGTTTTACTTCAGAAATGGATTTAAATCCCAGGCTCTGAGTCTTCCCACAAGCAAGACTTCAATTCAGGTAAGGGCAGTCACTTGTCTGCTCAAACGAACTACATCTTTCACGAAGCTCACACGTTTCTCATATTAACTGCCAAGCATTGGATGTTAGAGGACCAGTGCATTTTATCAGTTTCAGAAGAAGATTTGGACTACATATAGTCCGTATGTTTAGGAAGCACCGTTCTTTTGTTCTGGGCACACTCAGATAACCTGCTGTATTAGAGACTCTAGAAAGCTAGAGTGTGCTTCTCGCTCTAAAGCAGAGTGTGATCCATGGATGAGAACTATGCTGTGTGTTTCCCTTCAGAAATGGACTTAAATCCCAGGCTCTGTGTCTTACTACAAGCAAGACTTCGTTTCAGGTAAGGGAAGTCACTTTTCAGTTCAAAGGAACTACATCATTCACAAAGGTCACACGTTTCTCATCTTAACTGACAAGCAGTGGACGTTAAAGGACGAGGGCTTTGTATCAGTTTCAGAAGAAGAGTTGGACTAGATATGGTCCGTATGTGTAGGAAACTCCGTTCTTTTGTTCTGGGCACACTCAGATTTCCTGCTGTATTAGAGAATCTAGAAAGCAAGAGCGTGGTTCTTGCTCTAAAGCAGAGTGTGATCCATGGATGAGAACTATGCTGTGTGTTTCCCTTCAGAAATGGAGTTAAATCCCAGGCTCTGTGTCTTCCTACAGGCAAGACTTCGTTTCAGGTAAGGGCAGTCACTTTTCAGCTCAAACGAACTACATCGTTCACGAACCTCACACGTTTCTCATCTTAACAGGCAAGCATTGGATTTTAGAAGACCAGTGCTTTTTATCAGTTTCAGAAGCACAGTTGGACTATATAATGTCCGTATGTGTAGGAAACACCGTTATTTTGTTCTCAGCACACTCACGTTTCCTGCTGTCTTAGAGACTCTCGAAAGCAAGAGCGTGCTTCTTGTTCTAAAGCAGAGTGTGATCCATGGATGAGAACTATGCTGTGTGTTTTACTTCAGAAATGGAGTTAAATCCCAGGCTCTGAGTCTTCCTACAAGCAAGACTTCAATTCATGTAAGGGCAGTCAGTTTTCTGCTCAAACGAACTACATCGTTCATTGAGTTCACACGTTTATCATCTTTACAGACAAGTATTGGATGTTAGAAGACCAGTGCTTTGTATCACTTTCAGAAGCAGAGTTGGACTAGATATGGTCTGTATGTGTAGGAAACACCGTTCTTTTGTTCTCAGCAAACTCACGTTATCTGCTGTCTTAGAGACTCTAGAAAGCAAGATCGTGCTTCTTGTTCTAAAGCAGAGTGTGATCAATGGATGAGAACACTGCTGTGTGTTTCACTTCAGAAATGGAGTAAAATCCCAGGCTCTGAGTCTTCCTACAAGCAAGACTTCGTTTCAGGTAAGGGCAGTCACTTTTCTGCTCAAACGAACTACATCTTTCATGAATCTGACACGTTTCTCATATTAACTGACAAGCATTGGATGTTAGAGGACCAGTGCATTGTATCACTTTCAGAAGAAGATTTGGACTACATATAGTCCGTATGTGTAGGAAGCACCGTTCTTTTGTTCTGGGCACACTCAGATTACCTGCTGTATTAGAGACTTAGAAAGCTAGAGTGTGCTTCTCGCTCTAAAGCAGAGTGTGATCCATGGATGAGAACTATGCTTTGTGTTTCCTTTCAGAAATGGACTTAAATCCCAGGCTCTGTGTCTTACTACAAGCAAGACTTCGTTTCAGGTAAGGGAAGACACTTTTCAGTTCAAAGGAACTACATCATTCACAAAGGTCACACGTTTCTCATCTTAACTGACAAGCATTGGATGTTAGAGGACCAGTGCATTCTATCAGTTTCAGAAGAAGATGTGGACTACATATAGTCCGTATGTGTAGGAAACACCGTTCTTTTGTTCTCAGCACACTCACGTTTCCTGCTGTCTTGGAGACTCTAGAAAGCAAGAGCGTGCTTCTCGCTCTAAAGCAGAGTGTGATCAATGGATGATTACACTGCTGTGTGTTTTACTTCAGAATTGGAGTTAAATCCCAGGCTCTGAGTCTTCCTACAAGCAAGACTTCAATTCAGGTAAGGGCAGTCAGTTTTCTGCTCAAACGAACTACATCGTTCACGAAGCTCACACGTTTCTCATCTTAACTGACAAGCATTGGACGTTAAAGGACGAGGGCTTTGTATCAGTTTCAGAAGAAGAGTTGGACTAGATATGGTCCGTATGTGTAGGAAACTCCGTTCTTTTGTTCTGGGCACACTCAGATTTCCTGCTGTATTAGAGACACTAGAAAGCAAGAGCGTGCTTCTTGTTCTAAAGCAGAGTGTGATCAATGGATGAGAACACTGCTGTGTGTTTCACTTCAGAAATGGAGTAAAATCCCAGGCTCTGAGTCCTACTACAAGCAAGACTTCGTTTCAGGTAAGGGCAGTCACTTTTCTGCCCAAACGAACTACATATTTCACGAAGCTCACACGTTTCTCATCTTAACTGACAAGCATTGGATGTTAGAGGACCAGTGCATTGTATCAGTTTCAGAAGAAGATTTGGACTACATATAGTCCGTATGTGTAGGAAACACCGTTCTTTTGTTCTGGGCACACTCAGATTACCTGCTGTATTAGAGAATCTAGAAAACTAGAGTGTGCTTCTCGCTCTAAAGCAGAGTGTGATCCATGGATGAGAACTATGCAGTGTGTTTCACTTCAGAAATGGAGTTAAATCCCATGCTCTGAGTCTTCCTACAAGCAAGACTTGGTGTCAGTTAAGGGCAGTCACTTTTCAGCTCAAACGAACTACATCGTTCACGAAGCTCACACGTTTCTCATCTTAACAGACAAACATTAGATTTTAGAGGACCAGTGCTTTTTATGAGTTTCAGAAGCAGAGTTGGACTATATAATGTCCGTATGTGTAGGAAACACCGTTCTTTTGTTCAGAACACTCACGTTTCCTGCTGTCTTAGAGAGTCTAGAAAGCAAGAGCGTGCTTCTTGTTCTAAAGAAGAGTGTGATCAATGGATGATTACACTGCTGTGTGTTTTACTTCAGAAATGGATTTAAATCCCAGGCTCTGAGTCTTCCCACAAGCAAGACTTCAATTCAGGTAAGGGCAGTCACTTGTCTGCTCAAACGAACTACATCTTTCACGAAGCTCACACGTTTCTCATATTAACTGACAAGCATTGGATGTTAGAGGACCAGTGCATTTTATCAGTTTCAGAAGAAGATTTGGACTACATATAGTCCGTATGTTTAGGAAGCACCGTTCTTTTGTTCTGGGCACACTCAGATAACCTGCTGTATTAGAGACTCTAGAAAGCTAGAGTGTGCTTCTCGCTCTAAAGCAGAGTGTGATCCATGGATGAGAACTATGCTGTGTGTTTCCCTTCAGAAATGGACTTAAATCCCAGGCTCTGTGTCTTACTACAAGCAAGACTTCGTTTCAGGTAAGGGAAGTCACTTTTCAGTTCAAAGGAACTACATCATTCACAAAGGTCACACGTTTCTCATCTTAACTGACAAGCAGTGGACGTTAAAGGACGAGGGCTTTGTATCAGTTTCAGAAGAAGAGTTGGACTAGATATGGTCCGTATGTGTAGGAAACTCCGTTCTTTTGTTCTGGGCACACTCAGATTTCCTGCTGTATTAGAGAATCTAGAAAGCAAGAGCGTGGTTCTTGCTCTAAAGCAGAGTGTGATCCATGGATGAGAACTATGCTGTGTGTTTCCCTTCAGAAATGGAGTTAAATCCCAGGCTCTGTGTCTTCCTACAGGCAAGACTTCGTTTCAGGTAAGGGCAGTCACTTTTCAGCTCAAACGAACTACATCGTTCACGAACCTCACACGTTTCTCATCTTAACAGGCAAGCATTGGATTTTAGAAGACCAGTGCTTTTTATCAGTTTCAGAAGCACAGTTGGACTATATAATGTCCGTATGTGTAGGAAACACCGTTATTTTGTTCTCAGCACACTCACGTTTCCTGCTGTCTTAGAGACTCTCGAAAGCAAGAGCGTGCTTCTTGTTCTAAAGCAGAGTGTGATCCATGGATGAGAACTATGCTGTGTGTTTTACTTCAGAAATGGAGTTAAATCCCAGGCTCTGAGTCTTCCTACAAGCAAGACTTCAATTCATGTAAGGGCAGTCAGTTTTCTGCTCAAACGAACTACATCGTTCATTGAGTTCACACGTTTATCATCTTTACAGACAAGTATTGGATGTTAGAAGACCAGTGCTTTGTATCACTTTCAGAAGCAGAGTTGGACTAGATATGGTCTGTATGTGTAGGAAACACCGTTCTTTTGTTCTCAGCAAACTCACGTTATCTGCTGTCTTAGAGACTCTAGAAAGCAAGATCGTGCTTCTTGTTCTAAAGCAGAGTGTGATCAATGGATGAGAACACTGCTGTGTGTTTCACTTCAGAAATGGAGTAAAATCCCAGGCTCTGAGTCTTCCCACAAGCAAGACTTCGTTTCAGGTAAGGGCAGTCACTTTTCTGCTCAAACGAACTACATCTTTCATGAATCTGACACGTTTCTCATATTAACTGACAAGCATTGGATGTTAGAGGACCAGTGCATTGTATCACTTTCAAGAGAAGATTTGGACTACATATAGTCCGTAGGTGTAGGAAGCACCGTTCTTTTGTTCTGGGCACACTCAGATTACCTGCTGTATTAGAGACTCTAGAAAGCTAGAGTGTGCTTCTCGCTCTAAAGCAGAGTGTGATCCATGGATGAGAACTATGCTGTGTGTTTCCTTTCAGAAATGGACTTAAATCCCAGGCTCTGTGTCTTACTACAAGCAAGACTTCGTTTCAGGTAAGGGAAGTCACTTTTCAGTTCAAAGGAACTACATCATTCACAAAGGTCACACGTTTCTCATCTTAACTGACAAGCATTGGATGTTAGAGGACCAGTGCATTCTATCAGTTTCAGAAGAAGATGTGGACTACATATAGTCCGTATGTGTAGGAAACACCGTTCTTTTGTTCTCAGCACACTCACGTTTCCTGCTGTCTTGGAGACTCTAGAAAGCAAGAGCGTGCTTCTCGCTCTAAAGCAGAGTGTGATCAATGGATGATTACACTGCTGTGTGTTTTACTTCAGAAATGGAGTTAAATCCCAGGCTCTGAGTCTTCCTACAAGCAAGACTTCAATTCAGGTAAGGGCAGTCAGTTTTCTGCTCAAACGAACTACATCGTTCACGAAGCTCACACGTTTCTCATCTTAACTGACAAGCATTGGACGTTAAAGGACGAGGGCTTTGTATCAGTTTCAGAAGAAGAGTTGGACTAGATATGGTCCGTATGTGTAGGAAACTCCGTTCTTTTGTTCTGGGCACACTCAGATTTCCTGCTGTATTAGAGAATCTAGAAAGCAAGAGCGTGGTTCTTGCTCTAAAGCAGAGTGTGATCCATGGATGAGAACTATGCTGTGTGTTTCCCTTCAGAAATGGACTTAAATCCCAGGCTCTGTGTCTTACTACAAGCAAGACTTCGTTTCAGGTAAGGGAAGTCACTTTTCAGTTCAAAGGAACTACATCATTCACAAAGGTCACACGTTTCTCATCTTAACTGACAAGCAGTGGACGTTAAAGGACGAGGGCTTTGTATCAGTTTCAGAAGAAGAGTTGGACTAGATATGGTCCGTATGTGTAGGAAACTCCGTTCTTTTGTTCTGGGCACACTCAGATTTCCTGCTGTATTAGAGAATCTAGAAAGCAAGAGCGTGGTTCTTGCTCTAAAGCAGAGTGTGATCCATGGATGAGAACTATGCTGTGTGTTTCCCTTCAGAAATGGAGTTAAATCCCAGGCTCTGTGTCTTCCTACAGGCAAGACTTCGTTTCAGGTAAGGGCAGTCACTTTTCAGCTCAAACGAACTACATCGTTCACGAACCTCACACGTTTCTCATCTTAACAGGCAAGCATTGGATTTTAGAAGACCAGTGCTTTTTATCAGTTTCAGAAGCACAGTTGGACTATATAATGTCCGTATGTGTAGGAAACACCGTTATTTTGTTCTCAGCACACTCACGTTTCCTGCTGTCTTAGAGACTCTCGAAAGCAAGAGCGTGCTTCTTGTTCTAAAGCAGAGTGTGATCCATGGATGAGAACTATGCTGTGTGTTTTACTTCAGAAATGGAGTTAAATCCCAGGCTCTGAGTCTTCCTACAAGCAAGACTTCAATTCAGGTAAGGGCAGTCAGTTTTCTGCTCAAACGAACTACATCGTTCATTGAGTTCACACGTTTATCATCTTTACAGACAAGTATTGGATGTTAGAAGACCAGTGCTTTGTATCACTTTCAGAAGCAGAGTTGGACTAGATATGGTCTGTATGTGTAGGAAACACCGTTCTTTTGTTCTCAGCAAACTCACGTTATCTGCTGTCTTAGAGACTCTAGAAAGCAAGATCGTGCTTCTTGTTCTAAAGCAGAGTGTGATCAATGGATGAGAACACTGCTGTGTGTTTCACTTCAGAAATGGAGTAAAATCCCAGGCTCTGAGTCTTCCCACAAGCAAGACTTCGTTTCAGGTAAGGGCAGTCACTTTTCTGCTCAAACGAACTACATCTTTCATGAATCTGACACGTTTCTCATATTAACTGACAAGCATTGGATGTTAGAGGACCAGTGCATTGTATCACTTTCAAGAGAAGATTTGGACTACATATAGTCCGTAGGTGTAGGAAGCACCGTTCTTTTGTTCTGGGCACACTCAGATTACCTGCTGTATTAGAGACTCTAGAAAGCTAGAGTGTGCTTCTCGCTCTAAAGCAGAGTGTGATCCATGGATGAGAACTATGCTGTGTGTTTCCTTTCAGAAATGGACTTAAATCCCAGGCTCTGTGTCTTACTACAAGCAAGACTTCGTTTCAGGTAAGGGAAGTCACTTTTCAGTTCAAAGGAACTACATCATTCACAAAGGTCACACGTTTCTCATCTTAACTGACAAGCATTGGATGTTAGAGGACCAGTGCTTTGTATCTGTTTCAGAAACAGAGTTGGACTAGATATCGTCCTTATGTGTAGGAAACACCGTTCTTTTGTTCTCAGCACACTCACGTTTCCTGCTGTCTTAGAGACTTTAGAAAGCAAGAGCGTGCTTCTCGCTCTAAAGCAGAGTGTGATCCCTGGATGAAAACTATGCTGTGTGTTTCCCTTGAGAAAAGTAGTTAAATCCCAGGATCTATGTCTTCCTACAAGCAAGACTTCATTTCATGTAAGGGCAGTCACTTTTCAGCTCAAACGAACTACATCGTTCACTGAGCTCACACGTTTCTCATCTTAAATGACAAGCATTGGATGTTAGAGGACCAGTGCATTGTATCAGTTTCAGAAGAAGATTTGCACTACATATAGTCCGTATGTGTAGGAAACACCGTTCTTTTGTTCTCAGCACACTCACGTTTCCTGCTGTCTTAGAGAGTCTAGAAAGCCAGAGCGTGCTTCTTGTTCTAAAGCAGAGTGTGATCAATGGATGATTACACTGCTGTGTGTTTTACTTCAGAAATGGCGTTAAATCCCAGGCTCTGAGTCTTCCTACAAGCAAGACTTCAATTCAGGTAAGGGCAGTCAGTTTTCTGCTCAAACGAACTACATCGTTCACGAAGCTCACAAGTTTCTCCTCTTAACTGACAAGCATTGGATGTTAAGGGACCAGGGCTTTGTATCAGTTTCAGAAGAAGAGTTGGACTCGATATGGTCCGTATGTGTAGGAAACACCGTTCTTTTGTTCTGGGCACACTCAGATTTCCTTCTGTATTAGAGACTTTAGAAATATAGAGTGTCCTTCTCGCTCTAAAGCAGAGTGTGATCCATGGATGAGAACTATGCTGTGTTTTTCCCTTCAGAAATGGACTTAAATCCAAGGCTCTGTGTCTTACTACAAGCAAGAATTCGTTTCAGGTAGGGGCAGTCACTTTTCAGTTCAAAGGAACTACATCATTCACAAAGCTCACACGTTTCTCATCTTAACTGACAAGCATTGGATGTTAGAGGACAAGTGCTTTGTATCAGTTTCAGAACCAGAGTTGGACTAGATATGGTGTGTATGTGTAGGAAACACCGTTCCTTTGTTCTCAGCAAACTCACGTTTCCTGCTGTCTTAGAGACTCTAGAAAGCAAGATCGTGCTTCTTGTTCTAAAGCAGAGTGTGATCAATGGATGAGAACACTGCTGTGTGTTTCACTTCAGAAATGGAGTAAAATCCCAGGCTCTGAGTCTTCCTACAAGCAAGACTTCCTTTCAGGTAAGGGCAGTCACTTTTCTGCCCAAACGAACTACATATTTCACGAAGCTCACACGTTTCTCATCTTAACTGACAAGCATTGGATGTTAGAGGACCAGTGCATTGTATCAGTTTCAGAAGAAGATTTGGACTACATATAGTCCATATGTGTAGGAAACACCGTTCTTTTGTTCTGGGCACACTCAGATTACCTGCTGTATTAGAGACTCTAAAAAGCTAGAGTGTGCTTCTCGCTCTAAAGCAGAGTGTGATTCATGGATGAGAACTATGCTGTGTGTTTCCCTTCAGAAATGGACTTAAATCCCAGGCTCTGTGTCTTACTACAAGCAAGACTTCGTTTCAGGTAAGGGCAGTCACTTTTCTGCTCAAAGGAAAAACATCGTTCAGGAAGCTCACACGTTTCTCATCTTAACTGACAAGCATTGGATGTTAGAGGACCAGTGCTTTGTATCAGTTTCAGAAGAAGAGTTGGACTAGATATGGGCCGTATGTGTAGGAAACACCGTTCTTTTGTTCTCAGCAAGCTCACGTTTCCTGCTGTCTTAGAGATTCTAGAAAGCAAGAGCGTGCTTCTTGTTCCAAAGCAGAGTGTGATCCATGGATGAGAACTATGCTGTGTGTTTCCCTTCACAAATGGACTTAAATCCCAGGCTCTGTGTCGTACTACAAGCAAGAATTCGTTTCAGGTAAGGGCAGTCACTTTTCAGTTCAAAGGAACTACATCATTCACAAAGCTCACACGTTTCTCATCTTAACTGACAAGCATTGGATGTTAGAGGACCAGTGCTTTGTATCAGTTTCAGAAGCAGAGTTGGACTAGATATGGTCTGTATGTGTAGGAAACACCGTTCTTTTGTTCTCAGCAAACTCACGTCACCTGCTGTCTTAGAGACTCTAGAAAGCAAGATCGTGCTTCTTGTTCTAAAGCAGAGTGTGATCAATGGACGAGAACACTGCTGTGTGTTTCACTTCAGAAATGGAGTAAAATCCCATGCTCTGAGGCTTCCTACAAGCAAGACTTCGTTTCAGGTAAGGGCAGTCACTTTTCTGCTCAAACGAACTATATCTTTCACGAAGCTCACACGTTTCTCATCTTAACTGACAAGCATTGGATGTTAGAGGACCAGTGTATTGTATCAGTTTCAGAAGAAGATTTGGACTACATATAGTCCATATGTGTAGGAAACACCGTTCTTTTGTTCTGGGCACACTCAGATTACCTGCTGTATTAGAGACTCTAGAAAGCTAGAGTGTGCTTCTCACTCTAAAGCAGAGTGTGATCCATGGATGAGAACTATGCTGTGTGATTCCCTTCAGAAATGGACTTAAATCCCAGGCTCTGTGTCTTACTACAAGCAAGACTTCGTTTCAGGTAAGGGCAGTCACTATTCTGTTCAAAGGAACTACATCATTCACAAAGCTCACACGTTTCTCATCTTAACTGACAAGCATTGGATGTTAGAGGACCAGTGCATTCTATCAGTTTCAGAAGAAGATTTGGACTACATATAGTCAGTATGTGTAGGAAACACCGTTCTTGTGTTCTGGGCAGACTCAGATTTCCTGCTGTCTTAGATTCTGTAGAAAGCAAGAGTGTGCTTCTTGCTCTAAAGCAGAGTGTGATCCATGGATAGAACTATGCTGTGTGTTTCCCTTCAGAAATGGACTTAAATCCCAGGCTCTGAGTCTTCCTACAAGCAAGACTTCGTTTCAGGTAAGGGCAGTCACTTTTCAGCTCAAAAGAACTACATCTTTCACGGAGCTCACACGTTTCTCATCTTAACTGACAAGCATTGGATGTTAGAGGAACCGTGCTTTGTATCAGTTTCAGAAGAAGAGTTGGACTAGATATGGTCCGTATGTGTAGGAAACACCGTTCTTTTGTTCTCAGCACACTCACGTTTCCTGCCCTCTTAGAGACTCTAGAAAGCAAGAGCGTGCTTCTCGCTCTAAAGCAGAGTGTGATCCATGGATGAGACCTATGCTGTGTGTTCCCCTTCAGAAATGGAGTTAAATCCCAGGCTCTGAGTCTCCCTACAAGCAAGACTTCGTTTCAGGTAAGGGCAGTCACTTTTCAGCTCAAACGAACTACATCTTTCACGGAGCTCACACGTTTCTCATCTTAACAGACAAGCATTGGATGGTAGAGGACCAGTGCTTTGTATCAGTTTCAGAAGCAGAGTTGGACTAGATATGGTCCGTAAGTGTAGGAAACACCGTTCTTTTGTTCTCAGCAAACTCATGTTTCCTGCTTTCTTAGAAATTCTAGAAAGCAAGAGCGTGCTTCTTGTTCTAAAGCAGAGTGTGATCAATGGATGAGAACTATGCTGTGTGTTTCACTTCAGAAATGGAGTTAAATCCCAGGCTCTGAGTCTTCCTGCAAGGAAGACTTCGTTTCAGGTAAGGGCAGTCACTTTTCAGCTCAAACGAACTACATCGTTCACGAAGCTCACACGTTTCTCATCTTAACTGACAAGCTTGGATGTTAAAGGACCAGTGCTTTGTATCAGTTTCAGAAGAAGAGTTGGACTAGATATGGTCTGTATGTGTAGGAAACACCATTCATTTGTTCTCAGCAAATTCACGTTTCATGCTGTCTTAGAGAATCTAGAAAGCAAGATCGTGCTTCTTGTTCTAAAGCAGAGTGTGATCAATGGATAAGAACACTGCTGTGTGTTTCACTTCAGAAATGGAGTAAAATCCCATGCTCTGAGGCTTCCTACAAGCAATACTTCGTTTCAGGTAAGGGCAGTCACTTTTCTGCTCAAACGAACTACATCTTTCACGAAGCTCACACATTTCTCATCTTAACTGACAAGCATTGGATGTTAGAGGACCAGTGCATTGTATCAGTTTCAGAAGAAGATTTGGACTACATATAGTCCATATGTGTAGGAAACACCTTTCTTTTGTTCTGGGCACACTCTGATTACCTGCTGTATTAGAGACTCTAGAAAGCTAGAGTGTGCTTCTTGCTCTAAAGCAGAGTGTGATCCATGGATGAGAACTATACTGTGTGATTCCCTTCAGAAATGGCCTTAAATCCCAGGCTCTGTGTCTTACTACAAGCAAGACTTCGTTTCAGGTAAGGGCAGTCACTTTTCAGTTCAAAGGAACTACATCATTCACAAAGCTCACACGTTTCTCATCTTAACTGACAAGCATTGGATGTTAGAGGACCAGTGCATTCTATCAGTTTCAGAAGAAGATTTGGACTACATATAGTCCGTATGTGTAGGAAACACCGTTCTTTTGTTCTGGGCAGACTCAGATTTCCTGCTGTCTTAGAGTCTGTAGAAAGCAAGAGTGTGCTTCTTGCTCTAAAGCAGAGTGTTATCCATGGATGAGAACTATGCTGTGTGTTTCCCTTCAGAAATGGACTTAAATCCCAGGCTCTGAGTCTTCCTACAAGCAAGACTTCGTTTCAGGTAAGGGCAGTCACTTTTCTGCCCAAACGAACTACATATTTCACGAAGCTCACACGTTTCTCATCTTAACTGACAAGCATTGGATGTTAGAGGACCAGTGCATTGTATCAGTTTCAGAAGAAGACTTGGACTACATATAGTCCATATTTGTAGGAAACACCGTTCTTTTGTTCTGGGCAGACTCAGATTTCCTGCTGTCTTAGAGTCTGTAGAAAGCAAGAGTGTGCTTCTTGCTCTAAAGCAGAGTGTTATCCATGGATGAGAACTATGCTGTGTGTTTCCCTTCAGAAATGGACTTAAATCGCAGCCTCTGAGTCTCCCTACAAGCAAGACTTCGTTTCAGATAAGGGCTGTCACTTTTCAGCTCAAACGAACTACATCTTTCACGGAGCTCACACGTTTCTCATCTTAACTGACAAGCATTGGATGTTAGAGGACCCGTGCTTTGTATCAGTTTCAGAAGAAGAGTTGGACTAGATATGGTCCGTATGTGTAGGAAACACCGTTCTTTTGTTCTCAGCACACTCACGTTTCCTGCTCTCTTAGAGACTCTAGAAAGCAAGAGCGTGCTTCTTGTTCTAAAGCAGAGTGTGATCCATGGATGAGAACTATGCTGTGTGTTTCCCTTCAGAAATGGAGTTAAATCCCAGGCTCTGAGTCTCCCTACAAGCAAAAATTTGTTTCAGGTAAGGGCAGTCACTTTTCTGCCCAAACGAACTACATATTTCACGAAGCTCAAACGTTTCTCATCTTAACTGACAAGCATTGGATGTTAGAGGACCAGTGCATTGTATCAGTTTCAGAAGAAGATTTGGACTACATATAGTCCGTATGTGTAGGAAACACCGTTCTTTTGTTCTGGGCACACTCAAATTACCTGCTGTATTAGAGACTCTAAAAAGCTAGAGTGTGCTTCTCGCTCTAAAGCAGAGTGTGATTCATGGATGAGAACTATGCTGTGTGTTTCCCTTCAGAAATGGACTTAAATCCAAGGCTCTGTGTCTTACTACAAGCAAGACTTCATTTCAGGTAAGGGCAGTCACTTTTCTGCTCAAAGGAAAAACATCGTTCAGGAAGCTCACACGTTTCTCATCTTAACTGACAAGCATTGGATGTTAGAGTACCAGTGCTTTGGATCTGTTTCAGAAGCAGAGTTGGACTAGATATGGTCCGTATGTGTAGGAAACACCGTTCTTTTGTTCTCAGCAAACTCACGTCACCTGCTGTCTTAGAGACTCTAGAAAGCAAGATCGTGCTTCTTGTTCTAAAGCAGAGTGTGATCAATGGAAGAGAACACTGCTGTGTGTTTCACTTCAGAAATGGAGTAAAATCCCATGCTCTGAGGCTTCCTACAAGCAAGACTTCGTTTCAGGTAAGGCAAGTCACTTTTCTGCTCAAACGAACTATATCTTTCACGAAGCTCACATGTTTCTCATCTTAACTGACAAGCATTGGATGTTAGAGGACCAGTGTATTGTATCAGTTTCAGAAGAAGATTTGGACTACATATAGTCCATATGTGTAGGAAACACCGTTCTTTTGTTCTGGGCACACTCAGATTACCTGCTGTATTAGAGACTCTAGAAAGCTAGAGTGTGCTTCTCATTCTAAAGCAGCGTGTGATCCATGGATGAGAACTATGCTGTGTGATTCCCTTCAGAAATGGACTTAAATCCCAGGCTCTGTGTCTTACTACAAGCAAGACTTCGTTTCAGGTAAGGGCAGTCACTATTCTGTTCAAAGGAACTACATCATTCACAAAGCTCACACGTTTCTCATCTTAACTGACAAGCATTGGATGTTAGAGGACCAGTGCATTCTATCAGTTTCAGAAGAAGATTTGGACTACATATAGTCCGTATGTGTAGGAAACACCGTTCTTGTGTTCTGGGCAGACTCAGATTTCCTGCTGTCTAAGATTCTGCAGAAAGCAAGAGTGTGCTTCTTGCTCTAAAGCAGAGTGTGATCCATGGATAGAACTATGCTGTGTGTTTCCCTTCAGAAATGGACTTAAATCCCAGGCTCTGAGTCTTCCTACAAGCAAGACTTCGTTTCAGGTAAGGGCAGTCACTTTTCTGCTCAAACGAACTACATCTTTCATGAATCTGACACGTTTCTCATATTAACTGACAAGCATTGGATGTTAGAGGACCAGTGCATTGTATCACTTTCAGAAGAAGAGTTGGACTAGATATGGTCCGTATGTGTAGGAAACACCGTTCTTTTGTTCTCAGCACACTCACGTTTCCTGCCCTCTTAGAGACTCTAGAAAGCAAGAGCGTGCTTCTCGCTCTAAAGCAGAGTGTGAACCATGGATGAGAACTATGCTGTGTGTTTCCCTTCAGAAATGGAGTTAAATCCCAGGCTCTGAGTCTCCCTACAAGCAAGACTTCTTTTCAGGTAAGGGCAGTCACTTTTCAGCTCAAACGAACTACATCTTTCACGGAGCTCACACGTTTCTCATCTTAACAGACAAGCATTGGATGGTAGAGGACCAGTGCTTTGTATCAGTTTCAGAAGCAGAGTTGGACTAGATATGGTCCGTATGTGTAGGAAACACCGTTCTTTTGTTCTCAGCAAACTCATGTTTCCTGCTTTCTTAGAAATTCTAGAAAGCAAGAGCGTGCTTCTTGTTCTAAAGCAGAGTGTGATCAATGGATGAGAACTATGCTGTGTGTTTCACTTCAGAAATGGAGTTAAATCCCAGGCTCTGAGTCTTCCTGCAAGCAAGACTTCGTTTCAGGTAAGGGCAGTCACTTTTCAGCTCAAACGAACTACATCGTTCACGAAGCTCACACGTTTCTCATCTTAACTGACAAGCTTGGATGTTAAAGGACCAGTGCTTTGTATCAGTTTCAGAAGAAGAGTTGGACTAGATATGGTCTGTATGTGTAGGAAACACCATTCATTTGTTCTCAGCAAATTCACGTTTCATGCTGTCTTAGAGAATCTAGAAAGCAAGATCGTGCTTCTTGTTCTAAAGCAGAGTGTGATCAATGGATGAGAACACTGCTGTGTGTTTCACTTCAGAAATGGAGTAAAATCCCATGCTCTGAGGCTTCCTACAAGCAATACTTCGTTTCAGGTAAGGGCAGTCACTTTTCTGCTCAAACGAACTACATCTTTCACGAAGCTCACACATTTCTCATCTTAACTGACAAGCATTGGATGTTAGAGGACCAGTGCATTGTATCAGTTTCAGAAGAAGATTTGGAATACATATAGTCCATGTGTGTAGGAAACACCTTTCTTTTGTTCTGGGCACACTCTGATTACCTGCTGTATTAGAGACTCTAGAAAGCTAGAGTGTGCTTCTTGCTCTAAAGCAGAGTGTGATCCATGGATGAGAACTATACTGTGTGATTCCCTTCAGAAATGGCCTTAAATCCCAGGCTCTGTGTCTTACTACAAGCAAGACTTCGTTTCAGGTAAGGGCAGTCACTTTTCAGTTCAAAGGAACTACATCATTCACAAAGCTCACACGTTTCTCATCTTAACTGACAAGCATTGGATGTTAGAGGACCAGTGCATTCTATCAGTTTCAGAAGAAGATTTGGACTACATATAGTCCGTATATGTAGGAAACACCGTTCTTTTGTTCTGGGCAGACTCAGATTTCCTGCTGTCTTAGAGTCTGTAGAAAGCAAGAGTGTGCTTCTTGCTCTAAAGCAGAGTGTTATCCATGGATGAGAACTATGCTGTGTGTTTCCCTTCAGAAATGGACTTAAATCCCAGGCTCTGAGTCTTCCTACAAGCAAGACTTCGTTTCAGGTAAGGGCAGTCACTTTTCTGCTCAAATGAACTACATCGTTCACGAAGATCACACGTTTCTCATCTTAACTGACAAGCATTGGATGTTAGAGGACCCTTGCTTTGTATCAGTTTCAGAAGAACAGTTGGACTAGATATGGTCCGTATGTGTAGGAAACACCGTTCTTTTGTTCTCAGCAAACTCACGTTTCCTGCTGTCTTAGAGACTCTAGAAAGCAAGATCGTGCTTCTTGTTCTAAAGCAGAGTGTGATCAATGGTTGAGAACACTGCTGTGTGTTTCACTTCAGAAATGGAGTAAAATCCCAGGCTCTGAGTCTTCCTACAAGCAAGACTTCGTTTCAGGTAAGGGCAGTCACTTTTCTGCCCAAACGAACTACATATTTCACGAAGCTCACACGTTTCTCATCTTAACTGACAAGCATTGGATGTTAGAGGACCAGTGCATTGTATCAGTTTCAGAAGAAGATTTGGACTACATATAGTCCATATTTGTAGGAAACACCGTTCTTTTGTTCTGGGCAGACTCAGATTTCCTGCTGTCTTAGAGTCTGTAGAAAGCAAGAGTGTGCTTCTTGCTCTAAAGCAGAGTGTTATCCATGGATGAGAACTATGCTGTGTGTTTCCCTTCAGAAATGGACTTAAATCGCAGCCTCTGAGTCTCCCTACAAGCAAGACTTCGTTTCAGATAAGGGCTGTCACTTTTCAGCTCAAACGAACTACATCTTTCACGGAGCTCACACGTTTCTCATCTTAACTGACAAGCATTGGATGTTAGAGGACCCGTGCTTTGTATCAGTTTCAGAAGAAGAGTTGGACTAGATATGGTCCGTATGTGTAGGAAACACCGTTCTTTTGTTCTCAGCACACTCACGTTTCCTGCTCTCTTAGAGACTCTAGAAAGCAAGAGCGTGCTTCTTGTTCTAAAGCAGAGTGTGATCCATGGATGAGAACTATGCTGTGTGTTTCCCTTCAGAAATGGAGTTAAATCCCAGGCTCTGAGTCTTCCTGCAAGCAAGACTTCGTTTCAGGTAAGGGCAGTCACTTTTCAGCTCAAACGAACTACATCTTTCACGGAGCTCACACGTTTCTCATCTTAACAGACAAGCATTGGATGTTAGAGTACCAGTGCTTTGGATCTGTTTCAGAAGCAGAGTTGGACTAGATATGGTCCGTATGTGTAGGAAACACCGTTCTTTTGTTCTCAGCAAACTCACGTCACCTGCTGTCTTAGAGACTCTAGAAAGCAAGATCGTGCTTCTTGTTCTAAAGCAGAGTGTGATCAATGGAAGAGAACACTGCTGTGTGTTTCACTTCAGAAATGGAGTAAAATCCCATGCTCTGAGGCTTCCTACAAGCAAGACTTCGTTTCAGGTAAGGCAAGTCACTTTTCTGCTCAAACGAACTATATCTTTCACGAAGCTCACACGTTTCTCATCTTAACTGACAAGCATTGGATGTAAGAGGACCAGTGTATTGTATCAGTTTCAGAAGAAGATTTGGACTACATATAGTCCATATGTGTAGGAAACACCGTTCTTTTGTTCTGGGCACACTCTGATTACCTGCTGTATTAGAGACTCTAGAAAGCTAGAGTGTGCTTCTCATTCTAAAGCAGAGTGTGATCCATGGATGAGAACTATGCTGTGTGATATCCTTCAGAAATGGACTTAAATCCCAGGCTCTGTGTCTTACTACAAGCAAGACTTCGTTTCAGGTAAGGGCAGTCACTATTCTGTTCAAAGGAACTACATCATTCACAAAGCTCACACGTTTCTCATCTTAAATGACAAGCATTGGATGTTAGAGGACCAGTGTATTCTATCAGTTTCAGAAGAAGATTTGGATTACATATAGTCCATATGTGTAGGAAACACCGTTCTTGTGTTCTGGGCAGACTCAGATTTCCTGCTGTCTAAGATTCTGCAGAAAGCAAGAGTGTGCTTCTTGCTCTAAAGCAGAGTGTGATCCATGGATGAGAACTATGCTGTGTGTTTCCCTTCAGAAATGGAGTTAAATCCCAGGCTCTGAGTCTCCCTACAAGCAAAAATTTGTTTCAGGTAAGGGCAGTCACTTTTAGCTCAAACGATCTACATCCTTCACTGAGCTCACACGTTTCTCATCTTAACTGACAAGCATTGGATGTTAGAGTACCAGTGCTTTGTATCTGTTTCAGAAGCAGAGTTGGACTAGATATGGTCCGTATGTGTAGGAAACACCGTTCTTTTGTTCTCAGCACACTCACGTTTCCTGCTCTCTTAGAGAGTCTAGAAAGCAAGAGCGTGCTTCTTATTCTAAAGCAGAGTGTGATCAATGGATGATTACACTGCTGTGTGTTTTACTTCAGAAATGGAGTAAAATCCCAGGCTCTGAGTCTTCCTACAAGCAAGACTTCGTTTCAGGTAAGGGCAGTCACTTTTCAGCTCAAACGAACTACATTGTTCACAAAGCTCACATGTTTCTCTTCTTAACAGACAAGCATTAGATTTTAGAGGACCAGTGCTTTTTTTCAGTTTCAGAAGCAGAATTGGACTATATAATGTCCGTATTTGTAGGAAACACCATTCTTTTGTTCTCAGCACACTCACGTTATCTGCTGTCTTGGAGAGTCTAGAAAGCAAGAGCGTGCTTCTTGTTCTAAAGCAGAGTGTGATCAATGGATGATTACACTGCTGTGTGTTTTATTTCAGAAATGGAGTTAAATCCCAGGCTCTGAGTCTTCCTACAAGGAAGACTTCAATTAAAGTAAGGGCAGTCACTTTTCTGCTCAAACGAACTACATCGTTCACGAAGCTCACACGTTTCTCATCTTAACTGACAAGCATTGGATGTTAAAGGACCAGTGCTTTGTATCAGTTTCAGAAGAAGTGTTGAACTAGATATGGTCTGTATGTGTAGGAAACACCGTTCTTTTGTTCTCAGCAAACTCACGTTTCCTGCTGTCTTAGAGACTCTAGAAAGCAAGAGTGTGCTTCTTGTTCTAAAGCAGAGTGTGATCAATGGATGAGACAATGCTGTGTGTTTCACTTCAGAATTGGAGTTAAATCCCATGATCTGAGTCTCCCTACAAGCAAGACTTCGTTTCAGGTAAGGGCAGTCACTTTTCTGATCAAAGGAACTACATCGTTCACGAAGCTCACACGTTTCTCATCTTAACTGACAAGAATTGGATGTTAGAGGACCAGTGCATTGTATCAGTTTCAGAAGAAGATTTGGACTACATATAGTCCGTAAGTGTAGTATACACCGTTCTTTTGTTCTGGGCACACTCAGATTTCCTGCTGTATAAGAGAATCTAGAAAGCAAGAACGTGCTTCTTGCTCTAAAGCAGAATGTGATCCATGGATGAAAACTATGCTGTGTGTTTCCCTTCAGAAATGTAGTTAAATCCCAGGCTCTGAGTCTCCCTACAAGCAAGACGTCGTTTCAGGTAAGGGCAGTCACTTTTCAGCTCAAACGAACTACATCGTTCACTGAGCTCACACGTTTCTCATCTTAACTGACAAGCATTGGATGTTAGAGTACCAGTGCTTTGTATCTGTTTCAGAAGCAGGGTTGGACTAGATATGGTCCGTATGTGTAGGAAACACCGTTCTTTTGTTCTCAGCACACTCACGTTTCCTGCTCTCTTAGAGACTCTAGAAAGCAAGAGCGTGCTTCTCGCTCTAAAGCAGAGTGTGATCCATGGATGAGAACTATGCTGTGTGTTTTACTTCAGAAATGGAGTAAAATCCCAGGCTCTGAGTCTTCCTACAAGCAAGACTTCAATTCAGGTAAGGGCAGTCACTTTTCAGCTCAAACGAACTACATCGTTCACGAAGCTCACACGTTTCTCATCTTAACAGACAAGCATTAGATTTTAGAGGACCAGTGCTTTTTTTCAGTTTCAGAAGCAGAATTGGACTATATAATGTCCGTATGTGTAGGAAACACCATTCTTTTGTTCTCAGCACACTCACGTTATCTGCTGTCTTGGAGAGACTAGAAAGCAAGAGCGTGCTTCTTGTTCTAAAGCAGAGTGTGATCAATGGATGATTACACTGCTGTGTGTTTTATTTCAGAAATGGAGTTAAATCCCAGGCTCTGAGTCTTCCTACAAGCAAGACTTCAATTAAGGTAAGGGCAGTCACTTTTCTGCTCAAACGAACTACATCGTTAACGAAGCTCACACGTTTCTCATCTTAACTGACAAGCATTGGATGTTAAAGGACCAGTGCTTTGTATCAGTTTCAGAAGAAGTGTTGAACTAGATATGGTCTGTATGTGTAGGAAACACCGTTCTTTTGTTCTCAGCAAACTCACGTTTCCTGCTGTCTTAGAGACTCTAGAAAGCAAGAGCGTGCTTCTTGTTCTAAAGCAGAGTGTGATCAATGGATGAGACAATGCTGTGTGTTTCACTTCAGAATTGGAGTTAAATCCCATGCTCTGAGTCTCTCTACAAGCAAGACTTCGTTTCAGGTAAGGGCAGTCACTTTTCTGATCAAAGGAACTACATCGTTCACGAAGCTCACACGATTCTCATCTTAACTGACAAGAATTGGATGTTAGAGGACCAGTGCATTGTATCAGTTTCAGAAGAATATTTGGACTACATATAGTCCGTATGTGTAGTATACACCGTTCTTTTGTTCTGGGCACACTCAGATTTCCTGCTGTATAAGAGAATCTAGAAAGCAAGAACGTGCTTCTTGCTCTAAAGCAGAATGTGATCCATGGATGAAAACTATGCTGTGTGTTTCCCTTCAGAAATGTAGTTAAATCCCAGGCTCTGTGTCTTCCTACAGGCAAGACTTCGTTTTAGGTAAGGGCAGTCACTTTTCAGCTCAAACGAACTACATCGTTCACGAAGCTCACACGTTTCTCATCTTAACAGACAAGCAATAGATTTTAGAGGACCAGTGCTTTTTATCAGTTTCAGAAGCAGAGTTGGACTATATAATGTCCGTATGTGTAGGAAACACCGTTCTTTTGTTCTCAGCACACTCAAGTTTCCTGCTGTCTTAGAGAGTCTAGAAAGCAAGAGCGTGCTTCTTATTCTAAACCTGAGTGTGATCAATGGATGATTACACTGCTGTGTGTTTTACTTCAGAAATGGAGTTAAATCCCAGGCTCTGAGTCTCCCTACAAGCAAGACGTCGTTTCAGGTAAGGGCAGTCACTTTTCAGCTCAAACGAACTACATCGTTCACTGAGCTCACACGTTTCTCATCTTAACTGACAAGCATTGGATGTTAGAGTACCAGTGCTTTGTATCTGTTTCAGAAGCAGGGTTGGACTAGATATGGTCCGTATGTGTAGGAAACACCGTTCCTTTGTTCTGGGCACACTCAGATTTCCTGCTGTATTAGAGACTCTAGAAAGCAAGCGCGTGCTTCTTGCTCTAAAGCAGAGTGTGATCCATGGATGAGAACTATGCTGTGTGTTTCCCTTCAGAAAAGTAGTTAAATCCCAGGCTCTATGTCTTCCTACAAGCAAGACTTCGTTTCAGGTAAGGGCAGTCGCTTTTCAGCTCAAACGAACTACATCGTTCACGGAGCTCACACGTTTCTCATCTTGACAGACAAGCATTGGATGGTAGAGGACCAGTGCTTTGTATCAGTTTCAGAAGCAGAGTTGGTCTAGATATGGTTCGTATGTGTAGGAAACACCGTTCTTTTGTTCTCAGCACACTCATGTTTCCTGCTGTCTTAGAGACTCTAGAAAGGAAGAGCGTGCTTGTCGCTCTAAAGCAGACTGTGATCCATGGATGAGAACTATGCTGTGTGTTTCCCTTCAGAAATGGAGTTAAATCCCAGGCTCTGAGTCTCCCTACAAGCAAGACTTCGTTTCAGGTAAGGGCAGTCACTTTTCAGTTCAAAGGAACTACATCATTCACTGAGCTCACACGTTTCTCATCTTAACTGACAAGCACTGGATGTTAGAGTACCAGTGCTTTGTATCTGTTTCAGAAGCAGAGTTGGACTAGATATGGTCCGTATGTGTAGGAAACACCGTTCTTTTCTTCTCAGCACACTCACGTTTCCTGCTGTCTTAGAGAGTCTAGAAAGCAAGAGCATGCTTCTTATTCTAAAGCAGAGTGTGATCAATGGATGATTACACTGCTGTGTGTTTTACTTCAGAAATGGAGTTAAATCCCAGGCTCTGAGTCTTCCTACAAGCAAGACTTCAATTCAGGTAAGGTCAGTCACTTTTCTGCTCAAACTAACTAAATCGTTCACGAAGCTCACACGTTTCTCATCTTAACTGACAAGAATTGGATGTTAAAGGACCAGTGCTTTGTATCAGTTTCAGAAGAAGTGTTGGACTAGATATGGTCCGTATGTGTAGGAAACACCGTTCCTTTGTTCTGGGCACACTCAGATTTCCTGCTGTATTAGAGACTCTAGAAAGCAAGAGCGTGCTTCTTGCTCTAAAGCAGAGTGTGATCCATGGATGAGAACTATGCTGTGTGTTTCCCTTCAGAAATGGAGTTAAATACCAGGCTCTGTGTCTTCCTACAAGCAAGACTTCGTTTCAGGTAAGGGCAGTCACTTTTCAGCTCAAACGAACTACATCGTTCACGAAGCTCACACGTTTCTCATCTTAACAGACAAGCATTAGATTTTAGAGGACCAGTGCTTTTTTTCAGTTTCAGAAGCAGAATTGGACTATATAATGTCCGTATGTGTAGGAAACACCATTCTTTTGTTCTCAGCACACTCACATTATCTGCTGTCTTGGAGACTCTAGAAAGCAAGAGCGTGCTTCTTGTTCTAAAGCAGAGTGTGATCAATGGATGATTACACTGCTGTGTGTTTTATTTCAGAAATGGAGTTAAATCCCAGGCTCTGAGTCTTCCTACAAGCAAGACTTCAATTAAGGTAAGGGCAGTCACTTTTCTGCTCAAACGAACAACATCGTTCACGAAGCTCACACGTTTCTCATCTTAACTGACAAGCATTGGATGTTAAAGGACCAGTGCTTTGTATCAGTTTCAGAAGAAGTGTTGAACTAGATATGGTCTGTATGTGTAGGAAACACCGTTCTTTTGTTCTCAGCAAACTCACGTTTCCTGCTGTCTTATAGACTCTAGAAAGCAAGAGCGTGCTTCTTGTTCTAAAGCAGAGTGTGATCAATGGATGAGACAATGCTGTGTGTTTCACTTCAGAATTGGAGTTAAATCCCATGCTCTGAGTCTCCCTACAAGCAAGACTTCGTTTCAGGTAAGGGCAGTCACTTTTCTGATCAAAGGAACTACATCGTTCACGAAGCTCACACGATTCTCATCTTAACTGACAAGAATTGGATGTTAGAGGACCAGTGAATTTTATCAGTTTCAGAAGAAGATTTGGACTACATATAGTCCGTATGTGTAGTATACACCATTCTTTTGTTCTGGGCACACTCAGATTTCCTGCTGTATAAGAGAATCTAGAAAGCAAGAACGTGCTTCTTGCTCTAAGCAGAATGTGATCCATGGATGAAAACTATGCTGTGTGTTTCCCTTCAGAAATGTAGTTAAATCCCAGGCTCTGTGTCTTCCTACAGGCAAGACTTCGTTTTAGGTAAGGGCAGTCACTTTTCAGCTCAAACGAACTACATCGTTCACGAAGCTCACACGTTTCTCATCTTAACAGACAAGCAATAGATTTTAGAGGACCAGTGCTTTTTATCAGTTTCAGAAGCAGAGTTGGACTATATAATGTCCGTATGTGTAGGAAACACCGTTCTTTTGTTCTCAGCACACTCAAGTTTCCTGCTGTCTTAGAGAGTCTAGAAAGCAAGAGCGTGCTTCTTATTCTAAACCAGAGTGTGATCAATGGATGATTACACTGCTGTGTGTTTCCCTTCAGAAGTGGAGTTAAATCCCAGGCTCTGAGTCTCCCTACAAGCAAGACTTCGTTTCAGGTAAGGGCAGTCACTTTTCAGCTCAAACGAACTACATCTTTCACGGAGCTCACACGTTTCTCATCTTAACAGACAAGCATTGGATGGTAGAGAACCAGTGCTTTGTATCAGTTTCAGAAGCAGAGTTGGTCTAGATATGGTCCGTATGTGTAGGAAACACCGTTCCTTTGTTCTGGGCACACTCAGATTTCCTGCTGTATTAGAGACTCTAGAAAGCAAGCGCGTGCTTCTTGCTCTAAAGCAGAGTGTGATCCATGGATGAGAACTATGCTGTGTGTTTCCCTTCAGAAAAGTAGTTAAATCCCAGGCTCTATGTAATCCTACAAGCAAGACTTCGTTTCAGGTAAGGGCAGTCGCTTTTCAGCTCAAACGAACTACATCTTTCACGGAGCTCACACGTTTCTCATCTTGACAGACAAGCATTGGATGGTAGAGGACCAGTGCTCTGTATCAGTTTCAGAAGCAGCGTTGGACTACATATGGTCCATATGTGTAGGAAACACCGTTCTTTTGTTCTGGGCACACTCAGATTACCTGCTTATTAGAGACTCTAGAAAGTTAGAGTGTGCTTTTCGCTCTAAGGCAGAGTGTGATCCATGGATGAGAACTATGCTGTGTGATTCCCTTCAGAAATGGACTTAAATCCCAGGCTCTGTGTCTTACTACAAGCAAGACTTCGTTTCAGGTAAGGGCAGTCACTTTTCAGTTCAAAGGAACTACATCATTCACATAGCTCACACGTTTCTCATCTTAACAGACAAGCATTGGATGTTAGAGGACCAGTGCATTCTATCAGTTTCAGAAGAAGATTTGGACTACATATAGTCCATATGTGTAGGAAACACCGTTCTTTTGTTCTGGGCAGACTCAGATTTCCTGCTGTCTTAGAGTCTGTAGAAAGCAAGAGTGTGCTTCTTGCTCTAAAGCAGAGTGTAATCCATGGATGAGAACTATGCTGTGTGTTTCCCTTCAGAAATGGACTTAAATCCCAGGCTCTGAGTCTTCCTACAAGCAAGACTTCGTTTCAGGTAAGGGCAGTAACTTTTCTGCTCAAACGAACTACATCGTTCACGAAGCTCACACATTTCTCATGGTAACTGACAAACATTGCATGTTAGAGGACCCGTGCTTTGTATCAGTTTCAGAGGAAGAGTTGGACTACATATGGTCCGTATGTGTAGGAAACACCGTTCTTTTGTTCTCAGCACACTCACGTTTCCTGCTCTCTTAGAGACTCTAGAAAGCAAGAGCGTGCTTCTCGCTCTAAAGCAGAGTGTGATCCATGGATGAGAACTATGCTGTGTGTTTCCCTTCAGAAATGGAGTTAAATCCCAGGCTCTGAGTCTCCCTACAAGCAAGACTTCGTTTCAGGTAAGGGCAGTCACTTTTCAGCTCAAACGAACTACATCTTTCACGGAGCTCACACGTTTCTCATCTTAACAGACAAGCATTGGATGGTAGAGGACCAGTGCTTTGTATCAGTTTCAGAAGCAGAGTTGGTCTAGATATGGTCCGTATGTGTAGGAAACACCGTTCTTTTGTTCTCAGCAAACTCATGTTTCCTGCTATCTTAGAGATTCTAGAAAGCAAGAGCGTGCTTCTTGTTCTAAAGCAGAGTGTGATCAATGGATGAGAACTATGCTGTGTGTTTCACTTCAGAAATGGGGTTAAATCCCAGGCTCTGAGTCTTCCTGCAAGCAAGACTTCGTTTCAGGTAAGGGCAGTCACTTTTCAGCTCAAACGAACTACATCGTTCACGAAGCTCACACGTTTCTCATCTTAACTGACAAGCATTGGATGTTAAAGGACCAGTGCTTTGTATCAGTTTCAGAAGAAGAGTTGAACTAGATATGGTCTGTATGTGTAGGAAACACCATTCTTTTGTTCTCAGCAAACTCACGTTTCCTGCTGTCTTAGAGACTCTAGAAAGCAAGATCGTGCTTCTTGTTCTAAAGCAGAGTGTGATCAATGGAAGAGAACACTGCTGTGTGTTTCACTTCAGAAATGGAGTAAAATCCCATGCTCTGAGGCTTCCTACAAGCAAGACTTCGTTTCAGGTAAGGGCAGTCACTTTTCTGCTCAAACGAACTACATCTTTAACGAAGCTCACACATTTCTCATCTTAACTGACAAGCATTGGATGTTAGAGGACCAGTGCATTGTATCAGTTTCAGAAGAAGATTTGGACTACATATAGTCCATATGTGTAGGAAACACCTTTCTTTTGTTCTGGGCACACTCAGATTACCTGCTGTATTAGAGACTCTAGAAAGCTAGAGTGTGCTTCTTGCTCTAAAGCAGAGTGTGATCCATGGATGAGAACTATACTGTGTGATTCCCTTCAGAAATGGACTTAAATCCCAGGCTCTGTGTCTTACTACAAGCAAGACTTCGTTTCAGGTAAGGGCAGTCACTTTTCAGTTCAAAGGAACTACATCATTCACTGAGCTCACATGTTTCTCATCTTAACTGACAAGCATTGGATGTTAGAGTACCAGTGCTTTGTATCTGTTTCAGAAGCAGAGTTGGACTAGATATGGTCCGTATGTGTAGGAAACACCGTTCTTTTGTTCTCAGCACACTCATGTTTCCTGCTGTCTTAGAGACTCTAGAAAGGAAGAGCGTGCTTGTCGCTCTAAAGCAGACTGTGATCCATGGATGAGAACTATGCTGTGTGTTTCCCTTCAGAAATGGAGTTAAATCCCAGGCTCTGAGTCTCCCTACAAGCAAAAATTTGTTTCAGGTAAGGGCAGTCATTTTTAGCTCAAACGAACTACATCGTTCACTGAGCTCACGCGTTTCTCATCTTAACTGACAAGCATTGGATGTTAGAGGACCAGTGCATTCTATCAGTTTCAGAAGAAGATTTGGACTACATATAGTCCGTATGTGTAGGAAACACCGTTCTTTTGTTCTGGGCAGACTCAGATTTCCTGCTGTCTTAGAGTCTGTAGAAAGCAAGAGTGTGCTTCTTGCTCTAAAGCAGAGTGTTATCCATGGATGAGAACTATGCTGTGTGTTTCCCTTCAGAAATGGACTTAAATCCCAGGCTCTGAGTCTTCCTACAAGCAAGACTTCGTTTCAGGTAAGGGCAGTCACTTTTCTACTCAAACGAACTACATCGTTCACGAAGCTCACACGTTTCTCATCTTAACTGACAAGCATTGGATGTTAAAGGACCAGTGCTTTGTATCAGTTTCAGAAGAAGAGTTGGACTAGATATGGTCTGTATGTGTAGGAAACACCATTCTTTTGTTCTCAGCACACTCACGTTTCCTGCTGTCTTAGAGACTCTAGAAAGCAAGAGCGTGCTTCTTGTTCTAAAGCAGAGTGTGATCAATGGATGAGAACACTGCTGTGTGTTTCACTTCAGAAATGGAGTAAAATCCCATGCTCTGAGGCTTCCTACAAGCAAGACTTCGTTTCAGGTAAGGGCAGTCACTTTTCTGCTCAAACGAACTACATCTTTAACGAAGCTCACACATTTCTCATCTTAAATGACAAGCATTGGATGTTAGAGGACCAGTGCATTGTATCAGTTTCAGAAGAAGATTTGGACTACATACAGTCCATATGTGTAGGAAACACCTTTCTTTTGTTCTGGGCACACTCAGATTACCTGCTGTATTAGAGACTCTAGAAAGCTAGAGTGTGCTTCTTGCTCTAAAGCAGAGTGTGATCCATGGATGAGAACTATACTGTGTGATTCCCTTCAGAAATGGAATTAAATCCCAGGCTCTGTGTCTTACTACAAGCAAGACTTCGTTTCAGGTAAGGGCAGTCACTTTTCAGTTCAAAGGAACTACATCATTCACTGAGCTCACACGTTTCTCATCTTAACTGACAAGCATTGGATGTTAGAGTACCAGTGCTTTGGATCTGTTTCAAGCAGAGTTAGACTAGATATGGTCCGTATGTGTAGGAAACACCGTTCTTTTCTTCTCAGCATACTCACGTTTCCTGCTGTCTTAGAGAGTCTAGAAAGCAAGAGCATGCTTCTTATTCTAAAGCAGAGTGTGATCAATGGATGATTACACTGCTGTGTGTTTTACTTCAGAAATGGAGTAAAATCCCATGCTCTGAGGCTTCCTACAAGCAAGACTTCGTTTCAGGTAAGGGCAGTCACTTTTCTGCTCAAACTAACTACATCGTTCACGAAGCTCACACGTTTCTCATCTTAACTGACAAGCATTGGATGTTAAAGGACCAGTGCTTTGTATCAGTTTCAGAAGAAGTGTTGGACTAGATATGGTCCGTATGTGTAGGAAACACCGTTCCTTTGTTCTGGGCACACTCAGATTTCCTGCTGTATTAGAGACTCTAGAAAGCAAGAGCGTGCTTCTTGCTCTAAAGCAGAGTGTGATCCATGGATGAGAACTATGCTGTGTGTTTCCCTTCAGAAATGGAGTTAAATCCCAGGCTCTGTGTCTTCCTACAAGCAAGACTTCGTTTCAGGTAAGGGCAGTCACTTTTCAGCTCAAACGAACTACATCGTTCACGGAGCTCACACGTTTCTCATCTTAACAGACAAGCATTAGATTTTAGAGGACCAGTGCTTTTTTTCAGTTTCAGAAGCAGAGTTGGACTATATAATGTCCGTATGTGTAGGAAACACCGTTCTTTTGTTCTCAGCACATTCACGTTATCTGCTGTCTTGGAGAGTCTAGAAAGCAAGAGCGTGCTTCTTGTCCTAAAGCAGAGTGTGATCAATGGATGATTACACTGCTGTGTGTTTTATTTCAGAAATGGAGTTAAATCCCAGGCTCTGAGTCTTCCTACAAGCAAGACTTCAATTAAGGTAAGGGCAGTCACTTTTCTGCTCAAATGAACTACATCGTTCACGAAGCTCACACGTTTCTCATCTTAACTGACAAGCATTGGATGTTAAAGGGCCAGTGCTTTGTATCAGTTTCAGAAGAAGTGTTGGACTAGATATGGTCTGTATGTGTAGGAAACACCGTTCTTTTTTTCTCAGCACACTCACGTTTCCTGCTATCTTAGAGACTCTAGAAAGCAAGAGCGTGCTTCTTGTTCTAAAGCAGAGTGTGATCAATGGATGAGACAATGCTGTGTGTTTCACTTCAGAAATGGAGTTAAATCCCATGCTCTGAGTCTCCCTACAAGCAAGACTTCGTTTCAGGTAAGGGCAGTCACTTTTCTGATCAAAGGAACTACATCGTTCACGAAGCTCACACGTTTCTCATCTTAACTGACAAGAATTGGATGTTAGAGGACCAGTGCATTGTATCAGTTTCAGAAGAAGATTTGGACTACATATAGTCCGTATGTGTAGGATACACCGTTCTTTTGTTCTGGGCACACTCAGATTTCCTGCTGTATAAGAGAATCTAGAAAGCAAGAACGTGCTTCTTGCTCTAAAGCAGAATGTGATCCTTGGATGAAAACTATGCTGTGCGTTTCCCTTCAGAAATGGAGTTAAATACCAGGCTCTGTGTCTTCCTACAGGCAAGACATCGTTTCAGGTAAGGGCAGTCACTTTTCTGCTCAAATGAACTACATCGTTCACGAAGCTCACACGTTTCTCATCTTAACTGACAAGCATTGGATGTTAGAGGACCCGTGCTTTGTATCAGTTTCAGAAGAAGAGTTGGACTAGATATGGTCCGTATGTGTAGGAAACACCGTTCTTTTGTTCTCAGCACACTCATGTTTCCTGCTGTCTTAGAGACTCTAGAAAGGAAGAGCGTGCTTGTCGCTCTAAAGCAGACTGTGATCCATGGATGAGAACTATGCTGTGTGTTTCCCTTCAGAAATGGAGTTAAATCCCAGGCTCTGAGTCTCCCTACAAGCAAGACTTCGTTTCAGGTAAGGGCAGTCACTTTTCAGCTCAAACGAACTACATCGTTCATTAAGCTCACACGTTTCTCATCTTAACTGACAAGCATTGGATGTTAAAGGACCAGTGCTTTGTATCAGTTTCAGAAGAAGAGTTGGACTAGATATGGTCTGTATGTGTAGGAAACACCATTCTTTTGTTCTCAGCAAACTCACGTTTCCTGCTGTCTTAGAGACTCTAGAAAGCAAGATCGTGCTTCTTGTTCTAAAGCAGAGTGTGATCAATGGATGAGAACACTGCTGTGTGTTTCACTTCAGAAATGGAGTAAAATCCCATGCTCTGAGGCTTCCTACAAGCAAGATTTCGTTTCAGGTAAGGGCAGTCACTTTTCTGCTCAAACGAACTACATCTTTAACGAAGCTCACACATTTCTCATCTTAACTGACAAGCATTGGATGTTAGAGGACCAGTGCATTGTATCAGTTTCAGAAGAAGATTTGGACTACATATAGTCCATATGTGTAGGAAACACCTTTCTTTTGTTCTGGGCACACTCAGATTACCTGCTGTATTAGAGACTCTAGAAAGCTAGAGTGTGCTTCTTGCTCTAAAGCAGAGTGTGATCCATGGATGAGAACTATACTGTGTGATTCCCTTCAGAAATGACTTAAATCCCAGGCTATGTGTCTTACTACAAGCAAGACTTCGTTTCAGGTAAGGGCAGTCACTTTTCAGTTCAAAGGAACTACATCATTCACTGAGCTCACACGTTTCTCATCTTAACTGACAAGCATTGGATGTTAGAGTACCAGTGCTTTGGATCTGTTTCAGAAGCAGAGTTGGACTAGATATGGTCCGTATGTGTAGGAAACACCGTTCTTTTGTTCTCAACACACTCACGTTTCCTGCTGTTTTAGAGAGTCTAGAAAGCAAGAGCGTGCTTCTTATTCTAAAGCAGAGTGTGATCAATGGATGATTACACTGCTGTGTGTTTTACTTCAGAAATGGAGTTAAATCCCAGGCTCTGAGTCTTCCTACAAGCAAGACTTCATTTCAGGTAAGGGCAGTCACTTTTCTGCTCAAACTAACTACATCGTTCACGAAGCTCACACGTTTCTCATCTTAACTGACAAGAATTGGATGTTACAGGACCAGTGCATTGTATCAGTTTCAGAATAAGATTTGGACTACATATAGTCCGTATGTGTAGGATGCACCTTTCTTTTGTTCTGGGCACACTCAGATTTCCTGCTGTATAAGAGAATCTAGAAAGCAAGAACGTGCTTCTTGCTCTAAAGCAGAATGTGATCCATGGATGAAAACTATGCTGTGCGTTTCCCTTCAGAAATGTAGTTAAATACCAGGCTCTGTGTCTTCCTACAGGCAAGACTTCGTTTCAGGTAAGGGCAGTAACTTTTCTGCTCAAATGAACTACATCGTTCACGAAGCTCACACGTTTCTCATCTTAACTGACAAGCATTGGATGTTAGAGGACCCGTGCTTTGTATCAGTTTCAGAAGAAGAGTTGGACTAGATATGGTCCGTATGTGTAGGAAACACCGTTCTTTTGTTCTCAGCACACTCATGTTTCCTGCTGTCTTAGAGACTCTAGAAAGGAAGAGCGTGCTTGTCGCTCTAAAGCAGACTGTGATCCATGGATGAGAACTATGCTGTGTGTTTCCCTTCAGAAATGGAGTTAAATCCCAGGCTCTGAGTCTCCCTACAAGCAAGACTTCGTTTCAGGTAAGGGCAGTCACTTTTCAGCTCAAACGAACTACATCGTTCACGAAGCTCACACGTTTCTCATCTTGACAGACAAGCAGTGGATGGTAGAGGACCAGTGCTCTGTATCAGTTTCAGAAGCAGCGTTGGACTACATATGGTCCATATGTGTAGGAAACACCGTTCTTTTGTTCTGAGCACACTCAGATTACCTGCTTATTAGAGACTCTAGAAAGCTAGAGTGTGCTTCTCGCTCTAAGGCAGAGTGTGATCCATGGATGAGAACTATGCTGTGTGATTCCCTTCAGAAATGGACTTAAATCCCAGGCTCTGTGTCTTACTACAAGCAAGACTTCGTTTCAGGTAAGGGCAGTCACTTTTCAGTTCAAAGGAACTACATCATTCACAAAGCTCACACGTTTCTCATCTTAACAGACAAGCATTGGATGTTAGAGGACCAGTGCATTCTATCAGTTTCAGAAGAAGATTTGGACTACATATAGTCCGTATGTGTAGGAATCACCGTTCTTTTGTTCTGGGCAGACTCAGATTTCCTGCTGACTTAGAGTCTGTAGAAAGCAAGAGTGTGCTTCTTGCTCTAAAGCAGAGTGTTATCCATGGATGAGAACTATGCTGTGTGTTTCCCTTCAGAAATGGACTTAAATCCCAGGCTCTGAGTCTTCCTACAAGCAAGACTTCGTTTCAGGTAAGGGCAGTAACTTTTCTGCTCAAACGAACTACATCGTTCACGAAGCTCACACATTTCTCATGTTAACTGACAAGCATTGCATGTTAGAGGACCTGTGCTTTGTATCAGTTTCAGAAGAAGAGTTGGACTAGATATGGTCCGTATGTGTAGGAAACACCGTTCTTTTGTTCTCAGCACACTCACGTTTCCTGCTCTCTTAGAGACTCTAGAAAGCAAGAGCGTGCTTCTCGCTCTAAAGCAGAGTGTGATCCATGGATGAGAACTATGCTGTGTGTTTCCCTTCAGAAATGGAGTTAAATCCCAGGCTCTGAGTCTCCCTACAAGCAAGACTTCGTTTCAGGTAAGGGCAGTCACTTTTCAGCTCAAACGAACTACATCTTTCACGGAGCTCACACGTTTCTCATCTTAACAGACAAGCATTGGATGGTAGAGGACCAGTGCTTTGTATCAGTTTCAGAAGCAGAGTTGGTCTAGATATGGTCCGTATGTGTAGGAAACAGCGTTCTTTTGTTCTCAGCAAACTCATGTTTCCTGCTGTCTTAGAGATTCTAGAAAGCAAGAGCGTGCTTCTTGTTCTAAAGCAGAGTGTGATCAATGGATGAGAACTATGCTGTGTGTTTCACTTCAGAAATGGAGTTAAATCCCAGGCTCTGAGTCTTCCTGCAAGCAAGACTTCGTTTCAGGTAAGGGCAGTCACTTTTCAGCTCAAACGAACTACATCGTTCACGAAGCTCACACGTTTCTCATCTTAACAGACAAGCATTGGATGGTAGAGGACCAGTGCTTTGTATCAGTTTCAGAAGCAGAGTTGGTCTAGATATGGTTCGTATGTGTAGGAAACACCGTTCTTTTGTTCTCAGCAAACTCATGTTTCCTGCTGTCTTACAGATTCTAGAAAGCAAGAGCGTGCTTCTTGTTCTAAAGCAGAGTGTGATCAATGGATGAGAACTATGCTGTGTGTTTCACTTCAGAAATGGAGTTAAATCCCAGGCTCTGAGTCTTCCTGCAAGCAAGACTTCGTTTCAGGTAAGGGCAGTCACTTTTCAGCTCAAACGAACTACATCGTTCACGAAGCTCACACGTTTCTCATCTTAACTGACAAGCAATGGATGTTAAAGGACCAGTGCTTTGTATCAGTTTCAGAAGAAGAGTTGAACTAGATATGGTCTGTATGTGTAGGAAACACCATTCTTTTGTTCTCAGCAAACTCACGATTCCTGCTGTCTTAGAGACTCTAGAAAGCAAGATCGTGCTTCTTGTTCTAAAGCAGAGTGTGATCAATGGATGAGAACAATGCTGTGTGTTTCACTTCAGAAATGGAGTAAAATCCCATGCTCTGAGGCTTCCTACAAGCAAGACTTCGTTTCAGGTAAGGGCAGTCACTTTTCTGCTCAAACGAACTACATCTTTAACGAAGCTCACACATTTCTCATCTTAACTGACAAGCATTGGATGTTAGAGGACCAGTGCATTGTATCAGTTTCAGAAGAAGATTTGGACTACATATAGTCCATATGTGTAGGAAACACCTTTCTTTTGTTCTGGGCACACTCAGATTACCTGCTGTATTAGAGACTCTAGAAAGCTAGAGTGTGCTTCTTGCTCTAAAGCAGAGTGTGATCCATGGATGAGAACTATACTGTGTGATTCCCTTCAGAAATGGACTTAAATCCCAGGCTCTGTGTCTTACTACAAGCAAGACTTCGTTTCAGGTAAGGGCAGTCACTTTTCAGTTCAAAGGAACTACATCATTCACTGAGCTCACATGTTTCTCATCTTAACTGACAAGCATTGGATGTTAGAGTACCACTGCTTTGTATCTGTTTCAGAAGCAGAGTTGGATTAGATATGGTCCGTATGTGTAGGAAACACCGTTCTTTTGTTCTCAGCACACTCATGTTTCCTGCTGTCTTAGAGACTCTAGAAAGGAAGAGCGTGCTTGTCGCTCTAAGCAGACTGTGATCCATGGATGAGAACTATGCTGTGTGTTTCCCTTCAGAAATGGAGTTAAATCCCAGGCTCTGAGTCTCCCTACAAGCAAAAATTTGTTTCAGGTAAGGGCAGTAATTTTTAGCTCAAACGAACTACATCCTTCACTGAGCTCACACGTTTCTCATCTTAACTGACAAGCATTGGATGTTAGAGGACCAGTGCATTCTATCAGTTTCAGAAGAAGATTTGGACTACATATAGTCCGTATGTGTAGGAAACACCGTTCTTTTGTTCTGGGCAGACTCAGATTTCCTGCTGTCTTAGAGTCTGTAGAAAGCAAGAGTGTGCTTCTTGCTCTAAAGCAGAGTGTTATCCATGGATGAGAACTATGCTGTGTGTTTCCCTTCAGAAATGGACTTAAATCCCAGGCTCTGAGTCTTCCTACAAGCAAGACTTCGTTTCAGGTAAGGGCAGTCACTTTTCTACTCAAACGAACTACATCGTTCACGAAGCTCACACGTTTCTCATCTTAACTGACAAGCATTGGATGTTAAAGGACCAGTGCTTTGTATCAGTTTCAGAAGAAGAGTTGGACTAGATATGGTCTGTATGTGTAGGAAACACCATTCTTTTGTTCTCAGCAAACTCACGTTTCCTGCTGTCTTAGAGACTCTAGAAAGCAAGAGCGTGCTTCTTGTTCTAAAGCAGAGTGTGATCAATGGATGAGAACACTGCTGTGTGTTTCACTTCAGAAATGGAGTAAAATCCCATGCTCTGAGGCTTCCTACAAGCAATACTTCGTTTCAGGTAAGGGCAGTCACTTTTCTGCTCAAACGAACTACATCTTTAACGAAGCTCACACATTTCTCATCTTAACTGACAAGCATTGGATGTTAGAGGACCAGTGCATTGTATCAGTTTCAGAAGAAGATTTGGACTACATACAGTCCATATGTGTAGGAAACACCTTTCTTTTGTTCTGGGCACACTCAGATTACCTGCTGTATTAGAGACTCTAGAAAGCTAGAGTGTGCTTCTTGCTCTAAAGCAGAGTGTGATCCATGGATGAGAACTATACTGTGTGATTCCCTTCAGAAATGGACTTAAATCCCAGGCTCTGTGTCTTACTACAAGCAAGACTTCGTTTCAGGTAAGGGCAGTCACTTTTCAGTTCAAAGGAACTACATCATTCACTGAGCTCACACGTTTCTCATCTTAACTGACAAGCATTGGATGTTAGAGTACCAGTGCTTTGTATCTGTTTCAGAAGCAGAGTTGGACTAGATATGGTCCGTATGTGTAGGAAACACCGTTCTTTTCTTCTCAGCACACTCACGTTTCCTGCTGTCTTAGAGAGTCTAGAAAGCAAGAGCGTGCTTCTTATTCTAAAGCAGAGTGTGATCAATGGATGATTACACTGCTGTGTGTTTTACTTCAGAAATGGAGTTAAATCCCAGGCTCTGAGTCTTCCTACAAGCAAGACTTCGTTTCAGGTAAGGGCAGTCACTTTTCTGCTCAAATGAACTACATCGTTCACGAAGCTCACACGTTTCTCATCTTAACTGACAAGCATTGGATGTTAAAGGACCAGTGCTTTGTATCAGTTTCAGAAGAAGTGTTGGCCTAGATATGGTCCGTATGTGTAGGAAACACCGTTCCTTTGTTCTGGGCACACTCAGATTTCCTGCTGTATTAGAGACTCTAGAAAGCAAGAGCGTGCTTCTTGCTCTAAAGCAGAGTGTGATCCATGGATGAGAACTATGCTGTGTGTTTCCCTTCAGAAATGGAGTTAAATCCCAGGCTCTGTGTCTTCCTACAAGCAAGACTTCGTTTCAGGTAAGGGCAGTCACTTTTCAGCTCAAACGAACTACATCGTTCACGAAGCTCACACGTTTCTCATCTTAACAGACAAGCATTAGATTTTAGAGGACCAGTGCTTTTTTTCAGTTTCAGAAGCAGAGTTGGACTATATAATGTCCGTATGTGTAGGAAACACCGTTCTTTTGTTCTCAGCACATTCACGTTATCTGCTGTCTTGGAGAGTCTAGAAAGCAAGAGCGTGCTTCTTGTCCTAAAGCAGAGTGTGATCAATGGATGATTACACTGCTGTGTGTTTTATTTCAGAAATGGAGTTAAATCCCAGGCTCTGAGTCTTCCTACAAGCAAGACTTCAATTAAGGTAAGGGCAGTCACTTTTCTGCTCAAATGAACTACATCGTTCACGAAGCTCACACGTTTCTCATCTTAACTGACAAGCATTGGATGTTAAAGGGCCAGTGCTTTGTATCAGTTTCAGAAGAAGTGTTGGACTAGATATGGTCTGTATGTGTAGGAAACACCGTTCTTTTTTTCTCAGCACACTCACGTTTCCTGCTGTCTTAGAGACTCTAGAAAGCAAGAGCGTGCTTCTTGTTCTAAAGCAGAGTGTGATCAATGGATGAGACAATGCTGTGTGTTTCACTTCAGAAATGGAGTTAAATCCCATGCTCTGAGTCTCCCTACAAGCAAGACTTCGTTTCAGGTAAGGGCAGTCACTTTTCTGATTAAGGAACTACATCGTTCACGAAGCTCACACGTTTCTCATCTTAACTGACAAGAATTGGATGTAAGAGGACCAGTGCATTGTATCAGTTTCAGAAGAAGATTTGGACTACATATAGTCCGTATGTGTAGGATACACCGTTCTTTTGTTCTGGGCACACTCAGATTTCCTGCTGTATAAGAGAATCTAGAAAGCAAGAGCGTGCTTCTTGCTCTAAAGCAGAGTGTGATCCATGGATGAGAACTATGCTGTGTGTTTCCCTTCAGAAAAGGAGTTAAATCCCAGGCTCTGTGTCTTCCTACAAGCAAGACTTCGTTTCAGGTAAGGGCAGTCACTTTTCTGCTCAAATGAACTACATCGTTTACGAAGCTCACACGTTTCTCATCTTAACTGACAAGCATTGGATGTTAGAGGACCCTTGCTTTGTATCAGTTTCAGAAGAAGAGTTGGACTAGGTATGGTCCGTATGTGTAGGAAACACCGTTCTTTTGTTCTCAGCACACTCATGTTTCCTGCTGTCTTAGAGACTCTAGAAAGGAAGAGCGTGCTTGTCGCTCTAAAGCAGACTGTGATCCATGGATGAGAACTATGCTGTGTGTTTCCCTCCAGAAATGGAGTTAAATCCCAGGCTCTGAGTCTCCCTACAAGCAAGACTTCGTTTCAGGTAAGGGCAGTCACTTTTCAGCTCAAACGAACTACATCGTTCATGAAGCTCACACGTTTCTCATCTTAACTGACAAGCATTGGATGTTAAAGGACCAGTGCTTTGTATCAGTTTCAGAAGAAGAGTTGGACTAGATATGGTCTGTATGTGTAGGAAACACCATTCTTTTGTTCTCAGCAAACTCACGTTTCCTGCTGTCTTAGAGACTCTAGAAAGCAAGAGCGTGCTTCTTGTTCTAAAGCAGAGTGTGATCAATGGATGAGAACACTGCTGTGTGTTTCACTTCAGAAATGGAGCAAAATCCCATGCTCTGAGGCTTCCTACAAGCAAGACTTCGTTTCAGGTAAGGGCAGTCACTTTTCTGCTCAAACGAACTACATCTTTAACGAAGCTCACACATTTCTCATCTTAACTGACAAGCATTGGATGTTAGAGGACCAGTGCTTTGTATCAGTTTCAGAAGAAGATTTGGACTACATATAGTCCATATGTGTAGGAAACACCTTTCTTTTGTTCTGGGCACACTCAGATTACCTGCTGTATTAGAGACTCTAGAAAGCTAGAGTGTGCTTCTTGCTCTAAAGCAGAGTGTGATCCATGGATGAGAACTATACTGTGTGATTCCCTTCAGAAATGGACTTAAATCCCAGGCTCTGTGTCTTACTACAAGCAAGACTTCGTTTCAGGTAAGGGCAGTCACTTTTCAGTTCAAAGGAACTACATCATTCACTGAGCTCACACGTTTCTCATCTTAACTGACAAGCATTGGATGTTAGAGTACCAGTGCTTTGGATCTGTTTCAGAAGCAGAGTTGGACTAGATATGGTCCGTATGTGTAGGAAACACCGTTCTTTTGTTCTCAGCACACTCACGTTTCCTGCTGTCTTAGAGAGTCTAGAAAGCAAGAGCATGCTTCTTATTCTAAAGCAGAGTGTGATCAATGGATGATTACACTGCTGTGTGTTTTACTTCAGAAATGGAGTTAAATCCCAGGCTCTGAGTCTTCCTACAAGCAAGACTTCGTTTCAGGTAAGGGCAGTCACTTTTCTGCTCAAACTAACTACATCGTTCACGAAGCTCACACGTTTCTCATCTTAACTGACAAGCATTGGATGTTAAAGGACCAGTGCTTTGTATCAGTTTCAGAAGAAGTGTTGGCCAAGATATGGTCCGTATGTGTAGGAAACACCGTTCCTTTGTTCTGGGCACACTCAGATTTCCTGCTGTATTAGAGACTCTAGAAAGCAAGAGCGTGCTTCTTGCTCTAAAGCAGAGTGTGATCCATGGATGAGAACTATGCTGTGTGTTTCCCTTCAGAAATGGAGTTAAATCCCAGGCTCTGTGTCTTCCTACAAGCAAGACTTCGTTTCAGGTAAGGGCAGTCACTTTTCAGCTCAAACGAACTACATCGTTCACGAAGCTCACACGTTTCTCATCTTAACAGACAAGCATTAGATTTTAGAGGACCAGTGCTTTTTTTCAGTTTCAGAAGCAGAGTTGGACTATATAATGTCCGTATGTGTAGGAAACACCGTTCTTTTGTTCTCAGCACATTCACGTTATCTGCTGTCTTGGAGAGTCTAGAAAGCAAGAGCGTGCTTCTTGTCCTAAAGCAGAGTGTGATCAATGGATGATTACACTGCTGTGTGTTTTATTTCAGAAATGGAGTTAAATCCCAGGCTCTGAGTCTTCCTACAAGCAAGACTTCAATTAAGGTAAGGGCAGTCACTTTTCTGCTCAAATGAACTACATCGTTCACGAAGCTCACACGTTTCTCATCTTAACTGACAAGCATTGGATGTTAAAGGGCCAGTGCTTTGTATCAGTTTCAGAAGAAGTGTTGGACTAGATATGGTCTGTATGTGTAGGAAACACCGTTCTTTTTTTCTCAGCACACTCACGTTTCCTGCTGTCTTAGAGACTCTAGAAAGCAAGAGCGTGCTTCTTGTTCTAAAGCAGAGTGTGATCCATGGATGAGAACTATGCTGTGTGTTTCCCTTCAGAAAAGGAGTTAAATCCCAGGCTCTGTGTCTTCCTACAAGCAAGACTTCGTTTCAGGTAAGGGCAGTCACTTTTCTGCTCAAATGAACTACATCGTTTACGAAGCTCACACGTTTCTCATCTTAACTGACAAGCATTGGATGTTAGAGGACCCTTGCTTTGTATCAGTTTCAGAAGAAGAGTTGGAATAGGTATGGTCCGTATGTGTAGGAAACACCGTTCTTTTGTTCTCAGCACACTCATGTTTCCTGCTGTCTTAGAGACTCTAGAAAGGAAGAGCGTGCTTGTCGCTCTAAAGCAGACTGTGATCCATGGATGAGAACTATGCTGTGTGTTTCCCTCCAGAAATGGAGTTAAATCCCAGGCTCTGAGTCTCCCTACAAGCAAGACTTCGTTTCAGGTAAGGGCAGTCACTTTTCAGCTCAAACGAACTACATCGTTCATGAAGCTCACACGTTTCTCATCTTAACTGACAAGCATTGGATGTTAAAGGACCAGTGCTTTGTATCAGTTTCAGAAGAAGAGTTGGACTAGATATGGTCTGTATGTGTAGGAAACACCATTCTTTTGTTCTCAGCAAACTCACGTTTCCTGCTGTCTTAGAGACTCTAGAAAGCAAGATCGTGCTTCTTGTTCTAAAGCAGAGTGTGATCAATCGATGAGAACACTGCTGTGTGTTTCACTTCAGAAATGGAGCAAAATCCCATGCTCTGAGGCTCCCTACAAGCAAGACTTCGTTTCAGGTAAGGGCAGTCACTTTTCTGCTCAAACGAACTACATCTTTAACGAAGCTCACACATTTCTCATCTTAACTGACAAGCATTGGATGTTAGAGGACCAGTGCATTGTATCAGTTTCAGAAGAAGATTTGGACTACATATAGTCCATATGTGTAGGAAACACCTTTCTTTTGTTCTGGGCACACTCAGATTACCTGCTGTATTAGAGACTCTAGAAAGCTAGAGTGTGCTTCTTGCTCTAAAGCAGAGTGTGATCCATGGATGAGAACTATACTGTGTGATTCCCTTCAGAAATGGACTTAAATCCCAGGCTCTGTGTCTTACTACAAGCAAGACTTCGTTTCAGGTAAGGGCAGTCACTTTTCAGTTCAAAGGAACTACATCATTCACTGAGCTCACACGTTTCTCATCTTAACTGACAAGCATTGGATGTTAGAGTACCAGTGCTTTGGATCTGTTTCAGAAGCAGAGTTGGACTAGATATGGTCCATATGTGTAGGAAACACCGTTCTTTTGTTCTCAGCACACTCACGTTTCCTGCTGTCTTAGAGAGTCTAGAAAGCAAGAGCATGCTTCTTATTCTAAAGCAGAGTGTGATCAATGGATGATTACACTGCTGTGTGTTTTACTTCAGAAATGGAGTTAAATCCCAGGCTCTGAGTCTTCCTACAAGCAAGACTTCGTTTCAGGTAAGGGCAGTCACTTTTCAGCTCAAACTAACTACATCGTTCACGAAGCTCACACGTTTCTCATCTTAACTGACAAGCATTGGATGTTAAAGGACCAGTGCTTTGTATCAGTTTCAGAAGAAGTGTTGGCCTAGATATGGTCCGTATGTGTAGGAAACACTGTTCCTTTGTTCTGGGCACACTCAGATTTCCTGCTGTATTAGAGACTCTAGAAAGCAAGAGCGTGCTTCTTGCTCTAAAGCAGAGTGTGATCCATGGATGAGAACTATGCTGTGTGTTTCCCTTCAGAAATGGAGTTAAATCCCAGGCTCTGTGTCTTCCTACAAGCAAGACTTCGTTTCAGGTAAGGGCAGTCACTTTTCAGCTCAAACGAACTACATCGTTCACGAAGCTCACACGTTTCTCATCTTAACAGACAAGCATTAGATTTTAGAGGACCAGTGCTTTTTTTCAGTTTCAGAAGCAGAGTTGGACTATATAATGTCCGTATGTGTAGGAAACACCGTTCTTTTGTTCTCAGCACATTCACGTTATCTGCTGTCTTGGAGAGTCTAGAAAGCAAGAGCGTGCTTCTTGTCCTAAAGCAGAGTGTGATCAATGGATGATTACACTGCTGTGTGTTTTATTTCAGAAATGGAGTTAAATCCCAGGCTCTGAGTCTTCCTACAAGCAAGACTTCAATTAAGGTAAGGGCAGTCACTTTTCTGCTCAAATGAACTACATCGTTCACGAAGCTCACACGTTTCTCATCTTACCTGACAAGCATTGGATGTTAAAGGGCCAGTGCTTTGTATCAGTTCCAGAAGAAGTGTTGGACTAGATATGGTCTGTATGTGTAGGAAACACCGTTCTTTTTTTCTCAGCACACTCATGTTTCCTGCTGTCTTAGAGACTCTAGAAAGCAAGAGTGTGCTTCTTGTTCTAAAGCAGAGTGTGATCAATGGATGAGACAATGCTGTGTGTTTCACTTCAGAAATGGAGTTAAATCCCATGCTCTGAGTCTCCCTACAAGCAAGACTTCGTTTCAGGTAAGGGCAGTCACTTTTCTGATCAAAGGAACTACATCGTTCACGAAGCTCACACGTTTCTCATCTTAACTGACAAGAATTGGATGTTAGAGGACCAGTGCATTGTATCAGTTTCAGAAGAAGATTTGGACTACATATAGTCCGTATGTGTAGGATACACCGTTCTTTTGTTCTGGGCACACTCAGATTTCCTGCTGTATAAGAGAATCTAGAAAGCAAGAGCGTGCTTCTTGCTCTAAAGCAGAGTGTGATCCATGGATGAGAACTATGCTGTGTGTTTCCCTTCAGAAAAGGAGTTAAATCCCAGGCTCTGTGTCTTCCTACAAGCAAGACTTCGTTTCAGGTAAGGGCAGTCACTTTTCTGCTCAAATGAACTACATCGTTTACGAAGCTCACACGTTTCTCATCTTAACTGACAAGCATTGGATGTTAGAGGACCCTTGCTTTGTATCAGTTTCAGAAGAAGAGTTGGACTAGGTATGGTCCGTATGTGTAGGAAACACCGTTCTTTTGTTCTCAGCACACTCATGTTTCCTGCTGTCTTAGAGACTCTAGAAAGGAAGAGCGTGCTTGTCGCTCTAAAGCAGACTGTGATCCATGGATGAGAACTATGCTGTGTGTTTCCCTCCAGAAATGGAGTTAAATCCCAGGCTCTGAGTCTCCCTACAAGCAAGACTTCGTTTCAGGTAAGGGCAGTCACTTTTCAGCTCAAATGAACTACATCGTTCATGAAGCTCACACGTTTCTCATCTTAACTGACAAGCATTGGATGTTAAAGGACCAGTGCTTTGTATCAGTTTCAGAAGAAGAGTTGGACTAGATATGGTCTGTATGTGTAGGAAACACCATTCTTTTGTTCTCAGCAAACTCACGTTTCCTGCTGTCTTAGAGACTCTAGAAAGCAAGATCGTGCTTCTTGTTCTAAAGCAGAGTATGATCAATGGATGAGAACACTGCTGTGTGTTTCACTTCAGAAATGGAGCAAAATCCCATGTTCTGAGGCTTCCTACAAGCAAGACTTCGTTTCAGGTAAGGGCAGTCACTTTTCTGCTCAAACGAACTACATCTTTAACGAAGCTCACACATTTCTCATCTTAACTGACAAGCATTGGATGTTAGAGGACCAGTGCATTGTATCAGTTTCAGAAGAAGATTTGGACTACATATAGTCCATATGTGTAGGAAACACCTTTCTTTTGTTCTGGGCACACTCAGATTACCTGCTGTATTAGAGACTCTAGAAAGCTAGAGTGTGCTTCTTGCTCTAAAGCAGAGTGTGATCCATGGATGAGAACTATACTGTGTGATTCCCTTCAGAAATGGACTTAAATCCCAGGCTTTGTGTCTTACTACAAGCAAGACTTCGTTTCAGGTAAGGGCAGTCACTTTTCAGTTCAAAGGAACTACATCATTCACTGAGCTCACACGTTTCTCATCTTAACTGACAAGCATTGGATGTTAGAGTACCAGTGCTTTGGATCTGTTTCAGAAGCAGAGTTGGACTAGATATTGTCCGTATGTGTAGGAAACACCGTTCTTTTGTTCTCAGCACACTCACGTTTCCTGCTGTCTTAGAGAGTCTAGAAAGCAAGAGCATGCTTCTTATTCTAAAGCAGAGTGTGATCAATGGATGATTACACTGCTGTGTGTTTTACTTCAGAAATGGAGTTAAATCCCAGGCTCTGAGTCTTCCTACAAGCAAGACTTCGTTTCAGGTAAGGGCAGTCACTTTTCTGCTCAAACTAACTACATCGTTCACGAAGCTCACACGTTTCTCATCTTAACTGACAAGCATTGGATGTTAAAGGACCAGTGCTTTGTATCAGTTTCAGAAGAAGTGTTGGACTAGATATGGTCCGTATGTGTAGGAAACACCGTTCCTTTGTTCTGGGCACACTCAGATTTCCTGCTGTATTAGAGACTCTAGAAAGCAAGAGCGTGCTTCTTGCTCTAAAGCAGAGTGTGATCCATGGATGAGAACTATGCTGTGTGTTTCCCTTCAGAAATGGAGTTAAATCCCAGGCTCTGTGTCTTCCTACAAGCAAGACTTCGTTTCAGGTAAGGGCAGTCACTTTTCAGCTCAAACGAACTACATCGTTCACGAAGCTCACACGTTTCTCATCTTAACAGACAAGCATTAGATTTTAGAGGACCAGTGCTTTTTTTCAGTTTCAGAAGCAGAGTTGGACTATATAATGTCCGTATGTGTAGGAAACACCGTTCTTTTTCTCAGCACATTCACGTTATCTGCTGTCTTGGAGAGTCTAGAAAGCAAGAGCGTGCTTCTTGTTCTAAAGCAGAGTGTGATCAATGGATGATTACACTGCTGTGTGTTTTATTTCAGAAATGGAGTTAAATCCCATGCTCTGAGTCTCCCTACAAGCAAGACTTCGTTTCTGGTAAGGGCAGTCACTTTTCTGATCAAAGGAACTACATCGTTCACGAAGCTCACACGTTTCTCATCTTAACTGACAAGAATTGGATGTTAGAGGACCAGTGCATTGTATCAGTTTCAGAAGAAGATTTGGACTACATATAGTCCGTATGTGTAGGATACACCGTTCTTTTGTTCTGGGCACACTCAGATTTCCTGCTGTATAAGAGAATCTAGAAAGCAAGAACGTGCTTCTTGCTCTAAAGCAGAATGTGATCCATGGATGAAAACTATGCTGTGTATTTCCCTTCAGAAATGTAGTTAAATACCAGGCTCTGTGTCTTCCTACAGGCAAGACTTCGTTTCAGGTAAGGGCAGTCACTTTTCTGCTCAAATGAACTACATCGTTCACGAAGCTCACACGTTTCTCATCTTAACTGACAAGCATTGGATGTTAGAGTACCAGTGCTTTGTATCAGTTTCAGAAGAAGAGTTGGACTAGATATGGTCCGTATGTGTAGGAAACACCGTTCTTTTGTTCTCAGCACACTCATGTTTCCTGCTGTCTTAGAGACTCTAGAAAGGAAGAGCGTGCTTGTCGCTCTAAAGCAGACTGTGATCCATGGATGAGAACTATGCTGTGTGTTTCCCTTCAGAAATGGAGTTAAATCCCAGGCTCTGAGTCTACCTACAAGCAAAAATTTGTTTCAGGTAAGGGCAGTCACTTTTAGCTCAAACGAACTACAACCTTCAATGAGCTCACACGTTTCTCATCTTAACTGACAAGCATTGGATGTTAGGGTACCAGTGCTTTGTATCTGTTTCAGAAGCAGAGTTGGACTAGATATGGTCCGTATGTGTAGGAAACACCGTTCTTTTGTTCTCAGCACACTCACGTTTCCTGCTCTCTTAGAGACTCTAGAAAGCAAGAGCGTGCTTCTTATTCTAAAGCAGAGTGTGATCAATGGATGATTACACTGCTGTGTGTTTTACTTCAGAAATGGAGTTAAATCCCAGGCTCTGAGTCTTCCTACAAGCAAGACTTCAATTCAGGTAAGGGCAGTCACTTTTCTGCTCAAACAAACTACATCGTTCACGAAGCTCACACATTTCTCATCTTAACTGACAAGCATTGGATGTTAAAGGACCAGTGCTTTGTATCAGTTTCAGAAGAAGTATTGGACTAGATATGGTCCGTATGTGTAGGAAACACCGTTCCTTTGTTCTGGGCACACTCAGATTTCCTGCTGTATTAGATACTCTAGAAAGCAAGAGCGTGCTTCTTGCTCTAAAGCAGAGTGTGATCCATGGATGAGACAATGCTGTGTGTTTCACTTCAGAAATGGAGTTAAATCTGAGGCTCTGTGTCTTCCTACAAGCAAGACTTCGTTTCAGGTAAGGGCAGTCACTTTTCAGCTCAAACGAACTACATCGTTCACGAAGCTCACACGTTTCTCATCTTAACAGACAAGCATTAGATTTTAGAGGACCAGTGCTTTTTTTCAGTTTCAGAAGCAGAGTTGGACTATATAATGTCCGTATGTGTAGGAAACACCGTTCTTTTGTTCTCAGCACATTCACGTTATCTGCTGTCTTGGAGAGTCTAGAAAGCAAGAGCGTGCTTCTTGTTCTAAAGCAGAGTGTGATCAATGGATGATTACACTGCTGTGTGTTTTATTTCAGAAATGGAGTTAAATCCCAGGCTCTGAGTCTTCCTACAAGCAAGACTTCAATTAAGGTAAGGGCAGTCACTTTTCTGCTCAAATGAACTACATCGTTCACGAAGCTCACACGTTTCTCATCTTAACTGACAAGCATTGGATGTTAAAGGACCAGTGCTTTGTATCAGTTTCAGAAGAAGTGTTGGATTAGATATGGTCTGTATGTGTAGGAAACACCGTTCTTTTTTTCTCAGCAAACTCACGTTTCCTGCTGTCTTAGAGACTCTAGAAAGCAAGAGCGAGCTTCTTGTTCTAAAGCAGAGTGTGATCAATGGATGAGACAATGCTGTGTGTTTCACTTCAGAAATGGAGTTAAATCCCATGCTCTGAGTCTCCCTACAAGCAAGACTTCGTTTCAGGTAAGGGCAGTCACTTTTCTGATCAAAGGAACTACATCGTTCACGAAGCTCACACGTTTCTCATCTTAACTGACAAGAATTGGATGTTAGAGGACCAGTGCATTGTATCAGTTTCAGAAGAAGATTTGGACTACATATAGTCCGTATGTGTAGGATACACCGTTCTTTTGTTCTGGGCACACTCAGATTTCCTGCTGTATAAGAGAATCTAGAAAGCAAGAACGTGCTTCTTGCTCTAAAGCAGAATGTGATCCATGGATGAAAACTATGCTGTGTATTTCCCTTCAGAAATGTAGTTAAATACCAGGCTCTGTGTCTTCCTACAGGCAAGACTTCGTTTCAGGTAAGGGCAGTCACTTTTCTGCTCAAATGAACTACATCGTTCACAAAGCTCACACGTTTCTCATCTTAACTGACAAGCATTGGATGTTAGAGGACCCGTGCTTTGTATCAGTTTCAGAAGAAGAGTTGGACTAGATATGGTCCGTATGTGTAGGAAACACCGTTCTTTTGTTCTCAGCACACTCATGTTTCCTGCTGTCTTAGAGACTCTAGAAAGGAAGAGCGTGCTTATCGCTCTAAAGCAGACTGTGATCCATGGATGAGAACTATGCTGTGTGTTTCCCTTCAGAAATGGAGTTAAATCCCAGGCTCTGAGTCTCCCTACAAGCAAAAATTTGTTTCAGGTAAGGGCAGTCACTTTTAGCTCAAACGAACTACAACCTTCAATGAGCTCACACGTTTCTCATCTTAACTGACAAGCATTGGATGTTAGGGTACCAGTGCTTTGTATCTGTTTCAGAAGCAGAGTTGGACTAGATATGGTCCGTATGTGTAGGAAACACTGTTCTTTTGTTCTCAGCACACTCACGTTTCCTGCTCTCTTAGAGACTCTAGAAAGCAAGAGCGTGCTTCTTATTCTAAAGCAGAGTGTGATCAATGGATGATTACACTGCTGTGTGTTTTACTTCAGAAATGGAGTTAAATCCCAGGCTCTGAGTCTTCCTACAAGCAAGACTTCAATTCAGGTAAGGGCAATCACTTTTCTGCTCAAAGAAACTACATCGTTCACGAAGCTCACACGTTTCTCATCTTAACTGACAAGCATTGGATGTTAAAGGACCAGTGCTTTGTATCAGTTTCAGAAGAAGTGTTGGATTAGATATGGTCTGTATGTGTAGGAAACACCGTTCTTTTTTTTCAGCAAACTCACGTTTCCTGCTGTCTTAGAGACTCTAGAAAGCAAGAGCGAGCTTCTTGTTCTAAAGCAGAGTGTGATCAATGGATGAGACAATGCTGTGTGTTTCACTTCAGAAATGGAGTTAAATCCCATGCTCTGAGTCTCCCTACAAGCAAGACTTCGTTTCAGGTAAGGGCAGTCACTTTTCTGATCAAAGGAACTACATCGTTCACGAAGCTCACACGTTTCTCATCTTAACTGACAAGAATTGGATGTTAGAGGACCAGTGCATTGTATCAGTTTCAGAAGAAGATTTGGACTACATATAGTCCGTATGTGTAGGATACACCGTTCTTTTGTTCTGGGCACACTCAGATTTCCTGCTGTATAAGAGAATCTAGAAAGCAAGAACGTGCTTCTTGCTCTAAAGCAGAATGTGATCCATGGATGAAAACTATGCTGTGTATTTCCCTTCAGAAATGTAGTTAAATACCAGGCTCTGTGTCTTCCTACAGGCAAGACTTCGTTTCAGGTAAGGGCAGTCACTTTTCTGCTCAAATGAACTACATCGTTCACGAAGCTCACACGTTTCTCATCTTAACTGACAAGCATTGGATGTTAGAGGACCCGTGCTTTGTATCAGTTTCAGAAGAAGAGTTGGACTAGATATGGTCCGTATGTGTAGGAAACACCGTTCTTTTGTTCTCAGCACACATATGTTTCCTGCTGTCTTAGAGACTCTAGAAAGGAAGAGCGTGCTTATCGCTCTAAAGCAGACTGTGATCCATGGATGAGAACTATGCTGTGTGTTTCCCTTCAGAAATGGAGTTAAAACCCAGGCTCTGAGTCTCCCCACAAGCAAAAATTTGTTTCAGGTAAGGGCAGTCACTTTTAGCTCAAACGAACTACAACCTTCAATGAGCTCACACGTTTCTCATCTTAACTGACAAGCATTGGATGTTAGGGTACCAGTGCTTTGTATCTGTTTCAGAAGCAGAGTTGGACTAGATATGGTCCGTATGTGTAGGAAACACCGTTCTTTTGTTCTCAGCACACTCACGTTTCCTGCTCTCTTAGAGACTCTAGAAAGCAAGAGCGTGCTTCTTATTCTAAAGCAGAGTGTGATCAATGGATGATTACACTGCTGTGTGTTTTACTTCAGAAATGGAGTTAAATCCCAGGCTCTGAGTCTTCCTACAAGCAAGACTTCAATTCAGGTAAGGGCAATCACTTTTCTGCTCAAAGAAACTACATCGTTCACGAAGCTCACACGTTTCTCATCTTAACTGACAAGCATTGGATGTTAGAGGACCAGTGCTTTGTATCAGTTTCAGAAGCAGAGTTGGACTAGATATGGTCCGTATGTGTAGGAAACACCGTTCTTTTGTTCTCAGCACACTCATGTTTCCTGCTGTCTTAGAGACTCTAGAAAGGAAGAGCGTGCTTGTCGCTCTAAAGCAGACTGTGATCCATGGATGAGAACTATGCTGTGTGTTTCCCTCCAGAAATGGAGTTAAATCCCAGGCTCTGAGTCTCCCTACAAGCAAGACTTCGTTTCAGGTAAGGGCAGTCACTTTTCAGCTTTAACGAACTACATCATTCACGAAGCTCACAAGTTTCTCATCTTAACTGACAAGCATTGGATGTTAAAAAACCAGTGCTTTGTATCAGTTTCAGAAGAAGAGTTGGACTAGATATGGTCTGTATGTGTAGGAAACACCATTCTTTTGTTCTCAGCAAACTCACGTTTCCTGCTGTCTTAGAGACTCTAGAAAGCAAGATCGTGCTTCTTGTTCTAAAGCAGAGTGTGATCAATGGATGAGAACACTGCTGTGTGTTTCACTTCAGAAATGGAGTAAAATCCCATGCTCTGAGGCTTCCTACAAGCAAGACTTCGTTTCAGGTAAGGGCAGTCACTTTTCTGCTCAAACGAACTACATCTTTAACGAAGCTCACACATTTCTCATCTTAACTGACAAGCATTGGATGTTAGAGGACCAGTGCATTGTATCAGTTTCAGAAGAAGATTTGGACTACATATAGTCCATATGTGTAGGAAACACCTTTCTTTTGTTCTGGGCACACTCAGATTACCTGCTGTATTAGAGACTCTAGAAAGCTAGAGTGTGCTTCTTGCTCTAAAGCAGAGTGTGATCCATGGATGAGAACTATACTGTGTGATTCCCTTCAGAAATGGACTTAAATCCCAGGCTCTGTGTCTTACTACAAGCAAGACTTCGTTTCAGGTAAGGGCAGTCACTTTTCAGTTCAAAGGAACTACATCATTCACTGAGCTCACACGTTTCTCATCTTAACTGACAAGCATTGGATGTTAGAGTACCAGTGCTTTGGATCTGTTTCAGAAGCAGAGTTGGACTAGATATGGTCCGTATGTGTAGGAAACACCGTTCTTTTGTTCTCAGCACACTCACGTTTCCTGCTGTGTTAGAGAGTCTAGAAAGCAAGAGCGTGCTTCTTGCTCTAAAGCAGAGTGTGATCCATGGATGAGAACTATGCTGTGTGTTTCCCTTCAGAAATGGAGTTAAATCCCAGGCTCTGTGTCTTCCTACAAGCAAGACTTCGTTTCAGGTAAGGGCAGTCACTTTTCAGCTCAAACGAACTACATCGTTCACGAAGCTCACACGTTTCTCATCTTAACAGACAAGCATTAGATTTTAGAGGACCAGTGCTTTTTTTCAGTTTCAGAAGCAGAGTTGGACTATATAATGTCCGTATGTGTAGGAAACACCGTTCTTTTTCTCAGCACATTCACGTTATCTGCTGTCTTGGAGAGTCTAGAAAGCAAGAGCGTGCTTCTTGTTCTAAAGCAGAGTGTGATCAATGGATGATTACACTGCTGTGTGTTTTATTTCAGAAATGGAGTTAAATCCCAGGCTCTGAGTCTTCCTACAAGCAAGACTTCAATTAAGGTAAGGGCAGTCACTTTTCTGCTCAAATGAACTACATCGTTCACGAAGCTCACACGTTTCTCATCTTAACTGACAAGCATTGGATGTTAAAGGACCAGTGCTTTGTATCAGTTTCAGAAGAAGTGTTGGACTAGATATGGTCTGTATGTGTAGGAAACACCGTTCTTTTTTTCTCAGCAAACTCACGTTTCCTGCTGTCTTAGAGACTCTAGAAAGCAAGAGCGAGCTTCTTGTTCTAAAGCAGAGTGTGATCAATGGATGAGACAATGCTGTGTGTTTCACTTCAGAAATGGAGTTAAATCCCATGCTCTGAGTCTCCCTACAAGCAAGACTTCGTTTCTGGTAAGGGCAGTCACTTTTCTGATCAAAGGAACTACATCGTTCACGAAGCTCACACGTTTCTCATCTTAACTGACAAGAATTGGATGTTAGAGGACCAGTGCATTGTATCAGTTTCAGAAGAAGATTTGGACTACATATAGTCCGTATGTGTAGGATACACCGTTCTTTTGTTCTGGGCACACTCAGATTTCCTGCTGTATAAGAGAATCTAGAAAGCAAGAACGTGCTTCTTGCTCTAAAGCAGAATGTGATCCATGGATGAAAACTATGCTGTGTATTTCCCTTCAGAAATGTAGTTAAATACCAGGCTCTGTGTCTTCCTACAGGCAAGACTTCGTTTCAGGTAAGGGCAGTCACTTTTCTGCTCAAATGAACTACATCGTTCACGAAGCTCACACGTTTCTCATCTTAACTGACAAGCATTGGATGTTAGAGTACCAGTGCTTTGTATCAGTTTCAGAAGAAGAGTTGGACTAGATATGGTCCGTATGTGTAGGAAACACCGTTCTTTTGTTCTCAGCACACTCATGTTTCCTGCTGTCTTAGAGACTCTAGAAAGGAAGAGCGTGCTTGTCGCTCTAAAGCAGACTGTGATCCATGGATGAGAACTATGCTGTGTGTTTCCCTTCAGAAATGGAGTTAAATCCCAGGCTCTGAGTCTACCTACAAGCAAAAATTTGTTTCAGGTAAGGGCAGTCACTTTTAGCTCAAACGAACTACAACCTTCAATGAGCTCACACGTTTCTCATCTTAACTGACAAGCATTGGATGTTAGGGTACCAGTGCTTTGTATCTGTTTCAGAAGCAGAGTTGGGCTAGATATGGTCCGTATGTGTAGGAAACACCGTTCTTTTGTTCTCAGCACACTCACGTTTCCTGCTCTCTTAGAGACTCTAGAAAGCAAGAGCGTGCTTCTTATTCTAAAGCAGAGTGTGATCAATGGATGATTACACTGCTGTGTGTTTTACTTCAGAAATGGAGTTAAATCCCAGGCTCTGAGTCTTCCTACAAGCAAGACTTCAATTCAGGTAAGGGCAGTCACTTTTCTGCTCAAACAAACTACATCGTTCACGAAGCTCACACATTTCTCATCTTAACTGACAAGCATTGGATGTTAAAGGACCAGTGCTTTGTATCAGTTTCAGAAGAAGTATTGGACTAGATATGGTCCGTATGTGTAGGAAACACCGTTCCTTTGTTCTGGGCACACTCAGATTTCCTGCTGTATTAGATACTCTAGAAAGCAAGAGCGTGCTTCTTGCTCTAAAGCAGAGTGTGATCCATGGATGAGACAATGCTGTGTGTTTCACTTCAGAAATGGAGTTAAATCTGAGGCTCTGTGTCTTCCTACAAGCAAGACTTCGTTTCAGGTAAGGGCAGTCACTTTTCAGCTCAAACGAACTACATCGTTCACGAAGCTCACACGTTTCTCATCTTAACAGACAAGCATTAGATTTTAGAGGACCAGTGCTTTTTTTCAGTTTCAGAAGCAGAGTTGGACTATATAATGTCCGTATGTGTAGGAAACACCGTTCTTTTGTTCTCAGCACATTCACGTTATCTGCTGTCTTGGAGAGTCTAGAAAGCAAGAGCGTGCTTCTTGTTCTAAAGCAGAGTGTGATCAATGGATGATTACACTGCTGTGTGTTTTATTTCAGAAATGGAGTTAAATCCCAGGCTCTGAGTCTTCCTACAAGCAAGACTTCAATTAAGGTAAGGGCAGTCACTTTTCTGCTCAAATGAACTACATCGTTCACGAAGCTCACACGTTTCTCATCTTAACTGACAAGCATTGGATGTTAAAGGACCAGTGCTTTGTATCAGTTTCAGAAGAAGTGTTGGATTAGATATGGTCTGTATGTGTAGGAAACACCGTTCTTTTTTTCTCAGCAAACTCACGTTTCCTGCTGTCTTAGAGACTCTAGAAAGCAAGAGCGAGCTTCTTGTTCTAAAGCAGAGTGTGATCAATGGATGAGACAATGCTGTGTGTTTCACTTCAGAAATGGAGTTAAATCCCATGCTCTGAGTCTCCCTACAAGCAAGACTTCGTTTCAGGTAAGGGCAGTCACTTTTCTGATCAAAGGAACTACATCGTTCACGAAGCTCACACGTTTCTCATCTTAACTGACAAGAATTGGATGTTAGAGGACCAGTGCATTGTATCAGTTTCAGAAGAAGATTTGGACTACATATAGTCCGTATGTGTAGGATACACCGTTCTTTTGTTCTGGGCACACTCAGATTTCCTGCTGTATAAGAGAATCTAGAAAGCAAGAACGTGCTTCTTGCTCTAAAGCAGAATGTGATCCATGGATGAAAACTATGCTGTGTATTTCCCTTCAGAAATGTAGTTAAATACCAGGCTCTGTGTCTTCCTACAGGCAAGACTTCGTTTCAGGTAAGGGCAGTCACTTTTCTGCTCAAATGAACTACATCGTTCACAAAGCTCACACGTTTCTCATCTTAACTGACAAGCATTGGATGTTAGAGGACCCGTGCTTTGTATCAGTTTCAGAAGAAGAGTTGGACTAGATATGGTCCGTATGTGTAGGAAACACCGTTCTTTTGTTCTCAGCACACTCATGTTTCCTGCTGTCTTAGAGACTCTAGAAAGGAAGAGCGTGCTTATCGCTCTAAAGCAGACTGTGATCCATGGATGAGAACTATGCTGTGTGTTTCCCTTCAGAAATGGAGTTAAATCCCAGGCTCTGAGTCTCCCTACAAGCAAAAATTTGTTTCAGGTAAGGGCAGTCACTTTTAGCTCAAACGAACTACAACCTTCAATGAGCTCACACGTTTCTCATCTTAACTGACAAGCATTGGATGTTAGGGTACCAGTGCTTTGTATCTGTTTCAGAAGCAGAGTTGGACTAGATATGGTCCGTATGTGTAGGAAACACTGTTCTTTTGTTCTCAGCACACTCACGTTTCCTGCTCTCTTAGAGACTCTAGAAAGCAAGAGCGTGCTTCTTATTCTAAAGCAGAGTGTGATCAATGGATGATTACACTGCTGTGTGTTTTACTTCAGAAATGGAGTTAAATCCCAGGCTCTGAGTCTTCCTACAAGCAAGACTTCAATTCAGGTAAGGGCAATCACTTTTCTGCTCAAAGAAACTACATCGTTCACGAAGCTCACACGTTTCTCATCTTAACTGACAAGCATTGGATGTTAAAGGACCAGTGCTTTGTATCAGTTTCAGAAGAAGTGTTGGATTAGATATGGTCTGTATGTGTAGGAAACACCGTTCTTTTTTTCTCAGCAAACTCACGTTTCCTGCTGTCTTAGAGACTCTAGAAAGCAAGAGCGAGCTTCTTGTTTTAAAGCAGAGTGTGATCAATGGATGAGACAATGCTGTGTGTTTCACTTCAGAAATGGAGTTAAATCCCATGCTCTGAGTCTCCCTACAAGCAAGACTTCGTTTCAGGTAAGGGCAGTCACTTTTCTGATCAAAGGAACTACATCGTTCACGAAGCTCACACGTTTCTCATCTTAACTGACAAGAATTGGATGTTAGAGGACCAGTGCATTGTATCAGTTTCAGAAGAAGATTTGGACTACATATAGTCCGTATGTGTAGGATACACCGTTCTTTTGTTCTGGGCACACTCAGATTTCCTACTGTATAAGAGAATCTAGAAAGCAAGAACGTGCTTCTTGCTCTAAAGCAGAATGTGATCCATGGATGAAAACTATGCTGTGTATTTCCCTTCAGAAATGTAGTTAAATACCAGGCTCTGTGTCTTCCTACAGGCAAGACTTCGTTTCAGGTAAGGGCAGTCACTTTTCTGCTCAAATGAACTACATCGTTCACGAAGCTCACACGTTTCTCATCTTAACTGACAAGCATTGGATGTTAGAGGACCCGTGCTTTGTATCAGTTTCAGAAGAAGAGTTGGACTAGATATGGTCCGTATGTGTAGGAAACACCGTTCTTTTGTTCTCAGCACACATATGTTTCCTGCTGTCTTAGAGACTCTAGAAAGGAAGAGCGTGCTTATCGCTCTAAAGCAGACTGTGATCCATGGATGAGAACTATGCTGTGTGTTTCCCTTCAGAAATGGAGTTAAATCCCAGGCTCTGAGTCTCCCTACAAGCAAAAATTTGTTTCAGGTAAGGGCAGTCACTTTTAGCTCAAACGAACTACAACCTTCAATGAGCTCACACGTTTCTCATCTTAACTGACAAGCATTGGATGTTAGGGTACCAGTGCTTTGTATCTGTTTCAGAAGCAGAGTTGGACTAGATATGGTCCGTATGTGTAGGAAACACCGTTCTTTTGTTCTCAGCACACTCACGTTTCCTGCTCTCTTAGAGACTCTAGAAAGCAAGAGCGTGCTTCTTATTCTAAAGCAGAGTGTGATCAATGGATGATTACACTGCTGTGTGTTTTACTTCAGAAATGGAGTTAAATCCCAGGCTCTGAGTCTTCCTACAAGCAAGACTTCAATTCAGGTAAGGGCAATCACTTTTCTGCTCAAAGAAACTACATCGTTCACGAAGCTCACACGTTTCTCATCTTAACTGACAAGCATTGGATGTTAAAGGACCAGTGCTTTGTATCAGTTTCAGAAGAAGTATTGGACTAGATATGGTCCGTATGTGTAGGAAACACTGTTCCTTTGTTCTGGGCACACTCAGATTTCCTGCTGTATTAGATACTCTAGAAAGCAAGAGCGTGCTTCTTGCTCTAAAGCAGAGTGTGATCCATGGATGAGACAATGCTGTGTGTTTCACTTCAGAAATGGAGTTAAATCCGAGGCTCTGTGTCTTCCTACAAGCAAGACTTCGTTTCAGGTAAGGGCTGTCACTTTTCAGCTCAAACGAACTACATCGTTCACGAAGCTCACACGTTTCTCATCTTAACAGACAAGCATTAGATTTTAGAGGACCAGTGCTTTTTTTCAGTTTCAGAAGCAGAGTTGGACTATATAATGTCCGTATGTGTAGGAAACACCGTCCTTTTGTTCTCAGCACACTCACGTTATCTGCTGTCTTGGAGAGTCTAGAAAGCAAGAGCATGCTTCTTGTTCTAAAGCAGAGTGTGATCAATGGATGATTACACTGCTGTTTGTTTTATTTCAGAAATGGAGTTAAATCCCAGGCTCTGAGTCTTCCTACAAGCAAGACTTCAATTAAGGTAAGGGCAGTCACTTTTCTGCTCAAACGAACTACATCGTTCACGAAGCTCACACGTTTCTCATCTTAACTGACAAGCATTGGATGTTAAAGGACCAGTGCTTTGTATCAGTTTCAGAAGAAGTGTTGGACTAGATATGGTCTGTATGTGTAGGAAACACCGTTCTTTTGTTCTCAGCAAACTCACGTTTCCTGCTGTCTTAGAGACTCTAGAAAGCAAGACCGTGCTTCTTGTTCTAAAGCAGAGTGTGATCAATGGATGAGACAATGCTGTGTGTTTCACTTCAGAAATGGAGTTAAATTCCATGCTCTGAGTCTCTCTACAAGCAAGTCTTCGTTTCAGGTAAGGGCAGTCACTTTTCTGATCAAAGGAACTACATCGTTCACGAAGCTCACACGTTTTTCATCTAAACTGTCAAGAATTGGATGTTAGAGGACCAGTGCATTGTATCAGTTTCAGAAGAAGATTTGGACTATATATAGTCCGTATGTGTAGGATACACCGTTCTTTTGTTCTGGGCACACTCAGATTTCCTGCTGTATAAGAGAATCTAGAAAGCAAGAACGTGCTTCTTGCTCTAAAGCAGAATGTGATCCATGGATGAAAACTATGCTGTGTGTTTCCCTTCAGAAATGTAGTTAAATACCAGGCTCTGTGTCTTCCTACAGGCAAGACATCATTTCAGGTAAGGGCTGTCACTTTTCAGCTCAAACGAACTACATCTTCCACGGAGCTCACACGTTTCTCATCTAAACAGACAAGCATTGGATGTTAGAGGACCAGTGCTTTGTACCAGTATCAGAAGCAGAGTTGGACTATATATGGTCCGTATGTGTAGGAAACACGGTTCTTTTGTTCTGGGCATACTCAGATTTCCTGCTGTATTAGAGACTCTAGAAAGCAAGAGCGTGCTTCTTGCTCTAAAGCAGAGTGTGATCAATGGATGAAAACTATGCTGTGTATTTCCCTTCAGAAATGTAGTTAAATACCAGGCTCTGTGTCTTCCTACAGGCAAGACTTCGTTTCAGGTAAGGGCAGTCACTTTTCTGCTCAAATGAACTACATCGTTCACGAAGCTCACACGTTTCTCATCTTAACTGACAAGCATTGGATGTTAGAGGACCCGTGCTTTGTATCAGTTTCAGAAGAAGAGTTGGACTAGATATGGTCCGTATGTGTAGGAAACACCGTTCTTTTGTTCTCAGCACACATATGTTTCCTGCTGTCTTAGAGACTCTAGAAAGGAAGAGCGTGCTTATCGCTCTAAAGCAGACTGTGATCCATGGATGAGAACTATGCTGTGTGTTTCCCTTCAGAAATGGAGTTAAATCCCAGGCTCTGAGTCTCCCTACAAGCAAAAATTTGTTTCAGGTAAGGGCAGTCACTTTTAGCTCAAACGAACTACAACCTTCAATGAGCTCACACGTTTCTCATCTTAACTGACAAGCATTGGATGTTAGGGTACCAGTGCTTTGTATCTGTTTCAGAAGCAGAGTTGGACTAGATATGGTCCGTATGTGTAGGAAACACCGTTCTTTTGTTCTCAGCACACTCACGTTTCCTGCTCTCTTAAGACTCTAGAAAGCAAGAGCGTGCTTCTTATTCTAAAGCAGAGTGTGATCAATGGATGATTACACTGCTGTGTGTTTTACTTCAGAAATGGAGTTAAATCCCAGGCTCTGAGTCTTCCTACAAGCAAGACTTCAATTCAGGTAAGGGCAATCACTTTTCTGCTCAAAGAAACTACATCGTTCACGAAGCTCACACGTTTCTCATCTTAACTGACAAGCATTGGATGTTAAAGGACCAGTGCTTTGTATCAGTTTCAGAAGAAGTATTGGACTAGATATGGTCCGTATGTGTAGGAAACACTGTTCCTTTGTTCTGGGCACACTCAGATTTCCTGCTGTATTAGATACTCTAGAAAGCAAGAGCGTGCTTCTTGCTCTAAAGCAGAGTGTGAATCATGGATGAGACAATGCTGTGTGTTTCACTTCAGAAATGGAGTTAAATCCGAGGCTCTGTGTCTTCCTACAAGCAAGACTTCGTTTCAGGTAAGGGCAGTCACTTTTCAGCTCAAACGAACTACATCGTTCACGAAGCTCACACGTTTCTCATCTTAACAGACAAGCATTAGATTTTAGAGGACCAGTGCTTTTTTTCAGTTTCAGAAGCAGAGTTGGACTATATAATGTCCGTATGTGTAGGAAACACCGTCCTTTTGTTCTCAGCACACTCACGTTATCTGCTGTCTTGGAGAGTCTAGAAAGCAAGAGCGTGCTTCTTGTTCTAAAGCAGAGTGTGATCAATGGATGATTACACTGCTGTTTGTTTTATTTCAGAAATGGAGTTAAATCCCAGGCTCTGAGTCTTCCTACAAGCAAGACTTCAATTAAGGTAAGGGCAGTCACTTTTCTGCTCAAACGAACTACATCGTTCACGAAGCTCACACGTTTCTCATCTTAACTGACAAGCATTGGATGTTAAAGGACCAGTGCTTTGTATCAGTTTCAGAAGAAGTGTTGGACTAGATATGGTCTGTATGTGTAGGAAACACCGTTCTTTTGTTCTCAGCAAACTCACGTTTCCTGCTGTCTTAGAGACTCTAGAAAGCAAGACCGTGCTTCTTGTTCTAAAGCAGAGTGTGATCAATGGATGAGACAATGCTGTGTGTTTCACTTCAGAAATGGAGTTAAATTCCATGCTCTGAGTCTCTCTACAAGCAAGTCTTCGTTTCAGGTAAGGGCAGTCACTTTTCTGATCAAAGGAACTACATCGTTCACGAAGCTCACACGTTTTTCATCTAAACTGTCAAGAATTGGATGTTAGAGGACCAGTGCATTGTATCAGTTTCAGAAGAAGATTTGGACTATATATAGTCCGTATGTGTAGGATACACCGTTCTTTTGTTCTGGGCACACTCAGATTTCCTGCTGTATAAGAGAATCTAGAAAGCAAGAACGTGCTTCTTGCTCTAAAGCAGAATGTGATCCATGGATGAAAACTATGCTGTGTGTTTCCCTTCAGAAATGTAGTTAAATACCAGGCTCTGTGTTTTCCTACAGGCAAGACATCATTTCAGGTAAGGGCTGTCACTTTTCAGCTCAAACGAACTACATCTTCCACGGAGCTCACACGTTTCTCATCTAAACAGACAAGCATTGGATGTTAGAGGACCAGTGCTTTGTACCAGTATCAGAAGCAGAGTTGGACTATATATGGTCCGTATGTGTAGGAAACACGGTTCTTTTGTTCTGGGCATACTCAGATTTCCTGCTGTATTAGAGACTCTAGAAAGCAAGAGCATGCTTCTTGCTCTAAAGCAGAGTGTGATCAATGGATGAAAACTATGCTGGGTGTTTCCCTTCAGAAATGGAGTTAAATCCCAGGCTCTGTGTCTTCCTACATGCAAGACTTCGTTTCAGGAAAGGGCAGTCACTTTTCTGCTCAAAATAACTACATCGTTCACGAAGCTCACACGTTTTTCATCTTAACTGTCAAGAATTGGATGTTAGAACCAGTGCATTGTATCAGTTTCAGAAAAAGATTTGGACTACATATAGTCCGTATGTGTAGGAAACACCGTTCTTTTGTTCTGGGCACACTCAGATTTCCTGCTGTATTGGAGAATCTAGAAAGCAAGAGCGTGCTTCTTGCTCTAAAGCAGAATGTGATCCATGGATGAAAACTATGCTAGGAGTTTCCCTTCAGAAATGGAGTTAAATCCCAGGCTCTGTGTCTTCCTACAGGCAAGACTTCATTTCAGGTAAGGGCTGTCACTTTTCAGCTCAAACGAACTACATCGTTCACGAAGCTCACACCTTTCTCATCTTAACAGACAAGCATTAGATTTTAGAGGACCAGTGCTTTTTATCAGTTTCAGAAGCAGAGTTGGACTATATAATGTCCGTATGTGTTGGAAACACCGTTCTTTTGTTCTCAGCACACTCAAGTTTCCTGCTGTCTTAGAGAGTCTAGAAAGCAAGAGCGTGCTTCTTATTCTAAACCAGAGTGTGATCAATGGATGATTACACTGCTGTGTGTTTTACTTCAGAAATGGAGTTAAATCCCAGGCTCTGAGTCTCCCTACAAGCAAGACTTCGTTTCAGGTAAGGGCAGTCACTTTTCAGCTCAAACGAACTACATCGTTCACTGAGCTCACACGTTTCTCATCTTAACTGACAAGCATTGGATGTTAGAGTACCAGTGCTTTGTATCTGTTTCAGAAGCAGGGTTGGACTAGATATAGTCCGTATTTTTAGGAAACACCGTTCTTTTGTTCTCAGCACACTCACGTTTCCTGCTGTTGTAGAGACTTTAGAAAGCAAGAGTGTGCTTCTTGCTCTAAAGCAGAGTGTTATCCATGGATGAGAACTATGCTGTGTGTTTCCCTTCAGAAATGGACTTAAATCCCAGGCTCTGAGTCTTCCTAAAAGCAATACTTCGTTTCATGTAAGGGCAGTCACTTTTCAGCTCAAACGAACTACATCTTTCACGGAGCTCACACGTTTCTCATCTTAACAGACAAGCATTGGATGGTAGAGGACCAGTGCTTTGTATCAGTTTCAGAAGCAGAGTTGGTCTAGATATGATCCGTATGTGTAGGAAACACCGTTCTTTTGTTCTCAGCAAACTCATGTTTCCTGCTGTCTTAGAGATTCTTGAAAGCAAGAGCGTGCTTCTTGTTCTAAAGCAGAGTGTGATCAATGGATGAGAACTATGCTGTGTGATTCACTTCAGAAATGGAGTTAAATCCCAGGCTCTGAGTCTTCCTGCAAGCAAGACTTCGTTTCAGGTAAGGGCAGTCACTTTTCAGCTCAAACGAACTACATCGTTCACGAAGCTCACACGTTTCTCATCTTAACTTACAAGCATTGGATGTTAAAGGACCAGTGCTTTGTATCAGTTTCAGAAGAAGAGTTGGACTAGATATGGTCTGTATGTGTAGGAAACACCATTCATTTGTTCTCAGCAAACTCACGTTTCCTGCTGTCTTAGAGACTCTAGAAAGCAAGATCGTGCTTCTTGTTCTAAAGCAGAGTGTGATCAATGGATGAGAACACTGCTGTGTGTTTCACTTCAGAAATGGAGTAAAATCCCATGCTCTGAGGCTTCCTACAAGCAAGACTTCGTTTCAGGTAAGGGCAGTCACTTTTCTGCTCAAACGAACTACATCTTTAACGAAGCTCACACATTTCTCATCTTAACTGACAAGCATTGGATGTTAGAGGACCAGTGCATTGTATCAGATTCAGAAGAAGATTTGGACTACATATAGTCCATATGTGTAGGAAACACCTTTCTTTTGTTCTGGGAACACTCAGATTACCTGCTGTATTAGAGACTCTAGAAAGCTAGAGTGTGCTTCTTGCTCTAAAGCAGAGTGTGATCCATAGATGAGAACTATACTGTGTGATTCCCTTCAGAAATGGACTTAAATCCCAGGCTCTGTGTCTTACTACAAGCAAGACTTCGTTTCAGGTAAGGGCAGTCACTTTTCAGTTCAAAGGAACTACATCATTCACTGAGCTCACATGTTTCTCATCTTAACTGACAAGCATTGGATGTTAGAGTACCAGTGCTTTGTATCTGTTTCAGAAGCAGAGTTGGACTAGATATGGTCCGTATGTGTAGGAAACACCGTTCTTTTGTTCTCAGCACACTCATGTTTCCTGCTGTCTTAGAGACTCTAGAAAGGAAGAGAGTGCTTGTCGCTCTAAAGCAGACTGTGATCCATGGATGAGAACTATGCTGTGTGTTTCCCTTCAGAAATGGAGTTAAATCCCAGGCTCTAAGTCTCCCTACAAGCAAAAATTTGTTTCAGGAAAGGGCAGTCACTTTTAGCTCAAACGAACTACATCCTTCACTGAGCTCATACGTTTCTCATCTTAACTGACAAGCATTGGATGTTAGAGGACCTGTGCATTCTATCAGTTTCAGAAGAAGATTTGGACTACATATAGTCCGTATGTGTAGGAAACACCGTTCTTTTGTTCTGGGCAGACTCAGATTTCCTGCTGTCTTAGAGTCTGTAGAAAGCAAGAGTGTGCTTCTTGCTCTAAAGCAGAGTGTTATCCATGGATGAGAACTATGCTGTGTGTTTCCCTTCATAAATGGACTTAAATCCCAGGCTCTGAGTCTTCCTACAGGCAAGACTTCGTTTCAGGTAAGGGCAGTCACTTTTCTGCTCAAACGAACTACATCGTTCACGAAGCTCACACGTTTCTCATCTTAACTGACAAGCATTGGATGTTAAAGGACCAGTGCTTTGTATCAGTTTCAGAAGAAGAGTTGGACTAGATATGGTCTGTATGTGTAGGAAACACCGTTCTTTTGTTCTCAGCACACTCACGTTTCCTGCTGTCTTAGAGAGTCTAGAAAGCAAGAGCGTGCTTCTTATTCTAAAGCAGAGTGTGATCAATGGATGATTACACTGCTGTGTGTTTTACTTCAGAAATGGAGTTAAATCCCAGGCTCTGAGTCTTCCTACAAGCAAGACTTCAATTCAGGTAAGGGCAGTCACTTTTCTGCTCAAACTAACTACATCGTTCACGAAGCTCACACGTTTCTCATCTTAACTGACAAGCATTGGATGTTAAAGGACCAGTGCTTTGTATCAGTTTCAGAAGAAGTGTTGGACTAGATATGGTCCGTATGTGTAGGAAACACCGTTCTTTTGTTCTCAGCACACTCATGTTTCCTGCTGTCTTAGAGACTCTAGAAAGGAAGAGCGTGCTTGTCGCTCTAAAGCAGACTGTGATCCATGGATGAGAACTATGCTGTCTGTTTCCCTTCAGAAATGGAGTTAAATCCCAGGCTCTGAGTCTCCCTACAAGCAAAAATTTGTTTCAGGTAAGGGCAGTCACTTTTAGCTCAAACGAACTACATCCTTAACTGAGCTCACACGTTTCTCATCTTAACTGACAAGCATTGGATTTTAGAGGACCAGTGCATTCTATCAGTTTCAGAAGAAGATTTGGACTACATATAGTCCGTATTTGTAGGAAACACCGTTCTTTTGTTCTGGGAAGACTCAGATTTCCTGCTGTCTTAGAGTCTGTAGAAAGCAAGAGTGTGCTTCTTGCTCTAAAGCAGAGTGTTATCCATGGATGAGAACTATGCTGTTTGTTTCCCTTCAGAAATGGACTTAAATCCCAGGCTCTGAGTCTTCCTACAAGCAAGACTTCGTTTCAGGTAAGGGCAGTCACTTTTCTGCTCAAACGAACTACATCGTTCACGAAGCTCACACATTTCTCATGTTAACTGACAAGCATTGCATGTTAGAGGACCCGTGCTTTGTATCAGTTTCAGAAGAAGATTTGGACTACATATAGTCCGTATGTGTAGGATACACCGTTCTTTTGTTCTGGGCACACTCAGATTTCCTGCTGTATAAGAGAATCTAGAAAGCAAGAACGTGCTTCTTGCTCTAAAGCAGAATGTGATCCATGGATGAAAACTATGCTGTGTGTTTCCCTTCAGAAATGGAGTTAAATCCCAGGCTCTGTGTCTTCCTACAGGCAAGACTTCGTTTCAGGAAAGGGCAGTCACTTTTCTGCTCAAAATAACTACATCGTTCACGAAGCTCACACGTTTTTCATCTTAACTGTCAAGAATTGGATGTTAGAGGACCAGTGCATTGTATCAGTTTCAGAAAAAGATTTGGACTACATATAGTCCGTATGTGTAGGAAACACCGTTCTTTTGTTCTGGGCACACTCAGATTTCCTGCTGTATTCGAGAATCTAGAAAGCAAGAGCGTGCTTCTTGCTCTAAAGCAGAATGTGATCCATGGATGAAAACTATGCTAGGTGTTTCCCTTCAGAAATGGAGTTAAATCCCAGGCTCTGTGTCTTCCTACAGGCAAGACTTCATTTCAGGTAAGGGCTGTCACTTTTCAGCTCAAACGAACTACATCATTCACGAAGCTCACACCTTTCTCATCTTAACAGACAAGCATTAGATTTTAGAGGACCAGTGCTTTTTATCAGTTTCAGAAGCAGAGTTGGACTATATAATGTCCGTATGTGTTGGAAACACCGTTCTTTTGTTCTCAGCACACTCAAGTTTCCAGCTGTCTTAGAGAGTCTAGAAAGCAAGAGCGTGCTTCTTATTCTAAACCAGAGTGTGATCAATGGATGATTACACTGCTGTGTGTTTTACTTCAGAAATGGAGTTAAATCCCAGGCTCTGAGTCTCCCTACAAGCAAGACGTCGTTTCAGGTAAGGGCAGTCACTTTTCAGCTCAAACGAACTACATCGTTCACTGAGCTCACACGTTTCTCATCTTAACTGACAAGCATTGGATGTTAGAGTACGACTGCTTTGTATCTGTTTCAGAAGCAGGGTTGGACTAGATATAGTCCGTATGTTTAGGAAACACCGTTCTTTTGTTCTCAGCACACTCACGTTTCCTGCTGTTGTAGAGACTTTAGAAAGCAAGAGTGTGCTTCTTGCTCTAAAGCAGAGTGTTATCCATGGATGAGAACTATGCTGTGTGTTTCCCTTCAGAAATGGACTTAAATCCCAGGCTCTGAGTCTTCCTACAAGCAAGACTTCGTTTCAGGTAAGGGCAGTAACTTTTCTGCTCAAACGAACCACATCGTTCACGAAGCTCACACATTTCTCATGTTAACTGACAAGCATTGCATGTTAGAGGACCCGTGCTTTGTATCAGTTTCAGAAGAAGAGTTGGACTAGATATGGTCCGTATGTGTAGGAAACACCGTTCTTTTGTTCTCAGCAAACTCATGTTTCCTGCTGTCTTAGAGATTCTAGAAAGCAAGAGCGTGCTTCTTGTTCTAAAGCAGAGTGTGATCAATGGATGAGAACTATGCTGTGTGTTTCACTTCAGAAATGGAGTTAAATCCCAGGCTCTGAGTCTTCCTGCAAGCAAGACTTCGTTTCAGGTAAGGGCAGTCACTTTTCAGCTCAAACGAACTACATCGTTCACGAAGCTCACACGTTTCTCATCTTAACTTACAAGCATTGGATGTTAAAGGACCAGTGCTTTGTATCAGTTTCAGAAGAAGAGTTGGACTAGATAAGGTCTGTATGTGTAGGAAACACCATTCATTTGTTCTCAGCAAACTCACGTTTCCTGCTGTCTTAGAGACTCTAGAAAGCAAGATCGTGCTTCTTGTTCTAAAGCAGAGTGTGATGAATGGATGAGAACACTGCTGTGTGTGTCACTTCAGAAATGGAGTAAAATCCCATGCTCTGAGGCTTCCTACAAGCAAGACTTCGTTTCAGGTAAGGGCAGTCACTTTTCTGCTCAAACGAACTACATCTTTAACGAAGCTCACACATTTCTCATCTTAACTGACAAGCATTGGATGTTAGAGGACCATTGAATTGTATCAGATTCAGAAGAAGATTTGGACTACATATAGTCCATATGTGTAGGAAACACCTTTCTTTTGTTCTGGGCACACTCAGATTTCCTGCTGTATTAGAGACTCTAGAAAGCAAGAGCGTGCTTCTTGCTCTAAAGCAGAGTGTGATCCATGGATGAGAACTATGCTGTGTGTTTCCCTTCAGAAATGGAGTTAAATCCCAGGCTCTGAGTCTTCCTACAAGCAAGACTTCAATTAAGGTAAGGGCAGTCACTTTTCTGCTCAAACGAACTACATCGTTCACGAAGCTCACACGTTTCTCATCTTAACTGACAAGCATTGGATGTTAAAGGACCAGTGCTTTGTATCAGTTTCAGAAGAAGTGTTGGACTAGATATGGTCTGTATGTGTAGGAAACACCGTTCTTTTGTTCTCAGCAAACTCACGTTTCCTGCTGTCTTAGAGACTCTAGAAAGCAAGACCGTGCTTCTTGTTCTAAAGCAGAGTGTGATCAATGGATGAGACAATGCTGTGTGTTTCACTTCAGAAATGGAGTTAAATTCCATGCTCTGAGTCTCTCTACAAGCAAGTCTTCGTTTCAGGTAAGGGCAGTCACTTTTCTGATCAAAGGAACTACATCGTTCACGAAGCTCACACGTTTTTCATCTAAACTGTCAAGAATTGGATGTTAGAGGACCAGTGCATTGTATCAGTTTCAGAAGAAGATTTGGACTATATATAGTCCGTATGTGTAGGATACACCGTTCTTTTGTTCTGGGCACACTCAGATTTCCTGCTGTATAAGAGAATCTAGAAAGCAAGAACGTGCTTCTTGCTCTAAAGCAGAATGTGATCCATGGATGAAAACTATGCTGTGTGTTTCCCTTCAGAAATGTAGTTAAATACCAGGCTCTGTGTCTTCCTACAGGCAAGACATCATTTCAGGTAAGGGCTGTCACTTTTCAGCTCAAACGAACTACATCTTCCACGGAGCTCACACGTTTCTCATCTAAACAGACAAGCATTGGATGTTAGAGGACCAGTGCTTTGTACCAGTATCAGAAGCAGAGTTGGACTATATATGGTCCGTATGTGTAGGAAACACGGTTCTTTTGTTCTGGGCATACTCAGATTTCCTGCTGTATTAGAGACTCTAGAAAGCAAGAGCGTGCTTCTTGCTCTAAAGCAGAGTGTGATCAATGGATGAAAACTATGCTGGGTGTTTCCCTTCAGAAATGGAGTTAAATCCCAGGCTCTGTGTCTTCCTACATGCAAGACTTCGTTTCAGGAAAGGGCAGTCACTTTTCTGCTCAAAATAACTACATCGTTCACGAAGCTCACACGTTTTTCATCTTAACTGTCAAGAATTGGATGTTAGAGGACCAGTGCATTGTATCAGTTTCAGAAAAAGATTTGGACTACATATAGTCCGTATGTGTAGGAAACACCGTTCTTTTGTTCTGGGCACACTCAGATTTCCTGCTGTATTGGAGAATCTAGAAAGCAAGAGCGTGCTTCTTGCTCTAAAGCAGAATGTGATCCATGGATGAAAACTATGCTAGGAGTTTCCCTTCAGAAATGGAGTTAAATCCCAGGCTCTGTGTCTTCCTACGGGCAAGACTTCATTTCAGGTAAGGGCTGTCACTTTTCAGCTCAAACGAACTACATCGTTCACGAAGCTCACACCTTTCTCATCTTAACAGACAAGCATTAGATTTTAGAGGACCAGTGCTTTTTATCAGTTTCAGAAGCAGAGTTGGACTATATAATGTCCGTATGTGTTGGAAACACCGTTCTTTTGTTCTCAGCACACTCAAGTTTCCTGCTGTCTTAGAGAGTCTAGAAAGCAAGAGCGTGCTTCTTATTCTAAACCAGAGTGTGATCAATGGATGATTACACTGCTGTGTGTTTTACTTCAGAAATGGAGTTAAATCCCAGGCTCTGAGTCTCCCTACAAGCAAGACTTCGTTTCAGGTAAGGGCAGTCACTTTTCAGCTCAAACGAACTACATCGTTCACTGAGCTCACACGTTTCTCATCTTAACTGACAAGCATTGGATGTTAGAGTACCAGTGCTTTGTATCTGTTTCAGAAGCAGGGTTGGACTAGATATAGTCCGTATGTTTAGGAAACACCGTTCTTTGTTCTCAGCACACTCACGTTTCCTGCTGTTGTAGAGACTTTAGAAAGCAAGAGTGTGCTTCTTGCTCTAAAGCAGAGTGTTATCCATGGATGAGAACTATGCTGTGTGTTTCCCTTCAGAAATGGACTTAAATCCCAGGCTCTGAGTCTTCCTACAAGCAATACTTCGTTTCATGTAAGGGCAGTCACTTTTCAGCTCAAACGAACTACATCTTTCACGGAGCTCACACGTTTCTCATCTTAACAGACAAGCATTGGATGGTAGAGGACCAGTGCTTTGTATCAGTTTCAGAAGCAGAGTTGGTCTAGATATGGTCCGTATGTGTAGGAAACACCGTTCTTTTGTTCTCAGCAAACTCATGTTTCCTGCTGTCTTAGAGATTCTTGAAAGCAAGAGCGTGCTTCTTGTTCTAAAGCAGAGTGTGATCAATGGATGAGAACTATGCTGTGTGATTCACTTCAGAAATGGAGTTAAATCCCAGGCTCTGAGTCTTCCTGCAAGCAAGACTTCGTTTCAGGTAAGGGCAGTCACTTTTCAGCTCAAACGAACTACATCGTTCACGAAGCTCACACGTTTCTCATCTTAACTTACAAGCATTGGATGTTAAAGGACCAGTGCTTTGTATCAGTTTCAGAAGAAGAGTTGGACTAGATATGGTCTGTATGTGTAGGAAACACCATTCATTTGTTCTCAGCAAACTCACGTTTCCTGCTGTCTTAGAGACTCTAGAAAGCAAGATCGTGCTTCTTGTTCTAAAGCAGAGTGTGATCAATGGATGAGAACACTGCTGTGTGTTTCACTTCAGAAATGGAGTAAAATCCCATGCTCTGAGGCTTCCTACAAGCAAGACTTCGTTTCAGGTAAGGGCAGTCACTTTTCTGCTCAAACGAACTACATCTTTAACGAAGCTCACACATTTCTCATCTTAACTGACAAGCATTGGATGTTAGAGGACCAGTGCATTGTATCAGATTCAGAAGAAGATTTGGACTACATATAGTCCATATGTGTAGGAAACACCTTTCTTTTGTTCTGGGCACACTCAGATTACCTGCTGTATTAGAGACTCTAGAAAGCTAGAGTGTGCTTCTTGCTCTAAAGCAGAGTGTGATCCATAGATGAGAACTATACTGTGTGATTCCCTTCAGAAATGGACTTAAATCCCAGGCTCTGTGTCTTACTACAAGCAAGACTTCGTTTCAGGTAAGGGCAGTCACTTTTCAGTTCAAAGGAACTACATCATTCACTGAGCTCACATGTTTCTCATCTTAACTGACAAGCATTGGATGTTAGAGTACCAGTGCTTTGTATCTGTTTCAGAAGCAGAGTTGGACTAGATATGGTCCGTATGTGTAGGAAACACCGTTCTTTTGTTCTCAGCACACTCATGTTTCCTGCTGTCTTAGAGACTCTAGAAAGGAAGAGAGTGCTTGTCGCTCTAAAGCAGACTGTGATCCATGGATGAGAACTATGCTGTGTGTTTCCCTTCAGAAATGGAGTTAAATCCCAGGCTCTAAGTCTCCCTACAAGCAAAAATTTGTTTCAGGAAAGGGCAGTCACTTTTAGCTCAAACGAACTACATCCTTCACTGAGCTCACACGTTTCTCATCTTAACTGACAAGCATTGGATGTTAGAGGACCTGTGCATTCTATCAGTTTCAGAAGAAGATTTGGACTACATATAGTCCGTATGTGTAGGAAACACCGTTCTTTTGTTCTGGGCAGACTCAGATTTCCTGCTGTCTTAGAGTCTGTAGAAAGCAAGAGTGTGCTTCTTGCTCTAAAGCAGAGTGTTATCCATGGATGAGAACTATGCTGTGTGTTTCCCTTCAGAAATGGACTTAAATCCCAGGCTCTGAGTCTTCCTACAGGCAAGACTTCGTTTCAGGTAAGGGCAGTCACTTTTCTGCTCAAACGAACTACATCGTTCACGAAGCTCACACGTTTCTCATCTTAACTGACAAGCATTGGATGTTAAAGGACCAGTGCTTTGTATCAGTTTCAGAAGAAGAGTTGGAGTAGATATGGTCTGTATGTGTAGGAAACACCGTTCTTTTGTTCTCAGCACACTCACGTTTCCTGCTGTCTTAGAGAGTCTAGAAAGCAAGAGCGTGCTTCTTATTCTAAAGCAGAGTGTGATCAATGGATGATTACACTGCTGTGTGTTTTACTTCAGAAATGGAGTTAAATCCCAGGCTCTGAGTCTTCCTACAAGCAAGACTTCAATTCAGGTAAGGGCAGTCACTTTTCTGCTCAAACTAACTACATCGTTCACGAAGCTCACACGATTCTCATCTTAACTGACAAGCATTGGATGTTAAAGGACCAGTGCTTTGTATCAGTTTCAGAAGAAGTGTTGGACTAGATATGGTCCGTATGTGTAGGAAACACCGTTCCTTTGTTCTGGGCACACTCAGATTTCCTGCTGTATTAGAGACTCTAGAAAGCAAGAGCGTGCTTCTTGCTCTAAAGCAGAGTGTGATCCATGGATGAGAACTATGCTGTGTGTTTCCCTTCAGAAATGGAGTTAAATCCCAGGCTCTGTGTCTTCCTACAAGCAAGACTTCGTTTCAGGTAAGGGCAGTCACTTTTCAGCTCAAACGAACTACATCGTTCACGAAGCTCACACGTTTCTCATCTTAACAGACAAGCATTAGATTTTAGAGGACCAGTGCTTTTTTTCAGTTTCAGAAGCAGAGTTGGACTATATAATGTCCGTATGTGTAGGAAACACCGTTCTTTTGTTCTCAGCACATTCACGTTATCTGCTGTCTTGGAGAGTCTAGAAAGCAAGAGCGTGCTTCTTGTCCTAAAGCAGAGTGTGATCAATGGATGATTACACTGCTGTGTGTTTTATTTCAGAAATGGAGTTAAATCCCAGTCTCTGAGTCTTCCTACAAGCAAGACTTCGTTTCAGGTAAGGGCAGTCACTTTTCTGCTCAAACGAACTACATCGTTCACGAAGCTCACACGTTTCTCATCTTAACTGACAAGCATTGGATGTTAGAGGACCCGTGCTTTGTATCAGTTTCAGAAGAAGAGTTGGACTCGATATGGTCCGTATGTGTAGGAAACACCGTTCTTTTGTTCTCAGCACACTCATGTTTCCTGCTGTCTTAGAGACTCTAGAAAGGAAGAGCGTGCTTGTCGCCCTAAAGCAGACTGTGATCCATGGATGAGAACTATGCTGTCTGTTTCCCTTCAGAAATGGAGTTAAATCCCAGGCTCTGAGTCTCCCTACAAGCAAAAATTTGTTTCAGGTAAGGGCAGTCACTTTTAGCTCAAACGAACTACATCCTTAACTGAGCTCACACGTTTCTCATCTTAACTGACAAGCATTGGATTTTAGAGGACCAGTGCATTCTATCAGTTTCAGAAGAAGATTTGGACTACATATAGTCCGTATTTGTAGGAAACACCGTTCTTTTGTTCTGGGAAGACTCAGATTTCCTGCTGTCTTAGAGTCTGTAGAAAGCAAGAGTGTGCTTCTTGCTCTAAAGCAGAGTGTTATCCATGGATGAGAACTATGCTGTTTGTTTCCCTTCAGAAATGGACTTAAATCCCAGGCTCTGAGTCTTCCTACAAGCAAGACTTCGTTTCAGGTAAGGGCAGTCACTTTTCTGCTCAAACGAACTACATCGTTCACGAAGCTCACACATTTCTCATGTTAACTGACAAGCATTGCATGTTAGAGGACCCGTGCTTTGTATCAGTTTCAGAAGAAGATTTGGACTACATATAGTCCGTATGTGTAGGATACACCGTTCTTTTGTTCTGGGCACACTCAGATTTCCTGCTGTATAAGAGAATCTAGAAAGCAAGAACGTGCTTCTTGCTCTAAAGCAGAATGTGATCCATGGATGAAAACTATGCTGTGTGTTTCCCTTCAGAAATGGAGTTAAATCCCAGGCTCTGTGTCTTCCTACAGGCAAGACTTCGTTTCAGGAAAGGGCAGTCACTTTTCTGCTCAAAATAACTACATCGTTCACGAAGCTCACACGTTTTTCATCTTAACTGTCAAGAATTGGATGTTAGAGGACCAGTGCATTGTATCAGTTTCAGAAAAAGATTTGGACTACATATAGTCCGTATGTGTAGGAAACACCGTTCTTTTGTTCTGGGCACACTCAGATTTCCTGCTGTATTGGAGAATCTAGAAAGCAAGAGCGTGCTTCTTGCTCTAAAGCAGAATGTGATCCATGGATGAAAACTATGCTAGGTGTTTCCCTTCAGAAATGGAGTTAAATCCCAGGCTCTGTGTCTTCCTACAGGCAAGACTTCATTTCAGGTAAGGGCTGTCACTTTTCAGCTCAAACGAACTACATCGTTCACGAAGCTCACACCTTTCTCATCTTAACAGACAAGCATTAGATTTTAGAGGACCAGTGCTTTTTATCAGTTTCAGAAGCAGAGTTGGACTATATAATGTCCGTATGTGTTGGAAACACCGTTCTTTTGTTCTCAGCACACTCAAGTTTCCTGCTGTCTTAGAGAGTCTAGAAAGCAAGAGCGTGCTTCTTATTCTAAACCAGAGTGTGATCAATGGATGATTACACTGCTGTGTGTTTTACTTCAGAAATGGAGTTAAATCCCAGGCTCTGAGTCTCCCTACAAGCAAGACGTCGTTTCAGGTAAGGGCAGTCACTTTTCAGCTCAAACGAACTACATCGTTCACTGAGCTCACACGTTTCTCATCTTAACTGACAAGCATTGGATGTTAGAGTACGACTGCTTTGTATCTGTTTCAGAAGCAGGGTTGGACTAGATATAGTCCGTATGTTTAGGAAACACCGTTCTTTTGTTCTCAGCACACTCACGTTTCCTGCTGTTGTAGAGACTTTAGAAAGCAAGAGTGTGCTTCTTGCTCTAAAGCAGAGTGTTATCCATGGATGAGAACTATGCTGTGTGTTTCCCTTCAGAAATGGACTTAAATCCCAGGCTCTGAGTCTTCCTACAAGCAAGACTTCGTTTCAGGTAAGGGCAGTAACTTTTCTGCTCAAACGAACCACATCGTTCACGAAGCTCACACATTTCTCATGTTAACTGACAAGCATTGCATGTTAGAGGACCCGTGCTTTGTATCAGTTTCAGAAGAAGAGTTGGACTAGATATGGTCCGTATGTGTAGGAAACACCGTTCTTTTGTTCTCAGCAAACTCATGTTTCCTGCTGTCTTAGAGATTCTAGAAAGCAAGAGCGTGCTTCTTGTTCTAAAGCAGAGTGTGATCAATGGATGAGAACTATGCTGTGTGTTTCACTTCAGAAATGGAGTTAAATCCCAGGCTCTGAGTCTTCCTGCAAGCAAGACTTCGTTTCAGGTAAGGGCAGTCACTTTTCAGCTCAAACGAACTACATCGTTCACGAAGCTCACACGTTTCTCATCTTAACTTACAAGCATTGGATGTTAAAGGACCAGTGCTTTGTATCAGTTTCAGAAGAAGAGTTGGACTAGATAAGGTCTGTATGTGTAGGAAACACCATTCATTTGTTCTCAGCAAACTCACGTTTCCTGCTGTCTTAGAGACTCTAGAAAGCAAGATCGTGCTTCTTGTTCTAAAGCAGAGTGTGATGAATGGATGAGAACACTGCTGTGTGTGTCACTTCAGAAATGGAGTAAAATCCCATGATCTGAGGCTTCCTACAAGCAAGACTTCGTTTCAGGTAAGGGCAGTCACTTTTCTGCTCAAACGAACTACATCTTTAACGAAGCTCACACATTTCTCATCTTAACTGACAAGCATTGGATGTTAGAGGACCATTGCATTGTATCAGATTCAGAAGAAGATTTGGACTACATATAGTCCATATGTGTAGGAAACACCTTTCTTTTGTTCTGGGCACACTCAGATTACCTGCTGTATTAGAGACTATAGAAAGCTAGAGTGTGCTTCTTGCTCTAAAGCAGAGTGTGATCCATAGATGAGAACTATACTGTGTGATTCCCTTCAGAAATGGACTTAAATCCCAGGCTCTGTGTCTTACTACAAGCAGGACTTCGTTTCAGGTAAGGGCAGTCACTTTTCAGTTCAAAGGAACTACATCATTCACTGAGCTCACATGTTTCTCATCTTAACTGACAAGCATTGGATGTTAGAGTACCAGTGCTTTGTATCTGTTTCAGAAGCAGAGTTGGACTAGATATGGTCCGTATGTGTAGGAAACACCGTTCTTTTGTTCTCAGCACACTCATGTTTCCTGCTGTCTTAGAGACTCTAGAAAGGAAGAGAGTGCTTGTCGCTCTAAAGCAGACTGTGATCCATGGATGAGAACTATGCTGTGTGTTTCCCTTCAGAAAGGGAGTTAAATCCCAGGCTCTGAGTCTCCCTACAAGCAAAAATTTGTTTCAGGTAAGGGCAGTCACTTTTAGCTCAAACGAACTACATCCTTCACTGAGCTCACACGTTTCTCATCTTAACTGACAAGCATTGGATGTTAGAGGACCTGTGCATTCTATCAGTTTCAGAAGAAGATTTGGACTACATATAGTCCGTATGTGTAGGAAACACCGTTCTTTTGTTCTGGGCAGACTCAGATTTCCTGCTGTCTTAGAGTCTGTAGAAAGCAAGAGTGTGCTTCTTGCTCGAAAGCAGAGTTTTATCCATGGATGAGAACTATGCTGTGTGTTTCCCTTCAGAAATGGACTTAAATCCCAGGCTCTGAGTCTTCCTACAAGCAAGACTTCGTTTCAGGTAAGGGCAGTCACTTTTCTGCTCAAACGAACTACATCGTTCACGAAGCTCACACGTTTCTCATCTTAACTGACAAGCATTGGATGTTAAAGGACCAGTGCTTTGTATCAGTTTCAGAAGAAGAGTTGGACTAGATATGGTCTGTATGTGTAGGAAACACCGTTCTTTTGTTCTCAGCACACTCACGTTTCCTGCTGTCTTAGAGAGTCTAGAAAGCAAGAGCGTGCTTCTTATTCTAAAGCAGAGTGTGATCAATGGATGATTACACTGCTGTGTGTTTTACTTCAGAAATGGAGTTAAATCCCAGGCTCTGAGTCTTCCTACAAGCAAGACTTCAATTCAGGTAAGGGCAGTCACTTTTCTGCTCAAACGAACTACATCGTTCACGAAGCTCACACGTTTCTCATCTTAACTGACAAGCATTGGATGTTAAAGGACCAGTGCTTTGTATCAGTTTCAGAAGAAGTGTTGGACTAGATATGGTCCGTATGTGTAGGAAACACCGTTCCTTTGTTCTGGGCACACTCAGATTTCCTGCTGTCTTAGAGACTCTAGAAAGCAAGAGCGTGCTTCTCGCTCCAAAGCAGAGTGTGATCCATGGATGAGAACTATGCTGTGTGTTTCCCTTCAGAAATGGACTTAAATCCCAGGCTCTGTGTCTTCCTACAAGCAAGACTTCTTTTCAGGTAAGTGCAGTCACTTTTCAGTTCAAAGGAACTACATTGTTCACAAAGCACACACGTTTCTCATCTTAACAGACCAGCATTGGATGTTAGAGGACCCGTGCTTTGTATCAGTTTAAGAAGTAGATTTGGACTAGATATGGTCCTTATGTGTAGGAAACACCGTTCTTTTGTTCTGGGCTCACTCAGATTTCCTGCTGTCTTAGAGACTCTAGAAAGCAAGAGTGTGCTTCTTTCTCTAAAGCAGAATGTGATCCATGGATGAGAACTATGCTCTGTGTTTCACTTCAGAAATGGACTTAAATCCCAGGCTCTGTGTCTTCCTACAAGCAAGACTTGTTTTCAGGTAAGGGCAGTCACTTTTCAGTTTAAAGGAACTACATCGTTCACAAAGCACACACGTTTCTCATCTTAACAGACAAGCATTGGATGTTAGAGGACCAGTGCTTTGTATCAGTTTAAGAAGCAGATTTGGACTAGATATGGTCCGTATGTGTAGGAAACACCGTTCTTTTGTTCTGGGCTCACTCAGATTTCCTGCTCTCTTAGAGACTCTAGAAAGCAAGAGTGTGCTTCTTGCTCTAAAGCAGAATGTGATCCATGGATGAGAACTATGCTGTGTGTTTCACTTCAGAAATGGATTAAATCCCGGGCTCTGAGTCTTCCTACAAGCAAGACTTCTTTTCAATTAAGGGCAGTCACTTTTCTGCTCAAACGAACTACATCGTTCACGAAGCTCACACATTTCTCATCTTAACTGACAAGCTTGGATGTTAGAGGACCAGTGCTTTGTATCAGTTTCAGAAGAAGAGTTGGACTAGATTTGTTCCATATGTGTTGGAAACACCGTTCTTTTGTTCTCAGCACACTCACGTTTCCTGCTGTCTTAGAGAATCTAGAAAGCAAGAGCGTGCTTCTCGCGCTAAAGCAGAGTGTGATCCATGGATGAGAACTATGCTGTGTGTATGCCTTCAGAAATGGAGTTAAGTCCCAGACTCTGAGTCTTCCTACAAGCAAGACTTCGTTTCAGGTAAGGGCAGTCACTTTTCTGCTCAAACGAACTACATCGTTTATGAAGCTCACACGTTTCCCATCTTAACTGACAAGCATTGGATGTTAGAGGATCTGTGCTTTGTATCAGTTTCAGAAGCAGATTTGGACTACATATGGTCCGTATGTGTAGGAAACACCGTTCTTTTGTTCTGGGCACACTCAGATTTCCTGATGTTTTAGAGACTCTAGAAAGCAAGAGTGTTGTTCTCGCTCTAAAGCAGAGTGTGATTCATGGATGAGAACTATGCTGTGTGTTTCCCTTCAGAAATGGACTTAAATCCCAGGCTCTGTGTCTTCCTACAAGCAAGACTTCGTTTCAGGTAAGGGCAGTCACTTTTCAGTTCAAAGGAACTACATCGTTCACAAAGCACACACGTTTCTCATCTTAACAGACAAGCATTGGATGTTAGAGGACCAGTGCTTTGTATCAGTTTAAAAAGCAGATTTGGACTAGATATGGTATATGTGTAGGAAACACCGTTCTTTTGTTCTGGGCACACTCATATTTCCTGCAGTCTTAGGGACTCTAGAAAGCAAGAGTGTGCTTCTTGCTCTAAAGCAGAGTGTGATCCATGGATGAGAACTATGCTGTGTGTTTCACTTCAGAAAAGGAGTTAAATCCCAGGCTCTGAGTCTTCCTACAAGCAAGACTTCGTTTCAGGTAAGGGCAGTCACTTTTCAGTTTAAAGGAACTACATTGTTCACAAAGCACACACGTTTCTCATCTTAACAGATAAGCATTGGATGTTAGAGGACCAGTGCTTTGTATCAGTTTAAGAAGCAGATTTGGACTAGATATGGTCCGTATGTGTAGGAAACACCGTTCTTTTGTTCTGGGCTCACTCAGATTTCCTGCTGTTTTAGAGACTCTAGAAAGCAAGAGTGTGCTTCTTGCTCTAAAGCAGAATGTGATCCATGGATGAGAACTATGCTGTGTGTTTCACTTCAGATATGGAGTTAAATCCCAGGCTCTGAGTCTTCCTACAAGCAAGACTTCTTTTCAATTAAGGGCAGTCACTTTTCTGCTCAAACGAACTACATCGTTCACGAAGCTCACACATTTCTCATCTTAACTGACAAGCTTGGATGTTAGAGGACCAGTGCTTTGTATCAGTTTCAGAAGAAGAGTTGGACTAGATTTGTTCCATATGTGTTGGAAACACCGTTCTTTTGTTCTCAGCACACTCACGTTTCCTGCTGTCTTAGAGACACTAGAAAGCAAGAGCGTGCTTCTCGCGCTAAAGCAGAGTGTGATCCATGGATGAGAACTATGCTGTGTGTATGCCTCCAGAAATGGAGTTAAGTCCCAGGCTCTGAGTCTTCCTACAAGCAAGACTTTGTTTCAGGTAAGGGCAGTCACTTTTCAGCTCAAACAAACTACATCGTTCATGAATCTCACACGTTTCCCATCTTAACTGACAAGCATTGGATGTTAGAGGGTCTGTGCTTTGTATCAGTTCAGAAGCAGATTTGGACTACATATGGTCCGTATGTGTAGGAAACACTGTTCTTTTGTTCTGGGCACACTCAGATTTCCGGATGTTTTAGAGACTCTAGAAAGCAAGAGTGTGCTTCTCGCTCTAAAGCAGAGTGTGATCCATGGATGAGAACTATGCTGTGTGTTTCCCTTCAAAAATGGACTTAAATCCCAGGCTCTGTGTCTTCCTACAAGCAAGACTTCGTTTCAGGTAAGGGCAGTCACTTTTCAGTTCAAAGGAACTACATCGTTCACAAAGCACACACGTTTCTCATCTTAACAGACAAGCATTGGATGTTAGAGGACCAGTGCTTTGTATCAGTTTAAGAAGGAGATTTGGACTAGATATGGTATATGTGTAGGAAACACCGTTCTTTTGTTCTGGGCACACTCATATTTCCTGCAGTCTTAGGGACTCTAGAAAGCAAGAGTGTGCTTCTTGCTCTAAAGCAGAGTGTGATCCATGGATGAGAACTATGCTGTGTGTTTCACTTCAGAAAGTGAGTTACATCCCAGGCTCTGTCTTCCTACAAGCAAGACTTCGTTTCAGGTAAGGGCAGTCACTTTTCAGTTTAAAGGAACTACATTGTTCACAAAGCACACACGTTTCTCATCTTAACAGATAACCATTGGATGTTAGAGGACCAGTGCTTTGTATCAGTTTAAGAAGCAGATTTGGACTAGATATGGTCCGTATGTGTAGGAAACACCGTTCTTTTGTTCTGGGCTCACTCAGATTTCCTGCTGTTTTAGAGACTCTAGAAAGCAAGAGTGTGCTTCTTGCTCTAAAGCAGAATGTGATCCATGGATGAGAACTATGCTGTGTGTTTCACTTCAGAAATGGAGTTAAATCCCAGGCTCTGAGTCTTCCTACAAGCAAGACTTCTTTTCAATTAAGGGCAGTCACTTTTCTGCTCAAACGAACTACATCGTTCACGAAGCTCACACATTTCTCATCTTAACTGACAAGCTTGGATGTTAGAGGACCAGTGCTTTGTATCAGTTTCAGAAGAAGAGTTGGACTAGATTTGTTCCATATGTGTTGGAAACACCGTTCTTTTGTTCTCAGCACACTCACGTTTCCTGCTGTCTTAGAGACACTAGAAAGCAAGAGCGTGCTTCTCGCGCTAAAGCAGAGTGTGATCCATGGATGAGAACTATGCTGTGTGTATGCCTCCAGAAATGGAGTTAAGTCCCAGGCTCTGAGTCTTCCTACAAGCAAGACTTCGTTTCAGGTAAGGGAAGTCACTTTTCAGCTCAAACAAACTACATCGTTTATGAATCTCACACGTTTCCCATCTTAACTGACAAGCATTGGATGTTAGAGGGTCTGTGCTTTGTATCAGTTTCAGAAGCAGATTTGGACTACATATGGTCCGTATGTGTAGGAAACACCGTTCTTTTGTTCTGGGCACACTCATATTTCCTGCTGTCTTAGAGACTCTAGAAAGCAAGAGCGTGCTTCTCGCTCTAAAGCAGAGTGTGGTCCATGGATGAGAACTATGCTGTGTGTTTGCCTTCAGAAATGGAGTTAAATCCCAGGCTCTGAGTCTTCCTACAAGCAAGACTTCGTTTCAGGTAAGGGCAGTCACTTTTCAGCTCAAACGAACTACATCGTTCACGAAGCTCACACGTTTCAACCTTAACAGACAAGCATTGGATGTTAGAGGACCAGTGCTTTGTATCAGTTTCAGAAGCAAAGTTGGACTATATAATGTCCGTATGTGTAGGAAACACCGTTCTTTTGTTCTCAGCAAAATCACGTTTCCTGCTGTCTTAGAGACTCTAGAGAGCAAGAGCATGCTTCTTGTTCTAAAGCAGAGTGTGATCAATGGATGATTACACTGCTGTGTGTTTCCCTTCAGAAAATGAGTTAAATCCCAGGCTCTATGTCTTCCTACAAGCAAGACTTCGTTTCAGGTAAGGGCAGTCACTTTTCAGCTCAAACGATCTACATCGTTCACGAAGCTCACACGTTTCAACCTTAACAGACAAGCATTGGATGTTAGAGGACCAGTGCTTTGTATCAGTTTCAAAAGCAAAGTTGGACTATATAATGTCCGTATGTGTAGGAAACACCGTTCTTTTGTTCTCAGCAAAATCACGTTTCCTGCTGTCTTAGAGACTCTAGAAAGCAAGAGCATGCTTCTTGTTCTAAAGCAGAGTGTGATCAATGGATGATTACACTGCTGTGTGTTTCCCTTCAGAAAATGAGTTAAATCCCAGGCTCTATGTCTTCCTACAAGCAAGACTTCGTTCAGGTAAGGGCAGTCACTTTTCAGCTCAAAAGAACTACATCCTTCACGAAGCTCACACGTTTCTCACCTTAACAGACAAGCATTGGATGTTAGAGGACCATTGCTGTGTATCAGTTTCAGAAGCAGAGTTGGACTATATAATGTCCGTATGTGTAGGAAACACCGTTATTTTGTTCTCAGCAAAATCACGTTTCCTGCTGTCTTAGTGACTCTAGAAAGCAAGAGCATGCTTCTTGTTCTAAAGCAGACTGTGATCAATGGATGATTACACTGCTGTGTGTTTTACTTCAGAAATGGAGTTAAATCCCAGGCTCTGTGTCTTCCTACAAGCAAGACTTCTTTTCAGGTAAGGGCAGTCACTTTTCAGTTCAAAGGAACTACATCGTTCACAAAGCACACACGTTTCTCATCTTAACAGACAAGCATTGGATGTTAGCAGACTAGTGCTTTGTATCAGTTTAAGAAGCAGATTTGGACTAGATATGGTCCGTATGTGTAGGAAACACCGTTCTTTTGTTCTGGGCACACTCAGATTTCCTGCTGTCTAAGAGACTCTAGAAAGCAAGAGCGTGCTTCTCGCTCTAAAGCAGAGTGTGGTCCATGGATGAGAACTATGCTGTGTGTTTGCCTTCAGAAATGGAGTTAAATCCCAGGCTCTGAGTCTTCCTACAAGCAAGACTTCGTTTCAGGTAAGGGCAGTCACTTTTCAGCTCAAATGAACTACATCGTTCACGAAGCTCACACGTTTCAACCTTAACAGACAAGCATTGGTTGTTAGAGGACCAGTGCTTTGTATCAGTTTCAGAAGCAAAGTTGGACTATATAATGTCCGTATGTGTAGGAAACACCGTTCTTTTGTTCTCAGCAAAATCACGTTTCCTGCTGTCTTAGAGACTCTAGAAAGCAAGAGCGTGCTTATTGTTCTAAAGCAGAATTTGATCAATGGTTGATTACACTGCTGTGTGTTTCCCTTCAGAAAATGATTTAAATCCCAGGCTCTATGTCTTCCTACAAGCAATACTTCTTTTCAGGTAAGTGCAGTCACTTTTCAGTTCAAAGGAACTACATTATTCACAAAGCACACACGTTTCTCATCTTAACAGACAAGCATTGGATGTTAGAGGACCCGTGCTTTGTATCAGTTTAAGAAGCAGATTTGGACTAGATATGGTCCGTATGTGTAGGAAACACCGTTCTTTTGTTCTGGGCACACTCATATTTCCTGCTGTCTTAGGGACTCTAGAAAGCAAGAGTGTGCTTCTTGCTCTAAAGCAGAGTGTGATCCATGGATGAGAACTATGCTGTGTGTTTCCCTTCAGAAATGGACTTAAATCCCAGGCTCTGTGTCTTCCTACAAGCAAGACTTCTTTTCAGGTAAGGGCAGTCAGTTTTCTGCTCAAACGAACTACTTCGTTCACAAAGCTCACACGTTTCTCATCTTAACTGACAAGCATTGGATGTTAGAGGACCAGTGCTTTGTATCAGTTTCAGAAGCAAAGTTGGACTATATAATGTCCGTATGTGTAGGAAACACCGTTCTTTTGTTCTCAGCAAAATCACGTTTCCTGCTGTCTTAGAGACTCTAGAGAGCAAGAGCATGCTTCTTGTTCTAAAGCAGAGTGTGATCAATGGATGATTACACTGCTGTGTGTTTCCCTTCAGAAAATGAGTTAAATCCCAGGCTCTATGTCTTCCTACAAGCAAGACTTCGTTTCAGGTAAGGGCAGTCACTTTTCAGCTCAAAAGAACTACATCCTTCACGAAGCTCACACGTTTCTCACCTTAACAGACAAGCATTGGATGTTAGAGGACCAGTGCTTTGTATCAGTTTCAGAAGCAGAGTTGGACTATATAATGTCCGTATGTGTAGGAAACACCGTTATTTTGTTCTCAGCAAAATCACATTTCCTGCTGTCTTAGTGACTCTAGAAAGCAAGAGCATGCTTCTTGTTCTAAAGCAGAGTGTGATCAATGGATGATTACACTGCTGTGTGTTTTACTTCAGAAATGGAGTTAAATCCCAGGCTCTGAGTCTTCCTACAAGCAAGACTTCGTTTCAGGTAAGGGCAGTCACTTTTCTGCTCAAACGAACTACATCGTTCACGAAGCTCACACGTTTCTCATCTTAACTGACAATATTGGATGTTAGAGGAGCAGTGCTTTGTATCAGTTTCAGAATCAGATTTGGACTACATATGGTCCGTATGTGTAGGAAACACCGATCTTTTGTTCTGGGCACACTCAGATTTCCTACTGTATTAGAGACTCTAGAAAGCAAGAGTGTGCTTCTCGCTCTAAAGCAGAGTGTGATCCATGGATGAGAACTATGCTGTGTGTTTCCCGTCAGAAATGGACTTAAATCCCAGGCTCTGTGTCTTCCTACAACCAAGACTTCTTTTCAGGTAAGGGCAGTCACTTTTCAGTTCAAAGGAACTACATCGTTCACAAAGCACACACGTTTCTCATCTTAACAGACAAGCATTGGATGTTAGCGGACCAGTGCTTTGTATCAGTTTAAGAAGGAGATTTGGACTAGATATGGTCCGTATGTGTAGGAAACACCGTTCTTTTGTTCTGGGCTCACTCAGATTTCCTGCTGTTTTAGAGACTCTAGAAAGCAAGAGTGTGCTTCTCGCTCTAAAGTAGAGTGTGATCCATGGATGAGAACTATGCTGTGTGTTTCACTTCAGAAATGGACTTAAATCCCAGGCTCTGTGTCCTCCTACAAGCAAGATTTCGTTTCAGGTAAGGGCAGTCACTTTTCTGCTCAAACGAACTACATCGTTCACGAAGCTCACATATTTCTCATCTTAACTTTCAAGCTTGGATGTTAGAGGACCAGTGCTTTGTATCAGTTTCAGAAGAAGAGTTGGACTAGATTTGTTCCATATGTGTTGGAAACACCGTTCTTTTGTTCTCAGCACACTCACGTTTCCTGCTGTCTTAGAGACTCTAGAAATCAAGAGCGTGCTTCTCGCGCTAAAGCAGAGTGTGATCCATGGATGAGAACTATGCTGTGTGTTTGCCTTCAGAAATGGAGTTAAATCCCAGGCTCTGAGTCTTCCTACAAGCAAGACTTCGTTTCAGGTAAGGGCAGTCACTTTTCTGCTCAAACGAACTACATCGTTCACGAAGCTCACACATTTCTCATCTTAACTGACAAGCTTGGATGTTAGAGGACCAGTGCTTTGTATCAGTTTCAGAAGAAGAGTTGGACTAGATTTGTTCCATATGTGTTGGAAACACCGTTCTTTTGTTCTCAGCACACTCACGTTTCCTGCTGTCTTAGAGACTCTAGAAAGCAAGAGCGTGCTTCTCGCGCTAAAGCAGAGTGTGATCCATGGATGAGAACTATGCTGTGTGTATGCCTTCAGAAATGGAGTTAAGTCCCAGGCTCTGAGTCTTCCTACAAGCAAGACTTCGTTTCAGGTAAGGGCAGTCACTTTTCAGCTCAAAAGAACTACATCGTTTATGAAGCTCACACGTTTCCCATCTTAACTGACAAGCATTGGATGTTAGAGGGTCTGTGCTTTGTATCAGTTTCAGAAGCAGATTTGGACTACATATGGTCCGTATGTGTAGGAAACACCGTTCTTTTGTTCTGGGCACACTCAGATTTCCTGCTGTATTAGAGACTCTAGAAAGCAAGAGTGTGCTTCTTGCTGTAAAGCTGAGTGTGATCCATGGATAAGAACTATGCTGTGTGTTTCACTTCAGAAATGGAGTTAAATCCCAGGCTCTGAGTCTTCCTACAATCAAGACTTCGTTTCAGGTAAGGGCAGTCACTTTTCTGCTCAAACGAACTACATCGGTCACGAAGCTCACACGTTTCTCATCTTAACTGACAAGCATTGGATGTTAGAGGACCAGTGCTTTGTATCAGTTTCAGAAGCAGATTTGGACTACATATGGTCCGTATGTGTAGGAAACACCGTTCTTTTGTTCTGGGCACACTCAGATTTCCTGCTCTATTAGAGACTCTAGAAAGCAAGAGTGTGCTTCTCACTCTAAAGCAGAGTGTGATCCATGGATGAGAACTATGCTGTGTGTTTCCCTTCATAAATGGACTTAAATCCCAGGCTCTGTATCTTCGTACAAGCAAGACTTCTTTTCAGGTAAGGGCAGTCACTTTTCAGTTCAAAGGAACTACATCGTTCACAAAGCACACACGTTTCTCATCTTAACAGATAAGCATTGGATGTTAGCAGACCAGTGCTTTGTATCAGTTTAAGAAGCAGATTTGGACTAGATATGGTCCGTATGTGTAGGAAACACCGTTCTTTTGTTCTGGGCACTCATATTTCCTGCTCTCTTAGGGATTCTAGAAAGCAAGAGTGTGCTTCTTGCTCTAAAGCAGAGTGTGATCCATGGATGAGAACTATGCTGTGTGTTTCCCTTCAGAAATGGACTTAAATCCCAGGCTCTGTGTCTTTCTAAAAGCAAGACTTCTTTTCAGGTAAGGGCAGTCAGTTTTCTGCTAAAACGAACTACTTCGTTCACGAAGCTCACACGTTTCTCATCTTAACTGACAAGCATTGGATGTTAGAGGACCAGTGCTTTGTATCAGTTTCAGAAGAAGAGTTGGACTAGATATGGTCCGTATGTGTAGGAAACACCCTTCTTTTGTTCTCAGCACACTCACATTTCCTGCTGTCTTAGAGACTCTAGAAAGCAAGAGCGTACTTCTCGCTCTAAAGCAGAGTGTGGTCCATGGATGAGAACTATGCTGTGTGTTTTCCTTCAGAAATGGAGTTAAATCCCAGGCTCTGAGTCTTCCTACAAGCAAGACTTCGTTTCAGGTAAGGGCAGTCACTTTTCAGCTCAAACGAACTACATCGTTCACGAAGCTCACACGTTTCAACCTTAACAGACAAGCATTGGATGTTAGAGGACCAGTGCTTTGTATCAGTTTCAGAAGCAAAGTTGGACTATATAATGTCCGTATGTGTAGGAAACACCGTTCTTTTGTTCTCAGGAAAATCACGTTTCCTGCTGTCTTAGAGACTCTAGAAAGCAAGAGCATGCTTCTTGTTCTAAAGCAGAGTGTGATCAATGGATGATTACACTGCTGTGTGTTTCCCTTCAGAAAATGAGTTAAATCCCAGGCTCTATGTCTTCCTACAAGCAAGACTTCGTTTCAGGTAAGGGCAGTCACTTTTCAGCTCAAAAGACCTACATCCTTCACGAAGCTCACACGTTTCTCACCTTAACAGACAAGCATTGGATGTTAGAGGACCATTGCTGTGTATCAGTTTCAGAAGCAGAGTTGGACTATATAATGTCCGTATGTGTAGGAAACACTATTATTTTGTTCTCAGCAAAATCAAGTTTCCTGCTGTCTTAGTGACTCTAGAAAGCAAGAGCATGCTTCTTGTTGTAAAGCAGAGTGTCATCAATGGATGATTACACTGCTGTGTGTTTTACTTCAGAAATGGAGTTAAATCCCAGGCTCTGAGTCTTCCTACAAGCAAGACTTCAATTCAGGTAAGGGCAGTCACTTTTCTGCTCAAACGAACTACATCGTTCATGAAGCTCACACGTTTCCATCTTAACTGACAAGATTTGGATGTTAGAGCGTAAGTGCTTTGTATCAGTTTCAGAAGCACATTTGTACTACATATGGTCCATATGTGTAGGAAACACCATTCTTTTGTTCTGGGCACACTCAGATTTCCTGCTGTCTTAGAGACTCTAGAAAGCAAGAGTGTGCTTCTCTCTCTAAAGCAGCGTATGATCCATGGATGAGAACTATGCTGTGTGTTTCACTTCAGAAATGGAGTTAAATCCCGGGCTCTGAGTCTTCCTACAAGCAACACTTCGTTTCATGTAAGGGCAGTCACTTTTCTGCTCAAAAGAACTACATCGTTCATGAAGCTCACACATTTCTCATCTTAACTGACAAGCGTGGATGTTAGAGGACTAGTGGTTTGTATCAGTTTCAGAAGAAGAGTTGGACTAGATTTGTTCCATATGTGTTGGAAACACCGTTTTTTTGTTCTCAGCACACTCAAGTTTCCTGCTGTCTTAGAGAATCTAGAAAGCAAGAGCGTGCTTCTCGCGCTAAAGCAGAGTGTGATCCATGGATGAGAACTATGCTGTGTGTTTGCCTTCAGAAATGGAGTTAAATCCCAGGCTCTGAGTCTTCCTACAAGCAAGACTTCGTTTCAGGTAAGGGCAGTCACTTTTCTGCTCAAACGAACTACATCGTTCACGAAGCTCACACATTTCTCATCTGAACAGAAAAGCATTGGATGTTACAGGACCACTGCTTTGTATCAGTTTCAGAAGAAGAGTTGGACTAGATTTGTTCCATATGTGTTGGAAACACCGTTCTTTTGTTCTCAGCACACTCACGTTTCCTGCTGTCTTAGAGATTCTAGAAAGCAAGAGCGTGCTTCTCGCTCTAAAGCCGAGTGTGATCCATGGATGAGAACTATGCTGTGTGTATGCCTTCAGAAATGGAGTTAAGTCCCAGGGTCTGAGTCTTCTTACAAGCAAGACTTCGTTTCAGGTAAGGGCAGTCACTTTTCAGCTCAAACGAACTACATCGTTTATGAAGCTCACACGTTTCCCATCTTAACTGACAAGCACTGGATGTTAGAGGGTCTGTGCTTTGTTTCAGTTTCAGAAGCAGATTTGGACTACATATGGTCCGTATGTGTAGGAAACACCGTTCTTTTGTTCTGGGCACACTCAGATTTCCTGATGTTTTAGAGACTCTAGAAAGCAAGAGTGTGCTTCTCGCTCTAAAGCAGAGTGTGATCCATGGATGAGAACTATGCTGTGTGTTTCCCTTCAGAAATGGACTTAAATCCCAGGCTCTGTGTCTTCCTACAAGCAAGACTTCGGTTCAGGTAAGGGCAGTCACTTTTCAGTTCAAAGGAACTACATTGTTCACAAAGCACACACGTTTCTCATCTTAACAGACAAGCATTGGATGTTAGAGGACCAGTGCTTTGTATCAGTTTAAGAAGCAGATTTGGACTAGATATGGTATATGTGTAGGAAACACCGTTCTTTTGTTCTGGGCACACTAATATTTCCTGCAGTCTTAGGGACTCTAGAAAGCAAGAGTGTGCTTCTTGCTCTAAAGCAGAGTGTGATCCATGGATGAGAACTATGCTGTGTGTTTCACTTCAGAAAAGGAGTTAAATCCCAGGCTCTGAGTCTTCCTACAAGCAAGACTTCGTTTCAGGTAAGGGCAGTCACTTTTCAGTTCAAAGGAACTACATCGTTCACAAAGCACACACGTTTCTCATCTTAACAGATAAGCATTGGATGTTAGAGGACCAGTGCTTTGAATCAGTTTAAGAAGCAGATTTGGACTAGATATGGTCCGTATGTGTAGGAAACACCGTTCTTTTGTTCTGGGCTCACTCAGATTTCCTGCTGTTTTAGAGACTCTAGAAAGCAAGAGTGTGCTTCTTGCTCTAAAGCAGAATGTGATCCATGGATGAGAACTATGCTGTGTGTTTCACTTCAGATATGGAGTTAAATCCCGGGCTCTGAGTCTTCCTACAAGCAAGACTTCTTTTCAATTAAGGGCAGTCACTTTTCTGCTCAAACGAACTACATCGTTCACGAAGCTCACACATTTCTCATCTTAACTGACAAGCTTGGATGTTAGAGGACCAGTGCTTTGTATCAGTTTCAGAAGAAGAGTTGGACTAGATTTGTTCCATATGTGTTGGAAACACCGTTCTTTTGTTCTCAGCACACTCACGTTTCCTGCTGTCTTAGAGACACTAGAAAGCAAGAGCGTGATTCTCGCGCTAAAGCAGAGTGTGATCCATGGATGAGAACTATGCTGTGTGTATGCCTCCAGAAATGGAGTTAAGTCCCAGGCTCTGAGTCTTCCTACAAGCAAGACTTCGTTTCAGGTAAGGGCAGTCACTTTTCAGCTCAAACGAACTACATCGTTTATGAATCTCACACGTTTCCCATCTTAACTGACAAGCATTGGATGTTAGAGGGTCTGTGCTTTGTATCAGTTTCAGAAGCAGATTTGGACTACATATGGTCCGTATGTGTAGGAAACACCGTTCTTTTGTTCTGGGCACACTCAGATTTCCTGCTGTATTAGAGAGTCTAGAAAGCAAGAGTGTGCTTCTCGCTCTAAAGCAGAGTGTGATCCATGGATGAGAACTATGCTGTGTGTTTCCCGTCAGAAATGGACTTAAATCCCAGGCTCTGTGTCTTCCTACAAGCAAGACTTCTTTTCAGGTAAGGGCAGTCACTTTTCAGTTCAAAGGAACTACATCATTCACAAAGCACACACGTTTCTCATCTTAACAGACAAGCATTGGATGTTAGCGGACCAGTGCTTTGTATCAGTTTAAGAAGCAGATTTGGACTAGAGATGGTCCGTATGTGTAGGAAACACCGTTCTTTTGTTCTGGGCACACTCATATTTCCTGCTGTCTTAGAGACTCTAGAAAGCAAGAGCGTGCTTCTCGCTCTAAAGCAGAGTGTGGTCCATGGATGAGAACTATGCTGTGTGTTTGCCTTCAGAAATGGAGTTAAATCCCAGGCTCTGAGTCTTCCTACAAGCAAGACTTCGTTTCAGGTAAGGGCAGTCACTTTTCTGCTCAAACGACCTACATCGTTCACGAAGCTCACACATTTCTCATCTGAACAGAAAAGCATTGGATGTTACAGGACCACTGCTTTGTATCAGTTTCAGAAGAAGAGTTGGACTAGATTTGTTCCATATGTGTTGGAAACACCGTTCTTTTGTTCTCAGCACACTCACGTTTCCTGCTGTCTTAGAGATTCTAGAAAGCAAGAGCGTGCTTCTCGCTCTAAAGCCGAGTGTGATCCATGGATGAGAACTATGCTGTGTGTATGCCTTCAGAAATGGAGTTAAGTCCCAGGGTCTGAGTCTTCTTACAAGCAAGATTTCGTTTCAGGTAAGGGCAGTCACTTTTCAGCTCAAACGAACTACATCGTTTATGAAGCTCACACGTTTCCCATCTTAACTGACAAGCACTGGATGTTAGAGGGTCTGTGCTTTGTTTCAGTTTCAGAAGCAGATTTGGACTACATATGGTCCGTATGTGTAGGAAACACCGTTCTTTTGTTCTGGGCACACTCAGATTTCCTGATGTTTTAGAGACTCTAGAAAGCAAGAGTGTGCTTCTCGCTCTAAAGCAGAGTGTGATCCATGGATGAGAACTATGCTGTGTGTTTCCCTTCAGAAATGGACTTAAATCCCAGGCTCTGTGTCTTCCTACAAGCAAGACTTCGGTTCAGGTAAGGGCAGTCACTTTTCAGTTCAAAGGAACTACATTGTTCACAAAGCACACACGTTTCTCATCTTAACAGACAAGCATTGGATGTTAGAGGACCAGTGCTTTGTATCAGTTTAAGAAGCAGATTTGGACTAGATATGGTATATGTGTAGGAAACACCGTTCTTTTGTTCTGGGCACACTAATATTTCCTGCAGTCTTAGGGACTCTAGAAAGCAAGAGTGTGCTTCTTGCTCTAAAGCAGAGTGTGATCCATGGATGAGAACTATGCTGTGTGTTTCACTTCAGAAAAGGAGTTAAATCCCAGGCTCTGAGTCTTCCTACAAGCAAGACTTCGTTTCAGGTAAGGGCAGTCACTTTTCAGTTCAAAGGAACTACATCGTTCACAAAGCACACACGTTTCTCATCTTAACAGATAAGCATTGGATGTTAGAGGACCAGTGCTTTGAATCAGTTTAAGAAGCAGATTTGGACTAGATATGGTCCGTATGTGTAGGAAACACCGTTCTTTTGTTCTGGGCTCACTCAGATTTCCTGCTGTTTTAGAGACTCTAGAAAGCAAGAGTGTGCTTCTTGCTCTAAAGCAGAATGTGATCCATGGATGAGAACTATGCTGTGTGTTTCACTTCAGATATGGAGTTAAATCCCGGGCTCTGAGTCTTCCTACAAGCAAGACTTCTTTTCAATTAAGGGCAGTCACTTTTCTGCTCAAACGAACTACATCGTTCACGAAGCTCACACATTTCTCATCTTAACTGACAAGCTTGGATGTTAGAGGACCAGTGCTTTGTATCAGTTTCAGAAGAAGAGTTGGACTAGATTTGTTCCATATGTGTTGGAAACACCGTTCTTTTGTTCTCAGCACACTCACGTTTCCTGCTGTCTTAGAGACACTAGAAAGCAAGAGCGTGCTTCTCGCGCTAAAGCAGAGTGTGATCCATGGATGAGAACTATGCTGTGTGTATGCCTCCAGAAATGGAGTTAAGTCCCAGGCTCTGAGTCTTCCTACAAGCAAGACTTCGTTTCAGGTAAGGGCAGTCACTTTTCAGCTCAAACGAACTACATCGTTTATGAATCTCACACGTTTCCCATCTTAACTGACAAGCATTGGATGTTAGAGGGTCTGTGCTTTGTATCAGTTTCAGAAGCAGATTTGGACTACATATGGTCCGTATGTGTAGGAAACACCGTTCTTTTGTTCTGGGCACACTCAGATTTCCTGCTGTATTAGAGACTCTAGAAAGCAAGAGTGTGCTTCTCGCTCTAAAGCAGAGTGTGATCCATGGATGAGAACTATGCTGTGTGTTTCCCGTCAGAAATGGACTTAAATCCCAGGCTCTGTGTCTTCCTACAAGCAAGACTTCTTTTCAGGTAAGGGCAGTCACTTTTCAGTTCAAAGGAACTACATCATTCACAAAGCACACACGTTTCTCATCTTAACAGACAAGCATTGGATGTTAGCGGACCAGTGCTTTGTATCAGTTTAAGAAGCAGATTTGGACTAGAGATGGTCCGTATGTGTAGGAAACACCGTTCTTTTGTTCTGGGCACACTCATATTTCCTGCTGTCTTAGAGACTCTAGAAAGCAAGAGCGTGCTTCTCGCTCTAAAGCAGAGTGTGGTCCATGGATGAGAACTATGCTGTGTGTTTGCCTTCAGAAATGGAGTTAAATCCCAGGCTCTGAGTCTTCCTACAAGCAAGACTTCGTTTCAGGTAAGGGCAGTCACTTTTCAGCTCAAATGAACTACATCGTTCACGAAGCTCACACGTTTCAACCTTAACAGACAAGCATTGGATGTTAGAGGACCAGTGCTTTGTATTAGTTTCAGAAGCAAAGTTGGACTATATAATGTCCGTATGTGTAGGAAACACCGTTCTTTTGTTCTCAGCAAAATCACGTTTCCTGCTGTCTTAGAGACTCTAGAAAGCAAGAGCGTGCTTATTGTTCTAAAGCAGAATATGATCAATGGTTGATTACACTGCTGTGTGTTTCCCTTCAGTAAATGATTTAAATCCCAGGCTCTATGTCTTCCTACAAGCAAGACTTCTTTTCAGGTAAGTGCAGTCACTTTTCAGTTCAAAGGAACTACATTATTCACAAAGCACACACGTTTCTCATCTTAACAGACAAGCATTGGATGTTAGAGGACCCGTGCTTTGTATCAGTTTCAGAAGCAGATTTGGACTAGATATGGTCCGTATGTGTAGGAAACACCGTTCTTTTGTTCTGGGCACACTCAGATTTCCTGCTGTCTTAGGGACTCTAGAAAGCAAGAGTGTGCTTCTTGCTCTAAAGCAGAGTGTGATCCATGGATGAGAACTATGCTGTGTGTTTCCCTTCAGAAATGGACTTAAATCCCAGGCTCTGTGTCTTCCTACAAGCAAGACTTCTTTTCAGGTAAGGGCAGTCAGTTTTCTGCTCAAACGAACTACTTCGTTCACGAAGCTCACACGTTTCTCATCTTAACTGACAAGCATTGGATGTTAGAGGACCAGTGCTTTGTATCAGTTTCAGAAGAAGAGTTGGACTAGATATGGTCTGTTCGTGTAGGAAACACCGTTCTTTTGTTCTCAGCACACTCACATTTCCTGCTGTCTTAGAGACTCTAGAAAGCAAGAGCGTGCTTCTCGCTCTAAAGCAGAGTGTGGTCCATGGATGAGAACTATGCTGTGTGTTTGCCTTCAGAAATGGAGTTAAATCCCAGGCTCTGAGTCTTCCTACAAGCAAGACTTCGTTTCAGGTAAGGGCAGTCACTTTTCAGCTCAAACGAACTACATCGTTCACGAAGCTCACACGTTTCAACCTTAACAGACAAGCATTGGATGTTAGAGGACCAGTGCTTTGTATCAGTTTCAGAAGCAAAGTTGGACTATATAATGTCCGTATGTGTAGGAAACACCGTTCTTTTGTTCTCAGCAAAATCACCTTTCCTGCTGTCTTAGAGACTCTAGAAAGCAAGAGCATGCTTCTTGTTCTAAAGCAGAGTGTGATCAATGGATGATTACACTGCTGTGTGTTTCCCTTCAGAAAATGAGTTAAATCCCAGGCTCTATGTCTTCCTACAAGCAAGACTTCGTTTCAGGTAAGGGCAGTCACTTTTCAGCTCAAAAGAACTACATCCTTCACGAAGCTCACACGTTTCTCACCTTAACAGACAAGCATTGGATGTTAGAGGACCAGTGCTGTGTATCAGTTTCAAAAGCAGAGTTGGACTATATAATGTCCATATGTGTAGGAAACACCGTTATTTTGTTCTCAGCAAAATCACGTTTCCTGCTGACTTAGAGACTCTAGAAAGCAAGAGCGTGCTTATTGTTCTAAAGCAGAATGTGATCAATGGTTGATTACACTGCTGTGTGTTTCCCTTCAGAAAATTATTTAAATCCCAGGCTCTATGTCTTCCTACAAGCAAGACTTCTTTTCAGGTAAGTGCAGTCACTTTTCAGTTCAGAGGAACTACATTATTCACAAAGCACACACGTTTCTCATCTTAACAGACAAGCATTGGATGTTAGAGGACCCGTGCTTTGTATCAGTTTCAGAAGCAGATTTGGACTACATATGGTCCGTATGTGTAGGAAACACCGTTCTTTTGTTCTGGGCACATTCAGATTTCCTGCTGTATTAGAGACTCTAGAAAGCAAGAGTGTACTTCTTGCTGTAAAGCTGAGTGTGATCCATGGATAAGAACTATTCTGTGTGTTTCACTTCAGAAATGGAGTTAAATCCCAGGCTCTGAGTCTTCCTACAATCAAGACTTCGTTTCAGGTAAGGGCAGTCACTTTTCTGCTCAAACGAACTACATCGTTCACGAAACTCACACGTTTCTCATCTTAACTGACAAGCATTGGATGTTAGAGGACCAGTGCTTTGTATCAGTTTCAGAAGCAGATTTGGACTACATATGGTCCGTATGTGTAGGAAACACCGTTCTTTTGTTCTGGGCACACTCAGATTTCCTGCTGTATTAGAGACTCTAAAAAGCAAGAGTGTGCTTCTCACTCTAAAGCAGAGTGTTATCCATGGATGAGAACTATGCTGTGTGTTTCCCTTCAGAAATGGACTTAAATCCCAGGCTCTGTGTCTTCGTACAAGCAAGACTTCTTTTCAGGTAAGGGCAGTCACTTTTCAGTTCAAAGGAACTACATCGTTCACAAAGCACACACGTTTCTCATCTTAACAGACAAGCATTGGATGTTAGCGGACCAGTGCTTTGTATCAGTTTAAGAAGCAGATTTGGACTAGATATGGTCCATATGTGTAGGAAACACCGTACTTTTGTTCTGGGCACACTCATATTTCCTGCTGTCTTAGGGACTCTAGAAAGCAAGAGTGTGCTTCTTGCTCTAAAGCAGAGTGTGATCCATGGATGAGAACTATGCTGTGTGTTTCCCTTCAGAAATGGAGTTAAATCCCAGGCTCTGTGTCTTCCTACAAGCAAGACTTCTTTTCAGGTAAGGGCAGTCAGTTTTCTGCTCAAACGAACTACTTCGTTCACGAAGCTCACACGTTTCTCATCTTAACTGACAAGCATTGGATGTTAGAGGACCAGTGCTTTGTATCAGTTTCAGAAGAAGAGTTGGACTAGATATGGTCCGTATGTGTAGGAAACACCGTTCTTTTGTTCTGGGCACACTCAGATTTCCTGCTGTCTTAGAGACTCTAGAAAGCAAGAGCGTGCTTCTCGCTCTAAAGCAGAGTGTGGTCCATGGATGAGAACTATGCTGTGTGTTTGCCTTCAGAAATGGAGTTAAATCTTAGGCTCTGAGTCTTCCTACAAGCAAGACTTCGTTTCAGGTAAGCGCAGTCACTTTTCAGCTCAAATGAACTACATCGTTCACGAAGCTCACACGTTTCAACCTTAACAGACAAGCATTGGATGTTAGAGGACCAGTGCTTTGTATCAGTTTCAGAAGCAATGTTGGACTATATAATGTCCGTATGTGTAGGAAACACCGTTCTTTTGTTCTCAGCAAAATCACGTTTCCTGCTGTCTTAGAGACTCTAGAAAGCAAGAGCATGCTTCTTGTTCTAAAGCAGAGTGTGATCAATGGATGATTACACTGCTGTGTGTTTCCCTTCAGAAAATGAGTTAAATCCCAGGCTCTATGTCTTCCTACAAGCAAGACTTCGTTTCAGGTAAGGGCAGTCACTTTTCAGCTCAAAAGAACTACATCCTTCACGAATCTCACACGTTTCTCACCTTAACAGACAAGCATTGGATGTTAGAGGACCAGTGCTTTGTATCAGTTTCAGAAGCAGAGTTGGACTATATAATGTCCGTATGTGTAGGAAACACTGTTATTTTGTTCTCAGCAAAATCACGTTTCCTGATGTCTTAGTGACTCTAGAAAGCAAGAGCATGCTTCTTGTTCTAAAGCAGAGTGTCATCAATGGATGATTACACTGCTGTGTGTTTTACTTCAGAAATTGAGTTAAATCCCAGGCTCTGAGTCTTCCTACAAGCAAGACTTCAATTCAGGTAAGGGCAGTCACTTTTCTGCTCAAACGAACTACATCGTTCATGAAGCTCACACGTTTCCCATCTTAACTGACAAGATTTGGATGTTAGAGCATAAGTGCTTTGTATCAGTTTCAGAAGCACATTTGTACTACATATGGTCCATATGTGTAGGAAACACCTTTCTTTTGTTCTGGGCACACTCAGATTTCCTGCTGTCTTAGAGACTCTAGAAAGCAAGAGTGTGCTTCTTGCTCTAAAGCAGAGTGTGATCCATGGATGAGAACTATGCTGTGTGTTTCACTTCAGAAATGGAGTTAAATCCCAGGCTCTGAGTCTTCCTACAAGCAAGACTTCGTTTCAGGTAAGGGCAGGCACTTTTCTGCTCAAACGAACTACATCGTTCACGAAGCTCACACATTTCTCATCTTAACTGACAAGCTTGGATGTTAGAGGACCAGTGCTTTTTATCAGTTTCAGAAGAAGAGTTGGACTAGATTTGTTCCATATGTGTTGGAAACACCGTTCTTTTGTTCTCAGCACACTCACGTTTCCTGCTGTCTTAGAGATTCTAGAAAGCAAGCGCGTGCTTCTCGCCCTAAAGCAGAGTGTGATCCATGGATGAGAACTATGCTGTGTGTATGCCTTCAGAAATGGAGTTAAGTCCCAGGGTCTGAGTCTTCTTACAAGCAAGACTTCGTTTCAGGTAAGGGCAGTCACTTTTCAGCTCAAACGAACTACATCGTTTATGAAGCTCACACGTTTCCCATCTTAACTGACAAGCATTGGATGTTAGAGGACCAGTGCTTTGTATCTGTTTCAGAAGCAGAGTTGGACTAGATATGGTCTGTATGTGTAGGAAACAATGTTATTTTGTTCTCAGCACACTCACGTTTCCTGCTGTCTTAGAGACTTTAGAAAGCAAGAGAGTGCTTCTTGCTCTAAAGCAGAGTGTGATCCATGGATGAAAACTATGCTGTGTGTTTCCCTTCAGAAATGGAATTAAATCCCAGGCTCTGTGTCTTCCTACAAGCAAGACTTCTTTTCAGGTAAGGGCAGTCACTTTTCAGTTCAAAGGAACTACATTGTTCACAAAGCACACACGTTTCTCATCTTAACAGACAAGCATTGGATGTTAGAGGACCAGTGCTTTGTATCAGTTTAAGAAGCAGATTTGGACTAGATATGGTCCGTATGTGTAGGAAACACCTTTCTTTTGTTCTGGGCACACTCAGATTTCCTGCTGTCTTAGAGACTCTAGAAAGCAAGAGTGTGCTTCTTGCTCTAAAGCAGAGTGTGATCCATGGATGAGAACTATGCTGTGTGTTTCACTTCAGAAATGGAGTTAAATCCCAGGCTCTGAGTCTTCCTACAAGCAAGATTCGTTTCAGGTAAGGTTAGGCACTTTTCTGCTCAAACGAACTACATCGTTCACGAAGCTCACACATTTCTCATCTTAACTGACAAGCTTGGATGTTAGAGGACCAGTGTTTTTTATCAGTTTCAGAAGAAGAGTTGGACTAGATTTGTTCCATATGTGTTGGAAACACCGTTCTTTTGTTCTCAGCACACTCACGTTTCCTGCTGTCTTAGAGATTCTAGAAAGCAAGAGCGTGCTTCTCGCCCTAAAGCAGAGTGTGATCCATGGATGAGAACTATGCTGTGTGTATGCCTTCAGAAATGGAGTTAAGTCCCAGAGTCTGAGTCTTCCTACAAGCAAGACTTCGTTTCAGGTAAGGGCAGTCACTTTTCAGCTCAAACGAACTACATCGTTTATGAAGCTCACACGTTTCCCATCTTAACTGAGAAGCATTGGATGTTAGAGGGTCTGTGCTATGTATCAGTTTCAGAAGCAGATTTGGACTACATATGGTCTGTATGTGTAGGAACCACCGTTCTTTTGTTCTGGGAACACTCAGATTTCCTGCTGTATTAGAGACTCTAGAAAGCAAGAGTGTGCTTCTCGCTCTAAAGCAGAGTGTGATCCATGGATGAGAACTATGCTGTGTGTTTCCCTTCAGAAATGGACTTAAATCCCAGGCTCTGTGTCTTCCTACAAGCAAGACTTCTTTTCAGTTAAGAGCAGTCACTTTTCAGTTCATAGGAACTACATTGTTCACAAAGCACACACGTTTCTCATCTTAACAGACAAGCATTGGATGTTAGAGGACCAGTGCTTTGTATCTGTTTCAGAAGCAGAGTTGGACTAGATATGGTCTGTATGTGTAGGAAACACCGTTATTTTGTTCTCAGCACACTCACGTTTCCTGCTGTCTTAGAGACTTTAGAAAGCAAGAGAGTGCTTCTCGCTCTAAAGCAGAGTGTGATCCATGGATGAAAACTATGCTGTGTGTTTCCCTTCAGAAATGGACTTAAATCCCAGGCTCTGTGTCTTCCTACAAGCAAGACTTCTTTTCAGGTAAGGGCAGTCACTTTTCAGTTCAAAGGAACTACATCGTTTACAAAGCACACACGTTTCTCATCTTAACAGACAAGCATTGGATGTTAGAGGACCAGTGCTTTGTATCAGTTTAAGAAGCAGATTTGGACTAGATATGGTCCGTATGTGTAGGAAACACCGTTCTTTTGTTCTGGGCACACTCAGATTTCCTGCTGTCTTAGAGACTCTAGAAAGCAAGAGCGTGCTTCTCGCTCTAAAGCAGAGTGTGGTCCATGGATGAGAACTATGCTGTGTGTTTGCCTTCAGAAATGGAGTTAAATCTTAGGCTCTGAGTCTTCCTACAAGCAAGACTTCGTTTCAGGTAAGCGCAGTCACTTTTCAGCTCAAATGAACTACATCGTTCACGAAGCTCACACGTTTCAACCTTAACAGACAAGCATTGGATGTTAGAGGACCAGTGCTTTGTATCAGTTTCAGAAGCAATGTTGGACTATATAATGTCCGTATGTGTAGGAAACACCGTTCTTTTGTTCTCAGCAAAATCACGTTTCCTGCTGTCTTAGAGACTCTAGAAAGCAAGAGCATGCTTCTTGTTCTAAAGCAGAGTGTGATCAATGGATGATTACACTGCTGTGTGTTTCCCTTCAGAAAATGAGTTAAATCCCAGGCTCTATGTCTTCCTACAAGCAAGACTTCGTTTCAGGTAAGGGCAGTCACTTTTCAGCTCAAAAGAACTACATCCTTCACGAATCTCACACGTTTCTCACCTTAACAGACAAGCATTGGATGTTAGAGGACCAGTGCTTTGTATCAGTTTCAGAAGCAGAGTTGGACTATATAATGTCCGTATGTGTAGGAAACACTGTTATTTTGTTCTCAGCAAAATCACGTTTCCTGATGTCTTAGTGACTCTAGAAAGCAAGAGCATGCTTCTTGTTCTAAAGCAGAGTGTCATCAATGGATGATTACACTGCTGTGTGTTTTACTTCAGAAATGGAGTTAAATCCCAGGCTCTGAGTCTTCCTACAAGCAAGACTTCAATTCAGGTAAGGGCAGTCACTTTTCTGCTCAAACGAACTACATTGTTCATGAAGCTCACACGTTTCCCATCTTAACTGACAAGATTTGGATGTTAGAGCATAAGTGCTTTGTATCAGTTTCAGAAGCACATTTGTACTACATATGGTCCATATGTGTAGGAAACACCTTTCTTTTGTTCTGGGCACACTCAGATTTCCTGCTGTCTTAGAGACTCTAGAAAGCAAGAGTGTGCTTCTTGCTCTAAAGCAGAGTGTGATCCATGGATTTGAACTATGCTGTGTGTTTCACTTCAGAAATGGAGTTAAATCCCAGGCTCTGAGTCTTCCTACAAGCAAGACTTCGTTTCAGGTAAGGGCAGGCACTTTTCTGCTCAAACGAACTACATCGTTCACGAAGCTCACACATTTCTCATCTTAACTGACAAGCTTGGATGTTAGAGGACCAGTGCTTTTTATCAGTTTCAGAAGAAGAGTTGGACTAGATTTGTTCCATATGTGTTGGAAACACCGTTCTTTTGTTCTCAGCACACTCACGTTTCCTGCTGTCTTAGAGATTCTAGAAAGCAAGAGCGTGCTTCTCGCCCTAAAGCAGAGTGTGATCCATGGATGAGAACTATGCTGTGTGTATGCCTTCAGAAATGGAGTTAAGTCCCAGGGTCTGAGTCTTCTTACAAGCAAGACTTCGTTTCAGGTAAGGGCAGTCACTTTTCAGCTCAAACGAACTACATCGTTTATGAAGCTCACACGTTTCCCATCTTAACTGACAAGCATTGGATGTTAGAGGACCAGTGCTTTGTATCTGTTTCAGAAGCAGAGTTGGACTAGATATGGTCTGTATGTGTAGGAAACACCGTTATTTTGTTCTCAGCACACTCACGTTTCCTGCTGTCTTAGAGACTTTAGAAAGCAAGAGAGTGCTTCTTGCTCTAAATCAGAGTGTGATCCATGGATGAAAACTATGCTGTGTGTTTCCCTTCAGAAATGGAATTAAATCCCAGGCTCTGTGTCTTCCTACAAGCAAGACTTCTTTTCAGGTAAGGGCAGTCACTTTTCAGTTCAAAGGAACTACATTGTTCACAAAGCACACACGTTTCTCATCTTAACAGACAAGCATTGGATGTTAGAGGACCAGTGCTTTGTATCAGTTTAAGAAGCAGATTTGGACTAGATATGGTCCGTATGTGTAGGAAACACCTTTCTTTTGTTCTGGGCACACTCAGATTTCCTGCTGTCTTAGAGACTCTAGAAAGCAAGAGTGTGCTTCTTGCTCTAAAGCAGAGTGTGATCCATGGATGAGAACTATGCTGTGTGTTTCACTTCAGAAATGGAGTTAAATCCCAGGCTCTGAGTCTTCCTACAAGCAAGATTCGTTTCAGGTAAGGTTAGGCACTTTTCTGCTCAAACGAACTACATCGTTCACGAAGCTCACACATTTCTCATCTTAACTGACAAGCTTGGATGTTAGAGGACCAGTGCTTTTTATCAGTTTCAGAAGAAGAGTTGGACTAGATTTGTTCCATATGTGTTGGAAACACCGTTCTTTTGTTCTCAGCACACTCACGTTTCCTGCTGTCTTAGAGATTCTAGAAAGCAAGAGCGTGCTTCTCGCCCTAAAGCAGAGTGTGATCCATGGATGAGAACTATGCTGTGTGTATGCCTTCAGAAATGGAGTTAAGTCCCAGAGTCTGAGTCTTCCTACAAGCAAGACTTCGTTTCATGTAAGGGCAGTCACTTTTCAGCTCAAACGAACTACATCGTTTATGAAGCTCACACGTTTCCCATCTTAACTGAGAAGCATTGGATGTTAGAGGGTCTGTGCTATGTATCAGTTTCAGAAGCAGATTTGGACTACATATGGTCTGTATGTGTAGGAACCACCGTTCTTTTGTTCTGGGAACACTCAGATTTCCTGCTGTATTAGAGACTCTAGAAAGCAAGAGTGTGCTTCTCGCTCTAAAGCAGAGTGTGATCCATGGATGAGAACTATGCTGTGTGTTTCCCTTCAGAAATGGACTTAAATCCCAGGCTCTGTGTCTTCCTACAAGCAAGACTTCTTTTCAGTTAAGAGCAGTCACTTTTCAGTTCATAGGAACTACATTGTTCACAAAGCACACACGTTTCTCATCTTAACAGACAAGCATTGGATGTTAGAGGACCAGTGCTTTGTATCTGTTTCAGAAGCAGAGTTGGACTAGATATGGTCTGTATGTGTAGGAAACACCGTTATTTTGTTCTCAGCACACTCACGTTTCCTGCTGTCTTAGAGACTTTAGAAAGCAAGAGAGTGCTTCTCGCTCTAAAGCAGAGTGTGATCCATGGATGAAAACTATGCTGTGTGTTTCCCTTCAGAAATGGACTTAAATCCCAGGCTCTGTGTCTTCCTACAAGCAAGACTTCTTTTCAGGTAAGGGCAGTCACTTTTCAGTTCAAAGGAACTACATCGTTTACAAAGCACACACGTTTCTCATCTTAACAGACAAGCATTGGATGTTAGAGGACCAGTGCTTTGTATCAGTTTAAGAAGCAGATTTGGACTAGATATGGTCCGTATGTGTAGGAAACACCGTTCTTTTGTTCTGGGCACACTCAGATTTCCTGCTGTCTTAGAGACTCTAGAAAGCAAGAGTGTGCTTCTTGCTCTAAAGCAGAGTGTGATCCATGGATGAGAACTATGCTCTGTGTTTCACTTCAGAAATGGAGTTAAATCCCAGGCTCTGAGTCTTCCTACAAGCAAGACTTCGTTTCAGGTAAGTGCAGGCACTTTTCTGCTCAAACGAACTACATCGTTCACGAAGCTCACACATTTCTCATCTTAACTGACAAGCTTGGATGTTAGAGGACCAGTGCTTTTTATCAGTTTCAGAAGAAGAGTTGGACTAGATTTGTTCCATATGTGTTGGAAACACCGTTCTTTTGTTCTCAGCACACTCACGTTTCCTGCTGTCTTAGAGATTCTAGAAAGCAAGAGCGTGCTTCTTGCCCTAAAGCAGAGTGTGATCCATGGATGAGAACTATGCTGTGTGTATGCCTTCAGAAATGGAGTTAAGTCCCAGAGTCTGAGTCTTCCTACAAGCAAGACTTCGTTTCAGGTAAGGGCAGTCACTTTTCAGCTCAAACGAACTACATCGTTTATGAAGCTCACACGTTTCCCATCTTAACTGAGAAGCATTGGATGTTAGAGGGTCTGTGCTATGTATCAGTTTCAGAAGCAGATTTGGACTACATATGGTCTGTATGTGTAGGAACCACCGTTCTTTTGTTCTGGGAACACTCAGATTTCCTGCTGTATTAGAGACTCTAGAAAGCAAGAGTGTGCTTCTCGCTCTAAAGCAGAGTGTGATCCATGGATGAGAACTATGCTGTGTGTTTCCCTTCATAAATGGACTTAAATCCCAGGCTCTGTGTCTTCCTACAAGCAAGACTTCTTTTCAGTTAAGAGCAGTCACTTTTCAGTTCATAGGAACTACATTGTTCACAAAGCACACACGTTTCTCATCTTAACAGACAAGCATTGGATGTTAGAGGACCAGTGCTTTGTATCTGTTTCAGAAGCAGAGTTGGACTAGATATGGTCTGTATGTGTAGGAAACACCGTTATTTTGTTCTCAGCACACTCACGTTTCCTGCTGTCTTAGAGACTTTAGAAAGCAAGAGAGTGCTTCTCGCTCTAAAGCAGAGTGTGATCCATGGATGAAAACTATGCTGTGTGTTTCCCTTCAGAAATGGACTTAAATCCCAGGCTCTGTGTCTTCCTACAAGCAAGACTTCTTTTCAGGTAAGGGCAGTCACTTTTCAGTTCAAAGGAACTACATCGTTTACAAAGCACACACGTTTCTCATCTTAACAGACAAGCATTGGATGTTAGAGGACCAGTGCTTTGTATCAGTTTAAGAAGCAGATTTGGACTAGATATGGTCCGTATGTGTAGGAAACACCTTTCTTTTGTTCTGGGCACACTCAGATTTCCTGCTGTCTTAGAGACTCTAGAAAGCAAGAGTGTGCTTCTTGCTCTAAAGCAGAGTGTGATCCATGGATGAGAACTATGCTGTGTGTTTCACTTCAGAAATGGAGTTAAATCCCAGGCTCTGAGTCTTCCTACAAGCAAGATTCGTTTCAGGTAAGGTTAGGCACTTTTCTGCTCAAACGAACTACATCGTTCACGAAGCTCACACATTTCTCATCTTAACTGACAAGCTTGGATGTTAGAGGACCAGTGTTTTTTATCAGTTTCAGAAGAAGAGTTGGACTAGATTTGTTCCATATGTGTTGGAAACACCGTTCTTTTGTTCTCAGCACACTCACGTTTCCTGCTGTCTTAGAGATTCTAGAAAGCAAGAGCGTGCTTCTCGCCCTAAAGCAGAGTGTGATCCATGGATGAGAACTATGCTGTGTGTATGCCTTCAGAAATGGAGTTAAGTCCCAGAGTCTGAGTCTTCCTACAAGCAAGACTTCGTTTCAGGTAAGGGCAGTCACTTTTCAGCTCAAACGAACTACATCGTTTATGAAGCTCACACGTTTCCCATCTTAACTGAGAAGCATTGGATGTTAGAGGGTCTGTGCTATGTATCAGTTTCAGAAGCAGATTTGGACTACATATGGTCTGTATGTGTAGGAACCACCGTTCTTTTGTTCTGGGAACACTCAGATTTCCTGCTGTATTAGAGACTCAAGAAAGCAAGAGTGTGCTTCTCGCTCTAAAGCAGAGTGTGATCCATGGATGAGAACTATGCTGTGTGTTTCCCTTCAGAAATGGACTTAAATCCCAGGCTCTGTGTCTTCCTACAAGCAAGACTTCTTTTCAGTTAAGAGCAGTCACTTTTCAGTTCATAGGAACTACATTGTTCACAAAGCACACACGTTTCTCATCTTAACAGACAAGCATTGGATGTTAGAGGACCAGTGCTTTGTATCTGTTTCAGAAGCAGAGTTGGACTAGATATGGTCTGTATGTGTAGGAAACACCGTTATTTTGTTCTCAGCACACTCACGTTTCCTGCTGTCTTAGAGACTTTAGAAAGCAAGAGAGTGCTTCTCGCTCTAAAGCAGAGTGTGATCCATGGATGAAAACTATGCTGTGTGTTTCCCTTCAGAAATGGACTTAAATCCCAGGCTCTGTGTCTTCCTACAAGCAAGACTTCTTTTCAGGTAAGGGCAGTCACTTTTCAGTTCAAAGGAACTACATCGTTTACAAAGCACACACGTTTCTCATCTTAACAGACAAGCATTGGATGTTAGAGGACCAGTGCTTTGTATCAGTTTAAGAAGCAGATTTGGACTAGATATGGTCCGTATGTGTAGGAAACACCGTTCTTTTGTTCTGGGCACACTCAGATTTCCTGCTGTCTTAGAGACTCTAGAAAGCAAGAGTGTGCTTCTTGCTCTAAAGCAGAGTGTGATCCATGGATGAGAACTATGCTCTGTGTTTCACTTCAGAAATGGAGTTAAATCCCAGGCTCTGAGTCTTCCTACAAGCAAGACTTCGTTTCAGGTAAGTGCAGGCACTTTTCTGCTCAAACGAACTACATCGTTCACGAAGCTCACACATTTCTCATCTTAACTGACAAGCTTGGATGTTAGAGGACCAGTGCTTTTTATCAGTTTCAGAAGAAGAGTTGGACTAGATTTGTTCCATATGTGTTGGAAACACCGTTCTTTTGTTCTCAGCACACTCACGTTTCCTGCTGTCTTAGAGATTCTAGAAAGCAAGAGCGTGCTTCTCGCCCTAAAGCAGAGTGTGATCCATGGATGAGAACTATGCTGTGTGTATGCCTTCAGAAATGGAGTTAAGTCCCAGAGTCTGAGTCTTCCTACAAGCAAGACTTCGTTTCAGGTAAGGGCAGTCACTTTTCAGCTCAAACGAACTACATCGTTTATGAAGCTCACACGTTTCCCATCTTAACTGAGAAGCATTGGATGTTAGAGGGTCTGTGCTATGTATCAGTTTCAGAAGCAGATTTGGACTACATATGGTCTGTATGTGTAGGAACCACCGTTCTTTTGTTCTGGGAACACTCAGATTTCCTGCTGTATTAGAGACTCTAGAAAGCAAGAGTGTGCTTCTCGCTCTAAAGCAGAGTGTGATCCATGGATGAGAACTATGCTGTGTGTTTCCCTTCATAAATGGACTTAAATCCCAGGCTCTGTGTCTTCCTACAAGCAAGACTTCTTTTCAGTTAAGAGCAGTCACTTTTCAGTTCATAGGAACTACATTGTTCACAAAGCACACACGTTTCTCATCTTAACAGACAAGCATTGGATGTTAGAGGACCAGTGCTTTGTATCTGTTTCAGAAGCAGAGTTGGACTAGATATGGTCTGTATGTGTAGGAAACACCGTTATTTTGTTCTCAGCACACTCACGTTTCCTGCTGTCTTAGAGACTTTAGAAAGCAAGAGAGTGCTTCTCGCTCTAAAGCAGAGTGTGATCCATGGATGAAAACTATGCTGTGTGTTTCCCTTCAGAAATGGACTTAAATCCCAGGCTCTGTGTCTTCCTACAAGCAAGACTTCTTTTCAGGTAAGGGCAGTCACTTTTCAGTTCAAAGGAACTACATCGTTTACAAAGCACACACGTTTCTCATCTTAACAGACAAGCATTGGATGTTAGAGGACCAGTGCTTTGTATCAGTTTAAGAAGCAGATTTGGACTAGATATGGTCCGTATGTGTAGGAAACACCGTTCTTTTGTTCTGGGCACACTCAGATTTCCTGCTGTCTTAGAGACTCTAGAAAGCAAGAGTGTGCTTCTTGCTCTAAAGCAGAGTGTGATCCATGGATGAGAACTATGCTCTGTGTTTCACTTCAGAAATGGAGTTAAATCCCAGGCTCTGAGTCTTCCTACAAGCAAGACTTCGTTTCAGGTAAGTGCAGGCACTTTTCTGCTCAAACGAACTACATCGTTCACGAAGCTCACACATTTCTCATCTTAACTGACAAGCTTGGATGTTAGAGGACCAGTGCTTTTTATCAGTTTCAGAAGAAGAGTTGGACTAGATTTGTTCCATATGTGTTGGAAACACCGTTCTTTTGTTCTCAGCACACTCACGTTTCCTGCTGTCTAGACACTCTAGAAAGCAAGAGCGTGCTTCTCTCTCCAAAGCAGAGTGTGATCCATGGATGAGAACTATGCTGTGTGTTTGCCTTCAGAATTGGAGTTAAATCCCAGGCTCTGAGTCTTCCTACAAGCAAGACTTCGTTTCAGGTAAGGGCAGTCACTTTTCAGCTCAAACGAACTACATCGTTCATGAAGCTCACACGTTTCCCATCTTAACTGACAAGCATTGGAGGTTAGAGGGTCAGTGCTTTGTATCAGTTTCAGAAGCAGATTTGGACGACATATGGTCCGTATGTGTAGGAAACACCGTTCTTTTGTTCTGGGCACACTCAGATTTCCTGCTGTTTTAGAGACTCTAGAAAGCAAGAGTGTGCTTCTCGCTCTAAAGCAGAGTGTGATCCATGGATGAGAACTAAGCTGTGTGTTTCACTTCAGAAATGGAGTTAAATCCCATTCTCTGTGTCTTCCTACAAGCAAGACTTCTTTTAGGTAAGGGCAGTCACTTTTCAGTTCAAAGAAACTACATCGTTCACAAAGCACACACGTTTCTAATCTTAACAGACAAGCATTGGATGTTAGAGGACCAGTGCTTTGTATCAGTTTAAGAAGCAGATTTGGACTAGATATGGTCCGTATGTGTAGGAAACACCGTTCCTTTGTTCTGGGCACACTCAGATTTCCTGCTGTCTTAGAGACTCTAGAAAGCAAGAGTGTGCTTCTCGCTCTAAAGCAGAGTGTGATCCATGGATGAGAACTGTGCTGTGTGTATGCCTTCAGAAATGGAGTTAAGTCCCAGGCTCTGAGTCTTCTTACTAGCAAGACTTCGTTTCAGGTAAGGGCAGTCACTTTTCAGCTCAAACGAACTACATCGTTTATGAAGCTCACACGTTTCCCATCTTAACTGACAAGCATTGGATGTTAGAGGGTCTGTGCTTTGTATCAGTTTCAGAAGCAGATTTGGACTACATATGGTCCGTATGTGTAGGTAACACCGTTCTTTTGTTCTGGACCCACTCAGATTTCCTGCTGTCTTAGAGACTCTAGAAAGCAAGAGTGTGCTTCTTGCTCTAAAGCTGAGTGTGATCCATGGATAAGAACTATGCTGTGTGTTTCACTTCAGAAATGGAGTTAAATCCCAGGCGACGAGTCTTCCTACAAGCAAGACTTCGTTTCAGGTAAGGGCAGTCACTTTTCTGCTCAAACGAACTACATCGTTCACGAAGCTCACACGTTTCTCATCTTAACTGACAAGCATTGGATGTTAGAGGACCAGTGCTTTGTATCATTTTCAGAAGCAGATTTGGACTACATATGGTCCGTATTTGTAGGAAACACCGGTCTTTTGTTCTGGGCACACTCATATTTCCTGCTGTCTTAGGGACTCTAGAAAGCAAGAGTGTGCTTCTTGCTCTAAAGCAGAGTGTGATCCATGGATGAGAACTATGCTGTGTGTTTCACTTCAGAAATGGATTTAAATCCCAGGCTCTGAGTCTTCCTACAAGCAAGACTTCGTTTCAGGTAAGGGCAGTCAGTTTTCTGCTCAAACGAACTACTTCATTCACGAAGCTCACACGTTTCCCAACTTAACTGACAAGCATTGGAGGTAAGAGGGTCAGTGCTTTGTATCAGTTTCAGAGGCAGATTTGGACTAGATATGGTCCGTTTGTGTAGGAAACACCGTTCTTTTGTTCTGGGCACAGTCAGATTTCCTGCTGTATTAGAGACTCTAGAAAACGAGAGCGTGCTTCTGGCTCTAAAGCAGAGTGTGGTCCATGGATGAGAACTATGCTGTGTGTTTGCCTTCAGAAATGGAGTTAAATCCCATGCTCTGAGTCTTCCTACAAGCAAGACTTCGTTTCAGGTAAGGGCAGTCACTTTTCAGCTCAAACGAACTACTTTGTTCACAAAGCACACACGTTTCTCATCTTAACAGACAAGCATTGGATGTTAGAGGGTCTGTGCTTTGTATCAGTTTAAGAAGCAGATTTGGACTAGATATGGTCCGTATGTGTAGGAAACACTGTTCTTTTGTTCGGGGCACACTCAGATTTTCTGCTGTCTTAGAGACTCTAGAAAGCAAGAGCGTGCTTCTTGCTCTAAAGCAGAGTGTGATCCATGGATGAGAACTATGCTGTGTTTTCCTTCAGAAATGGAGTTAAATCCCAGGCTCTGAGTCTTCCTACAAGCAAGACTTCGTTTCATGTAAGGGCAGTCACTTTTCTGCTCAAAAGAAATACATCGTTCATGAAGCTCACACATTTCTCATCTTAACTGACAAGCTTGGATGTTAGAGGACCAGTGCTTTGTATCAGTTTCAGAAGAAGAGTTGGACTAGATTTGTTCCATATGTGTTGGAAACACCGTTCTTTTGTTCTCAGCACACTCACGTTTCCTGCTGTCTTAGAGATTCTAGAAAGCAAGAGCGTGCTACTCGCGCTAAAGCAGAGTGTGATCCATTGATGAGAACTATGCTGTGTGTATGCCTTCAGAAATGGAGTTAAGTCCCAGGCTCTGAGTCTTCTTACTAGCAAGACTTCGTTTCAGGTAAGGGCAGTCACTTTTCAGCTCAAACGAACTACATCGTTTATGAAGCTCACACGTTTCCCATCTTAACTGACAAGCATTGGATGTTAGAGGGTCTGTGCTTTGTATCAGTTTCAGAAGCAGATTTGGACTACATATGGTCCGTATGTGTAGGTAACACCGTTCTTTTGTTCTGGACCCACTCAGATTTCCTGCTGTCTTAGAGACTCTAGAAAGCAAGAGTGTGCTTCTTGCTCTAAAGCTGAGTGTGATCCATGGATAAGAACTATGCTGTGTGTTTCACTTCAGAAATGGAGTTAAATCCCAGGCGACGAGTCTTCCTACAAGCAAGACTTCGTTTCAGGTAAGGGCAGTCACTTTTCTGCTCAAACGAACTACATCGTTCACGAAGCTCACACGTTTCTCATCTTAACTGACAAGCATTGGATGTTAGAGGACCAGTGCTTTGTATCATTTTCAGAAGCAGATTTGGACTACATATGGTCCGTATTTGTAGGAAACACCGGTCTTTTGTTCTGGGCACACTCATATTTCCTGCTGTCTTAGGGACTCTAGAAAGCAAGAGTGTGCTTCTTGCTCTAAAGCAGAGTGTGATCCATGGATGAGAACTATGCTGTGTGTTTCACTTCAGAAATGGATTTAAATCCCAGGCTCTGAGTCTTCCTACAAGCAAGACTTCGTTTCAGGTAAGGGCAGTCAGTTTTCTGCTCAAACGAACTACTTCATTCACGAAGCTCACACGTTTCCCAACTTAACTGACAAGCATTGGAGGTAAGAGGGTCAGTGCTTTGTATCAGTTTCAGAGGCAGATTTGGACTAGATATGGTCCGTTTGTGTAGGAAACACCGTTCTTTTGTTCTGGGCACAGTCAGATTTCCTGCTGTATTAGAGACTCTAGAAAACGAGAGCGTGCTTCTGGCTCTAAAGCAGAGTGTGGTCCATGGATGAGAACTATGCTGTGTGTTTGCCTTCAGAAATGGAGTTAAATCCCATGCTCTGAGTCTTCCTACAAGCAAGACTTCGTTTCAGGTAAGGGCAGTCACTTTTCAGCTCAAACGAACTACATTGTTCACAAAGCACACACGTTTCTCATCTTAACAGACAAGCATTGGATGTTAGAGGACCAGTGCTTTGTATCAGTTTAAGAAGCAGATTTGGACTAGATATGGTCCGTATGTGTAGGAAACACCGTTCTTTTGTTCTGGGCTCACTCAGATTTCCTGCTGTCTTAGAGACTTTAGAAAGCAAGACTGTGCTTCTTGCTCTAAAGCAGAATGTGATCCATGGATGAGAACTATGCTGTGTGTTTCACTTCAGAAATGGAGTTAAATCCCGGGCTCTGAGTCTTCCTACAAGCAAGACTTCTTTTCAATTAAGGGCAGTCACTTTTCTGCTCAAACGAACTACATCGTTCACGAAGCTCACACAATTCTCATCTTAACTGACAATCTTGGATGTTAGAGGACCACTGCTTTGTATCAGTTTCAGAAGAAGAGTTGGACTAGATTTGTTCCATATGTGTTGGAAACACCGTTCTTTTGTTTCAGCACACTCACGTTTCCTGCTGTCTTAGAGATTCTAGAAAGCAAGAGCGTGCTACTCGCGCTAAAGCAGAGTGTGATCCATTGATGAGAACTATGCTGTGTGTATGCCTTCAGAAATGGAGTTAAGTCCCAGGCTCTGAGTCTTCTTACTAGCAAGACTTCGTTTCAGGTAAGGGCAGTCACTTTTCAGCTCAAACGAACTACATCGTTTATGAAGCTCACACGTTTCCCATCTTAACTGACAAGCATTGGATGTTAGAGGGTCTGTGCTTTGTATCAGTTTCAGAAGCAGATTTGGACTACATATGGTCCGTATGTGTAGGTAACACCGTTCTTTTGTTCTGGACCCACTCAGATTTCCTGCTGTCTTAGAGACTCTAGAAAGCAAGAGTGTGCTTCTTGCTCTAAAGCTGAGTGTGATCCATGGATAAGAACTATGCTGTGTGTTTCACTTCAGAAATGGAGTTAAATCCCAGGCGACGAGTCTTCCCACAAGCAAGACTTCGTTTCAGGTAAGGGCAGTCACTTTTCTGCTCAAACGAACTACATCGTTCACGAAGCTGACACGTTTCTCATCTTAAATGACAAGCATTGGATGTTAGAGGACCAGTGCTTTGTATCAGTTTCAGAAGCAGATTTGGACTACATATGGTCCGTATTTGTAGGAAACACCGGTCTTTTGTTCTGGGCACACTCATATTTCCTGCTGTCTTAGGGACTCTAGAAAGCAAGAGTGTGCTTCTTGCTCTAAAGCAGAGTGTGATCCATGGATGAGAACTATGCTGTGTGTTTCACTTCAGAAATGGATTTAAATCCCAGGCTCTGAGTCTTCCTACAAGCAAGACTTCGTTTCAGGTAAGGGCAGTCAGTTTTCTGCTCAAACGAACTACTTCGTTCACGAAGCTCACACGTTTCCCATCTTAACTGACAAGCATTGGAGGTAAGAGGGTCAGTGCTTTGTATCAGTTTCAGAGGCAGATTTGGACTAGATATGGTCCGTTTGTGTAGGAAACACCGTTCTTTTGTTCTGGGCACACTCTGATTTCCTGCTGTATTAGAGACTCTAGAAAGCAAGAGCGTGCTTCTGGCTCTAAAGCAGAGTGTGGTCCATGGATGAGAACTATGCTGTGTGTTTGCCTTCAGAAATGGAGTTAAATCTCATGCTCTGAGTCTTCCTACAAGCAAGACTTCGTTTCAGGTAAGGGCAGTCACTTTTCAGCTCAAACGAACTACATTTTTCACAAAGCACACACGTTTCTCATCTTAACAGACAAGCATTGGATGTTAGAGGACCAGTGCTTTGTATCAGTTTAAGAAGCAGATTTGGACTAGATATGGTCCGTATGTGTAGGAAACACCGTTCTTTTGTTCTGGGCCCACTCAGATTTCCTGCTGTCTTAGAGACTCTAGAAAGCAAGAGGGTGCTACTCGCGCTAAAGCAGAGTGTGATCCATGGATGAGAACTATGCTGTGTGTATGCCTTCAGAAATGGAGTTAAGTCCCAGGCTCTGAGTCTTCTTACTAGCAAGACTTCGTTTCAGGTAAGGGCAGTCACTTTTCAGCTCAAACGAACTACATCGTTTATGAAGCTCACACGTTTCCCATCTTAACTGACAAGCATTGGATGTTAGAGGGTCTGTGCTTTGTATCAGTTTCAGAAGCAGATTTGGACTACATATGGTCCGTATGTGTAGGTAACACCGTTCTTTTGTTCTGGGCCCACTCAGATTTCCTGCTGTCTTAGAGACTCTAGAAAGCAAGAGTGTGCTTCTTGCTCTAAAGCTGAGTGTGATCCATGGATAAGAACTATGCTGTGTGTTTCACTTCAGAAATGGAGTTAAATCCCAGGCTCTGAGTCTTCCTACAAGCAAGACTTCGTTTCAGGTAAGGGCGGTCACTTTTCTGCTCAAACGAACTAGATCGTTCACGAAGCTCACACGTTTCTCATCTTAACTGACAAGCATTGGATGTTAGACGACCAGTGCTTTGTATCAGTTTCAGAAGCAGATTTGGACTACATATGGTCCGTATTTGTAGGAAACACCGGTCTTTTGTTCTGGGCACACTCATATTTCCTGCTGTCTTAGGGACTCTAGAAAGCAAGAGTGTGCTTCTTGCTCTAAAGCAGAGTGTGATCCATGGATGAGAACTATGCTGTGTGTTTCACTTCAGAAATGGATTTAAATCCCAGGCTCTGAGTCTTCCTACAAGCAAGACTTCCTTTCAGGTAAGGGCAGTCACTTTTCAGCTCAAACGAACTACATCGTTCACGAAGCTCACACGTTTCTCACCTTAACAGACAAGCATTGGATGTTAGAGGACCAGTGCTTTGTATCAGTTTCAGAAGCAAAGTTGGACTATATAATGTCCGTATGTGTAGGAAACACCGTTCTTTTGTTCTCAGCAAAATCACGTTTCCTGCTGTCTTAGAGCCTCTAGAAAGCAAGAGCGTGCTTATTGTTCTAAAGCAGAGTGTGATCAATGGGTGATTACACTGCTGTGTGTTTCCCTTCAGAAAATGAGTTAAATCCCAGGCTCTATGTCTTCCTACAAGCAAGACTTCGTTTCAGGTAAGGGCAGTCACTTTTCAGCTCAAACGAACTACATCCTTCACGAAGCTCACACGTTTCTCACCTTAACAGACAAGCATTGGATGTTAGAGGACCAGTGCTTTGTATCAGTTTCAGAAGCAGAGTTGGACTATATAATGTCCGTATGTGTAGGAAACCCCGTTATTTTGTTCTCAGCAAAATCACATTTCCTGCTGTCTTAGAGACTCTAGAAAGCAAGAGCGTGCTTCTTGTTCTAAAGCAGAGTGTGATCAATGGATGATTACACTGCTGTGTGTTTTACTTCAGAAATGGAGTTAAATCCCAGGCTCTGAGTCTTCCTACAAGCAAGACTTCAATTCAGGTAAGGGCAGTCACTTTTCTGCTCAAACGAACTACATCGTTCATGAAGCTCACACGTTTCCCATCTTAACTGACAAGAATTGGATGTTAGAGGGTCAGTGCTTTGTATCAGTTTCAGAAGCACATTTGTTCTACATACATATGGTCCATATGTGTAGGAAACACCGTTCTTTTGTTCTGGGCACACTCAGATTTCCTGCTGTATTAGAGACTCTAGAAAGCAAGAGTGTGCTTCTCTCTCTAAAGCAGAGTGTGATCCATGGATGACAACTATGCTGTGTGTTTCACTTCAGAAATGGAGTTAAATCCCGGGCTCTGAGTCTTCCTACAAGCAAGACTACGTTTCAGTTAAGGGCAGTCACTTTTCTGCTCAAATGAACTACATCGTTCACGAAGCTCACACATTTCTTATCTTAACTGACAAGCTTGGATGTTAGAGGACCAGTGCTTTGTATCAGTTTCAGAAGAAGAGTTGGACTAGATTTGTTCCATATGTGTTGGAAACACCGTTCTTTGGTTCTCAGCACACTTACGTTTCCTGCTGTCTTAGAGACTCTAGAAAACAAGAGCGTGCTTCTCGCGCTAAAGCAGAGTGTGATCCATGGATGAGAACTATGCTGTGTGTTTGCCTTCAGAAATGGAGTTAAATCCCAGGCTCTGAGTCTTCCTACAAGCAAGACTTTGTTTCAGGTAAGGGCAGTCACTTTTCAGCTCAAATGAACTACATCGTTTATGAAGCTCACACGTTTCCCATCTTAACTGACAAGCATTGGATGTTAGAGGGTCTGTGCTTTGTATCAGTTTAAGAAGCAGATTTGGACTAGATATGGTCCGTATGTGTAGGAAACACTGTTCTTTTGTTCGGGGCACACTCAGATTTCCTGCTGTCTTAGAGACTCTAGAAAGCAAGAGTGTGCTTCTTGCTCTAAAGCAGAGTGTGATCCATGGATGAGAACTATGCTGTGTGTTTCACTTCAGAAATGGTTGTTAAATCCCAGGCTCTGTGTCCTCCTACAAGCAAGACTTCGTTTCAGGTAAGGGCAGTCACTTTTCTGCTCAAACGAACTACATCGTTCACGAAGCTCACACATTTCTCATCTTAACTGACAAGCTTGGATGTTAGAGGACCAGTGCTTTATATCAGGTTCACAAGAAGAGTTGGACTAGATTTGTTCCATATGTGTTGGAAACACCGTTCTTTTGTTCTCAGCACACTCACGTTTCCTGCTGTCTTAGAGAATCTAGAAAGCAAGAGCGTGCTTCTCGCGCTAAAGCAGAGTGTGATCCATGGATGAGAACTATCCTGTGTGTTTGCCTTCAGAAATGGAGTTAAATACCAGGCTCTGAGTCTTCCTACAAGCAAGACTTCGTTTCAGGTAAGGGCAGTCACTTTTCTGCTCAAATGAACTACATCGTTCACGAAGATCACACATTTCTCATCTGAACAGAAAAGCATTGGATGTTAGAGGACCAGTGCTTTGTATCAGTTTCAGAAGAAGAGTTGGACTAGATTTGTTCCATATGTGTTGGAAACACCGTTCTTTTGTTCTCAGCACACTCACGTTTCCTGCTCTCTTAGAGATTCTAGAAAGCAAGAGGGTGCTACTCGCGCTAAAGCAGAGTGTGGTCCATGGATGAGAACTATGCTGTGTGTTTGCCTTCAGAAATGGAGTTAAATCCCATGCTCTGAGTCTTCCTACAAGCAAGACTTCGTTTCAGGTAAGGGCAGTCACTTTTCAGCTCAAACGAACTACATTGTTCACAAAGCACACACGTTTCTCATCTTAACAGACAAGCATTGGATGTTAGAGGACCAGTGCTTTGTATCAGTTTAAGAAGCAGATTTGGACTAGATATGGTCCGTATGTGTAGGAAACACCGTTCTTTTGTTCTGGGCTCACTCAGATTTCCTGCTGTCTTAGAGACTTTAGAAAGCAAGACTGTGCTTCTTGCTCTAAAGCAGAATGTGATCCATGGATGAGAACTATGCTGTGTGTTTCACTTCAGAAATGGAGTTAAATCCCGGGCTCTGAGTCTTCCTACAAGCAAGACTTCTTTTCAATTAAGGGCAGTCACTTTTCTGCTCAAACGAACTACATCGTTCACGAAGCTCACACATTTCTCATCTTAACTGGCAATCTTGGATGTTAGAGGACCACTGCTTTGTATCAGTTTCAGAAGAAGAGTTGGACTAGATTTGTTCCATATGTGTTGGAAACACCGTTCTTTTGTTTCAGCACACTTACGTTTCCTGGTGTCTTAGAGACTCTAGAAATCAAGAGCGTGCTTCTCGCGCTAAAGCAGAGTGTGATCCATGGATGAGAACTATGCTGTGTGTTTGCCTTCAGAAATGGAGTTAAATCCCAGGCTCTGAGTCTTCCTACAAGCAAGACTTTGTTTCAGGTAAGAGCAGTCACTTTTCAGCTCAAATGAACTACATCGTTTATGAAGCTCACACGTTTCCCATCTTAACTGACAAGCATTGGATGTTAGAGGGTCTGTGCTTTGTATCAGTTTTAGAAGCAGATTTGGACTAGATATGGTCTGTATGTGTAGGAAACACTGTTCTTTTGTTTGGGGCACACTCAGATTTTCTGCTGTCTTAGAGACTCTAGAAAGCAAGAGCGTGCTTCTTGCTCTAAAGCAGAGTGTGATCCATGGATGAGAACTATGCTGTGTTTTCCTTCAGAAATGGAGTTAAATACCAGGCTCTGAGTCTTCCTACAAGCAAGACTTCGTTTCAGGTAAGGGCAGTCACTTTTCTGCTCAAATGAACTACATCGTTCACGAAGCTCACACATTTCTCATCTGAACAGAAAAGCATTGGATGTTAGAGGACCAGTGCTTTGTATCAGTTTCAGAAGAAGAGTTGGACTAGATTGGTTTATGTGTTGGAAACACCGTTCTTTTGTTCTCAGCACACTCACGTTTCCTGCTGTCTTAGAGATTCTAGAAAGAAAGAGCGTGCTACTTGCGCTAAAGCAGAGTGTGATCCATTGATGAGAACTATGCTGTGTGTATGCCTTCAGAAATGGAGTTAAGTCCCAGGCTCTGAGTCTTCTTACTAGCAAGACTTCGTTTCAGGTAAGGGCAGTCACTTTTCAGCTCAAACGAACTACATCGTTTATGAAGCTCACACGTTTCCCATCTTAACTGACAAGCATTGGATGTTAGAGGGTCTGTGCTTTGTATCAGTTTCAGAAGCAGATTTGGACTACATATGGTCCGTATGTGTAGGTAACACCGTTCTTTTGTTCTGGGCCCACTCAGATTTCCTGCTGTCTTAGAGACTCTAGAAAGCAAGAGTGTGCTTCTTGCTCTAAAGCTGAGTGTGATCCATGGATAAGAACTATGCTGTGTGTTTCACTTCAGAAATGGAGTTAAATCCCAGGCTCTGAGTCTTCCTACAAGCAAGACTTCGTTTCAGGTAAGGGCAGTCACTTTTCTGCTCAAACGAACTACATCGTTCACGAAGCTCACACGTTTCTCATATTAACTGACAAGCATTGGATGTTAGAGGACCAGTGCTTTGTATCAGTTTCAGAAGCAGATTTGGACTACATATGGTCCGTATGTGTAGGAAACACCGTTCTTTTGTTCTGGGCACACTCATATTTCCTGCTGTCTTAGGGACTCTAGAAAGCAAGAGTGTGCTTCTTGCTCTAAAGCAGAGTGTGATCCATGGATGAAAACTATGCTGTGTGTTTCACGTCAGAAATGGATTTAAATCCCAGGCTCTGAGTCTTCCTACAAGCAAGACTTCGTTTCAGGTAAGGGCAGTCAGTTTTCTGCTCAAACGAACTACTTCGTTCACGAAGCTCACACGTTTCTCATCTTAACTGACAAGCATTGGATGTTAGAGGACCAGTGCTTTGTATCAGTTTCAGAAGAAGAGTTGGACTAGATATGGTCCGTATGTGTAGGAAACACCGTTCTTTTGTTCTCAGCACACTCACATTTCCTGCTGTATTAGAGACTCTAGAAAACAAGAGCGTGCTTCTCGCTCTAAAGCAGAGTGTGGTCCATGGATGAGAACTATGCTGTGTGTTTGCCTTCAGAAATGGAGTTAAATCCCAGGCTCTGAGTCTTCCTACAAGCAAGACTTCGTTTCAGGTAAGGGCAGTCACTTTTCAGCTCAAACGAACTACATCGTTCACGAAGCTCACACGTTTCTCACCTTAACAGACAAGCATTGGATGTTAGAGGACCAGTGCTTTGTATCAGTTTCAGAAGCAAAGTTGGACTATATAATGTCCGTATGTGTAGGAAACACCGTTCTTTTGTTCTCAGCAAAATCACGTTTCCTGCTGTCTTAGAGCCTCTAGAAAGCAAGAGCGTGCTTATTGTTCTAAAGCAGAGTGTGATCAATGGGTGATTACACTGCTGTGTGTTTCCCTTCAGAAAATGAGTTAAATCCCAGGCTCTATGTCTTCCTACAAGCAAGACTTCGTTTCAGGTAAGGGCAGTCACTTTTCAGCTCAAACGAACTACATCCTTCACGAAGCTCACACGTTTCTCACCTTAACAGACAAGCATTGGATGTTAGAGGACCAGTGCTTTGTATCAGTTTCAGAAGCAGAGTTGGACTATATAATGTCCGTATGTGTAGGAAACCCCGTTATTTTGTTCTCAGCAAAATCACATTTCCTGCTGTCTTAGAGACTCTAGAAAGCAAGAGCGTGCTTCTTGTTCTAAAGCAGAGTGTGATCAATGGATGATTACACTGCTGTGTGTTTTACTTCAGAAATGGAGTTAAATCCCAGGCTCTGAGTCTTCCTACAAGCAAGACTTCAATTCAGGTAAGGGCAGTCACTTTTCTGCTCAAACGAACTACATCATTCATGAAGCTCACACGTTTCCCATCTTAACTGACAAGAATTGGATGTTAGAGGGTCAGTGCTTTGTATCAGTTTCAGAAGCACATTTGTACTACATATGGTCCATATGTGTAGGAAACACCGTTCTTTTGTTCTGGGCACACTCAGATTTCCTGCTGTATTAGAGACTCTAGAAAGCAAGACTGTGCTTCTCTCTCTAAAGCAGAGTGTGATCCATGGATGACAACTATGCTGTGTGTTTCACTTCAGAAATGGAGTTAAATCCCGGGCTCTGAGTCTTCCTACAAGCAAGACTTCGTTTCAGTTAAGGGCAGTCACTTTTCTGCTCAAATGAACTACATCGTTCACGAAGCTCACACATTTCTTATCTTAACTGACAAGCTTGGATGTTAGAGGACCAGTGCTTTGTATCAGTTTCAGAAGAAAAGTTGGACTAGATTTGTTCCATATGTGTTGGAAACACCGTTCTTTTGTTCTGGGCACACTAAGATTTCCTGCTGTATTAGAGACTCTAGAAAGCAAGAGTGTGCTCCTCGCTCTAAAGCAGAGTGTGATCCATGGATGAGAACTATGCTGTGTGTTTCCCTTCAGAAATGGACTTAAATCCCAGGCTCTGTGTCTTCCTACAAGCAAGACTTCTTTTCAGGTAAGGGCAGTCACTTTTCAGTTCAAAGAAACTACATCGTTCACAAAGCACACACGTTTCTCATTTTAACAGACAAGCATTGGATGTTAGAGGACCAGTGCTTTGTATCAGTTTCAGAAGAAGAGTTGGACTAGATATGGTCCGTATGTGTAGGAAACACCGTTCTTCTGTTCTCAGCACACTCACATTTCCTGCTGTCTTAGAGACTCTAGAAAGCAAGAGTGTGCTTCTTGCTCTAAAGCTGAGTGTGATCCATGGATAAGAACTATGCTGTGTGTTTCACTTCAGAAATGGAGTTAAATCCCAGGCTCTGAGTCTTCCTACAAGCAAGACTTCGTTTCAGGTAAGGGCAGTCACTTTTCTGCTCAAACGAACTACATCGTTCACGAAGCTCACACGTTTCTCATATTAACTGACAAGCATTGGATGTTAGAGGACCAGTGCTTTGTATCAGTTTCAGAAGCAGATTTGGACTACATATGGTCCGTATGTGTAGGAAACACCGTTCTTTTGTTCTGGGCACACTCATATTTCCTGCTGTCTTAGGGACTCTAGAAAGCAAGAGTGTGCTTCTTGCTCTAAAGCAGAGTGTGATCCATGGATGAAAACTATGCTGTGTGTTTCACGTCAGAAATGGATTTAAATCCCATGCTCTGAGTCTTCCTACAAGCAAGACTTCGTTTCAGGTAAGGGCAGTCAGTTTTCTGCTCAAACAAACTACTTCGTTCACGAAGCTCACACGTTTCTCATCTTAACTGACAAGCATTGGATGTTAGAGGACCAGTGCTTTGTATCAGTTTCAGAAGAAGAGTTGGACTAGATATGGTCCGTATGTGTAGGAAACACCGTTCTTTTGTTCTCAGCACACTCACATTTCCTGCTGTATTAGAGACTCTAGAAAACAAGAGCGTGCTTCTCGCTCTAAAGCAGAGTGTGGTCCATGGATGAGAACTATGCTGTGTGTTTGCCTTCAGAAATGGAGTTAAATCCCAGGCTCTGAGTCTTCCTACAAGCAAGACTTCGTTTCAGGTAAGGGCAGTCACTTTTCAGCTCAAACGAACTACATCGTTCACGAAGCTCACACGTTTCTCACCTTAACAGACAAGCATTGGATGTTAGAGGACCAGTGCTTTGTATCAGTTTCAGAAGCAAAGTTGGACTATATAATGTCCGTATGTGTAGGAAACACCGTTCTTTTGTTCTCAGCAAAATCACGTTTCCTGCTGTCTTAGAGCCTCTAGAAAGCAAGAGCGTGCTTATTGTTCTAAAGCAGAGTGTGATCAATGGGTGATTACACTGCTGTGTGTTTCCCTTCAGAAAATGAGTTAAATCCCAGGCTCTATGTCTTCCTACAAGCAAGACTTCGTTTCAGGTAAGGGCAGTCACTTTTCAGCTCAAACGAACTACATCCTTCACGAAGCTCACACGTTTCTCACCTTAACAGACAAGCATTGGATGTTAGAGGACCAGTGCTTTGTATCAGTTTCAGAAGCAGAGTTGGACTATATAATGTCCGTATGTGTAGGAAACCCCGTTATTTTGTTCTCAGCAAAATCACATTTCCTGCTGTCTTAGAGACTCTAGAAAGCAAGAGCGTGCTTCTTGTTCTAAAGCAGAGTGTGATCAATGGATGATTACACTGCTGTGTGTTTTACTTCAGAAATGGAGTTAAATCCCAGGCTCTGAGTCTTCCTACAAGCAAGACTTCAATTCAGGTAAGGGCAGTCACTTTTCTGCTCAAACGAACTACATCATTCATGAAGCTCACACGTTTCCCATCTTAACTGACAAGAATTGGATGTTAGAGGGTCAGTGCTTTGTATCAGTTTCAGAAGCACATTTGTACTACATATGGTCCATATGTGTAGGAAACACCGTTCTTTTGTTCTGGGCACACTCAGATTTCCTGCTGTATTAGAGACTCTAGAAAGCAAGACTGTGCTTCTCTCTCTAAAGCAGAGTGTGATCCATGGATGACAACTATGCTGTGTGTTTCACTTCAGAAATGGAGTTAAATCCCGGGCTCTGAGTCTTCCTACAAGCAAGACTTCGTTTCAGTTAAGGGCAGTCACTTTTCTGCTCAAATGAACTACATCGTTCACGAAGCTCACACATTTCTTATCTTAACTGACAAGCTTGGATGTTAGAGGACCAGTGCTTTGTATCAGTTTCAGAAGAAAAGTTGGACTAGATTTGTTCCATATGTGTTGGAAACACCGTTCTTTTGTTCTGGGCACACTAAGATTTCCTGCTGTATTAGAGACTCTAGAAAGCAAGAGTGTGCTCCTCGCTCTAAAGCAGAGTGTGATCCATGGATGAGAAGTATGCTGTGTGTTTCCCTTCAGAAATGGAGTTAAATCCCAGGCTCTGTGTCTTCCTACAAGCAAGACTTCTTTTCAGGTAAGGGCAGTCACTTTTCAGTTCAAAGAAACTACATCGTTCACAAAGCACACACGTTTCTCATCTTAACAGACAAGCATTGGATGTTAGAGGACCAGTGCTTTGTATCAGTTTCAGAAGAAGAGTTGGACTAGATATGGTCCGTATGTGTAGGAAACACCGTTCTTCTGTTCTCAGCACACTCACATTTCCTGCTGTCTTAGAGACTCTAGAAAGCAAGAGCGTGCTTCTCGCTCTAAAGCAGAGTGTGGTCCATGGATGAGAACTATGCTGTGTGTTTGCCTTCAGAAATGGAGTTAAATCCCAGGCTCTGAGTCTTCCTAAAAGCAAGACTTCGTTTCAGGTAAGGGCAGTCACTTTTCAGCTCAAACGAACTACATCGTTCACGAAGCTCACACGTTTCTCACCTTAACAGACAAGCATTGGATGTTAGAGGACCAGTGCTTTGTATCAGTTTCAGAAGCAAAGTTGGACTATATAATGTCCGTATGTGTAGGAAACACCGTTCTTTTGTTCTCAGCAAAATCACGTTTCCTGCTGTCTTAGAGCCTCTAGAAAGCAAGAGCGTGCTTATTGTTCTAAAGCAGAGTGTGATCAATGGGTGATTACACTGCTGTGTGTTTCCCTTCAGAAAATGAGTTAAATCCCAGGCTCTATGTCTTCCTACAAGCAAGACTTCGTTTCAGGTAAGGGCAGTCACTTTTCAGCTCAAACGAACTACATCCTTCACGAAACTCACACGTTTCTCACCTTAACAGACAAGCATTGGATGTTAGAGGACCAGTGCTTTGTATCAGTTTCAGAAGCAGAGTTGGACTATATAATGTCCGTATGTGTAGGAAACCCCGTTATTTTGTTCTAAGCAAAACCACATTTCCTGCTGTCTTAGAGACTCTAGAAAGCAAGAGCGTGCTTCTTGTTCTAAAGCAGAGTGTGTTCAATGGATGATTACACTGCTGTGTGTTTTACTTCAGAAATGGAGTTAAATCCCAGGCTCTGAGTCTTCCTACAAGCAAGACTTCAATTCAGGTAAGGGCAGTCACTTTTCTGCTCAAACGAACTACATCGTTCATGAAGCTCACACGTTTCCCATCTTAACTGACAAGAATTGGATGTTAGAGGGTCAGTGCTTTGTATCAGTTTCAGAAGCACATTTGTACTACATATGGTCCATATGTGTAGGAAACACCGTTCTTTTGTTCTGGGCACACTCAGATTTCCTGCTGTATTAGAGACTCTAGAAAGCAAGAGTGTGCATCTCTCTCTAAAGCAGAGTGTGATCCATGGATGACAAATATGCTGTGTGTTTCACTTCAGAAATGGAGTTAAATCCCGGGCTCTGAGTCTTCCTACAAGCAAGACTTCGTTTCAGTTAAGGGCAGTCACTTTTCTGCTCAAACGAACTACATCGTTCATGAAGCTCACACGTTTCCCATCTTAACTGACAAGAATTGGATGTTAGAGGGTCAGTGCTTTGTATCAGTTTCAGAAGCACATTTGTACTACATATGGTCCATATGTGTAGGAAACACCGTTCTTTTGTTCTGGGCACACTCAGATTTCCTGCTGTATTAGAGACTCTAGAAAGCAAGAGTGTGCATCTCTCTCTAAAGCAGAGTGTGATCCATGGATGAGAAATATGCTGTGTGTTTCACTTCAGAAATGGAGTTAAATCCCGGGCTCTGAGTCTTCCTACAAGCAAGACTTCGTTTCAGTTAAGGGCAGTCACTTTTCTGCTCAAAGGAACTACATCGTTCACGAAGCTCACACGTTTCTCACCTTAACAGACAAGCATTGGATGTTAGAGGACCAGTGCTTTGTATCAGTTTCAGAAGCAAATTTGGACTATATAATGTCTGTATGTGTAGGAAACACCGTTCTTTTGTTCTCAGCAAAATCACGTTTCCTGCTGTCTTAGAGCCTCTAGAAAGCAAGAGCGTGCTTCTCTCTCTAAAGCAGAGTGTGATCCATGGATGCGAACTATGCTGTGTGTTTCACTTCAGAAATGGAGTTAAATCCCGGGCTCTGAGTCTTCCTACAAGCAAGACTTCGTTTCAGTTAAGGGCAGTCACTTTTCTGCTCAAAGGAACTACATCGTTCACGAAGCTCACACGTTTCTCACCTTAACAGACAAGCATTGGATGTTAGAGGACCAGTGCTTTGTATCAGTTTCAGAAGCAAAGTTGGACTATATAATGTCCGTATGTGTAGGAAACACCGTTCTTTTGTTCTCAGCAAAATCACGTTTCCTGCTGTCTTAGAGCCTCTAGAAAGCAAGAGCCTGCTTATTGTTCTAAAGCAGAGTGTGATCAATGGGTGATTACACTGCTGTGTGTTTCCCTTCAGAAAATGAGTTAAATCCCTGGCTCTATGTCTTCCTACAAGCAAGACTTCGTTTCAGGTAAGGGCAGTCACTTTTCAGCTCAAACGAACTACATCCTTCACGAAGCTCACATGTTTCTCACCTTAACAGACAAGCATTGGATGTTAGAGGACCAGTGCTTTGTATCAGTTTCAGCAGCAGAGTTGGACTATATAATGTCCGTATGTGTAGGAAACCCCGTTATTTTGTTCTCAGCAAAATCACATTTCCTGCTGTCTTAGAGACTCTAGAAAGCAAGAGCGTGCTTCTTGTTCTAAAGCAGAGTGTGTTCAATGGATGATTACACTGCTGTGTGTTTTACTTCAGAAATGGAGTTATATCCCAGGCTCTGAGTCTTCCTACAAGCAAGACTTCAATTCAGGTAAGGGCAGTCACTTTTCTGCTAAAAACGAACTACATCGTTCATGAAGCTCACACGTTTCCCATCTAAACTGACAAGAATTGGATGTTAGAGGTTCAGTGCTTTGTATCAGTTTCAGAAGCACATTTGTACTACATATGGTCCATATGTGTAGGAAACACCGTTCTTTTGTTCTGGGCACACTCAGATTTCCTGCTGTATTAGAGACTCTAGAAAGCAAGAGTGTGCATCTCTCTCTAAAGCAGAGTGTGATCCATGGATGACAACTATGCTGTGTGTTTCACTTCAGAAATGGTGTTAAATCCCGGGCTCTGAGTCTTCCTACAAGCAAGACTTCGTTTCAGTTAAGGGCAGTCACTTTTCTGCTAAAATGAACTACATCGTTCACGATGCTCACACATTTCTCATCTTAACTGACAAGCTTGGATGTTAGAGGACCAGTGCTTTGTATCAGTTTCAGAAGAAGAGTTGGACTAGATTTGTTCCATATGTGTTGGAAACACCGTTCTTTTGTTCTGGGCACACTAAGATTTCCTGCTGTATTAGAGACTCTAGAAAGCAAGAGTGTGCTCCTCGCTCTAAAGCAGAGTGTGATCCATGGATGAGAACTATGCTGTGTGTTTCCCTTCAGAAATGGACTTAAATCCCAGGCTCTGTGTCTTCCTACAAGCAAGACTTCTTTTCAGGTAAGGGCAGTCACTTTTCAGTTCAAAGAAACTACATCGTTCACAAAGCACACACGTTTCTCATCTTAACAGACAAGCATTGGATGTTAGAGGACCAGTGCTTTGTATCAGTTTCAGAAGAAGAGTTGGACTAGATATGGTCCGTATGTGTAGGAAACACCGTTCTTCTGTTCTCAGCACACTCACATTACCTGCTGTCTTAGAGACTCTAGAAAGCAAGAGCGTGCTTCTCGCTCTAAAGCAGAGTGTGGTCCATGGATGAGAACTATGCTGTGTGTTTGCCTTCAGAAATGGAGTTAAATCCCAGGCTCTGAGTCTTCCTACAAGCAAGACTTCGTTTCAGGTAAGGGCAGTCACTTTTCAGCTCAAACGAACTACATCCTTCACGAAGCTCACACGTTTCTCACCTTAACAGACAATCATTGGATGTTAGAGGACCAGTGCTTTGTATCAGTTTCAGAAGCAGAGTTGGACTATATAATGTCCGTATGTGTAGGAAACACCGTTCTTTTGTTCTCAGCAAAATCACGTTTCCTGCTGTCTTAGAGCCTCTAGAAAGCAAGAGCGTGCTTATTGTTCTAAAGCAGAGTGTGATCAATGGGTGATTACACTGCTGTGTGTTTCCCTTCAGAAAATGAGTTAAATCCCAGGCTCTATGTCTTCCTACAAGCAAGACTTCGTTTCAGGTAAGGGCAGTCACTTTTCAGCTCAAACGAACTACATCCTTCACGAAACTCACACGTTTCTCACCTTAACAGACAAGCATTGGATGTTAGAGGACCAGTGCTTTGTATCAGTTTCAGAAGCAGAGTTGGACTATATAATGTCCGTATGTGTAGGAAACCCCGTTATTTTGTTCTCAGCAAAATCACATTTCCTGCTGTCTTAGAGACTCTAGAAAGCAAGAGCGTGCTTCTTGTTCTAAAGCAGAGTGTGATCAATGGATGATTACACTGCTGTGTGTTTTACTTCAGAAATGGAGTTAAATCCCAGGCTCTGAGTCTTCCTACAAGCAAGACTTCAATTCAGGTAAGGGCAGTCACTTTTCTGCTCAAACGAACTACATCGTTCATGAAGCTCACACGTTTCCCATCTTAACTGACAAGAATTGGATGTTAGAGGGTCAGTGCTTTGTATCAGTTTCAGAAGCTCATTTGTACTACATATGGTCCATATGTGTAGGAAACACCGTTCTTTTGTTCTGGGCACACTCAGATTTCCTGCTGTATTAGAGACTCTAGAAAGCAAGAGTTTGCTTCTCTCTCTAAAGCAGAGTGTGATCCATGGATGACAACTATGCTGTGTGTTTCACTTCAGAAATGGAGTTAAATCCCGGGCTCTGAGTCTTCCTACAAGCAAGACTTCGTTTCAGTTAAGGGCAGTCACTTTTCTGCTCAAATGAACTACATCGTTCACGAAGCTCACACATTTCTCATCTTAACTGACAAGCTTGGATGTTAGAGGACCAGTGCTTTGTATCAGTTTCAGAAGAAGAGTTGGACTAGATTTGTTCCATATGTGTTGGAAACACCGTTCTTTTGTTCTGGGCACACTAAGATTTCCTGCTGTATTAGAGACTCTAGAAAGCAAGAGTGTGCTCCTCGCTCTAAAGCAGAGTGTGATCCATGGATGAGAAGTATGCTGTGTGTTTCCCTTCAGAAATGGACTTAAATCCCAGGCTCTGTGTCTTCCTACAAGCAAGACTTCTTTTCAGGTAAGGGCAGTCACTTTTCAGTTCAAAGAAACTACATCGTTCACAAAGCACACACGTTTCTCATTTTAACAGACAAGCATTGAATGTTAGAGGACCAGTGCTTTGTATCAGTTTCAGAAGAAGAGTTGGACTAGATATGGTCCGTATGTGTAGGAAACACCGTTCTTCTGTTCTCAGCACACTCACATTTCCTGCTGTCTTAGAGACTCTAGAAAGCAAGAGCGTGCTTCTCACTCTAAAGCAGAGTGTGGTCCATGGATGAAAACTATGCTGTGTGTTTGCCTTCAGAAATGGAGTTAAAACCCAGGCTCTGAGTCTTCCTACAAGCAAGACTTCGTTTCAGGTAAGGGCAGTCACTTTTCAGCTCAAACGAACTACATCGTTCACGAAGCTCACACGTTTCTCACCTTAACAGACAAGCATTGGATGTTAGAGGACCAGTGCTTTGTATCAGTTTCAGAAGCAAAGTTGGACTATATAATGTCCGTATGTGTAGGAAACACCGTTCTTTTGTTCTCAGCAAAATCACGTTTCCTGCTGTCTTAGAGCCTCTAGAAAGCAAGAGCGTGCTTATTGTTCTAAAGCAGAGTGTGATCAATGGGTGATTACACTGCTGTGTGTTTCCCTTCAGAAAATGAGTTAAATCCCAGGCTCTATGTCTTCCTACAAGCAAGACTTCATTTCAGGTAAGGGCAGTCACTTTTCAGCTCAAACGAACTACATCCTTCACGAAGCTCACACGTTTCTCACCTTAACAGACAAGCATTGGATGTTAGAGGACCAGTGCTTTGTATCAGTTTCAGAAGCAGAGTTGGACTATATAATGTCCGTATGTGTAGGAAACCCCGTTATTTTGTTCTAAGCAAAACCACATTTCCTGCTGTCTTAGAGACTCTAGAAAGCAAGAGCGTGCTTCTTGTTCTAAAGCAGAGTGTGTTCAATGGATGATTACACTGCTGTGTGTTTTACTTCAGAAATGGAGTTAAATCCCAGGCTCTGAGTCTTCCTACAAGCAAGACTTCAATTCAGGTAAGGGCAGTCACTTTTCTGCTCAAACGAACTACATCGTTCATGAAGCTCACACGTTTCCCATCTTAACTGACAAGAATTGGATGTTAGAGGGTCAGTGCTTTGTATCAGTTTCAGAAGCACATTTGTACTACATATGGTCCATATGTGTAGGAAACACCGTTCTTTTGTTCTGGGCACACTCAGATTTCCTGCTGTATTAGAGACTCTAGAAAGCAAGAGTGTGCATCTCTCTCTAAAGCAGAGTGTGATCCATGGATGACAAATATGCTGTGTGTTTCACTTCAGAAATGGAGTTAAATCCCGGGCTCTGAGTCTTCCTACAAGCAAGACTTCGTTTCAGTTAAGGGCAGTCACTTTTCTGCTCAAACGAACTACATCGTTCATGAAGCTCACACGTTTCCCATCTTAACTGACAAGAATTGGATGTTAGAGGGTCAGTGCTTTGTATCAGTTTCAGAAGCACATTTGTACTACATATGGTCCATATGTGTAGGAAACACCGTTCTTTTGTTCTGGGCACACTCAGATTTCCTGCTGTATTAGAGACTCTAGAAAGCAAGAGTGTGCATCTCTCTCTAAAGCAGAGTGTGATCCATGGATGAGAAATATGCTGTGTGTTTCACTTCAGAAATGGAGTTAAATCCCGGGCTCTGAGTCTTCCTACAAGCAAGACTTCGTTTCAGTTAAGGGCAGTCACTTTTCTGCTCAAAGGAACTACATCGTTCACGAAGCTCACACGTTTCTCACCTTAACAGACAAGCATTGGATGTTAGAGGACCAGTGCTTTGTATCAGTTTCAGAAGCAAATTTGGACTATATAATGTCTGTATGTGTAGGAAACACCGTTCTTTTGTTCTCAGCAAAATCACGTTTCCTGCTGTCTTAGAGCCTCTAGAAAGCAAGAGCGTGCTTCTCTCTCTAAAGCAGAGTGTGATCCATGGATGAGAACTATGCTGTGTGTTTCACTTCAGAAATGGAGTTAAATCCCGGGCTCTGAGTCTTCCTACAAGCAAGACTTCGTTTCAGTTAAGGGCAGTCACTTTTCTGCTCAAAGGAACTACATCGTTCACGAAGCTCACACGTTTCTCACCTTAACAGACAAGCATTGGATGTTAGAGGACCAGTGCTTTGTATCAGTTTCAGAAGCAAAGTTGGACTATATAATGTCCGTATGTGTAGGAAACACCGTTCTTTTGTTCTCAGCAAAATCACGTTTCCTGCTGTCTTAGAGCCTCTAGAAAGCAAGAGCCTGCTTATTGTTCTAAAGCAGAGTGTGATCAATGGGTGATTACACTGCTGTGTGTTTCCCTTCAGAAAATGAGTTAAATCCCTGGCTCTATGTCTTCCTACAAGCAAGACTTCGTTTCAGGTAAGGGCAGTCACTTTTCAGCTCAAACGAACTACATCCTTCACGAAGCTCACATGTTTCTCACCTTAACAGACAAGCATTGGATGTTAGAGGACCAGTGCTTTGTATCAGTTTCAGCAGCAGAGTTGGACTATATAATGTCCGTATGTGTAGGAAACCCCGTTATTTTGTTCTCAGCAAAATCACATTTCCTGCTGTCTTAGAGACTCTAGAAAGCAAGAGCGTGCTTCTTGTTCTAAAGCAGAGTGTGTTCAATGGATGATTACACTGCTGTGTGTTTTACTTCAGAAATGGAGTTATATCCCAGGCTCTGAGTCTTCCTACAAGCAAGACTTCAATTCAGGTAAGGGCAGTCACTTTTCTGCTAAAAACGAACTACATCGTTCATGAAGCTCACACGTTTCCCATCTAAACTGACAAGAATTGGATGTTAGAGGTTCAGTGCTTTGTATCAGTTTCAGAAGCACATTTGTACTACATATGGTCCATACGTGTAGGAAACACCGTTCTTTTGTTCTGGGCACACTCAGATTTCCTGCTGTATTAGAGACTCTAGAAAGCAAGAGTGTGCATCTCTCTCTAAAGCAGAGTGTGATCCATGGATGACAACTATGCTGTGTGTTTCCCTTCAGAAATGGACTTAAATCCCAGGCTCTGTGTCTTCCTACAAGCAAGACTTCTTTTCAGGTAAGGGCAGTCACTTTTCAGTTCAAAGAAACTACATCGTTCACAAAGCACACACGTTTCTCATCTTAACAGACAAGCATTGGATGTTAGAGGACCAGTGCTTTGTATCAGTTTCAGAAGAAGAGTTGGACTAGATATGGTCCGTATGTGTAGGAAACACCGTTCTTCTGTTCTCAGCACACTCACATTACCTGCTGTCTTAGAGACTCTAGAAAGCAAGAGCGTGCTTCTCGCTCTAAAGCAGAGTGTGGTCCATGGATGAGAACTATGCTGTGTGTTTGCCTTCAGAAATGGAGTTAAATCCCAGGCTCTGAGTCTTCCTACAAGCAAGACTTCGTTTCAGGTAAGGGCAGTCACTTTTCAGCTCAAACGAACTACATCCTTCACGAAGCTCACACGTTTCTCACCTTAACAGACAATCATTGGATGTTAGAGGACCAGTGCTTTGTATCAGTTTCAGAAGCAGAGTTGGACTATATAATGTCCGTATGTGTAGGAAACACCGTTCTTTTGTTCTCAGCAAAATCACGTTTCCTGCTGTCTTAGAGCCTCTAGAAAGCAAGAGCGTGCTTATTGTTCTAAAGCAGAGTGTGATCAATGGGGGATTACACTGCTGTGTGTTTCCCTTCAGAAAATGAGTTAAATCCCAGGCTCTATGTCTTCCTACAAGCAAGACTTCATTTCAGGTAAGGGCAGTCACTTTTCAGCTCAAACGAACTACATCCTTCATGAAGCTCACACGTTTCTCACCTTAACAGACAAGCATTGGATGTTAGAGGACCAGTGCTTTGTATCAGTTTCAGAAGCAGAGTTGGACTATATAATGTCCGTATGTGTAGGAAACTCCGTTATTTTGTTCTCAGCAAAATCACATTTCCTGCTGTCTTAGAGACTCTAGAAAGCAAGAGCGTGCTTCTTGTTCTAAAGCAGAGTGTGATCAATGGATGATTACACTGCTGTGTGTTTTACTTCATAAATGGAGTTAAATCCCAGGCTCTGAGTCTTCCTACAAGCAAGACTTCAATTCAGGTAAGGGCAGTCACTTTTCTGCTCAAACGAACTACATCGTTCATGAAGCTCACACGTTTCCCATCTTAACTGACAAGATTTGGATGTTAGAGGGTCAGTGCTTTGTATCAGTTTCAGAAGCACATTTGTACTACATATGGTCCATATGTGTAGGAAACACCGTTCTTTTGTTCTGGGCACACTCAGATTTCCTGCTGTATTAGAGACTCTAGAAAGCAAGAGTGTGCTTCTCTCTCTAAAGCAGAGTGTGATCCATGGATGAGAACTATGCTGTGTGTTTCACTTCAGAAATGGAGTTAAATCCCGGGCTCTGAGTCTTCCTACAAGCAATACTTCATTTCAGTTAAGGGCAGTCACTTTTCTGCTCAAATGAACTACATCGTTCACAAAGCTCACACATTTCTCATCTTAACTGACAAGCTTGGATGTTAGAGGACCAGTGCTTTGTATCAGTTTCAGAAGAAGAGTTGGACTAGATTTGTTCCATATGTGTTGGAAACACCGTTCTTTTGTTCTGGGCACACTAAGATTTCCTGCTGTATTAGAGACTCTAGAAAGCAAGAGTGTGCTCCTCGCTCTAAAGCAGAGTGTGATCCATGGATGAGAACTATGCTGTGTGTTTCCCTTCATAAATGGAGTTAAATCCCAGGCTCTGAGTCTTCCTACAAGCAAGACTTCAATTCAGGTAAGGGCAGTCACTTTTCTGCTCAAACGAACTACATCGTTCATGAAGCTCACACGTTTCTCATCTTAACTGACAAGATTTGGATGTTAGAGGGTCAGTGCTTTGTATCAGTTTCAGAAGCACATTTGTACTACATATGGTCCATATGTGTAGGAAACACCGTTCTTTTGTTCTGGGCACACTCAGATTTCCTGCTGTATTAGAGACTCTAGAAAGCAAGAATGTGCTTCTCTCTCTAAAGCAGAGTGTGATCCATGGATGAGAACTATGCTGTGTGTTTCACTTCAGAAATGGAGTTAAATCCCGGGCTCTGAGTCTTCCTACAAGCAAGACTTCATTTCAGTTAAGGGCAGTCACTTTTCTGCTCAAATGAACTACATCGTTCACAAAGCTCACACATTTCTCATCTTAACTGACAAGGTTGGATGTTAGAGGACCAGTGCTTTGTATCAGTTTCAGAAGAAGAGTTGGACTAGATTTGTTCTATATGTGTTGGAAACACCGTTCTTTTGTTCTGGGCACACTAAGATTTCCTGCTGTATTAGAGACTCTAGAAAGCAAGAGTGTGCTCCTCGCTCTAAAGCAGAGTGTGATCCATGGATGAGAACTATGCGGTGTGTTTCCCTTCATAAATGGAGTTAAATCCCAGGCTCTGAGTCTTCCTACAAGCAAGACTTCAATTCAGGTAAGGGCAGTCACTTTTCTGCTCAAACGAACTACATCGTTCATGAAGCTCACACGTTTCCCATCTTAACTGACAAGATTTGGATGTTAGAGGGTCAGTGCTTTGTATCAGTTTCAGAAGCACATTTGTACTACATATGGTCCATATGTGTAGGAAACACCGTTCTTTTGTTCTGGGCACACTCAGATTTCCTGCTGTATTAGAGACTCTAGAAAGCAAGAGTGTGCTTCTCTCTCTAAAGCAGAGTGTGATCCATGGATGAGAACTATGCTGTGTGTTTCACTTCAGAAATGGAGTTAAATCCCGGGCTCTGAGTCTTCCTACAAGCAAGACTTCGTTTCAGTTAAGGGCAGTCACTTTTCTGCTCAAATGAACTACATCGTTCACAAAGCTCACACATTTCTCATCTTAACTGACAAGGTTGGATGTTAGAGGACCAGTGCTTTCTATCAGTTTCAGAAGAAGAGTTGGACTAGATTTGTTCCATATGTGTTGGAAACACCGTTCTTTTGTTCTCAGCACACTCACATTTCCTGCTGTCTTAGAGACTCTAGAAAGCAAGAGCATGCTTCTCTCTCTAAAGCAGAGTGTGATCCATGGATGAGAACTATGCTGTGTGTTTCACTTCAGAAATGGAGTTAAATCCCGGGCTCTGAGTCTTCCTACAAGCAAGACTTCGTTTCAGTTAAGGGCAGTCACTTTTCTGCTCAAAGGAACTACATCGTTCACGAAGCTCACACATTTCTCATCTTAACTGACAAGCTTGGATGTTAGAGGACCAGTGCTTTGTATCAGTTTCAGAAGAAGAGTTGGACTAGATTTGTTCCATATGTGTTGGAAACACCGTTTTTTTGTTCTCAGCACACTCACATTTCCTGCTGTCTTAGAGACTCTAGAAAGCAAGAGCGTGCTTCTCGCTCTAAAGCAGAGTGTGATCCATGGATGAGAACTATGCTGTGTGTTTCCCTTCAGAAATGGAGTTAAATCCCAGGCTCTGAGTCTTCCTACAAGCAAGACTTCGTTTCAGGTAAGGGCAGTCACTTTTCTGCTCAAAAGAACTACATCTTTCATGAAGCTCACACGTTTCCCATCTTAACTGACAAGATTTGGATGTTAGAGTGTCAGTGCTTTGTATCAGTTTCAGAAGCAGATTTGGAATACATATGGTCAGTATGTGTAGGAAACACCGTTATTTTGTTCTGGGCACACTCAGATTTCCTGCTGTATTAGAGACTCTAGAAAACAAGAGTGTGCTTCTCTCTCAAAAACAGAGTGTGATCCATGGATGAAAAGTATTCTCTGTGTTTCAATTCAGAAAGGGAGTTAAATCCCAGGTTCTTAGTCTCCCTACAAGCAAGCCTTCGTTTCAGGTAAGGGCAGTCATTTTTCTGCTCAAACGAACTACATCGTTCACGATGCTCACACGTTTCTCATCTTAACTGACAAGCATTGGATGTTAGAGGACCAGTGCTTTGTATCAGTTTCAGAAGCAGAGTTGGACTATATAATGTCCGTATGTGTAGGAAACCCCGTTATTTTGTTCTCAGCAAAATCACATTTCCTGCTGTCTTAGAGACTCTAGAAAGCAAGAGCGTGCTTCTTGTTCTAAAGCAGAGTGTGATCAATGGATGATTACACTGCTGTGTGTTTTACTTCAGAAATGGAGTTAAATCCCAGGCTCTGAGTCTTCCTACAAGCAAGACTTCAATTCAGGTAAGGGCAGTCACTTTTCTGCTCAAACGAACTACATCGTTCATGAAGCTCACACGTTTCCCATCTTAACTGACAAGAATTGGATGTTAGAGGGTCAGTGCTTTGTATCAGTTTCAGAAGCACATTTGTACTACATATGGTCCATATGTGTAGGAAACACCGTTCTTTTGTTCTGGGCACACTCAGATTTCCTGCTGTCTTAGAGACTCTAGAAAGCAAGAGTGTGCTTCTCTCTCTAAAGCAGAGTGGGATCCATGGATGAGAACTATGCTGTGTGTTTCACTTCAGAAATGGAGTTAAATCCCGGGCTCTGAGTCTTCCTACAAGCAAGACTTCGTTTCAGTTAAGGGCAGTCACTTTTCTGCTCAAAGGAACTACATCATTCACGAAGCTCACACATTTCTCATCTTAACTGACAAGCTTGGATGTTAGAGGACCAGTGCTTTGTATCAGTTTCAGAAGAAGAGTTGGACTAGATTTGTTCCATATGTGTTGGAAACACCGTTCTTTTGTTCTGGGCACACTAAGATTTCCTGCTGTATTAGAGACTCTAGAAAGCAAGAGTGTGCTCCTCGCTCTAAAGCAGAGTGTGATCCATGGATGAGAACTATGCTGTGTGTTTCCCTTCAGAAATGGAGTTAAATCCCAGGCTCTGTGTCTTCCTACAAGCAAGACTTCTTTTCAGGTAAGGGCAGTCACTTTTCAGTTCAAAGAAACTACATCGTTCACAAAGCACACACGTTTCTCATCTTAACAGACAAGCATTGGATGTTAGAGGACCAGTGCTTTGTATCAGTTTCAGAAGAAGAGTTGGACTAGATATGGTCCGTATGTGTAGGAAACACCGTTCTTCTGTTCTCAGCACACTCACATTTCCTGCTGTCTTAGAGACTCTAGAAAGCAAGAGCGTGCTTCTCGCTCTAAAGCAGAGTGTGGTCCATGGATGAGAACTATGCTGTGTGTTTGCCTTCAGAAATGGAGTTAAATCCCAGGCTCTGAGTCTTCCTAAAAGCAAGACTTCGTTTCAGGTAAGGGCAGTCACTTTTCAGCTCAAACGAACTACATCGTTCACGAAGCTCACACGTTTCTCACCTTAACAGACAAGCATTGGATGTTAGAGGACCAGTGCTTTGTATCAGTTTCAGAAGCAAAGTTGGACTATATAATGTCCGTATGTGTAGGAAACACCGTTCTTTTGTTCTCAGCAAAATCACGTTTCCTGCTGTCTTAGAGCCTCTAGAAAGCAAGAGCGTGCTTATTGTTCTAAAGCAGAGTGTGATCAATGGGTGATTACACTGCTGTGTGTTTCCCTTCAGAAAATGAGTTAAATCCCAGGCTCTATGTCTTCCTACAAGCAAGACTTCATTTCAGGTAAGGGCAGTCACTTTTCAGCTCAAACGAACTACATCCTTCACGAAGCTCACACGTTTCTCACCTTAACAGACAAGCATTGGATGTTAGAGGACCAGTGCTTTGTATCAGTTTCAGAAGCAGAGTTGGACTATATAATGTCCGTATGTGTAGGAAACACCATTATTTTGTTCTCAGCAAAATCACATCTCCTGCTGTCTTAGAGACTCTCGAAAGCAAGAGCGTGCTTCTTGTTCTAAAGCAGGGTGTGATCAATGGATTATTACACTGCTGTGTGTTTTACTTCATAAATGGAGTTAAATCCCAGGCTCTGAGTCTTCCTACAAGCAAGACTTCAATTCAGGTAAGGGCAGTCACTTTTCTGCTCAAAGGAACTACATCGTTCATGAAGCTCACACGTTTCCCATCTTAACTGACAAGATTTGGATGTTAGAGGGTCAGTGCTTTGTATCAGTTTCAGAAGCACATTTGTACTACATATGGTCCATATGTGTAGGAAACACCGTTCTTTTGTTCTGGGCACACTCAGATTTCCTGCTGTATTAGAGACTCTAGAAAGCAAGAGTGTGCTTCTCTCTCTAAAGCAGAGTGTGATCCATGGATGAGAACTGTGCTGTGTGTTTCACTTCAGAAATGGAGTTAAATCCCGGGCTCTGAGTCTTCCTACAAGCAAGACTTCGTTTCAGTTAAGGGCAGTCACTTTTCTGCTCAAAGGAACTACATCGTTCACGAAGCTCACACATTTCATATCTTAACTGACAAGCTTGGATGTTAGAGGACCAGTGCTTTGTATCAGTTTCAGAAGAAGAGTTGGACTAGATTTGTTCCATATGTGTTGGAAACTCCGTTCTTTTGTTCTCAGCACACTCACATTTCCTGCTGTCTTAGAGACTCTAGAAAGCAAGAGCGTGCTTCTCGCTCTAAAGCAGAGTGTGATCCATGGATGAGAACTATGCTGTGTGTTTCCCTTCAGAAATGGAGTTAAATCCCAGGCTCTGAGTCTTCCTACAAGCAAGACTTCATTTCAGGTAAGGGCAGTCACTTTTCAGCTCAAACGAACTACATCGTTCACGAAGCTCACACGTTTCTCACCTTAACAGACAAGCATTGGATGTTAGAGGACCAGTGCTTTGTATCAGTTTCAGAAGAAGAGTTGGACTAGATATGGTCCATATGTGTAGGAAACACCGTTCTTCTGTTCTCAGCACACTCACATTTCCTGCTGTCTTAGAGACTCTAGAAAGCAAGAGCGTGCTTCTCGCTCTAAAGCAGAGTGTGGTCCATGGATGAGAACTATGCTGTGTGTTTTACTTCATAAATGGAGTTAAATCCCAGGCTCTGTGTCTTCCTACAAGCAAGACTTCAATTCAGGTAAGGGCAGTCACTTTTCTGCTCAAACGAACTACATCGTTCATGAAGCTCACACGTTTCCCATCTTAACTGACAAGTTTTGGATGTTAGAGGGTCAGTGCTTTGTATCAGTTTCAGAAGCACATTTGTACTACATATGGTCCATATGTGTAGGAAACACCGTTCTTTTGTTCCGGGCACACTCAGATTTCCTGCTGTCTTAGAGACTCTAGAAAGCAAGAGTGTGCTTCTCTCTCTAAAGCAGAGTGGGATCCATGGATGACAACTATGCTGTGTGTTTCACTTCAGAAATGGAGTTAAATCCCGGGCTCTGAGTCTTCCTACAAGCAAGACTTCGTTTCAGTTAAGGGCAGTCACTTTTCTGCTCAAATGAACTACATCATTCACGAAGCTCACACATTTCTCATCTTAACTGACAAGCTTGGATGTTAGAGGACCAGTGCTTTGTATCAGTTTCAGAAGAAGAGTTGGACTAGATTTGTTCCATATGTGTTGGAAACACCGTTCTTTTGTTCTGGGCACACTAAGATTTCCTGCTGTATTAGAGACTCTAGAAAGCAAGAGTGTGCTCCTCGCTCTAAAGCAGAGTGTGATCCATGGATGAGAAGTATGCTGTGTGTTTCCCTTCAGAAATGGACTTAAATGCCAGGCTCTGTGTCTTCCTACAAGCAAGACTTCTTTTCAGGTAAGGGCAGTCACTTTTCAGTTCAAAGAAACTACATCGTTCACAAAGCACACACGTTTCTCATCTTAACAGACAAGCATTGGATGTTAGAGGACCAGTGCTTTGTATCAGTTTCAGAAGAAGAGTTGGACTAGATATGGTCCGTATGTGTAGGAAACACCGTTCTTCTGTTCTCAGCACACTCACATTTCCTGCTGTCTTAGAGACTCTAGAAAGCAAGAGCGTGCTTCTCGCTCTAAAGCAGAGTGTGGTCCATGGATGAGAACTATGCTGTGTGTTTGCCTTCAGAAATGGAGTTAAATCCCAGGCTCTGAGTCTTCCTACAAGCAAGACTTCGTTTAAGGTAAGGGCAGTCACTTTTCAGCTCAAACGAACTACATCCTTCACGAAGCTCACACGTTTCTCACCTTAACAGACAATCATTGGATGTTAGAGGACCAGTGCTTTGTATCAGTTTCAGAAGCAGAGTTGGACTATATAATGTCCGTATGTGTAGGAAACACCGTTCTTTTGTTCTCAGCAAAATCACGTTTCCTGCTGTCTTAGAGCCTCTAGAAAGCAAGAGCGTGCTTATTGTTCTAAAGCAGAGTGTGATCAATGGGGGATTACACTGCTGTGTGTTTCCCTTCAGAAAATGAGTTAAATCCCAGGCTCTATGTCTTCCTACAAGCAAGACTTCATTTCAGGTAAGGGCAGTCACTTTTCAGCTCAAACGAACTACATCCTTCATGAAGCTCACACGTTTCTCACCTTAACAGACAAGCATTGGATGTTAGAGGACCAGTGCTTTGTATCAGTTTCAGAAGCAGAGTTGGACTATATAATGTCCGTATGTGTAGGAAACTCCGTTATTTTGTTCTCAGCAAAATCACATTTCCTGCTGTCTTAGAGACTCTAGAAAGCAAGAGCGTGCTTCTTGTTCTAAAGCAGAGTGTGATCAATGGATTATTACACTGCTGTGTGTTTTACTTCATAAATGGAGTTAAATCCCAGGCTCTGAGTCTTCCTACAAGCAAGACTTCAATTCAGGTAAGGGCAGTCACTTTTCTGCTCAAACAAACTACATCGTTCATGAAGCTCACACGTTTCCCATCTTAACTGACAAGATTTGGATGTTAGAGGGTCAGTGCTTTGTATCAGTTTCAGAAGCACATTTGTACTACATATGGTCCATATGTGTAGGAAACACCGTTCTTTTGTTCTGGGCACACTCAGATTTCCTGCTGTATTAGAGACTCTAGAAAGCAAGAGTGTGCTTCTCTCTCTAAAGCAGAGTGTGATCCATGGATGAGAACTATGCTGTGTGTTTCACTTCAGAAATGGAGTTAAATCCCGGGCTCTGAGTCTTCCTACAAGCAAGACTTCATTTCAGTTAAGGGCAGTCACTTTTCTGCTCAAATGAACTACATCGTTCACAAAGCTCACACATTTCTCATCTTAACTGACAAGGTTGGATGTTAGAGGACCAGTGCTTTGTATCAGTTTCAGAAGAAGAGTTGGACTAGATTTGTTCCATATGTGTTGGAAACACCGTTCTTTTGTTCTGGGCACACTAAGATTTCCTGCTGTATTAGAGACTCTAGAAAGCAAGAGTGTGCTCCTCGCTCTAAAGCAGAGTGTGATCCATGGATGAGAACTATGCTGTGTGTTTCCCTTGATAAATGGAGTTAAATCCCAGGCTCTGAGTCTTCCTACAAGCAAGACTTCAATTCAGGTAAGGGCAGTCACTTTTCTGCTCAAACGAACTACATCGTTCATGAAGCTCACACGTTTCCCATCTTAACTGACAAGATTTGGATGTTAGAGGGTCAGTGCTTTGTATCAGTTTCAGAAGCACATTTGTACTACATATGGTCCATATGTGTAGGAAACACCGTTCTTTTGTTCTGGGCACACTCAGATTTCCTGCTGTATTAGAGACTCTAGAAAGCAAGAGTGTGCTTCTCTCTCTAAAGCAGAGTGTGATCCATGGATGAGAACTATGCTCTGTGTTTCACTTCAGAAATGGAGTTAAATCCCGGGCTCTGAGTCTTCCTACAAGCAAGACTTCATTTCAGTTAAGGGCAGTCACTTTTCTGCTCAAATGAACTACATCGTTCACAAAGCTCACACATTTCTCATCTTAACTGACAAGGTTGGATGTTAGAGGACCAGTGCTTTGTATCAGTTTCAGAAGAAGAGTTGGACTAGATTTGTTCTATATGTGTTGGAAACACCGTTCTTTTGTTCTGGGCACACTAAGATTTCCTGCTGTATTAGAGACTCTAGAAAGCAAGAGTGTGCTCCTCGCTCTAAAGCAGAGTGTGATCCATGGATGAGAACTATGCTGTGTGTTTCCCTTCATAAATGGAGTTAAATCCCAGGCTCTGAGTCTTCCTACAAGCAAGACTTCAATTCAGGTAAGGGCAGTCACTTTTCTGCTCAAACAAACTACATCGTTCATGAAGCTCACACGTTTCCCATCTTAACTGACAAGATTTGGATGTTAGAGGGTCAGTGCTTTGTATCAGTTTCAGAAGCACATTTGTACTACATATGGTCCATATGTGTAGGAAACACCGTTCTTTTGTTCTGGGCACACTCAGATTTCCTGCTGTATTAGAGACTCTAGAAAGCAAGAGTGTGCTTCTCTCTCTAAAGCAGAGTGTGATCCATGGATGAGAACTATGCTGTGTGTTTCACTTCAGAAATGGAGTTAAATCCCGGGCTCTGAGTCTTCCTACAAGCAAGACTTCATTTCAGTTAAGGGCAGTCACTTTTCTGCTCAAATGAACTACATCGTTCACAAAGCTCACACATTTCTCATCTTAACTGACAAGGTTGGATGTTAGAGGACCAGTGCTTTGTATCAGTTTCAGAAGAAGAGTTGGACTAGATTTGTTCCATATGTGTTGGAAACACCGTTCTTTTGTTCTGGGCACACTAAGATTTCCTGCTGTATTAGAGACTCTAGAAAGCAAGAGTGTGCTCCTCGCTCTAAAGCAGAGTGTGATCCATGGATGAGAACTATGCTGTGTGTTTCCCTTGATAAATGGAGTTAAATCCCAGGCTCTGAGTCTTCCTACAAGCAAGACTTCAATTCAGGTAAGGGCAGTCACTTTTCTGCTCAAACGAACTACATCGTTCATGAAGCTCACACGTTTCCCATCTTAACTGACAAGATTTGGATGTTAGAGGGTCAGTGCTTTGTATCAGTTTCAGAAGCACATTTGTACTACATATGGTCCATATGTGTAGGAAACACCGTTCTTTTGTTCTGGGCACACTCAGATTTCCTGCTGTATTAGAGACTCTAGAAAGCAAGAGTGTGCTTCTCTCTCTAAAGCAGAGTGTGATCCATGGATGAGAACTATGCTCTGTGTTTCACTTCAGAAATGGAGTTAAATCCCGGGCTCTGAGTCTTCCTACAAGCAAGACTTCATTTCAGTTAAGGGCAGTCACTTTTCTGCTCAAATGAACTACATCGTTCACAAAGCTCACACATTTCTCATCTTAACTGACAAGGTTGGATGTTAGAGGACCAGTGCTTTGTATCAGTTTCAGAAGAAGAGTTGGACTAGATTTGTTCTATATGTGTTGGAAACACCGTTCTTTTGTTCTGGGCACACTAAGATTTCCTGCTGTATTAGAGACTCTAGAAAGCAAGAGTGTGCTCCTCGCTCTAAAGCAGAGTGTGATCCATGGATGAGAACTATGCTGTGTGTTTCCCTTCATAAATGGAGTTAAATCCCAGGCTCTGAGTCTTCCTACAAGCAAGACTTCAATTCAGGTAAGGGCAGTCACTTTTCTGCTCAAACGAACTACATCGTTCATGAAGCTCACACGTTTCCCATCTTAACTGACAAGATTTGGATGTTAGAGGGTCAGTGCTTTGTATCAGTTTCAGAAGCACATTTGTACTACATATGGTCCATATGTGTAGGAAACACCGTTCTTTTGTTCTGGGCACACTCAGATTTCCTGCTGTATTAGAGACTCTAGAAAGCAAGAGTGTGCTTCTCTCTCTAAAGCAGAGTGTGATCCATGGATGAGAACTATGCTGTGTGTTTCACTTCAGAAATGGAGTTAAATCCCGGGCTCTGAGTCTTCCTACAAGCAAGACTTCGTTTCAGTTAAGGGCAGTCACTTTTCTGCTCAAATGAACTACATCGTTCACAAAGCTCACACATTTCTCATCTTAACTGACAAGGTTGGATGTTAGAGGACCAGTGCTTTGTATCAGTTTCAGAAGAAGAGTTGGACTAGATTTGTTCCATATGTGTTGGAAACACCGTTCTTTTGTTCTCAGCACACTCACATTTCCTGCTGTCTTAGAGACTCTAGAAAGCAAGAGCGTGCTTCTCTCTCTAAAGCAGAGTGTGATCCATGGATGAGAACTATGCTGTGTGTTTCACTTCAGAAATGGAGTTAAATCCCGGGCTCTGAGTCTTCCTACAAGCAAGACTTCGTTTCAGTTAAGGGCAGTCACTTTTCTGCTCAAAGGAACTACATCGTTCACGAAGCTCACACATTTCTCATCTTAACTGACAAGCTTGGATGTTAGAGGACCAGTGCTTTGTATCAGTTTCAGAAGAAGAGTTGGACTAGATTTGTTCCATATGTGTTGGAAACACCATTCTTTTGTTCTCAGCACACTCACATTTCCTGCTGTCTTAGAGACTCTAGAAAGCAAGAGCGTGCTTCTCGCTCTAAAGCAGAGTGTGATCCATGGATGAGAACTATGCTGTGTGTTTCCCTTCAGAAATGGAGTTAAATCCCAGGCTCTGAGTCTTCCTACAAGCAAGACTTCGTTTCAGGTAAGGGCAGTCACTTTTCTGCTCAAAAGAACTACATCTTTCATGAAGCTCACACGTTTCCCATCTTAACTGACAAGATTTGGATGTTAGAGGGTCAGTGCTTTGTATCAGTTTCAGAAGCAGATTTGGAATACATATGGTCAGTATGTGTAGGAAACACCGTTATTTTGTTCTGGGCACACTCAGATTTCCTGCTGTATTAGAGACTCTAGAAAACAAGAGTGTGCTTCTCTCTCAAAAACAGAGTGTGATCCATGGATGAAAAGTATTCTCTGTGTTTCAATTCAGAAAGGGAGTTAAATCCCAGGTTCTTAGTCTCCCTACAAGCAAGCCTTCGTTTCAGGTAAGGGCAGTCATTTTTCTGCTCAAACGAACTACATCGTTCACGATGCTCACACGTTTCTCATCTTAACTGACAAGCATTGGATGTTAGAGGACCAGTGCTTTGTATCAGTTTCAGAAGCAGAGTTGGACTATATAATGTCCGTATGTGTAGGAAACCCCGTTATTTTGTTCTCAGCAAAATCACATTTCCTGCTGTCTTAGAGACTCTAGAAAGCAAGAGCGTGCTTCTTGTTCTAAAGCAGAGTGTGATCAATGGATGATTACACTGCTGTGTGTTTTACTTCAGAAATGGAGTTAAATCCCAGGCTCTGAGTCTTCCTACAAGCAAGACTTCAATTCAGGTAAGGGCAGTCACTTTTCTGCTCAAACGAACTACATCGTTCATGAAGCTCACACGTTTCCCATCTTAACTGACAAGAATTGGATGTTAGAGGGTCAGTGCTTTGTATCAGTTTCAGAAGCACATTTGTACTACATATGGTCCATATGTGTAGGAAACACCGTTCTTTTGTTCTGGGCACACTCAGATTTCCTGCTGTCTTAGAGACTCTAGAAAGCAAGAGTGTGCTTCTCTCTCTAAAGCAGAGTGGGATCCATGGATGACAACTATGCTGTGTGTTTCACTTCAGAAATGGAGTTAAATCCCGGGCTCTGAGTCTTCCTACAAGCAAGACTTCGTTTCAGTTAAGGGCAGTCACTTTTCTGCTCAAATGAACTACATCATTCACGAAGCTCACACATTTCTCATCTTAACTGACAAGCTTGGATGTTAGAGGACCAGTGCTTTGTATCAGTTTCAGAAGAAGAGTTGGACTAGATTTGTTCCATATGTGTTGGAAACACCGTTCTTTTGTTCTGGGCACACTAAGATTTCCTGCTGTATTAGAGACTCTAGAAAGCAAGAGTGTGCTCCTCGCTCTAAAGCAGAGTGTGATCCATGGATGAGAACTATGCTGTGTGTTTCCCTTCAGAAATGGAGTTAAATCCCAGGCTCTGTGTCTTCCTACAAGCAAGACTTCTTTTCAGGTAAGGGCAGTCACTTTTCAGTTCAAAGAAACTACATCGTTCACAAAGCACACACGTTTCTCATCTTAACAGACAAGCATTGGATGTTAGAGGACCAGTGCTTTGTATCAGTTTCAGAAGAAGAGTTGGACTAGATATGGTCCGTGTGTGTAGGAAACACCGTTCTTCTGTTCTCAGCACACTCACATTTCCTGCTGTCTTAGAGACTCTAGAAAGCAAGAGCGTGCTTCTCGCTCTAAAGCAGAGTGTGGTCCATGGATGAGAACTATGCTGTGTGTTTGCCTTCAGAAATGGAGTTAAATCCCAGGCTCTGAGTCTTCCTAAAAGCAAGACTTCGTTTCAGGTAAGGGCAGTCACTTTTCAGCTCAAACGAACTACATCGTTCACGAAGCTCACACGTTTCTCACCTTAACAGACAAGCATTGGATGTTAGAGGACCAGTGCTTTGTATCAGTTTCAGAAGCAAAGTTGGACTATATAATGTCCGTATGTGTAGGAAACACCGTTCTTTTGTTCTCAGCAAAATCACGTTTCCTGCTGTCTTAGAGCCTCTAGAAAGCAAGAGCGTGCTTATTGTTCTAAAGCAGAGTGTGATCAATGGGTGATTACACTGCTGTGTGTTTCCCTTCAGAAAATGAGTTAAATCCCAGGCTCTATGTCTTCCTACAAGCAAGACTTCATTTCAGGTAAGGGCAGTCACTTTTCAGCTCAAACGAACTACATCCTTCACGAAGCTCACACGTTTCTCACCTTAACAGACAAGCATTGGATGTTAGAGGACCAGTGCTTTGTATCAGTTTCAGAAGCAGAGTTGGACTATATAATGTCCGTATGTGTAGGAAACACCATTATTTTGTTCTCAGCAAAATCACATCTCCTGCTGTCTTAGAGACTCTCGAAAGCAAGAGCGTGCTTCTTGTTCTAAAGCAGGGTGTGATCAATGGATTATTACACTGCTGTGTGTTTTACTTCATAAATGGAGTTAAATCCCAGGCTCTGAGTCTTCCTACAAGCAAGACTTCAATTCAGGTAAGGGCAGTCACTTTTCTGCTCAAAGGAACTACATCGTTCATGAAGCTCACACGTTTCCCATCTTAACTGACAAGATTTGGATGTTAGAGGGTCAGTGCTTTGTATCAGTTTCAGAAGCACATTTGTACTACATATGGTCCATATGTGTAGGAAACACCGTTCTTTTGTTCTGGGCACACTCAGATTTCCTGCTGTATTAGAGACTCTAGAAAGCAAGAGTGTGCTTCTCTCTCTAAAGCAGAGTGTGATCCATGGATGAGAACTATGCTGTGTGTTTCACTTCAGAAATGGAGTTAAATCCCGGGCTCTGAGTCTTCCTACAAGCAAGACTTCGTTTCAGTTAAGGGCAGTCACTTTTCTGCTCAAATGAACTACATCTTTCACAAAGCTCACACATTTCTCATCTTAACTGACAAGGTTGGATGTTAGAGGACCAGTGCTTTGTATCAGTTTCAGAAGAAGAGTTGGACTAGATTTGTTCCATATGTGTTGGAAACACCGTTCTTTTGTTCTCAGCACACTCACATTTCCTGCTGTCTTAGAGAATCTAGAAAGCAAGAGCGTGCTTCTCTCTCTAAAGCAGAGTGTGATCCATGGATGAGAACTGTGCTGTGTGTTTCACTTCAGAAATGGAGTTAAATCCAGGGCTCTGAGTCTTCCTACAAGCAAGACTTCGTTTCAGTTAAGGGCAGTCACTTTTCTGCTCAAAGGAACTACATCGTTCACGAAGCTCACACATTTCATATCTTAACTGACAAGCTTGGATGTTAGAGGACCAGTGCTTTGTATCAGTTTCAGAAGAAGAGTTGGACTAGATTTGTTCCATATGTGTTGGAAACTCCGTTCTTTTGTTCTCAACACACTCACATTTCCTGCTGTCTTAGAGACTCTAGAAAGCAAGAGCGTGCTTCTCGCTCTAAAGCAGAGTGTGATCCATGGATGAGAACTATGCTGTGTGTTTCCCTTCAGAAATGGAGTTAAATCCCAGGCTCTGAGTCTTCCTACAAGCAAGACTTCATTTCAGGTAAGGGCAGTCACTTTTCAGCTCAAACGAACTACATCGTTCACGAAGCTCACACGTTTCTCACCTTAACAGACAAGCATTGGATGTTAGAGGACCAGTGCTTTGTATCAGTTTCAGAAGAAGAGTTGGACTAGATATGGTCCATATGTGTAGGAAACACCGTTCTTCTGTTCTCAGCACACTCACATTTCCTGCTGTCTTAGAGACTCTAGAAAGCAAGAGCATGCTTCTCGCTCTAAAGCAGAGTGTGGTCCATGGATGAGAACTATGCTGTGTGTTTTACTTCATAAATGGAGTTAAATCCCAGGCTCTGTGTCTTCCTACAAGCAAGACTTCAATTCAGGTAAGGGCAGTCACTTTTCTGCTCAAACGAACTACATCGTTCATGAAGCTCACACGTTTCCCATCTTAACTGACAAGTTTTGGATGTTAGAGGGTCAGTGCTTTGTATCAGTTTCAGAAGCACATTTGTACTACATATGGTCCATATGTGTAGGAAACACCGTTCTTTTGTTCTGGGCACACTCAGATTTCCTGCTGTCTTAGAGACTCTAGAAAGCAAGAGTGTGCTTCTCTCTCTAAAGCAGAGTGGGATCCATGGATGACAACTATGCTGTGTGTTTCACTTCAGAAATGGAGTTAAATCCCGGGCTCTGAGTCTTCCTACAAGCAAGACTTCGTTTCAGTTAAGGGCAGTCACTTTTCTGCTCAAATGAACTACATCATTCACGAAGCTCACACATTTCTCATCTTAACTGACAAGCTTGGATGTTAGAGGACCAGTGCTTTGTATCAGTTTCAGAAGAAGAGTTGGACTAGATTTGTTCCATATGTGTTGGAAACACCGTTCTTTTGTTCTGGGCACACTAAGATTTCCTGCTGTATTAGAGACTCTAGAAAGCAAGAGTGTGCTCCTCGCTCTAAAGCAGAGTGTGATCCATGGATGAGAACTATGCTGTGTGTTTCCCTTCAGAAATGGACTTAAATCCCAGGCTCTGTGTCTTCCTACAAGCAAGACTTCTTTTCAGGTAAGGGCAGTCACTTTTCAGTTCAAAGAAACTACATCGTTCACAAAGCACACACGTTTCTCATCTTAACAGACAAGCATTGGATGTTAGAGGACCAGTGCTTTGTATCAGTTTCAGAAGAAGAGTTGGACTAGATATGGTCCGTATGTGTAGGAAACACCGTTCTTCTGTTCTCAGCACACTCACATTTCCTGCTGTCTTAGAGACTCTAGAAAGCAAGAGCGTGCTTCTCGCTCTAAAGCAGAGTGTGGTCCATGGATGAGAACTATGCTGTGTGTTTGCCTTCAGAAATGGAGTTAAATCCCAGGCTCTGAGTCTTCCTACAAGCAAGACTTCGTTTCAGGTAAGGGCAGTCACTTTTCAGCTCAAACGAACTACATAGTTCACGAAGCTCACACGTTTCTCACCTTAACAGACAAGCATTGGATGTTAGAGGACCAGTGCTTTGTATCAGTTTCAGAAGCAAAGTTGGACTATATAATGTCCTTATGTGTAGGAAACACCGTTCTTTTGTTCTCAGCAAAATCACGTTTCCTGCTGTCTTAGAGCCTCTAGAAAGCAAGAGCGTGCTTATTGTTCTAAAGGAGAGTGTGATCAATGGGTGATTACACTGCTGTGTGTTTCCCTTCAGAAAATGAGTTAAATCCCAGGCTCTATGTCTTCCTACAAGCAAGACTTCATTTCAGGTAAGGGCAGTCACTTTTCAGCTCAAACGAACTACATCCTTCACGAAGCTCACACGTTTCTCACCTTAACAGACAAGCATTGGATGTTAGAGGACCAGTGCTTTGTATCAGTTTCAGAAGCAGAGTTGGACTATATAATGTCCGTATGTGTAGGAAACACCATTATTTTGTTCTCAGCAAAATCACATTTCCTGCTGTCTTAGAGACTCTAGAAAGCAAGAGCGTGCTTCTTGTTCTAAAGCAGAGTGTGATCAATGGATTATTACACTGCTGTGTGTTTTACTTCATAAATGGAGTTAAATCCCAGGCTCTGAGTCTTCCTACAAGCAAGACTTCAATTCAGGTAAGGGCAGTCACTTTTCTGCTCAAAGGAACTACATCGTTCATGAAGCTCACACGTTTCCCATCTTAACTGACAAGATTTGGATGTTAGAGGGTCAGTGCTTTGTATCAGTTTCAGAAGCACATTTGTACTACATATGGTCCATATGTGTAGGAAACACCGTTCTTTTGTTCTGGGCACACTCAGATTTCCTGCTGTATTAGAGAATCTAGAAAGCAAGAGTGTGCTTCTCTCTCTAAAGCAGAGGGTGATCCATGGATGAGAACTATGCTGTGTGTTTCACTTCAGAAATGGAGTTAAATCCCGCGCTCTGAGTCTTCCTACAAGCAAGACTTCGTTTCAGTTAAGGGCAGTCACTTTTCTGCTCAAATGAACTACATCTTTCACAAAGCTCACACATTTCTCATCTTAACTGACAAGGTTGGATGTTAGAGGACCAGTGCTTTGTATCAGTTTCAGAAGAAGAGTTGGACTAGATTTGTTCCATATGTGTTGGAAACACCGTTCTTTTGTTCTCAGCACACTCACATTTCCTGCTGTCTTAGAGACTCTAGAAAGCAAGAGCGTGCTTCTCTCTCTAAAGCAGAGTGTGATCCATGGATGAGAACTATGCTGTGTGTTTCACTTCAGAAATGGAGTTAAATCCCGGGCTCTGAGTCTTCCTACAAGCAAGACTTCGTTTCAGTTAAGGGCAGTCACTTTTCTGCTCAAAGGAACTACATCGTTCACGAAGCTCACACATTTCATATCTTAACTGACAAGCTTGGATGTTAGAGGACCAGTGCTTTGTATCAGTTTCAGAAGAAGAGTTGGACTAGATTTGTTCCATATGTGTTGGAAACTCCGTTCTTTTGTTCTCAGCACACTCACATTTCCTGCTGTTTTAGAGACTCTAGAAAGCAAGAGCGTAATTCTCGCTCTAAAGCAGAGTGTGATCCATGGATGAGAACTATGCTGTGTGTTTCCCTTCAGAAATGGAGTTAAATCCCAGGCTCTGAGTCTTCCTACAAGCAAGACTTCATTTCAGGTAAGGGCAGTCACTTTTCAGCTCAAACGAACTACATCGTTCACGAAGCTCACACGTTTCTCACCTTAACAGACAAGCATTGGATGTTAGAGGACCAGTGCTTTGTATCAGTTTCAGAAGAAGAGTTGGACTAGATATGGTCCATATGTGTAGGAAACACCGTTCTTCTGTTCTCAGCACACTCACATTTCCTGCTGTCTTAGAGACTCTAGAAAGCAAGAGCGTGCTTCTCGCTCTAAAGCAGAGTGTGGTCCATGGATGAGAACTATGCTGTGTGTTTTACTTCATAAATGGAGTTAAATCCCAGGCTCTGAGTCTTCCTACAAGCAAGACTTCAATTCATGTAAGGGCAGTCACTTTTCTGCTCAAAGGAACTACATCGTTCATGAAGCTCACACGTTTCCCATCTTAACTGACAAGATTTGGATGTTAGAGGGTCAGTGCTTTGTATCAGTTTCAGAAGCACATTTGTACTACATATGGTCCATATGTGTAGGAAATACCGTTCTTTTGTTCTGGGCACACTCAGATTTCCTGCTGTCTTAGAGACTCTAGAAAGCAAGAGTGTGCTTCTCTCTCTAAAGCAGAGTGGGATCCATGGATGACAACTATGCTGTGTGTTTCACTTCAGAAATGGAGTTAAATCCCGGGCTCTGAGTCTTCCTACAAGCAAGACTTCGTTTCAGTTAAGGGCAGTCACTTTTCTGCTCAAATGAACTACATCATTCACGAAGCTCACACATTTCTCATCTTAACTGACAAGCTTGGATGTTAGAGGACCAGTGCTTTGTATCAGTTTCAGAAGAAGAGTTGGACTAGATTTGTTCCATATGTGTTGGAAACACCGTTCTTTTGTTCTGGGCACACTAAGATTTCCTGCTGTATTAGAGACTCTAGAAAGCAAGAGTGTGCTCCTCGCTCTAAAGCAGAGTGTGATCCATGGATGAGAACTATGCTGTGTGTTTCCCTTCAGAAATGGACTTAAATCCCAGGCTCTGTGTCTTCCTACAAGCAAGACTTCTTTTCAGGTAAGGGCAGTCACTTTTCAGTTCAAAGAAACTACATCGTTCACAAAGCACACACGTTTCTCATCTTAACAGACAAGCATTGGATGTTAGAGGACCAGTGCTTTGTATCAGTTTCAGAAGAAGAGTTGGACTAGATATGGTCCGTATGTGTAGGAAACACCGTTCTTCTGTTCTCAGCACACTCACATTTCCTGCTGTCTTAGAGACTCTAGAAAGCAAGAGCGTGCTTCTCGCTCTAAAGCAGAGTGTGGTCCATGGATGAGAACTATGCTGTGTGTTTGCCTTCAGAAATGGAGTTAAATCCCAGGCTCTGAGTCTTCCTACAAGCAAGACTTCGTTTCAGGTAAGGGCAGTCACTTTTCAGCTCAAACGAACTACATAGTTCACGAAGCTCACACGTTTCTCACCTTAACAGACAAGCATTGGATGTTAGAGGACCAGTGCTTTGTATCAGTTTCAGAAGCAAAGTTGGACTATATAATGTCCTTATGTGTAGGAAACACCGTTCTTTTGTTCTCAGCAAAATCACGTTTCCTGCTGTCTTAGAGCCTCTAGAAAGCAAGAGCGTGCTTATTGTTCTAAAGGAGAGTGTGATCAATGGGTGATTACACTGCTGTGTGTTTCCCTTCAGAAAATGAGTTAAATCCCAGGCTCTATGTCTTCCTACAAGCAAGACTTCATTTCAGGTAAGGGCAGTCACTTTTCAGCTCAAACGAACTACATCCTTCACGAAGCTCACACGTTTCTCACCTTAACAGACAAGCATTGGATGTTAGAGGACCAGTGCTTTGTATCAGTTTCAGAAGCAGAGTTGGACTATATAATGTCCGTATGTGTAGGAAACACCATTATTTTGTTCTCAGCAAAATCACATTTCCTGCTGTCTTAGAGACTCTAGAAAGCAAGAGCGTGCTTCTTGTTCTAAAGCAGAGTGTGATCAATGGATTATTACACTGCTGTGTGTTTTACTTCATAAATGGAGTTAAATCCCAGGCTCTGAGTCTTCCTACAAGCAAGACTTCAATTCAGGTAAGGGCAGTCACTTTTCTGCTCAAAGGAACTACATCGTTCATGAAGCTCACACGTTTCCCATCTTAACTGACAAGATTTGGATGTTAGAGGGTCAGTGCTTTGTATCAGTTTCAGAAGCACATTTGTACTACATATGGTCCATATGTGTAGGAAACACCGTTCTTTTGTTCTGGGCACACTCAGATTTCCTGCTGTATTAGAGAATCTAGAAAGCAAGAGTGTGCTTCTCTCTCTAAAGCAGAGGGTGATCCATGGATGAGAACTATGCTGTGTGTTTCACTTCAGAAATGGAGTTAAATCCCGCGCTCTGAGTCTTCCTACAAGCAAGACTTCGTTTCAGTTAAGGGCAGTCACTTTTCTGCTCAAATGAACTACATCTTTCACAAAGCTCACACATTTCTCATCTTAACTGACAAGGTTGGATGTTAGAGGACCAGTGCTTTGTATCAGTTTCAGAAGAAGAGTTGGACTAGATTTGTTCCATATGTGTTGGAAACACCGTTCTTTTGTTCTCAGCACACTCACATTTCCTGCTGTCTTAGAGACTCTAGAAAGCAAGAGCGTGCTTCTCTCTCTAAAGCAGAGTGTGATCCATGGATGAGAACTATGCTGTGTGTTTCACTTCAGAAATGGAGTTAAATCCCGGGCTCTGAGTCTTCCTACAAGCAAGACTTCGTTTCAGTTAAGGGCAGTCACTTTTCTGCTCAAAGGAACTACATCGTTCACGAAGCTCACACATTTCATATCTTAACTGACAAGCTTGGATGTTAGAGGACCAGTGCTTTGTATCAGTTTCAGAAGAAGAGTTGGACTAGATTTGTTCCATATGTGTTGGAAACTCCGTTCTTTTGTTCTCAGCACACTCACATTTCCTGCTGTTTTAGAGACTCTAGAAAGCAAGAGCGTAATTCTCGCTCTAAAGCAGAGTGTGATCCATGGATGAGAACTATGCTGTGTGTTTCCCTTCAGAAATGGAGTTAAATCCCAGGCTCTGAGTCTTCCTACAAGCAAGACTTCATTTCAGGTAAGGGCAGTCACTTTTCAGCTCAAACGAACTACATCGTTCACGAAGCTCACACGTTTCTCACCTTAACAGACAAGCATTGGATGTTAGAGGACCAGTGCTTTGTATCAGTTTCAGAAGAAGAGTTGGACTAGATATGGTCCATATGTGTAGGAAACACCGTTCTTCTGTTCTCAGCACACTCACATTTCCTGCTGTCTTAGAGACTCTAGAAAGCAAGAGCGTGCTTCTCGCTCTAAAGCAGAGTGTGGTCCATGGATGAGAACTATGCTGTGTGTTTTACTTCATAAATGGAGTTAAATCCCAGGCTCTGAGTCTTCCTACAAGCAAGACTTCAATTCATGTAAGGGCAGTCACTTTTCTGCTCAAAGGAACTACATCGTTCATGAAGCTCACACGTTTCCCATCTTAACTGACAAGATTTGGATGTTAGAGGGTCAGTGCTTTGTATCAGTTTCAGAAGCACATTTGTACTACATATGGTCCATATGTGTAGGAAATACCGTTCTTTTGTTCTGGGCACACTCAGATTTCCTGCTGTATTAGAGACTCTAGAAAGCAAGAGTGTGCTTCTCTCTCTAAAGCAGAGTGTGATCCATGGATGAGAACTATGCTGTGTGTTTCACTTCAGAAATGGAGTTAAATCCCGGGCTCTGAGTCTTCCTACAAGCAAGACTTCGTTTCACTTAAGGGCAGTCACTTTTCTTCTCAAATGAACTACATCGTTCACAAAGCTCACACATTTCTCATCTTAACTGACAAGGTTGGATGTTAGAGGACCAGTGCTTTGTATCAGTTTCAGACTAGATTTGTTCCATATGTGTTGGAAACACCGTTCTTTTGTTCTCAGCACACTCACATTTCCTGCTGTCTTAGAGACTCTAGAAAGCAAGAGCGTGCTTCTCTCTCTAAAGCAGAGTGTGATCCATGGATGAGAACTATGCTGTGTGTTTCACTTCAGAAATGGAGTTAAATCCCAGGCTCTGAGTCTTCCTACAAGCAAGACTTCATTTCAGGTAAGGGCAGTCACTTTTCAGCTCAAACGAACTACATCGTTCACGAAGCTCACACGTTTCTCACCTTAACAGACAAGCATTGGATGTTAGAGGACCAGTGCTTTGTATCAGTTTCAGAAGAAGAGTTGGACTAGATATGGTCCATATGTGTAGGAAACACCGTTCTTCTGTTCTCAGCACACTCACATTTCCTGCTGTCTTAGAGACTCTAGAAAGCAAGAGCGTGCTTCTCGCTCTAAAGCAGAGTGTGGTCCATGGATGAGAACTATGCTGTGTGTTTTACTTCATAAATGGAGTTAAATCCCAGGCTCTGAGTCTTCCTACAAGCAAGACTTCAATTCATGTAAGGGCAGTCACTTTTCTGCTCAAAGGAACTACATCGTTCATGAAGCTCACACGTTTCCCATCTTAACTGACAAGATTTGGATGTTAGAGGGTCAGTGCTTTGTATCAGTTTCAGAAGCACATTTGTACTACATATGGTCCATATGTGTAGGAAACACCGTTCTTTTGTTCTGGGCACACTCAGATTTCCTGCTGTATTAGAGACTCTAGAAAGCAAGAGTGTGCTTCTCTCTCTAAAGCAGAGTGTGATCCATGGATGAGAACTATGCTGTGTGTTTCACTTCAGAAATGGAGTTAAATCCCGGGCTCTGAGTCTTCCTACAAGCAAGACTTCGTTTCACTTAAGGGCAGTCACTTTTCTTCTCAAATGAACTACATCGTTCACAAAGCTCACACATTTCTCATCTTAACTGACAAGGTTGGATGTTAGAGGACCAGTGCTTTGTATCAGTTTCAGACTAGATTTGTTCCATATGTGTTGGAAACACCGTTCTTTTGTTCTCAGCACACTCACATTTCCTGCTGTCTTAGAGACTCTAGAAAGCAAGAGCGTGCTTCTCTCTCTAAAGCAGAGTGTGATCCATGGATGAGAACTATGCTGTGTGTATGCCTTCAGAAATGGAGTTAAGTCCCAGGGTCTGAGTCTTCTTACAAGCAAGACTTCGTTTCAGGTAAGGGCAGATACTTTTCTGCTCAAAGGATCTACATCGTTCACGAAGCTCACACGTTTCTCATCTTACCTGACAAGCATTGGATGTTAGAGGACCAGTGCTTTGTATCTGTTTCAGAAGCAGAGTTGGACTAGATATGGTCCGTATGTGTAGGAAACACCGTTCTTTTGTTCTCAGCACACTCACGTTTCCTGTTGTCTTAGAGACTCTAGAAAGCAAGAGCGTGCTTCTCGCTCTAAAGCAGAGTGTGATCCATGGATGAGAACTATGCTGTGTGTTTCCCTTCAGAAATGGAGTTAAATCCCATGCTCCGTGTCTCCCTACAAACAAGACTTCGTTTCAGGTAAGGGCAGTCACTTTTCAGCTCAAACGAACTACATCCTTCACGAAGCTCACACGTTTCTCACCTTAACAGATAAGCATTGGATGTTAGAGGACCAGTGCTTTGTATCAGTTTCAGAAGCAGAGTTGGACTATATAATGTCTGTATGTGTAGGAAACACCGTTATTTTGTTCTCAGCAAAATCACGTTTCCTGCTGTCTTAGAGACTCTAGAAAGCAAGAGCGTGCTTCTTGTTCTAAAGCAGAGTGTGATCAATGGATGATTACACTGCTGTGTGTTTTACTTCAGAAATGGAGTTAAATCCCAGGCTCTGAGTCTTCCTACAAGCAAGACTTCAATTCAGGTAAAGGCAGTCACTTTTCTGCTCAAAGGAACTACATCGTTCATGAAGCTCACACGTTTCCCATCTTACCTGACAAGCATTGGATGTTAGAGGACCAGTGCTTTGTATCAGTTTCAGAAGCACATTTGTGCTACATATGGTCCATATGTGTAGGAAACACCGTTCTTTTGTTCTGGGCACACTCACATTTCCTGCTGTCTTAGAGACTCTAGAAAGCAAGAGCGTGCTTCTCGCTCTAAAGCAGAGTGTGGTCCATGGATGAAAACTATGCTGTGTGTTTGCCTTCATAAATGGAGTTAAATCCCAGGCTCTGAGTATTCCTACAAGCAAGACTTCGTTTCAGGTAAGGGCAGTCACTTTTCAGCTCAAATGAACTACATCGTTCACGAAGCTCACACGTTTCTCACCTTAACAACAAGCATTGGATGTTAGAGGACCAGTGCTTTGTATCAGTTTCAGAAGCAAAGTTGGACTATATAATGTCCGTATGTGTAGGAATCACCGTTCTTTTGTTCTCAGCAAAATCACGTTTCCTGCTGTCTTAGAGCCTCTAGAAAGCAAGAGCGTGCTTATTGTTCTAAAGCAGAGTGTGATCAATGGGTGATTACACTGCTGTGTGTTTCCCTTCAGAAAATTAGTTAAATCCTAGGCTCTATGTCTTCCTACAAGCAAGACTTCGTTTCAGGTAAGGGCAGTCACTTTTCAGCTCAAAGGAACTACATCCTTCACGAAGCTCACACGTTTCTCACCTTAACAGACAAGCATTGGATGTTAGAGGACCAGTGCTTTGTCTCAGTTTCAGAAGCAGAGTTGGACTATATAATGACCGTATGTGTAGGAAACACCGTTATTTTGTTCTCAGCACACTCACATTTCCTGCTGTCTTAGAGACTCTAGAAAGCAAGAGCGTGCTTCTCGCTCTAAAGCAGAGTGTGATCCATGGATGAGAACTATGCTGTGTGTTTCCCTTCAGAAATGGAGTTAAATCCCAGGCTCAGAGTCTTCCTACAAGCAAGACTTCGTTTCAGGTAAGGGCAGTCACTTTTCTGCTCAAACGAACTACATCATTCACGAAGCTCACACATTTCTCATCTTAACTGACAAGCTTGGATGTTTGAGGTCCAGTGCTTTGTACCAGTTTCAGAAGCAGAGTTGGACTATATAATGTCCGTATGTGTCGGAAACACCGTTCTTTTGTTCTCAGGAAAATCACCTTTCCTGCTGTCTTAGAGACTCTAGAAAGCAAGAGTGTGCTTCTCGCTCTAAAGCATAGTGTGATCCATGGATGAGAACTATGCTGTGTGTTTCCCTTCAGAAATGGAGTTAAATCCCAGGCTCTGAGTCTTCCTACAAGCAAGACTTCGTTTCAGGTAAGGGCAGTCACTTTTCAGCTCAAACAAACTACATCGTTCACTGAGCTCACACGTTTCTCATCTTAAGTGACAATCATTGGATGTTAGAGGACCAGTGCTTTGTATCAGTTTCAGAAGCAGAGTTGGACTATATAATGTCTGTATGTGTAGGAAACACCGTTATTTTGTTCTCAGCAAAATCACGTTTCCTGCTGTCTTAGAGACTCTAGAAAGCAAGAGCGTGCTTCTTGTTCTAAAGCAGAGTGTGATCAATGGATGATTACACTGCTGTGTGTTTTACTTCAGAAATGGAGTTAAATCCCAGGCTCTGAGTCTTCCTACAAGCAAGACTTCAATTCAGGTAAGGGCAGTCACTTTTCTGCTCAAACGAACTACATCGTTCATGAAGCTCACACGTTTCCCATCTTAACTGACAAGATTTGGAGTTTAGAGGGTCAGTGCTTTGTATCAGTTTCAGAAGCAGATTTGGAATACATATGGCCCGTATGTGTAGGAAACACCGTTCTTTTGTTCTTGGCACACTCAGATTTCCTGCTGTATTACAGACTCTAGAAAGCAAGAGCGTGCTTCTCTCTCTAAAGCAGAGTGTGTTCCATGGATGAGAACTATGCTGTGTGTTTCACTTCAGAAATGGAGTTAAATCCCGGGCTCTGAGTCTTCCTACAAGCAAGACTTCGTTTCACTTAAGGGCAGTCACTTTTCTTCTCAAATGAACTACATCGTTCACAAAGCTCACACATTTCTCATCTTAACTGACAAGGTTGGATGTTAGAGGACCAGTGCTTTGTATCAGTTTCAGAAGAAGAGTTGGACTAGATTTGTTCCATATGTGTTGGAAACTCCGTTCTTTTGTTCTCAGCACACTCACATTTCCTGCTGTCTTAGAGACTCTAGAAAGCAAGAGCGTGCTTCTCTCTCTAAAGCAGAGTGTGATCCATGGATGAGAACTATGCTGTGTGTTTCACTTTCGAAATGGAGTTAAATCCCGGGCTCTGAGTCTTCCTACAAGCAAGACTTCGTTTCAGTTAAGGGCAGTCACTTTTCTGCTCAAAGGAACTACATCGTTCACGAAGCTCACACATTTCTCATCTTAACTGACAAGCTTGGATGTTAGAGGACCAGTGCTTTGTATCAGTTTCAGAAGAAGAGTTGGACTAGATTTGTTCCATATGTGTTGGAAACACCGTTCTTTTGTTCTCAGCACACTCACATTTCCTGCTGTCTTAGAGACTCTAGAAAGCAAGAGCGTGCTTCTCGCTCTAAAGCAGAGTGTGATTCATGGATGAGAACTATGCTGTGTGTATGCCTTCAGAAATGGAGTTAAGTCCCAGGGTCTGAGTCTTCTTACAAGCAAGACTTCGTTTCAGGTAAGGGCAGATACTTTTCTGCTCAAACGAACTACATCGTTCATGAAGCTCACACGTTTCCCATCTTAACTGACAAGATTTGGATGTTAGAGGGTCAGTGCATTGTATCAGTTTCAGAAGCAGATTTGGAATACATATGGTCCGTATGTGTAGGAAACACCGTTATTTTGTTCTGGGCACACTCAGATTTCCTGCTGTATTAGAGACTCTAGAAAGCAAGAGTGTGCTTCTCTCTCAAAAACAGAGTGTGATCCATGGATGAAAAGTATGCTCTGTGTTTCAATTCAGAAAGGGAGTTAAATCCCAGGTTCTGAGTCTCCCTACAAGCAAGCCTTCGTTTCAGGTAAGGGCAGTGATTTTTCTGCTCAAACGAACCACATCGTTCACGAAGCTCACACGTTTCTCATCTTAACTGACAAGCATTGGATGTTAGAGGACCAGTGCTTTGTATCAGTTTAAGAAGCAGATTTGGACTAGATATGGTCCGTATGTGTAGGAAACACTGTTCTTTTGTTTGGGGCACACTCAGATTTTGTGCTGTCTTAGAGACTCTAGAAAGCAAGAGTGTGCTTCTTGCTCTAAAGCAGAGTGTGATCCATGGATGAGAACTATGCTGTGTGTTTCACTTCAGAAATGGAGTTAAATCTCGGGCTCTGAGTCTTCCTACAAGCAAGACTTCGTTTCAGGTAAGGGCAGTCACTTTTCTGCTCAAACGAACTACATCGTTCACGAAGCTCACACATTTCTCATCTTAACTGACAAGCTTGGATGTTTGAGGTCCAGTGCTTTGTACCAGTTTCAGAAGCAGAGTTGGACTATATAATGTCCGTATGTGTCGGAAACACCGTTCTTTTGTTCTCAGGAAAATCACCTTTCCTGCTGTCTTAGAGACTCTAGAAAGCAAGAGTGTGCTTCTTGCTCTAAAGCATAGTGTGATCCATGGATGAGAACTATGCTGTGTGTTTCCCTTCAGAAATGGAGTTAAATCCCAGGCTCTGAGTCTTCCTACAAGCAAGACTTCGTTTCAGGTAAGGGCAGTCACTTTTCAGCTCAAACAAACTACATCGTTCACTGAGCTCACACGTTCTCATCTTAAGTGACAATCATTGGATGTTACAGGACCAGTGCTTTGTATCAGTTTCAGAAGCAGAGTTGGACTATATAATGTCTGTATGTGTAGGAAACACCGTTATTTTGTTCTCAGCAAAATCACGTTTCCTGCTGTCTTAGAGACTCTAGAAAGCAAGAGCGTGCTTCTTGTTCTAAAGCAGAGTGTGATCAATGGATGATTACACTGCTGTGTGTTTTACTTCAGAAATGGAGTTAAATCCCAGGCTCTGAGTCTTCCTACAAGCAAGACTTCAATTCAGGTAAAGGCAGTCACTTTTCTGCTCAAAGGAACTACATCGTTCATGAAGCTCACACGTTTCCCATCTTACCTGACAAGCATTGGATGTTAGAGGACCAGTGCTTTGTATCAGTTTCAGAAGCACATTTGTGCTACATATGGTCCATATGTGTAGGAAACACCGTTCTTTTGTTCTGGGCACACTCACATTTCCTGCTGTCTTAGAGACTCTAGAAAGCAAGAGCGTGCTTCTCGCTCTAAAGCAGAGTGTGGTCCATGGATGAAAACTATGCTGTGTGTTTGCCTTCATAAATGGAGTTAAATCCCAGGCTCTCAGTATTCCTACAAGCAAGACTTCGTTTCAGGTAAGGGCAGTCACTTTTCAGCTCAAATGAACTACATCGTTCACGAAGCTCACACGTTTCTCACCTTAACAACAAGCATTGGATGTTAGAGGACCAGTGCTTTGTATCAGTTTCAGAAGCAAAGTTGGACTATATAATGTCCGTATGTGTAGGAATCACCGTTCTTTTGTTCTCAGCAAAAACACGTTTCCTGGTGTCTTAGAGCCTCTAGAAAGCAAGAGCGTGCTTATTGTTCTAAAGCAGAGTGTGATCAATGGGTGATTACACTGCTGTGTGTTTCCCTTCAGAAAATTAGTTAAATCCTAGGCTCTATGTCTTCCTACAAGCAAGACTTCGTTTCAGGTAAGGGCAGTCACTTTTCAGCTCAAAGGAACTACATCCTTCACGAAGCTCACACGTTTCTCACCTTAACAGACAAGCATTGGATGTTAGAGGACCAGTGCTTTGTATCAGTTTCAGAAGCAGAGTTGGACTATATAATGACCGTATGTGTAGGAAACACCGTTATTTTGTTCTCAGCAAAATCACATTTCCTGCTGTCTTAGAGACTCTAGAAAGCAAGAGCGTGCTTCTTGTTCTAAAGCACAGTGTGATCAATGGATGATTACACTGCTGTGTGTTTTACTTCAGAAATGGAGTTAAATCCCAGGCTCTGAGTCTTCCTACAAGCAAGACTTCGTTTCAGGTAAGGGCAGTCACTTTTCTGCTCAAATGAACTACATCGTTCACGAAGCTCACACATTTCTCATCTTAACTGACAAGCTTGGATGTTAGAGGACCAGTGCTTTGTATCAGTTTCAGAAGAAGAGTTGGACTAGATTTGTTCCATATGTGTTGGAAACACCGTTCTTTTGTTCTCAGCACACTCACATTTCCTGCTGTCTTAGAGACTCTAGAAAGCAAGAGCGTGCTTCTCGCTCTAAAGCAGAGTGTGATCCATGGATGAGAACTATGCTGTGTGTTTCCCTTCAGAAATGGAGTTAAATCCCAGGCTCTGAGTCTTCCTACAAGCAAGACTTCATTTCAGGTAAGGGCAGTCACTTTTCTGCTCAAACGAACTACATCGTTCATGAAGCTCACACGTTTCCCATCTTAACTGTCAAGATTTGGATGTTAGAGGGTCAGTGCTTTGTATCAGTTTCAGAAGCAGATTTGGAATACATATGGTCCGTATGTGTAGGAGACACCGTTCTTTTGTTCTGGGCACACTCAGATTTCCTGCTGTATTAGAGACTCTAGAAAGCAAGAGTGTGCTTCTCTCTCAAAAACAGAGTGTGATCCATGGATGAAAAGTATGCTGTGTGTTTCAATTCAGAAAGGGAGTTAAATCCCAGGTTCTGAGTCTCCCTAAAAGCAAGCCTTCGTTTCAGGTAAGGGCAGTCATTTTTCTGCTCAAACGAACTACATCGTTCACGAAGCTCACACGTTTCTCATCTTAACTGACAAGCATTGGATGTTAGAGGAACAGTGCTTTGTAAAAGTTTCATAAGTGGAGTTGGACTATTTAATGTCCGTACGTGTAGGAAACACCGTTCTTTTGTTCTCAGCACACTCACATTTCCTGCTGTCTTAGAGACTCTAGAAAGCAAGAGCGTGCTTCTTGCTCTAAAGCAGAGTGTGGTCCATGGATGAGAACTATGCTGTGTGTTTGCCTTCAGAAATGGAGTTAAATCCCAGGCTCTGAGTCTTCCTACAAGCAAGACTTCGTTTCAGGTAAGGGCAGTCACTTTTCAGCTCAAACGAACTACATCGTTCACGAAGCTCACACGTTTCTCACCTTAACAGACAAGCATTGGATGTTAGAGGACCAGTGCTTTGTATCAGTTTCAGAAGCAATGTTGGACTATATAATGTCCGTATGTGTAGGAAACACCGTTCTTTTGTTCTCAGCAAAATCATGTTTCCTGCTGTCTTAGAGCCTCTAGAAAGCAAGAGCGTGCTTCTTGTTCTAAAGCAGAGTGTGATCAATGGGTGATTACACTGCTGTGTGTTTCCCTTCAGAACATGAGTTAAATCCCAGGCTCTATGTCTTCCTACAAGCAAGACTTCGTTTCAGGTAAGGGCAGTCACTTTTCAGCTCAAACGAACTACATCCTTCATGAAGCTCACACGTTTCTCACCTTAACAGATAAGCATTGGATGTTAGAGGACCAGTGCTTTGTATCAGTTTCAGAAGCAGAGTTGGACTATATAATGTCTGTATGTGTAGGAAACACCGTTATTTTGTTCTCAGCAAAATCACGTTTCCTGCTGTCTTAGAGACTCTAGAAAGCAAGAGCGTGCTTCTTGTTCTAAAGCAGAGTGTGATCAATGGATGATTACACTGCTGTGTGTTTTACTTCAGAAATGGAGTTAAATCCCAGGCTCTGAGTCTTCCTACAAGCAAGACTTCAATTCAGGTAAGGGCAGTCACTTTTCTGCTCAAAGGAACTACATCGTTCATGAAGCTCACACGTTTCCCATCTTAACTGACAAGATTTGGATGTTAGAGGGTCAGTGCTTTGTATCAGTTTCAGAAGCACATTTGTACTACATATGGTCCATATGTGTAGGAAACACCGTTCTTTTTTTCTGGGCACACTCAGATTTCCTGCTGTATTAGAGACTCTAGAAAGCAAGAGTGTGCTTCTCTCTCTAAAGCAGAGTGTGATCCATGGATGATAACTATGCTGTGTGTTTCACTTCAGAAATGGAGTTAAATCCCGGGCTCTGAGTCTTCCTACAAGAAAGACGTCTTTCAGGTAAGGGCAGTCACTTTTCTGCTCAAAGGATCTACATCGTTCACGAAGCTCACACGTTTCTCATCTTAACTGACAAGCATTGGATGTTAGAGGACCAGTGCTTTGTATCTGTTTCAGAAGCAGAGTTGGACTAGATATGGTCCGTATGTGTAGGAAACACCGTTCTTTTGTTCTCAGCACACTCACGTTTCCTGCTGTCTTAGAGACTCTAGAAAGCAAGAGCGTGCTTCTCGCTCTAAAGCAGAGTGTGATCCATGGATGAGAACTATGCTGTGTGTTTCCCTTCAGAAATGGAGTTAAATCCCAGGCTCTGTGTCTTCCTACAAGCAAGAGTTCGTTTCAGGTAAGGGCGGTCACTTTTCAGCTCAAACGAACTACATCATTCACGAAGCTCACACGTTTCTCTTCTTAACTGACAAGCATTGGATATGAGAGGAACAGTGCTTTGTATCAGTTTCAGAAGAAGAGTTGGACTAGATATGGTCCATATGTGTAGGAAACACCGTTCTTTTCTTCTGGGCACACTCAGATTTCCTGCTGTCTTAGAGACTCTAGAAAGCAAGAGCGTGCTTCTTGCTCTAAAGAAGAGTGGGATCCATGGATGAGAACTATGCTGTTTGTTTCCCTTCAGAAATGGAGTTAAATCCCAGGCTCTGTGTCTTCCTACAGGCAAGACTTCGTTTCAGGTAAGGGCAGTCACTTTTCAGCTCAAACGAACTACATCGTTCTCGAAGCTCACACGTTTCTCAACTTAACAGACAAGCATTGGATTTTAGAAGACCAGTGCTTTGTATCAGTTTCAGAAGCAGAGTTGGACTATATAATGTCCGTATGTGTAGGAAACACCGTTATTTTGTTCTCAGCACACTCACGTTTCCTGCTGTCTTAGAGACTCTAGAAAGCAAGAGTGTGCTTCTCTCTCAAAAACAGAGTGTGATCCATGGATGAAAAGTATGCTGTGTGTTTCAATTCAGAAAGGGAGTTAAATCCCAGGTTCTGAGTCTCCCTACAAGCAAGCCTTCGTTTCAGGTAAGGGCAGTCATTTTTCTGCTCAAACGAACTACATCGTTCACGAAGCTCACACGTTTCTCATCTTAACTGACAAGCATTGGATGTTAGAGGAACAGTGCTTTGTAAAACTTTCATAAGTGGAGTTGGACTATTTAATGTCCGTACGTGTAGGAAACACCGTTCTTTTGTTCTCAGCACACTCACATTTCCTGCTGTCTTAGAGACTCTAGAAAGCAAGAGCGTGCTTCTCGCTCTAAAGCAGAGTGTGGTCCATGGATGAGAACTATGCTGTGTGTTTGCCTTCAGAAATGGAGTTAAATTCCAGGCTCTGAGTCTTCCTACAAGCAAGACTTCGTTTCAGGTAAGGGCAGTCACTTTTCAGCTCAAACGAACTACATCCTTCACGAAGCTCACACGTTTCTCACCTTAACAGACAAGCATTGGATGTTAGAGGACCAGTGCTTTGTATCAGTTTCAGAAGCAATGTTGGACTATATAATGTCCGTATGTGTAGGAAACACCGTTCTTTTGTTCTCAGCAAAATCATGTTTCCTGCTGTCTTAGAGCCTCTAGAAAGCAAGAGCGTGCTTGTTGTTCTAAAGCAGAGTGTGATCATTGGGTGATTACACTGCTGTGCGTTTCCCTTCAGAAAATGAGTTAAATCCCAGGCTCTATGTCTTCCTACAAGCAAGACTTCGTTTCAGGTAAGGGCAGTCACTTTTCAGCTCAAACGAACTACATCCTTCACGAAGCTCACACGTTTCTCACCTTAACAGATAAGCATTGGATGTTAGAGGACCAGTGCTTTGTATCAGTTTCAGAAGCAGAGTTGGACTATAAAATGTCTGTATGTGTAGGAAACACCGTTATTTTGTTCTCAGCAAAATCACGTTTCCTGCTGTCTTAGAGACTCTAGAAAGCAAGAGCGTGCTTCTTGTTCTAAAGCAGAGTGTGATCAATGGATGATTACACTGCTGTGTGTTTTACTTCAGAAATGGAGTTAAATCCCAGGCTCTGAGTCTTCCTACAAGCAAGACTTCGTTTCAGGTAAGGGCAGTCACTTTTCTGCTCAAAGGAACTACATCGTTCATGAAGCTCACACGTTTCCCATCTTAACTGACAAGATTTGGATGTTAGAGGGTCAGTGCTTTGTATCAGTTTCAGAAGCACATTTGTACTACATATGGTCCATATGTGTAGGAAACACCGTTCTTTTGTTCTGGGCACACTCAGATTTCCTGCTGTATTAGAGACTCTAGAAAGCAAGAGTGTGCTTCTCTCTCTAAAGCAGAGTGTGATCCATGGATGAGAACTATGCTGTGTGTTTCACTTCAGAAATGGAGTTAAATCCCGGGCTCTGAGTCTTCCTACAAGCAAGACTTCGTTTCAGTTAAGGGCAGTCACTTTTCTGCTCAAATGAACTACATCGTTCACGAAGCTCACACATTTCTCATCTTAACTGACAAGCTTGGATGTTAGAGGACCAGTGCTTTGTATCAGTTTCAGAAGAAGAGTTGGACTATATAATGTCCATATGTGTCGGAAACACCGTTCTTTTGTTCTCAGGAAAATTACCTTTCCTGCTGTCTTAGAGACTCTAGAAAGCAAGAGTGTGCTTCTCGCTCTAAAGCATAGTGTGATGCATGGATGAGAACTATGCTGTGTGTTTCCCTTCAGAAATGGAGTTAAATCCCAGGCTCTGAGTCTTCCTACAAGCAAGACTTCGTTTCAGGTAAGGGCAGTCACTTTTCAGCTCAAACAAACTACATCGTTCACTGAGCTCACACGTTTCTCATCTTAAGTGACAATCATTGGATGTTAGAGGGTCAGTGCTTTGTATCAGTTTCAGAAGCAGATTTGGACTACATATGGTCCATATGTGTAGAAAACACCGATCTTTTGTTCTGGGCACACTCACGTTTCCTGCTGCCTTGAGATTCTAGAAAGCAAGAGCGTGCTTCTCGCTCTAAAGCAGAGTGTGATCCATGGATGAGACTATGCTGTGTGTTTCACTTCAGAAATGGAGTTAAATCCCATGCTCTGTTTCTCCCTACAAACAAGACTTCGTTTCAGGTAAGGGCAGTCACTTTTCTGCTCAAAGGATCTACATCGTTCACGAAGCTCACACGTTTCTCATCTTAACAGATAAGCATTGGATGTTAGAGGACCAGTGCTTTGTATCAGTTTCAGAAGCAAAGTTGGACTATACAATTTCCGTATGTGTAGGAAACACCGTTCTTTTGTTCTCAGCAAAATCACGTTTCCTGCTGTCTTAGAGACTCTAGAAAGCAAGAGCGTGCTTCTTGTTCTAAAGCAGAGTGTGATCAATGGGTGATTACACTGCTGTGTGTTTCCCTTCAGAAAATGAGTTAAATCCCAGGATCTATGTCTTCCTACAAGCAAGACTTCGTTTCAGGTAAGGGCAGTCACTTTTCAGCTCAAACGAACTACATCGTTCATGAAGCTCACACGTTTCCCATCTTAACTGACAAGATTTGGATGTTAGAGGGTCAGTGCTTTGTACCAGTTTCAGAAGCAGATTTGAACTACATATGGTCCATATGTGAAGAAAACACCGATCTTTTGTTCTGGGCACACTCACGTTTCCTGCTGTCTTAGAGACTCTAGAAAGCAAGAGCGTGCTTCTCGCTCTAAAGCAGAGTGTGATCCATGGATGAGACTATGCTGTGTGTTTCACTTCAGAAATGGAGTAAAATCCCATGCTCTGTGTCTCCCTACAAGCAAGACTTCGTTTCAGGTAAGGGCAGTCACTTTTCTGCTCAAAGGAACTACATCGTTCATGAAGCTCACAGGTTTCTCTTCTTAACTGACAAGCATTGGATGATAGAGGACCAGTGCTTTGTATCTGTTTCAGAAGCAGAGTTGGACTAGTTATGGTCCGTATATGTAGGACACACCGTTCTTTTGTTCTCAGCACACTCACGTTTTCTGCTGTCTTAGAGACTCTAGAAAGCAAGAGCGTGCTTCTCGCTCTAAAGCAGAGTGTGATCCATGGATGAGAACTATGCTGTGTGTTTCCCTTCAGAAATGGAGTTAAATCCCAGGCTCTGTGTCTTCCTACAAGCAAGACTTCGTTTCAGGTAAGGGCGGTCACTTTTCAGCTCAAACGAACTACATCATTCACGAAGCTCACACGTTTCTCTTCTTAACTGACAAGCATTGGATATGAGAGGAACAGTGCTTTGTATCAGTTTCAGAAGAAGAGTTGGACTAGATATGGTCCATATGTGTAGGAAACACCGTTCTTTTGTTCTGGGCACACTCAGATATCCTGCTGTTTTAGAGACTCTAGAAAGCAAGAGTGTGCCTCTTGCTCTAAAGCAGAGTGTGATCCATGGATGAAAACTATGCTGTGTGTTTCCCTTCAGAAAAGGAGTTAAATCCCAGGCTCTTTGTCTTCCTACAAGCAAGACTTCGTTTCAGGTAAAGGCAGTCACTTTTCAGCTCAAACGAACTACAACGTTCACGAAGCTCACACTTTTCTCATCTTAACTGACAAGCATTGGATGTTAGAGGACCAGTGCATTGTATCAGTTTCAGAAATGATTTGGACTACATATAGTCAGTATGTGTAGGAAACACCGTTCTTTTGTGCTGGGCACACTCAGATTTCCTGCTGTATTACAGACTCTAGAAAGCAAGAGCGTGCTTCTTGCTCTAAAGCAGAGTGTGATCCATGGATGAGAACTATGCTGTGTGTTTCACTTCAGAAATGGAGTTAAATCCCAGGCTCTGAGTCTTCCTACAATCAAGACTTCGTTTCAGGTAAGGGCAGTCACTTTTCTGCTCAAACAAACTACATCGTTCATGAAGCTCACACGTTTCTCATCTTAACATACAAGCATTGGATGTTAGAGGACCAGTGCTTTTTATCAGTTTAAGAAGCAGATTTGGACTAGATATGGTCCGTATGTGTAGGAAACACCGTTCTTTTGTTCTCAGCACACTCACGTTTCCTGCTGTCTTAGAGAATTTAGAAAGCAAGAGCGTGCTTCTCGCTCTAAAGCAGAGGGGGATCCATGGATGAAAACTATGCTGTGTGTTTGCCTTCCGTAAATGAGTTAAATCCCAGGTTCTATGTCTTCCTGCAAGCAAGACTTCGTTTCAGGTAAAGGCAGTCACTTTTCAGCTCAAAGGAACTACATCGTTCACAAAGCTCACACGTTTCTAATCTTAACATACAAGCATTGGATGTTAGAGGACCAGTGCTTTTTATCAGTTTAAGAAGCAGATTTGGACTAGATATGGTCCGTATGTGTAGGAAACACCGTTCTTTTGTTCTGGGCACACTCAGATTTCATGCTGTATTAGAGACTCTAGAAAGCAAGAATGTGCTTCTCGCTCTAAAGCAGAGTGTGATCCATGGATAAGAACTATGCTGTGTGTTTCCCTTCAGAAATGGAGTTAAATCCCAGGCTCTGTGTCTTCCTACAAGCAAGACTTCTTTTCAGGTAAGGGCAGTCACTTTTCAGTTCAAAGGAACTACATCATTCACAAAGCACACACGTTTCTCATCTTAACAGACAAGCATTGGATGTTAGAGGACCAGTGCTTTGTATCAGTTTAAGAAGCAGATTTGTACTAGATACGGTCCGTATGTGTAGGAAACACCGTTCTTTTTTTCTGGGCACACTCAGATTTCCTGCTGTCTTAGAGACTCTAGAAAGCAAGAGTGTGCTTCTTGCTCTAATGCAGAGTGTGATCCATGGATGAGAACTATGCTGTGTGTTTCACTTCAGAATTGGAGTTATATCCCAGGCTCTGAGACTTCCTACAAGCAAGTCTTCGTTTCAGGTAAGGGCAGTCACTTTTCTGCTCAAACAAACTATATCGTTCACGAAGCTCACACATTTCTCATCTTAACTGCCAAGCTTGGATGTTAGAGGACCAGTGCTTTGTATCAGTTTCAGAAGAAGAGTTGGACTAGATTTGTTCCATATGTGTTGGAAACACCGTTCTTTTGTTCTCAGCACACTCACGTTTCCTGCTGTCTTAGAGACTCTAGAAAGCAAGAGCGTGCTTCTTGTTCTAAAGCAGAGTGTGATCCATGGATGAAAACTATGCTGTGTGTTTTACTTCAGAAATGGAGTTAAATCCCAGGCTCTGTGTCTTCCTATGAGCAAGACTTAGTTTCAGTTAAGGGCAGTCACTTTTCAGCTCAAACGAACTACATCGTTCACGAAGCTCACAAGTATCTCTTCTTAACAGACAAGCATTGGATTTTAGAGGACCAGTGCTTTGTATCAGTTTCAGAAGTAGAGTTGGACTATATAATGTCCGTATGTGTAGGAAACACCGTTCTTTTGTTCTCAGCACACTCACGTTTCCTGCTGTCTTAGAGATTCTAGAAAGCAAGAGCGTAATTCTTGTTCTAAAGCAGAGTTTGATCAATCAATGATTACACTGCTGTGTGTTTTACTTCAGAAATGGAGTTAAATCCCAGGCTCTGAGTCTTCCTACAAGCAAGACTTCAATTCAGGTAAGGGCAGTCACTTTTTGCTCAAATGAACTACATCATTCACGAAGCTCACACGTTTCTCATCTTAACTGACAAGCATTGGATATGAGAGGAACAGTGCTTTGTATCAGTTTCAGAAGAAGAGTTGGACTAGATATGGTCCATATGTGTAGGAAACACCGTTCTTTTGTTCTGGGCACACTCAGATTTCCTGCTGTTTTAGATACTCTAGAAAGCAAGAGTGTGCTTCTCGCTCTAAAGCAGAGTGTGAACCATGGATGAGAACTATGCTGTGTGTTTCCCTTCAGAAATGGAGTTAAATCCCAGGCTCTGTGTCTTCCTACAAGCAAGACTTCGTTTCAGGTAAGGGCAGTCACTTTTCAGCTCAAACGAACTGCATCATTCACTGAGCTCACACGTTTCTCATCTTAACAGACAAGCATTGGATGTTAGAGGACCAATGCTTTGTATCAGTTTCAGAAGCAGAGTTGGACTAGATATGGTCCATATGTGTAGGAAACAACGTAATTTTGTTCTGGGCACACTCAGATTTCCTGCTGTCTTAGAGACTCTAGAAAGCAAGAACGTGCTTCTTGTTCTAAAGCAAGTGTGTTCAAAGATGAGACAATGCTGTGTGTTTCACTTCAGAAATGGAGTTAAATCACAGGCTCTGAGTCTCCCTACAAGCAAGACTTCGTTTCAGGTAAGGGCAGTCACTTTTCAGTTCAAAGGAACCACATCGTTCACGAAGCTCACACGTTTCTCATCTTAACTGAAAAGCATTGGATGTTAGATGACCAATGCTTTGTATCAGTTTAAGAAGCAGATTTGGACTAGATTTGGTCCTTATGTGTAGGAAACACCGTTCTTTTGTTCTGGGCACACTCAGATTTCCTGCTGTCTTAGAGACTCTAGAAAGCAAGAGTGTGCCTCTTGCTCTAAAGCAGAGTGTGATCCATGGATGAGAACTATGCTGTGTGTTTCCCTTCAGAAATGGAGTTAAATCCCATGCTCTGAGTCTTCCTACAAGCAAGACTCCGTTTCAGGTAAGGGCAGTCACTTTTCTGCTCAAACGAACTACATCGTTCACGAAGCTCACACATTTCTCATCTTAACTGACAAGCTTGGATGTTAGAGGACCAGTGTTTTGTATCAGTTTCAGAAGAAGAGTTGGACTAGATTTGTTCCATATGTGTTGGAAACACCGTTCTTTTGTTCTCAGCACACTCACGTTTCCTGCTGTCTTAGAGACTCTAGAAAGCAAGAGCGTGCTTCTTGTTCTAAAGCAGAGTGTGATCAATCGATGATTACACTGCTCTGTGTTTTACTTCAGAAATGGAGTTAAATCCCAGGCTCTGAGTCTTCCTACAAGCAAGACTTCAATTCAGGTATGGGCAGTCACTTTCTGCTCAAATGAACTACATCATTCACGAAGCTCACACGTTTCACATCTTAAATGACAAACATTGGATATGAGAGGAACAGTGCTTTGTATCAGTTTCAGAAGAAGAGTTGGACTAGATATGGTCCATATGTGTAGGAAACACCGTTCTTTTCTTCTGGGCACACTCAGATTTCCTGCTGTATTAGAGACTCTAGAAAGCAAGAGCGTGCTTCTTGCTCTAAAGAAGAGTGTGATCCATGGATGAGAACTATGCTGTGTGTTTCCCTTCAGAAATGGAGTTAAATCCCTGGCTCTGTGTCTTCCTACAGGCAAGACTTCGTTTCAGGTAAGGGCAGACACTTTTCAGCTCAAACGAACTACATCGTTCTCAAAGCTCACACGTTTCTCATCTTAACAGACAAGCATTACATTTTAGAGGACCAGTGCTTTGTATCAGTTTCAGAAGCCGAGTTGGACTATATAATGTCGGTATGTGTAGGCAACACCGTTATTTTGTTCTCAGCACACTCATGTTTCCTGCTGTCTTAGAGACTTTAGAAAGCAAGAGCGTGCTTCTCGCTCTAAAGCAGAGTGTGATCCATGCATGAAAACTATGCTGTGTTTTTCCTTTCAGAAAATGAGTTAAATCCCAGGCTCAGAGTCTTCCTACAAGCAAGACTTCATTTCAGACAAGGGCAGTCACTTTTCAGTTCAAAGGTACTACATCGTTCACAAAGCTCACACGTTTCTCATCTTAACATACAAGCATTGGATGTTAGAGGACCAGTGCTTTGTATCAGTTTAAGAAGCAGATTTGGACTAGACATGGTCCGTATGTGTAGGAAACACCGTTCTTTTGTTCTGGGCACACTCAAATTTCCTGCTGTCTTAGAGACTCTAGAAAGCAAGAGCGTGCTTCTTGTTCTAAAGCAGAGTGTGATCAATGGATGATTACACTGCTGTGTGTTTTACTTCAGAAATGGAGTTAAATCCCAGGCTCTGAGTCTTCCTACAAGCAAGACTTCAATTCAGGTAAGGGCAGTCACTTTTCTACTCAAACGAACTACATCGTTCATGAAGCTCACACGTTTCCCATCTTAACTGACAAGATTTGGATGTTAGAGGGTCAGTGCTTTGTATCAGTTTCAGAAGCACATTTGTACTACATATGGTCCATATGTGTAGGAAACACCGTTCTTTTGTTCTGGGCACACTCAGATTTCCTGCTGTATTAGAGATTCTAGAAAGCAAGAGTGTGCTTCTCTCTCTAAAGCAGAGTGTGATCCATGGATGAGAACTATGCTGTGTGTTTCACTTCAGAAATGGAGTTAAATCCCGGGCTCTGAGTCTTCCTACAAGCAAGACTTCGTTTCAGTTAAGGGCAGTTACTTTTCTGCTCAAATGAACTACATCGTTCACGAAGCTCACACATTTCTCATCTTAACTGACAAGCTTGGATGTTAGAGGACCAGTGCTTTGTATCAGTTTCAGAAGAAGAGTTGGACTAGATTTGTTCCATATGTGTTGGAAACACCGTTCTTTTGTTCTCAGCACACTCACATTTCCTGCTGTCTTAGAGACTCTAGAAAGCAAGAGCGTGCTTCTCGCTCTAAAGCAGAGTGTGATCCATGGATGAGACTATGCTGTGTGTTTCACTTCAGAAATGGAGTAAAATCCCATGCTCTGTGTCTCCGTACAAGCAAGACTTCGTTTCAGGTAAGGGCAGTCACTTTTCTGCTCAAAGGAACTACATCGTTCATGAAGCTCAGAGGTTTCTCATCTAAACTGACAAGCATTGGATGTTAGAGGACCAGTGCTTTGTATCTGTTTCAGAAGCAGAGTTGGACTAGATATGGTCCGTATATGTAGGAAACACCGTTCTTTTGTTCTCAGCACACTCACGTTTCCTGCTGTCTTAGAGACTCTAGAAAGCAAGAGCGTGCTTCTCGCTCTAAAGCAGAGTGTGATCCATGGATGAAAACTATGCTGTGTGTTTCCCTTCAGAAAAGGAGTTAAATCCCAGGCTCTGAGTCTTCCTACAAGCAAGACTTCGTTTCAGGTAAGGGCAGTCACTTTTCAGCTCAAACGAACTACATCGTTCACGAAGCTCACACGTTTCTCATCTTAACTGACAAGCATTGGATGTTAGAGGACCAGTGCATTGTATCAGTTTCAGAAAAGATTTGGACTACATATAGTCAGTATGTGTAGGAAACACCGTTCTTTTGTGCTGGGCACACTCAGATTTCCTACTGTATTACAGACTCTAGAAAGGAAGAGCGTGCTTCTTGCTCTAAAGAAGAGTGTGATCCATGGATGAGAACTATGCTGTGTGTTTCACTTCAGAAATGGAGTTAAATCCCAGGCTCTGAGTCTTCCTACATGCAAGACTTCGTTTCAGGTAAGGGCAGTCATTTTTCTGCTCAAACGAACTACATCGTTCACGAAGCTCACACGTTTCTCATCTTAACTTACAAGCATTGGATGTTAGAGGGTCAGTGCTTTGTATCAGTTTCAGAAGCAGATTTGGACTACATATGGTCCATATGTGTAGGAAACACCGTTCTTTTGTTCTGGGCACACTCAGATTTCCTGCTGTCTTAGAGACTCTAGAAAGCAAGAGTGTGCTTCTTGCTCTGAAGCAGAGTGTGATCCATGGATGAGAACTATGCTCTGTGTTTCACTTCAGAAATGGAGTTAAATCCCAGGCTCTGAGTCTTCCTACAAGCAAGACTTCGTTTCAGGTAAGGGCAGTTACTTTTCTGCTCAAATGAACTACATCGTTCACGAAGCTCACACATTTCTCATCTTAACTGACAAGCTTGGATGTTAGAGGACCAGTGCTTTGTATCAGTTTCAGAAGAAGAGTTGGACTAGATTTGTTCCATATGTGTTGGAAACACCGTTCTTTTGTTCTCAGCACACTCACATTTCCTGCTGTCTTAGAGACTCTAGAAAGCAAGAGCGTGCTTCTCGCTCTAAAGAAGAGTGTGATCCATGGATGAGAACTATGCTGTGTGTTTCCCTTCAGAAATGGAGTTAAATCCCAGGCTCTGAGTCTTCCTACAAGCAAGACTTCGTTTCAGGTAAGGGCAGTCACTTTTCTGCTCAAACGAACTACATCGTTCACGAAGCTCACACATTTCTCATCTTAACTGCCAAGCTTGGATGTTAGAGGACCAGTGCTTTGTATCAGTTTCAGAAGAAGAGTTGGACTAGATTTGTTCCATATGTGTTGGAAACACCGTTCTTTTGTTCTCAGCACACTCACGTTTCCTGCTGTCTTAGAGACTCTAGAAAGCAAGAGCGTGCTTCTTGTTCTAAAGCAGAGTGTGATCCATGGATGAAAACTATGCTGTGTGTTTTACTTCAGAAATGGAGTTAAATCCCAGGCTCTGTGTCTTCCTATGAGCAAGACTTAGTTTCAGGTAAGGGCAGTCACTTTTCAGCTCAAACGAACTACATCGTTCACGAAGCTCACAAGTTTCTCTTCTTAACAGACAAGCATTGGATTTTAGAGGACTAGTGCTTTGTATCAGTTTCAGAAGTAGAGTTGGACTATATAATGTCCGTATGTTTAGGAAACACCGTTCTTTTGTTCTCAGCACATTCACGTTTCCTGCTGTCTTAGAGATTCTAGAAAGCAAGAGCGTAATTCTTGTTCTAAAGCAGAGTTTGATCAATCGATGATTACACTGCTGTGTGTTTTACTTCAGAAATGGAGTTAAATCCCAGGCTCTGAGTCTTCCTACAAGCAAGACTTCAATTCAGGTAAGGGCAGTCACTTTTTGCTCAAATGAACTACATCATTCACGAAGCTCACACGTTTCTCATCTTAACTGACAAGCATTGGATATGAGAGGAACAGTGCTTTGTATCAGTTTCAGAAGAAGAGTTGGACTAGATATGGTCCATATGTGTAGGAAACACCGTTCTTTTGTTCTGGGCACACTCAGATTTCCTGCTGTTTTAGAGAATCTAGAAAGCAAGAGTGTGCTTCTCGCTCTAAAGCAGAGTGTGATCCATGGATGAGAACTATGCTGTGTGTTTCCCTTCAGAAATGGAGTTAAATCCCAGGCTCTGTGTCTTCCTACAAGCAAGACTTCGTTTCAGGTAAGGGCAGTCACTTTTCAGCTCAAACGAACTGCATCGTTCACTGAGCTCAGACGTTTCTCATCTTAACAGACAAGCATTGGATGTTAGAGGACCAATGCTTTGTATCAGTTTCAGAAGCAGAGTTGGACTAGATATGGTCCATATGTGTAGGAAACAACGTAATTTTGTTCTGGGCACACTCAGATTTCCTGCTGTCTTAGAGACTCTAGAAAGCAAGATCGTGCTTCTTGTTCTAAAGCAAGTGTGTTCAAAGATGAGACAATGCTGTGTGTTTCACTTCAGAAATGGAGTTAAATCCCAGGCTCTGAGTCTTCCTACAAGCAAGACTTCGTTTCAGGTAAGGGCAGTCACTTTTCTGCTCAAACGAACTACATCGTCATGAAGCTCACACGTTTCCCATCTTAACTGACAAGATTTGGATGTTAGAGGGTCAGTGCTTTGTATCAGTTTCAGAAGCACATTTGTACTACATATGGTCCATATGTGTAGGAAACACCGTTCTTTTGTTCTGGGCACACTCAGATTTCCTGCTGTATTAGAGACTCTAGAAAGCAAGAGTGTGATTCTCTCTCTAAAGCAGAGTGTGATCCATGGATGAGAACTATGCTGTGTGTTTCACTTCAGAAATGGAGTTAAATCCGGGGCTCTGAGTCTTCCTACAAGCAAGACTTCGTTTCAGTTAAGGGCAGTTACTTTTCTGCTCAAATGAACTACATCGTTCACGAAGCTCACACATTTCTCATCTTAACTGACAAGCTTGGATGTTAGAGGACCAGTGCTTTGTATCAGTTTCAGAAGAAGAGTTGGACTAGATTTGTTCCATATGTGTTGGAAACACCGTTCTTTTGTTCTCAGCACACTCACATTTCCTGCTGTCTTAGAGACTCTAGAAAGCAAGAGCGTGCTTCTCGCTCTAAAGAAGAGTGTGATCCATGGATGAGAACTATGCTGTGTGTTTCCCTTCAGAAATGGAGTTAAATCCCAGGCTCTGAGTCTTCCTACAAGCAAGACTTCGTTTCAGGTAAGGGCAGTCACTTTTCTGCTCAAACGAACTACATCGTTCACGAAGCTCACACATTTCTCATCTTAACTGCCAAGCTTGGATGTTAGAGGACCAGTGCTTTGTATCAGTTTCAGAAGAAGAGTTGGACTAGATTTGTTCCATATGTGTTGGAAACACCGTTCTTTTGTTCTCAGCACACTCACGTTTCCTGCTGTCTTAGAGACTCTAGAAAGCAAGAGCGTGCTTCTTGTTCTAAAGCAGAGTGTGATCCATGGATGAAAACTATGCTGTGTGTTTTACTTCAGAAATGGAGTTAAATCCCAGGCTCTGTGTCTTCCTATGAGCAAGACTTAGTTTCAGGTAAGGGCAGTCACTTTTCAGCTCAAACGAACTACATCGTTCACGAAGCTCACAAGTTTCTCTTCTTAACAGACAAGCATTGGATTTTAGAGGACTAGTGCTTTGTATCAGTTTCAGAAGTAGAGTTGGACTATATAATGTCCGTATGTGTAGGAAACACTGTTCTTTTGTTCTCAGCACATTCACGTTTCCTGCTGTCTTAGAGATTCTAGAAAGCAAGAGCGTAATTCTTGTTCTAAAGCAGAGTTTGATCAATCGATGATTACACTGCTGTGTGTTTTACTTCAGAAATGGAGTTAAATCCCAGGCTCTGAGTCTTCCTACAAGCAAGACTTCAATTCAGGTAAGGGCAGTCACTTTTTGCTCAAATGAACTACATCATTCACGAAGCTCACACGTTTCTCATCTTAACTGACAAGCATTGGATATGAGAGGAACAGTGCTTTGTATCAGTTTCAGAAGAAGAGTTGGACTAGATATGGTCCATATGTGTAGGAAACACCGTTCTTTTGTTCTGGGCACACTCAGATTTCCTGCTGTTTTAGAGAATCTAGAAAGCAAGAGTGTGCTTCTCGCTCTAAAGCAGAGTGTGATCCATGGATGAGAACTATGCTGTGTGTTTCCCTTCAGAAATGGTGTTAAATCCCAGGCTCTGTGTCTTCCTATAAGCAAGACTTCGTTTCAGGTAAGGGCAGTCACTTTTCAGCTCAAACGAACTGCATCGTTCACTGAGCTCAGACGTTTCTCATCTTAACAGACAAGCATTGGATGTTAGAGGACCAATGCTTTGTATCAGTTTCAGAAGCAGAGTTGGACTAGATATGGTCCATATGTGTAGGAAACAACGTAATTTTGTTCTGGGCACACTCATATTTCCTGCTGTCTTAGAGACTCTAGAAAGCAAGATCGTGCTTCTTGTTCTAAAGCAAGTGTGTTCAAAGATGAGACAATGCTGTGTGTTTCACTTCAGAAATGGAGTTAAATCCCAGGCTCAGAGTCTTCCTACAAGCAAGACTTCATTTCAGACAAGGGCAGTCACTTTTCAGTTCAAAGGAACTACATCGTTCACAAAGCTCACACGTTTCTCATCTTAACATACAAGCATTGGATGTTAGAGGACCAGTGCTTTGTATCAGTTTAAGAAGCAGATTTGGACTAGACATGGTCCGTATGTGTAGGAAACACCGTTCTTTTGTTCTGGGCACACTCAGATTTCCTGCTGTCTTAGAGACTCTAGAAAGCAAGAGCGTGCTTCTTGTTCTAAAGCAGAGTCTGATCAATGGATGATTACACTGCTGTGTGTTTTACTTCAGAAATGGAGTTAAATCCCAGGCTCTGAGTCTTCCTACAAGCAAGACTTCGTTTCAGGTAAGGGCAGTCACTTTTCTGCTCAAACGAACTACATCGTTCACGAAGCTCACACATTTCTCATCTTAACTGCCAAGCTTGGATGTTAGAGGACCAGTGCTTTGTATCAGTTTCAGAAGAAGAGTTGGACTAGATTTGTTCCATATGTGTTGGAAACACCGTTCTTTTGTTCTCAGCACACTCACGTTTCCTGCTGTCTTAGAGACTCTAGAAAGCAAGAGCGTGCTTCTTGTTCTAAAGCAGAGTGTGATCCATGGATGAAAACTATGCTGTGTGTTTTACTTCAGAAATGGAGTTAAATCCCAGGCTCTGTGTCTTCCTATGAGCAAGACTTAGTTTCAGGTAAGGGCAGTCACTTTTCAGCTCAAACGAACTACATCGTTCACGAAGCTCACAAGTTTCTCTTCTTAACAGACAAGCATTGGATTTTAGAGGACCAGTGCTTTGTATCAGTTTCAGAAGTAGAGTTGGACTATATAATGTCCGTATGTGTAGGAAACACCGTTCTTTTGTTCTCAGCACATTCACGTTTCCTGCTGTCTTAGAGATTCTAGAAAGCAAGAGCGTAATTCTTGTTCTAAAGCAGAGTTTGATCAATCGATGATTACACTGCTGTGTGTTTTACTTCAGAAATGGAGTTAAATCCCAGGCTCTGAGTCTTCCTACAAGCAAGACTTCAATTCAGGTAAGGGCAGTCACTTTTTGCTCAAATGAACTACATCATTCACGAAGCTCACACGTTTCTCATCTTAACTGACAAGCATTGGATATGAGAGGAACAGTGCTTTGTATCAGTTTCAGAAGAAGAGTTGGACTAGATATGGTCCATATGTGTAGGAAACACCGTTCTTTTGTTCTGGGCACACTCAGATTTCCTGCTGTTTTAGAGAATCTAGAAAGCAAGAGTGTGCTTCTCGCTCTAAAGCAGAGTGTGATCCATGGATGAGAACTATGCTGTGTGTTTCCCTTCAGAAATGGAGTTAAATCCCAGGCTCTGTGTCTTCCTACAAGCAAGACTTCGTTTCAGGTAAGGGCAGTCACTTTTCAGCTCAAACGAACTGCATCGTTCACTGAGCTCAGACGTTTCTCATCTTAACAGACAAGCATTGGATGTTAGAGGACCAATGCTTTGTATCAGTTTCAGAAGCAGAGTTGGACTAGATATGGTCCATATGTGTAGGAAACAACGTAATTTTGTTCTGGGCACACTCAGATTTCCTGCTGTCTTAGAGACTCTAGAAAGCAAGATCGTGCTTCTTGTTCTAAAGCAAGTGTGTTCAAAGATGAGACAATGCTGTGTGTTTCACTTCAGAAATGGAGTTAAATCCCAGGCTCTGAGTCTTCCTACAAGCAAGACTTCGTTTCAGGTAAGGGCAGTCACTTTTCTGCTCAAACGAACTACATCGTTCATGAAGCTCACACGTTTCCCATCTTAACTGACAAGATTTGGATGTTAGAGGGTCAGTGCTTTGTATCAGTTTCAGAAGCACATTTGTACTACATATGGTCCATATGTGTAGGAAACACCGTTCTTTTGTTCTGGGCACACTCAGATTTCCTGCTGTATTAGAGACTCTAGAAAGCAAGAGTGTGATTCTCTCTCTAAAGCAGAGTGTGATCCATGGATGAGAACTATGCTGTGTGTTTCACTTCAGAAATGGAGTTAAATCCGGGGCTCTGAGTCTTCCTACAAGCAAGACTTCGTTTCAGTTAAGGGCAGTTACTTTTCTGCTCAAATGAACTACATCGTTCACGAAGCTCACACATTTCTCATCTTAACTGACAAGCTTGGATGTTAGAGGACCAGTGCTTTGTATCAGTTTCAGAAGAAGAGTTGGACTAGATTTGTTCCATATGTGTTGGAAACACCGTTCTTTTGTTCTCAGCACACTCACATTTCCTGCTGTCTTAGAGACTCTAGAAAGCAAGAGCGTGCTTCTCGCTCTAAAGAAGAGTGTGATCCATGGATGAGAACTATGCTGTGTGTTTCCCTTCAGAAATGGAGTTAAATCCCAGGCTCTGAGTCTTCCTACAAGCAAGACTTCGTTTCAGGTAAGGGCAGTCACTTTTCTGCTCAAACGAACTACATCGTTCACGAAGCTCACACATTTCTCATCTTAACTGCCAAGCTTGGATGTTAGAGGACCAGTGCTTTGTATCAGTTTCAGAAGAAGAGTTGGACTAGATTTGTTCCATATGTGTTGGAAACACCGTTCTTTTGTTCTCAGCACACTCACGTTTCCTGCTGTCTTAGAGACTCTAGAAAGCAAGAGCGTGCTTCTTGTTCTAAAGCAGAGTGTGATCCATGGATGAAAACTATGCTGTGTGTTTTACTTCAGAAATGGAGTTAAATCCCAGGCTCTGTGTCTTCCTATGAGCAAGACTTAGTTTCAGGTAAGGGCAGTCACTTTTCAGCTCAAACGAACTACATCGTTCACGAAGCTCACAAGTTTCTCTTCTTAACAGACAAGCATTGGATTTTAGAGGACTAGTGCTTTGTATCAGTTTCAGAAGTAGAGTTGGACTATATAATGTCCGTATGTGTAGGAAACACCGTTCTTTTGTTCTCAGCACATTCACGTTTCCTGCTGTCTTAGAGATTCTAGAAAGCAAGAGCGTAATTCTTGTTCTAAAGCAGAGTTTGATCAATCGATGATTACACTGCTGTGTGTTTTACTTCAGAAATGGAGTTAAATCCCAGGCTCTGAGTCTTCCTACAAGCAAGACTTCAATTCAGGTAAGGGCAGTCACTTTTTGCTCAAATGAACTACATCATTCACGAAGCTCACACGTTTCTCATCTTAACTGACAAGCATTGGATATGAGAGGAACAGTGCTTTGTATCAGTTTCAGAAGAAGAGTTGGACTAGATATGGTCCATATGTGTAGGAAACACCGTTCTTTTGTTCTGGGCACACTCAGATTTCCTGCTGTTTTAGAGAATCTAGAAAGCAAGAGTGTGCTTCTCGCTCTAAAGCAGAGTGTGATCCATGGATGAGAACTATGCTGTGTGTTTCCCTTCAGAAATGGTGTTAAATCCCAGGCTCTGTGTCTTCCTACAAGCAAGACTTCGTTTCAGGTAAGGGCAGTCACTTTTCAGCTCAAACGAACTGCATCGTTCACTGAGCTCAGACGTTTCTCATCTTAACAGACAAGCATTGGATGTTAGAGGACCAATGCTTTGTATCAGTTTCAGAAGCAGAGTTGGACTAGATATGGTCCATATGTGTAGGAAACAACGTAATTTTGTTCTGGGCACACTCAGATTTCCTGCTGTCTTAGAGACTCTAGAAAGCAAGATCGTGCTTCTTGTTCTAAAGCAAGTGTGTTCAAAGATGAGACAATGCTGTGTGTTTCACTTCAGAAATGGAGTTAAATCCCAGGCTCAGAGTCTTCCTACAAGCAAGACTTCATTTCAGACAAGGGCAGTCACTTTTCAGTTCAAAGGAACTACATCGTTCACAAAGCTCACACGTTTCTCATCTTAACTGCCAAGCTTGGATGTTAGAGGACCAGTGCTTTGTATCAGTTTCAGAAGAAGAGTTGGACTAGATTTGTTCCATATGTGTTGGAAACACCGTTCTTTTGTTCTCAGCACACTCACGTTTCCTGCTGTCTTAGAGACTCTAGAAAGCAAGAGCGTGCTTCTTGTTCTAAAGCAGAGTGTGATCCATGGATGAAAACTATGCTGTGTGTTTTACTTCAGAAATGGAGTTAAATCCCAGGCTCTGTGTCTTCCTATGAGCAAGACTTAGTTTCAGGTAAGGGCAGTCACTTTTCAGCTCAAACGAACTACATCGTTCACGAAGCTCACAAGTTTCTCTTCTTAACAGACAAGCATTGGATTTTAGAGGACCAGTGCTTTGTATCAGTTTCAGAAGTAGAGTTGGACTATATAATGTCCATATGTGTAGGAAACACCGTTCTTTTGTTCTCAGCACATTCACGTTTCCTGCTGTCTTAGAGATTCTAGAAAGCAAGAGCGTAATTCTTGTTCTAAAGCAGAGTTTGATCAATCGATGATTACACTGCTGTGTGTTTTACTTCAGAAATGGAGTTAAATCCCAGGCTCTGAGTCTTCCTACAAGCAAGACTTCAATTCAGGTAAGGGCAGTCACTTTTTGCTCAAATGAACTACATCATTCACGAAGCTCACACGTTTCTCATCTTAACTGACAAGCATTGGATATGAGAGGAACAGTGCTTTGTATCAGTTTCAGAAGAAGAGTTGGACTAGATATGGTCCATATGTGTAGGAAACACCGTTCTTTTGTTCTGGGCACACTCAGATTTCCTGCTGTTTTAGAGAATCTAGAAAGCAAGAGTGTGCTTCTCGCTCTAAAGCAGAGTGTGATCCATGGATGAGAACTATGCTGTGTGTTTCCCTTCAGAAATGGAGTTAAATCCCAGGCTCTGTGTCTTCCTACAAGCAAGACTTCGTTTCAGGTAAGGGCAGTCACTTTTCAGCTCAAACGAACTGCATCGTTCACTGAGCTCAGACGTTTCTCATCTTAACAGACAAGCATTGGATGTTAGAGGACCAATGCTTTGTATCAGTTTCAGAAGCAGAGTTGGACTAGATATGGTCCATATGTGTAGGAAACAATGTAATTTTGTTCTGGGCACACTCAGATTTCCTGCTGTCTTAGAGACTCTAGAAAGCAAGATCGTGCTTCTTGTTCTAAAGCAAGTGTGTTCAAAGATGAGACAATGCTGTGTGTTTCACTTCAGAAATGGAGTTAAATCCCAGGCTCAGAGTCTTCCTACAAGCAAGACTTCATTTCAGACAAGGGCAGTCACTTTTCAGTTCAAAGGAACTACATCGTTCACAAAGCTCACACGTTTCTCATCTTAACATACAAGCATTGGATGTTAGAGGACCAGTGCTTTGTATCAGTTTAAGAAGCAGATTTGGACTAGACATGGTCCGTATGTGTAGGAAACTCCGTTCTTTTGTTCTGGGCACACTCAGATTTCCTGCTGTCTTAGAGACTCTAGAAAGCAAGAGCGTGCTTCTTGTTCTAAAGCAGAGTGTGATCAATGGATGATTACACTGCTGTGTGTTTTACTTCAGAAATGGAGTTAAATCCCAGGCTCTGAGTCTTCCTACAAGCAAGACTTCGTTTCAGGTAAGGGCAGTCACTTTTCTGCTCAAACGAACTACATCCTTCACGAAGCTCACACATTTCTCATCTTAACTGCCAAGCTTGGATGTTAGAGGACCAGTGCTTTGTATCAGTTTCAGAAGAAGAGTTGGACTAGATTTGTTCCATATGTGTTGGAAACACCGTTCTTTTGTTCTCAGCACACTCACGTTTCCTGCTGTCTTAGAGACTCTAGAAAGCAAGAGCGTGCTTCTTGTTCTAAAGCAGAGTGTGATCCATGGATGAAAACTATGCTGTGTTTTACTTCAGAAATGGAGTTAAATCCCAGGCTCTGTGTCTTCCTATGAGCAAGACTTAGTTTCAGGTAAGGGCAGTCACTTTTCAGCTCAAACGAACTACATCGTTCACGAAGCTCACAAGTTTCTCTTCTTAACAGACAAGCATTGGATTTTAGAGGACCAGTGCTTTGTATCAGTTTCAGAAGTAGAGTTGGACTATATAATGTCCGTATGTGTAGGAAACACCGTTCTTTTGTTCTCAGCACATTCACGTTTCCTGCTGTCTTAGAGATTCTAGAAAGCAAGAGCGTAATTCTTGTTCTAAAGCAGAGTTTGATCAATCGATGATTACACTGCTGTGTGTTTTACTTCAGAAATGGAGTTAAATCCCAGGCTCTGAGTCTTCCTACAAGCAAGACTTCAATTCAGGTAAGGGCAGTCACTTTTTGCTCAAATGAACTACATCATTCACGAAGCTCACACGTTTCTCATCTTAACTGACAAGCATTGGATATGAGAGGAACAGTGCTTTGTATCAGTTTCAGAAGAAGAGTTGGACTACATATGGTCCATATGTGTAGGAAACACCGTTCTTTTGTTCTGGGCACACTCAGATTTCCTGCTGTTTTAGAGAATCTAGAAAGCAAGATTGTGCTTCTCGCTCTAAAGCAGAGTGTGATCCATGGATGAGAACTATGCTGTGTGTTTCCCTTCAGAAATGGAGTTAAATCCCAGGCTCTGTGTCTTCCTACAAGCAAGACTTCGTTTCAGGTAAGGGCAGTCACTTTTCAGCTCAAACGAACTGCATCGTTCACTGAGCTCAGACGTTTCTCATCTTAACAGACAAGCATTGGATGTTAGAGGACCAATGCTTTGTATCAGTTTCAGAAGCAGAGTTGGACTAGATATGGTCCATATGTGTAGGAAACAACGTAATTTTGTTCTGGGCACACTCAGATTTCCTGCTGTCTTAGAGACTCTAGAAAGCAAGATCGTGCTTCTTGTTCTAAAGCAAGTGTGTTCAAAGATGAGACAATGCTGTGTGTTTCACTTCAGAAATGGAGTTAAATCCCAGGCTCTGAGTCTTCCTACAAGCAAGACTTCGTTTCAGGTAAGGGCAGTCACTTTTCTGCTCAAACGAACTACATCGTTCATGAAGCTCACACGTTTCCCATCTTAACTGACAAGATTTGGATGTTAGAGGGTCAGTGCTTTGTATCAGTTTCAGAAGCACATTTGTACTACATATGGTCCATATGTGTAGGAAACACCGTTCTTTTGTTCTGGGCACACTCAGATTTCCTGCTGTATTAGAGACTCTAGAAAGCAAGAGTGTGATTCTCTCTCTAAAGCAGAGTGTGATCCATGGATGAGAACTATGCTGTGTGTTTCACTTCAGAAATGGAGTTAAATCCGGGGCTCTGAGTCTTCCTACAAGCAAGACTTCGTTTCAGTTAAGGGCAGTTACTTTTCTGCTCAAATGAACTACATCGTTCACGAAGCTCACACATTTCTCATCTTAACTGACAAGCTTGGATGTTAGAGGACCAGTGCTTTGTATCAGTTTCAGAAGAAGAGTTGGACTAGATTTGTTCCATATGTGTTGGAAACACCGTTCTTTTGTTCTCAGCACACTCACATTTCCTGCTGTCTTAGAGACTCTAGAAAGCAAGAGCGTGCTTCTCGCTCTAAAGAAGAGTGTGATCCATGGATGAGAACTATGCTGTGTGTTTCCCTTCAGAAATGGAGTTAAATCCCAGGCTCTGAGTCTTCCTACAAGCAAGACTTCGTTTCAGGTAAGGGCAGTCACTTTTCTGCTCAAACGAACTACATCGTTCACGAAGCTCACACATTTCTCATCTTAACTGCCAAGCTTGGATGTTAGAGGACCAGTGCTTTGTATCAGTTTCAGAAGAAGAGTTGGACTAGATTTGTTCCATATGTGTTGGAAACACCGTTCTTTTGTTCTCAGCACACTCACGTTTCCTGCTGTCTTAGAGACTCTAGAAAGCAAGAGCGTGCTTCTTGTTCTAAAGCAGAGTGTGATCCATGGATGAAAACTATGCTGTGTGTTTTACTTCAGAAATGGAGTTAAATCCCAGGCTCTGTGTCTTCCTATGAGCAAGACTTAGTTTCAGGTAAGGGCAGTCACTTTTCAGCTCAAACGAACTACATCGTTCACGAAGCTCACAAGTTTCTCTTCTTAACAGACAAGCATTGGATTTTAGAGGACTAGTGCTTTGTATCAGTTTCAGAAGTAGAGTTGGACTATATAATGTCCGTATGTGTAGGAAACACCGTTCTTTTGTTCTCAGCACATTCACGTTTCCTGCTGTCTTAGAGATTCTAGAAAGCAAGAGCGTAATTCTTGTTCTAAAGCAGAGTTTGATCAATCGATGATTACACTGCTGTGTGTTTTACTTCAGAAATGGAGTTAAATCCCAGGCTCTGAGTCTTCCTACAAGCAAGACTTCAATTCAGGTAAGGGCAGTCACTTTTTGCTCAAATGAACTACATCATTCACGAAGCTCACACGTTTCTCATCTTAACTGACAAGCATTGGATATGAGAGGAACAGTGCTTTGTATCAGTTTCAGAAGAAGAGTTGGACTACATATGGTCCATATGTGTAGGAAACACCGTTCTTTTGTTCTGGGCACACTCAGATTTCCTGCTGTTTTAGAGAATCTAGAAAGCAAGATTGTGCTTCTCGCTCTAAAGCAGAGTGTGATCCATGGATGAGAACTATGCTGTGTGTTTCCCTTCAGAAATGGAGTTAAATCCCAGGCTCTGTGTCTTCCTACAAGCAAGACTTCGTTTCAGGTAAGGGCAGTCACTTTTCAGCTCAAACGAACTGCATCGTTCACTGAGCTCAGACGTTTCTCATCTTAACAGACAAGCATTGGATGTTAGAGGACCAATGCTTTGTATCAGTTTCAGAAGCAGAGTTGGACTAGATATGGTCCATATGTGTAGGAAACAACGTAATTTTGTTCTGGGCACACTCAGATTTCCTGCTGTCTTAGAGACTCTAGAAAGCAAGATCGTGCTTCTTGTTCTAAAGCAAGTGTGTTCAAAGATGAGACAATGCTGTGTGTTTCACTTCAGAAATGGAGTTAAATCCCAGGCTCTGAGTCTTCCTACAAGCAAGACTTCGTTTCAGGTAAGGGCAGTCACTTTTCTGCTCAAACGAACTACATCGTTCATGAAGCTCACACGTTTCCCATCTTAACTGACAAGATTTGGATGTTAGAGGGTCAGTGCTTTGTATCAGTTTCAGAAGCACATTTGTACTACATATGGTCCATATGTGTAGGAAACACCGTTCTTTTGTTCTGGGCACACTCAGATTTCCTGCTGTATTAGAGACTCTAGAAAGCAAGAGTGTGATTCTCTCTCTAAAGCAGAGTGTGATCCATGGATGAGAACTATGCTGTGTGTTTCACTTCAGAAATGGAGTTAAATCCGGGGCTCTGAGTCTTCCTACAAGCAAGACTTCGTTTCAGTTAAGGGCAGTTACTTTTCTGCTCAAATGAACTACATCGTTCACGAAGCTCACACATTTCTCATCTTAACTGACAAGCTTGGATGTTAGAGGACCAGTGCTTTGTATCAGTTTCAGAAGAAGAGTTGGACTAGATTTGTTCCATATGTGTTGGAAACACCGTTCTTTTGTTCTCAGCACACTCACATTTCCTGCTGTCTTAGAGACTCTAGAAAGCAAGAGCGTGCTTCTCGCTCTAAAGAAGAGTGTGATCCATGGATGAGAACTATGCTGTGTGTTTCCCTTCAGAAATGGAGTTAAATCCCAGGCTCTGAGTCTTCCTACAAGCAAGACTTCGTTTCAGGTAAGGGCAGTCACTTTTCTGCTCAAACGAACTACATCGTTCACGAAGCTCACACATTTCTCATCTTAACTGCCAAGCTTGGATGTTAGAGGACCAGTGCTTTGTATCAGTTTCAGAAGAAGAGTTGGACTAGATTTGTTCCATATGTGTTGGAAACACCGTTCTTTTGTTCTCAGCACACTCACGTTTCCTGCTGTCTTAGAGACTCTAGAAAGCAAGAGCGTGCTTCTTGTTCTAAAGCAGAGTGTGATCCATGGATGAAAACTATGCTGTGTGTTTTACTTCAGAAATGGAGTTAAATCCCAGGCTCTGTGTCTTCCTATGAGCAAGACTTAGTTTCAGGTAAGGGCAGTCACTTTTCAGCTCAAACGAACTACATCGTTCACGAAGCTCACAAGTTTCTCTTCTTAACAGACAAGCATTGGATTTTAGAGGACTAGTGCTTTGTATCAGTTTCAGAAGTAGAGTTGGACTATATAATGTCCGTATGTGTAGGAAACACCGTTCTTTTGTTCTCAGCACATTCACGTTTCCTGCTGTCTTAGAGATTCTAGAAAGCAAGAGCGTAATTCTTGTTCTAAAGCAGAGTTTGATCAATCGATGATTACACTGCTGTGTGTTTTACTTCAGAAATGGAGTTAAATCCCAGGCTCTGAGTCTTCCTACAAGCAAGACTTCAATTCAGGTAAGGGCAGTCACTTTTTGCTCAAATGAACTACATCATTCACGAAGCTCACACGTTTCTCATCTTAACTGACAAGCATTGGATATGAGAGGAACAGTGCTTTGTATCAGTTTCAGAAGAAGAGTTGGACTAGATATGGTCCATATGTGTAGGAAACACCGTTCTTTTGTTCTGGGCACACTCAGATTTCCTGCTGTTTTAGAGAATCTAGAAAGCAAGAGTGTGCTTCTCGCTCTAAAGCAGAGTGTGATCCATGGATGAGAACTATGCTGTGTGTTTCCCTTCAGAAATGGTGTTAAATCCCAGGCTCTGTGTCTTCCTACAAGCAAGACTTCGTTTCAGGTAAGGGCAGTCACTTTTCAGCTCAAACGAACTGCATCGTTCACTGAGCTCAGACGTTTCTCATCTTAACAGACAAGCATTGGATGTTAGAGGACCAATGCTTTGTATCAGTTTCAGAAGCAGAGTTGGACTAGATATGGTCCATATGTGTAGGAAACAACGTAATTTTGTTCTGGGCACACTCAGATTTCCTGCTGTCTTAGAGACTCTAGAAAGCAAGATCGTGCTTCTTGTTCTAAAGCAAGTGTGTTCAAAGATGAGACAATGCTGTGTGTTTCACTTCAGAAATGGAGTTAAATCCCAGGCTCAGAGTCTTCCTACAAGCAAGACTTCATTTCAGACAAGGGCAGTCACTTTTCAGTTCAAAGGAACTACATCGTTCACAAAGCTCACACGTTTCTCATCTTAACTGCCAAGCTTGGATGTTAGAGGACCAGTGCTTTGTATCAGTTTCAGAAGAAGAGTTGGACTAGATTTGTTCCATATGTGTTGGAAACACCGTTCTTTTGTTCTCAGCACACTCACGTTTCCTGCTGTCTTAGAGACTCTAGAAAGCAAGAGCGTGCTTCTTGTTCTAAAGCAGAGTGTGATCCATGGATGAAAACTATGCTGTGTGTTTTACTTCAGAAATGGAGTTAAATCCCAGGCTCTGTGTCTTCCTATGAGCAAGACTTAGTTTCAGGTAAGGGCAGTCACTTTTCAGCTCAAACGAACTACATCGTTCACGAAGCTCACAAGTTTCTCTTCTTAACAGACAAGCATTGGATTTTAGAGGACCAGTGCTTTGTATCAGTTTCAGAAGTAGAGTTGGACTATATAATGTCCATATGTGTAGGAAACACCGTTCTTTTGTTCTCAGCACATTCACGTTTCCTGCTGTCTTAGAGATTCTAGAAAGCAAGAGCGTAATTCTTGTTCTAAAGCAGAGTTTGATCAATCGATGATTACACTGCTGTGTGTTTTACTTCAGAAATGGAGTTAAATCCCAGGCTCTGAGTCTTCCTACAAGCAAGACTTCAATTCAGGTAAGGGCAGTCACTTTTTGCTCAAATGAACTACATCATTCACGAAGCTCACACGTTTCTCATCTTAACTGACAAGCATTGGATATGAGAGGAACAGTGCTTTGTATCAGTTTCAGAAGAAGAGTTGGACTAGATATGGTCCATATGTGTAGGAAACACCGTTCTTTTGTTCTGGGCACACTCAGATTTCCTGCTGTTTTAGAGAATCTAGAAAGCAAGAGTGTGCTTCTCGCTCTAAAGCAGAGTGTGATCCATGGATGAGAACTATGCTGTGTGTTTCCCTTCAGAAATGGAGTTAAATCCCAGGCTCTGTGTCTTCCTACAAGCAAGACTTCGTTTCAGGTAAGGGCAGTCACTTTTCAGCTCAAACGAACTGCATCGTTCACTGAGCTCAGACGTTTCTCATCTTAACAGACAAGCATTGGATGTTAGAGGACCAATGCTTTGTATCAGTTTCAGAAGCAGAGTTGGACTAGATATGGTCCATATGTGTAGGAAACAATGTAATTTTGTTCTGGGCACACTCAGATTTCCTGCTGTCTTAGAGACTCTAGAAAGCAAGATCGTGCTTCTTGTTCTAAAGCAAGTGTGTTCAAAGATGAGACAATGCTGTGTGTTTCACTTCAGAAATGGAGTTAAATCCCAGGCTCAGAGTCTTCCTACAAGCAAGACTTCATTTCAGACAAGGGCAGTCACTTTTCAGTTCAAAGGAACTACATCGTTCACAAAGCTCACACGTTTCTCATCTTAACATACAAGCATTGGATGTTAGAGGACCAGTGCTTTGTATCAGTTTAAGAAGCAGATTTGGACTAGACATGGTCCGTATGTGTAGGAAACTCCGTTCTTTTGTTCTGGGCACACTCAGATTTCCTGCTGTCTTAGAGACTCTAGAAAGCAAGAGCGTGCTTCTTGTTCTAAAGCAGAGTGTGATCAATGGATGATTACACTGCTGTGTGTTTTACTTCAGAAATGGAGTTAAATCCCAGGCTCTGAGTCTTCCTACAAGCAAGACTTCGTTTCAGGTAAGGGCAGTCACTTTTCTGCTCAAACGAACTACATCCTTCACGAAGCTCACACATTTCTCATCTTAACTGCCAAGCTTGGATGTTAGAGGACCAGTGCTTTGTATCAGTTTCAGAAGAAGAGTTGGACTAGATTTGTTCCATATGTGTTGGAAACACCGTTCTTTTGTTCTCAGCACACTCACGTTTCCTGCTGTCTTAGAGACTCTAGAAAGCAAGAGCGTGCTTCTTGTTCTAAAGCAGAGTGTGATCCATGGATGAAAACTATGCTGTGTTTTACTTCAGAAATGGAGTTAAATCCCAGGCTCTGTGTCTTCCTATGAGCAAGACTTAGTTTCAGGTAAGGGCAGTCACTTTTCAGCTCAAACGAACTACATCGTTCACGAAGCTCACAAGTTTCTCTTCTTAACAGACAAGCATTGGATTTTAGAGGACCAGTGCTTTGTATCAGTTTCAGAAGTAGAGTTGGACTATATAATGTCCGTATGTGTAGGAAACACCGTTCTTTTGTTCTCAGCACATTCACGTTTCCTGCTGTCTTAGAGATTCTAGAAAGCAAGAGCGTAATTCTTGTTCTAAAGCAGAGTTTGATCAATCGATGATTACACTGCTGTGTGTTTTACTTCAGAAATGGAGTTAAATCCCAGGCTCTGAGTCTTCCTACAAGCAAGACTTCAATTCAGGTAAGGGCAGTCACTTTTTGCTCAAATGAACTACATCATTCACGAAGCTCACACGTTTCTCATCTTAACTGACAAGCATTGGATATGAGAGGAACAGTGCTTTGTATCAGTTTCAGAAGAAGAGTTGGACTACATATGGTCCATATGTGTAGGAAACACCGTTCTTTTGTTCTGGGCACACTCAGATTTCCTGCTGTTTTAGAGAATCTAGAAAGCAAGATTGTGCTTCTCGCTCTAAAGCAGAGTGTGATCCATGGATGAGAACTATGCTGTGTGTTTCCCTTCAGAAATGGAGTTAAATCCCAGGCTCTGTGTCTTCCTACAAGCAAGACTTCGTTTCAGGTAAGGGCAGTCACTTTTCAGCTCAAACGAACTGCATCGTTCACTGAGCTCAGACGTTTCTCATCTTAACAGACAAGCATTGGATGTTAGAGGACCAATGCTTTGTATCAGTTTCAGAAGCAGAGTTGGACTAGATATTGTCCATATGTGTAGGAAACAACGTAATTTTGTTCTGGGCACACTCAGATTTCCTGCTGTCTTAGAGACTCTAGAAAGCAAGATCGTGCTTCTTGTTCTAAAGCAAGTGTGTTCAAAGATGAGACAATGCTGTGTGTTTCACTTCAGAAATGGAGTTAAATCCCAGGCTCTGAGTCTCCCTACAAGCAAGACTTCGTTTCAGGTAAGGGCAGTCACTTTTCAGTTCAAAGGAACCACATCGTTCACGAAGCTCACACGTTTCTCATCTTAACTGAAAAGCATTGGATGTTAGATGACCAATGCTTTGTATCAGTTTAAGAAGCAGATTTGGACTAGATATGGTCCTTATGTGTAGGAAACACCGTTCTTTTGTTCTGGGCACACTCAGATTTCCTGCTGTCTTAGAGACTCTAGAAAGCAAGAGTGTGCTTCTAGCTCTAAAGCAGAGTGTGATCCATGGATGAGAACTATGCTGTGTGTTTCCCTTCAGAATTGGAGTTAAATCCCATGCTCTGAGTCTTCCTACAAGCAAGACTCCGTTTCAGGTAAGGGCAGTCACTTTTCTGCTCAAACGAACTACATCGTTCACGAAGCTCACACATTTCTCATCTTAACTGACAAGCTTGGATGTTAGAGGGCCAGTGCTTTGTATCAGTTTCAGAAGAAGAGTTGGACTAGATTTGTTCCATATGTGTTGGAAACACCGTTCTTTTGTTCTCAGCACACTCACGTTTCCTGCTGTCTTAGAGACTCTAGAAAGCAAGAGCGTGCTTCTTGTTCTAAAGCAGAGTGTGATCAATCGATGATTACACTGCTGTGTGTTTTACTTCAGAAATGGAGTTAAATCCCAGGCTCTGAGTCTTCCTACAAGCAAGACTTCAATTCAGGTATGGGCAGTCACTTTCTGCTCAAATGAACTACATCATTCACGAAGCTCACACGTTTCACATCTTAAATGACAAACATTGGATATGAGAGGAACAGTGCTTTGTATCAGTTTCAGAAGAAGAGTTGGACTAGATATGGTCCATATGTGTAGGAAACACCGTTCTTTTCTTCTGGGCACACTCAGATTTCCTGCTGTATTAGAGACTCTAGAAAGCAAGAGCGTGCTTCTTGCTCTAAAGAAGAGTGTGATCCATGGATGAGAACTATGCTGTGTGTTTCCCTTCAGAAATGGAGTTAAATCCCTGGCTCTGTGTCTTCCTACAGGCAAGACTTCGTTTCAGGTAAGGGCAGACACTTTTCAGCTCAAACGAACTACATCGTTCTCAAAGCTCACACGTTTCTCATCTTAACAGACAAGCATTACATTTTAGAGGACCAGTGCTTTGTATCAGTTTCAGAAGCCGAGTTGGACTATATAATGTCGGTATGTGTAGGCAACACCGTTATTTTGTTCTCAGCACACTCACGTTTCCTGCTGTCTTAGAGATTTTAGAAAGCAAGAGCGTGCTTCTCGCTCTAAAGCAGAGTGTGATCCATGCATGAAAACAATGCTGTGTGTTTCCCTTCAGAAAATGAGTTAAATCCCAGGCTCTATGTCTTCCTACAAGCAAGACTTCGTTTCAGGTAAAGGCAGTCACTTTTCAGCTCAAACGAACTACATCTTTCACGGAGCTCACACGTTTCTCATCTTAACAGACAGGAATTGGATGTTAGAGGACCAGTGCTTTGTATCAGTTTCAGAAGCAGAGTGGAATAGATATGGTCCGTATGTGTAGGAAACACGGTTCTTTTGTTCACAGCAAACTCACGTTTCCTGCTGTCTTAGAGACTCTAGAAAGCAAGATCGTGCTTCTTGTTCTAAAGCAAGTGTGTTCAAAGATGAGACAATGCTGTGTGTTTCACTTCAGAAATGGAGTTAAATCCCAGGCTCAGAGTCTTCCTACAAGCAAGACTTCATTTCAGACAAGGGCAGTCACTTTTCAGTTCAAAGGAACTACATCGTTCACAAAGCTCACACGTTTCTCATCTTAACATACAAGCATTGGATGTTAGAGGACCAGTGCTTTGTATCAGTTTAAGAAGCAGATTTGGACTAGACATGGTCCGTATGTGTAGGAATCACCGTTCTTTTGTTCTGGGCACACTCAGATTTCCTGCTGTCTTAGAGACTCTAGAAAGCAAGAGCGTGCTTCTTGTTCTAAAGCAGAGTGTGATCAATGGATGATTACACTGCTGTGTGTTTTACTTCAGAAATGGAGTTAAATCCCAGGCTCTGAGTCTTCCTACAAGCAAGACTTCGTTTCAGGTAAGGGCAGTCACTTTTCTGCTCAAACGAACTACATCGTTCACGAAGCTCACACATTTCTCATCTTAACTGCCAAGCTTGGATTTTAGAGGACCAGTGCTTTGTATCAGTTTCAGAAGAAGAGTTGGACTAGATTTGTTCCATATGTGTTGGAAACACCGTTCTTTTGTTCTCAGCACACTCACGTTTCCTGCTGTCTTAGAGACTCTAGAAAGCAAGAGCGTGCTTCTTGTTCTAAAGCAGAGTGTGATCCATGGATGAAAACTATGCTGTGTGTTTTACTTCAGAAATGGAGTTAAATCCCAGGCTCTGTGTCTTCCTATGAGCAAGACTTAGTTTCAGGTAAGGGCAGTCACTTTTCAGCTCAAACGAACTACATCGTTCACGAAGCTCACAAGTTTCTCTTCTTAACAGACAAGCATTGGATTTTAGAGGACCAGTGCTTTGTATCAGTTTCAGAAGTAGAGTTGGACTATATAATGTCCGTATGTGTAGGAAACACCGTTCTTTTGTTCTCAGCACATTCACGTTTCCTGCTGTCTTAGAGATTCTAGAAAGCAAGAGCGTAATTCTTGTTCTAAAGCAGAGTTTGATCAATCGATGATTACACTGCTGTGTGTTTTACTTCAGAAATGGAGTTAAATCCCAGGCTCTGAGTCTTCCTACAAGCAAGACTTCAATTCAGGTAAGGGCAGTCACTTTTTGCTCAAATGAACTACATCATTCACGAAGCTCACACGTTTCTCATCTTAACTGACAAGCATTGGATATGAGAGGAACAGTGCTTTGTATCAGTTTCAGAAGAAGAGTTGGACTAGATATGGTCCATATGTGTAGGAAACACCGTTCTTTTGTTCTGGGCACACTCAGATTTCCTGCTGTTTTAGAGAATCTAGAAAGCAAGAGTGTGCTTCTCGCTCTAAAGCAGAGTGTGATCCATGGATGAGAACTATGCTGTGTGTTTCCCTTCAGAAATGGAGTTAAATCCCAGGCTCTGTGTCTTCCTACAAGCAAGACTTCGTTTCAGGTAAGGGCAGTCACTTTTCAGCTCAAACGAACTGCATCGTTCACTGAGCTCAGACGTTTCTCATCTTAACAGACAAGCATTGGATGTTAGAGGACCAATGCTTTGTATCAGTTTCAGAAGCAGAGTTGGACTAGATATGGTCCATATGTGTAGGAAACAATGTAATTTTGTTCTGGGCACACTCAGATTTCCTGCTGTCTTAGAGACTCTAGAAAGCAAGATCGTGCTTCTTGTTCTAAAGCAAGTGTGTTCAAAGATGAGACAATGCTGTGTGTTTCACTTCAGAAATGGAGTTAAATCCCAGGCTCAGAGTCTTCCTACAAGCAAGACTTCATTTCAGACAAGGGCAGTCACTTTTCAGTTCAAAGGAACTACATCGTTCACAAAGCTCACACGTTTCTCATCTTAACATACAAGCATTGGATGTTAGAGGACCAGTGCTTTGTATCAGTTTAAGAAGCAGATTTGGACTAGACATGGTCCGTATGTGTAGGAAACTCCGTTCTTTTGTTCTGGGCACACTCAGATTTCCTGCTGTCTTAGAGACTCTAGAAAGCAAGAGCGTGCTTCTTGTTCTAAAGCAGAGTGTGATCAATGGATGATTACACTGCTGTGTGTTTTACTTCAGAAATGGAGTTAAATCCCAGGCTCTGAGTCTTCCTACAAGCAAGACTTCGTTTCAGGTAAGGGCAGTCACTTTTCTGCTCAAACGAACTACATCCTTCACGAAGCTCACACATTTCTCATCTTAACTGCCAAGCTTGGATGTTAGAGGACCAGTGCTTTGTATCAGTTTCAGAAGAAGAGTTGGACTAGATTTGTTCCATATGTGTTGGAAACACCGTTCTTTTGTTCTCAGCACACTCACGTTTCCTGCTGTCTTAGAGACTCTAGAAAGCAAGAGCGTGCTTCTTGTTCTAAAGCAGAGTGTGATCCATGGATGAAAACTATGCTGTGTGTTTTACTTCAGAAATGGAGTTAAATCCCAGGCTCTGTGTCTTCCTATGAGCAAGACTTAGTTTCAGGTAAGGGCAGTCACTTTTCAGCTCAAACGAACTACATCGTTCACGAAGCTCACAAGTTTCTCTTCTTAACAGACAAGCATTGGATTTTAGAGGACCAGTGCTTTGTATCAGTTTCAGAAGTAGAGTTGGACTATATAATGTCCGTATGTGTAGGAAACACCGTTCTTTTGTTCTCAGCACATTCACGTTTCCTGCTGTCTTAGAGATTCTAGAAAGCAAGAGCGTAATTCTTGTTCTAAAGCAGAGTTTGATCAATCGATGATTACACTGCTGTGTGTTTTACTTCAGAAATGGAGTTAAATCCCAGGCTCTGAGTCTTCCTACAAGCAAGACTTCAATTCAGGTAAGGGCAGTCACTTTTTGCTCAAATGAACTACATCATTCACGAAGCTCACACGTTTCTCATCTTAACTGACAAGCATTGGATATGAGAGGAACAGTGCTTTGTATCAGTTTCAGAAGAAGAGTTGGACTACATATGGTCCATATGTGTAGGAAACACCGTTCTTTTGTTCTGGGCACACTCAGATTTCCTGCTGTTTTAGAGAATCTAGAAAGCAAGATTGTGCTTCTCGCTCTAAAGCAGAGTGTGATCCATGGATGAGAACTATGCTGTGTGTTTCCCTTCAGAAATGGAGTTAAATCCCAGGCTCTGTGTCTTCCTACAAGCAAGACTTCGTTTCAGGTAAGGGCAGTCACTTTTCAGCTCAAACGAACTGCATCGTTCACTGAGCTCAGACGTTTCTCATCTTAACAGACAAGCATTGGATGTTAGAGGACCAATGCTTTGTATCAGTTTCAGAAGCAGAGTTGGACTAGATATTGTCCATATGTGTAGGAAACAACGTAATTTTGTTCTGGGCACACTCAGATTTCCTGCTGTCTTAGAGACTCTAGAAAGCAAGATCGTGCTTCTTGTTCTAAAGCAAGTGTGTTCAAAGATGAGACAATGCTGTGTGTTTCACTTCAGAAATGGAGTTAAATCCCAGGCTCTGAGTCTCCCTACAAGCAAGACTTCGTTTCAGGTAAGGGCAGTCACTTTTCAGTTCAAAGGAACCACATCGTTCACGAAGCTCACACGTTTCTCATCTTAACTGAAAAGCATTGGATGTTAGATGACCAATGCTTTGTATCAGTTTAAGAAGCAGATTTGGACTAGATATGGTCCTTATGTGTAGGAAACACCGTTCTTTTGTTCTGGGCACACTCAGATTTCCTGCTGTCTTAGAGACTCTAGAAAGCAAGAGTGTGCTTCTAGCTCTAAAGCAGAGTGTGATCCATGGATGAGAACTATGCTGTGTGTTTCCCTTCAGAATTGGAGTTAAATCCCATGCTCTGAGTCTTCCTACAAGCAAGACTCCGTTTCAGGTAAGGGCAGTCACTTTTCTGCTCAAACGAACTACATCGTTCACGAAGCTCACACATTTCTCATCTTAACTGACAAGCTTGGATGTTAGAGGGCCAGTGCTTTGTATCAGTTTCAGAAGAAGAGTTGGACTAGATTTGTTCCATATGTGTTGGAAACACCGTTCTTTTGTTCTCAGCACACTCACGTTTCCTGCTGTCTTAGAGACTCTAGAAAGCAAGAGCGTGCTTCTTGTTCTAAAGCAGAGTGTGATCAATCGATGATTACACTGCTGTGTGTTTTACTTCAGAAATGGAGTTAAATCCCAGGCTCTGAGTCTTCCTACAAGCAAGACTTCAATTCAGGTATGGGCAGTCACTTTCTGCTCAAATGAACTACATCATTCACGAAGCTCACACGTTTCACATCTTAAATGACAAACATTGGATATGAGAGGAACAATGCTTTGTATCAGTTTCAGAAGAAGAGTTGGACTAGATATGGTCCATATGTGTAGGAAACACCGTTCTTTTCTTCTGGGCACACTCAGATTTCCTGCTGTATTAGAGACTCTAGAAAGCAAGAGCGTGCTTCTTGCTCTAAAGAAGAGTGTGATCCATGGATGAGAACTATGCTGTGTGTTTCCCTTCAGAAATGGAGTTAAATCCCTGGCTCTGTGTCTTCCTACAGGCAAGACTTCGTTTCAGGTAAGGGCAGACACTTTTCAGCTCAAACGAACTACATCGTTCTCAAAGCTCACACGTTTCTCATCTTAACAGACAAGCATTACATTTTAGAGGACCAGTGCTTTGTATCAGTTTCAGAAGCCGAGTTGGACTATATAATGTCGGTATGTGTAGGCAACACCGTTATTTTGTTCTCAGCACACTCACGTTTCCTGCTGTCTTAGAGATTTTAGAAAGCAAGAGCGTGCTTCTCGCTCTAAAGCAGAGTGTGATCCATGCATGAAAACAATGCTGTGTGTTTCCCTTCAGAAAATGAGTTAAATCCCAGGCTCTATGTCTTCCTACAAGCAAGACTTCGTTTCAGGTAAAGGCAGTCACTTTTCAGCTCAAACGAACTACATCTTTCACGGAGCTCACACGTTTCTCATCTTAACAGACAGGAATTGGATGTTAGAGGACCAGTGCTTTGTATCAGTTTCAGAAGCAGAGTGGAATAGATATGGTCCGTATGTGTAGGAAACACGGTTCTTTTGTTCACAGCAAACTCACGTTTCCTGCTGTCTTAGAGACTCTAGAAAGCAAGAGCGTGCTTCTTGTTCTAAAGCAGAGTGTGATCAATGGATGATTACACTGCTGTGTGTTTTACTTCAGAAATGGAGTTAAATCCCAGGCTCAGAGTCTTCCTACAAGCAAGACTTCATTTCAGACAAGGGCAGTCACTTTTCAGTTCAAAGGAACTACATCGTTCACAAAGCTCACACGTTTCTCATCTTAACATACAAGCATTGGATGTTAGAGGACCAGTGCTTTGTATCAGTTTAAGAAGCAGATTTGGACTAGACATGGTCCGTATGTGTAGGAAACACCGTTCTTTTGTTCTGGGCACACTCAGATTTCCTGCTGTCTTAGAGACTCTAGAAAGCAAGAGCGTGCTTCTTGTTCTAAAGCAGAGTGTGATCAATGGATGATTACACTGCTGTGTTTTACTTCAGAAATGGAGTTAAATCCCAGGCTCTGAGTCTTCCTACAAGCAAGACTTCAATTCAGGTAAGGGCAGTCACTTTTCTACTCAAACGAACTACATCGTTCATGAAGCTCACACGTTTCCCATCTTAACTGACAAGATTTGGATGTTAGAGGGTCAGTGCTTTGTATCAGTTTCAGAAGCACATTTGTACTACATATGGTCCATATGTGTAGGAAACACCGTTCTTTTGTTCTGGGCACACTCAGATTTCCTGCTGTATTAGAGACTCTAGAAAGCAAGAGTGTGCTTCTCTCTCTAAAGCAGAGTGTGATCCATGGATGAGAACTATGCTGTGTGTTTCACTTCAGAAATGGAGTTAAATCCCGGGCTCTGAGTCTTCCTACAAGCAAGACTTCGTTTCAGTTAAGGGCAGTTACTTTTCTGCTCAAATGGACTACATCGTTCACGAAGCTCACACATTTCTCATCTTAACTGACAAGCTTGGAAGTTAGAGGACCAGTGCTTTGTATCAGTTTCAGAAGAAGAGTTGGACTAGATTTGTTCCATATGTGTTGGAAACACCGTTCTTTTGTTCTCAGCACACTCACATTTCCTGCTGTCTTAGAGACTCTAGAAAGCAAGAGCGTGCTTCTCGCTCTAAAGCAGAGTGTGATCCATGGATGAGACTATGCTGTGTGTTTCACTTCAGAAATGGAGTAAAATCCCATGCTCTGTGTCTCCGTACAAGCAAGACTTCGTTTCAGGTAAGGGCAGTCACTTTTCTGCTCAAAGGAACTACATCGTTCATGAAGCTCACAGGTTTCTCATCTAAACTGACAAGCATTGGATGTTAGAGGACCAGTGCTTTGTATCTGTTTCAGAAGCAGAGTTGGACTAGATATGGTCCGTATATGTAGGAAACACCGTTCTTTTGTTCTCAGCACACTCACGTTTCCTGCTGTCTTAGAGACTCTAGAAAGCAAGAGCGTGCTTCTCGCTCTAAAGCAGAGTGTGATCCATGGATGAAAACTATGCTGTGTGTTTCCCTTCAGAAAAGGAGTTAAATCCCAGGCTCTGAGTCTTCCTACAAGCAAGACTTCGTTTCAGGTAAGGGCAGTCACTTTTCAGCTCAAACGAACTACATCGTTCACGAAGCTCACACGTTTCTCATCTTAACTGACAAGCATTGGATGTTAGAGGACCAGTGCATTGTATCAGTTTCAGAAAAGATTTGGACTACATATAGTCAGTATGTGTAGGAAACACCGTTCTTTTGTGCTGGGCACACTCAGATTTCCTACTGTATTACAGACTCTAGAAAGCAAGAGCGTGCTTCTTGCTCTAAAGCAGAGTGTGATCCATGGATGAGAACTATGCTGTGTGTTTCACTTCAGAAATGGAGTTAAATCCCAGGCTCTGAGTCTTCCTACAAGCAAGACTTCGTTTCAGGTAAGGGCAGTCACTTTTCTGCTCAAACGAACTACATCGTTCACGAAGCTCACACGTTTCTCATCTTAACAGACAAGCATTGGATGTTAGAGGGTCAGTGCTTTGTATCAGTTTCAGAAGCAGATTTGGACTACATATGGTCCATATGTGTAGGAAACACTGTTCTTTTGTTCTGGGCACACTCAGATTTCCTGCTGTCTTAGAGACTCTAGAAAGCAAGAGTGTGCTTCTTGCTCTGAAGCAGAGTGTGATACATGGATGAGAACTATGCTCTGTGTTTCACTTCAGAAATGGAGTTAAATCCCAGGCTCTGAGTCTTCCTACAAGCAAGACTTCGTTTCAGGTAAGGGCAGTCACTTTTCTGCTCAAACGAACTACATCATTCACAAAGCTCACACATTGCTCATCTTAACTGACAAGCTTGGATGTTAGAGGACCAGTGCTTTGTATCAGTTTCAGAAGCAGAGTTGGACTATATAATGTCCGTATGTGTAGGAAACACCGTTCTTTTGTTCTCAGCACACTCACGTTTCCTGCTGTCTTAGAGATTCTAGAAAGCAAGAGCGTAATTCTTGTTCTAAAGCAGAGTTTGATCAATCGATAATTACACTGCTGTGTGTTTTACTTCAGAAATGGAGTTAAATCCCAGGCTCTGAGTCTCCCTACAAGCAAGACTTCGTTTCAGGTAAGGGCAGTCACTTTTCAGTTCAAAGGAACCACATCGTTCACGAAGCTCACACGTTTCTCATCTTAACTGAAAAGCATTGGATGTTAGATGACCAATGCTTTGTATCAGTTTAAGAAGCAGATTTGGACTAGATATGGTCCGTATGTGTAGGAAACACCGTTCTTTTGTTCTGGGCACACTCAGATTTCCTGCTGTCTTAGAGACTCTAGAAAGCAAGAGTGTGCTTCTAGCTCTAAAACAGAGTTTGATCCATGGATGAGAACTATGCTGTGTGTTTCCCTTCAGAATTGGGGTTAAATCCCATGCTCTGATTCTTCCTACAAGCAAGACTTCGTTTCAGGTAAGGGCAGTCACTTTTCAGCTCAAACGAACTACATCGTTCACGAAGCTCACACGTTTCTCATCTTAACTGACAAGCATTGGATGTTAGAGGACCAGTGCATTGTATCAGTTTCAGAAAAGATTTGGACTACATATAGTCAGTATGTGTAGGAAACACCGTTCTTTTGTGCTGGGCACACTCAGATTTCCTACTGTATTACAGAATCTAGAAAGCAAGAGCATGCTTCTTGCTCTAAAGCAGAGTGTGATCCATGGATGAGAACTATGCTGTGTGTTTCACTTCAGAAATGGAGTTAAATCCCAGGCTCTGAGTCTTCCTACAAGCAAGACTTCAATTCAGGTATGGGCAGTCACTTTCTGCTCAAATGAACTACATCATTCACGAAGCTCACACGTTTCACATCTTAAATGACAAACATTGGATATGAGAGGAACAGTGCTTTGTATCAGTTTCAGAAGAAGAGTTGGACTAGATATGGTCCATGTGTGTAGGAAACACCGTTCTTTTCTTCTGGGCACACTCAGATTTCCTGCTGTATTAGAGACTCTAGAGAGCAAGAGCGTGCTTCTTGCTCTAAAGAAGAGTGTGATCCATGGATGAGAACTATGCTGTGTGTTTCCCTTCAGAAATGGAGTTAAATCCCTGGCTCTGTGTCTTCCTACAGGCAAGACTTCGTTTCAGGTAAGGGCAGTCACTTTTCTGCTCAAACGAACTACATCGTTCACGAAGCTCACACGTTTCTCATCTTAACTTACAAGCATTGGATGTTAGAGGGTCAGTGCTTTGTATCAGTTTCAGAAGCAGATTTGGACTACATATGGTCCATATGTGTAGGAAACACTGTTCTTTTGTTCTGGGCACACTCAGATTTCCTGCTGTCTTAGAGACTCTAGAAAGCAAGAGTGTGCTTCTTGCTCTGAAGCAGAGTGTGATCCATGGATGAGAACTATGCTCTGTGTTTCACTTCAGAAATGGAGTTAAATCCCAGGCTCTGAGTCTTCCTACAAGCAAGACTTCGTTTCAGGTAAGGGCAGTCACTTTTCTGCTCAAACGAACTACATCATTCACGAAGCTCACACATTGCTCATCTTAACTGACAAGCTTGGATGTTAGAGGACCAGTGCTTTGTATCAGTTTCAGAAGCAGAGTTGGACTATATAATGTCCGTATGTGTAGGAAACACCGTTCTTTTGTTCTCAGCACACTCACGTTTCCTGCTGTCTTAGAGATTCTAGAAACCAAGAGCGTAATTCTTGTTCTAAAGCAGAGTTTGATCAATCGATGATTACACTGCTGTGTGTTTTACTTCAGAAATGGAGTTAAATCCCAGGCTCTGAGTCTCCCTACAAGCAAGACTTCGTTTCAGGTAAGGGCAGTCACTTTTCAGTTCAAAGGAACCACATCATTCACGAAGCTCACACGTTTCTCATCTTAACTGAAAAGCATTGGATGTTAGATGACCAATGCTTTGTATCAGTTTAAGAAGCAGATTTGGACTAGATATGGTCCGTATGTGTAGGAAACACCGTTCTTTTGTTCTGGGCACAATCAGATTTCCTGCTGTCTTAGAGACTCTAGAAAGCAAGAGTGTGCTTCTAGCTCTAAAGCAGAGTGTGATCCATGGATGAGAACTATGCTGTGTGTTTCCCTTCAGAATTGGGGTTAAATCCCATGCTCTGAGTCTTCCTACAAGCAAGACTTCGTTTCAGGTAAGGGCAGTCACTTTTCTGCTCAAACGAACTACATCGTTCACGAAGCTCACACATTTCTCATCTTAACTGACAAGCTTGGATGTTAGTGGACCAGTGCTTTGTATCAGTTTCAGAAGAAGAGTTGGACTAGATTTGTTCCATATGTGTTGGAAACACCGTTCTTTTGTTCTCAGCACACTCACGTTTCCTGCTGTCTTAGAGACTCTAGAAAGCAAGAGCATGCTTCTTGTTCTAAAGCAGAGTGTGATCAATCGATGATTACACTGCTGTGTGTTATACTTCAGAAATGGAGTTAAATCCCAGGCTCTGAGTCTTCCTACAAGCAAGACTTCAATTCAGGTATGGGCAGTCACTTTCTGCTCAAATGAACTACATCATTCACGAAGCTCACACGTTTCACATCTTAAATGACAAACATTGGATATGAGAGGAACAGTGCTTTGTATCAGTTTCAGAAGAAGAGTTGGACTAGATATGGTCCATGTGTGTAGGAAACACCGTTCTTTTCTTCTGGGCACACTCAGATTTCCTGCTGTATTAGAGACTCTAGAAAGCAAGAGCGTGCTTCTTGCTCTAAAGAAGAGTGTGATCCATGGATGAGAACTATGCTGTGTGTTTCCCTTCAGAAATGGAGTTAAATCCCTGGCTCTGTGTCTTCCTACAGGCAAGACTTCGTTTCAGGTAAGGGCAGACACTTTTCAGCTCAAACGAACTACATCGTTCTCAAAGCTCACACGTTGCTCATCTTAACAGACAAGCATTACATTTTAGAGGACCAGTGCTTTGTATCAGTTTCAGAAGCCGAGTTGGACTATATAATGTCGGTATGTGTAGGCAACACCGTTATTTTGTTCTCAGCACACTCACGTTTCCTGCTGTCTTAGAGACTTTAGAAAGCAAGAGCTTGCTTCTCGCTCTAAAGCAGAGTGTGATCCATGCATGAAAACTATGCTGTGTGTTTCCTTTCAGAAAATGAGTTAAATCCCAGGCTCTATGTCTTCCTACAAGCAAGACTTCGTTTCAGGTAAAGGCAGTCACTTTTCAGCTCAAACGAACTACATCTTTCACGGAGCTCACACGTTTCTCATCTTAACAGACAGGAATTGGATGTTAGAGGACCAGTGCTTTGTATCAGTTTCAGAAGCAGAGTGGAATAGATATGGTCCGTATGTGTAGGAAACACGGTTCTTTTGTTCACAGCAAACTCACGTTTCCTGCTGTCTTAGAGACTCTAGAAAGCAAGAGCGTGCTTCTTGTTCTAAAGCAGAGTGTGATCAATGGATGATTACACTGCTGTGTGTTTTACTTCAGAAATGGAGTTAAATCCCAGGCTCAGAGTCTTCCTACAAGCAAGACTTCATTTCAGACAAGGGCAGTCACTTTTCAGTTCAAAGGAACTACATCGTTCACAAAGCTCACACGTTTTTCATCTTAACATACAAGCATTGGATGTTAGAGGACCAGTGCTTTGTATCAGTTTAAGAAGCAGATTTGGACTAGACATGGTCCGTATGTGTAGGAAACACCGTTCTTTTGTTCTGGGCACACTCAGATTTCCTGCTGTCTTAGAGACTCTAGAAAGCAAGAGCGTGCTTCTTGTTCTAAAGCAGAGTGTGATCAATGGATGATTACACTGCTGTGTTTTACTTCAGAAATGGAGTTAAATCCCAGGCTCTGAGTCTTCCTACAAGCAAGACTTCAATTCAGGTAAGGGCAGTCACTTTTCTACTCAAACGAACTACATCGTTCATGAAGCTCACACGTTTCCCATCTTAACTGACAAGATTTGGATGTTAGAGGGTCAGTGCTTTGTATCAGTTTCAGAAGCACATTTGTACTACATATGGTCCATATGTGTAGGAAACACCGTTCTTTTGTTCTGGGCACACTCAGATTTCCTGCTGTATTAGAGACTCTAGAAAGCAAGAGTGTGCTTCTCTCTCTAAAGCAGAGTGTGATCCATGGAGGAGAACTATGCTGTGTGTTTCACTTCAGAAATGGAGTTAAATCCCGGGCTCTGAGTCTTCCTACAAGCAAGACTTCGTTTCAGTTAAGGGCAGTTACTTTTCTGCTCAAATGGACTACATCGTTCACGAAGCTCACACATTTCTCATCTTAACTGACAAGCTTGGAAGTTAGAGGACCAGTGCTTTGTATCAGTTTCAGAAGAAGAGTTGGACTAGATTTGTTCCATATGTGTTGGAAACACCGTTCTTTTGTTCTCAGCACACTCACATTTCCTGCTGTCTTAGAGACTCTAGAAAGCAAGAGCGTGCTTCTCGCTCTAAAGCAGAGTGTGATCCATGGATGAGACTATGCTGTGTGTTTCACTTCAGAAATGGAGTAAAATCCCATGCTCTGTGTCTCCGTACAAGCAAGACTTCGTTTCAGGTAAGGGCAGTCACTTTTCTGCTCAAAGGAACTACATCGTTCATGAAGCTCACAGGTTTCTCATCTAAACTGACAAGCATTGGATGTTAGAGGACCAGTGCTTTGTATCTGTTTCAGAAGCAGAGTTGGACTAGATATGGTCCGTATATGTAGGAAACACCGTTCTTTTGTTCTCAGCACACTCACGTTTCCTGCTGTCTTAGAGACTCTAGAAAGCAAGAGCGTGCTTCTCGCTCTAAAGCAGAGTGTGATCCATGGATGAAAACTATGCTGTGTGTTTCCCTTCAGAAAAGGAGTTAAATCCCAGGCTCTGAGTCTTCCTACAAGCAAGACTTCGTTTCAGGTAAGGGCAGTCACTTTTCAGCTCAAACGAACTACATCGTTCACGAAGCTCACACGTTTCTCATCTTAACTGACAAGCATTGGATGTTAGAGGACCAGTGCATTGTATCAGTTTCAGAAAAGATTTGGCCTACATATAGTCAGTATGTGTAGGAAACACCGTTCTTTTGTGCTGGGCACACTCAGATTTCCTACTGTATTACAGACTCTAGAAAGCAAGAGCGTGCTTCTTGCTCTAAAGCAGAGTGTGATCCATGGATGAGACTATGCTGTGTGTTTCACTTCAGAAATGGAGTAAAATCCCATGCTCTGTGTCTCCGTACAAGCAAGACTTCGTTTCAGGTAAGGGCAGTCACTTTTCTGCTCAAAGGAACTACATCGTTCATGAAGCTCACAGGTTTCTCATCTAAACTGACAAGCATTGGATGTTAGAGGACCAGTGCTTTGTATCTGTTTCAGAAGCAGAGTTGGACTAGATATGGTCCGTATATGTAGGAAACACCGTTCTTTTGTTCTCAGCACACTCACGTTTCCTGCTGTCTTAGAGACTCTAGAAAGCAAGAGCGTGCTTCTCGTTCTAAAGCAGAGTGTGATCCATGGATGAAAACTATGCTGTGTGTTTCCCTTCAGAAAAGGAGTTAAATCCCAGGCTCTGAGTCTTCCTACAAGCAAGACTTCGTTTCAGGTAAGGGCAGTCACTTTTCAGCTCAAACGAACTACATCGTTCACGAAGCTCACACGTTTCTCATCTTAACTGACAAGCATTGGATGTTAGAGGACCAGTGCATTGTATCAGTTTCAGAAAAGATTTGGACTACATATAGTCAGTATGTGTAGGAAACACCGTTCTTTTGTGCTGGGCACACTCAGATTTCCTACTGTATTACAGACTCTAGAAAGGAAGAGCGTGCTTCTTGCTCTAAAGCAGAGTGTGATCCATGGATGAGAACTATGCTGTGTGTTTCACTTCAGAAATGGAGTTAAATCCCAGGCTCTGAGTCTTCCTACAAGCATGACTTCGTTTCAGGTAAGGGCAGTCACTTTTCTGCTCAAACGAACTACATCGTTCACGAAGCTCACACGTTTCTCATCTTAACTTACAAGCATTGGATGTTAGAGGGTCAGTGCTTTGTATCAGTTTCAGAAGCAGATTTGGACTACATATGGTCCATATGTGTAGGAAACACCGTTCTTTTGTTCTGGGCACACTCAGATTTCCTGCTGTCTTAGAGACTCTAGAAAGCAAGAGTGTGCTTCTTGCTCTGAAGCAGAGTGTGATCCATGGATGAGAACTATGCTGTGTGTTTCCCTTCAGAAATGGAGTTAAATCCCAGGCTCTGAGTCTTCCTACAAGCAAGACTTCGTTTCAGGTAAGGGCAGTCACTTTTCTGCTCAAACGAACTACATCATTCACAAAGCTCACACATTGCTCATCTTAACTGACAAGCTTGGATGTTAGAGGACCAGTGCTTTGTATCAGTTTCAGAAGCAGAGTTGGACTATATAATGTCCGTATGTGTAGGAAACACCGTTCTTTTGTTCTCAGCACACTCACGTTTCCTGCTGTCTTAGAGATTCTAGAAAGCAAGAGCGTGCTTCTTGTTCTAAAGCAGAGTGTGATCAATCGATGATTACACTGCTGTGTGTTTTACTTCAGAAATGGAGTTAAATCCCAGGCTCTGAGTCTTCCTACAAGCAAGACTTCAATTCAGGTATGGGCAGTCACTTTCTGCTCAAATGAACTACATCATTCACGAAGCTCACACGTTTCACATCTTAAATGACAAACATTGGATATGAGAGGAACAGTGCTTTGTATCAGTTTCAGAAGAAGAGTTGGACTAGATATGGTCCATGTGTGTAGGAAACACCGTTCTTTTCTTCTGGGCACACTCAGATTTCCTGCTGTATTAGAGACTCTAGAAAGCAAGAGCGTGCTTCTTGCTCTAAAGAAGAGTGTGATCCATGGATGAGAACTATGCTGTGTGTTTCCCTTCAGAAATGGAGTTAAATCCCTGGCTCTGTGTCTTCCTACAGGCAAGACTTCGTTTCAGGTAAGGGCAGACACTTTTCAGCTCAAACGAACTACATCGTTCTCAAAGCTCACACGTTGCTCATCTTAACAGACAAGCATTACATTTTAGAGGACCAGTGCTTTGTATCAGTTTCAGAAGCCGAGTTGGACTATATAATGTCGGTATGTGTAGGCAACACCGTTATTTTGTTCTCAGCACACTCACGTTTCCTGCTGTCTTAGAGACTTTAGAAAGCAAGAGCTTGCTTCTCGCTCTAAAGCAGAGTGTGATCCATGCATGAAAACTATGCTGTGTGTTTCCTTTCAGAAAATGAGTTAAATCCCAGGCTCTATGTCTTCCTACAAGCAAGACTTCGTTTCAGGTAAAGGCAGTCACTTTTCAGCTCAAACGAACTACATCTTTCACGGAGCTCACACGTTTCTCATCTTAACAGACAGGAATTGGATGTTAGAGGACCAGTGCTTTGTATCAGTTTCAGAAGCAGAGTGGAATAGATATGGTCCGTATGTGTAGGAAACACGGTTCTTTTGTTCACAGCAAACTCACGTTTCCTGCTGTCTTAGAGACTCTAGAAAGCAAGAGCGTGCTTCTTGTTCTAAAGCAGAGTGTGATCAATGGATGATTACACTGCTGTGTGTTTTACTTCAGAAATGGAGTTAAATCCCAGGCTCAGAGTCTTCCTACAAGCAAGACTTCATTTCAGACAAGGGCAGTCACTTTTCAGTTCAAAGGAACTACATCGTTCACAAAGCTCACACGTTTCTCATCTTAACATACAAGCATTGGATGTTAGAGGACCAGTGCTTTGTATCAGTTTAAGAAGCAGATTTGGACTAGACATGGTCCGTATGTGTAGGAAACACCGTTCTTTTGTTCTGGGCACACTCAGATTTCCTGCTGTCTTAGAGACTCTAGAAAGCAAGAGCGTGCTTCTTGTTCTAAAGCAGAGTGTGATCAATGGATGATTACACTGCTGTGTTTTACTTCAGAAATGGAGTTAAATCCCAGGCTCTGAGTCTTCCTACAAGCAAGACTTCAATTCAGGTAAGGGCAGTCACTTTTCTACTCAAACGAACTACATCGTTCATGAAGCTCACACGTTTCCCATCTTAACTGACAAGATTTGGATGTTAGAGGGTCAGTGCTTTGTATCAGTTTCAGAAGCACATTTGTACTACATATGGTCCATATGTGTAGGAAACACCGTTCTTTTGTTCTGGGCACACTCAGATTTCCTGCTGTATTAGAGACTCTAGAAAGCAAGAGTGTGCTTCTCTCTCTAAAGCAGAGTGTGATCCATGGATGAGAACTATGCTGTGTGTTTCACTTCAGAAATGGAGTTAAATCCCGGGCTCTGAGTCTTCCTACAAGCAAGACTTCGTTTCAGTTAAGGGCAGTTACTTTTCTGCTCAAATGAACTACATCGTTCACGAAGCTCACACATTTCTCATCTTAACTGACAAGCTTGGAAGTTAGAGGACCAGTGCTTTGTATCAGTTTCAGAAGAAGAGTTGGACTAGATTTGTTCCATATGTGTTGGAAACACCGTTCTTTTGTTCTCAGCACACTCACATTTCCTGCTGTCTTAGAGACTCTAGAAAGCAAGAGCGTGCTTCTCGCTCTAAAGCAGAGTGTGATCCATGGATGAGACTATGCTGTGTGTTTCACTTCAGAAATGGAGTAAAATCCCATGCTCTGTGTCTCCTTACAAGCAAGACTTCGTTTCAGGTAAGGGCAGTCACTTTTCTGCTCAAAGGAACTACATCGTTCATGAAGCTCACAGGTTTCTCATCTAAACTGACAAGCATTGGATGTTAGAGGACCAGTGCTTTGTATCTGTTTCAGAAGCAGAGTTGGACTAGATATGGTCCGTATATGTAGGAAACACCGTTCTTTTGTTCTCAGCACACTCACGTTTCCTGCTGTCTTAGAGACTCTAGAAAGCAAGAGCGTGCTTCTCGCTCTAAAGCAGAGTGTGATCCATGGATGAAAACTATGCTGTGTGTTTCCCTTCAGAAAAGGAGTTAAATCCCAGGCTCTGAGTCTTCCTACAAGCAAGACTTCGTTTCAGGTAAGGGCAGTCACTTTTCAGCTCAAACGAACTACATCGTTCACGAAGCTCACACGTTTCTCATCTTAACTGACAAGCATTGGATGTTAGAGGACCAGTGCATTGTATCAGTTTCAGAAAAGATTTGGACTACATATAGTCAGTATGTGTAGGAAACACCGTTCTTTTGTGCTGGGCACACTCAGATTTCCTACTGTATTACAGACTCTAGAAAGCAAGAGCGTGCTTCTTGCTCTAAAGCAGAGTGTGATCCATGGATGAGAACTATGCTGTGTGTTTCACTTCAGAAATGGATAAAATCCCAGGCTCTGAGTCTTCCTACAAGCAAGACTTCGTTTCAGGTAAGGGCAGTCACTTTTCTGCTCAAACGAACTACATCGTTCACGAAGCTCACACGTTTCTCATCTTAACTTACAAGCATTGGATGTTAGAGGGTCAGTGCTTTGTATCAGTTTCAGAAGCAGATTTGGACTACATATGGTCCATATGTGTAGGAAACACCGTTCTTTTGTTCTGGGCACACTCAGATTTCCTGCTGTCTTAGAGACTCTAGAAAGCAAGAGTGTGCTTCTTGCTCTGAAGCAGAGTGTGATCCATGGATGAGAACTATGCTCTGTGTTTCACTTCAGAAATGGAGTTAAATCCCAGGGTCTGAGTCTTCCTACAAGCAAGACTTCGTTTCAGGTAAGGGCAGTCACTTTTCTGCTCAAACGAACTACATCATTCACAAAGCTCACACATTGCTCATCTTAACTGACAAGCTTGGATGTTAGAGGACCAGTGCTTTGTATCAGTTTCAGAAGCAGAGTTGGACTATATAATGTCCGTATGTGTAGGAAACACCGTTCTTTTGTTCTCAGCACACTCACGTTTCCTGCTGTCTTAGAGACTCTAGAAAGCAAGAGCGTGCTTCTTGTTCTAAAGCAGAGTGTGATCAATGGATGATTACACTGCTGTGTGTTTTACTTCAGAAATGGAGTTAAATCCCAGGCTCAGAGTCTTCCTACAAGCAAGACTTCATTTCAGACAAGGGCAGTCACTTTTCAGTTCAAAGGAACTACATCGTTCACAAAGCTCACACGTTTCTCATCTTAACATACAAGCATTGGATGTTAGAGGACCAGTGCTTTGTATCAGTTTAAGAAGCAGATTTGGACTAGACATGGTCCGTATGTGTAGGAAACACCGTTCTTTTGTTCTGGGCACACTCAGATTTCCTGCTGTCTTAGAGACTCTAGAAAGCAAGAGCGTGCTTCTTGTTCTAAAGCAGAGTGTGATCAATGGATGATTACACTGCTGTGTTTTACTTCAGAAATGGAGTTAAATCCCAGGCTCTGAGTCTTCCTACAAGCAAGACTTCAATTCAGGTAAGGGCAGTCACTTTTCTACTCAAACGAACTACATCGTTCATGAAGCTCACACGTTTCCCATCTTAACTGACAAGATTTGGATGTTAGAGGGTCAGTGCTTTGTATCAGTTTCAGAAGCACATTTGTACTACATATGGTCCATATGTGTAGGAAACACCGTTCTTTTGTTCTGGGCACACTCAGATTTCCTGCTGTATTAGAGACTCTAGAAAGCAAGAGTGTGCTTCTCTCTCTAAAGCAGAGTGTGATCCATGGAGGAGAACTATGCTGTGTGTTTCACTTCAGAAATGGAGTTAAATCCCGGGCTCTGAGTCTTCCTACAAGCAAGACTTCGTTTCAGTTAAGGGCAGTTACTTTTCTGCTCAAATGGACTACATCGTTCACGAAGCTCACACATTTCTCATCTTAACTGACAAGCTTGGAAGTTAGAGGACCAGTGCTTTGTATCAGTTTCAGAAGAAGAGTTGGACTAGATTTGTTCCATATGTGTTGGAAACACCGTTCTTTTGTTCTCAGCACACTCACATTTCCTGCTGTCTTAGAGACTCTAGAAAGCAAGAGCGTGCTTCTCGCTCTAAAGCAGAGTGTGATCCATGGATGAGACTATGCTGTGTGTTTCACTTCAGAAATGGAGTAAAATCCCATGCTCTGTGTCTCCGTACAAGCAAGACTTCGTTTCAGGTAAGGGCAGTCACTTTTCTGCTCAAAGGAACTACATCGTTCATGAAGCTCACAGGTTTCTCATCTAAACTGACAAGCATTGGATGTTAGAGGACCAGTGCTTTGTATCTGTTTCAGAAGCAGAGTTGGACTAGATATGGTCCGTATATGTAGGAAACACCGTTCTTTTGTTCTCAGCACACTCACGTTTCCTGCTGTCTTAGAGACTCTAGAAAGCAAGAGCGTGCTTCTCGCTCTAAAGCAGAGTGTGATCCATGGATGAAAACTATGCTGTGTGTTTCCCTTCAGAAAAGGAGTTAAATCCCAGGCTCTGAGTCTTCCTACAAGCAAGACTTCGTTTCAGGTAAGGGCAGTCACTTTTCAGCTCAAACGAACTACATCGTTCACGAAGCTCACACGTTTCTCATCTTAACTGACAAGCATTGGATGTTAGAGGACCAGTGCATTGTATCAGTTTCAGAAAAGATTTGGCCTACATATAGTCAGTATGTGTAGGAAACACCGTTCTTTTGTGCTGGGCACACTCAGATTTCCTACTGTATTACAGACTCTAGAAAGCAAGAGCGTGCTTCTTGCTCTAAAGCAGAGTGTGATCCATGGATGAGACTATGCTGTGTGTTTCACTTCAGAAATGGAGTAAAATCCCATGCTCTGTGTCTCCGTACAAGCAAGACTTCGTTTCAGGTAAGGGCAGTCACTTTTCTGCTCAAAGGAACTACATCGTTCATGAAGCTCACAGGTTTCTCATCTAAACTGACAAGCATTGGATGTTAGAGGACCAGTGCTTTGTATCTGTTTCAGAAGCAGAGTTGGACTAGATATGGTCCGTATATGTAGGAAACACCGTTCTTTTGTTCTCAGCACACTCACGTTTCCTGCTGTCTTAGAGACTCTAGAAAGCAAGAGCGTGCTTCTCGTTCTAAAGCAGAGTGTGATCCATGGATGAAAACTATGCTGTGTGTTTCCCTTCAGAAAAGGAGTTAAATCCCAGGCTCTGAGTCTTCCTACAAGCAAGACTTCGTTTCAGGTAAGGGCAGTCACTTTTCAGCTCAAACGAACTACATCGTTCACGAAGCTCACACGTTTCTCATCTTAACTGACAAGCATTGGATGTTAGAGGACCAGTGCATTGTATCAGTTTCAGAAAAGATTTGGCCTACATATAGTCAGTATGTGTAGGAAACACCGTTCTTTTGTGCTGGGCACACTCAGATTTCCTACTGTATTACAGACTCTAGAAAGGAAGAGCGTGCTTCTTGCTCTAAAGCAGAGTGTGATCCATGGATGAGAACTATGCTGTGTGTTTCACTTCAGAAATGGAGTTAAATCCCAGGCTCTGAGTCTTCCTACAAGCAAGACTTCGTTTCAGGTAAGGGCAGTCACTTTTCTGCTCAAACGAACTACATCGTTCACGAAGCTCACACGTTTCTCATCTTAACTTACAAGCATTGGATGTTAGAGGGTCAGTGCTTTGTATCAGTTTCAGAAGCAGATTTGGACTACATATGGTCCATATGTGTAGGAAACACCGTTCTTTTGTTCTGGGCACACTCAGATTTCCTGCTGTCTTAGAGACTCTAGAAAGCAAGAGTGTGCTTCTTGCTCTGAAGCAGAGTGTGATCCATGGATGAGAACTATGCTCTGTGTTTCACTTCAGAAATGGAGTTAAATCCCAGGCTCTGAGTCTTCCTACAAGCAAGACTTCGTTTCAGGTAAGGGCAGTCACTTTTCTGCTCAAACGAACTACATCATTCACAAAGCTCACACATTGCTCATCTTAACTGACAAGCTTGGATGTTAGAGGACCAGTGCTTTGTATCAGTTTCAGAAGCAGAGTTGGACTATATAATGTCCGTATGTGTAGGAAACACCGTTCTTTTGTTCTCAGCACACTCACGTTTCCTGCTGTCTTAGAGATTCTAGAAAGCAAGAGCGTAATTCTTGTTCTAAAGCAGAGTTTGATCAATCGATGATTACACTGCTGTGTGTTTTACTTCAGAAATGGAGTTAAATCCCAGGCTCTGAGTCTCCCTACAAGCAAGACTTCGTTTCAGGTAAGGGCAGTCACTTTTCAGTTCAAAGGAACCACATCATTCATGAAGCTCACACGTTTCTCATCTTAACTGAAAAGCATTGGATGTTAGATGACCAATGCTTTGTATCAGTTTAAGAAGCAGATTTGGACTAGATATGGTCCGTATGTGTAGGAAACACCGTTCTTTTGTTCTGGGCACACTCAGATTTCCTGCTGTCTTAGAGACTCTAGAAAGCAAGAGTGTGCTTCTAGCTCTAAAGCAGAGTGTGATCCATGGATGAGAACTATGCTGTGTGTTTCCCTTCAGAATTGGGGTTAAATCCCATGCTCTGAGTCTTCCTACAAGCAAGACTTCGTTTCAGGTAAGGGCAGTCACTTTTCTGCTCAAACGAACTACATCGTTCACGAAGCTCACACATTTCTCATATTAACTGACAAGCTTGGATGTTAGAGGACCAGTGCTTTGTATCAGTTTCAGAAGAAGAGTTGGACTAGATTTGTTCCATATGTGTTGGAAACACCGTTCTTTTGTTCTCAGCACACTCACGTTTCCTGCTGTCTTAGAGACTCTAGAAAGCAAGAGCGTGCTTCTTGTTCTAAAGCAGAGTGTGATCAATCGATGATTACACTGCTGTGTGTTTTACTTCAGAAATGGAGTTAAATCCCAGGCTCTGAGTCTTCCTACAAGCAAGACTTCAATTCAGGTATGGGCAGTCACTTTCTGCTCAAATGAACTACATCATTCACGAAGCTCACACGTTTCACATCTTAAATGACAAACATTGGATATGAGAGGAACAGTGCTTTGTATCAGTTTCAGAAGAAGAGTTGGACTAGATATGGTCCATGTGTGTAGGAAACACCGTTCTTTTCTTCTGGGCACACTCAGATTTCCTGCTGTATTAGAGACTCTAGAAAGCAAGAGCGTGCTTCTTGCTCTAAAGAAGAGTGTGATCCATGGATGAGAACTATGCTGTGTGTTTCCCTTCAGAAATGGAGTTAAATCCCTGGCTCTGTGTCTTCCTACAGGCAAGACTTCGTTTCAGGTAAGGGCAGACACTTTTCAGCTCAAACGAACTACATCGTTCTCAAAGCTCACACGTTGCTCATCTTAACAGACAAGCATTACATTTTAGAGGACCAGTGCTTTGTATCAGTTTCAGAAGCCGAGTTGGACTATATAATGTCGGTATGTGTAGGCAACACCGTTATTTTGTTCTCAGCACACTCACGTTTCCTGCTGTCTTAGAGACTTTAGAAAGCAAGAGCTTGCTTCTCGCTCTAAAGCAGAGTGTGATCCATGCATGAAAACTATGCTGTGTGTTTCCTTTCAGAAAATGAGTTAAATCCCAGGCTCTATGTCTTCCTACAAGCAAGACTTCGTTTCAGGTAAAGGCAGTCACTTTTCAGCTCAAACGAACTACATCTTTCACGGAGCTCACACGTTTCTCATCTTAACAGACAGGAATTGGATGTTAGAGGACCAGTGCTTTGTATCAGTTTCAGAAGCAGAGTGGAATAGATATGGTCCGTATGTGTAGGAAACACGGTTCTTTTGTTCACAGCAAACTCACGTTTCCTGCTGTCTTAGAGACTCTAGAAAGCAAGAGCGTGCTTCTTGTTCTAAAGCAGAGTGTGATCAATGGATGATTACACTGCTGTGTGTTTTACTTCAGAAATGGAGTTAAATCCCAGGCTCAGAGTCTTCCTACAAGCAAGACTTCATTTCAGACAAGGGCAGTCACTTTTCAGTTCAAAGGAACTACATCGTTCACAAAGCTCACACGTTTCTCATCTTAACATACAAGCATTGGATGTTAGAGGACCAGTGCTTTGTATCAGTTTAAGAAGCAGATTTGGACTAGACATGGTCCGTATGTGTAGGAAACACCGTTCTTTTGTTCTGGGCACACTCAGATTTCCTGCTGTCTTAGAGACTCTAGAAAGCAAGAGCGTGCTTCTTGTTCTAAAGCAGAGTGTGATCAATGGATGATTACACTGCTGTGTTTTACTTCAGAAATGGAGTTAAATCCCAGGCTCTGAGTCTTCCTACAAGCAAGACTTCAATTCAGGTAAGGGCAGTCACTTTTCTACTCAAACGAACTACATCGTTCATGAAGCTCACACGTTTCCCATCTTAACTGACAAGATTTGGATGTTAGAGGGTCAGTGCTTTGTATCAGTTTCAGAAGCACATTTGTACTACATATGGTCCATATGTGTAGGAAACACCATTCTTTTGTTCTGGGCACACTCAGATTTCCTGCTGTATTAGAGACTCTAGAAAGCAAGAGTGTGCTTCTCTCTCTAAAGCAGAGTGTGATCCATGGATGAGAACTATGCTGTGTGTTTCACTTCAGAAATGGAGTTAAATCCCGGGCTCTGAGTCTTCCTACAAGCAAGACTTCGTTTCAGTTAAGGGCAGTTACTTTTCTGCTCAAATGAACTGCATCGTTCACGAAGCTCACACATTTCTCATCTTAACTGACAAGCTTGGAAGTTAGAGGACCAGTGCTTTGTATCAGTTTCAGAAGAAGAGTTGGACTAGATTTGTTCCATATGTGTTGGAAACACCGTTCTTTTGTTCTCAGCACACTCACATTTCCTGCTGTCTTAGAGACTCTAGAAAGCAAGAGCGTGCTTCTCGCTCTAAAGCAGAGTGTGATCCATGGATGAGACTATGCTGTGTGTTTCACTTCAGAAATGGAGTAAAATCCCATGCTCTGTGTCTCCTTACAAGCAAGACTTCGTTTCAGGTAAGGGCAGTCACTTTTCTGCTCAAAGGAACTACATCGTTCATGAAGCTCACAGGTTTCTCATCTAAACTGACAAGCATTGGATGTTAGAGGACCAGTGCTTTGTATCTGTTTCAGAAGCAGAGTTGGACTAGATATGGTCCGTATATGTAGGAAACACCGTTCTTTTGTTCTCAGCACACTCACGTTTCCTGCTGTCTTAGAGACTCTAGAAAGCAAGAGCGTGCTTCTCGCTCTAAAGCAGAGTGTGATCCATGGATGAAAACTATGCTGTGTGTTTCCCTTCAGAAAAGGAGTTAAATCCCAGGCTCTGAGTCTTCCTACAAGCAAGACTTCGTTTCAGGTAAGGGCAGTCACTTTTCAGCTCAAACGAACTACATCGTTCACGAAGCTCACACGTTTCTCATCTTAACTGACAAGCATTGGATGTTAGAGGACCAGTGCATTGTATCAGTTTCAGAAAAGATTTGGACTACATATAGTCAGTATGTGTAGGAAACACCGTTCTTTTGTGCTGGGCACACTCAGATTTCCTACTGTATTACAGACTCTAGAAAGCAAGAGCGTGCTTCTTGCTCTAAAGCAGAGTGTGATCCATGGATGAGAACTATGCTGTGTGTTTCACTTCAGAAATGGATAAAATCCCAGGCTCTGAGTCTTCCTACAAGCAAGACTTCGTTTCAGGTAAGGGCAGTCACTTTTCTGCTCAAACGAACTACATCGTTCACGAAGCTCACACGTTTCTCATCTTAACTTACAAGCATTGGATGTTAGAGGGTCAGTGCTTTGTATCAGTTTCAGAAGCAGATTTGGACTACATATGGTCCATATGTGTAGGAAACACCGTTCTTTTGTTCTGGGCACACTCAGATTTCCTGCTGTCTTAGAGACTCTAGAAAGCAAGAGTGTGCTTCTTGCTCTGAAGCAGAGTGTGATCCATGGATGAGAACTATGCTCTGTGTTTCACTTCAGAAATGGAGTTAAATCCCAGGCTCTGAGTCTTCCTACAAGCAAGACTTCGTTTCAGGTAAGGGCAGTCACTTTTCTGCTCAAACGAACTACATCATTCACAAAGCTCACACATTGCTCATCTTAACTGACAAGCTTGGATGTTAGAGGACCAGTGCTTTGTATCAGTTTCAGAAGCAGAGTTGGACTATATAATGTCCGTATGTGTAGGAAACACCGTTCTTTTGTTCTCAGCACACTCACGTTTCCTGCTGTCTTAGAGATTCTAGAAAGCAAGAGCGTAATTCTTGTTCTAAAGCAGTGTTTGATCAATCGATGATTACACTGCTGTGTGTTTTACTTCAGAAATGGAGTTAAATCCCAGGCTCTGAGTCTCCCTACAAGCAAGACTTCGTTTCAGGTAAGGGCAGTCACTTTTCAGTTCAAAGGAACCACATCGTTCACGAAGCTCACACGTTTCTCATCTTAACTGAAAAGCATTGGATGTTAGATGACCAATGCTTTGTATCAGTTTAAGAAGCAGATTTGGACTAGATATGGTCCGTATGTGTAGGAAACACCGTTCTTTTGTTCTGGGCACACTCAGATTTCCTGCTGTCTTAGAGACTCTAGAAAGCAAGAGTGTGCTTCTAGCTCTAAAACAGAGTGTGATCCATGGATGAGAACTATGCTGTGTGTTTCCCTTCAGAATTGGGGTTAAATCCCATGCTCTGATTCTTCCTACAAGCAAGACTTCGTTTCAGGTAAGGGCAGTCACTTTTCAGCTCAAACGAACTACATCGTTCACGAAGCTCACACGTTTCTCATCTTAACTGACAAGCATTGGATGTTAGAGGACCAGTGCATTGTATCAGTTTCAGAAAAGATTTGGACTACATATAGTCAGTATGTGTAGGAAACACCGTTCTTTTGTGCTGGGCACACTCAGATTTCCTACTGTATTACAGAATCTAGAAAGCAAGAGCGTGCTTCTTGCTCTAAAGCAGAGTGTGATCCATGGATGAGAACTATGCTGTGTGTTTCACTTCAGAAATGGAGTTAAATCCCAGGCTCTGAGTCTTCCTACAAGCAAGACTTCAATTCAGGTATGGGCAGTCACTTTTTGCTCAAATGAACTACATCGTTCACGAAGCTCACACGTTTCTCATCTTAACTTACAAGCATTGGATGTTAGAGGGTCAGTGCTTTGTATCAGTTTCAGAAGCAGATTTGGACTAGATATGGTCCGTATGTGTAGGAAACACCGTTCTTTTGTTCTGGGCACACTCAGATTTCCTGCTGTCTTAGAGACTCTAGAAAGCAAGAGTGTGCTTCTAGCTCTAAAGCAGAGTGTGATCCATGGATGAGAACTATGCTGTGTGTTTCCCTTCAGAATTGGGGTTAAATCCCATGCTCTGAGTCTTCCTACAAGCAAGACTTCGTTTCAGGTAAGGGCAGTCACTTTTCTGCTCAAACGAACTACATCGTTCACGAAGCTCACACATTTCTCATCTTAACTGACAAGCTTGGATGTTAGAGGACCAGTGCTTTGTATCAGTTTCAGAAGAAGAGTTGGACTAGATTTGTTCCATATGTGTTGGAAACACCGTTCTTTTGTTCTCAGCACACTCACGTTTCCTGCTGTCTTAGAGACTCTAGAAAGCAAGAGCGTGCTTCTTGTTCTAAAGCAGAGTGTGATCAATCGATGATTACACTGCTGTGTGTTTTACTTCAGAAATGGAGTTAAATCCCAGGCTCTGAGTCTTCCTACAAGCAAGACTTCAATTTAGGTATGGGCAGTCACTTTCTGCTCAAATGAACTACATCATTCACGAAGCTCACACGTTTCACATCTTAAATGACAAACATTGGATATGAGAGGAACAGTGCTTTGTATCAGTTTCAGAAGAAGAGTTGGACTAGATATGGTCCATGTGTGTAGGAAACACCGTTCTTTTCTTCTGGGCACACTCAGATTTCCTGCTGTATTAGAGACTCTAGAAAGCAAGAACGTGCTTCTTGCTCTAAAGAAGAGTGTGATCCATGGATGAGAACTATGCTGTGTGTTTCCCTTCAGAAATGGAGTTAAATCCCTGGCTCTGTGTCTTCCTACAGGCAAGACTTCGTTTCAGGTAAGGGCAGACACTTTTCAGCTCAAACGAACTACATCGTTCTCAAAGCTCACACGTTTCTCATCTTAACAGACAAGCATTACATTTTAGAGGACCAGTGCTTTGTATCAGTTTCAGAAGCCGAGTTGGACTATATAATGTCGGTATGTGTAGGCAACACCGTTATTTTGTTCTCAGCACACTCACGTTTCCTGCTGTCTTAGAGACTTTAGAAAGCAAGAGCTTGCTTCTCGCTCTAAAGCAGAGTGTGATCCATGCATGAAAACTATGCTGTGTGTTTCCTTTCAGAAAATGAGTTAAATCCCAGGCTCTATGTCTTCCTACAAGCAAGACTTCGTTTCAGGTAAAGGCAGTCACTTTTCAGCTCAAACGAACTACATCTTTCACGGAGCTCACACGTTTCTCATCTTAACAGACAGGAATTGGATGTTAGAGGACCAGTGCTTTGTATCAGTTTCAGAAGCAGAGTGGAATAGATATGGTCTGTATGTGTAGGAAACACGGTTCTTTTGTTCACAGCAAACTCACGTTTCCTGCTGTCTTAGAGACTCTAGAAAGCAAGAGCGTGCTTCTTGTTCTAAAGCAGAGTGTGATCAATGGATGATTACACTGCTGTGTGTTTTACTTCAGAAATGGAGTTAAATCCCAGGCTCAGAGTCTTCCTACAAGCAAGACTTCATTTCAGACAAGGGCAGTCACTTTTCAGTTCAAAGGAACTACATCGTTCACAAAGCTCACACGTTTCTCATCTTAACATACAAGCATTGGATGTTAGAGGACCAGTGCTTTGTATCAGTTTAAGAAGCAGATTTGGACTAGACATGGTCCGTATGTGTAGGAAACACCGTTCTTTTGTTCTGGGCACACTCAGATTTCCTGCTGTCTTAGAGACTCTAGAAAGCAAGAGCGTGCTTCTTGTTCTAAAGCAGAGTGTGATCAATGGATGATTACACTGCTGTGTTTTACTTCAGAAATGGAGTTAAATCCCAGGCTCTGAGTCTTCCTACAAGCAAGACTTCAATTCAGGTAAGGGCAGTCACTTTTCTACTCAAACGAACTACATCGTTCATGAAGCTCACACGTTTCCCATCTTAACTGACAAGATTTGGATGTTAGAGGGTCAGTGCTTTGTATCAGTTTCAGAAGCACATTTGTACTACATATGGTCCATATGTGTAGGAAACACCGTTCTTTTGTTCTGGGCACACTCAGATTTCCTGCTGTATTAGAGACTCTAGAAAGCAAGAGTGTGCTTCTCTCTCTAAAGCAGAGTGTGATCCATGGATGAGAACTATGCTGTGTGTTTCACTTCAGAAATGGAGTTAAATCCCGGGCTCTGAGTCTTCCTACAAGCAAGACTTCGTTTCAGTTAAGGGCAGTTACTTTTCTGCTCAAATGAACTACATCGTTCACGAAGCTCACACATTTCTCATCTTAACTGACAAGCTTGGAAGTTAGAGGACCAGTGCTTTGTATCAGTTTCAGAAGAAGAGTTGGACTAGATTTGTTCCATATGTGTTGGAAACACCGTTCTTTTGTTCTCAGCACACTCACATTTCCTGCTCTCTTAGAGACTCTAGAAAGCAAGAGCGTGCTTCTCGCTCTAAAGCAGAGTGTGATCCATGGATGAGACTATGCTGTGTGTTTCACTTCAGAAATGGAGTAAAATCCCATGCTCTGTGTCTCCGTACAAGCAAGACTTCGTTTCAGGTAAGGGCAGTCACTTTTCTGCTCAAAGGAACTACATCGTTCATGAAGCTCACAGGTTTCTCATCTAAACTGACAAGCATTGGATGTTAGAGGACCAGTGCTTTGTATCTGTTTCAGAAGCAGAGTTGGACTAGATATGGTCCGTATATGTAGGAAACACCGTTCTTTTGTTCTCAGCACACTCACGTTTCCTGCTGTCTTAGAGACTCTAGAAAGCAAGAGCGTGCTTCTCGCTCTAAAGCAGAGTGTGATCCATGGATGAAAACTATGCTGTGTGTTTCCCTTCAGAAAAGGAGTTAAATCCCAGGCTCTGAGTCTTCCTACAAGCAAGACTTCGTTTCAGGTAAGGGCAGTCACTTTTCAGCTCAAACGAACTACATCGTTCACGAAGCTCACACGTTTCTCATCTTAACTGACAAGCATTGGATGTTAGAGGACCAATGCATTGTATCAGTTTCAGAAAAGATTTGGACTACATATAGTCAGTATGTGTAGGAAACACCGTTCTTTTGTGCTGGGCACACTCAGATTTCCTACTGTATTACAGACTCTAGAAAGCAAGAGCGTGCTTCTTGCTCTAAAGCAGAGTGTGATCCATGGATGAGAACTATGCTGTGTGTTTCACTTCAGAAATGGAGTTAAATCCCAGGCTCTGAGTCTTCCTACAAGCAAGACTTCGTTTCAGGTAAGGGCAGTCACTTTTCTGCTCAAACGAACTACATCCTTCACGAAGCTCACACGTTTCTCATCTTAACTTACAAGCATTGGATGTTAGAGGGTCAGTGCTTTGTATCAGTTTCAGAAGCAGATTTGGACTACATATGGTCCATATGTGTAGGAAACACCGTTCTTTTGTTCTGGGCACACTCAGATTTCCTGCTGTCTTAGAGACTCTAGAAAGCAAGAGTGTGCTTCTTGCTCTGAAGCAGAGTGTGATCCATGGATGAGAACTATGCTCTGTGTTTCACTTCAGAAATGGAGTTAAATCCCAGGCTCTGAGTCTTCCTACAAGCAAGACTTCGTTTCAGGTAAGGGCAGTCACTTTTCTGCTCAAACGAACTACATCATTCACAAAGCTCACACATTGCTCATCTTAACTGACAAGCTTGGATGTTAGAGGACCAGTGCTTTGTATCAGTTTCAGAAGCAGAGTTGGACTATATAATGTCCGTATGTGTAGGAAACACCGTTCTTTTGTTCTCAGCACACTCACGTTTCCTGCTGTCTTAGAGATTCTAGAAAGCAAGAGCATAATTCTTGTTCTAAAGCAGAGTTTGATCAATCGATGATTACACTGCTGTGTGTTTTACTTCAGAAATGGAGTTAAATCCCAGGCTCTGAGTCTCCCTACAAGCAAGATTTCGTTTCAGGTAAGGGCAGTCACTTTTCAGTTCAAAGGAACCACATCGTTCACGAAGCTCACACGTTTCTCATCTTAACTGAAAAGCATTGGATGTTAGATGACCAATGCTTTGTATCAGTTTAAGAAGCAGATTTGGACTAGATATGGTCCGTATGTGTAGGAAACACCGTTCTTTTGTTCTGGGCACACTCAGATTTCCTGCTGTCTTAGAGACTCTAGAAAGCAAGAGTGTGCTTCTAGCTCTAAAACAGAGTGTGATCCATGGATGAGAACTATGCTGTGTGTTTCCCTTCAGAATTGGGGTTAAATCCCATGCTCTGATTCTTCCTACAAGCAAGACTTCGTTTCAGGTAAGGGCAGTCACTTTTCAGCTCAAACGAACTACATCGTTCACGAAGCTCACACGTTTCTCATCTTAACTGACAAGCATTGGATGTTAGAGGACCAGTGCATTGTATCAGTTTCAGAAAAGATTTGGACTACATATAGTCAGTATGTGTAGGAAACACCGTTCTTTTGTGCTGGGCACACTCAGATTTCCTACTGTATTACAGAATCTAGAAAGCAAGAGCGTGCTTCTTGCTCTAAAGCAGAGTGTGATCCATGGATGAGAACTATGCTGTGTGTTTCACTTCAGAAATGGAGTTAAATCCCAGGCTCTGAGTCTTCCTACAAGCAAGACTTCAATTCAGGTATGGGCAGTCACTTTCTGCTCAAATGAACTACATCGTTCACGAAGCTCACACGTTTCTCATCTTAACTTACAAGCATTGGATGTTAGAGGGTCAGTGCTTTGTATCAGTTTCAGAAGCAGATTTGGACTAGATATGGTCCGTATGTGTAGGAAACACCGTTCTTTTGTTCTGGGCACACTCAGATTTCCTGCTGTCTTAGAGACTCTAGAAAGCAAGAGTGTGCTTCTAGCTCTAAAGCAGAGTGTGATCCATGGATGAGAACTATGCTGTGTGTTTCCCTTCAGAATTGGGGTTAAATCCCATGCTCTGAGTCTTCCAACAAGCAAGACTTCGTTTCAGGTAAGGGCAGTCACTTTTCTGCTCAAACGAACTACATCGTTCACGAAGCTCACACATTTCTCATCTTAACTGACAAGCTTGGATGTTAGAGGACCAGTGCTTTGTATCAGTTTCAGAAGAAGAGTTGGACTAGATTTGTTCCATATGTGTTGGAAACACCGTTCTTTTGTTCTCAGCACACTCACGTTTCCTGCTGTCTTAGAGACTCTAGAAAGCAAGAGCGTGCTTCTTGTTCTAAAGCAGAGTGTGATCAATCGATGATTACACTGCTGTGTGTTTTACTTCAGAAATGGAGTTAAATCCCAGGCTCTGAGTCTTCCTACAAGCAAGACTTCAATTTAGGTATGGGCAGTCACTTTCTGCTCAAATGAACTACATCATTCACGAAGCTCACACGTTTCACATCTTAAATGACAAACATTGGATATGAGAGGAACAGTGCTTTGTATCAGTTTCAGAAGAAGAGTTGGACTAGATATGGCCCATGTGTGTAGGAAACACCGTTCTTTTCTTCTGGGCACACTCAGATTTCCTGCTGTATTAGAGACTCTAGAAAGCAAGAGCGTGCTTCTTGCTCTAAAGAAGAGTGTGATCCATGGATGAGAACTATGCTGTGTGTTTCCCTTCAGAAATGGAGTTAAATCCCTGGCTCTGTGTCTTCCTACAGGCAAGACTTCGTTTCAGGTAAGGGCAGACACTTTTCAGCTCAAACGAACTGCATCGTTCTCAAAGCTCACACGTTTCTCATCTTAACAGACAAGCATTACATTTTAGAGGACCAGTGCTTTGTATCAGTTTCAGAAGCCGAGTTGGACTATATAATGTCGGTATGTGTAGGCAACACCGTTATTTTGTTCTCAGCACACTCACGTTTCCTGCTGTCTTAGAGACTTTAGAAAGCAAGAGCTTGCTTCTCGCTCTAAAGCAGAGTGTGATCCATGCATGAAAACTATGCTGTGTGTTTCCTTTCAGAAAATGAGTTAAATCCCAGGCTCTATGTCTTCCTACAAGCAAGACTTCGTTTCAGGTAAAGGCAGTCACTTTTCAGCTCAAACGAACTACATCTTTCACGGAGCTCACACGTTTCTCATCTTAACAGACAGGAATTGGATGTTAGAGGACCAGTGCTTTGTATCAGTTTCAGAAGCAGAGTGGAATAGATATGGTCCGTATGTGTAGGAAACACGGTTCTTTTGTTCACAGCAAACTCACGTTTCCTGCTGTCTTAGAGACTCTAGAAAGCAAGAGCGTGCTTCTTGTTCTAAAGCAGAGTGTGATCAATGGATGATTACACTGCTGTGTGTTTTACTTCAGAAATGGAGTTAAATCCCAGGCTCAGAGTCTTCCTACAAGCAAGACTTCATTTCAGACAAGGGCAGTCACTTTTCAGTTCAAAGGAACTACATCGTTCACAAAGCTCACACGTTTCTCATCTTAACATACAAGCATTGGATGTTAGAGGACCAGTGCTTTGTATCAGTTTAAGAAGCAGATTTGGACTAGACATGGTCCGTATGTGTAGGAAACACCGTTCTTTTGTTCTGGGCACACTCAGATTTCCTGCTGTCTTAGAGACTCTAGAAAGCAAGAGCGTGCTTCTTGTTCTAAAGCAGAGTGTGATCAATGGATGATTACACTGCTGTGTTTTACTTCAGAAATGGAGTTAAATCCCAGGCTCTGAGTCTTCCTACAAGCAAGACTTCAATTCAGGTAAGGGCAGTCACTTTTCTACTCAAACGAACTACATCGTTCATGAAGCTCACACGTTTCCCATCTTAACTGACAAGATTTGGATGTTAGAGGGTCAGTGCTTTGTATCAGTTTCAGAAGCACATTTGTACTACATATGGTCCATATGTGTAGGAAACACCGTTCTTTTGTTCTGGGCACACTCAGATTTCCTGCTGTATTAGAGACTCTAGAAAGCAAGAGTGTGCTTCTCTCTCTAAAGCAGAGTGTGATCCATGGATGAGAACTATGCTGTGTGTTTCACTTCAGAAATGGAGTTAAATCCCGGGCTCTGAGTCTTCCTACAAGCAAGACTTCGTTTCAGTTAAGGGCAGTTACTTTTCTGCTCAAATGAACTACATCGTTCACGAAGCTCACACATTTCTCATCTTAACTGACAAGCTTGGAAGTTAGAGGACCAGTGCTTTGTATCAGTTTCAGAAGAAGAGTTGGACTAGATTTGTTCCATATGTGTTGGAAACACCGTTCTTTTGTTCTCAGCACACTCACATTTCCTGCTCTCTTAGAGACTCTAGAAAGCAAGAGCGTGCTTCTCGCTCTAAAGCAGAGTGTGATCCATGGATGAGACTATGCTGTGTGTTTCACTTCAGAAATGGAGTAAAATCCCATGCTCTGTGTCTCCGTACAAGCAAGAATTCGTTTCAGGTAAGGGCAGTCACTTTTCTGCTCAAAGGAACTACATCGTTCATGAAGCTCACAGGTTTCTCATCTAAACTGACAAGCATTGGATGTTAGAGGACCAGTGCTTTGTATCTGTTTCAGAAGCAGAGTTGGACTAGATATGGTCCGTATATGTAGGAAACACCGTTCTTTTGTTCTCAGCACACTCACGTTTCCTGCTGTCTTAGAGACTCTAGAAAGCAAGAGCGTGCTTCTCGCTCTAAAGCAGAGTGTGATCCATGGATGAAAACTATGCTGTGTGTTTCCCTTCAGAATTGGGGTTAAATCCCATGCTCTGATTCTTCCTACAAACAAGACTTCGTTTCAGGTAAGGGCAGTCACTTTTCAGCTCAAACGAACTACATCGTTCACGAAGCTCACACGTTTCTCATCTTAACTGACAAGCATTGGATGTTAGAGGACCAGTGCATTGTATCAGTTTCAGAAAAGATTTGGACTACATATAGTCAGTATGTGTAGGAAACACCGTTCTTTTGTGCTGGGCACACTCAGATTTCCTACTGTATTACAGAATCTAGAAAGCAAGAGCGTGCTTCTTGCTCTAAAGCAGAGTGTGATCCATGGATGAGAACTATGCTGTGTGTTTCACTTCAGAAATGGAGTTAAATCCCAGGCTCTGAGTCTTCCTACAAGCAAGACTTCAATTCAGGTATGGGCAGTCACTTTCTGCTCAAATGAACTACATCGTTCACGAAGCTCACACGTTTCTCATCTTAACTTACAAGCATTGGATGTTAGAGGGTCAGTGCTTTGTATCAGTTTCAGAAGCAGATTTGGACTAGATATGGTCCGTATGTGTAGGAAACACCGTTCTTTTGTTCTGGGCACACTCAGATTTCCTGCTGTCTTAGAGACTCTAGAAAGCAAGAGTGTGCTTCTAGCTCTAAAGCAGAGTGTGATCCATGGATGAGAACTATGCTGTGTGTTTCCCTTCAGAATTGGGGTTAAATCCCATGCTCTGAGTCTTCCTACAAGCAAGACTTCGTTTCAGGTAAGGGCAGTCACTTTTCTGCTCAAACGAACTACATCGTTCACGAAGCTCACACATTTCTCATCTTAACTGACAAGCTTGGATGTTAGAGGACCAGTGCTTTGTATCAGTTTCAGAAGAAGAGTTGGACTAGATTTGTTCCATATGTGTTGGAAACACCGTTCTTTTGTTCTCAGCACACTCACGTTTCCTGCTGTCTTAGAGACTCTAGAAAGCAAGAGCGTGCTTCTTGTTCTAAAGCAGAGTGTGATCAATCGATGATTACACTGCTGTGTGTTTTACTTCAGAAATGGAGTTAAATCCCAGGCTCTGAGTCTTCCTACAAGCAAGACTTCAATTTAGGTATGGGCAGTCACTTTCTGCTCAAATGAACTACATCATTCACGAAGCTCACACGTTTCACATCTTAAATGACAAACATTGGATATGAGAGGAAAAGTGCTTTGTATCAGTTTCAGAAGAAGAGTTGGACTAGATATGGTCCATGTGTGTAGGAAACACCGTTCTTTTCTTCTGGGCACACTCAGATTTCCTGCTGTATTAGAGACTCTAGAAAGCAAGAGCGTGCTTCTTGCTCTAAAGAAGAGTGTGATCCATGGATGAGAACTATGCTGTGTGTTTCCCTTCAGAAATGGAGTTAAATCCCTGGCTCTGTGTCTTCCTACAGGCAAGACTTCGTTTCAGGTAAGGGCAGACACTTTTCAGCTCAAACGAACTACATCGTTCTCAAAGCTCACACGTTTCTCATCTTAACAGACAAGCATTACATTTTAGAGGACCAGTGCTTTGTATCAGTTTCAGAAGCCGAGTTGGACTATATAATGTCGGTATGTGTAGGCAACACCGTTATTTTGTTCTCAGCACACTCACGTTTCCTGCTGTCTTAGAGACTTTAGAAAGCAAGAGCTTGCTTCTCGCTCTAAAGCAGAGTGTGATCCATGCATGAAAACTATGCTGTGTGTTTCCTTTCAGAAAATGAGTTAAATCCCAGGCTCTATGTCTTCCTACAAGCAAGACTTCGTTTCAGGTAAAGGCAGTCACTTTTCAGCTCAAACGAACTACATCTTTCACGGAGCTCACACGTTTCTCATCTTAACAGACAGGAATTGGATGTTAGAGGACCAGTGCTTTGTATCAGTTTCAGAAGCAGAGTGGAATAGATATGGTCCGTATGTGTAGGAAACACGGTTCTTTTGTTCACAGCAAACTCACGTTTCCTGCTGTCTTAGAGACTCTAGAAAGCAAGAGCGTGCTTCTTGTTCTAAAGCAGAGTGTGATCAATGGATGATTACACTGCTGTGTGTTTTACTTCAGAAATGGAGTTAAATCCCAGGCTCAGAGTCTTCCTACAAGCAAGACTTCATTTCAGACAAGGGCAGTCACTTTTCAGTTCAAAGGAACTACATCGTTCACAAAGCTCACACGTTTCTCATCTTAACATACAAGCATTGGATGTTAGAGGACCAGTGCTTTGTATCAGTTTAAGAAGCAGATTTGGACTAGACATGGTCCGTATGTGTAGGAAACACCGTTCTTTTGTTCTGGGCACACTCAGATTTCCTGCTGTCTTAGAGACTCTAGAAAGCAAGAGCGTGCTTCTTGTTCTAAAGCAGAGTGTGATCAATGGATGATTACACTGCTGTGTTTTACTTCAGAAATGGAGTTAAATCCCAGGCTCTGAGTCTTCCTACAAGCAAGACTTCAATTCAGGTAAGGGCAGTCACTTTTCTACTCAAACGAACTACATCGTTCATGAAGCTCACACGTTTCCCATCTTAACTGACAAGATTTGGATGTTAGAGGGTCAGTGCTTTGTATCAGTTTCAGAAGCACATTTGTACTACATATGGTCCATATGTGTAGGAAACACCGTTCTTTTGTTCTGGGCACACTCAGATTTCCTGCTGTATTAGAGACTCTAGAAAGCAAGAGTGTGCTTCTCTCTCTAAAGCAGAGTGTGATCCATGGATGAGAACTATGCTGTGTGTTTCACTTCAGAAATGGAGTTAAATCCGGGGCTCTGAGTCTTCCTACAAGCAAGACTTCGTTTCAGTTAAGGGCAGTTACTTTTCTGCTCAAATGAACTACATCGTTCACGAAGCTCACACATTTCTCATCTTAACTGACAAGCTTGGAAGTTAGAGGACCAGTGCTTTGTATCAGTTTCAGAAGAAGAGTTGGACTAGATTTGTTCCATATGTGTTGGAAACACCGTTCTTTTGTTCTCAGCACACTCACATTTCCTGCTCTCTTAGAGACTCTAGAAAGCAAGAGCGTGCTTCTCGCTCTAAAGCAGAGTGTGATCCATGGATGAGACTATGCTGTGTGTTTCACTTCAGAAATGGAGTAAAATCCCATGCTCTGTGTCTCCGTACAAGCAAGACTTCGTTTCAGGTAAGGGCAGTCACTTTTCTGCTCAAAGGAACTACATCGTTCATGAAGCTCACAGGTTTCTCATCTAAACTGACAAGCATTGGATGTTAGAGGACCAGTGCTTTGTATCTGTTTCAGAAGCAGAGTTGGACTAGATATGGTCCGTATATGTAGGAAACACCGTTCTTTTGTTCTCAGCACACTCACGTTTCCTGCTGTCTTAGAGACTCTAGAAAGCAAGAGCGTGCTTCTCGCTCTAAAGCAGAGTGTGATCCATGGATGAAAACTATGCTGTGTGTTTCCCTTCAGAAAAGGAGTTAAATCCCAGGCTCTGAGTCTTCCTACAAGCAAGACTTCGTTTCAGGTAAGGGCAGTCACTTTTCAGCTCAAACGAACTACATCGTTCACGAAGCTCACACGTTTCTCATCTTAACTGACAAGCATTGGATGTTAGAGGACCAGTGCATTGTATCAGTTTCAGAAAAGATTTGGACTACATATAGTCAGTATGTGTAGGAAACACCGTTCTTTTGTGCTGGGCACACTCAGATTTCCTACTGTATTACAGACTCTAGAAAGCAAGAGCGTGCTTCTTGCTCTAAAGCAGAGTGTGATCCATGGATGAGAACTATGCTGTGTGTTTCACTTCAGAAATGGAGTTAAATCCCAGGCTCTGAGTCTTCCTACAAGCAAGACTTCGTTTCAGGTAAGGGCAGTCACTTTTCTGCTCAAACGAACTACATCCTTCACGAAGCTCACACGTTTCTCATCTTAACTTACAAGCATTGGATGTTAGAGGGTCAGTGCTTTGTATCAGTTTCAGAAGCAGATTTGGACTACATATGGTCCATATGTGTAGGAAACACCGTTCTTTTGTTCTGGGCACACTCAGATTTCCTGCTGTCTTAGAGACTCTAGAAAGCAAGAGTGTGCTTCTTGCTCTGAAGCAGAGTGTGATCCATGGATGAGAACTATGCTCTGTGTTTCACTTCAGAAATGGAGTTAAATCCCAGGCTCTGAGTCTTCCTACAAGCAAGACTTCGTTTCAGGTAAGGGCAGTCACTTTTCTGCTCAAACGAACTACATCATTCACAAAGCTCACACATTGCTCATCTTAACTGACAAGCTTGGATGTTAGAGGACCAGTGCTTTGTATCAGTTTCAGAAGCAGAGTTGGACTATATAATGTCCGTATGTGTAGGAAACACCGTTCTTTTGTTCTCAGCACACTCACGTTTCCTGCTGTCTTAGAGATTCTAGAAAGCAAGAGCGTAATTCTTGTTCTAAAGCAGAGTTTGATCAATCGATGATTACACTGCTGTGTGTTTTACTTCAGAAATGGAGTTAAATCCCAGGCTCTGAGTCTCCCTACAAGCAAGACTTCGTTTCAGGTAAGGGCAGTCACTTTTCAGTTCAAAGGAACCACATCGTTCACGAAGCTCACACGTTTCTCATCTTAACTGAAAAGCATTGGATGTTAGATGACCAATGCTTTGTATCAGTTTAAGAAGCAGATTTGGACTAGATATGGTCCGTATGTGTAGGAAACACCGTTCTTTTGTTCTGGGCACACTCAGATTTCCTGCTGTCTTAGAGACCCTAGAAAGCAAGAGTGTGCTTCTAGCTCTAAAACAGAGTGTGATCCATGGATGAGAACTATGCTGTGTGTTTCCCTTCAGAATTGGGGTTAAATCCCATGCTCTGATTCTTCCTACAAGCAAGACTTCGTTTCAGGTAAGGGCAGTCACTTTTCAGCTCAAACGAACTACATCGTTCACGAAGCTCACACGTTTCTCATCTTAACTGACAAGCATTGGATGTTAGAGGACCAGTGCATTGTATCAGTTTCAGAAAAGATTTGGACTACATATAGTCAGTATGTGTAGGAAACACCGTTCTTTTGTGCTGGGCACACTCAGATTTCCTACTGTATTACAGAATCTAGAAAGCAAGAGCGTGCTTCTTGCTCTAAAGCAGAGTGTGATCCATGGATGAGAACTATGCTGTGTGTTTCACTTCAGAAATGGAGTTAAATCCCAGGCTCTGAGTCTTCCTACAAGCAAGACTTCAATTCAGGTATGGGCAGTCACTTTCTGCTCAAATGAACTACATCGTTCACGAAGCTCACACGTTTCTCATCTTAACTTACAAGCATTGGATGTTAGAGGGTCAGTGCTTTGTATCAGTTTCAGAAGCAGATTTGGACTACATATGGTCCATATGTGTAGGAAACACCGTTCTTTTGTTCTGGGCACACTCAGATTTCCTGCTGTCTTAGAGACTCTAGAAAGCAAGAGTGTGCTTCTTGCTCTGAAGCAGAGTGTGATCCGTGGATGAGAACTATGCTCTGTGTTTCACTTCAGAAATGGAGTTAAATCCGGGGCTCTGAGTCTTCCTACAAGCAAGACTTCGTTTCAGGTAAGGGCAGTCACTTTTCTGCTCAAACGAACTACATCGTTCACGAAGCTCACACATTGCTCATCTTAACTGACAAGCTTGGATGTTAGAGGACCAGTGCTTTGTATCAGTTTCAGAAGAAGAGTTGGACTAGATTTGTTCCATATGTGTTGGAAACACCGTTCTTTTGTTCTCAGCACACTCACGTTTCCTGCTGTCTTAGAGACTCTAGAAAGCAAGAGCGTGCTTCTTGTTCTAAAGCAGAGTGTGATCAATCGATGATTACACTGCTGTGTGTTTTACTTCAGAAATGGAGTTAAATCCCAGGCTCTGAGTCTTCCTACAAGCAAGACTTCAATTCATGTATGGGCAGTCACTTTCTGCTCAAATGAACTACATCATTCACGAAGCTCACACGTTTCACATCTTAAATGACAAACATTGGATATGAGAGGAACAGTGCTTTGTATCAGTTTCAGAAGAAGAGTTGGACTAGATATGGTCCATATGTGTAGGAAACACCGTTCTTTTCTTCTGGGCACACTCAGATTTCCTGCTGTATTAGAGACTCTAGAAAGCAAGAGCGTGCTTCTCGCTCTAAAGCAGAGTGTGATCCATGGATGAAAACTATGCTGTGTGTTTCCCTTCAGAAAATGAGTTAAATCCCAGGCTCTATGTCTTCCTACAAGCAAGACTTCGTTTCAGGTAAAGGCAGTCACTTTTCAGCTCAAACGAACTACATCTTTCACGGAGCTCGCACGTTTCTCATCTTAACAGACAGGAATTGGATGTTAGAGGACCAGTGCTTTTTATCAGTTTCAGAAGCAGAGTGGAATAGATATGGTCCGTATGTGTAGGAAACACGGTTCTTTTGTTCACAGCAAACTCACGTTTCCTGCTGTCTTAGAGACTCTAGAAAGCAAGAGCGTGCTTCTTGTTCTAAAGCAGAGTGTGATCAATGGATGATTACACTGCTGTGTGTTTTACTTCAGAAATGGAGTTAAATCCCTGGCTCAGAGTCTTCCTACAAGCAAGACTTCGTTTCAGACAAGGGCAGTCACTTTTCAGTTCAAAGGAACTACATCGTTCACAAAGCTCACACGTTTCTCATCTTAACATACAAGCATTAGATGTTAGAGGACCAGTGCTTTGTATCAGTTTAAGAAGCAGATTTGGACTAGATATGGTCCGTATGAGTAGGAAACACCGTTCTTTTGTTCTGGGCACACTCAGATTTCCTGCTGTCTTAGAGACTCTAGAAAGCAGGAGCGTGCTTCTTGTTCTAAAGCAGAGTGTGATCAATGGATGATTACACTGCTGTGTGTTTTACTTCAGAAATGGAGTTAAATCCCAGGCCCTGAGTCTTCCTACAAGCAAGACTTCAATTCAGGTAAGGGCAGTCACTTTTCTACTCAAACGAACTACATCGTTCATGAAGCTCACACGTTTCCCATCTTAACTGACAAGATTTGGATGTTAGAGGGTCAGTGCTTTGTATCAGTTTCAGAAGCACATTTGTACTACATATGGTCCATATGTGTAGGAAACACCATTCTTTTGTTCTGGGCACACTCAGATTTCCTGCTGTATTAGAGACTCTAGAAAGCAAGAGTGTGATTCTCTCTCTAAAGCAGAGTGTGATCCATGGATGAGAACTATGCTGTGTGTTTCACTTCAGAAATGGAGTTAAATCCCGGGCTCTGAGTCTTCCTACAAGCAAGACTTCGTTTCAGTTAAGGGCAGTCACTTTTCTGCTCAAACGAACTACATCGTTCACGAAGCTCACACATTTCTCATCTTAACTGCCAAGCTTGGATGTTAGAGGACCAGTGCTTTGTATCAGTTTCAGAAGAAGAGTTGGACTAGATTTGTTCCATATGTGTTGGAAACACCGTTCTTTTGTTCTCAGCACACTCACGTTTCCTGCTGTCTTAGAGACTCTAGAAAGCAAGAGCGTGCTTCTTGTTCTAAAGCAGAGTGTGATCCATGGATGAAAACTATGCTGTGTGTTTTACTTCAGAAATGGAGTTAAATCCCAGGCTCTGTGTCTTCCTATGAGCAAGACTTAGTTTCAGGTAAGGGCAGTCACTTTTCAGCTCAAACGAACTACATCGTTCACGAAGCTCACAAGTTTCTCTTCTTAACAGACAAGCATTGGATTTTAGAGGACCAGTGCTTTGTATCAGTTTCAGAAGTAGAGTTGGACTATATAATGTCCGTATGTGTAGGAAACACCGTTCTTTTGTTCTCAGCACATTCACGTTTCCTGCTGTCTTAGAGATTCTAGAAAGCAAGAGCGTAATTCTTGTTCTAAAGCAGAGTTTGATCAATCGATGATTACACTGCTGTGTGTTTTACTTCAGAAATGGAGTTAAATCCCAGGCTCTGAGTCTTCCTACAAGCAAGACTTCAATTCAGGTAAGGGCAGTCACTTTTTGCTCAAATGAACTACATCATTCACGAAGCTCACACGTTTCTCATCTTAACTGACAAGCATTGGATATGAGAGGAACAGTGCTTTGTATCAGTTTCAGAAGAAGAGTTGGACTAGATATGGGCCATATGTGTAGGAAACACCGTTCTTTTGTTCTGGGCACACTCAGATTTCCTGCTGTTTTAGAGACTCTAGAAAGCAAGAGTGTGCTTCTCGCTCTAAAGCAGAGTGTGATCCATAGATGAGAACTATGCTGTGTGTTTCCCTTCAGAAATGGAGTTAAATCCCAGGCTCTGTGTCTTCCTACAAGCAAGACTTCGTTTCAGGTAAGGGCAGTCACTTCAGCTCAAACAAACTGCATCGTTCACTGAGCTCACACGTTTCTCATCTTAACAGACAAGCATTGGATGTTAGAGGACCAATGCTTTGTATCAGTTTCAGAAGCAGAGTTGGACTAGATATGGTCCATATGTGTAGGAAACAACGTAGTTTTGTTCTGGGCACACTCAGATTTCCTGCTGTCTTAGAGACTCTAGAAAGCAAGATCGTGCTTCTTGTTCTAAAGCAAGTGTGTTCAAAGATGAGACAATGCTGTGTGTTTCACTTCAGAAATGGAGTTAAATCCCAGGCTCTGAGTCTCCCTACAAGCAAGACTTCGTTTCAGGTAAGGGCAGTCACTTTTCAGTTCAAAGGAACCACATCGTTCACGAAGCTCACACGTTTCTCATCTTAACTGAAAAGCATTGGATGTTAGATGACCAATGCTTTGTATCAGTTTAAGAAGCAGATTTGGACTAGATATGGTCCGTATGTGTAGGAAACACCGTTCTTTTGTTCTGGGCACACTCAGATTTCCTGCTGTCTTAGAGACTCTAGAAAGCAAGAGTGTGCTTCTAGCTCTAAAGCAGAGTGTGATCCATGGATGAGAACTATGCTGTGTGTTTCCCTTCAGAATTGGGGTTAAATCCCATGCTCTGAGTCTTCCTACAAGCAAGACTTCGTTTCAGGTAAGGGCAGTCACTTTTCTGCTCAAACGAACTACATCGTTCACGAAGCTCACACATTTCTCATCTTAACTGACAAGCTTGGATGTTAGAGGACCAGTGCTTTGTATCAGTTTCAGAAGAAGAGTTGGACTAGATTTGTTCCATATGTGTTGGAAACACCGTTCTTTTGTTCTCAGCACACTCACGTTTCCTGCTGTCTTAGAGACTCTAGAAAGCAAGAGCGTGCTTCTTGTACTAAAGCAGAGTGTGATCAATCGATGATTACACTGCTGTGTGTTTTACTTCAGAAATGGAGTTAAATCCCAGGCTCTGAGTCTTCCTACAAGCAAGACTTCAATTCAGGTATGGGCAGTCACTTTCTGCTCAAATGAACTACATCATTCACGAAGCTCACACGTTTCACATCTTAAATGACAAACATTGGATATGAGAGGAACAGCGCTTTGTATCAGTTTCAGAAGAAGAGTTGGACTAGATATGGTCCATATGTGTAGGAAACACCGTTCTTTTCTTCTGGGCACACTCAGATTTCCTGCTGTATTAGAGACTCTAGAAAGCAAGAGCGTGCTTCTCGCTCTAAAGCAGAGTGTGATCCATGGATGAAAACTATGCTGTGTGTTTCCCTTCAGAAAATGAGTTAAATCCCAGGCTCTATGTCTTCCTACAAGCAAGACTTCGTTTCAGGTAAAGGCAGTCACTTTTCAGCTCAAACGAACTACATCTTTCACGGAGCTCGCACGTTTCTCATCTTAACAGACAGGAATTGGATGTTAGAGGACCAGTGCTTTTTATCAGTTTCAGAAGCAGAGTGGAATAGATATGGTCCGTATGTGTAGGAAACACGGTTCTTTTGTTCACAGCAAACTCACGTTTCATGCTGTCTTAGAGACTCTAGAAAGCAAGAGCGTGCTTCTTGTTCTAAAGCAGAGTGTGATCAATGGATGATTACACTGCTGTGTGTTTTACTTCAGAAATGGAGTTAAATCCCTGGCTCAGAGTCTTCCTACAAGCAAGACTTCGTTTCAGACAAGGGCAGTCACTTTTCAGTTCAAAGGAACTACATCGTTCACAAAGCTCACACGTTTCTCATCTTAACATACAAGCATTGGATGTTAAAGGACCAGTGCTTTGTATCAGTTTAAGAAGCAGATTTGGACTAGATATGGTCCGTATGTGTAGGAAACACCGTTCTTTTGTTCTGGGCACACTCAGATTTCCTGCTGTCTTAGAGACTCTGGAAAGCAGGAGCGTGCTTCTTGTTCTAAAGCAGAGTGTGATCAATGGATGATTACACTGCTGTGTGTTTTACTTCAGAAATGGAGTTAAATCCCAGGCCCTGAGTCTTCCTACAAGCAAGACTTCAATTCAGGTAAGGGCAGTCACTTTTCTACTCAAACTAACTACATCGTTCATGAAGCTCACACGTTTCCCATCTTAACTGACAAGATTTGGATGTTAGAGGGTCAGTGCTTTGTATCAGTTTCAGAAGCACATTTGTACTACATATGGTCCTTATGTGTAGGAAACACCGTTCTTTTGTTCTGGGCACACTCAGATTTCCTGCTGTATTAGAGACTCTAGAAAGCAAGAGTGTGATTCTCTCTCTAAAGCAGAGTGTGATCCATGGATGAGAACTATGCTGTGTGTTTCACTTCAGAAATGGAGTTAAATCCCGGGCTCTGAGTCTTCCTACAAGCAAGACTTCGTTTCAGTTAAGGGCAGTCACTTTTCTGCTCAAACGAACTACATCGTTCACGAAGCTCACACATTTCTCATCTTAACTGCCAAGCTTGGATGTTAGAGGACCAGTGCTTTGTATCAGTTTCAGAAGAAGAGTTGGACTAGATTTGTTCCATATGTGTTGGGAACACCGTTCTTTTGTTCTCAGCACACTCATGTTTCCTGCTGTCTTAGAGACTCTAGAAAGCAAGAGCGTGCTTCTTGTTCTAAAGCAGAGTGTGATCCATGGATGAAAACTATGCTGTGTGTTTTACTTCAGAAATGGAGTTAAATCCCAGGCTCTGTGTCTTCCTACGAGCAAGACTTAGTTTCAGGTAAGGGCAGTCACTTTTCAGCTCAAACGAACTACATCGTTCACGAAGCTCACAAGTTTCTCTTCTTAACAGACAAGCATTGGATTTTAGAGGACCAGTGCTTTGTATCAGTTTCAGAAGTAGAGTTGGACTATATAATGTCTGTATGTGTAGGAAACACCGTTCTTTTGTTCTCAGCACATTCACGTTTCCTGCTGTCTTAGAGATTCTAGAAAGCAAGAGCGTAATTCTTGTTCTAAAGCAGAGTTTGATCAATCGATGATTACACTGCTGTGTGTTTTACTTCAGAAATGGAGTTAAATCCCAGGCTCTGAGTCTTCCTACAAGCAAGACTTCAATTCAGGTAAGGGCAGTCACTTTTTGCTCAAATGAACTACATCATTCACGAAGCTCACACGTTTCTCATCTTAACTGACAAGCATTGGATATGAGAGGAACAGTGCTTTGTATCAGTTTCAGAAGAAGAGTTGGACTAGATATGGTCCATATGTGTAGGAAACACCGTTCTTTTGTTCTGGGCACACTCAGATTTCCTGCTGTTTTAGAGACTCTAGAAAGCAAGAGTGTGCTTCTCGCTCTAAAGCAGAGTGTGATCCATGGATGAGAACTATGCTGTGTGTTTCCCTTCAGAAATGGAGTTAAATCCCAGGCTCTGTGTCTTCCTACAAGCAAGACTTCGTTTCAGGTAAGGACAGTCACTTCAGCTCAAACGAACTGCATCGTTCACTGAGCTCACACGTTTCTCATCTTAACAGACAAGCATTGGATGTTAGAGGACCAATGCTTTGTATCAGTTTCAGAAGCAGAGTTGGACTAGATATGGTCCATATGTGTAGGAAACAACGTAATTTTGTTCTGGGCACACTCAGATTTCCTGCTGTCTTAGAGACTCTAGAAAGCAAGATCGTGCTTCTTGTTCTAAAGCAAGTGTGTTCAAAGATGAGACAATGCTGTGTGTTTCACTTCAGAAATGGAGTTAAATCCCAGGCTCTGAGTCTCCCTACAAGCAAGACTTCGTTTCAGGTAAGGGCAGTCACTTTTCAGTTCAAAGGAACCACATCGTTCACGAAGCTCACACGTTTCTCATCTTAACTGAAAAGCATTGGATGTTAGATGACCAGTGCTTTGTATCTGTTTCAGAAGCAGAGTTGGACTAGATATGGTCCGTATATGTAGGAAACACCGTTCTTTTGTTCTCAGCACACTCACGTTTCCTGCTGTCTTAGAGACTCTAGAAAGCAAGAGCGTGCTTCTCGCTCTAAAGCAGAGTGTGATCCATGGATGAAAACTATGCTGTGTGTTTCCCTTCAGAAAAGGAGTTAAATCCCAGGCTCTGAGTCTTCCTACAAGCAAGACTTCTTTTCAGGTAAGGGCAGTCACTTTTCAGCTCAAACGAACTACATCGTTCACGAAGCTCACACGTTTCTCATCTTAACTGACAAGCATTGGATGTTAGAGGACCAGTGCATTGTATCAGTTTCAGAAAAGATTTGGACTACATATAGTCAGTATGTTTAGGAAACACCGTTCTTTTGTGCTGGGCACACTCAGATTTCCTACTGTATTACAGACTCTAGAAAGCAAGAGCGTGCTTCTTGCTCTAAAGCAGAGTGTGATCCATGGATGAGAACTATGCTGTGTGTTTCACTTCAGAAATGGAGTTAAATCCCAGGCTCTGAGTCTTCCTACAAGCAAGACTTCGTTTCAGGTAAGGGCAGTCACTTTTCTGCTCAAACGAACTACATCGTTCACGAAGCTCACACGTTTCTCATCTTAACTTACAAGCATTGGATGTTAGAGGGTCAGTGCTTTGTATCAGTTTCAGAAGCAGATTTGGACTACATATGGTCCATATGTGTAGGAAACACCGTTCTTTTGTTCTGGGCACACTCAGATTTCCTGCTGTCTTAGAGACTCTAGAAAGCAAGAGTGTGCTTCTTGCTCTGAAGCAGAGTGTGATCCATGGATGAGAACTATGCTCTGTGTTTCACTTCAGAAATGGAGTTAAATCCCAGGCTCTGAGTCTTCCTACAAGCAAGACTTCGTTTCAGGTAAGGGCAGTCACTTTTCTGCTCAAACGAACTACATCATTCACAAAGCTCACACATTGCTCATCTTAACTGACAAGCTTGGATGTTAGAGGACCAGTGCTTTGTATCAGTTTCAGAAGCAGAGTTGGACTATATAATGTCCGTATGTGTAGGAAACACCGTTCTTTTGTTCTCAGCACACTCACGTTTCCTGCTGTCTTAGAGATTCTAGAAAGCAAGAGCGTAATTCTTGTTCTAAAGCAGAGTTTGATCAATCGATGATTACACTGCTGTGTGTTTTACTTCAGAAATGGAGTTAAATCCCAGGCTCTGAGTCTCCCTACAAGCAAGACTTCGTTTCAGGTAAGGGCAGTCACTTTTCAGTTCAAAGGAACCACATCGTTCACGAAGCTCACACGTTTCTCATCTTAACTGAAAAGCATTGGATGTTAGATGACCAATGCTTTGTATCAGTTTAAGAAGCAGATTTGGACTAGATATGGTCCGTATGTGTAGGAAACACCGTTCTTTTGTTCTGGGCACACTCAGATTTCCTGCTGTCTTAGAGACTCTAGAAAGCAAGAGTGTGCTTCTAGCTCTAAAACAGAGTGTGATCCATGGATGAGAACTATGCTGTGTGTTTCCCTTCAGAATTGGGGTTAAATCCCATGCTCTGATTCTTCCTACAAGCAAGACTTCGTTTCAGGTAAGGGCAGTCACTTTTCAGCTCAAACGAACTACATCGTTCACGAAGCTCACACGTTTCTCATCTTAACTGACAAGCATTGGATGTTAGAGGACCAGTGCATTGTATCAGTTTCAGAAAAGATTTGGACTACATATAGTCAGTATGTGTAGGAAACACCGTTCTTTTGTGCTGGGCACACTCAGATTTCCTACTGTATTACAGAATCTAGAAAGCAAGAGCGTGCTTCTTGCTCTAAAGCAGAGTGTGATCCATGGATGAGAACTATGCTGTGTGTTTCACTTCAGAAATGGAGTTAAATCCCAGGCTCTGAGTCTTCCTACAAGCAAGACTTCAATTCAGGTATGGGCAGTCACTTTCTGCTCAAATGAACTACATCGTTCACGAAGCTCACACGTTTCTCATCTTAACTTACAAGCATTGGATGTTAGAGGGTCAGTGCTTTGTATCAGTTTCAGAAGCAGATTTGGACTACATATGGTCCATATGTGTAGGAAACACCGTTCTTTTGTTCTGGGCACACTCAGATTTCCTGCTGTCTTAGAGACTCTAGAAAGCAAGAGTGTGCTTCTTGCTCTGAAGCAGAGTGTGATCCGTGGATGAGAACTATGCTCTGTGTTTCACTTCAGAAATGGAGTTAAATCCCAGGCTCTGAGTCTTCCTACAAGCAAGACTTCGTTTCAGGTAAGGGCAGTCACTTTTCTGCTCAAACGAACTACATCGTTCACGAAGCTCACACATTGCTCATCTTAACTGACAAGCTTGGATGTTAGAGGACCAGTGCTTTGTATCAGTTTCAGAAGAAGAGTTGGACTAGATTTGTTCCATATGTGTTGGAAACACCGTTCTTTTGTTCTCAGCACACTCACGTTTCCTGCTGTCTTAGAGACTCTAGAAAGCAAGAGCGTGCTTCTTGTTCTAAAGCAGAGTGTGATCAATCGATGATTACACTGCTGTGTGTTTTACTTCAGAAATGGAGTTAAATCCCAGGCTCTGAGTCTTCCTACAAGCAAGACTTCAATTCATGTATGGGCAGTCACTTTCTGCTCAAATGAACTACATCATTCACGAAGCTCACACGTTTCACATCTTAAATGACAAACATTGGATATGAGAGGAACAGTGCTTTGTATCAGTTTCAGAAGAAGAGTTGGACTAGATATGGTCCATATGTGTAGGAAACACCGTTCTTTTCTTCTGGGCACACTCAGATTTCCTGCTGTATTAGAGACTCTAGAAAGCAAGAGCGTGCTTCTCGCTCTAAAGCAGAGTGTGATCCATGGATGAAAACTATGCTGTGTGTTTCCCTTCAGAAAATGAGTTAAATCCCAGGCTCTATGTCTTCCTACAAGCAAGACTTCGTTTCAGGTAAAGGCAGTCACTTTTCAGCTCAAACGAACTACATCTTTCACGGAGCTCGCACGTTTCTCATCTTAACAGACAGGAATTGGATGTTAGAGGACCAGTGCTTTTTATCAGTTTCAGAAGCAGAGTGGAATAGATATGGTCCGTATGTGTAGGAAACACGGTTCTTTTGTTCACAGCAAACTCACGTTTCCTGCTGTCTTAGAGACTCTAGAAAGCAAGAGCGTGCTTCTTGTTCTAAAGCAGAGTGTGATCAATGGATGATTACACTGCTGTGTGTTTTACTTCAGAAATGGAGTTAAATCCCTGGCTCAGAGTCTTCCTACAAGCAAGACTTCGTTTCAGACAAGGGCAGTCACTTTTCAGTTCAAAGGAACTACATCGTTCACAAAGCTCACACGTTTCTCATCTTAACATACAAGCATTAGATGTTAGAGGACCAGTGCTTTGTATCAGTTTAAGAAGCAGATTTGGACTAGATATGGTCCGTATGAGTAGGAAACACCGTTCTTTTGTTCTGGGCACACTCAGATTTCCTGCTGTCTTAGAGACTCTAGAAAGCAGGAGCGTGCTTCTTGTTCTAAAGCAGAGTGTGATCAATGGATGATTACACTGCTGTGTGTTTTACTTCAGAAATGGAGTTAAATCCCAGGCCCTGAGTCTTCCTACAAGCAAGACTTCAATTCAGGTAAGGGCAGTCACTTTTCTACTCAAACTAACTACATCGTTCATGAAGCTCACACGTTTCCCATCTTAACTGAGAAGATTTGGATGTTAGAGGGTCAGTGCTTTGTATCAGTTTCAGAAGCACATTTGTACTACATATGGTCCATATGTGTAGGAAACACCGTTCTTTTGTTCTGGGCACACTCAGATTTCCTGCTGTATTAGAGACTCTAGAAAGCAAGAGTGTGATTCTCTCTCTAAAGCAGAGTGTGATCCATGGATGAGAACTATGCTGTGTGTTTCACTTCAAAAATGGAGTTAAATCCCGGGCTCTGAGTCTTCCTACAAGCAAGACTTCGTTTCAGTTAAGGGCAGTCACTTTTCTGCTCAAACGAACTACATCGTTCACGAAGCTCACACATTTCTCATCTTAACTGCCAAGCTTGGATGTTAGAGGACCAGTGCTTTGTATCAGTTTCAGAAGAAGAGTTGGACTAGATTTGTTCCATATGTGTTGGAAACACCGTTCTTTTGTTCTCAGCACACTCACGTTTCCTGCTGTCTTAGAGACTCTAGAAAGCAAGAGCGTGCTTCTTGTTCTAAAGCAGAGTGTGATCCATGGATGAAAACTATGCTGTGTGTTTTACTTCAGAAATGGAGTTAAATCCCAGGCTCTGTGTCTTCCTATGAGCAAGACTTAGTTTCAGGTAAGGGCAGTCACTTTTCAGCTCAAACGAACTACATCGTTCACGAAGCTCACAAGTTTCTCTTCTTAACAGACAAGCATTGGATTTTAGAGGAGCAGTGCTTTGTATCAGTTTCAGAAGTAGAGTTGGACTATATAATGTCCGTATGTGTAGGAAACACCGTTCTTTTGTTCTCAGCACATTCACGTTTCCTGCTGTCTTAGAGATTCTAGAAAGCAAGAGCGTAATTCTTGTTCTAAAGCAGAGTTTGATCAATCGATGATTACACTGCTGTGTGTTTTACTTCAGAAATGGAGTTAAATCCCAGGCTCTGAGTCTTCCTACAAGCAAGACTTCAATTCAGGTAAGGGCAGTCACTTTTTGCTCAAATGAACTACATCATTCACGAAGCTCACACGTTTCTCATCTTAACTGACAAGCATTGGATATGAGAGGAACAGTGCTTTGTATCAGTTTCAGAAGAAGAGTTGGACTAGATATGGGCCATATGTGTAGGAAACACCGTTCTTTTGTTCTGGGCACACTCAGATTTCCTGCTGTTTTAGAGACTCTAGAAAGCAAGAGTGTGCTTCTCGCTCTAAAGCAGAGTGTGATCCATGGATGAGAACTATGCTGTGTGTTTCCCTTCAGAAATGGAGTTAAATCCCAGGCTCTGTGTCTTCCTACAAGCAAGACTTCGTTTCAGGTAAGGGCAGTCACTTCAGCTCAAACAAACTGCATCGTTCACTGAGCTCACACGTTTCTCATCTTAACAGACAAGCATTGGATGTTAGAGGACCAATGCTTTGTATCAGTTTCAGAAGCAGAGTTGGACTAGATATGGTCCATATGTGTAGGAAACAACGTAGTTTTGTTCTGGGCACACTCAGATTTCCCGCTGTCTTAGAGACTCTAGAAAGCAAGATCGTGCTTCTTGTTCTAAAGCAAGTGTGTTCAAAGATGAGACAATGCTGTGTGTTTCACTTCAGAAATGGAGTTAAATCCCAGGCTCTGAGTCTCCCTACAAGTAAGACTTCGTTTCAGGTAAGGGCAGTCACTTTTCAGTTCAAAGGAACCACATCGTTCACGAAGCTCACACGTTTCTCATCTTAACTGAAAAGCATTGGATGTTAGATGACCAATGCTTTGTATCAGTTTAAGAAGCAGATTTGGACTAGATATGGTCCGTATGTGTAGGAAACACCGTTCTTTTGTTCTGGGCACACTCAGATTTCCTGCTGTCTTAGAGACTCTAGAAAGCAAGAGTGTGCTTCTAGCTCTAAAGCAGAGTGTGATCCATGGATGAGAACTATGCTGTGTGTTTCCCTTCAGAATTGGGGTTAAATCCCATGCTCTGAGTCTTCCTACAAGCAAGACTTCGTTTCAGGTAAGGGCAGTCACTTTTCTGCTCAAACGAACTACATCGTTCACGAAGCTCACACATTTCTCATCTTAACTGACAAGCTTGGATGTTAGAGGACCAGTGCTTTGTATCAGTTTCAGAAGAAGAGTTGGACTAGATTTGTTCCATATGTGTTGGAAACACCGTTCTTTTGTTCTCAGCACACTCACGTTTCCTGCTGTCTTAGAGACTCTAGAAAGCAAGAGCGTGCTTCTTGTACTAAAGCAGAGTGTGATCAATCGATGATTACACTGCTGTGTGTTTTACTTCAGAAATGGAGTTAAATCCCAGGCTCTGAGTCTTCCTACAAGCAAGACTTCAATTCAGGTATGGGCAGTCACTTTCTGCTCAAATGAACTACATCATTCACGAAGCTCACACGTTTCACATCTTAAATGACAAACATTGGATATGAGAGGAACAGTGCTTTGTATCAGTTTCAGAAGAAGAGTTGGACTAGATATGGTCCATATGTGTAGGAAACACCGTTCTTTTCTTCTGGGCACACTCAGATTTCCTGCTGTATTAGAGACTCTAGAAAGCAAGAGCGTGCTTCTCGCTCTAAAGCAGAGTGTGATCCATGGATGAAAACTATGCTGTGTGTTTCCCTTCAGAAAATGAGTTAAATCCCAGGCTCTATGTCTTCCTACAAGCAAGACTTCGTTTCAGGTAAAGGCAGTCACTTTTCAGCTCAAACGAACTACATCTTTCACGGAGCTCGCACGTTTCTCATCTTAACAGACAGGAATTGGATGTTAGAGGACCAGTGCTTTTTATCAGTTTCAGAAGCAGAGTGGAATAGATATGGTCCGTATGTGTAGGAAACACGGTTCTTTTGTTCACAGCAAACTCACGTTTCCTGCTGTCTTAGAGACTCTAGAAAGCAAGAGCGTGCTTCTTGTTCTAAAGCAGAGTGTGATCAATGGATGATTACACTGCTGTGTGTTTTACTTCAGAAATGGAGTTAAATCCCTGGCTCAGAGTCTTCCTACAAGCAAGACTTCGTTTCAGACAAGGGCAGTCACTTTTCAGTTCAAAGGAACTACATCGTTCACAAAGCTCACACGTTTCTCATCTTAACATACAAGCATTGGATGTTAAAGGACCAGTGCTTTGTATCAGTTTAAGAAGCAGATTTGGACTAGATATGGTCCGTATGTGTAGGAAACACCGTTCTTTTGTTCTGGGCACACTCAGATTTCCTGCTGTCTTAGAGACTCGGGAAAGCAGGAGCGTGCTTCTTGTTCTAAAGCAGAGTGTGATCAATGGATGATTACACTGCTGTGTGTTTTACTTCAGAAATGGAGTTAAATCCCAGGCCCTGAGTCTTCCTACAAGCAAGACTTCAATTCAGGTAAGGGCAGTCACTTTTCTACTCAAACTAACTACATCGTTCATGAAGCTCACACGTTTCCCATCTTAACTGAGAAGATTTGGATGTTAGAGGGTCAGTGCTTTGTATCAGTTTCAGAAGCACATTTGTACTACATATGGTCCATATGTGTAGGAAACACCGTTCTTTTGTTCTGGGCACACTCAGATTTCCTGCTGTATTAGAGACTCTAGAAAGCAAGAGTGTGATTCTCTCTCTAAAGCAGAGTGTGATCCATGGATGAGAACTATGCTGTGTGTTTCACTTCAGAAATGGAGTTAAATCCCGGGCTCTGAGTCTTCCTACAAGCAAGACTTCGTTTCAGTTAAGGGCAGTCACTTTTCTGCTCAAACGAACTACATCGTTCACGAAGCTCACACATTTCTCATCTTAACTGCCAAGCTTGGATGTTAGAGGACCAGTGCTTTGTATCAGTTTCAGAAGAAGAGTTGGACTAGATTTGTTCCATATGTGTTGGAAACACCGTTCTTTTGTTCTCAGCACACTCACGTTTCCTGCTGTCTTAGAGACTCTAGAAAGCAAGAGCGTGCTTCTTGTTCTAAAGCAGAGTGTGATCCATGGATGAAAACTATGCTGTGTGTTTTACTTCAGAAATGGAGTTAAATCCCAGGCTCTGTGTCTTCCTACGAGCAAGACTTAGTTTCAGGTAAGGGCAGTCACTTTTCAGCTCAAACGAACTACATCGTTCACGAAGCTCACAAGTTTCTCTTCTTAACAGACAAGCATTGGATTTTAGAGGACCAGTGCTTTGTATCAGTTTCAGAAGTAGAGTTGGACTATATAATGTCTGTATGTGTAGGAAACACCGTTCTTTTGTTCTCAGCACATTCACGTTTCCTGCTGTCTTAGAGATTCTAGAAAGCAAGAGCGTAATTCTTGTTCTAAACCAGAGTTTGATCAATCGATGATTACACTGCTGTGTGTTTTACTTCAGAAATGGAGTTAAATCCCAGGCTCTGAGTCTTCCTACAAGCAAGACTTCAATTCAGGTAAGGGCAGTCACTTTTTGCTCAAATGAACTACATCATTCACGAAGCTCACACGTTTCTCATCTTAACTGACAAGCATTGGATATGAGAGGAACAGTGCTTTGTATCAGTTTCAGAAGAAGAGTTGGACTAGATATGGTCCATATGTGTAGGAAACACCGTTCTTTTGTTCTGGGCACACTCAGATTTCCTGCTGTTTTAGAGACTCTAGAAAGCAAGAGTGTGCTTCTCGCTCTAAAGCAGAGTGTGATCCATGGATGAGAACTATGCTGTGTGTTTCCCTTCAGAAATGGAGTTAAATCCCAGGCTCTGTGTCTTCCTACAAGCAAGACTTCGTTTCAGGTAAGGACAGTCACTTCAGCTCAAACGAACTGCATCGTTCACTGAGCTCACACGTTTCTCATCTTAACAGACAAGCATTGGATGTTAGAGGACCAATGCTTTGTATCAGTTTCAGAAGCAGAGTTGGACTAGATATGGTCCATATGTGTAGGAAACAACGTAATTTTGTTCTGGGCACACTCAGATTTCCTGCTGTCTTAGAGACTCTAGAAAGCAAGATCGTGCTTCTTGTTCTAAAGCAAGTGTGTTCAAAGATGAGACAATGCTGTGTGTTTCACTTCAGAAATGGAGTTAAATCCCAGGCTCTGAGTCTCCCTACAAGCAAGACTTCGTTTCAGGTAAGGGCAGTCACTTTTCAGTTCAAAGGAACCACATCGTTCACGAAGCTCACACGTTTCTCATCTTAACTGAAAAGCATTGGATGTTAGATGACCAATGCTTTGTATCAGTTTAAGAAGCAGATTTGGACTAGATATGGTCCGTATGTGTAGGAAACACCGTTCTTTTGTTCTGGGCACACTCAGATTTCCTGCTGTCTTAGAGACTCTAGAAAGCAAGAGTGTGCTTCTAGCTCTAAAGCAGAGTGTGATCCATGGATGAGAACTATGCTGTGTGTTTCCCTTCATAATTGGAGTTAAATCCCATGCTCTGAGTCTTCCTACAAGCAAGACTTCATTTCAGGTAAGGGCAGTCACTTTTCAGTTCAAAGGAACTACATCGTTCACGAAGCTCACACATTTCTCATCTTAACTGACAAGCTTGGATGTTAGAGGACCAGTGCTTTGTATCAGTTTCAGAAGAAGAGTTGGACTAGATTTGTTCCATATGTGTTGGAAACACCGTTATTTGTTCTCAGCACACTCACGTTTCCTGCTGTCTTAGAGACTCTAGAAAGCAAGAGCGTGCTTCTTGTTCTAAAGCAGAGTGTGATCAATCGATGATTACACTGCTGTGTGTTTTACTTCAGAAATGGAGTTAAATCCCAGGCTCTGAGTCTTCCTACAAGCAAGACTTCAATTCAGGTATGGGCAGTCACTTTCTGCTCAAATGAACTACATCATTCACGAAGCTCACACGTTTCACATCTTAAATGACAAACATTGGATATGAGAGGAACAGTGCTTTGTATCAGTTTCAGAAGAAGAGTAGGACTAGATATGGTCCATATGTGTAGGAAACACCGTTCTTTTCTTCTGGGCACACTCATATTTCCTGCTGTATTAGAGACTCTAGAAAGCAAGAGCGTGCTTCTTGCTCTAAAGAAGAGTGTGATCCATGGATGAGAACTATGCTGTGTGTTTCCCTTCAGAAATGGAGTTAAATCCCTGGCTCTGTGTCTTCCTACAGGCAAGACTTCGTTTCAGGTAAGGGCAGACACTTTTCAGCTCAAACGAACTACATCATTCTCAAAGCTCACACGTTTCTCATCTTAACAGACAAGCATTACATTTTAGAGGACCAGTGCTTTGTATCAGTTTCAGAAGCCGAGTTGGACTATATAATGTCGGTATGTGTAGGCAACACCGTTATTTTGTTCTCAGCGCACTCACGTTTCCTGCTGTCTTAGAGACTTTAGAAAGCAAGAGCGTGCTTCTCGCTCTAAAGCAGAGTGTGATCCATGCATGAAAACTATGCTGTGTGTTTCCCTTCAGAAAATGAGTTAAATCCCAGGCTCTATGTCTTCCTACAAGCAAGACTTCGTTTCAGGTAAAGGCAGTCACTTTTCAGCTCAAACGAACTACATCTTTCACAGAGCTCACACGTTTCTCATCTTAACAGACAGGAATTGGATGTTAGAGGACCAGTGCTTTGTATCAGTTTCAGAAGCAGAGTGGAATAGATATGGTCCGTATGTGTAGGAAACACGGTTCTTTTGTTCACAGCAAACTCACGTTTCCTGCAGTCTTAGAGACTCTAGAAAGCAAGAGCGTGCTTCTTGTTCTAAAGCAGAGTGTGATCAATGGATGATTACACTGCTGTGTGTTTTACTTCAGAAATGGAGTTAAATCCCAGGCTCAGAGTCTTCCTACAAGCAAGATTTCATTTCAGACAAGGGCAGTCACTTTTCAGTTCAAAGGAACTACATCGTTCACAAAGCTCACACGTTTCTCATCTTAACATACAAGCATTGGATGTCAGAGGACCAGTGCTTTGTATCAGTTTAAGAAGCAGATTTGGACTAGACATGGTCCCTATGTGTAGGAAACACCGTTCTTTTGTTCTGGGCACACTCCGATTTCCTGCTGTCTTAGAGACTCTAGAAAGCAAGAGCGTGCTTCTTGTTCTAAAGCAGAGTGTGATCAATGGATGATTACACTGCTGTGTGTTTTACTTCAGAAATGGAGTTAAATCCCAGGCTCTGAGTCTTCCTACAAGCAAGACTTCAATTCAGGTAAGGGCAGTCACTTTTCTACTCAAACGAACTACATCGTTCATGAAGCTCACACGTTTCCCATCTTAACTGACAAGATTTAGATGTTAGAGGGTCAGTGCTTTGTATCAGTTTCAGAAGCACATTTGTACTACATATGGTCCATATGTGTAGGAAACACCGTTCTTTTGTTCTGGGCACACTCAGATTTCCTGCTGTATTAGAGACTCTAGAAAGCAAGAGTGTGCTTCTCTCTCTAAAGCAGAGTGTGATCCATGGATGAGAACTATGCTGTGTGTTTCACTTCAGAAATGGAGTTAAATCCCGGGCTCTGAGTCTTCCTACAAGCAAGACTTCGTTTCAGTTAAGGGCAGTTACTTTTCTGCTCAAATGAACTACATCGTTCACGAAGCTCACACATTTCTCATCTTAACTGACAAGCTTGGATGTTAGAGGACCAGTGCTTTGTATCAGTTTCAGAAGAAGAGTTGGACTAGATTTGTTCCATATGTGTTGGAAACACCGTTCTTTTGTTCTCAGCACACTCACATTTCCTGCTGTCTTAGAGACTCTAGAAAGCAAGAGCGTGCTTCTCGCTCTAAAGCAGAGTGTGATCCATGGAAGAGACTATGCTGTGTGTTTCACTTCAGAAATGGAGTAAAATCCCATGCTCTGTGTCTCCGTACAAGCAAGACTTCGTTTCAGGTAAGGGCAGTCACTTTTCTGCTCAAAGGAACTACATCGTTCATGAAGCTCACAGGTTTCTCATCTTAACTGCCAAGCTTGGATGTTCGAGGACCAGTGCTTTGTATCAGTTTCAGAAGAAGAGTTGGACTAGATTTGTTCCATATGTGTTGGAAACACCGTTCTTTTGTTCTCAGCACACTCACGTTTCCTGCTGTCTTAGAGACTCTAGAAAGCAAGAGCGTGCTTCTTGTTCTAAAGCAGAGTGTGATCCATGGATGAAAACTATGCTGTGTGTTTTACTTCAGAAATGGAGTTAAATCCCAGGCTCTGTGTCTTCCTACGAGCAAGACTTAGTTTCAGGTAAGGGCAGTCACTTTTCAGCTCAAAGAACTACATCGTTCACGAAGCTCACAAGTTTCTCTTCTTAACAGACAAGCATTGGATTTTAGAGGACCAGTGCTTTTTATCAGTTTCAGAAGTAGAGTTGGACTATATAATGTCCGTATGTGTAGGAAACACCGTTCTTTTGTTCTCAGCACATTCACGTTTCCTGCTGTCTTAGAGATTCTAGAAAGCAAGAGCGTAATTCTTGTTCTAAAGCAGAGTTTGATCAATCGATGATTACACTGCTGTGTGTTTTACTTCAGAAATGGAGTTAAATCCCAGGCTCTGAGTCTTCCTACAAGCAAGACTTCAATTCAGGTAAGGGCAGTCACTTTTTGCTCAAATGAACTACATCATTCACGAAGCTCACACGTTTCTCATCTTAACTGACAAGCATTGGATATGAGAGGAACAGTGCTTTGTATCAGTTTCAGAAGAAGAGTTGGACTAGATATGGTCCATATGTGTAGGAAACACCGTTCTTTTGTTCTGGGCACACTCAGATTTCCTGCTGTTTTAGAGACTCTAGAAAGCAAGCGTGTGCTTCTCGCTCTAAAGCAGAGTGTGATCCATGGATGAGAACTATGCTGTGTGTTTCCCTTCAGAAATGGAGTTAAATCCCAGGCTCTGTGTCTTCCTACAAGCAAGACTTCGTTTCAGGTAAGGGCAGTCACTTCAGCTCAAACGAACTGCATCGTTCACTGAGCTCACACGTTTCTCATCTTAACAGACAAGCATTGGATGTTAGAGGACCAATGCTTTGTATCAGTTTCAGAAGCAGAGTTGGACTAGATATGGTCCATATGTGTAGGAAACAACGTAATTTTGTTCTGGGCACACTCAGATTTACTGCTGTCTTAGAGACTCTAGAAAGCAAGATCGTGCTTCTTGTTCTAAAGCAAGTGTGTTCAAAGATGAGACAATGCTGTGTGTTTCACTTCAGAAATGGAGTTAAATCCCAGGCTCTGAGTCTTCCTACAAGCAAGACTTCGTTTCAGGTAAGGGCAGTCACTTTTCTGCTCAAACGAACTACATCGTTCATGAAGCTCACACTTTCCCATCTTAACTGACAAGATTTGGATGTTAGAGGGTCAGTGCTTTGTATCAGTTTCAGAAGCAGATTTGGAATACATATGGTCCGTATGTCTAGGAAACACCGTTATTTTGTTCTGGGCACACTCAGATTTCCTGCTGTATTAGAGACTCTAGAAAGCAGAGTGTGCTTCTCTCTCAAAAACAGAGTGTGATCCATGGATGAAAAGTATGCTGTGTGTTTCAATTCAGAAATGGAGTTAAATCCCAGGTTCTGAGTCTCCCTACAAGCAAGCCTTCGTTTCAGGTAAGGGCAGTCATTTTTCTGCTCAAACGAACTACATCGTTCACGAAGCTCACACGTTTCTCATCTTAACTGACAAGCATTGGATGTTAGAGGAACAGTGCTTTCTAAAAGTTTCATAAGTAGAGTTGGACTATTTAATGTCCGTACGTGTAGGAAACACCGTTCTTTTGTTCTCAGCACACTCACGTTTCCTGCTGTCTTAGAGACTCTAGAAAGCAAGAGCGTGCTTCTCGCTCTAAAGCAGAGTGTGATCCATGGATGAGACTATGCTGTGTGTTTCACTTCAGAAATGGAGTAAAATCCCATGCTCTGTGTCTCCCTACAATCAAGACTTCGTTTCAGGTAAGGGCAGTCACTTTTCTGCTCAAAGGAACTACATCGTTCATGAAGCTCACAGGTTTCTCATCTAAACTGACAAGCATTGGATGTTAGAGGACCAGTGCTTTGTATCTGTTTCAGAAGCAGAGTTGGACTAGATATGGTCCGTATATGTAGGAAACACCGTTCTTTTGTTCTCAGCACACTCACGTTTCCTGCTGTCTTAGAGACTCTAGAAAGCAAGAGCGTGCTTCTTGCTCTAAAGCAGAGTGTGATCCATGGATGAAAACTATGCTGTGTGTTTCCCTTCAGAAAAGGAGTTAAATCCCAGGCTCTGAGTCTTCCTACAAGCAAGACTTCATTTCAGGTAAGGGCAGTCACTTTTCAGCTCAAATGAACTACATCGTTCACGAAGCTCACACGTTTCTCATCTTAACTGAAAAGCATTGGATGTTAGATGAACAATGCTTTGTATCAGTTTAAGAAGCAGATTTGGACTAGATATGGTCCGTATGTGTAGGAAACACCGTTCTTTTGTTCTGGGCACACTCAGATTTCCTGCTGTCTTAGAGACTCTAGAAAGCAAGAGTGTGCTTCTAGCTCTAAAGCAGAGTGTGATCCATGGATGAGAACTATGCTGTGTGTTTCCCTTCAGAATTGGGGTTAAATCCCATGCTCTGAGTCTTCCTACATGCAAGACTTCGTTTCAGGTAAGGGCAGTCACTTTTCTGCTCAAACGAACTACATCTTTCACGAAGCTCACACATTTCTCATCTTAACTGACAAGCTTGGATGTTAGAGGACCAGTGCTTTGTATCAGTTTCAGAAGAAGAGTTGGACTAGATTTGTTCCATATGTGTTGGAAACACCGTTCTTTTGTTCTCTGCACACTCACGTTTCTTGCTGTCTTAGAGACTCTAGAAAGCAAGAGCGTGCTTCTTGTTCTAAAGCAGAGTGTGATCAATCGATGATTACACTGCTGTGTGTTTTACTTCAGAAATGGAGTTAAATCCCAGGCTCTGAGTCTTCCTACAAGCAAGACTTCAATTCAGGTATGGGCAGTCACTTTATGCTCAAATGAACTACATCATTCACGAAGCTCACACGTTTCACATCTTAAATGACAAACATTGGATATGAGAGGAACAGTGCTTTGTATCAGTTTCAGAAGAAGAGTTGGACTAGATATGGTCCATATGTGTAGGAAACACCGTTCTTTTCTTCTGGGCACACTCAGATTTCCTGCTGTATTAGAGACTCTAGAAAGCAAGAGCGTGCATCTCGCTCTAAAGCAGAGTGTGATCCATGGATGAAAACTATGCTGTGTGTTTCCCTTCAGAAAATGAGTTAAATCCCAGGCTCTATGTCTTCCTACAAGCAAGACTTCGTTTCAGGTAAAGGCAGTCACTTTTCAGCTCAAACGAACTACATCTTTCAGGGAGCTCACACGTTTCTCATCTTAACAGACAGGAATTGGATGTTAGAGGACCAGTGCTTTGTATCAGTTTCAGAAGCAGAGTGGAATAGATATGGTCCGTATGTGTAGGAAACACGGTTCTTTTGTTCACAGAAAACTCACGTTTCCTGCTGTCTTAGAGACTCTAGAAAGCAAGAGCGTGCTTCTTGTTCTAAAGCAGAGTGTGATCAATGGATGATTACACTGCTGTGTGTTTTACTTCAGAAATGGAGTTAAATCCCAGGCTCTGAGTCTTCCTACAAGCAAGACTTCAATTCAGGTAAGGGCAGTCACTTTTCTACTCAAACTAACTACATCGTTCATGAAGCTCACACGTTTCCCATCTTAACTGACAAGATTTGGATGTTAGAGGGTCAGTGCTTTGTATCAGTTTCAGAAGCACATTTGTACTACATATGGTTCATATGTGTAGGAAACACCGTTCTTTTGTTCTGGGCACACTCAGATTTCCTGCTGTATTAGAGACTCTAGAAAGCAAGAGTGTGCTTCTCTCTCTAAAGCAGAGTGTGATCCATGGATGAGAACTATGCTGTGTGTTTCACTTCAGAAATGGAGTTAAATCCCGGGCTCTGAGTCTTCCTACAAGCAAGACTTCGTTTCAGTTAAGGGCAGTTACTTTTCTGCTCAAATGAACTACATCGTTCACGAAGCTCACACATTTCTCATCTTAACTGACAAGCTTGGATGTTAGAGGACCAGTGCTTTGTATCAGTTTCAGAAGAAGAGTTGGACTAGATTTGTTCCATATGTGTTGGAAACACCGTTCTTTTGTTCTCAGCACACTCACATTTCCTGCTGTCTTAGAGACTCTAGAAAGCAAGAGCGTGCTTCTCGCTCTAAAGCAGAATGTGATCCATGGATGAGAACTATGCTGTGTGTTTCCCTTCAGAAATGGAGTTAAATCCCAGGCTCTGAGTCTTCCTACAAGCAAGACTTCGTTTCAGGTAAGGGCAGTCACTTTTGTGCTCAAACGAACTACATCGTTCATGAAGCTCACACGTTTCCCATCTTAACTGACAAGATTTGGATGTTAGAGGGTCAGTGCTTTGTATCAGTTTCAGAAGCAGATTTAGAATACATATGGTCCGTATGTCTAGGAAACACCGTTATTTTGTTCTGGGCACACTCAGATTTCCTGCTGTATTAGAGACTCTAGAAAGCAGAGTGTGCTTCTCTCTCAAAAACAGAGTGTGATCCATGGAAGAAAAGTATGCTGTGTGTTTCAATTCAGAAATGGAGTTAAATCCCAGGTTCTGAGTCTCCCTACAAGCAAGCCTTCGTTTCAGGTAAGGGCAGTCATTTTTCTGCTCAAACGAACTACATCGTTCACGAAGCTCACACGTTTCTCATCTTAACTGACAAGCATTGGATGTTAGAGGAACAGTGCTTTCTAAAAGTTTCATAAGTAGAGTTGGACTATTTAATGTCCGTACGTGTAGGAAACACCGTTCTTTTGTTCTCAGCACACTCACGTTTCCTGCTGTCTTAGAGACTCTAGAAAGCAAGAGCGTGCTTCTCGCTCTAAAGCAGAGTGTGATCCATGGATGAGACTATGCTGTGTGTTTCACTTCAGAAATGGAGTAAAATCCCATGCTCTGTGTCTCCCTACAATCAAGACTTCGTTTCAGGTAAGGGCAGTCACTTTTCTGCTCAAAGGAACTACATCGTTCATGAAGCTCACAGGTTTCTCATCTAAACTGACAAGCATTGGATGTTAGAGGACCAGTGCTTTGTATCTGTTTCAGAAGCAGAGTTGGACTAGATATGGTCCGTATATGTAGGAAACACCGTTCTTTTGTTCTCAGCACACTCACGTTTCCTGCTGTCTTAGAGACTCTAGAAAGCAAGAGCGTGCTTCTCGCTCTAAAGCAGAGTGTGATCCATGGATGAAAACTATGCTGTGTGTTTCCCTTCAGAAAAGGAGTTAAATCCCAGGCTCTGAGTCTTCCTACAAGCAAGACTTTGTTTCAGGTAAGGGCAGTCACTTTTCAGCTCAAATGAACTACATCGTTCACGAAGCTCACACGTTTCTCATCTTAACTGACAAGCATTGGATGTTAGAGGACCAGTGCATTGTATCAGTTTCAGAAAAGATTTGGACTACATATAGTCAGTATGTGTAGGAAACACCGTTCTTTTGTGCTGGGCACACTCAGATTTCCTGCTGTCTTAGAGACTCTAGAAAGCAAGAGTGTGCTTCTTGCTCTGAAGCAGAGTGTGATCCATGGATGAGAACTATGCTGTGTGTTTCACTTCAGAAATGGAGTTAAATCCCAGGCTCTGAGTCTTCCTACAAGCAAGACTTCATTTCAGGTAAGGGCAGTCACTTTTCTGCTCAAACGAACTACATCATTCATGAAGCTCACACGTTTCTCATCTTAACTGACAAGATTTGGATGTTAGAGGGTCAGTGCTTTGTATCAGTTTCAGAAGCAGAGTTGGACTATATAATGTCCGTATGTGTAGGAAACACCGTTCTTTTGTTCTCAGCACACTCACGTTTCCTGCTGTCTTAGAGATTCTAGAAAGCAAGAGCGTGCTTCTCGCTCTAAAGCAGAGTGTGATCCATGGATGAGAACTATGCTGTGTGTTTGCCTTCAGAAATGGAGTTAAATCCCAGGCTCTGAGTCTTCCTACAAGCAAGACTTCGTTTCAGGTAAGGGCAGTCACTTTTCAGATCAAACGAACTACATCGTTCATGAAGCTCACACGTTTCCCATCCTAACTGACAAGCATTGGATGTTAGAGGACCAGTGCTTTGTATCAGTTTAAGAAGCAGATTTGGACTAGATATGGTCCGTATGTGTAGGAAACACTGTTCTTTTGTTCGGGGCACACTCAGATTTTGTGCTGTCTTAGACACTCTAGAAAGCAAGAGTGTGCTTCTTGCTCTAAAGCAGAGTGTGATCCATGGATGAGAACTATGCTGTGTGTTTCACTTCAGAAATGGAGTTAAATCCCATGCTCTGTGTCTCCCTACAAACAAGATTTCGTTTCAGGTAAGGGCAGTCACTTTTCTGCTCAAAGGATCTACATCGTTCACGAAGCTCACACGTTTCACATCTTAACTGACAAGATTTGGATGTTAGAGGGTCAGTGCTTTGTATCAGTTTCAGAAGCAGGTTTGGACTATATAATGTCTGTATGTGTAGGAAACACCGTTCTTTGTTCTCAGCAAAATCACGTTTCCTGCTGTCTTAGAGACTCTAGAAAGCAAGAGCGTGCTTCTTGTTCTAAAGCAGAGTGTGATCAATGGGTGATTACACTGCTGTGTGTTTCCCTTCAGAAAATGAGTTAAATCCCAGGCTCTATGTCTTCCTACAAGCAAGACTTCGTTTCAGGTAAGGGCAGTCACTTTTCAGCTCAAACGAACTACATCGTTCATGAAGCTCACACGTTTCCCATCTTAACTGACAAGATTTGGATGTTAGAGGGTCAGTGCTTTGTATCAGTTTCAGAAGCAGATTTGGACTATATAATGTCTGTATGTGTAGGAAACACCGTTATTTTGTTCTCAGCAAAATCACGTTTCCTGCTATCTTAGAGACTCTAGAAAGCAAGAGCGTGCTTCTTGTTCTAAAGCAGAGTGTGATCAATGGATGATTACACTGCTGTGTGTTTTACTTCAGAAATGGAGTTAAATCCCAGGCTCTGAGTCTTCCTACAAGCAAGACTTCAATTCAAGTAAGGGCAGTCACTTTTCTCCTCAAACGAACTACATCGTTCATGAAGCTCACACGTTTCCCATCTTAACTGACAAGATTTGGATGTTAGAGGGTCAGTGCTTTGTATCAGTTTCAGAAGCAGATTTGGAATACATATGGTCCGTATGTGTAGGAAACACCGTTCTTTTGTTCTTGGCACACTCAGATTTCCTGCTGAATTAGAGACTCTAGAAAGCAAGAGTGTGCTTCTCTCTCAAAAACAGAGTGTGATCCATGGATGAAAAGTGTGCTGTGTGTTTCAATTCAGAAAGGGAGTTAAATCCCAGGTTCTGAGTCTCCCTACAAGCAAGCCTTCGTTTCAGGTAAGGGCAGTCATATTTCTGCTCAAACGAACTACATCATTCATGAAGCTCACACGTTTCTCTTCTTAACTGACAAGCATTGGATATGAGAGGAACAGTGCTTTGTATCAGTTTCAGAAGAAGAGTTGGACTAGATAAGGTCCATATGTGTAGGAAACACCGTTCTTTTGTTCTGGGCACACTCAGATATCCTGCCGTTTTAGAGACTCTAGAAAGCAAGAGTGTGCTTCTCACTCTAAAGCAGAGTGTGATCCATGGATGAGAACTATGCTGTGTGTTTCCCTTCAGAAATGGAGTTAAATCCCAGGCTCTGTGTCTTCCTACAAGCAAGACTTCGTTTCAGGTAAGGGCAGTCACTTTTCAGCTCAAACGAACTGCATCGTTCACTGAGCTCACACGTTCCTCATCTTAACAGACAAGCATTGGATGTTAGAGGACCAATGCTTTGTATCAGTTTCAGAAGCAGAGTTGGACTAGCTATGGTCCGTATGTGTAGGAAACACTGTTCTTTTGTTCTGGGCACACTCAGATTTCCTGCTGTCTTAGAGACTCTAGAAAGCAAGAGCGTGCTTCTTGTTCTAAAGAAGAGTGTGTTCAAGGATGAGACAATGCTGTGTGTTTCACTTCAGAAATGGAGTTAAATCCCAGGCTCTGAGTCTCCCTACAAGCAAGACTTCGTTTCAGGTAAGGGCAGTCACTTTTCAGTTCAATGGAACCACATCGTTCACGAAGCTCACACGTTTCTCATCTAATTGAAAAGCATTGGATGTTAGAGGACCAGTGCATTGTATCAGTTTCAGAACAAGGTTTGGACTACATATAGTCCGTATGTGTAGGAAACACCATTATTTTGTTCTGGGCACACTCAGATTTCCTGCTGTATTAGAGACTCTAGAAAGCAAGAGTGTACTTCTCGCTCTAAAGCAGAGTGTGATCCATGGATGAGAACTATGCTGTGTGTTTCCCTTCAGAAATGGACTTAAATGGCAGGCTCTGTGTCTTCCTCCAAGCAAGACTTCTTTTCAGGTAAGGGCAGTCACTTTTCTGCTCAAACGAACTATATCATTCACGAAGCTCACACATTTCTCATCTTAACTGACAAGCTTGGATGTTAGAGGACCAGTGCTTCGTATCAGTTTCAGAAGAAGAGTTGGACTAGATTTGTTCCATATGTGTTGGAAACACCGTTCTTTTGTTCTCAGCACCCTCATGTTTCCTGCTATCTTAGAGAATCTAGAAAGCAAGAGCGTGCTTCTTGCTCTAAAACAGAGTGTGATCCATGGATGAGAACTATGCTGTGTGTTTCCCTTCAGAAAAGGAGTTGAATCCCAGGCTCTGTGTCTTCCTACAAGCAAGACTTCGTTTCAGGTAAGGGAAGTCACTTTTCAGCTCAAACGAACTACATCGTTCATGAAGCTCACACGTTTCCCATCTTAACTGACAAGCAATGGATGTTACAGGGTCAGTGCTTTGTATCAGTTTCAGAAGCAGATTTGGACTACATATGGTCCATATGTGTAGGAAAAACCGTTCTTTTGTTCTGGGCACACTCAGATTTCTTGCTGTATTACAGACTCTAGAAGCAAGAGTGTGCTTCTCGCTCTAAAGCAGAGTGTGATCCATGGATGAGAACAATGCTGTGTGTTTCACTTCAGAAATGGAGTTAAATCCCAGGCTCTGAGTCTTCCTACAAGCAAGACTTCGTTTCAGGTAAGGGCAGTCCCTTTTCTGCTCAAACGAACTACATCGTTAACGAAGCTCACACGTTTCTCATCTTAACTGACAAGCATTGGATGTTAGAGGGTCAGTGCTTTGTATCAGTTTAAGAAGCAGATTTGGACTAGATATGGTCCATATGTGTAGGAAACACCGTTCTTTTGTTCTGGGCACACTCAGATTTCCTGCTGTCTTAGAGACTCTAGAAAGCAAGAGTGTGCTTCTTGCTCTAAAGCAGAGTGTGATCCATGGATGAGAACTATGCTGTGTGTTTCACTTCAGAAATGGAGTTAAATCCCAGGCTCTGAGTCTTCCTACAAGCAAGACTTCGTTTCTGGTAAGGGCTGTCACTTTTCTGCTCAAACGAACTACATCGTTCACGAAGCTCACACATTTCTCATCTTACCTGACAAGCTTGGATGTTAGAGGACCAGTGCTTTGTATCAGTTTCAGAAGAAGAGTTGGACTAGATTTGTTCCATATGTGTTGGAAACACCGTTCTTTTGTTCTCTGCAGACTCACGTTTCCTGCTGTCTTAGAGACTCTAGAAAGCAAGCGCGTGCTTCTCGCTCTAAAACAGAGTGTGATCCATGGATGAGAACTATGCTGTGTGTTTGCCTTCAGAAATGGAGTTAAATCCCAGGCTCTGAGTCTTCCTACAAGCAAGACTTCGTTTCAGGTAAGGGAAGTCACTTTTCAGCTCAAACGAACTACATCGTTCATGAAGCTCACACGTTTATCATCTTAACTGACAAGCATTGGATGTTAGAGAGTCAGTGCTTTGTATCAGTTTCAGAAGCAGATTTGGACTACATATGGTCTGTATGTGTAGGAAACACCGTTCTTTTGTTCTGGGCTCACTCAGATTTCCTGCTGTATTAGAGACTCTAGAAAGCAAGAGTGTGCTTCTCGCTCTAAAGCAGAGTGTGATCCATGGATGAGAACTATGCTGTGTGTTTCACTTCAGAAATGGAGTGAAATCCCAGGCTCTGAGTCTTCCTACAAGCAAGACTTCGTTTCAGGTAATGGCAGTCACTTTTCTGCTCAAACGAACTACATCATTAACGAAGCTCACACATTTCTCATCTTAACTGACAAGCATTGGATGTTAGAGGACCAGTGCTTTGTATCAGTTTCAGAAGAAGAGTTGGACTAGATTTGTTCCATATGTGTTGGAAACACCGTTCTTTTGTTCTCAGCACCCTCACGTTTCCTGCTGTCTTAGAGAATCTAGAAAGCAAGAGCGTGCTTCTCGCTCTAAAACAGAGTGTGATCCATGGATGAGAACTATGCTGTGTGTTTGCCTTCAGAAATGGAGTTAAATCCCAGGCTATGAGTCTTCCTACAAGCAAGAATTAGTTTCAGGTAAGGGCAGTCACTTTTCAGCTCAAATGAACTACATCGTTCATGAAGCTCACACGTTTCCCATCTTAACTGACAAGCAATGGATGTTACAGGGTCAGTGCGTTGTATCAGTTTCAGAAGCAGATGTGGACTACATATGGTCCGTATGTGTAGGAAACACCGTTCTTTTGTTCTGGGCACACTCAGATTTCCTGCTGTATTACAGACTCTAGAAAGCAAGAGTGTGCTTCTCGCTCTAAAGCAGAGTGTGATCCATGGATGAGAACTATCCTGTGTGTTTCACTTCAGAAATGGAGTTAAATCCCAGGCTCTGAGTCTTCCTACAAGCAAGACTTCGTTTCTTGTAAGGGCTGTCACTTTTCTGCTCAAACGAACTACATCGTTCACGAAGCTCACACGTTTCTCATCTTAACTGACAAGCATTGGATGTTAGAGGGTCAGTGCTTTGAATCAGTTTCAGAAGCATATTTGGACTACATATGGTCCGTATGTGTAGGAAACACCGTTCTTTTGTTCTGGGCACACTCAGATTTCCTGCTGTATTAGAGACTCTAGATAGCAAGAGTGTGCTTCTCGCTCTAAAGCAGAGTGTTATCCATGGATGAGAACTATGCTGTGTGTTTCCCTTCAGAAATGGACTTAAATCCCAGGCTCTGTGTCTTCCTCCAAGCAAGACTTCCTTTCAGGTAAGGGCATTCACTTTTCTGCTCAAACGAACTACATCGTTCATGAAGCTCACACGTTTCCCATCTTAACTGACAAGCAATGGATGTTACAGGGTCAGTGCTTTGTGTCAGTTTCAGAAGCAGATTTGGACTACATATGGTCCGTATGTGTAGGAATCACCGTTCTTTTGTTCTGGGCACACTCAGATTTCTTGCTGTATTACAGACTCTAGAAGCAAGAGTGTGCTTCTCGCTCTAAAGCAGAGTGTGATCCATGGATGAGAACAATGCTGTGTGTTTCACTTCAGAAATGGAGTTAAATCCCAGGCTCTGAGTCTTCCTACAAGCAAGACTTCGTTTCAGGTAAGGGCAGTCCCTTTTCTGCTCAAACGAACTACATCATTCACGAAGCTCACACGTTTCTCATCTTAACTGACAAGCATTGGACGTTAGAGGGTCAGTGCTTTGTATCAGTTTAAGAAGCAGATTTGGACTAGATATGGTCCATATGTGTAGGAAACACCGTTCTTTTGTTCTGGGCACACTCAGATTTCCTGCTGTCTTAGAGACTCTAGAAAGCAAGAGTGTGCTTCTTGCTCTAAAGCAGAGTGTGATCCATGGATGAGAACTATGCTGTGTGTTTCACTTCAGAAATGGAGTTAAATCCCAGGCTCTGAGTCTTCCTACAAGCAAGACTTCGTTTCTGGTAAGGGCTGTCACTTTTCTGCTCAAACGAACTACATCGTTCACGAAGCTCACACATTTCTCATCTTACCTGACAAGCTTGGATGTTAGAGGACCAGTGCTTTGTATCAGTTTCAGAAGAAGAGTTGGACTAGATTTGTTCCATATGTGTTGGAAACACCGTTCTTTTGTTCTCTGCAGACTCACGTTTCCTGCTGTCTTAGAGACTCTAGAAAGCAAGCGCGTGCTTCTCGCTCTAAAACAGAGTGTGATCCATGGATGAGAACTATGCTGTGTGTTTGCCTTCAGAAATGGAGTTAAATCCCAGGCTCTGAGTCTTCCTACAAGCAAGACTTCGTTTCAGGTAAGGGAAGTCACTTTTCAGCTCAAACGAACTACATCGTTCATGAAGCTCACACGTTTATCATCTTAACTGACAAGCATTGGATGTTAGAGAGTCAGTGCTTTGTATCAGTTTCAGAAGCAGATTTGGACTACATATGGTCCGTATGTGTAGGAAACACCGTTCTTTTGTTCTGGGCACACTCAGATTTCCTGCTGTATTAGAGACTCTAGAAAGCACGAGTGTGCTTCTCGCTCTAAAGCAGAGTGTGATCCATGGATGAGAACTATGCTGTGTGTTTGCCTTCAGAAATGGAGTTAAATCCCAGGCTCTGAGTCTTCCTACAAGCAAGACTTCGTTTCAGGTAAGGGCAGTCACTTTTCTGCTCAAACGAACTACATCGTTAACGAAGCTCACACATTTCTAATCTTAACTGACAAGCATTGGATGTTAGAGGACCAGTGCTTTGTATCAGTTTCAGAAGAAGAGTTGGACTAGATTTGTTCCATATGTGTTGGAAACACCGTTCTTTTGTTCTCAGCACCCTCACGTTTCCTGCTGTCTTAGAGAATCTAGAAAGCAAGAGCGTGCTTCTCGCTCCAAAACAGAGTGTGATCCATGGATGAGAACTATGCTGTGTGTTTGCCTTCAGAAATGGAGTTAAATCCCAGGCTCTGAGTCTTCCTACAAGCAAGAATTAGTTTCAGGTAAGGGCAGTCACTTTTCTGCTCAAACGAACTACATCGTTCACGAAGCTCACACGTTTCTCATCTTAACTGACAAGCATTGGATGTTAGAGGGTCAGTGCTTTGTATCAGTTTCAGAAGCATATTTGGACTACATATGGTCCGTATGTGTAGGAAACACCGTTCTTTTGTTCTGGGCACACTCAGATTTCCTGCTGTATTAGAGACTCTAGAAAGCAAGAGTGTGCTTCTCGCTCTAAAGCAGAGTGTGATCCATGGATGAGAACTATGCTGTGTGTTTCACTTCAGAAATGGAGTTAAATCCCAGGCTCTGAGTCTTCCTACAAGCAAGACTTCGTTTCTGGTAAGGGCTGTCACTTTTCTGCTCAAACGAACTACATCGTTCACGAAGCTCACACGTTTCTCATCTTAACTGACAAGCATTGGATGTTAGAGGGTCAGTGCTTTGTATCAGTTTCAGAAGCATATTTGGACTACATATGGTCCGTATGTGTAGGAAACACCGTTCTTTTGTTCTGGGCACACTCAGATTTCCTGCTGTATTAGAGACTCTAGATAGCAAGAGTGTGCTTCTCGCTCTAAAGCAGAGTGTGATCCATGGATGAGAACTATGCTGTGTGTTTCCCTTCAGAAATGGACTTAAATCCCAGGCTCTGTGTCTTCCTCCAAGCAAGACTTCCTTTCAGGTAAGGGCAGTCACTTTTCTGCTCAAATGAACTACATCGTTCATGAAGCTCACACGTTTCCCATCTTAACTGACAAGCAATGGATGTTACAGGGTCAGTGCTTTGTATCATTTTCAGAAGCAGATTTGGACTACATATGGTCCGTATGTGTAGGAAACACCGTTCTTTTGTTCTGGGCACACTCAGATTTCCTGCTGTATTACAGACTCTAGAAAGCAAGAGTGTGCTTCTCGCTCTAAAGCAGCGTGTGATCCATGGATGAGAACTATGCTGTGTGTTTGACTACAGAAATGGAGTTAAATCCCAGGCTCTGAGTCTTCCTACAAGCAAGACTTCGTTTCAGGTAAGGGCAGTCACTTTTCTGCTCAAACGAACTACATCGTTCACGAAGCTCACACGTTTCTCATCTTAACTGACAAGCATTGGATGTTAGAGGGTCAGTGCTTTGTATCAGTTTCAGAAGCAGATTTGGACTACATATGGTCCGTATGTGTAGGAAACACCGTTCTTTTGTTCTGGGCACACTCAGATTTCCTGCTGTATTAGAGACTCTGGAAAGCAAGAGTGTGCTTCTCTCTCAAAAACAGAGTGTGATCCATGGATGAAAAGTATGCTGTGTGTTTCAATTCAGAAATGGAGTTAAATCCCAGGCTCTGAGTCTTCCTACAAGCAAGACTTCGTTTCTGGTAAGGGCTGTCACTTTTCTGCTCAAACGAACTACATCGTTCACGAAGCTCACACATTTCTCATCTTACCTGACAAGCTTGGATGTTAGAGGACCAGTGCTTTGTATCAGTTTCAGAAGAAGAGTTGGACTAGATTTGTTCCATATGTGTTGGTAACACCGTTCTTTTATTCTCTGCACAATCACGTTTCCTGCTGTCTTAGAGACTCTAGAAAGCAAGAGCGTGCTTCTCGCGCTAATGCAGATGTGATCCATGGATGAGAACTATGCTGTGCGTTTGCCTTCAGAAATGGAGTTAAATCCCAGGCTCTGAGTCTTCCTACAAGCAAGACTTCGTTTCAGGTAAGGGCAGTCACTTTTCAGCTCAAACGAACTACATCGTTCATGAAGCTCACACGTTTCCCATCTTAACTGACAAGCATTGGATGTTAGAGGGTCAGTGCTTTGTATCAGTTTCAGAAGCAGATTTGGACTACATGTGGTCCGTATGTGTAGGAAACACCGTTCTTTTGTTCTGGGCACACTCAGATTTCCTGCTATATTAGAGACTCTAGAAAGCAAGAGCGTACTTCTCGCGCTAAAGCAGAGTGTGATCCATGAATGAGAACTATGCTGTGTGTTTGCCTACAGAAATGGAGTTAAATCCCGGGCTCTGAGTCTTCCTACATGCAAGACTTCGTTTCAGGTAAGGGAAGTCACTTTTCAGCTAAAACGAACTACATCGTTCATGAAGCTCACACGTTTCCCATCTTCACTGACAAGCATTGGATGTTAGAGGGTCAGTATTTGTATCAGTTTCAGAAGCAGATTTGGACTACATGTGGTCCGTATGTGTAGGAAACACTGTTCTTTTGTTCTGGGCACACTCAGATTTCCTGCTGTATTAGAGAATCTAGAAAGCAAGAGTGAGCTTCTCGCTCTAAAGCAGAGTGTTATCCATGGATGAGAACTATGCTGTGTGTTTCACTGCAGAAATGGAGTTAAATCCCAGGCTCTGAGTCTTCCTACAAGCAAGACTTCGTTTCAGGTAAGGGCAGTCACTTTTCTGTCCAAACGAACTACATCGTTCATGAAGCTCACACGTTTCTCATCTTAACTGACAAGCATTGGATGTTAGAGGGTCAGTGCTTTGTATCAGTTTCAGAAGCAGATTTGGACTACATATGGTCCGTATGTGTAGGAAACACCATTCTTTTGTTCTGGGCACACTCAGATTTCCTGCTCTATTAGAGACTCTAGAAAGCAAGAGTGTGCTTCTCGCTCTAAAGCAGAGTGTGATCCATGGATGAGAACTATGCTGTGTGTTTCCCTTCAGAAATGGACTTAAATCCCAGGCTCTGTGTCTTCCTACAAGCACGACTTCTTTTCAGGTAAGGGCAGTCGCTCTTCAGTTCAAAGGAACTAAATCGGTCACAAAGCACACACGTTTCTCATCTTAACAGACAAGCATTGGATGTTAGAGGACCAGTGCTTTGTATCAGTTTAAGAAGCAGATTTGGACTAGATATGGTCCGTATGTGTAGGAAACACCGTTCTTTTGTTCTGGGCACACTCAGATTTCCTGCTGTCTTAGAGACTCTAGAAAGCAAGAGTGTGCTTCTTGCTCTAAAGCAGAGTGTGATCCATGGATGAGAACTATGCTGTGTGTTTCACTTCAGAAATGGAGTTAAATCCCAGGCTCTGAGTCTTCCTACAAGCAAGACTTCGTTTCATGTAAGGGCAGTCACTTTTCTGCTCAAACGAACTACATCGTTCACAAAGCTCACACATTTCTCATCTTAACTGACAAGCTTGGATGTTAGAGGACCAGTGCTTTGTATCAGTTTCAGAAGAAGAGTTGGACTGGATTTGTTCCATATGTGTTGGAAACACCGTTCTTTTGTTCTCAGCACACTCACGTTTCCTGCTGCCATAGAGAATCTAGAAAGCAAGAGCGTGCTTCTCGCTTTAAAACAGAGTGTGATCCATTGATGAGAACTATGCTGTGTGTTTGCCTTCAGAAATGGAGTTATATCCCAGGCTCTGAGTCTTCCTACAAGCAAGACTTAGATTCAGGTAAGGGCAGTCACTTTTCTGCTCAAACGAACTACATCGTTCACGAAGGTCACACGTTTCTCATCTTAACAGACAAGCATTGGATTTTAGAGGTCCAGTGCTTTGTATCAGTTTCAGAAGCAGAGTTGGACTAGATATGATCCGTATGTGTAGGAAACACCGTTCTTTTGTTCTCAGCAAACTCACGTTTCCTGCTGTCTTAGAGACTCTAGAAAGCAAGAGCGTGCTTCTTGTTCTAAAGCAGAGTGTGATCAATGGATGAGAACACTGCTGTGTTTTTCACTTCAGAAATGGAGTTAAATCCCAGGCTCTGAGTCTTCCTACAAGCAAGACTTCTTTTCAGGTAAGGGCAGTCACTTTTCTACTCAAACGAACTACATCTTTCACGAAGCTCACACGTTTCTCATCTTCACTGACAAGAATTGAATGTTAGATGGTCAGTGCTTTGTATCAGTTTCAGAAGCAGATTTGGATTACATATGGTCCATATGTGTAGGAAACACCGTTCTTTTGTTCTGGGCACACTCAGATTTCCTGCTGTATTAGAGACTCTAGAATGCAAGAGTGTGCTTCTCGCTCTAAAGCAGAGTGTGATCCATGGATGAGAACTATGCTGTGTGTTTCCCTTCAGAAATGGACTTAAATCCCAGGCTCTGTGTCTTCCTACAAGCAAGACTTCATTTCAGGTAAGGGCAGTCACTTTTCAGTTCAAAGGAACTACACCATTCACAAAGCTCACACGTTTCTCATCTTAACTGACAAGCATTAGATGTTAGAGGACCAGTGCTTTGTATCAGTTTCAGAAGCAGAGTTGGACTAGATATGGTCCATATGTTAGGAAACACCGTTCTTTTGTTCTAGGCACACTCACGTTTCCTGCTGTCTTAGAGACTTTAGAAAGCAAGAGCGTGCTTCTCGCTCTAAAGCAGTGTGTGATCCATGGATGAGAACTATGCTGTGTGTTTCACTTCAGAAATGGAGTTAAATCCCAGGCACTGTGTCATCCTACAAGCAAGAATTCGTTTCAGGTAAGGGCAGTCACTTTACAGCTCAAACGAACTACATCATTCACTGAGCTCACCGCACGTTTCTCATCTTAACAGACAAGCATTGGATGTTAGAGGACCAGTGCTTTGTATCAGTTTCAGAAGCAGAGTTGGACTAGATATGATACGTATGTGTAGGAAACACCGTTCTTTTGTTCTCAGCAAACTCACGTTTCTTGCTGTCTTAGAGACTCTAGAAAGCAAGAGCGTGCTTCTTGTTCTAAAGCAGAGTGTGATCAATGGATGAGAACACTGCTGTGTTTTTCACTTCAGAAATGGAGTTAAATACCAGGCTCTGAGTCTTCCTACAAGTAAGACTTCGTTTCAGGTAAGGGAAGTCACTTTTCAGCTCAAATGAACTACATCGTTCATGAAGCTCACACGTTTCCCATCTTAACTGACAAGCACTGGATGTTAGAGGGTCAGTGCTTTGTATCAGTTTCAGAAGCAGATTTGGACTACATATTGTCCGTATGTGTAGGAAACACCGTTCTTTTGTTCTGGGCACACTCAGATTTCCTGCTGTATTAGAGACTCTAGAATGCAAGAGTGTGCTTCTCGCTCTAAAGCAGAGTGTGATCCATGGATGAGAACTATGCTGTGTGTTTCCCTTCAGAAATGGACTTAAATCCCAGGCTCTGTGTCTTCCTACAAGCAAGACTTCATTTCAGGTAAGGGCAGTCACTTTTCAGTTCAAAGGAACTACACCATTCACAAAGCTCACACGTTTCTCATCTTAACTGACAAGCATTAGATGTTAGAGGACCAGTGCTTTGTATCAGTTTCAGAAGCAGAGTTGGACTAGATATGGTCCATATGTTAGGAAACACCGTTCTTTTGTTCTAGGCACACTCACGTTTCCTGCTGTCTTAGAGACTTTAGAAAGCAAGAGCGTGCTTCTCGCTCTAAAGCAGTGTGTGATCCATGGATGAGAACTATGCTGTGTGTTTCACTTCAGAAATGGAGTTAAATCCCAGGCACTGTGTCATCCTACAAGCAAGAATTCGTTTCAGGTAAGGGCAGTCACTTTACAGCTCAAACGAACTACATCATTCACTGAGCTCACCGCACGTTTCTCATCTTAACAGACAAGCATTGGATGTTAGAGGACCAGTGCTTTGTATCAGTTTCAGAAGCAGAGTTGGACTAGATATGATACGTATGTGTAGGAAACACCGTTCTTTTGTTCTCAGCAAACTCACGTTTCTTGCTGTCTTAGAGACTCTAGAAAGCAAGAGCGTGCTTCTTGTTCTAAAGCAGAGTGTGATCAATGGATGAGAACACTGCTGTGTTTTTCACTTCAGAAATGGAGTTAAATACCAGGCTCTGAGTCTTCCTACAAGTAAGACTTCGTTTCAGGTAAGGGAAGTCACTTTTCAGCTCAAATGAACTACATCGTTCATGAAGCTCACACGTTTCCCATCTTAACTGACAAGCACTGGATGTTAGAGGGTCAGTGCTTTGTATCAGTTTCAGAAGCAGATTTGGACTACATATTGTCCGTATGTGTAGGAAACACCGTTCTTTTGTTCTGGGCACACTCAGATTTCCTGCTGTCTTAGAGACTCTAGAAAGCAAGAGTGTGCTTCTTGCTCTAAAGCAGAGTGTGATCCATGGATGAGAACTATGCTGTGTGTTTCACTTCAGAAATGGAGTTAAATCCCAGGCTCTGAGTCTTCCTACAAGCAAGACTTCGTTTCTGGTAAGGGCTGTCACTTTTCTGCTCAAACGAACTACATCATTCACGAAGCTCACACATTTCTCATCTTACCTGACAAGCTTGGATGTTAGAGGACCAGTGCTTTGTATCAGTTTCAGAAGAAGAGTTGGACTAGATTTGTTCCATATGTGTTGGAAACACCGTTCTTTTGTTCTCTGCAGACTCACGTTTCCTGCTGTCTTAGAGACTCTAGAAAGCAAGCGCGTGCTTCTCGCTCTAAAACAGAGTGTGATCCATGGATGAGAACTATGCTGTGTGTTTGCCTTCAGAAATGGAGTTAAATCCCAGGCTCTGAGTCTTCCTACAAGCAAGACTTCGTTTCAGGTAAGGGAAGTCACTTTTCAGCTCAAACGAACTACATCGTTCATGAAGCTCACACGTTTATCATCTTAACTGACAAGCATTGGATGTTAGAGAGTCAGTGCTTTGTATCAGTTTCAGAAGCAGATTTGGACTACATATGGTCCGTATGTGTAGGAAACACCGTTCTTTTGTTCTGGGCACACTCAGATTTCCTGCTGTATTAGAGACTCTAGAAAGCACGAGTGTGCTTCTCGCTCTAAAGCAGAGTGTGATCCATGGATGAGAACTATGCTGTGTGTTTGCCTTCAGAAATGGAGTTAAATCCCAGGCTCTGAGTCTTCCTACAAGCAAGACTTCGTTTCAGGTAAGGGCAGTCACTTTTCTGCTCAAACGAACTACATCGTTAACGAAGCTCACACATTTCTCATCTTAACTGACAAGCATTGGATGTTAGAGGACCAGTGCTTTGTATCAGTTTCAGAAGAAGAGTTGGACTAGATTTGTTCCATATGTGTTGGAAACACCGTTCTTTTGTTCTCAGCACCCTCACGTTTCCTGCTGTCTTAGAGAATCTAGAAAGCAAGAGCGTGCTTCTCGCTCCAAAACAGAGTGTGATCCATGGATGAGAACTATGCTGTGTGTTTGCCTTCAGAAATGGAGTTAAATCCCAGGCTCTGAGTCTTCCTACAAGCAAGAATTAGTTTCAGGTAAGGGCAGTCACTTTTCAGCTCAAACGAACTACATCGTTCATGAAGCTCACACGTTTCCCATCTTAACTGACAAGCAATGGATGTTACAGGGTCAGTGCTTTGTATCAGTTTCAGAAGCAGATGTGGACTACATATGGTCCGTATGTGTAGGAAACACCGTTCTTTTGTTCTGGGCACACTCAGATTTCCTGCTGTATTACAGACTCTAGAAAGCAAGAGTGTGCTTCTCGCTCTAAAGCAGAGTGTGATCCATGGATGAGAACTATCCTGTGTGTTTCACTTCAGAAATGGAGTTAAATCCCAGGCTCTGAGTCTTCCTACAAGCAAGACTTCGTTTCTGGTAAGGGCTGTCACTTTTCTGCTCAAACGAACTACATCGTTCACGAAGCTCACACGTTTCTCATCTTAACTGACAAGCATTGGATGTTAGAGGGTCAGTGCTTTGTATCAGTTTCAGAAGCATATTTGGACTACATATGGTCCGTATGTGTAGGAAACACCGTTCTTTTGTTCTGGGCACACTCAGATTTCCTGCTGTATTAGAGACTCTAGAAAGCAAGAGTGTGCTTCTCGCTCTAAAGCAGAGTGTGATCCATGGATGAGAACTATCCTGTGTGTTTCACTTCAGAAATGGAGTTAAATCCCAGGCTCTGAGTCTTCCTACAAGCAAGACTTCGTTTCTGGTAAGGGCTGTCACTTTTCTGCTCAAACGAACTACATCGTTCACGAAGCTCACACGTTTCTCATCTTAACTGACAAGCATTGGATGTTAGAGGGTCAGTGCTTTGTATTAGTTTCAGAAGCATATTTGGACTACATATGGTCCGTATGTGTAGGAAACACCGTTCTTTTGTTCTGGGCACACTCAGATTTCCTGCTGTATTAGAGACTCTAGATAGCAAGAGTGTGCTTCTCGCTCTAAAGCAGAGTGTGATCCATGGATGAGAACTATGCTGTGTGTTTCCCTTCAGAAATGGACTTAAATCCCAGGCTCTGTGTCTTCCTCCAAGCAAGACTTCCTTTCAGGTAAGGGCAGTCACTTTTCAGCTCAAACGAACTACATCGTTCATGAAGCTCACACGTTTCCCATCTTAACTGACAAGCAATGGATGTTACAGGGTCAGTGCTTTGTATCATTTTCAGAAGCAGATTTGGACTACATATGGTCCGTATGTGTAGGAAACACCGTTCTTTTGTTCTGGGCACAATCAGATTTCCTGCTGTATTACAGACTCTAGAAAGCAAGAGTGTGCTTCTCGCTCTAAAGCAGCGTGTGATCCATGGATGAGAACTATGCTGTGTGTTTGACTACAGAAATGGAGTTAAATCCCAGGCTCTGAGTCTTCCTACAAGCAAGACTTCGTTTCAGGTAAGGGCAGTCACTTTTCTGCTCAAACGAACTACATCGTTCACGAAGCTCACACGTTTCTCATCTTAACTGACAAGCATTGGATGTCAGAGGGTCAGTGCTTTGTATCAGTTTCAGAAGCAGATTTGGACTACATATGGTCCGTATGTGTAGGAAACACCGTTCATTTGTTCTGGGCACACTCAGATTTCCTGCTGTATTAGAGACTCTGGAAAGCAAGAGTGTGCTTCTCTCTCGAAAACAGAGTGTGATCCATGGATGAAAAGTATGCTGTGTGTTTCAATTCAGAAATGGAGTTAAATCCCAGGCTCTGAGTCTTCCTACAAGCAAGACTTCGTTTCTGGTAAGGGCTGTCACTTTTCTGCTCAAACGAACTACATCGTTCACGAAGCTCACACATTTCTCATCTTACCTGACAAGCTTGGATGTTAGAGGACCAGTGCTTTGTATCAGTTTCAGAAGAAGAGTTGGACTAGATTTGTTCCATATGTGTTGGTAACACCGTTCTTTTGTTCTCTGCACAATCACGTTTCCTGCTGTCTTAGAGACTCTAGAAAGCAAGAGCGTGCTTCTCGCGCTAATGCAGATGTGATCCATGGATGAGAACTATGCTGTGCGTTTGCCTTCAGAAATGGAGTTAAATCCCAGGCTCTGAGTCTTCCTACAAGCAAGACTTCGTTTCAGGTAAGGGCAGTCACTTTTCAGCTCAAACGAACTACATCGTTCATGAAGCTCACACGTTTCCCATCTTAACTGACAAGCATTGGATGTTAGAGGGTCAGTGCTTTGTATCAGTTTCAGAAGCAGATTTGGACTACATGTGGTCCGTATGTGTAGGAAACACCGTTCTTTTGTTCTGGGCACACTCAGATTTCCTGCTATATTAGAGACTCTAGAAAGCAAGAGCGTACTTCTCGCGCTAAAGCAGAGTGTGATCCATGAATGAGAACTATGCTGTGTGTTTGCCTTCAGAAATGGAGTTAAATCCCGGGCTCTGAGTCTTCCTACATGCAAGACTTCGTTTCAGGTAAGGGAAGTCACTTTTCAGCTAAAACGAACTACATAGTTCATGAAGCTCACACGTTTCCCATCTTCACTGACAAGCATTGGATGTTAGAGGGTCAGTATTTGTATCAGTTTCAGAAGCAGATTTGGACTACATGTGGTCCGTATGTGTAGGAAACACCGTTCTTTTGTTCTGGGCACACTCAGATTTCCTGCTGTATTAGAGACTCTAGAAAGCAAGAGTGTGCTTCTCGCTCTAAAGCAGAGTGTGATCCATGGATGAGAACTATCCTGTGTGTTTCACTTCAGAAATGGAGTTAAATCCCAGGCTCTGAGTCTTCCTACAAGCAAGACTTCGTTTCTGGTAAGGGCTGTCACTTTTCTGCTCAAACGAACTACATCGTTCACGAAGCTCACACGTTTCTCATCTTAACTGACAAGCATTGGATGTTAGAGGGTCAGTGCTTTGTATCAGTTTCAGAAGCATATTTGGACTACATATGGTCCGTATGTGTAGGAAACACCGTTCTTTTGTTCTGGGCACACTCAGATTTCCTGCTGTATTAGAGACTCTAGATAGCAAGAGTGTGCTTCTCGCTCTAAAGCAGAGTGTGATCCATGGATGAGAACTATGCTGTGTGTTTCCCTTCAGAAATGGACTTAAATCCCAGGCTCTGTGTCTTCCTCCAAGCAAGACTTCCTTTCAGGTAAGGGCAGTCACTTTTCAGCTCAAACGAACTACATCGTTCATGAAGCTCACAAGTTTCCCATCTTAACTGACAAGCAATGGATGTTACAGGGTCAGTGCTTTGTATCATTTTCAGAAGCAGATTTGGACTACATATGGTCCGTATGTGTAGGAAACACCGTTCTTTTGTTCTGGGCACAATCAGATTTCCTGCTGTATTACAGACTCTAGAAAGCAAGAGTGTGCTTCTCGCTCTAAAGCAGCGTGTGATCCATGGATGAGAACTATGCTGTGTGTTTGACTACAGAAATGGAGTTAAATCCCAGGCTCTGAGTCTTCCTACAAGCAAGACTTCGTTTCAGGTAAGGGCAGTCACTTTTCTGCTCAAACGAACTACATCGTTCACGAAGCTCACACGTTTCTCATCTTAACTGACAAGCATTGGATGTCAGAGGGTCAGTGCTTTGTATCAGTTTCAGAAGCAGATTTGGACTACATATGGTCCGTATGTGTAGGAAACACCGTTCTTTTGTTCTGGGCACACTCAGATTTCCTGCTGTATTAGAGACTCTGGAAAGCAAGAGTGTGCTCCTCTCTCAAAAACAGAGTGTGATCCATGGATGAAAAGTATGCTGTGTGTTTCAATTCAGAAATGGAGTTAAATCCCAGGCTCTGAGTCTTCCTACAAGCAAGACTTCGTTTCTGGTAAGGGCTGTCACTTTTCTGCTCAAACGAACTACATCGTTCACGAAGCTCACACATTTCTCATCTTACCTGACAAGCTTGGATGTTAGAGGACCAGTGCTTTGTATCAGTTTCAGAAGAAGAGTTGGACTAGATTTGTTCCATATGTGTTGGTAACACCGTTCTTTTGTTCTCTGCACAATCACGTTTCCTGCTGTCTTAGAGACTCTAGAAAGCAAGAGCGTGCTTCTCGCGCTAATGCAGATGTGATCCATGGATGAGAACTATGCTGTGCGTTTGCCTTCAGAAATGGAGTTAAATCCCAGGCTCTGAGTCTTCCTACAAGCAAGACTTCGTTTCAGGTAAGGGCAGTCAATTTTCAGCTCAAACGAACTACATCGTTCATGAAGCTCACACGTTTCCCATCTTAACTGACAAGCATTGGATGTTAGAGGGTCAGTGCTTTGTATCAGTTTCAGAAGCAGATTTGGACTACATGTGGTCCGTATGTGTAGGAAACACCGTTCTTTTGTTCTGGGCACACTCAGATTTCCTGCTATATTAGAGACTCTAGAAAGCAAGAGCGTACTTCTCGCGCTAAAGCAGAGTGTGATCCATGAATGAGAACTATGCTGTGTGTTTGCCTTCAGAAATGGAGTTAAATCCCGGGCTCTGAGTCTTCCTACATGCAAGACTTCGTTTCAGGTAAGGGAAGTCACTTTTCAGCTAAAACGAACTACATCGTTCATGAAGCTCACACGTTTCCCATCTTCACTGACAAGCATTGGATGTTAGAGGGTCAGTATTTGTATCAGTTTCAGAAGCAGATTTGGACTACATGTGGTCCGTATGTGTAGGAAACACTGTTCTTTTGTTCTGGGCACACTCAGATTTCCTGCTGTATTAGAGAATCTAGAAAGCAAGAGTGAGCTTCTCGCTCTAAAGCAGAGTGTTATCCATGGATGAGAACTATGCTGTGTGTTTCACTTCAGAAATGGAGTTAAATCCCAGGCTCTGAGTCTTCCTACAAGCAAGACTTCGTTTCAGGTAAGGGCAGTCACTTTTCTGTCCAAACGAACTACATCGTTCATGAAGCTCACACGTTTCTCATCTTAACTGACAAGCATTGGATGTTAGAGGGTCAGTGCTTTGTATCAGTTTCAGAAGCAGATTTGGAGTAGATATGGTCCATATGTGTAGGAAACACCGTTCTTTTGTTCTGGGCACACTCAGATTTCCTGCTGTCTTAGAGACTCTAGAAAGCAAGAGTGTGATTCTCGCTCTAAAGCAGAGTGTGATCCATGGATGAGAACTATTCTGCATGTTTCCCTTCAGAAATGGAGTTAAATCCCAGGCTCTGTGTCTTCCTACAGGCAAGACTTCATTTCAGGTAAGGGCAGTCACTTTTCAGCTCAAACGAACTACATCATTCCAGAAGCTCACACGTTTCTCATCTTAACAGACAAGCATTGGATTTTAGAGGACCAGTGCTTTGTATCAGTTTCAGAAGCAGAGTTGGACTAGATATGGTCCGTATGTGTAGGAAACACCGTTCTTTTGTTCTCAGCAAACTCACGTTTCCTGCTGTCTTAGAGACTCTAGAAAGCAAGAGCGTGCTTCTTGTTCTAAAGCAGAGTGTTATCAATGAATGAGAACACTGCTGTTTGTTTCACTTCAGAAATGGAGTTAAATCCCATGCTCTGTGTCTTCCTACAGGCAAGACTTCATTTCAGGTAAGGGCAGTCACTTTTCAGCTCAAACGAACTATATCGTTCATGAAGCTCACACGTTTCCCATCTTAACTGACAATATTGGATGTTAGAGGGTCAGTGCTTTGTATCAGTTTCAGAAGCAGATTTGGACTACATATGGTCCGTATGTGTAGGAAAAACCGTTCTTTTGTTCTGGGCACACTCTGATTTCCTGCTGTATTAGAGACTCTAGAAAGCAAGAGTGTGTTTCTCACTCTAAAGCAGAGTGTGATCCATGGATGAGAACTATGCTGTGTGTTTCCCTTCAGAAATGGACTTAAATCCCAGGCTCTGTGTCTTCCTACAAGCAAGGCTTCTTTTCAGGTAAGGGCAGTCACTTTTCAGTTCAAAGGAACTACATCGTTCACTTATCTTACACGTTTGTAATCTTAACAGCAAGCATTGAATGTTACAGGACCAGTGCTTTGTATCAGTTTCAGAAGCAGATTTGGACTAGATATGGTCCATATGTGTAGGAAACACCGTTCTTTTGTTCTGGGCACACTCAGATTTCCTGCTGTCTTAGCAACTCTAGAAAGCAAGAGTGTGATTCTCGCTCTAAAGCAGAGTGTAATCCATGGATGAAAACTATGCTGTGTGTTTCCCTTCAGAAAAGTAGTTAAATCCCAGTCTCTATGTCTTCCTACAAGCAAGACTTCGTTTCAGGTAAGGGCAGTCACTTTTCAGCTCAAACAAACTACATCTTTCATGGAGCTCACACGCTTCTCATCTTAACAGACAAGCATTGGATGTTAGAGGACCAGTGCTTTGTATCAATTTCAGAAGCAGAGTTGGACTAGATATGGTCCGTATGTGTAGGAAACACCGTTCTTTTGTTCTCAGCAAACTCACGTTTCCTGCTGTATTAGAGACTCTAGAAAGCCAGAGTGTGCTTCTCGCTCTAAATCAGAGTGTGATCCATGGATGAGAACTATGCTGTGTGTTTCCCTTCAGAAATGGACTTAAATCCCAGGCTCTGTGTCTTACTACAAGCAAGACTTCGTTTCAGGTAAGGGCAGTCACTTTTCAGTTCAAAGGAACTACACCATTCACAAAGCTCACACGTTTCTCATCTTAACTGACAAGCATTGGATGTTAGAGGACCAGTGCTTTGTATCAGTTTCAGAAGCAGAGTTGGACTAGATATGGTCCATATGTGTAGGAAACACCGTTCTTTTGTACTCTGCACACTCACGTTTCCTGCTGTCTTAGAGAATCTAGAAAGCAAGAGCGTGCTTCTCGCTCTAAAGCAGTGTGTGATCCATGCATGAGAACTATGCTGTGTGTTTCCCTTCAGAAAAGGAGTTAAATCTCAGGCTCTGTGTCTTCCTACAAGCAAGACTTCGTTTCAGGTAAGGGCAGTCACTTTACAGCTCAAAAGAACTACATCGTTCACTGAGCTCACACGTTTCTCATCTTAACAGACAAGCATTGGATGTTAGAGGACCAGTGCTTTGTATCAGTTTCAGAAGCAGAGTTGGACTAGATATGATACGTATGTGTAGGAAACACCGTTCTTTTGTTCTCAGCAAACTCACGTTTCCTGCTGTCTTAGAGACTCTAGAAAGCAAGAGCGTGCTTCTTGTTCTAAAGCAGAGTGTGATCAATGGATGAGAACACTGCTGTGTTTTTCACTTCAGAAATGGAGTTTAATCCCAGGCTCTGAGTATTCCTACAAGCAAGACTTCATTTCAGGTAAGGACAGTCACTTTTCTGCTCAAAAGAACTACATCTTTCACGAAGCTCACACGTTTCTCATCTTAACTGACAAGCATTGGATGTTAGAGGACCAGTGCATTCTCTCAGTTTCAGATGAAGATTTGGACTACATATAGTCCGTATGTGTAGGAAACACCGTTCTTTTGTTCTCAGCAAACTCACGTTTCCTGCTGTCTTAGAGACTATAGAAAGCAAGAGCGTGCTTCTTGTTCTAAAGCAGAGTGTGATCAATGGATGAGAACACTGATGTGTGTTTCACTTCAGAAATGGAGTTAAATCCCCGCTCTGAGTCTTCCTACAAGAAAGACTTCGTTTCAGGTAAGGGCAGTCACTTTTCAGCTCAAACGAACTACTTCGTTCACGAAGCTCACACGTTTCTCATCTTAATTGACAAGCATTGGATGTTAGAGGACCAGTGCTTTGTATCAGTTTCAGAAGAAGAGTTGGACTACATATGGTCTGTATGTGAAGGAAACACTGTTCTTTTGTTCTCATCACACTCACGTTTCCTGCTGTCTTAGAGACTTTAGAAAGCAAGAGCGTGCTTCTCGGTCTAAAGCAGAGTGGGATCCATGGATGAGAACTATGCTGTGTGTTTCCCTTCAGAAATGGAGTTAAATCCCAGGCTCTGTGTCTTCCTACAAGCAAGACTTCGTTTCAGGTAAGGGCAGCAACTTTCCAGCTCAAACGAACTACATCGTTCACTTAGCTTACACGTTTGTAATCTTAACAGCAAGCATTGAATGTTAGAGGGTCAGTGCTTTGTATCAGTTTCAGAAGCAGATTTGGAGTAGATATGGTCCATATGTGTAGGAAACACCATTCTTTTGTTCTGGGCACACTCAGATTTCCTGCTGTCTTAGAGACTCTAGAAAGCAAGAGTGTGATTCTCGCTCTAAAGCAGAGTGTGATCCATGGATGAGAACTATTCTGCATGTTTCCCTTCAGAAATGGAGTTAAATCCCAGGCTCTGTGTCTTCCTACAGGCAAGACTTCATTTCAGGTAAGGGCAGTCACTTTTCAGCTCAAACGAACTACATCATTCCAGAAGCTCACACGTTTCTCATCTTAACAGACAAGCATTGGATTTTAGAGGACCTGTGCTTTGTATCAGTTTCAGAAGCAGAGTTGGACTAGATATGGTCCGTATGTGTAGGAAACACCGTTCTTTTGTTCTCAGCAAACTCACGTTTCCTGCTGTCTTAGAGACTCTAGAAAGCAAGAGCGTGCTTCTTGTTCTAAAGCAGAGTGTTATCAATGAATGAGAACACTGCTGTTTGTTTCACTTCAGAAATGGAGTTAAATCCCCGCTCTGCGTCTTCCTACAAGAAAGACTTCGTTTCAGGTAAGGGCAGTCACTTTTCTGCTCAAAGGAACTACATCGTTCACGAAGCTCACAGGTTTCTCATCTTAATTAACAAGCATTGGATGTTAGAGGACCAGTGCTTTGTATCAATTTCAGAAGAAGAGTTGGACTACATATGGTCTGTATGTGAAGGAAACACTGTTCTTTTGTTCTCATCACACTCAAGTTTCCTGCTGTCTTAGAGACTTTAGAAAGCAAGAGCGTGATTCTCGGTCTAAAGCAGAGTGGGATCCATGGATGAGAACTATGCTGTGTGTTTCCCTTCAGAAATGGAGTTAAATCCCATGCTCTGTGTCTTCCTACAGGCAAGACTTCATTTCAGGTAAGGGCAGTCACTTTTCAGCTCAAACGAACTATATCGTTCATGAAGCTCACACGTTTCCCATCTTAACTGACAAGCATTGGATGTTAGAGGGTCAGTGCTTTGTATCAGTTTCAGAAGCAGATTTGGACTACATATGGTCCGTATGTGTAGGAAAAACCGTTCTTTTGTTCTGGGCACACTCTGATTTCCTGCTGTATTAGAGACTCTAGAAAGCAAGAGTGTGTTTCTCACTCTAAAGCAGAGTGTGATCCATGGATGAGAACTATGCTGTGTGTTTCACTTCAGAAATGGAGTTAAATCCCAGGCTCTGTGTCTTCCTACAGGCAAGACTTCGTTTCAGGTAAGGGCAGTCACTTTTCTGCTCAAACGAACTACATCATTCACGAAGGTCACACGTTTCTCATCTTAACAGACAAGCATTGGATTTTAGAGGTCCAGTGCTTTGTATCAGTTTCAGAAGCAGAGTTGGACTAGATATGATCCGTATGTGTAGGAAACACCGTTCTTTTGTTCTCAGCAAACTCACGTTTCCTGCTGTCTTAGAGACTCTAGAAAGCAAGAGCGTGCTTCTTGTTCTAAAGCAGAGTGTGATCAATGGATGAGAACACTGCTGTGTTTTTCACTTCAGAAATGGAGTTAAATCCCAGGCTCTGAGTCTTCCTACAAGCAAGACTTCTTTTCATGTAAGGGCAGTCACTTTTCTACTCAAACGAACTACATCTTTCACGAAGCTCACACGTTTCTCATCTTCACTGACAAGAATTGAATGTTAGATGGTCAGTGCTTTGTATCAGTTTCAGAAGCAGATTTGGATTACATATGGTCCATATGTGTAGGAAACACCGTTCTTTTGTTCTGGGCACACTCAGATTTCCTGCTGTATTAGAGACTCTAGAATGCAAGAGTGTGCTTCTCGCTCTAAAGCATAGTGTGATCCATGGATGAGAACTAGGCTGTGTGTTTCCCTTCAGAAATGGACTTAAATCCCAGGCTCTGTGTCTTCCTACAAGCAAGACTTCATTTCAGGTAAGGGCAGTCACTTTTCAGTTCAAAGGAACTACACCATTCACAAAGCTCACACGTTTCTCATCTTAATTGACAAGCATTAGATGTTAGAGGACCAGTGCTTTGTATCAGTTTCAGAAGCAGAGTTGGACTAGATATGGTCCATATGTTAGGAAACACCGTTCTTTTGTTCTCAGCACACTCACGTTTCCTGCTGCCTTGGAGACTTTAGAAAGCAAGAGCGTGCTTCTCGCTCTAAAGCAGTGTGTGATCCATGGATGAGAACTATGCTGTGTGTTTCACTTCAGAAATGGAGTTAAATCCCAGGCACTGTGTCTTCCTACAAGCAAGGATTCGTTTCAGGTAAGGGCAGTCACTTTACAGCTCAAACGAACTACATCATTCACTGAGCTCACCGCACGTTTCTCATCTTAACAGACAAGCATTGGATGTTAGAGGACCAGTGCTTTGTATCAGTTTCAGAAGCAGAGTTGGACTAGATATGATACGTATGTGTAGGAAACACCGTTCTTTTGTTCTCAGCAAACTCACGTTTCCTGCTGTCTTAGAGACTCTAGAAAGCAAGAGCGTGCTTCTTGTTCTAAAGCAGAGTGTGATCAATGGATGAGAACACTGCTGTGTTTTTCACTTCAGAAATGGAGTTAAATACCAGGCTCTGAGTCTTCCTACAAGTAAGACTTCGTTTCAGGTAAGGGAAGTCACTTTTCAGCTCAAACGAACTACATCATTCATGAAGCTCACACGTTTCCCATCTTAACTGACAAGCACTGGATGTTAGAGGGTCAGTGCTTTGTATCAGTTTCAGAAGCAGATTTGGATTACATATTGTCCGTATGTGTAGGAAACACCGTTCTTTTTTTCTGGGCACACTCAGATTTCCTGCTGTATTAGAGACTCTAGAAAGCAAGAGTGTGCTTCTCGCTCTAAAGCAGAGTCTGATCCATGGATGAGAACTATGCTGTGTGTTTCCCTTCAGAAATGGACTTAAATCCCAGGCTCTGTGTCTTCCTACAAGCAAGATTTCTTTTCAGGTAAGGGCAGTCACTTTTCAGTTCAAAGAACTACATCGTTCACTTATCTTACACGTTTGTAATCTTAACAGCAAGCATTGAATGTTACAGGACCAGTGCTTTGTATCAGTTTCAGAAGCAGATTTGGACTAGATATGGTCCATATGTGTAGGAAACACCGTTCTTTTGTTCTGGGCACACTCAGATTTCCTGATGTCTTAGCAACTCTAGAAAGCAAGAGTGTGATTCTCGCTCTAAAGCAGAGTGTAATCCATGGATGAAAACTATGCTGTGTGTTTCCCTTCAGAAAAGTAGTTAAATCCCAGTCTCTATGTCTTCCTACAAGCAAGACTTCGTTTCAGGTAAGGGCAGTCACTTTTCAGCTCAAACAAACTACATCTTTCATGGAGATCACACGCTTCTCATCTTAACAGACAAGCATTGGATGTTAGAGGACCAGTGCTTTGTATCAATTTCAGAAGCAGAGTTGGACTAGATATGGTCCGTATGTGTAGGAAACACCGTTCTTTTGTTCTGGGTACACTCAGATTTCCGGCTGTCTTAGAGACTCTAGAAAGCAAGAGTGTGCTTCTTGCTCTAAAGCACACGGTGATCCATGCATGAGAACTATGCTGTGTGTTTCACTTCAGAAATGGACTTAAATTCCAGGCTCTGAGTCTTCCTACAAGCAATACTTCAATTCAGGTAAGGGCAGTCACTTTTATGCTCAAACGAACTACATCGTTCACGAAGCTCACACGTTTCTCATCTTAACTGACAAGCATTGGATGTTAGAGGACCAGTGCATTCTCTCAGTTTCAGATGAAGATTTGGACTACATATAGTCCGTATGTGTAGGAAACACCGTTCTTTTGTTCTCAGCAAACTCACGTTTCCTGCTGTCTTAGAGACTATAGAAAGCAAGAGCGTGCTTCTTGTTCTAAAGCAGAGTGTGATCAATGGATGAGAACACTGATGTGTGTTTCACTTCAGAAATGGAGTTAAATCCCCGCTCTGAGTCTTCCTACAAGAAAGACTTCGTTTCAGGTAAGGGCAGTCACTTTTCAGCTCAAACGAACTACTTCGTTCACGAAGCTCACACGTTTCTCATCTTAATTGACAAGCATTGGATGTTAGAGGACCAGTGCTTTGTATCAGTTTCAGAAGAAGAGTTGGACTACATATGGTCTGTATGTGAAGGAAACACTGTTCTTTTGTTCTCATCACACTCACGTTTCCTGCTGTCTTAGAGACTTTAGAAAGCAAGAGCGTGCTTCTCGGTCTAAAGCAGAGTGGGATCCATGGATGAGAACTATGCTGTGTGTTTCCCTTCAGAAATGGAGTTAAATCCCAGGCTCTGTGTCTTCCTACAAGCAAGACTTCGTTTCAGGTAAGGGCAGCAACTTTCCAGCTCAAACGAACTACATCGTTCACTTAGCTTACACGTTTGTAATCTTAACAGCAAGCATTGAATGTTAGAGGGTCAGTGCTTTGTATCAGTTTCAGAAGCAGATTTGGAGTAGATATGGTCCATATGTGTAGGAAACACCGTTCTTTTGTTCTGGGCACACTCAGATTTCCTGCTGTCTTAGAGACTCTAGAAAGCAAGAGTGTGATTCTCGCTCTAAAGCAGAGTGTGATCCATGGATGAGAACTATTCTGTATGTTTCCCTTCAGAAATGGAGTTAAATCCCAGGCTCTGTGTCTTCCTACAGGCAAGACTTCATTTCAGGTATGGGCAGTCACTTTTCAGCTCAAACGAACTACATCATTCCAGAAGCTCACACGTTTCTCATCTTAACAGACAAGCATTGGATTTTAGAGGATCAGTGCTTTGTATCAGTTTCAGAAGCAGAGTTGGACTAGATATGGTCCGTATGTGTAGGAAACACCGTTCTTTTGTTCTCAGCAAACTCACGTTTCCTGCTGTCTTAGAGACTCTAGAAAGCAAGAGCGTGCTTCTTGTTCTAAAGCAGAGTGTTATCAATGAATGAGAACACTGCTCTTTGTTTCACTTCAGAAATGGAGTTAAATCCCCGCTCTGCGTCTTCCTACAAGAAAGACTTCGTTTCAGGTAAGGGCAGTCACTTTTCTGCTCAAAGGAACTACATCGTTCACGAAGCTCACAGGTTTCTCATCTTAATTAACAAGCATTGGATGTTAGAGGACCAGTGCTTTGTATCAATTTCAGAAGAAGAGTTGGACTACATATGGTCTGTATGTGAAGGAAACACTGTTCTTTTGTTCTCATCACACTCACGTTTCTTGCTGTCTTAGAGACTTTAGAAAGCAAGAGCGTGATTCTCGGTCTAAAGCAGAGTGGGATCCATGGATGAGAACTATGCTGTGTGTTTCCCTTCAGAAATGGAGTTAAATCCCAGGCTCTGTGTCTTCCTACAAGCAAGACTTCTTTTCAGGTAAGGGCAGCAACTTTTCAGCTCAAAGGAACTACATCGTTCACTTAGCTTACACGTTTCTAATCTTAACAGCAAGCATTGAATGTTAGAGGGTCAGTGCTTTGTATCAGTTTCAGAAGCAGATTTGGACTAGATAAGGTCCATATGTGTAGGAAACACCGTTCTTTTGTTCTGGGCACACTCAGATTTCCTGCTGTCTTAGAGACTCTAGAAAGCAAGAGTGTGCTTCTCCCTCTAAGCAGAGTGTGATCCATGGATGAAAACTATGCTGTGTGTTTCCCTTCAGAAAAGTAGTTAAATCCCAGGCTCTATGTCTTCCTACGAGCAAGACTTCGTTTCAGGTAAGGGCAGTCACTTTTCAGCTCATACGAACTACGTCTTTCACGGAGCTCACACGTTTCTCATCTTAAATGACAAGCATTGGATGTAAGAGGACCAGTTCTTTGTATCAGTTTCAGAAGAAGAGATCGACTAGATATGGTCTGTATGTGTAGGAAACACCGTTCTTTATTTTCAGCAAACTCACGTTTCCTGCTGTCTTAGAGACTCTAGAAAGCAAGAGCATGCTTAAGTTCTAACACAGAGTGTGATCAATGGATGAGAACACTGGTGTGTGTTTCACTTCAGAAATGGAGTTAAATCCCAGGCTCTGAGTCTTCCTACAATGAAGACTTCGTTTCAGGTAAGGGCAGTCAGTTTTCTGCTCAAACGAACTACATCGTTCATGAAGCTCAAACATTTCTCTTCTTAACTGACCAGCATTGGATGTTAGAGGGTCAGTGCTTTGTATCAGTTTCAGAAGCAGATTTGGACTACATATGCTCCATATGTGTAGGAAACACCGATCATTTATTCTGGGCACACTCAGATTTCCTGCTGTATTAGAGACTCTAGAAAGCAAGAGTGTGCTTCTCGCTCTAAAGCAGAGTGTGATCCATGGATGAGAACTATGCTGTGTGTTTCCCTTCAGAAATGGACTTAAATCCCAGGCTCTGTGTCTTACTACAAGCAAGACTTCATTTCAGGTAAGGGCAGTCACTTTTCTGCTCAAACGAACTACATCTTTCACGAAGCTCACACGTTTCTCATCTTAACTGACAAGAATTGAATGTTAGATGGTCAGTGCTTTGTATCAGTTTCAGAAGCAGATTTGGATTACATATGGTCCATATGTGTAGGAAACTCCGTTCTTTTGTTCTGGGCACACTCAGATTTCCTGCTGTATTAGAGACTCTAGAAAGCAAGAGTGTGCTTCTCGCTCTAAATCAGAGTGTGATCCATGGATGAGAACTATGCTGTGTGTTTCCCTTCAGAAATGGACTTAAATCCCAGGCTCTGTGTCTTACTACAAGCAAGACTTCGTTTCAGGTAAGGGCAGTCACTTTTCAGTTCAAAGGAACTACACCATTCACAAAGCTCACACGTTTCTCATCTTAACTGACAAGCATTGGATGTTAGGGGACCAGTGCTTTGTATCAGTTTAAGAAGCAGAGTTGGACTAGATATGGTCCATATGTTGTGGAAACACCGTTCTTTTGTTCTCTGCACACTCACGTTTCCTGCTGTCTTAGAGACTTTAGAAAGCAATAGCGTGCTTCTCGCTCTAAAGCAGTGTGTGATCCATGCATGAGAACTATGCTGTGTGTTTCCCATCAGAAAAGGAGTTAAATCCCAGGCTCTGTGTCTTCCTACAAGCAAGACTTCATTTCAGGTAAGGGCACTCACTTTACAGCTCAAAAGAACTACATCGTTCACTGAGCTCACACGTTTTTCATCTTAACAGACAAGCATTGGATGTTAGAGGACCAGTGCTTTGTATCAGTTTCAGAAGCAGAGTTGGACTAGATATGATACGTATGTGTAGGAAACACCGTTCTTTTGTTCTCAGCAAACTCACGTTTCCTGTTGTCTTAGAGACTCTAGAAAGCAAGAGCGTGCTTCTTGTTCTAAAGCAGAGTGTGATCAATGGATGAGACACTGCTGTGTTTTTCACTTCAGAAATGGAGTTTAATCCCAGGCTCTGAGTATTCCTACAAGCAAGACTTCATTTCAGGTAAGGACAGTCACTTTTCTGCTCAAACGAACTACATCTTTCACGAAGCTCACACGTTTCTCATCTTAACTGACAAGCATTGGATGTTAGAGGACCAGTGCATTCTCTCAGTTTCAGATGAAGATTTGGACTACATATAGTCCGTATGTGTAGGAAACACCGTTCTTTTGTTCTCAGCAAACTCACGTTTCCTGCTGTCTTAGAGACTATAGAAAGCAAGAGCGTGCTTCTTGTTCTAAAGCAGAGTGGGATCAATGGATGAGAACACTGATGTGTGTTTCACTTCAGAAATGGAGTTAAATCCCCGCTCTGAGTCTTCCTACAAGAAAGACTTCGTTTCAGGTAAGGGCAGTCACTTTTCAGCTCAAACGAACTACTTCGTTCACGAAGCTCACACGTTTCTCATATTAATTGACAAGCATTGGATGTTAGAGGACCAGTGCTTTGTATCAGTTTCAGAAGAAGAGTTGGACTACATATGGTCTGTATGTGAAGGAAACACTGTTCTTTTGTTCTCATCACACTCAAGTTTCCTGCTGTCTTAGAGACTTTAGAAAGCAAGAGCGTGATTCTCGGTCTAAAGCAGAGTGGGATCCATGGATGAGAACTATGCTGTGTGTTTCCCTTCAGAAATGGAGTTAAATCCCAGGCTCTGTGTCTTCATACAAGCAAGACTTCGTTTCAGGTAAGGGCAGCAACTTTTCAGCTCAAAGGAACTACATCGTTCACTTAGCTTACACGTTTCTAATCTTAACAGCAAGCATTGAATGTTAGAGGGTCAGTGCTTTGTATCAGTTTCAGAAGCAGATTTGGACTAGATAAGGTCCATATGTGTAGGAAACACCGTTCTTTTGTTCTGGGCACACTCAGATTTCCTGCTGTCTTAGAGACTCTAGAAAGCAAGAGTGTGCTTCTCCCTCTAAGCAGAGTGTGATCCATGGATGAAAACTATGCTGTGTGTTTCCCTTCAGAAAAGTAGTTAAATCCCAGGCTCTATGTCTTCCTACGAGCAAGACTTCGTTTCAGGTAAGGGCAGTCACTTTTCAGCTCATACGAACTACATCTTTCACGGAGCTCACACGTTTCTCATCTTAAATGACAAGCATTGGATGTAAGAGGACCAGTTCTTTGTATAAGTTTCAGAAGAAGAGATCGACTAGATATGGTCTGTATGTTTAGGAAACACCGTTCTTTATTTTCAGCAAACTCACGTTTCCTGCAGTCTTAGAGACTCTAGAAAGCAAGAGCATGCTTAAGTTCTAACGCAGAGTGTGATCAATGGATGAGAACACTGGTGTGTGTTTCACTTCAGAAATGGAGTTAAATCCCAGGCTCTGAGTCTTCCTACAATGAAGACTTCGTTTCAGGTAAGGGCAGTCAGTTTTCTGCTCAAACGAACTACATCGTTCATGAAGCTCAAACATTTCTCTTCTTAACTGACAAGCATTGGATGTTAGAGGGTCAGTGCTTTGTATCAGTTTCAGAAGCAGATTTGGACTACATATGCTCCATATGTGTAGGAAACACCGATCATTTTTTCTGGGCACACTCAGATTTCCTGCTGTATTAGAGACTCTAGAAAGCAAGAGTGTGCTTCTCGCTCTAAAGCAGAGTGTGATCCATGGATGAGAACTATGCTGTGTGTTTCCCTTCAGAAATGGACTTAAATCCCAGGCTCTGTGTCTTACTACAAGCAAGACTTCGTTTCAGGTAAGGGCAGTCAGTTTTCTCCTCAAACGAACTACATCGTTCACTGAGCTCACACGTTTCTCATCCTAACTGAAAAGCATTGGCTGTTAGAGGACCAGTGCTTTGTATCAGTTTCAGAAGCAGAGTTGGACTAGATATGGTCCGTATGTGTAGGAAACACCGTTCTTTTATTCTCAGCACACTCACGTTTCCGGCTGTCTTCGAGACTCTAGAAAGCAAGAGCGTGCTTCTGGTTCTGAAGCAGAGTGTGATCAATGGATGACAAAATGCTGTGTGTTTCACTTCAGAAATGGAGTTCAATCCCATGCTCTGAGTCTCCCTACAAGCAAGACTTCGTTTCAGGTAAGGGCAGTAACTTTTCAGCTCAAACGAACTACATCGTTCACTGAGCTCACACATTTCTCATCTTAACTGACAACCATTAGATGTTAGAGGAACAGTGCATTGTATCAGTTTCAGAAAAAGATTTGGACTACATATAGCCAGGATGTGTAGGAAACACCGTTCTTTTGTTCTGGGCACAATCAGATTTCCTGCTGTATTAGAGACTCTAGAAAGCAAGAGCATGCTTCTTACTCTAAAGCAGAGTGTGATCCATTGATGAGAACTATGCTGTATGTTTCCCTTCAGAAATGGAGTTAAATCCCAGACTCTGTGTCTTCCTACAGGCAAGACTTCGTTTCAGGTAAGGGCAGTCACATTTCAGCTCAAACGAACTACATTGTTCACGAAGTTCACACGTTTCTCATCTTAACAGACAAGCATTCGATTTTAGGGGACCAGTGCTTTGTATCAGTTTCAGAAGCAGAGTTGTACTATATAATGTCCGTATGTATAGGAAACACCGTTCTTTTGTTGTCAGCACACTCACGTTTCCTGCTGTCTTAGAGACTCTAGAAAGCAAGAGCATGCTTCTTGTTCTAAAGCAGTGTGTGATAAATGGATGATTACACTGCTGTGTGTTTTACTTCAGAAATGGATTTAAATCCCAGGCTCTGAGTCTTCCTAAAAGCAAGACTTCATTTCAGGTAAGGGCAGTCACTTTCTGCTCAAACGAACTACATCTTTCACGAAGCTCACACGTTTCTCATCTTAACTGACAAGCATTGGTTGTTAGAGGACCAGTGCATTCTATCAGTTTCATAAGAAGATTTGGAGTACATATTGTCCGTATGTGTAGGAAACACCGTTCTTTTTTTCTGGGCACACTCAGATTTCCTGCTGTATTAGAGACTCTAGAAAGCAAGAGCGTGCTTCTTGCTCTAGAGCAGAGTGTGATCCATGGATGAGAACTATGCTGTGTGTATCAATTCAGAAATGGAGTTAAATCCCAGGCTCTGTGTCTTACTACAAGCAAGACTTCGTTTCAGGTAAGGGCAGTCAGTTTTCTCCTCAAACGAACTACATCGTTCACTGAGCTCACACGTTTCTCATCCTAACTGAAAAGCATTGGCTGTTAGAGGACCAGTGCTTTGTATCAGTTTCAGAAGCAGAGTTGGACTAGATATGGTCCGTATGTGTAGGAAACACCGTTCTTTTATTCTCAGCACACTCACGTTTCCGGCTGTCTTCGAGACTCTAGAAAGCAAGAGCGTGCTTCTGGTTCTGAAGCAGAGTGTGATCAATGGATGACAAAATGCTGTGTGTTTCACTTCAGAAATGGAGTTCAATCCCATGCTCTGAGTCTCCCTACAAGCAAGACTTCGTTTCAGGTAAGGGCAGTAACTTTTCAGCTCAAACGAACTACATCGTTCACTGAGCTCACACATTTCTCATCTTAACTGACAACCATTAGATGTTAGAGGAACAGTGCATTGTATCAGTTTCAGAAAAAGATTTGGACTACATATAGCCAGGATGTGTAGGAAACACCGTTCTTTTGTTCTGGGCACAATCAGATTTCCTGCTGTATTAGAGACTCTAGAAAGCAAGAGCATGCTTCTTACTCTAAAGCAGAGTGTGATCCATTGATGAGAACTATGCTGTATGTTTCCCTTCAGAAATGGAGTTAAATCCCAGACTCTGTGTCTTCCTACAGGCAAGACTTCGTTTCAGGTAAGGGCAGTCACATTTCAGCTCAAACGAACTACATTGTTCACGAAGTTCACACGTTTCTCATCTTAACAGACAAGCATTCGATTTTAGGGGACCAGTGCTTTGTATCAGTTTCAGAAGCAGAGTTGTACTATATAATGTCCGTATGTATAGGAAACACCGTTCTTTTGTTGTCAGCACACTCACGTTTCCTGCTGTCTTAGAGACTCTAGAAAGCAAGAGCATGCTTCTTGTTCTAAAGCAGTGTGTGATAAATGGATGATTACACTGCTGTGTGTTTTACTTCAGAAATGGATTTAAATCCCAGGCTCTGAGTCTTCCTAAAAGCAAGACTTCATTTCAGGTAAGGGCAGTCACTTTCTGCTCAAACGAACTACATCTTTCACGAAGCTCACACGTTTCTCATCTTAACTGACAAGCATTGGTTGTTAGAGGACCAGTGCATTCTATCAGTTTCATAAGAAGATTTGGAGTACATATTGTCCGTATGTGTAGGAAACACCGTTCTTTTTTTCTGGGCACACTCAGATTTCCTGCTGTATTAGAGACTCTAGAAAGCAAGAGCGTGCTTCTTGCTCTAGAGCAGAGTGTGATCCATGGATGAGAACTATGCTGTGTGTATCAATTCAGAAATGGAGTTAAATCCCAGGCTCTGTGTCTTCCTACAAGCAAGACTTTGTTTCAGGTAAGGGCAGTCACTTTTCAGCTCAAACGAACTACATCGTTCACTGAGCTCACACGTTTCTCATCTTAACAGACAAGCATTGGATGTTAGAGGACCAGTGCTTTGTATCAGTTTCAGAAGCAGAGTTTTACTAGATATGGTCCGTATGTGTAGGAAACACCGTTCTTTTATTCTCAGCACACTCACGTTTCCTGCTGTCTTAGACACTCTAGAAAGCAAGAGCGTGCTTCTTGTTCTAAAGCAGAGTGTGATCAATGGATGAGAACACTGCTGTGTGTTTTAATTCAGAAATGGATTTAAATCCCAGACTCTGAGTCTTCCTACAAGCAAGACTTCAATTCAGGTAAGGGCAGTCACTTTTCTGCTCAAACGAACTACATCGTTCACGAAGCTCACATGTTTCTCATCTTAACTGACAAGCATTGGATGTTAGATGGTCAGTGCTTTGTGTAAGTTTCAGAAGCAGATTTGGAATACATATGGTCCAAATGTGTAGGAAACGCCGTTCTTTTGTTCTGGTCACACTCAGATTCCCTGCTGTATTAGAGACTCTAGAAAGCAAGAGTGTGCTTCTTGCTCTAAAGCAGAGTCTGATCCATGGATGAGAACTATGCTGTGTGTTTCCCTTCAGAAATGGACTTAAATCCCAGACTCTGTGTCTTACTACAAGCAAGACTTCGTTTCAGGTAAGGGTAGTCACTTTTCAGCTCAAACGAACTACATCGTTCACTGAGCTCACACGTTTCTCATCTTAACAGACAAGTATTGGATGTTAGAGGACCAGTGCTTTGTATGAGTTTCAGAAGCAGAGTTGGACTAGATATGGTCCATATGTGTAGGAAACACCGTTCTTTTATTCTCAGCACACTCACGTTTCCTGCTGTCTTAGAGACTCTAGAAAGCAAGAGCGTGCTTCTTGTTCTGAAGCAGAGTGTGTTCAATGGATGACACAATGCTGTGTGTTTCACTTCAGAAATGGATTTAAATCCCAGGCTCTGAGTCTTCCTACAAGCAAGACTTCGTTTCAGGTAAGGGCAGTCACTTTTATGCTCAAACGACTACATCTTTCACGAAGCTCACACGTTTCTCATCTTAACTGACAAGCATTGGATGTTAGAGGTCCAGTGCATTCTATCAGTTTCAGAAGAAGATTTGGACTACATATTGTCCGTATGTGTAGGAAACACAGTTCTATTTTTCTGGGCACACTCAGATTTCCTGCTGTATTAGAGACTCTAGAAAGCAAGAGCGTGCTGCTTGCTCTAGAGCAGAGTGTGATCCATGGATGAGAACTATGCTGTGTTTCCCTTCAGTAAAGGAGTTAAATCCCAGGCTCTGTGTCTTCCTACAACCAAGACTTCGTTTCAGGTAAGGGAAGTCACTTTTCAGCTCAAACGAACTACATCGTTCACGGAGCTCACACGTTTCTAATATTAACAGACAAGCATTGGATGTTAGAGGACCAGTGCATTCTATCAGTTTCAGAAGAAGATTGGGACTACATATTGTCCGTATGTGTAGCAAACACAGTTCTTTTTTTCTGGGCACACTCAGATTTCCTGCTGTATTAGAGATTCTAGAAAGCAAGAGCGTGCTTCTTGTTCTGAAGCAGAGTGTGATCATTGGATGAGACAATGCTGTGTGTTTCACTTCAGAAATGGAGTTGAATCCCATGCTCTGAGTCTCCCTACAAGCAAGACTTCGTTTCAGGTAAGGGCAGTCACTTTTCTGCTCAAAGGAACTACATCATTCATGAAGCTCACATGTTTCTCATCTTAACTGACAAGCATTGGATGTTAGAGGACCAGTGCATTTTATCATTTTCAGAAGAAGATTTGGACTACATATAGTCAGTATGTGTAGGAAACACCGTTCTTTTGTTCTGGGCACAATCAGATTTCCTGATGTATTAGACTCTAGAAAGCAAGAGTGTGCTTCTTGCTATAAAGCAGAGTGTGATCCATGGATGAGAACTATGCTCTGTGTTTCCCTTCAGAAATGGACTTAAATCCCAGGCTCTGTGTCTTACTACAAGCAAGACTTCGTTTCAGGTAAGGGCAGTCACTTTTCAGTTCAAAGGAACTACATCATTCTCAAAGCTCACACGTTTCTCATCTTAACTGACAAGCATTTGATGTTAGAGGACCAGTGCTTTGTATCAGTTTCAGAAGCAGAGTTGGACTAGATATGGTCCGTATGTATAGGAAACACCATTCTTTTGTTCTCAGCACATTCACGTTTCCTGCTGTCTTAGAGATTTTAGAAAGCAAGAGCGTGCTTCTCGCTCTAAAGCAGAGTGTGATCCATGGATGAGAACTATGCTGTGTGTTTCACTTCAGGAAAGGAGTTAAATCCCAGGCTCTGTGTCTTCCTACAAGCAAGACTTCTTTTCAGGTAAGGGCAGTCACTTTTCAGCTCAAACGAACTACATCGTTCATGGAGCTCACACGTTTCTCATCTTAACAGACAAGCATTGGATGTTAGAGGACCAGTGCTTTGTATCAGTTTCAGAAGCAGAGTTGGACTAGATATGGTCTGTATGTGTAGGAAACACCGTTCATTTGTTCTCAGCAAACTCACGTTTCCTGCTGTCTTGGAGACTCTAGAAAGCAAGATCGTGCTTCTTGTTCTAAAGCATAGTGTGATCAATGGATGAGAACACTGCTGTATGTTTCTCTTCAGAAATGGAGTTAAATCACAGACTCTGTGTCTTCCTCCATCAAAACTTCGTTTCAGGTAAGGGCAGTCACTTTTCAGCTCAAACGAACTACATTGTTCACTGAGCTCACACGTTTCTCATCTTAACAGACAAACATTCGATTTTAGGGGACCAGTGCTTTGTATCAGTTTCAGAAGCAGAGTTGGACTATATAATGTCCGTATGTGTAGGAAACACCGTTCTTTTGTTCTCAGCACACTCACGTTTCCTGCTGTCTTAGAGACTCTAGAAAGCAAGAGCATGCTTCTTGTTCTAAAGCAGTGTGTGGTAAATGGATGATTACACTGCTGTGTGTTTTACTTCAGAAATGGATTTAAATCCCAGGCTCTGTGTCTTCCTACAAGCAAGACTTCAATTCAGGTAAGGGCAGTCACTTTTCTGCTCAAACGAACTACATCGTTCACGAAGCTCACATGTTTCTCATCTTAACTGACAAGCATTGGATGTTAGATGATCAGTGCTTTGTGTAAGTTTCAGAAGCAGATTTGGAATACATATGGTCCATATGTGTAGGAAACACCGTTCTTTTGTTCTGGGCACACTCAGATTTCCTGCTATATTAAGACTCTAGAAAGCAAGAGTGTGCTTCTCGCTCTAAAGCTGAGTGTGATCCATGGATGAGAACTATGCTGTGTGTTTCCCTTCAGAAATTGACTTAAATCCCTGGCTCTGTGTCTTACTACAAGCAAGACTTCGTTTCAGGTAAGGGAAGTCACTTTTCAGCTCAAACGAACTACATCGTTCACTGAGCTCACACTTTTCTCATCTTAACAGACAAGCATTGGATGTTAGAGGACCAGTGCTTTGTATCAGTTTCAGAAGCAGAGTTGGACTAGATATGGTCCGTATGTGTAGGAAACACCGTTCTTTATTCTCAGCACACTCACGTTTCCTGCTGTCTTAGAGACTCTAGAAAGCAAGAGCGTGCTTCTTGTTCTGAAGCAGAGTGTGATCAATGGATGAGACAATGCTGTGTGTTTCACTTCAGAAATGGAGTTGAATCCCATGCTCTGAGTCTCCCTACAAGCAAGACTTCGTTTCAGGTAAGGGCAGTCACTTTTCTGCTCAAAGGAACTACATCATTCACGAAGCTCACATGTTTCTCATCTTAACTGACAAGCATTGGATGTTAGATGGTCAGTGCTTTGTGTAAGTTTCAGAAGCAGATTTGGAATACATATGGTCCAAATGTGTAGGAAACGCCGTTCTTTTGTTCTGGTCACACTCAGATTCCCTGCTGTATTAGAGACTCTAGAAAGCAAGAGTGTGCTTCTTGCTCTAAAGCAGAGTCTGATCCATGGATGAGAACTATGCTGTGTGTTTCCCTTCAGAAATGGACTTAAATCCCAGACTCTGTGTCTTACTACAAGCAAGACTTCGTTTCAGGTAAGGGCAGTCACTTTTCAGCTCAAACGAACTACATCGTTCACTGAGCTCACACGTTCATCATCTTAACAGACAAGCATTGGATGTTAGAGGACCAGTGCTTTGTATAAGTTTCAGAAGCAGAGTTGGACTAGATATGGTCCATATGTGTAGGAAACACCGTTCTTTTATTCTCAGCACACTCACGTTTCCTGCTGACTTAGAGACTCTAGAAAGCAAGAGCGTGCTTCTTGTTCTGAAGCAGAGTGTGACCAATGGATGACACAATGCTGTGTGTTTCCCTTCAGAAATGGACTTAAATCCCAGGCTCTGTGTCTTACTACAAGCAAGACTTCGTTTCAGGTAAGGGCAGTCACTTTTCAGTTCAAAGGAACTATATCATTCACAAAGCTCACACGTTTCTCATCTTATCTGACAAGCATTTGATGTAAGAGGACCAGTGCTTTGTATCAGTTTCAGAAGCAGAGTTGGACTAGATATGGTCCGTATGTATAGGAAACACCATTCTTTTGTTCTCAGCACACTCACGTTTCCTGCTGTCTTAGAGATTTTAGAAAGCAAGAGCGTGCTTCTCGCTCTAAAGCAGAGTGTGATCCATGGATGAGAACTATGCTGTGTGTTTGCCTTCAGTAAAGGAGTTAAATCCCAGGCTCTGTGTCTTCCTACAAGCAAGACTTCTTTTCAGGTAAGGGCAGTCACTTTTCAGCTCAAACGAACTACATCGTTCATGGAGCTCACACGTTTCTCATCTTAACAGACAAGCATTGGATGTTAGAGGACCAGTGCTTTGTATCAGTTTCAGAAGCAGAGTTGGACTAGATATGGTCTGTATGTGTAGGAAACACAGTTCATTTGTTCGCAGCAAACTCACGTTTCCTGCTGTCTTAGAGACTCTAGAAAGCAAGATCGTGCTTCTTGTTCTAAAGCATAGTGTGATCAATGGATGAGAATACTGCTGTATGTTTCTCTTCAGAAATGGAGTTAAATCACAGACTCTGTGTCTTCCTACAGGCAAGACTTCGTTTCAGGTAAGGGCAGTCACTTTTCAGCTCAAACGAACTACATTGTTCACTGAGCTCACACGTTTCTCATCTTAACAGACAAACATTCGATTTTAGGGGACCAGTGCTTTGTATCAGTTTCAGAAGCAGAGTTGGACTATATAATGTCCGTATGTGTAGGAAACACAGTTCTTTTGTTCTCAGCACACTCACGTTTCCTGCTGTCTTAGAGACTCTAGAAAGTAAGAGCATGCTTCTTGTTCTAAAGCAGTGTGTGATAAATGGATGATTACACTGCTGTGTGTTTTACTTCAGAAATGGATTTAAATCCCAGGCTCTGTGTCTTCCTACAAGCAAGACTTCAATTCAGGTAAGGGCAGTCACTTTTCTGCTCAAACGAACTACATCGTTCACGAAGCTCACATGTTTCTCATCTTAACTGAAAAGCATTGGATGTTAGATGATCAGTGCTTTGTGTAAGTTTCAGAAGCAGATTTGGAATACATATGGTCCATATGTGTAGAAAACACCGTTCATTTGTTCTGGGCACACTCAGATTTCCTGCTATATTAGAGACTCTAGAAAGCAAGAGTGTGCTTCTCGCTCTAAAGCTGAGTGTGATCCATGGATGAGAACTATGCTGTGTGTTTCCCTTCAGAAATTGACTTAAATCCCAGGCTCTGTGTCTCACTACAAGCAAGATTTCGTTTCAGGTAAGGGCAGTCACTTTTCAGCTCAAACGAACTACATCGTTCACTGAGCTCACACGTTTCTCATGTTAACAGACAAGCATTGGATGTTAGAGGACCAGTGCTTTGTATCAGTTTCAGAAGCAGAGTTGGACTAGATATGGTCCGTATGTGTAGGAAACACCGTTCTTTATTCTAGGACACTCACGTTTCCTGCTGTCTTAGAGACTCTAGAAAGCAAGAGCGTGCTTCTTGTTCTGAAGCAGAGTGTGATCAATGGATGAGACAATGCTGTGTGTTTCACTTCAGAAATGAAGTTAAATTCCATCCTCTGAGTCTCCCTACAAGCAAGACTTCGTTTAAGGTAAGGGCCGTTACTTTTCAGGTCAAACGAACTACATCGTTCACTGAGCTCACACGTTTCTCATCTTAACTGACAAGCATTGGATGTTAGAGGAACAGTGCATTGATTCAGTTTCAGAAGAAGATTTGGACTACATATAGTCAGTATGTGTAGGAAACACCGTTCTTTTGTTCTGGGCACACTCAGATTTCCTGCTGTATTACAGACTCTAGAAAGCAAGAGCGTGCTTCTTGTTCTGAAGCAGAGTGTGATCAATGGATGAGACAATGCTGTGTGTTTCACTTCAGAAATGGAGTTCAATCCCATGCTCTGAGTCTCCCTACAAGCAAGACTTCGTTTCAGGTAAGGGCAGTCACTTTTCTGCTCAAAGGAACTACATCGTTCATGAAGCTCACACCTTTCTCATCTTAACTGACAAGCATTGGATGTTAGAGGACCAGTGCATTTTATCATTTTCAGAAGAAGATTTGGACTACATATAGTCCGTATGTGTAGGAAACACCGTTCTTTTGTTCTGGGCACACTCAGATTTCCTGCTGTATTACAGACTCTAGAAAGCAAGAGCGTGCTTCTTGTTCTGAAGCAGAGTGTGATCAATGGATGAGACAATGCTGTGTGTTTCACTTCAGAAATGGAGTTCAATCCCATGCTCTGAGTCTCCCTACAAGCAAGACTTCGTTTCAGGTAAGGGCAGTCACTTTTCTGCTCAAAGGAACTACATCGTTCATGAAGCTCACACCTTTCTCATCTTAACTGACAAGCATTGGATGTTAGAGGACCAGTGCATTTTATCATTTTCAGAAGAAGATTTGGACTACATATAGTCCGTATGTGTAGGAAACACCGTTTTTTTGTTCTGGGCACACTCAGATTTCCTGCTGTATTAGAGAATCTAGAAAGCAAGAGCGTGCTTCTTGCTCTAAAGCAGAGTGTGATCCATGGATGAGAACTATGCTGTGTGTTTCCCTTCAGAAATGGACTTAAATCCCAGGCTCTGTGTCTTCCTACAGGCAAGACTTCGTTTCAGGTATGGGCAGTCACTTTTCAGCTCAAACGAACTACATCGTTCACGAAGCTCATACATTTCTCATCTTAACAGACAAGCATTGGATTTTAGAGGACCAGTGCTTTGTATCAGTTTCAGAAGCAGAGTTGGACTATATAATGTCCGTATGTGTAGGAAACACAGTTCTTTTGTTCTCGACACACTCACGTTTCCTGCTCTCTTAGAGACTCTAGAAAGCAAGATCGTGCTTATTGTTCTAAAGGATAGTGTGATCAATGGATGAGAACACTGCTGTGTGTTTCACTTCAGAAATGGAGTTAAATCCCAGGCTCTGAGTCTTCCTAGAAGCAAGACTTCGTTTCAGGTAAGGGCAGTCACTTTTCTGCTCAAACGAACTACATCTTTCACGAAGCTCACACGTTTCTCATCTTAACTGACAAGCATTGGATGTTGGAGGACCAGTGCATTCTATCAGTTTCATAGGAAGATTTGGACTACATATTGTCCGTATGTGTAGGAAACACCGTTCTTTTTTTCTGGGCACACTCAGATTTCCTGCTGTATTAGAGTCTCTAGAAAGCAAGAGCGTGCTTCTTGCTCTAGAGCAGAGTGTGCTCCATTGATGAGAACTATGCTGTGTGTTTCACCTCAGAAATGGAGTTAAATCCCAGGCTCTGAGTTTTCCTAGAAGCAAGACTTCGTTTCAGGTAAGGGCATTCACTTTTCTGCTCAAACGAACTACATCTTTCACGAAGCTCACACGTTTCTCATCTTAACAGACAAGCATTGGATGTTAGAGGACCAGTGCTTTGTATCAGTTTCAGAAGCAGAGTTGGACTAGATATGGTCCGTATGTGTAGGAAACACCGTTCTTTTATTCTCAGCACACTCACGTTTCCTGCTGTCTTAGAGACTCTAGAAAGCAAGAGCGTGCTTCTTGTTTTGAAGCAGAGTGTGATCAATGGATGAGACAATGCTGTGTGTTTCACTTCAGAAATGGAGTTCAATCCCATGCTCTGAGTCTCCCTACAAGCAAGACTTCGTTTCAGGTAAGGGCAGTCACTTTTCTGCTCAAAGGAACTACATCGTTCATGATGCTCACACCTTTCTCATCTTAACTGACAAGCATTGGATGTTAGAGGACCAGTGCATTTTATCATTTTCAGAAGAAGATTTGGACTACATATAGTCCGTATGTGTAGGAAACACCGTTTTTTTGTTCTGGGCACACTCAGATTTCCTGCTGTATTAGAGAATCTAGAAAGCAAGAGCGTGCTTCTTGCACTAAAGCAGAGTGTGATCCATGGATGAGAACTATGCTGTGTGTTTCCCTTCAGAAATGGACTTAAATCCCAGGCTCTGTGTCTTCCTACAGGCAAGACTTCGTTTCAGGTATGGGCAGTCACTTTTCAGCTCAAACGAACTACATCGTTCACGAAGCTCATACATTTCTCATCTTAACAGACAAGCATTAGATTTTGGAGGACCAGTGCTTTGTATCAGTTTCAGAAGCAGAGTTGGACTATATAATGTCCGTATGTGTAGTAAACACCGTTCTTTTGTTCTCAGCACACTCACGTTTCCTGCTGTCTTAGAGACTCTAGAAAGCAAGAGCATGCTTCTTGCTCTAAAACAGAGTGTGATCCATGGATGAGACTATGGTGTGTGTTTCACTTCAGAAATGAAGTTAAATCCCATCCTCTGAGTCTCCCTACAAGCAAGACTTCGTTTAAGGTAAGGGCAGTTACTTTTCAGGTCAAATGAACTACATCGTTCACTGAGCTCACACGTTTCTCATCTTAACTGACAAGCATTGGATGTTAGAGGAACAGTGCATTGTATCAGTTTCAGAAGAAGATTTGGACTACATATAGTCAGTATGTGTAGGAAACACCGTTCTTTTGTTCTGGGCACACTCAGATTTCCTGCTGTCTTAGAGACTTTAGAAAGCAAGAGCGTGCTTCTTGCTCTAAAGCAGAGTGTGATCCATTGATGAGAACTATGCTGTATGTTTCCCTTCAGAAATTGAGTTAAATCCCAGACTCTGTGTCTTCCTACAGGCAAGACTTCGTTTCAGGTAAGGGCAGTCACTTTTCAGCTCAAACGAACTACATTGTTCATGAAGCTCACACGTTTCTCATCTTAACAGACAAGCATTGGATTTTAGAGGACCAGTGCTTTGTATCAGTTTCAGAAGCAGAGTTGTACTATATAATGTCCGTATGTGTAGGAAACACCGTTCTTTTGTTCTCGACACACTCACGTTTCCTGCTGTCTTAGAGACTCTAGAAAGCAAGATCGTGCTTATTGTTCTAAAGCATAGTGTGATCAATGGATGAGAACACTGCTGTGTGTTTCACTTCAGAAATGGAGTTAAATCCCAGGCTCTGAGTCTTCCTTAGAAGCAAGACTTCGTTTCAGGTAAGGGCAGTCACTTTTCTGCTCAAAGGAACTACATCTTTCATGAAGCTCACACGTTTCTCATCTTAACTGACAAGCATTGGATGTTAGAGGACCAGTGCTTTGTATCAGTTTCAGAAGCAGAGTTGGACTAGATATGGTCCGTATGTATAGGAAACACCATTCTTTTGTTCTCAGCACACTCATGTTTCCTGCTGTCTTAGAGATTTTAGAAAGCAAGAGCGTGCTTCCCGCTCTAAAGCAGAGTTTGATCCATGGATGAGAACTATGCTGTGTGTTTCCCTTGAGTAAAGGAGTTAAATCCCAGGCTCTGTGTCTTCCTACAAGCAAGACTTCTTTTCAGGTAAGGGCAGTCATTTTACAGCTCAAACGAACTACATCGTTCATGGAGCTCACACGTTTCTCATCTTAACAGACAAGCATTGGATGTTAGAGGACCAGTGCTTTGTATCAGTTTCAGAAGAAGAGTTGGACTAGATATGGTCTGTATGTGTAGGAAACATCGTTCTTTGTTCTCAGCAAACTCACGTTTCCTGCTGTCTTAGAGACTCTAGAAAGCAAGATCGTGCCTCTTGTTCTAAAGTATAGTGTGATCAATGGATGAGAACACTGCTGTATGTTTCTCTTCAGAAATGGAGTTAAATCACAGACTCTGTGTCTTCCTAGAGGCAAGACTTCGTTTCAGGTAAGGGCATTCACTTTTCAGCTCAAACGAACTACATTGTTCACTGAGCTCACACGTTTCTCATCTTAACAGACAAACATTCGATTTTAGGGGACCTGTGCTTTGTATCAGTTTCAGAAGCAGAGTTGGACTATATAATGTCCGTATGTGTAGGAAACCCCGTTCTTTTATTCTCAGCACACTCACGTTTCTTGCTGTCTTAGAGACTCTAGAAAGCAAGAGCGTGCTTCTTGTTCTGAAGCAGAGTGTGATAAATGTATGAGAACACTGCTGTGTGTTTCACTTCAGAAATGGAGTTAAATCCCAGACTCTGAGTCTTCCTACATGCAAGACTTCGTTTCAGGTAAGGGCAGTCACTTTTCTGCTCAAAGGAACTACATCTTTCACGGAGCTCACACGTTTCTCATCTTAACAGACAAGCATTAGATCTTAGAGTACCAGTGCTTTGTATCAGTTTCAGAAGCAGAGTTGGACTAGATATGGTCTGTATGTGTAGGAAACACCGTTCTTTTGTTCTCAGCAAACTCACGTTTCCTGCTGTCTTAGAGAATCTAGAAAGCAACAGCATGCTTCTTGTTCTAAAGAAGAGTGTGGTAAATGGATGATAACAATGCTGTGTGTTTCACTTCAGAAATGGAGTTAAATCCCAGGCTCTGAGTCTTCCTACAAGCAAGACTTCGTTTCAGGTAAGGGCAGTCACTTTTCTGCTCAAAGGAACTACATCGTAAACGAGGCTCACACGTTTCTCATCTTAACTGACAAGCATTGGATGTTAGAGGACCATTGCATTGTATCTGTTTCAGAAGCAGAGGTGGACTACATATGGTCCGTATGTGTAGGAAACACAGTTATTTTCTTCTGGGCACACTCAGATTTCCTGCTGTCTTAGAGACTTTAGAAAGCAAGAGCGTGCTTCTCGCTCTAAAGCAGAGTGTGATCCATGGATGAAAATTATGCTGTGTGTTTCACTTCAGAAAAGGAGTTAAATACCAGGCTCTATGTCTTCCTACAAGCAAGACTTCGTTTCAGGTAAGGGCAGTCACTTTTCTGCTCAAACGAACTACATCGTTCATGAAGCTCACACGTTTCTCTTCTTAACTGACAAGCATTGGATGTTAGAGGGTCAGTGCTTTGTATCAGTTTCAGAAGCAGAGTTGGACTACATATGGTCCATATGTGTAGGAAACACCGATCTGTTGTTCTGGGCACACTCACGTTTCCAGCTGTCTTAGAGACTCTAGAAAGCAAGAGCGTGCTTCTCGCTCTAAAACAGAGTGTGATCCATTGATGAGAACTATGCTGTATGTTTCCCTTCAGAAATGGAGTTAAATCCCAGACTCTGTGTCTTCCTACAGGCAAGACTTCGTTTCAGGTAAGGGCAGTCACTTTTCAGCTCAAACGAACTACATTGTTCACGAAGCTCACACGTTTCTCATCTTAACAGACAAGCATTGGATTTTAGGGGACCAGTGCTTTGTATCACTTTCAGAAGCAGAGTTGGACTATATAATGTCTGTATGTGCAGGAAACACCGTTCTTTTTTTCTCGACACACTCACGTTTCCTGCTGTCTTAGAGACTCTAGAAAGCAAGATCGTGCTTATTGTTCTAAAGCATAGTGTGATCAATGGATGAGAACACTGCTGTGTGTTTCACTTCAGAAATGGAGTTAAATCCCAGGCTCTGAGTCTTCCTAGAAGCAAGACTTCGTTTCAGGTATGGGCAGTCACTTTTCTGCTCAAACGAACTACATCTTTCACGAAGCTCACACGTTTCTCATCTTAACTGAAAAGCATTGGATGTTAGAGGACCAGTGCATTCTATCAGTTTCATAGGAAGATTTGGACTACATATTGTCTGTATGTGTAGGAAACACCGTTATTTTTTTCTGGGCACACTCAGATTTCCTGATGTATTAGAGACTCTAGAAAGCAAGAGCATGCTTCTCGCTTTAAAACAGAGTGTGATCCATGGATGAGACTATGCTGTGTGTTTCACTTCAGAAATGAAGTTAAATTCCATCCTCTGAGTCTCCCTACAAGCAAGACTTCGTTTAAGGCAAGGGCCGTTACTTTTCAGGTCAAATGAACTACATCGTTCACTGAGCTCACACGTTTCTCATCTTAACTGACAAGCATTGGATGTTAGAGGAACAGTGCATTGATTCAGTTTCAGAAGAAGATTTGGACTACATATAGTCAGTATGTGTAGGAAACACCGTTCTTTTGTTATGGACACACTCAGATTTCCTGCTGTATTACAGACTCTAGAAAGCAAGAGCGTGCTTCTTGTTCTGAAGCAGAGTGTGATCAATGGATGAGACAATGCTGTGTGTTTCACTTCAGAAATGGAGTTCAATCCCATGCTCTGAGTCTCCCTACAAGCAAGACTTCGTTTCAGGTAAGGGCAGTCACTTTTCTGCTCAAAGGAACTACATCGTTCATGAAGCTCACACCTTTCTCATCTTAACTGACAAGCATTGGATGTTAGAGGACCAGTGCATTTTATCATTTTCAGAAGAAGATTTGGACTACATATAGTCCGTATGTGTAGGAAACACCGTTTTTTTGTTCTGGGCACACTCAGATTTTCTGCTGTATTAGAGAATCTAGAAAGCAAGAGTCTGCTTCTTGCTCTAAAGCAGAGTGTGATCCATGGATGAAAACTATGCTGTGTGTTTCCCTTCAGAAATGGACTTAAATCCCAGGCTCTGTGTCTTCCTACAGGCAAGACTTCGTTTCAGGTATGGGCAGTCACTTTTCAGCTCAAACGAACTACATCGTTCACGAAGCTCATACATTTCTCATCTTAACAGACAAGCATTGGATTTTAGAGGACCAGTGCTTTGTATCAGTTTCAGAAGCAGAGTTGGACTATATAATGTCCGTATGTGTAGGAAACACCGTTCTTTTGTTCTCAGCACACTCACGTTTCCTGCTGTCTTAGATACTCTAGAAAGCAACAGCATGCTTCTTGTTCTAAAGCAGAGTGTGATCAATGGATGAGAACACTGCAGTGTGTTTCACTTCAGAAATGGAGTTAAATCCCAGTCTCTGAGTCTTCCTACAAGCAAGACTTCGTTTCAAGTAAGGGCAGTCACTTTTCTTCTCAAAGGAACTACATCGTTCACGAGGCTCACACGTTTCTCATCTTAACTGACAAGCATTGGATGTTAGAGGGTCAGTGCTTTGTATCAGTTTCAGAAGCAGATTTGGACTACATATGGTCCATATGTGTAGGAAACACCGATCTTTTGTTCTGGGCACACTCACGTTTCCAGCTGTCTTAGAGACTCTAGAAAGCAAGAGCATGCTTCTTGTTCTAAAGCAGAGTGTGATCCATGGATGAAAACTATGCTGTGTGTTTCCCTTCAGAAATGGACTTAAATCCCAGGCTCTGTGTCTTCCTACAGGCAAGACTTCGTTTCAGGTATGGGCAGTCACTTTTCAGCTCAAACGAACTACATCGTTCACGAAGCTCATACATTTCTCATCTTAACAGACAAGCATTGGATTTTAGAGGACCAGTGCTTTGTATCAGTTTCAGAAGCAGAGTTGGACTATATAATGTCCGTATGTGTAGGAAACACAGTTCTTTTGTTCTTGACACACTCACGTTTCCTGCTCTCTTAGAGACTCTAGAAAGCAAGATCGTGCTTATTGTTCTAAAGGATAGTGTGATCAATGGATGAGAACACTGCTGTGTGTTTCACTTCAGAAATGGAGTTAAATCCCAGGCTCTGAGTCTTCCTACAAGCAAGACTTCGTTTCAGGTAAGGGCAGTCACTTTTCTGCTCAAAGGAACTACATCTTTCACGAAGCTCACACGTTTCTCATCTTAACAGCCAAGCATTGGATGTTAGACGACCAGTGCTTTGTATCAGTTTCAGAAGCAGAGTTGGAGTAGATATGGTCCGTATGTGTAGGAAACACCGTTCTTTTATTCTCAGCACACTCACGTTTCCTGCTGTCTTAGAGACTCTAGAAAGCAAGAGCGTGATTCTTGTTCTGAAGCAGAGTGTGATCAATGGATGAGACAATGCTGTGTGTTTCACTTCAGAAATGGAGTTCAATCCCATGCTCTGAGTCTCCCTACAAGCAAGACTTCGTTTCAGGTAAGGGCAGTCACTTTTCTGCTCAAAGGAACTACATCGTTCATGAAGCTCACACCTTTCACATCTTAACTGACAAGCATTGTATGTTAGAGGACCAGTGCATTTTATCATTTTCAGAAGAAGATTTGGACTACATATAGTCCGTATGTGTAGGAAACACCGTTTTTTTGTTCTGGGCACACTCAGATTTCCTGCTGTATTAGAGAATCTAGAAAGCAAGAGCGTGCTTCTTGCTCTAAAGCAGAGTGTGCTCCATGGATGAGAAATATGCTGTGTGTTTCCCTTCAGAAATGGACTTAAATCCCAGGCTCTGTGTCTTCCTACAGGCAAGACTTCGTTTCAGGTATGGGCAGTCACTTTTCAGCTCAAACGAACTACATCGTTCACGAAGCTCATACATTTCTCATCTTAACAGACAAGCATTAGATTTTGGATGACCAGTGCTTTGTATCAGTTTCAGAAGCAGAGTTGGACTATATAATGTCCATATGTGTAGGAAACACCGATCTTTTGTTCTGGGCACACTCACGTTTCCAGCTGTCTTAGAGACTCTAGAAAGCAAGAGCATGCTTCTTGCTCTAAAAGAGAGTGTGATCCATGGATGAAAACTATGCTGTGTGTTTCACTTCAGAAAAGGAGTTAAATACCAGGCTCTATGTCTTCCTACAAGCAAGACTTCGTTTCAGGTAAGGGCAGTCACTTTTCTGCTCAAACGAACTACATCGTTCATGAAGCTCACACGTTTCTCTTCTTAACTGACAAGCATTGGATGTTAGAGGGTCAGTGCTTTGTATCAGTTTCAGAAGCAGATTTGGCCTACATATGGTCCATATGTGTAGGAAACACCGATCTGTTGTTCTGGGCACACTCACGTTTCCAGCTCTCTTAGAGACTCTAGAAAGCAAGAGCGTGCTTCTCGCTCTAAAACAGAGTGTGATCCATTGATGAGAACTATGCTGTATGTTTCCCTTCAGAAATGGACTTAAATCCCAGACTCTGTGTCTTCCTACAGGCAAGACTTCGTTTCAGGTAAGGGCAGTCACTTTTCAGCTCAAACGAACCACATTGTTCACGAAGCTCACACGTTTCTCATCTTAACAGACAAGCATTGGATTTTAGGGGAACAGTGCTTTGTATCAGTTTCAGAAGCAGAGTTGGACTATATAATGTCTGTATGTGCAGGAAACACCGTTCTTTTTTTCTCGACACACTCACGTTTCCTGCTGTCTTAGAGACTCTAGAAAGCAAGATCGTGCTTATTGTTCTAAAGCATAGTGTGATCAATGGATGAGAACACTGCTGTGTGTTTCACTTCAGAAATGGAGTTAAATCCCAGGCTCTGAGTCTTCCTAGAAGCAAGAATTCATTTCAGGTAAGGGCAGTCACTTTTCTGCTCAAACGAACTACATCTTTCACGAAGCTCACACGTTTCTCATCTTAACTGACAAGCATTGGATGTTAGAGGACCAGTGCATTCTATCAGTTTCATAGGAAGATTTGGACTACATATTGTCTGTATGTGTAGGAAACACCATTATTTTTTTCTGGGCACACTCAGATTTCCTGATGTATTAGAGACTCTAGAAAGCAAGAGCATGCTTCTCGCTCTAAAACAGAGTGTGATCCATGGATGAGACTATGCTGTGTGTTTCACTTCAGAAATGAAGTTAAATTCCATCCTCTGAGTCTCCCTACAAGCAAGACTTCGTTTAAGGCAAGGGCCGTTACTTTTCAGGTCAAACGAACTACATCGTTCACTGAGCTCACACGTTTCTCATCTTAACTGACAAGCATTGGATGTTAGAGGAACAGTGCATTGATTCAGTTTCAGAAGAAGATTTGGTCTACATATAGTCCGTATGTGTAGGAAACACCGTTTTTTTGTTCTGGGCACACTCAGATTTCCTGCTGTATTAGAGAATCTAGAAAGCAAGAGCGTGCTTCTTGCTCTAAAGCAGAGTGTGATCCATGGATGAGAACTATGCTGTGTGTTTCCCTTCAGAAATGGACTTAAATCCCAGGCTCTGTGTCTTCCTACAGGCAAGACTTCGTTTCAGGTATGGGCAGTCACTTTTCAGCTCAAACGAACTACATCGTTCACGAAGCTCATACATTTCTCATCTTAACAGACAAGCATTGGATTTTAGAGGACCAGTGCTTTGTATCAGTTTCAGAAGCAGAGTTGGACTATATAATGTCCTTATGTGTAGGAAACACAGTTCTTTTGTTCTCGACACACTCATGTTTCCTGCTCTCTTAGAGACTCTAGAAAGCAAGATCGTGCTTATTGTTCTAAAGGATAGTGAGATCAATGGATGAGAACACTGCTGTGTGTTTCACTTCAGAAATGGAGTTAAATCCCAGGCTCTGAGTCTCCTAGAAGCAAGACTTCGTTTCAGGTAAGGGCAGTCACTTTTCTGCTCAAACGAACTACATCTTTCACGAAGCTCACACGTTTCTCATCTTAACTGACAAGCATTGGATGTTGGAGGACCAGTGCATTCTATCAGTTTCATAGGAAGATTTGGACTACATATTGTCCGTATGTGTAGGAAACACCGTTCTTTTTTTCTGGGCACACTCAGATTTCCTGCTGTATTAGAGTCTCTAGAAAGCAAGAACGTGTTTCTTGCTCTAGAGCAGTGTGTGCTCCATTGATGAGAACTATGCTGTGTGTTTCACTTCAGAAATGGAGTTAAATCCCAGGCTCTGAGTCTTCCTAGAAGCAAGACTTCGTTTTAGGTAAGGGCATTCACTTTTCTGCTCAAACGAACTACATCTTTCACGAAGCTCACACGTTTCTCATCTTAACAGACAAGCATTGGATGTTAGAGGACCAGTGCTTTGTATCAGTTTCAGAAGCAGAGTTGGACTAGATATGGTCCGTATGTGTAGGAAACACCGTTCTTTTATTCTCAGCACACTCACGTTTCCTGCTGTCTTAGAGACTCTAGAAAGCAAGAGCGTGCTTCTTGTTCTGAAGCAGAGTGTGATCAATGGATGAGACAATGCTGTGTGTTTCACTTCAGAAATGGAGTTCAATCCCATGCTCTGAGTCTCCCTACAAGCAAGACTTCGTTACAGGTAAGGGCAGTCACTTTTCTGCTCAAAGGAACTACATCGTTCATGAAGCTCACAACTTTCTCATCTTAACTGACAAGCATTGGATGTTAGAGCACCAGTGCATTTTATCATTTTCAGAAGAAGATTTGGTCTACATATAGTCCGTATGTGTAGGAAACACCGTTTTTTGTTCTGGGCACACTCAGATTTCCTGCTGTATTAGAGAATCTAGAAAGCAAGAGCGTGCTTCTTGCTCTAAAGCAGAGTGTGATCCATGGATGAGAACTATGCTGTGTGTTTCCCTTCAGAAATGGACTTAAATCCCAGGCTCTGTGTCTTCCTACATGCAAGACTTCGTTTCAGGTATGGGCAGTCACTTTTCAGCTCAAACGAACTACATCGTTCACGAAGCTCGTACATTTCTCATCTTAACAGACAAGCATTAGATTTTGGAGGACCAGTGCTTTGTATCAGTTTCAGAAGCAGAGTTGGACTATATAATGTCTGTATGTGTAGTAAACACCGTTCTTTTGTTCTCAGCACACTCACGTTTCCTGCTGTCTTAGAGACTCTAGAAAGCAACAGCATGCTTCTTGTTCTAAAGCAGAGTGTGGTCAATGGATGAGAACACTGCAGTGTGTTTCACATCAGAAATGGAGTTAAATCCCAGGCTCTGAGTCTTCCTACAAGCAAGACTTCGTTTCAAGTAAGGGCAGTCACTTTTCTGCTCAAAGGAACTACATCGTTCACGAGGCTCACACGTTTCTCATCTTAACTGACAAGCATTGGATGTTAGAGGGTCAGTGCTTTGTGTCAGTTTCAGAAGCAGAGTTGGACTATATAATGTCTGTATGTGTAGGAAACACCGATCTGTTGTTCTGGGCACACTCACGTTTCCAGCTGTCTTAGAGACTCTAGAAAGCAAGAGCATGCTTCTTGTTCTAAAGCAGAGTGTGATCCATGGATGAAAACTATGCTGTGTGTTTCCCTTCAGAAATGGACTTAAATCCCAGGCTCTGTGTCTTCCTACAGGCAAGACTTCGTTTCAGGTATGGGCAGTCACTTTTCAGCTCAAACGAACTACATCGTTCACGAAGCTCATACATTTCTCATCTTAACAGACAAGCATTGGATTTTAGAGGACCAGTGCTTTGTATCAGTTTCAGAAGCAGAGTTGGACTATATAATGTCCGTATGTGTAGGAAACACAGTTCTTTTGTTCTTGACACACTCACGTTTCCTGCTCTCTTAGAGACTCTAGAAAGCAAGATCGTGCTTATTGTTCTAAAGGATAGTGTGATCAATGGATGAGAACACTGCTGTGTGTTTCACTTCAGAAATGGAGTTAAATCCCAGGCTCTGAGTCTTCCTACAAGCAAGACTTCGTTTCAGGTAAGGGCAGTCACTTTTCTGCTCAAAGGAACTACATCTTTCACGAAGCTCACACGTTTCTCATCTTAACAGCCAAGCATTGGATGTTAGACGACCAGTGCTTTGTATCAGTTTCAGAAGCAGAGTTGGAGTAGATATGGTCCGTATGTGTAGGAAACACCGTTCTTTTATTCTCAGCACACTCACGTTTCCTGCTGTCTTAGAGACTCTAGAAAGCAAGAGCGTGATTCTTGTTCTGAAGCAGAGTGTGATCAATGGATGAGACAATGCTGTGTGTTTCACTTCAGAAATGGAGTTCAATCCCATGCTCTGAGTCTCCCTACAAGCAAGACTTCGTTTCAGGTAAGGGCAGTCACTTTTCTGCTCAAAGGAACTACATCGTTCATGAAGCTCACACCTTTCACATCTTAACTGACAAGCATTGTATGTTAGAGGACCAGTGCATTTTATCATTTTCAGAAGAAGATTTGGACTACATATAGTCCGTATGTGTAGGAAACACCGTTTTTTTGTTCTGGGCACACTCAGATTTCCTGCTGTATTAGAGAATCTAGAAAGCAAGACCGTGCTTCTTGCTCTAAAGCAGAGTGTGCTCCATGGATGAGAAATATGCTGTGTGTTTCCCTTCAGAAATGGACTTAAATCCCAGGCTCTGTGTCTTCCTACAGGCAAGACTTCGTTTCAGGTATGGGCAGTCACTTTTCAGCTCAAACGAACTACATCGTTCACGAAGCTCATACATTTCTCATCTTAACAGACAAGCATTAGATTTTGGATGACCAGTGCTTTGTATCAGTTTCAGAAGCAGAGTTGGACTATATAATGTCCATATGTGTAGGAAACACCGATCTTTTGTTCTGGGCACACTCACGTTTCCAGCTGTCTTAGAGACTCTAGAAAGCAAGAGCATGCTTCTTGCTCTAAAAGAGAGTGTGATCCATGGATGAAAACTATGCTGTGTGTTTCACTTCAGAAAAGGAGTTAAATACCAGGCTCTATGTCTTCCTACAAGCAAGACTTCGTTTCAGGTAAGGGCAGTCACTTTTCTGCTCAAACGAACTACATCGTTCATGAAGCTCACACGTTTCTCTTCTTAACTGACAAGCATTGGATGTTAGAGGATCAGTGCTTTGTATCAGTTTCAGAAGCAGATTTGGCCTACATATGGTCCATATGTGTAGGAAACACCGATCTGTTGTTCTGGGCACACTCACGTTTCCAGCTGTCTTAGAGACTCTAGAAAGCAAGAGCGTGCTTCTCGCTCTAAAACAGAGTGTGATCCATTGATGAGAACTATGCTGTATGTTTCCCTTCAGAAATGGACTTAAATCCCAGACTCTGTGTCTTCCTACAGGCAAGACTTCGTTTCAGGTAAGGGCAGTCACTTTTCAGCTCAAACGAACCACATTGTTCACGAAGCTCACACGTTTCTCATCTTAACAGACAAGCATTGGATTTTAGGGGAACAGTGCTTTGTATCAGTTTCAGAAGCAGAGTTGGACTATATAATGTCTGTATGTGCAGGAAACACCGTTCTTTTTTTCTCGACACACTCACGTTTCCTGCTGTCTTAGAGACTCTAGAAAGCAAGATCGTGCTTATTGTTCTAAAGCATAGTGTGATCAATGGATGAGAACACTGCTGTGTGTTTCACTTCAGAAATGGAGTTAAATCCCAGGCTCTGAGTCTTCCTAGAAGCAAGAATTCATTTCAGGTAAGGGCAGTCACTTTTCTGCTCAAACGAACTACATCTTTCACGAAGCTCACACGTTTCTCATCTTAACTGACAAGCATTGGATGTTAGAGGACCAGTGCATTCTATCAGTTTCATAGGAAGATTTGGACTACATATTGTCTGTATGTGTAGGAAACACCATTATTTTTTTCTGGGCACACTCAGATTTCCTGATGTATTAGAGACTCTAGAAAGCAAGAGCATGCTTCTCGCTCTAAAACAGAGTGTGATCCATGGATGAGACTATGCTGTGTGTTTCACTTCAGAAATGAAGTTAAATTCCATCCTCTGAGTCTCCCTACAAGCAAGACTTCGTTTAAGGCAAGGGCCGTTACTTTTCAGGTCAAACGAACTACATCGTTCACTGAGCTCACACGTTTCTCATCTTAACTGACAAGCATTGGATGTTAGAGGAACAGTGCATTGATTCAGTTTCAGAAGAAGATTTGGTCTACATATAGTCCGTATGTGTAGGAAACACCGTTTTTTTGTTCTGGGCACACTCAGATTTCCTGCTGTATTAGAGAATCTAGAAAGCAAGAGCGTGCTTCTTGCTCTAAAGCAGAGTGTGATCCATGGATGAGAACTATGCTGTGTGTTTCCCTTCAGAAATGGACTTAAATCCCAGGCTCTGTGTCTTCCTACAGGCAAGACTTCGTTTCAGGTATGGGCAGTCACTTTTCAGCTCAAACGAACTACATCGTTCACGAAGCTCATACATTTCTCATCTTAACAGACAAGCATTGGATTTTAGAGGACCAGTGCTTTGTATCAGTTTCAGAAGCAGAGTTGGACTATATAATGTCCTTATGTGTAGGAAACACAGTTCTTTTGTTCTCGACACACTCATGTTTCCTGCTCTCTTAGAGACTCTAGAAAGCAAGATCGTGCTTATTGTTCTAAAGGATAGTGAGATCAATGGATGAGAACACTGCTGTGTGTTTCACTTCAGAAATGGAGTTAAATCCCAGGCTCTGAGTCTCCTAGAAGCAAGACTTCGTTTCAGGTAAGGGCAGTCACTTTTCTGCTCAAACGAACTACATCTTTCACGAAGCTCACACGTTTCTCATCTTAACTGACAAGCATTGGATGTTGGAGGACCAGTGCATTCTATCAGTTTCATAGGAAGATTTGGACTACATATTGTCCGTATGTGTAGGAAACACCGTTCTTTTTTTCTGGGCACACTCAGATTTCCTGCTGTATTAGAGTCTCTAGAAAGCAAGAACGTGTTTCTTGCTCTAGAGCAGTGTGTGCTCCATTGATGAGAACTATGCTGTGTGTTTCACTTCAGAAATGGAGTTAAATCCCAGGCTCTGAGTCTTCCTAGAAGCAAGACTTCGTTTTAGGTAAGGGCATTCACTTTTCTGCTCAAACGAACTACATCTTTCACGAAGCTCACACGTTTCTCATCTTAACAGACAAGCATTGGATGTTAGAGGACCAGTGCTTTGTATCAGTTTCAGAAGCAGAGTTGGACTAGATATGGTCCGTATGTGTAGGAAACACCGTTCTTTTATTCTCAGCACACTCACGTTTCCTGCTGTCTTAGAGACTCTAGAAAGCAAGAGCGTGCTTCTTGTTCTGAAGCAGAGTGTGATCAATGGATGAGACAATGCTGTGTGTTTCACTTCAGAAATGGAGTTCAATCCCATGCTCTGAGTCTCCCTACAAGCAAGACTTCGTTACAGGTAAGGGCAGTCACTTTTCTGCTCAAAGGAACTACATCGTTCATGAAGCTCACAACTTTCTCATCTTAACTGACAAGCATTGGATGTTAGAGCACCAGTGCATTTTATCATTTTCAGAAGAAGATTTGGTCTACATATAGTCCGTATGTGTAGGAAACACCGTTTTTTGTTCTGGGCACACTCAGATTTCCTGCTGTATTAGAGAATCTAGAAAGCAAGAGCGTGCTTCTTGCTCTAAAGCAGAGTGTGATCCATGGATGAGAACTATGCTGTGTGTTTCCCTTCAGAAATGGACTTAAATCCCAGGCTCTGTGTCTTCCTACATGCAAGACTTCGTTTCAGGTATGGGCAGTCACTTTTCAGCTCAAACGAACTACATCGTTCACGAAGCTCGTACATTTCTCATCTTAACAGACAAGCATTAGATTTTGGAGGACCAGTGCTTTGTATCAGTTTCAGAAGCAGAGTTGGACTATATAATGTCTGTATGTGTAGTAAACACCGTTCTTTTGTTCTCAGCACACTCACGTTTCCTGCTGTCTTAGAGACTCTAGAAAGCAACAGCATGCTTCTTGTTCTAAAGCAGAGTGTGGTCAATGGATGAGAACACTGCAGTGTGTTTCACATCAGAAATGGAGTTAAATCCCAGGCTCTGAGTCTTCCTACAAGCAAGACTTCGTTTCAAGTAAGGGCAGTCACTTTTCTGCTCAAAGGAACTACATCGTTCACGAGGCTCACACGTTTCTCATCTTAACTGACAAGCATTGGATGTTAGAGGGTCAGTGCTTTGTGTCAGTTTCAGAAGCAGATTTGGACTACATATGGTCCATATGTGTAGGAAACACCGATCTGTTGTTCTGGGCACACTCACGTTTCCAGCTGTCTTAGAGACTCTAGAAAGCAAGAGCGTGCTTCTCGCTCTAAAACAGAGTGTGATCCATTGATGAGAACTATGGTGTATGTTTCCCTTCAGAAATGGACTTAAATCCCAGACTCTGTGTCTTCCTACAGGCAAGACTTCGTTTCAGGTAAGGGCAGTCACTTTTCAGCTCAAACGAACCACATTGTTCACGAAGCTCACACGTTTCTCATCTTAACAGACAAGCATTGGATTTTAGGGGAACAGTGCTTTGTATCAGTTTCAGAAGCAGAGTTGGACTATATAATGTCTGTATGTGCAGGAAACACCGTTCTTTTTTTCTCGACACACTCACGTTTCCTGCTGTCTTAGAGACTCTAGAAAGCAAGATCGTGCTTATTGTTCTAAAGCATAGTGTGATCAATGGATGAGAACACTGCTGTGTGTTTCACTTCAGAAATGGAGTTAAATCCCAGGCTCTGAGTCTTCCTAGAAGCAAGAATTCATTTCAGGTAAGGGCAGTCACTTTTCTGCTCAAACGAACTACATCTTTCACGAAGCTCACACGTTTCTCATCTTAACTGACAAGCATTGGATGTTAGAGGACCAGTGCATTCTATCAGTTTCATAGGAAGATTTGGACTACATATTGTCTGTATGTGTAGGAAACACCATTATTTTTTTCTGGGCACACTCAGATTTCCTGATGTATTAGAGACTCTAGAAAGCAAGAGCATGCTTCTCGCTCTAAAACAGAGTGTGATCCATGGATGAGACTATGCTGTGTGTTTCACTTCAGAAATGAAGTTAAATTCCATCCTCTGAGTCTCCCTACAAGCAAGACTTCGTTTAAGGCAAGGGCCGTTACTTTTCAGGTCAAACGAACTACATCGTTCACTGAGCTCACACGTTTCTCATCTTAACTGACAAGCATTGGATGTTAGAGGAACAGTGCATTGATTCAGTTTCAGAAGAAGATTTGGTCTACATATAGTCCGTATGTGTAGGAAACACCGTTTTTTTGTTCTGGGCACACTCAGATTTCCTGCTGTATTAGAGAATCTAGAAAGCAAGAGCGTGCTTCTTGCTCTAAAGCAGAGTGTGATCCATGGATGAGAACTATGCTGTGTGTTTCCCTTCAGAAATGGACTTAAATCCCAGGCTCTGTGTCTTCCTACAGGCAAGACTTCGTTTCAGGTATGGGCAGTCACTTTTCAGCTCAAACGAACTACATCGTTCACGAAGCTCATACATTTCTCATCTTAACAGACAAGCATTGGATTTTAGAGGACCAGTGCTTTGTATCAGTTTCAGAAGCAGAGTTGGACTATATAATGTCCTTATGTGTAGGAAACACAGTTCTTTTGTTCTCGACACACTCACGTTTCCTGCTCTCTTAGAGACTCTAGAAAGCAAGATCGTGCTTATTGTTCTAAAGGATAGTGAGATCAATGGATGAGAACACTGCTGTGTGTTTCACTTCAGAAATGGAGTTAAATCCCAGGCTCTGAGTCTTCCTAGAAGCAAGACTTCGTTTCAGGTAAGGGGAGTCACTTTTCTGCTCAAACGAACTACATCTTTCACGAAGCTCACACGTTTCTCATCTTAACTGACAAGCATTGGAAGTTGGAGGACCAGTGCATTCTATCAGTTTCATAGGAAGATTTGGACTACATATTGTCCGTATGTGTAGGAAACACCGTTCTTTTTTTCTGGGCACACTCAGATTTCCTGCTGTATTAGAGTCTCTAGAAAGCAAGAACGTGTTTCTTGCTCTAGAGCAGAGTGTGCTCCATTGATGAGAACTATGCTGTGTGTTTCACTTCAGAAATGGAGTTAAATCCCAGGCTCTGAGTCTTCCTAGAAGCAAGACTTCGTTTCAGGTAAGGGCATTCACTTTTCTGCTCAAACGAACTACATCTTTCACGAAGCTCACACGTTTCTCATCTTAACAGACAAGCATTGGATGTTAGAGGACCAGTGCTTTGTGTCAGTTTCAGAAGCAGATTTGGACTACATATGGTCCATATGTGTAGGAAACACCGATCTTTTGTTCTGGGCACACTCACGTTTCCAGCTGTCTTAGAGACTCTAGAAAGCAAGAGCGTGCTTCTCGCTCTAAAACAGAGTGTGATCCATTGATGAGAACTATGCTGTATGTTTCCCTTCAGAAATGGAGTTAAATCCCAGACTCTGTGTCTTCCTACAGGCAAGAGTTCGTTTCAGGTAAGGGCAGTCACTTTTCAGCTCAAACGAACTACATTGTTCACGAAGCTCACACGTTTCTCATCTTAACAGACAAGCATTGGATTTTAGGGGACCAGTGCTTTGTATCAGTTTCAGAAGCAGAGTTGGACTATATAAAGTCTGTATGTGCGGGAAACACCGTTCTTTTTTCCTCGACACACTCACGTTTCCTTCTGTCTTAGAGACTCTAGAAGCAAGATCGTGCTTATTGTTCTAAAGCATAGTGTGATCAATGGATGAGAACACCGCTGTGTGTTTCACTTCAGAAATGGAGTTAAATCCCAGGGTCTGAGTCTTCCTAGAAGCAAGACTTCGTTTCAGGTAAGGGCAGTCACTTTCTGCTCAAACGAACTACATCGTTCATGAAGCTCACACGTTTCTCTTCTTAACTGACAAGCATTGGATGTTAGAGGGTCAGTGCTTTGTATCAGTTTCAGAAGCAGATTTGGACTACATATGGTCCATATGTGTAGGAAACACCGATCTGTTGTTCTAAGCACACTCACGTTTCCAGCTGTCTTAGAGACTCTAGAAAGCAAGAGCGTGCTTCTCGCTCTAAAACAGAGTGTGATCCATTGATGAGAACTATGCTGTATGTTTCCCTTCAGAAATGGAGTTAAATCCCAGACTCTGTGTCTTCCTACAGGCAAGACTTCGTTTCAGGTAAGGGCAGTCACTTTTCAGCTCAAACGAACTACATTGTTCACGAAGCTCACACGTTTCTCATCTTAACAGACAAGCATTGGATTTTAGTGGACCAGTGCTTTGTATCAGTTTCAGAAGCAGAGTTGGACTATATAATGTCTGTATGTGCAGGAAACACCGTTCTTTTTTTCTCGACACACTCACGTTTCCTGCTGTCTTAGAGACTCTAGAAAGCAAGATCGTGCTTATTGTTCTAAAGCATAGTGTGATCAATGGATGAGAACACTGCTGTGTGTTTCACTTCAGAAAGGGAGTTAAATCCCAGGCTTTGATTCTTCCTAGAAGCAAGACTACGTTTCAGGTAAGGGCAGTCACTTTTCTGCTCAAACGAACTACATCTTTCACGAAGCTCACACGTTTCTCATCTTAACTGACAAGCATTGGATGTTAGAGGAACAGTTCATTGATCAGTTTCAGAAGAAGATTTGGACTACATATAGTCAGTATGTGTAGGAAACACCGTTCTTTTGTTCTGGGCACACTCAGATTTCCTGCTGTATTACAGACTCTAGAAAGCAAGAGCGTGCTTCTTGCTCTAAAGCAGAGTGTGATCCATGGATGAGAACTATGCTGTGTGTTTCCCTTCAGAAATGGACTTAAATCCCAGGCTCTGTGTCTTCCTACAGGCAAGACTTCGTTTCAGGTATGGGCAGTCACTTTTCAGCTCAAACGAACTACATCGTTCACGAAGCTCATACATTTCTCATCTTAACAGACAAGCATTGGATTTTAGAGGACCAGTGCTTTGTATCAGTTTCAGAAGCAGAGTTGGACTATATAATGTCCGTATGTGTAGGAAACACAGTTCTTTTGTTCTCGACACACTCACGTTTCCTGCTCTCTTAGAGACTCTAGAAAGCAAGATCGTGCTTATTGTTCTAAAGGATAGTGTGATCAATGGATGAGAACACTGCTGTGTGTTTCACTTCAGAAATGGAGTTAAATCCCAGGCTCTGAGTCTTCCTACAAGCAAGACTTCGTTTCAGGTAAGGGCAGTCACTTTTCTGCTCAAACGAACTACATCTTTCACGAAGCTCACACGTTTCTCATCTTAACTGACAAGCATTGGATGTTGGAGGACCAGTGCATTCTATCAGTTTCATAGGAAGATTTGGACTACATATTGTCCGTATGTGTAGGAAACACCGTTCTTTTTTTCTGGGCACACTCAGATTTCCTGCTGTATTAGAGTCTCTAGAAAGCAAGAGCGTGCTTCTTGCTCTAGAGCAGAGTGTGCTCCATTGATGAGAACTATGCTGTGTGTTTCACTTCAGAAATGGAGTTAAATCCCAGGCTCTGAGTCTTCCTAGAAGCAAGACTTCGTTTCAGGTAAGGGCATTCACTTTTCTGCTCAAACGAACTGCATCTTTCACGAAGCTCACACATTTCTCATCTTAGCAGACAAGCATTGGATGTTAGAGGACCGGTGCTTTGTATCAGTTTCAGAAGCAGAGTTGGACTAGATATGGTCCGTATGTGTAGGAAACACCGTTCTTTTATTCTCAGCACACTCACGTTTCCTGCTGTCTTAGAGACTCTAGAAAGCAAGAGCGTGCTTCTTGTTCTGAAGCAGAGTGTGATCAATGGATGAGACAATGCTGTGTGTTTCACTTCAGAAATGGAGTTAAATCCCAGGCTCTGAGTCTTCCTACAAGCAAGACATCGTTTCAAGTAAGGGCAGTCACTTTTCTGCTCAAAGGAACTACATCGTTCACAAGGCTCACACGTTTCTCATCTTAACTGACAAGCATTGGATGTTAGAGGGTCAGTGCTTTGTATCAGTTTCAGAAGCAGATTTGGACTACATATGGTCCATAGGTGTAGGAAACACCGATCTTTTGTTCTGGGCACACTCACGTTTCCAGCTGTCTTAGAGACTCTAGAAAGCAAGAGCATGCTTCTTGCTCTAAAACAGAGTGTGATCCATGGATGAGACTATGGTGTGTGTTTCACTTCAGAAATGAAGTTAAATCCCATCCTCTGAGTCTCCCTACAAGCAAGACTTCGTTTAAGGTAAGGGCAGTTACTTTTCAGGTCAAACGAACTACATCGTTCACTGAGCTCACACGTTTCTCATCTTAACTGACAAGCATTTGATGTTAGAGGAACAGTGCATTGTATCAGTTTCAGAAGAAGATTTGGACTACATATAGTCAGTATGTGTAGGAAACACCGTTCTTTTGTTCTGGGCACACTCAGATTTCCTGCTGTCTTAGAGACTTTAGAAAGCAAGAGCGTGCTTCTTGCTCTAAAGCAGAGTGTGATCCATTGATGAGAACTATGCTGTATGTTTCCCTTCAGAAATGGAGTTAAATCCCAGACTCTGTGTCTTCCTACAGGCAAGACTTCGTTTCAGGTAAGGGCAGTCACTTTTCAGCTCAAACGAACTACATTGTTCACGAAGCTCACACGTTTCTCATCTTAACAGACAAGCATTGGATTTTAGAGGACCAGTGCTTTGTATCAGTTTCAGAAGCAGAGTTGTACTATATAATGTCCGTATGTGTAGGAAACACCGTTTTTTTGTTCTCGACACACTCACGTTTCCTGCTGTCTTAGAGACTCTAGAAAGCAAGATCGTGCTTATTGTTCTAAAGCATAGTGTGATCAATGGATGAGAACACTGCTGTGTGTTTCACTTCAGAAATGGAGTTAAATCCCAGGCTCTGAGTTTTCCTAGAAGCAAGACTTCGTTTCAGGTAAGGGCAGTCACTTTTCTGCTCAAAGGAACTACATCTTTCACGAAGCTCACACGTTTCTCATCTTAACTGACAAGCATTGGATGTTAGAGGACCAGCGCTTTGTATCAGTTTCAGAAGCAGAGTTGGACTAGATATGGTCCGTATGTGTAGGAAACCCCGTTCTTTTATTCTCAGCACACTCACGTTTCTTGCTGTCTTAGAGACTCTAGAAAGCAAGAGCGTGCTTCTTGTTCTGAAGCAGAGTGTGATAAATGTATGAGAACACTGCTGTGTGTTTCACTTCAGAAATGGAGTTAAATCCCAGACTCTGAGTCTTCCTACATGCAAGACTTCCTTCCTTTCAGGTAAGGGCAGTCACTTTTGTGCTCAAAGGAACTACATCTTTCACGGAGCTCACACGTTTCTCATCTTAACAGACAAGCATTAGATCTTAGAGTACCAGTGCTTTCTATCAGTTTCAGAAGCAGAGTTGGACTAGATATGGTCCGTATGTGTAGGAAACACCGTTCTTTTGTTCTCAGCAAACTCACGTTTCCTGCTGTCTTAGAGAATCTAGAAAGCAACAGCATGCTTCTTGTTCTAAAGAAGAGTGTGATAAATGGATGACAACAATGCTGTGTGTTTCACTTCAGAAATGGAGTTAAATCCCAGGCTCTGAGTCTTCCTACAAGCAAGACTTCGTTTCAGTTAAGGGCAGTCACTTTTCTGCTCAAAGGAACTACATCGTTCACGAGGCTCACACGTTTCACATCTTAACTGACAAGCATTGGATGTTAGAGGACCATTGCGTTGTATCTGTTTCAGAAGCAGAGGTGGACTAGATATGGTCCGTATGTGTAGGAAACACCGTTATTTTGTTCTGGGCACACTCAGATTTCCTACTGTCTTAGAGACTTTAGAAAGCAAGAGCGTGCTTCTCGCTCTAAAGCAGAGTGTGATCCATGGATGAAAACTATGCTGTGTGTTTCACTTCAGAAAAGGAGTTAAATACCAGGCTCGATGTCTTCCTACAGGCAAGACTTCGTTTCAGGTAAGGGCATTCACTTTCCAGCTCAAACGAACTACATTGTTCACGAAGCTCACACGTTTCTCATCTTAACAGACAAGCATTGGATTTTAGGGGACCAGTGCTTTGTATCAGTTTCAGAAGCAGAGTTGGACTATATAATGTCTGTATGTGCGGGAAACACCGTTCTTTTTTTCTCGACACACTCACGTTTCCTGCTGTCTTAGAGACTCTAGAAAGCAAGATCGTGCTTATTGTTCTAAAGCATAGTGTGATCAATGGATGAGAACACTGCTGTGTGTTTCACTTCAGAAATGGAGTTAAATCCCAGGGTCTGAGTCTTCCTAGAAGCAAGACTTCGTTTCAGGTAAGGGCAGTCACTTTTCTGCTCAAACGAACTACATCGTTCATGAAGCTCACACGTTTCTCTTCTTAACTGACAAGCATTGGATGTTAGAGGGTCAGTGCTTTGTATCAGTTTCAGAAGCAGATTTGGACTACATATGGTCCATATGTGTAGGAAACACCGATCTGTTGTTCTGGGCACACTCACGTTTCCAGCTGTCTTAGAGACTCTAGAAAGCAAGAGCGTGCTTCTCGCTCTAAAACAGAGTGTGATCCATTGATGAGAACTATGCTGTATGTTTCCCTTCAGAAATGGAGTTAAATCTCAGACTCTGTGTCTTCCTACAGGCAAGACTTCGTTTCAGGTAAGGGCAGTCACTTTTCAGCTCAAACGAACTACATTGTTCACGAAGCTCACACGTTTCTCATCTTAACAGACAAGCATTGGATTTTAGGGGACCAGTGCTTTGTATCAGTTTCAGAAGCAGAGTTGGATTATATAATGTCTGTATGTGCAGGAAACACCGTTCTTTTTTTCTCGACACACTCACGTTTCCTGCTGTCTTAGAGACTCTAGAAAGCAAGATCGTGCTTATTGTTCTAAAGCATAGTGTGATCAATGGATGAGAACACTGCTGTGTTTTTCACTTCAGAAATGGAGTTAAATCCCAGGCTTTGAGTCTTCCTAGAAGCAAGACTACGTTTCAGGTAAGGGCAGTCACGTTTCTGCTCAAAGGAACTACATCTTTCACGAAGCTCACACGATTCTCATCTTAACTGACAAGCATTGGATGTTAGAGGACCAGTTCATTCTATCAGTTTCATAGGAAGATTTGGACTACATATTGGCTGTATGTGGAGGAAACACCGTTATTTATTTCTGGGCACACTCAGATTTCCTGATGTATTAGAGACTCTAGAAAGCAAGAGCATGCTTCTCGCTCTAAAACAGAGTGTGATCCATGGATGAGACTATGCTGTGTGTTTCACTTCAGAAATGAAGTTAAATTCCATCCTCTGAGTCTCCCTACAAGCAAGACTTCGTTTAAGGCAAGGGCCGTTACTTTTCAGGTCAAACGAACTACATCGTTCACTGAGCTCACACGTTTCTCATCTTAACTGACAAGCATTGGATGTTAGAGGAACAGTTCATTGATTCAGTTTCAGAAGAAGTTTTGGACAACATATAGTCAGTATGTGTAGGAAACACCGTTCTTTTGTTCTGGGCACACTCAGATTTCCTGCTGTATTACAGACTCTAGAAAGCAAGAGCATGCTTCTTGTTCTGAAGCAGAGTGTGATCAATGGATGAGACAATGCTGTGTGTTTCACTTCAGAAATGGAGTTCAATCCCATGCTCTGAGTCTCCCTACAAGCAAGACTTCGTTTCAGGTAAGGGCAGTCACTTTTCTGCTCAAAGGAACTACATCGTTCATGAAGCTCACACCTTTCTCATCTTAACTGACAAGCATTGGATGTTAGAGGACCAGTGCATTTTATCATTTTCAGAAGAAGATTTGGACTACATATAGTCCGTATGTGTAGGAAACACCGTTTTTTTGTTCTGGGCACACTCAGATTTCCTGCTGTATTAGAGAATCTAGAAAGCAAGAGCGTGCTTCTTGCTCTAAAGCAGAGTGTGATCCATGGATGAGAACTATGCTGTGTGTTTCCCTTCAGAAATGGACTTAAATCCCAGGCTCTGTGTCTTCCTACAGGCAAGACTTCGTTTCAGGTATGGGCAGTCACTTTTCAGCTCAAACGAACTACATCGTTCACGAAGCTCATACATTTCTCATCTTAACAGACAAGCATTGGATTTTAGAGGACCAGTGCTTTGTATCAGTTTCAGAAGTAGAGTTGGACTATATAATGTCCGTATGTGTAGGAAACACAGTTCTTTTGTTCTTGACACACTCACGTTTCCTGCTCTCTTAGAGACTCTAGAAAGCAAGATCGTGCTTATTGTTCTAAAGGATAGAGTGATCAATGGATGAGAACACTGCTGTGTGTTTCACTTCAGAAATGGAGTTAAATCCCAGGCTCTGAGTCTTCCTACAAGCAAACTTCGTTTCAGGTAAGGGCAGTCACTTTTCTGCTCAAACGAACTACATCTTTCACGAAGCTCACACGTTTCTCATCTTAACTGACAAGCATTGGATGTTGGAGGACCAGTGCATTCTATCAGTTTCATAGGAAGATTTGGACTACATATGGTCCGTATGTGTAGGAAACCCCGTTCTTTTATTCTCAGCATACTCACGTTTCTTGCTGTCTTAGAGACTCTAGAAAGCAAGAGCGTGCTTCTTGTTCTGAAGCAGAGTGTGATAAATGTATGAGAACACTGCTGTGTGTTTCACTTCAGAAATGGAGTTAAATCCCAGACTCTGAGTCTTCCTACATGCAAGACTTCCTTTCAGGTAAGGGCAGTCACTTTTCTGCTCAAAGGAACTACATCTTTCACGGAGCTCACACGTTTCTCATCTTAACAGACAAGCATTAGATCTTAGAGTACCAGTGCTTTGTATCAGTTTAAGAAGCAGAGTTGGACTAGATATGGTCCGTATGTGGAGGAAACACCGTTCTTTTGTTCTCAGCAAACTCACGTTTCCTGCTGTCTTAGAGAATCTAGAAAGCAACAGCATGCTTCTTGTTCTAAAGAAGAGTGTGATAAATGGATGACAACAATGCTGTGTGTTTCACTTCAGAAATGGAGTTAAATCCCAGGCTCTGAGTCTTCCTACAAGCAAGACTTCGTTTCAGTTAAGGGCAGTCACTTTTCTGCTCAAAGGAACTACATCGTTCACGAGGCTCACACGTTTCTCATCTTAACTGACAAGCATTGGATGTTAGAGGACCATTGCGTTGTATCTGTTTCAGAAGCAGAGGTGGACTAGATATGGTCCATATGTGTAGGAAACACCGTTCTTTTGTTCTGGGCACACTCAGATTTCCTGCTGTCTTAGAGACTTTAGAAAGCAAGAGCGTGCTTCTCGCTCTAAAGCAGAGTGTGATCCATGGATGAGACTATGCTGTGTGTTTCACTTCAGAAATGAAGTTAAATTCCATCCTCTGAGTCTCCCTACAAGCAAGACTTCGTTTAATGCAAGGGCCGTTACTTTTCAGGTCAAACGAACTACATCGTTCACTGAGCTCACACGTTTCTCATCTTAACTGACAAGCATTGGATGTTAGAGGAACAGTTCATTGATTCAGTTTCAGAAAAAGATTTGGACTACATATAGTCAGTATGTGTAGGAAACACCGTTCTTTTGTTCTGGGCACACTCAGATTTCCTGCTGTATTACAGACTCTAGAAAGCAAGAGCATGCTTCTTGTTCTGAAGCAGAGTGTGATCAATGGATGAGACAATGCTGTGTGTTTCACTTCAGAAATGGAGTTCAATCCCATGCTCTGAGTCTCCCTACACGCAAGACTTCGTTTCAGGTAAGGGCATTCACTTTTCTGCTCAAAGGAACTACATCGTTCATGAAGCTCACACCTTTCTCATCTTAACTGACAAGCATTGGATGTTAGAGGACCAGTGCATTTTATCATTTTCAGAAGAAGATTTGGACTACATATAGTCCGTATGTGTAGGAAACACCGTTTTTTTGTTCTGGGCACACTCAGATTTCCTGCTGTATTAGAGAATCTAGAAAGCAAGAGCGTGCTTCTTGCTCTAAAGCAGAGTGTGATCCATGGATGAGAACTATGCTGTGTGTTTCCCTTCAGAAATGGACTTAAATCCCAGGCTCTGTGTCTTCCTACAGGCAAGACTTCGTTTCAGGTATGGGCAGTCACTTTTCAGCTCAAACGAACTACATCGTTCACGAAGCTCATACATTTCTCATCTTAACAGACAAGCATTGGATTTTAGAGGACCAGTGCTTTGTATCAGTTTCAGAAGTAGAGTTGGACTATATAATGTCCGTATGTGTAGGAAACACAGTTCTTTTGTTCTTGACACACTCACGTTTCCTGCTCTCTTAGAGACTCTAGAAAGCAAGATCGTGCTTATTGTTCTAAAGGATAGTGTGATCAATGGATGAGAACACTGCTGTGTGTTTCACTTCAGAAATGGAGTTAAATCCCAGGCTCTGAGTCTTCCTACAAGCAAGACTTCGTTTCAGGTAAGGGCAGTCACTTTTCTGCTCAAACGAACTACATCTTTCACGAAGCTCACACGTTTCTCATCTTAACTGACAAGCATTGGATGTTGGAGGACCAGTGCATTCTATCAGTTTCATAGGAAGATTTGGACTAGATATGGTCCGTATGTGTAGGAAACCCCGTTCTTTTATTCTCAGCATACTCACGTTTCTTGCTGTCTTAGAGACTCTAGAAAGCAAGAGCGTGCTTCTTGTTCTGAAGCAGAGTGTGATAAATGTATGAGAACACTGCTGTGTGTTTCACTTCAGAAATGGAGTTAAATCCCAGACTCTGAGTCTTCCTACATGCAAGACTTCCTTTCAGGTAAGGGCAGTCACTTTTCTGCTCAAAGGAACTACATCTTTCACGGAGCTCACACGTTTCTCATCTTAACAGACAAGCATTAGATCTTAGAGTACCAGTGCTTTGTATCAGTTTCAGAAGCAGAGTTGGACTAGATAGGGTCCGTATGTGGAGGAAACACCGTTCTTTTGTTCTCAGCAAACTCACGTTTCCTGCTGTCTTAGAGAATCTAGAAAGCAACAGCATGCTTCTTGTTCTAAAGAAGAGTGTGATAAATGATGACAACAATGCTGTGTGTTTCACTTCAGAAATGGAGTTAAATCTCAGGCTCTGAGTCTTCCTACAAGCAAGACTTCGTTTCAGTTAAGGGCAGTCACTTTTCTGCTCAAAGGAACTACATCGTTGACGAGGCTCACACGTTTCTCATCTTAACTGACAAGCATTGGATGTTAGAGGACCATTGCGTTGTATCTGTTTCAGAAGCAGAGGTGGACTAGATATGGTCCATATGTGTAGGAAACACCGTTCTTTTGTTCTGGGCACACTCAGATTTCCTGCTGTCTTAGAGACTTTAGAAAGCAAGAGCGTGCTTCTCGCTCTAAAGCAGAGTGTGATCCATGGATGAGACTATGCTGTGTGTTTCACTTCAGAAATGAAGTTAAATTCCATCCTCTGAGTCTCCCTACAAGCAAGAATTCGTTTAAGGCAAGGGACGTTACTTTTCAGGTCAAACGAACTACATCGTTCACTGAGCTCACACGTTTCTCATCTTAACTGACAAGCATTGGATGTTAGAGGAACAGTTCATTGATTCAGTTTCAGAAGAAGATTTGGACTACATATAGTCAGTATGTGTAGGAAACACCGTTCTTTTGTTCTGGGCACACTCAGATTTCCTGCTGTATTACAGACTCTAGAAAGCAAGAGCGTGCTTCTTGTTCTGAAGCAGAGTGTGATCAATGGATGAGAACACTGCAGTGTGTTTCACTTCAGAAATGGAGTTAAAACCCAGGCTCTGAGTCTTCCTACAAGCAAGACTTCGTTTCAAGTAAGGGCAGTCACTTTTCTGCTAAAAGGAACTACATCGTTCACGAGGCTCACACGTTTCTCATCTTAACTGACAAGCATTGGATGTTAGAGGGTCAGTGCTTTGTATCAGTTTCAGAAGCAGATTTGGACTACATATGGTCCATATGTGTAGGAAACACCGATCTTTTGTTCTGGGCACACTCACGTTTCCAGCTGTCTTAGAGACTCTAGAAAGCAAGAGCGTGCTTCTTGCTCTAAAACAGAGTGTGATCCATGGATGAGACTATGTTGTGTGTTTCACTTCAGAAATGAAGTTAAATCCCATCCTCTGAGTCTCCCTACAAGCAAGACTTCATTTAAGGTAAGGGCAGTTACTTTTCAGGTCAAACGAACTTCATCGTTCACTGAGCTCACACGTTTCTCATCTTAACTGACAAGCATTGGATGTTAGAGGACCATTGCTTTGTATCAGTTTCAGAAGCAGAGTTGGACTCGATATGGTCCGTATGTGTAGGAAACACCGTTCTTTTGTTCTCAGCACACTCACGTTTCCTGCTGTCTTAGAGACTCTAGAAAGCAAGAGCGTGCTTCTCGCTCTAAAGCAGAGTGTGATCCATGGATGAAAACTATGCTGTGTGTTTCCCTTCAGAAAAGGAGTTAAATACCAGGCTCTATGTCTTCCTACAAGCAAGACTTCGTTTCAGGTAAGGGCAGTCACTTTTCTGCTCAAACAAACTACATCGTTCATGAAGCTCACACGTTTCTCTTCTTAACTGACAAGCATTGGATGTTAGAGGGTCAGTGCTTTGTATCAGTTTCAGAAGCAGATTTGGACTACATATGGTCCATATGTGTAGGAAACACCGATCTTTTGTTCTGGGCACACTCACGTTTCCAGCTGTCTTAGACACTCTAGAAAGCAAGAGCATGCTTCTCGCTCTAAAACAGAGTGTGATCCATGGATGAGACTATGCTGTGTGTTTCCCTTCAGAAATGGAGTTAAATCCCAGACTCTGTGTCTTCCTACAGGCAAGACTTCGTTTCAGGTAAGGGCAGTCACTTTTCAGCTCAAACGAACTACATTGTTCACGAAGCTCACACGTTTCTCATCTTAACAGACAAGCATTGGATTTTAGAGGACCAGTGCATTCTATCAGTTTCATAGGAAGATTTGGACTACATATTGTCCGTATGTGTAGGAAACACCGTTCTTTTTTTCTGGGCACACTCAGATTTCCTGCTGTATTAGAGACTCTAGAAAGCAAGAGCGTGCTTCTTGCTCTAGAGCAGAGTGTGATCCATTGATGAGAACTATGCTGTGTGTTTCACTTCAGAAATGGAGTTAAATCCCAGGCTCTGAGTCTTCCTAGAAGCAAGACTTCGTTTCAGGTAAGGGCAGTCACTTTTCAGCTCAAACGAACTACATCGTTCACGAGGCTCACACGTTTCTCATCTTAACTGACAAGCATTGGATGTTAGAAGACCAGTGCTTTGTATCAGTTTCAGAAGCAGAGTTGGACTATATAATGTCCGTATGTGTAGTAAACACCGTTCTTTTGTTCTCAGCACACTCACGTTTCCTGCTGTCTTAGAGACTCTAGAAAGCAACAGCATGCTTCTTGTTCTAAAGCAGAGTGTGATCAATGGATGAGAACACTGCAGTGTGTTTCACTTCAGAAATGGAGTTAAAACCCAGGCTCTGAGTCTTCCTACAAGCAAGACTTCGTTTCAAGTAAGGGCAGTCACTTTTCTGCTCAAAGGAACTACATCGTTCACGAGGCTCACACGTTTCTCATCTTAACTGACAAGCATTGGATGTTAGAGGGTCAGTGCTTTGTATCAGTTTCAGAAGCAGATTTGGACTACATATGGTCCATATGTGTAGGAAACACCGATCTTTTGTTCTGGGCACACTCACGTTTCCAGCTGTCTTAGAGACTCTAGAAAGCAAGAGCGTGCTTCTTGCTCTAAAGCAGAGTGTGATCCATGGATGAGAACTATGCTGTGTGTTTCCCTTCAGAAATGGACTTAAATCCCAGGCTCTGTGTCTTCCTACAGGCAAGACTTCGTTTCAGGTATGGGCAGTCACTTTTCAGCTCAAACGAACTACATCGTTCACGAAGCTCATACATTTCTCATCTTAACAGACAAGCATTGGATTTTAGAGGACCAGTGCTTTGTATCAGTTTCAGAAGTAGAGTTGGACTATATAATGTCCGTATGTGTAGGAAACACAGTTCTTTTGTTCTTGACACACTCACGTTTCCTGCTCTCTTAGAGACTCTAGAAAGCAAGATCGTGCTTATTGTTCTAAAGGATAGTGTGATCAATGGATGAGAACACTGCTGTGTGTTTCACTTCAGAAATGGAGTTAAATCCCAGGCTCTGAGTCTTCCTACAAGCAAGACTTCGTTTCAGGTAAGGGCAGTCACTTTTCTGCTCAAACGAACTACATCTTTCACGAAGCTCACACGTTTCTCATCTTAACTGACAAGCATTGGATGTTGGAGGACCAGTGCATTCTATCAGTTTCATAGGAAGATTTGGACTAGATATGGTCCGTATGTGTAGGAAACCCCGTTCTTTTATTCTCAGCATACTCACGTTTCTTGCTGTCTTAGAGACTCTAGAAAGCAAGAGCGTGCTTCTTGTTCTGAAGCAGAGTGTGATAAATGTATGAGAACACTGCTGTGTGTTTCACTTCAGAAATGGAGTTAAATCCCAGACTCTGAGTCTTCCTACATGCAAGACTTCCTTTCAGGTAAGGGCAGTCACTTTTCTGCTCAAAGGAACTACATCTTTCACGGAGCTCACACGTTTCTCATCTTAACAGACAAGCATTAGATCTTAGAGTACCAGTGCTTTGTATCAGTTTCAGAAGCAGAGTTGGACTAGATATGGTCCGTATGTGGAGGAAACACCGTTCTTTTGTTCTCAGCAAACTCACGTTTCCTGCTGTCTTAGAGAATCTAGAAAGCAACAGCATGCTTCTTGTTCTAAAGAAGAGTGTGATAAATGGATGACAACAATGCTGTGTGTTTCACTTCAGAAATGGAGTTAAATCCCAGGCTCTGAGTCTTCCTACAAGCAAGACTTCGTTTCAGTTAAGGGCAGTCACTTTTCTGCTCAAAGGAACTACATCGTTCACGAGGCTCACACGTTTCTCATCTTAACTGACAAGCATTGGATGTTAGAGGACCATTGCGTTGTATCTGTTTCAGAAGCAGAGGTGGACTAGATATGGTCCATATGTGTAGGAAACACCGTTCTTTTGTTCTGGGCACACTCAGATTTCCTTCTGTCTTAGAGACTTTAGAAAGCAAGAGCGTGCTTCTCGCTCTAAAGCAGAGTGTGATCCATGGATGAGACTATGCTGTGTGTTTCACTTCAGAAATGAAGTTAAATTCCATCCTCTGAGTCTCCCTACAAGCAAGAATTCGTTTAAGGCAAGGGACGTTACTTTTCAGGTCAAACGAACTACATCGTTCACTGAGCTCACACGTTTCTCATCTTAACTGACAAGCATTGGATGTTAGAGGAACAGTTCATTGATTCAGTTTCAGAAGAAGATTTGGACTACATATAGTCAGTATGTGTAGGAAACACCGTTCTTTTGTTCTGGGCACACTCAGATTTCCTGCTGTATTACAGACTCTAGAAAGCAAGAGCGTGCTTCTTGTTCTGAAGCAGAGTGTGATCAATGGATGAGAACACTGCAGTGTGTTTCACTTCAGAAATGGAGTTAAAACCCAGGCTCTGAGTCTTCCTACAAGCAAGACTTCGTTTCAAGTAAGGGCAGTCACTTTTCTGCTAAAAGGAACTACATCGTTCACGAGGCTCACACGTTTCTCATCTTAACTGACAAGCATTGGATGTTAGAGGGTCAGTGCTTTGTATCAGTTTCAGAAGCAGATTTGGACTACATATGGTCCATATGTGTAGGAAACACCGATCTTTTGTTCTGGGCACACTCACGTTTCCAGCTGTCTTAGAGACTCTAGAAAGCAAGAGCGTGCTTCTTGCTCTAAAACAGAGTGTGATCCATGGATGAGACTATGTTGTGTGTTTCACTTCAGAAATGAAGTTAAATCCCATCCTCTGAGTCTCCCTACAAGCAAGACTTCATTTAAGGTAAGGGCAGTTACTTTTCAGGTCAAACGAACTTCATCGTTCACTGAGCTCACACGTTTCTCATCTTAACTGACAAGCATTGGATGTTAGAGGACCATTGCTTTGTATCAGTTTCAGAAGCAGAGTTGGACTCGATATGGTCCGTATGTGTAGGAAACACCGTTCTTTTGTTCTCAGCACACTCACGTTTCCTGCTGTCTTAGAGACTCTAGAAAGCAAGAGCGTGCTTCTCGCTCTAAAGCAGAGTGTGATCCATGGATGAAAACTATGCTGTGTGTTTCCCTTCAGAAAAGGAGTTAAATACCAGGCTCTATGTCTTCCTACAAGCAAGACTTCGTTTCAGGTAAGGGCAGTCACTTTTCTGCTCAAACAAACTACATCGTTCATGAAGCTCACACGTTTCTCTTCTTAACTGACAAGCATTGGATGATAGAGGGTCAGTGCTTTGTATCAGTTTCAGAAGCAGATTTGGACTACATATGGTCCATATGTGTAGGAAACACCGATCTTTTGTTCTGGGCACACTCACGTTTCCAGCTGTCTTAGACACTCTAGAAAGCAAGAGCATGCTTCTCGCTCTAAAACAGAGTGTGATCCATGGATGAGACTATGCTGTGTGTTTTCCTTCAGAAATGGAGTTAAATCCCAGACTCTGTGTCTTCCTACAGGCAAGACTTCGTTTCAGGTAAGGGCAGTCACTTTTCAGCTCAAACGAACTACATTGTTCACGAAGCTCACACGTTTCTCATCTTAACAGACAAGCATTGGATTTTAGAGGACCAGTGCATTCTATCAGTTTCATAGGAAGATTTGGACTACATATTGTCCGTATGTGTAGGAAACACCGTTCTTTTTTTCTGGGCACACTCATATTTCCTGCTGTATTAGAGACTCTAGAAAGCAAGAGCGTGCTTCTTGCTCTAGAGCAGAGTGTGATCCATTGATGAGAACTATGCTGTGTGTTTCACTTCAGAAATGGAGTTAAATCCCAGGCTCTGAGTCTTCCTAGAAGCAAGACTTCGTTTCAGGTAAGGGCAGTCACTTTTCAGCTCAAACGAACTACATCGTTCACGAGGCTCACACGTTTCTCATCTTAACTGACAAGCATTGGATGTTAGAAGACCAGTGCTTTGTATCAGTTTCAGAAGCAGAGTTGGACTATATAATGTCCGTATGTGTAGTAAACACCGTTCTTTTGTTCTCAGCACACTCACGTTTCCTGCTGTCTTAGAGACTCTAGAAAGCAACAGCATGCTTCTTGTTCTAAAGCAGAGTGTGATCAATGGATGAGAACACTGCAGTGTGTTTCACTTCAGAAATGGAGTTAAAACCCAGGCTCTGAGTCTTCCTACAAGCAAGACTTCGTTTCAAGTAAGGGCAGTCACTTTTCTGCTCAAAGGAACTACATCGTTCACGAGGCTCACACGTTTCTCATCTTAACTGACAAGCATTGGATGTTAGAGGGTCAGTGCTTTGTATCAGTTTCAGAAGCAGATTTGGACTACATATGGTCCATATGTGTAGGAAACACCGATCTTTTGTTCTGGGCACACTCATGTTTCCAGCTGTCTTAGAGACTCTAGAAAGCAAGAGCGTGCTTCTTGCTCTAAAACAGAGTGTGATCCATGGATGAGACTATGGTGTGTGTTTCACTTCAGAAATGAAGTTAAATCCATCCTCTGAGTCTCCCTACAAGCAAGACTTCATTTAAGGTAAGGGCAGTTACTTTTCAGGTCAAACGAACTACATCGTTCACTGAGCTCACACGTTTCTCATCTTAACTGACAAGCATTGGATGTTAGAGGACCATTGCTTTTTATCAGTTTCAGAAGCAGAGTTGGACTCGATATGGTCCGTATGTGTAGGAAACACCGTTCTTTTGTTCTCAGCACACTCACGTTTCCTGCTGTCTTAGAGACACTAGAAAGCAAGAGCGTGCTTCTCGCTCTAAAGCAGAGTGTGATCCATGGATGAAAACTATGCTGTGTGTTTCCCTTCAGAAAAGGAGTTAAATACCAGGCTCTATGTCTTCCTACAAGCAAGACTTCGTTTCAGGTAAGGGCAGTCACTTTTCTGCTCAAACAAACTACATCGTTCATGAAGCTCACACGTTTCTCTTCTTAACTGACAAGCATTGGATGTTAGAGGGTCAGTGCTTTGTATCAGTTTCAGAAGCAGATTTGGACTACATATGGTCCATATGTGGAGGAAACACCGATCTTTTGTTCTGGGCACACTCACGTTTCCAGCTGTCTTAGAGACTCTAGAAAGCAAGAGCGTGCTTCTTGCTCTAAAACAGAGTGTGATCCATGGATGAGACTATGGTGTGTGTTTCACTTCAGAAATGAAGTTAAATCCCATCCTCTGAGTCTCCCTACAAGCAAGACTTCATTTAAGGTAAGGGCAGTTACTTTTCATGTCAAACGAACTACATCGTTCACTGAGCTCACACGTTTCTCATCTTAACTGACAAGCATTGGATGTTAGAGGACCATTGCTTTGTATCAGTTTCAGAAGCAGAGTTGGACTCGATATGGTCCGTATGTGTAGGAAACACCGTTCTTTTGTTCTCAGCACACTCACGTTTCCTGCTGTCTTAGAGACTCTAGAAAGCAAGAGCGTGCTTCTCGCTCTAAAGCAGAGTGTGATCCATGGATGAAAACTATGCTGTGTGTTTCCCTTCAGAAAAGGAGTTAAATACCTGGCTCTATGTCTTCCTACAAGCAAGACTTCGTTTCAGGTAAGGGCAGTCACTTTTCTGCTCAAACAAACTACATCGTTCATGAAGCTCACACGTTTCTCTTCTTAACTGACAAGCATTGGATGTTAGAGGGTCAGTGCTTTGTATCAGTTTCAGAAGCAGATTTGGACTACATATGGTCCATATGTGTAGGAAACACCGATCTTTTGTTCTGGGCACACTCACGTTTCCAGCTGTCTTAGACACTCTAGAAAGCAAGAGCATGCTTCTCGCTCTAAAACAGAGTGTGATCCATGGATGAGACTATGCTGTGTGTTTCCCTTCAGAAATGGAGTTAAATCCCAGACTCTGTGTCTTCCTACAGGCAAGACTTCGTTTCAGGTAAGGGCAGTCACTTTTCAGCTCAAACGAACTACATTGTTCACGAAGCTCACACGTTTCTCATCTTAACAGACAAGCATTGGATTTTAGAGGACCAGTGCATTCTATCAGTTTCATAGGAAGATTTGGACTACATATTGTCTGTATGTGTAGGAAACACCGTTCTTTTTTTCTGTGCACACTCATATTTCCTGCTGTATTAGAGACTCTAGAAAGCAAGAGCGTGCTTCTTGCTCTAGAGCAGAGTGTGATCCATTGATGAGAACTATGCTGTGTGTTTCACTTCAGAAATGGAGTTAAATCCCAGGCTCTGAGTCTTCCTAGAAGCAAGACTTCGTTTCAGGTAAGGGCAGTCACTTTTCAGCTCAAACGAACTACATCGTTCACGAGGCTCACACGTTTCTCATCTTAACTGACAAGCATTGGATGTTAGAAGACCAGTGCTTTGTATCAGTTTCAGAAGCAGAGTTGGACTATATAATGTCCGTATGTGTAGTAAACACCGTTCTTTTGTTCTCAGCACACTCACGTTTCCTGCTGTCTTAGAGACTCTAGAAAGCAACAGCATGCTTCTTGTTCTAAAGCAGAGTGTGATCAATGGATGAGAACACTGCAGTGTGTTTCACTTCAGAAATGGAGTTAAAACCCAGGCTCTGAGTCTTCCTACAAGCAAGACTTCGTTTCAAGTAAGGGCAGTCACTTTTCTGCTAAAAGGAACTACATCGTTCACGAGGCTCACACGTTTCTCATCTTAACTGACAAGCATTGGATGTTAGAGGGTCAGTGCTTTGTATCAGTTTCAGAAGCAGATTTGGACTACATATGGTCCATATGTGTAGGAAACACCGATCTTTTGTTCTGGGCACTCTCACGTTTCCAGCTGTCTTAGAGACTCTAGAAAGCAAGAGCGTGCTTCTTGCTCTAAAACAGAGTGTGATCCATGGATGAGACTATGGTGTGTGTTTCACTTCAGAAATGAAGTTAAATCCCATCCTCTGAGTCTCCCTACAAGCAAGACTTCATTTAAGGTAAGGGCAGTTACTTTTCAGGTCAAACGAACTACATCGTTCACTGAGCTCACACGTTTCTCATCTTAACTGACAAGCATTGGATGTTAGAGGACCAGTGCATTTTATCATTTTCAGAAGAAGATTTGGACTACATATAGTCCATATGTGTAGGAAACACCGTTATTTTGTTATGGGCACACTCAGATTTCCTGCTGTATTAGATAATCTAGAAAGCAAGAGCGTGCTTCTTGCTCTAAAGCAGAGTGTGATCCATTGATGAGAACTATGCTGTATGTTTCCCTTCAGAAATGGAGTTAAATCCCAGACTCTGTGTCTTCCTACAGGCAAGATTTCGTTTCGGGTAAGGGCAGTCACTTTTCAGCTCAAACGAACTACATTGTTCACGAAGCTCACACGTTTCTCATCTTAACAGACAAGCATTGGATTTTAGAGGACCAGTGCTTTGTATCAGTTTCAGAAGCAGAGTTGGACTATATAATGTCCGTATGTGTAGGAAACACCGTTCTTTTGTTCTCGACACACTCACGTTTCCTGCTGTCTTACAGACTCTAGAAAGCAAGATCGTGCTTATTGTTCTAAAGCATAGTGTGATCAATGGATGAGAACACTGCTGTGTGTTTCACTTCAGAAATGGAGTTAAATCCCAGGCTCTGAGTCTTCCTAGAAGCAAGACTTCGTTTCAGGTAAGGGCAGTCACTTTTCTGCTCAAACGAACTACATCATTCACGAAGCTCACACGTTTCTCATCTTAACTGACAAGCATTGGATGTTAGAGGACCAGTGCATTCTATCAGTTTCATAGGAAGATTTGGACTACATATTGTCCGTATGTGTAGGAAACACCGTTCTTTTTTTCTGGGCACACTCAGATTTCCTGCTGTATTAGAGACTCTAGAAAGCAAGAGCGTGCTTCTTGCTCTAGAGCAGAGTGTGATCCATTGATGAGAACTATGCTGTGTGTTTCACTTCAGAAATGGAGTTAAATCCCAGGCTCTGAGTCTTCCTAGAAGCAAGACTTCGTTTCAGGTAAGGGCAGTCACTTTTCAGCTCAAACGAACTACATCGTTCACTGAGCTCACACGTTTCTCATCTTAACAGACAAGCATTGGATGTTAGAAGACCAGTGCTTTGTATCAGTTTCAGAAGCAGAGTTGGAGTAGATATGGTCCGTTTGTGTAGGAAACACCGTTCATTTCTTCTCAGCACACTCACGTTTCCTGCTGTCTTAGAGAATCTGGAAAGTAAGAGCATGCTTCTTGTTCTGAAGCAGAGTGTGATCAATGGATGAGACAATGCTGTGTGTTTCACTTCAGAAATGGAGTTAAATCCCATGCTTTGAGTCTCCCTACAAGCAAGAATTCATTTCAGGTAAGGGCAGTCACTTTTCTGCTCAAAGGAACTACATCATTCACGAAGCTCACACGTTTCTCATCTTAACTGACAAGCATTGGATGTTAGAGGACCAGTGCATTTTATCATTTTCAGAAGAAGATTTGGACTACATATAGTCCATATGTGTAGGAAACACCGTTATTTTGTTATGGGCACACTCAGATTTCCTGCTGTATTAGATAATCTAGAAAGCAAGAGCGTGCTTCTTGCTCTAAAGCAGAGTGTGATCCATTGATGAGAACTATGCTGTATGTTTCCCTTCAGAAATGGAGTTAAATCCCAGACGCTGTGTCTTCCTACAGGCAAGATTTCGTTTCGGGTAAGGGCAGTCACTTTTCAGCTCAAACGAACTACATTGTTCACGAAGCTCACACGTTTCTCATCTTAACAGACAAGCATTGGATTTTAGAGGACCAGTGCTTTGTATCAGTTTCAGAAGCAGAGTTGGACTATATAATGTCCGTATGTGTAGGAAACACCGTTCTTTTGTTCTCGACACACTCACGTTTCCTGCTGTCTTACAGACTCTAGAAAGCAAGATCGTGCTTATTGTTCTAAAGCATAGTGTGATCAATGGATGAGAACACTGCTGTGTGTTTCACTTCAGAAATGGAGTTAAATCCCAGGCTCTGAGTCTTCCTAGAAGCAAGACTTCGTTTCAGGTAAGGGCAGTCACTTTTCTGCTCAAACGAACTACATCATTCACGAAGCTCACACGTTTCTCATCTTAACTGACAAGCATTGGATGTTAGAGGACCAGTGCATTCTATCAGTTTCATAGGAAGATTTGGACTACATATTGTCCGTATGTGTAGGAAACACCGTTCTTTTTTTCTGGGCACACTCAGATTTCCTGCTGTATTAGAGACTCTAGAAAGCAAGAGCGTGCTTCTTGCTCTAGAGCAGAGTGTGATCCATTGATGAGAACTATGCTGTGTGTTTCACTTCAGAAATGGAGTTAAATCCCAGGCTCTGACTCTTCCTAGAATCAAGACTTCGTTTCAGGTAAGGGCAGTCACTTTTCAGCTCAAACGAACTATATCGTTCACTGAGCTCACACGTTTCTCATCTTAACAGACAAGCATTGGATGTTAGAAGACCAGTGCTTTGTATCAGTTTCAGAAGCAGAGTTGGAGTAGATATGGTCCGTATGTGTAGGAAACACCGTTCATTTCTTCTCAGCACACTCCTGTTTCCTGCTGTCTTAGAGATTCTAGAAAGTAAGAGCGTGCTTCTTGTTCTGAAGCAGAGTGTGATCAATGGATGAGACAATGCTGTGTGTTTCCCTTCAGAAAAGGAGTGAAATACGAGGCTCTATGTCTTCCTACAAGCAAGACTTCGTTTCAGGTAAGGGCAGTCACTTTTCTGCTCAAACAAACTACATCTTTCACGAAGCTCACACGTTTCTCATCTTAACTGACAAGCATTGGATGTTAGAGGACCAGTGCATTCTATCAGTTTCATAGGAAGATTTGGACTACATATTGTCCGTATGTGTAGGAAACACCGTTCTTTTTTTCAGGGCACACTCAGATTTCCTGCTGTATTAGAGACTCTAGAAAGCAAGAGCGTGCTTCTTGCTCTAGAGCAGAGTGTGATCCATTGATGAGAACTATGCTGTGTGTTTCACTTCAGAAATGGAGTTAAATCCCAGGCTCTGAGTCTTCCTAGAAGCAAGACTTCGTTTCAGGTAAGGGCAGTCACTTTTTAGCTCAAACGAACTACATCATTCACTGAGCTCACACGTTTCTCATCTTAACAGACAAGCATTGCATGTTAGAAGACCAGTGCTTTGTATCAGTTTCAGAAGCAGAGTTGGAGTAGATATGGTCCGTATGTGTAGGAAACACTGTTCATTTCTTCTCAGCACTCTCACATTTCCTGCTGTCTTAGAGATTCTAGAAAGTAAGAGCGTGCTTCTTGTTCTGAAGCAGAGTGTGATCAATGGATGAGACAATGCTGTGTGTTTCACTTCAGAAATGGAGTTAAATCCCATGCTTTGAGTCTCCCTACAAGCAAGAATTCGTTTCATGTAAGGGCAGTCACTTTTCTGCTCAAAGGAACTACATCATTCACGAAGCTCACACGTTTCTCATCTTAACTGACAAGCATTGGATGTTAGAGGACCAGTGCATTTTATCATTTTCAGAAGAAGATTTGGACTACATATAGTCCGTATGTGTAGGAAACACCGTTATTTTATTATGGGCACACTCAGATTTCCTGCTGTATTAGATAATCTAGAAAGCAAGAGCGTGCTTCTTGCTCTAAAGCAGAGTGTGATCCATTGATGAGAACTATGCTGTATGTTTCCCTTCAGAAATGGAGTTAAATCCCAGACTCTGTGTCTTCCTACACGCAAGATTTCGTTTCAGGTAAGGGCAGTCACTTTTCAGCTCAAACGAACTACATTGTTCACGAAGCTCACACGTTTCTCATCTTAACAGACAAGCATTGGATTTTAGAGGACCAGTGCTTTGTATCAGTTTCAGAAGCAGAGTTGGACTATATAATGTCCGTATGTGTAGGAAACACCGTTCTTTTGTTCTCGACACACTCACGTTTCCTGCTGTCTTACAGACTCTAGAAAGCAAGATCGTGCTTATTGTTCTAAAGCATAGTGTGATCAATGGATGAGAACACTGCTGTGTGTTTCACTTCAGAAATGGAGTTAAATCCCAGGCTCTGAGTCTTCCTAGAAGCAAGACTTCGTTTCAGGTAAGGGCAGTCACTTTTCTGCTCAAACGAACTACATCATTCACGAAGCTCACACGTTTCTCATCTTAACTGACAAGCATTGGATGTTAGAGGACCAGTGCATTCTATCAGTTTCATAGGAAGATTTGGACTACATATTGTCCGTATGTGTAGGAAACACCGTTCTTTTTTTCTGGGCACACTCAGATTTCCTGCTGTATTAGAGACTCTAGAAAGCAAGAGCGTGCTTCTTGCTCTAGAGCAGAGTGTGATCCATTGATGAGAACTATGCTGTGTGTTTCACTTCAGAAATGGAGTTAAATCCCAGGCTCTGACTCTTCCTAGAATCAAGACTTCGTTTCAGGTAAGGGCAGTCACTTTTCAGCTCAAACGAACTATATCGTTCACTGAGCTCACACGTTTCTCATCTTAACAGACAAGCATTGGATGTTAGAAGACCAGTGCTTTGTATCAGTTTCAGAAGCAGAGTTGGAGTAGATATGGTCCGTATGTGTAGGAAACACCGTTCATTTCTTCTCAGCACACTCATGTTTCCTGCTGTCTTAGAGATTCTAGAAAGTAAGAGCGTGCTTCTTGTTCTGAAGCAGAGTGTGATCAATGGATGAGACAATGCTGTGTGTTTCCCTTCAGAAAAGGAGTGAAATACGAGGCTCTATGTCTTCCTACAAGCAAGACTTCATTTCAGGTAAGGGCAGTCACTTTTCTGCTCAAACAAACTACATCTTTCACGAAGCTCACACGTTTCTCATCTTAACTGACAAGCATTGGATGTTAGAGGACCAGTGCTTTGTATCAGTTTCAGAAGCAGAGTTGGACTACATATGGTCCATATGTGTAGGAAACACCGTTCTTTTGTTCTCAGCAAACTCACTTTTCCTGATGTATTAGAGACTCTAGAAAGCAACAGCATGCTTCTTGTTCTAAAGCAGAGTGTGATCAATGGATTAGAACACTGCTGTGTGTTTCACTTCAGAAGTGGAGTTAACTCCCAGGCTCTGAGTCTTCCTACAAGGAAGACTTCGTTTCAGGTAAGGGCAGTCACTTTTCTGCTCAAAGGAACTACGTCCTTCACGAAGCTCACACGTTTCTCAACTTAACTAACAAGCATTGGATGTTAGAGGGTCAGTGCTTTGTATCAGTTTCAGAAGCAGATTTTGACTACATATGGTCCATATGTGTAGGAAACACTGTTCTTTTGTTCTGGGCACACTCAGATTTCCTGCTGTCTTAGAGACTTTAGAAAGCAAGAGCGTGCTTCTCGCTCTAAAGGAGAGTGTGATCCATGGATGAAAACTATGCTCTGTGTTTCCCTTCAGAAAAAGAGTTAAATCCCAGGCTCTATGTCTTCCTACAAGCAAGACTTCATTTCAGGTAAGGGCAGTCACTTTTCAGCTCAAACGAACTACATCTTTCACGGAGCTCACACGTTTCTCATCTTAACAGACAAGCATTGGATGTTAGAGGGTCAGTGCTTTGTATCAGTTTCAGAAGCAGATTTTGACTACATATGGTCCATATGTGTAGGAAACACTGTTCTTTTGTTCTGGGCACACTCAGATTTCCTGCTGTCTTAGAGACTTTAGAAAGCAAGAGCGTGATTCTCGCTCTAAAGGAGAGTGTGATCCATGGATGAAAACTATGCTCTGTGTTTCCCTTCAGAAAAAGAGTTAAATCCCAGGCTCTATGTCTTCCTACAAGCAAGACTTCATTTCAGGTAAGGGCAGTCACTTTTCAGCTCAAACGAACTACATCTTTCACGGAGCTCACACGTTTCTCATCTTAACAGACAAGCATTGGATGTTAGAGGACCAGTGCTTTGTATCAGTTTCAGAAGCAGATTTTGACTACATATGGTCCATATGTGTAGGAAACACCGTTCTTTTGTTCTGGGCACACTCAGATTTCTTGCTGTATTAGAGACTCTAGAAAGCAAGAGTGTGCTTCTCGCTCTAAAGCAGAGTGTGATCCATGGATGAGAACTATGCTGTGTGTTTCCCTTCAGAAATGGACTTAAATCCCAGGCTCTGTGTCTTACTACAAGCAAGACTTCGTTTCAGGTAAGGGCAGTCACTTTTCTGTTCAAAGGAACTACATCATTCACAAAGCTCACACGTTTCTCATCTTAACTGACAAGCATTGGATGTTAGAGGAACAGTGCTTTGTATCTGTTTCAGAAGCAGAGTTGGACTAGATATGGTCCATATGTGTAGGAAACACCGTTCTTTTGTTCTCAGCACAGTCACGATTCCTGTTGTCTTAGAGACTTTAGAAAGCAAGAGCGTGGTTCTCGCTCTAAAGGAGAGTGTGATCCATGGAAGAAAACTCTGCTCTGTGTTTCCCTTCAGAAAAGGAGTTAAATCCCAGGCTCTATGTCTTCCTACAAGCAAGACTTCATTTCAGGTAAGGGCAGTCACTTTTCTGCTCAAACAAACTACATCTTTCACGAAGCTCACACGTTTCTCATCTTAACTGACAAGCATTGGATGTTAGAGGACCAGTGCATTCTATCAGTTTCATAGGAAGATTTGGACTACATATTGTCCGTATGTGTAGGAAACACCGTTCTTTTTTTCTGGGCACACTCAGATTTCCTGCTGTATTAGAGACTCTAGAAAGCAAGAGCGTGCTTCTTGCTCTAGAGCAGAGTGTGATCCATTGATGAGAACTATGCTGTGTGTTTCACTTCAGAAATGGAGTTAAATCCCAGGCTCTGAGTCTTCCTAGAAGCAAGACTTCGTTTCAGGTAAGGGCAGTCACTTTTTAGCTCAAACGAACTACATCGTTCACTGAGCTCACACGTTTCTCATCTTAACAGACAAGCATTGCATGTTAGAAGACCAGTGCTTTGTATCAGTTTCAGAAGCAGAGTTGGAGTAGATATGGTCCCTATGTGTAGGAAACACTGTTCATTTCTTCTCAGCACTTTCACGTTTCCTGCTGTCTTAGAGATTCTAGAAAGTAAGAGCGTGCTTCTTGTTCGGAAGCAGAGTGTGATCAATGGATGAGACAATGCTGTGTGTTTGACTTCAGAAATGGAGTTAAATCCCATGCTTTGAGTCTCCCTACAAGCAAGAATTCGTTTCAGGTAAGGGCAGTCACTTTTCTGCTCAAAGGAACTACATCGTTCACGAAGCTCACACGTTTCTCATCTTAACTGACAAGCATTGGATGTTAGAGGACCAGTGCATTTTATCATTTTCAGAAGAAGATTTGGACTACATATAGTCCGTATGTGTAGGAAACACCGTTATTTTGTTATGGGCACACTCAGATTTCCTGCTGTATTAGAGAATCTAGAAAGCAAGAGCGTGCTTCTTGCTCTAAAGCAGAGTGTGATCCATGGATGAGAACTATGCTGTGTGTTTCCCTTCAGAAATGGACTTAAATCCCAGGCTCTGTGTCTTGCTACAGGCAAGACTTCGTTTCAGGTATGAGCAGTCACTTTTTAGCTCAAACGAACTACATCCTTCACAAAGCTCACACGTTTCTCATCTTAACTAACAAGCATTCGATGTTAGAGCGTCAGTGCTTTGTATCAGTTTCAGAAGCAGATTTTGACTACATATGGTCCATATGTGTAGGAAACCCTGTTCTTTTGTTCTGGGCACACTCAGATTTCCTGCTGTCTTAGAGACTTTAGAAAGCAAGAGCGTGCTTCTCGATCTAAAGGAGAGTGTGATCCATGGATGAAAACTATGCTCTGTGTTTCCCTTCAGAAAAAGAGTTAAATCCCAGGCTCTGAGTCTTCCTACAAGGAAGACTTCATTTCAGGTAAGGGCTGTCACTTTTCTGCTCAAACGAACTAAATCTTTCACGAAGCTCACACGTTTCTCATCTTAACTTACAAGCATTGGATGTTAGAGGACCAGTGCTTTGTATCAGATTCAGAAGCAGAGTTGGACTAGATATGGTCCGTATGTGTAGGAAACACCGTTCTTTTGTTCTCAGCATACTCACGTTTCCTGCTGTCTTACAGACATTAGAAAGCAAGAGCGTGCTTCTCGCTCTAAAGCAGAGTGTGATCCATGGATGAGACTATGCTGTGTGTTTCCCTTCAGAAATGAAGTTAAATCCCATCCTCTGAGTCTCCCTACAAGCAAGACTTCGTTTAAGGTAAGGGCAGTTACTTTTCAGGTCAAAAGAACTACATCGTTCACTGAGCTCACACGTTTCTCATCTTAACTGACAAGCATTGGATGTTAGAGGAACAGTGCATTGTATCAGTTTCAGAAGAAGATTTGGACTACATATAGTCAGTATGTGTAGGAAACACCGTTCTTTTGTTCTGGGCACAATCAGATTTCCTGCTGTATTAGAGAATCTAGAAAGCAAGAGCGTGCTTCTTGCTCTAGAGCAGAGTGTGATCCATTGATGAGAACTATGCTGTATGTTTCCCTTCAGAAATGGAGTTAACTCCCAGACTCTGTGTCTTCCTACAGGCAAGACTTCGTTTCAGGTAAGGGCAGTCACTTTTCAGCTCAAACGAACTACATCGTTCACTGAGCTCACACGTTTCTCATCTTAACAGACAAGCATTGCATGTTAGAAGACCAGTGCTTTGTATCAGTTTCAGAAGCAGAGTTGGAGTAGATATGGTCCCTATGTGTAGGAAACACTGTTCATTTCTTCTCAGCACTTTCACGTTTCCTGCTGTCTTAGAGATTCTAGAAAGTAAGAGCGTGCTTCTTGTTCGGAAGCAGAGTGTGATCAATGGATGAGACAATGCTGTGTGTTTGACTTCAGAAATGGAGTTAAATCCCATGCTTTGAGTCTCCCTACAAGCAAGAATTCGTTTCAGGTAAGGGCAGTCACTTTTCTGCTCAAAGGAACTACATCGTTCACGAAGCTCACACGTTTCTCATCTTAACTGACAAGCATTGGATGTTAGAGGACCAGTGCATTTTATCATTTTCAGAAGAAGATTTGGACTACATATAGTCCGTATGTGTAGGAAACACCGTTATTTTGTTATGGGCACACTCAGATTTCCTGCTGTATTAGAGAATCTAGAAAGCAAGAGCGTGCTTCTTGCTCTAAAGCAGAGTGTGATCCATGGATGAGAACTATGCTGTGTGTTTCCCTTCAGAAATGGACTTAAATCCCAGGCTCTGTGTCTTGCTACAGGCAAGACTTCGTTTCAGGTATGAGCAGTCACTTTTTAGCTCAAACGAACTACATCCTTCACAAAGCTCACACGTTTCTCATCTTAACTAACAAGCATTCGATGTTAGAGCGTCAGTGCTTTGTATCAGTTTCAGAAGCAGATTTTGACTACATATGGTCCATATGTGTAGGAAACCCTGTTCTTTTGTTCTGGGCACACTCAGATTTCCTGCTGTCTTAGAGACTTTAGAAAGCAAGAGCGTGCTTCTCGATCTAAAGGAGAGTGTGATCCATGGATGAAAACTATGCTCTGTGTTTCCCTTCAGAAAAAGAGTTAAATCCCAGGCTCTGAGTCTTCCTACAAGGAAGACTTCATTTCAGGTAAGGGCTGTCACTTTTCTGCTCAAACGAACTAAATCTTTCACGAAGCTCACACGTTTCTCATCTTAACTTACAAGCATTGGATGTTAGAGGACCAGTGCTTTGTATCAGATTCAGAAGCAGAGTTGGACTAGATATGGTCCGTATGTGTAGGAAACACCGTTCTTTTGTTCTCAGCATACTCACGTTTCCTGCTGTCTTACAGACATTAGAAAGCAAGAGCGTGCTTCTCGCTCTAAAGCAGAGTGTGATCCATGGATGAGACTATGCTGTGTGTTTCCCTTCAGAAATGAAGTTAAATCCCATCCTCTGAGTCTCCCTACAAGCAAGACTTCGTTTAAGGTAAGGGCAGTTACTTTTCAGGTCAAAAGAACTACATCGTTCACTGAGCTCACACGTTTCTCATCTTAACTGACAAGCATTGGATGTTAGAGGAACAGTGCATTGTATCAGTTTCAGAAGAAGATTTGGACTACATATAGTCAGTATGTGTAGGAAACACCGTTCTTTTGTTCTGGGCAAAATCAGATTTCCTGCTGTATTAGAGAATCTAGAAAGCAAGAGCGTGCTTCTTGCTCTAGAGCAGAGTGTGATCCATTGATGAGAACTATGCTGTATGTTTCCCTTCAGAAATGGAGTTAACTCCCAGACTCTGTGTCTTCCTACAGGCAAGACTTCGTTTCAGGTAAGGGCAGTCACTTTTCAGCTCAAACGAACTACATCATTCACGAAGCTCACACGTTTGTCATCTTAACTGACAAGCATTGGATGTTAGAGGACCAGTGCATTCTATCAGTTTCATAGGAAGATTTGGACTACATATTGTCCGTATGTGTAGGAAACACCGTTCTTTTTTTCTGGGCACACTCAGATTTCCTGCTGTATTAGAGACTCTAGAAAGCAAGAGCGTGCTTCTTGCTCTAGAGCAGAGTGTGATCCATTGATGAGAACTATGCTGTGTGTTTCACTTCAGAAATGGAGTTAAATCCCAGGCTCTGAGTCTTCCTAGAATCAAGACTTCGTTTCAGGTAAGGGCAGTCACTTTTCAGCTCAAACGAACTACATCGTTCACTGAGCTCACACGTTTCTCATCTTAACAGACAAGCATTGGATGTTAGAAGACCAGTGCTTTGTATCAGTTTCAGAAGCAGAGTTGGACTAGATATGGTCCGTATGTGTAGGAAACACCATTCATTTCTTCTCAGCACACTCACGTTTCCTGCTGTCTTAGAGATTCTAGAAAGTAAGAGCGTGCTTCTTGTTCTGAAGCAGAGTGTGATCAATGGATGAGAAAATGCTGTGTGTTTCACTTCAGAAATGGAGTTAAATCCCATGCTTTGAGTCTCCCTACAAGCAAGAATTCGTTTCAGGTAAGGGCAGTCACTTTTCTGCTCAAAGGAACTACATCGTTCACGAAGCTCACACGTTTCTCATCTTAACTGACAAGCATTGGATGTTAGAGGACCAGTGCATTTTATCATTTTCAGAAGAAGATTTGGACTACATATAGTCCGTATGTGTAGGAAACACCGTTTTTTTGTTATGGGCACACTCAGATTTCCTGCTGTATTAGAGAATCTAGAAAGCAAGAGCTTGCTTCTTGCTCTAAAGCAGAGTGTGATCCATGGATGAGAACTATGCTGTGTGTTTCCCTTCAGAAATGGAGTTAAATCCCAGGCTCTGTGTCTTCCTACAGGCAAGACTTTGTTTCAGGTATGGGCAGTCACTTTTTAGCTCAAACGAACTACATCGTTCACGAAGCTCACACGTTTCTCATCTTAACAGACAAGCATTGGATGTTAGAGGACCAGTGCTTTGTATCAGTTTCAGAAGCAGAGTTGGACTAGATATGGTCCGTATGTGTAGGAAACACCGTTCTTTTGTTCTCAGCAAACTCACGTTTCCTGCTGTCTTAGAGACTCTAGAAAGCAAGAGTGTGCTTCTCGCTCTAAAGCAGAGTGTGATCCATGGATGAGAAGTATGCTGTGTGTTTCACTTCAGAAATGGAGTTAAATCCCAGGCTCTGAGTCTTCCTACAAGGAAGACTTCGTTTCAGGTAAGGGCAGTCACTTTTCTGCTCAAAGGAACTACATCGTTCACGAGGCTCACACGTTTCTCATCTTAACTAACAAGCATTGGATGTTAGAGCGTCAGTGCTTTGTATCAGTTTCAGAAGCAGATTTTGACTACATATGGTCCATATGTGTAGGAAACACTGTTCTTTTGTTCTGGGCACACTCAGATTTCCTGCTGTCTTAGAGACTTTAGAAAGCAAGAGCGTGCTTCTCGCTCTAAAGGAGAGTGTGATCCATGGATGAAAACTATGCTCTGTGTTGTTTCCCTTCAGAAAAAGAGTTAAATCCCAGGCTCTATGCCTTCCTACAAGCAAGACATCATTTCAGGTAAGGGCAGTCACTTTTCAGCTCAAACGAACTACATCTTTCACGGAGCTCACACGTTTCTCATCTTAACAGACAAGCATTGGATGTTAGAGGACCAGTGCTTTGTATCAGTTTCAGAAGCAGAGTTGGACTAGATATGGTCCGTATGTGTAGGAAACACCGTTCTTTTGTTTCAGCACACTCACGTTTCCTGCTGTCTTAGAGACTTTAGAAAGCAAGAGCGTGCTTCTCGCTCTAAAGCAGAGTGTGATCCATGGATGAAAACTATGCTGTGTGTTTCCCTTCAGAAAAGGAGTTAAATACCAGGCTCTCTGTCTTCCTACAAGCAAGACATCGTTTCAGGTAAGGGCAGTCACTTTTCTGCTCAAACGAACTACATCGTTCATGAAGCTCACACGTTTCTCTTCTTAACTGACAAGCATTGGATGTTAGAGGGTCAGTGCTTTGTATCAGTTTCAGAAGCAGATTTGGACTACATATGGTCCATATGTGTAGGAAACACCGATCTTTTTTTCTGGGCACACTCACGTTTCCAGGTGTCTTAGAGACTCTAGAAAGCAAGAGCATGCTTCTCGCTCTAAAACAGTGTGTGATCCATGGATGAGACTATGCTGTGTGTTTCACTTCATAAATGAAGTTAAAACCCATCCTCTGAGTCTCCCTACTAGCAAGACTTCGTTTAAGGTAAGGGCAGTTACTTTTCAGGTCAAACGAACTACATCGTTCACTGAGCTCACACGTTTCTCATCTTAACTGACAAGCATTGAATGTTAGAGGAACAGTGCATTGTATCAGTTTCAGAAGAAGATTTGGACTACATATAGTCAGTATGTGTAGGAAACACCGTTCTTTTGTTCTGGGCACAATCAGAATTCCTGCTGTATTAGAGACTCTAGAAAGCAAGAGCGTGCTTCTTGCTCTAAAGCAGAGTGTGATCCATTGATGAGAACTATGCTGTATGTTTCCCTTCAGAAATTGAGTTAAATCCCAGACTCTGTGTCTTCCTACAGGCAAGACTTCGGTTCAAGTAAGGGCAGTCACTTTTCAGCTCAAACGAACTACATTGTTCATGAAGCTCACACGTTTCTCATCTTAACAGACAGGCATTGGATTTTAGAGGACCAGTGCTTTGTATCAGTTTCAGAAGCAGAGTTGGACTATATAATGTCCGTATGTGTAGGAAACACCGTTCTTTTGTTCTCGACACACTCACGTTTCCTGCTGTCTTAGAGACTCTAGAAAGCAAGATCGTGCTTATTGTTCTAAAGCATAGTGTGATCAATGGATGAGAACACTGCTGTGTGTTTCACTTCAGAAATGGAGTGAAATCCCAGGCTCTGTGTCTTCCTCGAAGCAAGACTTCGTTTCAGGTAAGGGCAGTCACTTTTCTGCTCAAACGAACTACATCTTTCATGAAGCTCACACGTTTCTCATCTTAACTGACAAGCATTGGATGTTAGAGGACCAGTGCATTCTATCAGTTTCATAAGAAGATTTGGACTACATATTGTCCGTATGTGTAGGAAACACCGTTCTTTTTTTCTGGGCACACTCAGATTTCCTGCTGTATTAGAGACTCTAGAAAGCAAGAGCGTGCTTCTTGCTCTAGTGCAGAGTGTGATCCATTGATGAGAACTATGCTGTGTGTTTCACTTCAGAAATGGTGTTAAATCCCAGGCTCTGAGTCTTCCTAGAATCAAGACTTCGTTTCAGGTAAGGGCAGTCACTTTTCAGCTCAAACGAACTACATCGTTCACTGAGCTCACACGTTTCTCATCTTAACAGACAAGCATTGGATGTTAGAAGACCAGTGCTTTGTATCAGTTTCAGAATCAGAGTTGGAGTAGATATGGTCCGTATGTGTAGGAAACACCGTTCATTTCTTCTCAGCCCACTCACGTTTCCTGCTGTCTTAGAGATTCTAGAAAGTAAGAGCGTGCTTCTTGTTCTGAAGCAGAGTGTGATCAATTGATGAGACAATGCTGTGTGTTTCACTTCAGAAATGGAGTTAAATTCCATGCTTTGATTCTCCCTACAAGCAAGAATTCGTTTCAGGTAAGGGCAGTCACTTTTCTGCTCAAAGGAACTACATCGTTCACGAAGCTCACAAGTTTCTCATCTTAACTGACAAGCATTGGATGTTAGAGGACCAGTGCATTTTATCATTTTCAGAAGAAGATTTGGACTACATATAGTCCGTATGTGTAGGAAACACCGTTATTTTGTTATGGGCACACTCAGATTTCCTGCTGTATTAGAGAATCTAGAAAGCAAGAGCGTGCTTCTTGCTCTAAAGCAGAGTGTGATCCATGGATGAGAACTATGCTGTGTGTTTCCCTTCAGAAATGGAGTTAAATCCCAGGCTCTGTGTCTTCCTACAGGCAAGACTTCGTTTCAGGTATGGGCAGTCACTTTTTAGCTCAAACGAACTACATCGTTCACGAAGCTCACACGTTTCTCATCTTAACAGACAAGCATTGGATGTTAGAGGACCAGTGTTTTGTATCAGTTTCAGAAGCAGAGTTGGACTAGATATGGTCCGTATGTGTAGGAAACACCGTTCTTTTGTTCTCAGCAAACTCACGTTTCCTGCTGTCTTAGAGACTCTAGAAAGCAACAGCATGCTTCTTGGTCTAGTGCAGAGTGTGATCCATGGATGAGAAGTATGCTGTGTGTTTCACTTCAGAAATGGAGTTAAATCCCAGGCTCTGAGTCTTCCTACAAGGAAGACTTCGTTTCAGGTAAGGGCAGTCACTTTTCTGCTCAAAGGAACTACATCGTTCACGAGGCTCACACGTTTCTCATCTTAACTAACAAGCATTGGATGTTAGAGCGTCAGTGCTTTGTATCAGTTTCAGAAGCAGATTTTGACTACATATGGTCCATATGTGTAGGAAACACTGTTCTTTTGTTCTGGGCACACTCAGATTTCCTGCTGTCTTAGAGACTTTAGAAAGCAAGAGCGTGCTTCTCGCTCTAAAGGAGAGTGTGATCCATGGATGAAAACTATGCTCTGTGTTTCCCTTCAGAAAAAGAGTTAAATCCCAGGCTCTATGCCTTCCTACAAGCAAGACATCATTTCAGGTAGGGGCAGTCACTTTTCAGCTCCAACGAACTACATCTTTCACGTAGCTCACACGTTTCTCATCTTAACAGACAAGCTTTGGATGTTAGAGGACCAGTGCTTTGTATCAGATTCAGAAGCAGAGTTGGACTAGATATGGTCCGTATGTGTAGGAAACACTGTTCTTTTGTTCTCAGCATACTCACGTTTCCTGCTGTCTTACAGACTTTAGAAAGCAAGAGCGTGCTTCTCGCTCTAAAGCAGAGTGTGATCCATGGATGAAAACTATGCTCTGTGTTTCCCTTCAGAAAAAGAGTTAAATCCCAGGCTCTGAGTCTTCCTACAAGCAAGACTTCGTTTCAGGTAAGGGCAGTCACTTTTCTGCTCAAAAAACTACATCGTTCATGAAGCTCACACGTTTCTCTTCTTAACTGACAAGCATTGGTTGTTAGAGGGTCAGTGCTTTGTATCAGTTTCAGAAGCAGATTTGGAATACATATGGTCCATATGTGTAGGAAACACCGATCTTTTGTTCTGGGCACACTCACGTTTCCAGCTGTCTTAGAGACTCTAGAAAGCAAGAGCATGCTTCTCGCTCTAAAACAGAGTGTGATCCATGGATGAGACTATGATGTGTGTTTCCCTTCAGAAATGAAGTTAAAAACCAGACTCTGTGTCTTCCTACAGGCAAGACTTCGTTTGAGGTAAGGGCAGTCACTTTTCAGCTCAAACGAACTACATCATTCACGAAGCTCACACGTTTCTCATCTTAACTGACAAGCATTGGATGTTAGAGGACCAGTGCATTCTATCAGTTTCATAGGAAGATTTGGACTACATATTGTCCGTATGTGTAGGAAACACCGTTCTTTTTTTCTGGGCACACTCAGATTTCCTGCTGTATTAGAGACTCTAGAAAGCAAGAGCGTGCTTCTTGCTCTAGAGCAGAGTGTGATCCATTGATGAGAACTATGCTGTGTGTTTCACTTCAGAAATGGAGTTAAATCCCAGGCTCTGAGTCTTCCTAGAATCAAGACTTCGTTTCAGGTAAGGGCAGTCACTTTTCAGCTCAAACGAACTACATTGTTCACTGAGCTCACACGTTTCTCATCTTAACAGACAAGCATTGGATGTTAGAAGACCAGTGCTTTGTATCAGTTTCAGAAGCAGAGTTGGAGTAGATATGGTCCGTATGTGTAGGAAACACCGTTCATTTCTTCTCAGCACACTCACGTTTCCTGCTGTCTTAGAGATTCTAGAAAGTAAGAGCGTGCTTCTTGTTCTGAAGCAGAGTGTGATCAATGGATGAGACAATGCTGTGTGTTTCACTTCAGAAATGGAGTTAAATCCCATGCTTTGAGTCTCCCTACAAGCAAGAATTCGTTTCAGGTAAGGGCAGTCACTTTTCTGCTCAAAGGAACTACATCGTTCACGAAGCTCACACGTTTCTCATCTTAACTGACAAGCATTGGATGTTAGAGGACCAGTGCATTTTATCATTTTCAGAAGAAGATTTGGACTACATATAGTCCGTATGTGTAGGAAACACCGTTATTTTGTTATGGGCACACTCAGATTTCCTGCTGTATTAGAGAATCTAGAAAGCAAGAGCGTGCTTCTTGCTCTAAAGCAGAGTGTGATCCATGGATGAGAACTATGCTGTGTGTTTCCCTTCAGAAATGGAGTTAAATCCCAGGCTCTGTGTCTTCCTACAGGCAAGACTTCGTTTCAGGTATGGGCAGTCACTTTTTAGCTCAAACGAACTACATCGTTCACGAAGCTCACACGTTTCTCATCTTAACAGACAAGCATTGGATGTTAGAGGACCAGTGCTTTGTATCAGTTTCAGAAGCAGAGTTGGACTAGATATGGTCCGTATGTGTAGGAAACACCGTTCTTTTGTTCTCAGCAAACTCACGTTTCCTGCTGTCTTAGAGACTCTAGAAAGCAAGAGTGTGCTTCTCGCTCTAGAGCAGAGTGTGATCCATTGATGAGAACTATGCTGTGTGTTTCACTTCAGAAATGGAGTTAAATCCCAGGCTCTGTGTCTTCCTACAGGCAAGACTTCGTTTCAGGTATGGGCAGTCACTTTTTAGCTCAAACGAACTACATCGTTCACGAAGCTCACACGTTTCTCATCTTAACAGACAAGCATTGGATGTTAGAGGACCAGTGCTTTGTATCAGTTTCAGAAGCAGATTTTGACTACATATGGTCCATATGTGTAGGAAACACTGTTCTTTTGTTCTGGGCACACTCAGATTTCCTGCTGTCTTAGAGACTTTAGAAAGCAAGAGCGTGCTTCTCGATCTAAAGGAGAGTGTGATCCATGGATGAAAACTATGCTCTGTGTTTCCCTTCAGAAAAAGAGTTAAATCCCAGGCTCTGAGTCTTCCTACAAGGAAGACTTCATTTCAGGTAAGGGCTGTCACTTTTCTGCTCAAACGAACTAAATCTTTCACGAAGCTCACACGTTTCTCATCTTAACTTACAAGCATTGGATGTTAGAGGACCAGTGCTTTGTATCAGATTCAGAAGCAGAGTTGGACTAGATATGGTCCGTATGTGTAGGAAACACCGTTCTTTTGTTCTCAGCATACTCACGTTTCCTGCTGTCTTACAGACTTTAGAAAGCAAGAGCGTGCTTCTCGCTCTAAAGCAGAGTGTGATCCATGGATGAGACTATGCTGTGTGTTTCCCTTCAGAAATGAAGTTAAATCCCATCCTCTGAGTCTCCCTACAAGCAAGACTTCGTTTAAGGTAAGGGCAGTTACTTTTCAGGTCAAAAGAACTACATCGTTCACTGAGCTCACACGTTTCTCATCTTAACTGACAAGCATTGGATGTTAGAGGAACAGTGCATTGTATCAGTTTCAGAAGAAGATTTGGACTACATATAGTCAGTATGTGTAGGAAACACCGTTCTTTTGTTCTGGGCACAATCAGATTTCCTGCTGTATTAGAGAATCTAGAAAGCAAGAGCGTGCTTCTTGCTCTAGAGCAGAGTGTGATCCATTGATGAGAACTATGCTGTATGTTTCCCTTCAGAAATGGAGTTAACTCCCAGACTCTGTGTCTTCCTACAGGCAAGACTTCGTTTCAGGTAAGGGCAGTCACTTTTCAGCTCAAACGAACTACATCATTCACGAAGCTCACACGTTTCTCATCTTAACTGACAAGCATTGGATGTTAGAGGACCAGTGCATTCTATCAGTTTCATAGGAAGATTTGGACTACATATTGTCCGTATGTGTAGGAAACACCGTTCTTTTTTTCTGGGCACACTCAGATTTCCTGCTGTATTAGAGACTCTAGAAAGCAAGAGCGTGCTTCTTGCTCTAGAGCAGAGTGTGATCCATTGATGAGAACTATGCTGTGTGTTTCACTTCAGAAATGGAGTTAAATCCCAGGCTCTGAGTCTTCCTAGAATCAAGACTTCGTTTCAGGTAAGGGCAGTCACTTTTCAGCTCAAACGAACTACATCGTTCACTGAGCTCACACGTTTCTCATCTTAACAGACAAGCATTGGATGTTAGAGGACCAGTGCATTTTATCATTTTCAGAAGAAGATTTGGACGACATATAGTCCGTATGTGTAGGAAACACCGTTTTTTTGTTATGGGCACACTCAGATTTCCTGCTGTATTAGAGAATCTAGAAAGCAAGAGCTTGCTTCTTGCTCTAAAGCAGAGTATGATCCATGGATGAGAACTATGCTGTGTGTTTCCCTTCAGAAATGGAGTTAAATCCCAGGCTCTGTGTCTTCCTACAGGCAAGACTTTGTTTCAGGTATGGGCAGTCACTTTTTAGCTCAAACGAACTACATCGTTCACGAAGCTCACACGTTTCTCATCTTAACAGACAAGCATTGGATGTTAGAGGACCAGTGCTTTGTATCAGTTTCAGAAGCAGAGTTGGACTAGATATGGTCCGTATGTGTAGGAAACACCGTTCTTTTGTTCTCAGCAAACTCACGTTTCCTGCTGTCTTAGAGACTCTAGAAAGCAAGAGTGTGCTTCTCGCTCTAAAGCAGAGTGTGATCCATGGATGAGAAGTATGCTGTGTGTTTCACTTCAGAAATGGAGTTAAATCCCAGGCTCTGAGTCTTCCTACAAGGAAGACTTCGTTTCAGGTAAGGGCAGTCACTTTTCTGCTCAAAGGAACTACATCGTTCACGAGGCTCACACGTTTCTCATCTTAACTAACAAGCATTGGATGTTAGAGCGTCAGTGCTTTGTATCAGTTTCAGAAGCAGATTTTGACTACATATGGTCCATATGTGTAGGAAACACTGTTCTTTTGTTCTGGGCACACTCAGATTTCCTGCTGTCTTAGAGATTTTAGAAAGCAAGAGCGTGCTTCTCGCTCTAAAGGAGAGTGTGATCCATGGATGAAAACTATGCTCTGTGTTGTTTCCCTTCAGAAAAAGAGTTAAATCCCAGGCTCTATGCCTTCCTACAAGCAAGACATCATTTCAGGTAAGGGCAGTCACTTTTCAGCTCAAACGAACTACATCTTTCACGGAGCTCACACGTTTCTCATCTTAACAGACAAGCATTGGATGTTAGAGGACCAGTGCTTTGTATCAGTTTCAGAAGCAGAGTTGGACTAGATATGGTCCGTATGTGTAGGAAACACCGTTCTTTTGTTTCAGCACACTCACGTTTCCTGCTGTCTTAGAGACTTTAGAAAGCAAGAGCGTGCTTCTCGCTCTAAAGCAGAGTGTGATCCATGGATGAAAACTATGCTGTGTGTTTCCCTTCAGAAAAGGAGTTAAATACCAGGCTCTCTGTCTTCCTACAAGCAAGACATCGTTTCAGGTAAGGGCAGTCACTTTTCTGCTCAAACGAACTACATCGTTCATGAAGCTCACACGTTTCTCTTCTTAACTGACAAGCATTGGATGTTAGAGGGTCAGTGCTTTGTATCAGTTTCAGAAGCAGATTTGGACTACATATGGTCCATATATGTAGGAAACACCGATCTTTTTTTCTGGGCACACTCACGTTTCCAGGTGTCTTAGAGACTCTAGAAAGCAAGAGCATGCTTCTCGCTCTAAAACAGAGTGTGATCCATGGATGAGACTATGCTGTGTGTTTCACTTCATAAATGAAGTTAAAACCCATCCTCTGAGTCTCCCTACTAGCAAGACTTCGTTTAAGGTAAGGGCAGTTACTTTTCAGGTCAAACGAACTACATCGTTCACTGAGCTCACACGTTTCTCATCTTAACTGACAAGCATTGAATGTTAGAGGAACAGTGCATTGTATCAGTTTCAGAAGAAGATTTGGACTACATATAGTCAGTATGTGTAGGAAACACCGTTCTTTTGTTCTGGGCACAATCAGAATTCCTGCTGTATTAGAGACTCTAGAAAGCAAGAGCGTGCTTCTTGCTCTAAAGCAGAGTGTGATCCATTGATGAGAACTATGCTGTATGTTTCCCTTCAGAAATGGAGTTAAATCCCAGACACTGTGTCTTCCTACAGGCAAGACTTCGGTTCAAGTAAGGGCAGTCACTTTTCAGCTCAAACGAACTACATTGTTCATGAAGCTCACACGTTTCTCATCTTAACGGACAGGCATTGGATTTTAGAGGACCAGTGCTTTGTATCAGTTTCAGAAGCAGAGTTGGACTATATAATGTCCGTATGTGTAGGAAACACCGTTCTTTTGTTCTCGACACACTCACGTTTCCTGCTGTCTTAGAGACTCTAGAAAGCAAGATCGTGCTTATTGTTCTAAAGCATAGTGTGATCAATGGATGAGAACACTGCTGTGTGTTTCACTTCAGAAATGGAGTGAAATCCCAGGCTCTGAGTCTTCCTCGAAGCAAGACTTCGTTTCAGGTAAGGGCAGTCACTTTTCTGCTCAAACGAACTACATCTTTCATGAAGCTCACACGTTTCTCATCTTAACTGACAAGCATTGGATGTTAGAGGACCAGTGCATTCTATCAGTTTCATAAGAAGATTTGGACTACATATTGTCCGTATGTGTAGGAAACACCGTTCTTTTTTTCTGGGCACACTCAGATTTCCTGCTGTATTAGAGACTCTAGAAAGCAAGAGCGTGCTTCTTGCTCTAGTGCAGAGTGTGATCCATTGATGAGAACTATGCTGTGTGTTTCACTTCAGAAATGGTGTTAAATCCCAGGCTCTGAGTCTTCCTAGAATCAAGACTTCGTTTCAGGTAAGGGCAGTCACTTTTCAGCTCAAACGAACTACATCGTTCACTGAGCTCACACGTTTCTCATCTTAACAGACAAGCATTGGATGTTAGAAGACCAGTGCTTTGTATCAGTTTCAGAAGCAGAGTTGGAGTAGATATGGTCCGTATGTGTAGGAAACACCGTTCATTTCTTCTCAGCCCACTCACGTTTCCTGCTGTCTTAGAGATTCTAGAAAGTAAGAGCGTGCTTCTTGTTCTGAAGCAGAGTGTGATCAATTGATGAGACAATGCTGTGTGTTTCACTTCAGAAATGGAGTTAAATTCCATGCTTTGATTCTCCCTACAAGCAAGAATTCGTTTCAGGTAAGGGCAGTCACTTTTCTGCTCAAAGGAACTACATCGTTCACGAAGCTCACAAGTTTCTCATCTTAAATGACAAGCATTGGATGTTAGAGGACCAGTGCTTTGTATCAGTTTCAGAAGCAGAGTTGGACTAGATATGGTCCGTATGTGTAGGAAACACCGTTCTTTTGTTTCAGCACACTCACGTTTCCTGCTGTCTTAGAGACTTTAGAAAGCAAGAGCGTGCTTCTCGCTCTAAAGCAGAGTGTGATCCATGGATGAAAACTATGCTGTGTGTTTCCCTTCAGAAAAGGAGTTAAATACCAGGCTCTCTGTCTTCCTACAAGCAAGACATCGTTTCAGGTAAGGGCAGTCACTTTTCTGCTCAAACGAACTACATCGTTCATGAAGCTCACACGTTTCTCTTCTTAACTGACAAGCATTGGATGTTAGAGGGTCAGTGCTTTGTATCAGTTTCAGAAGCAGATTTGGACTACATATGGTCCATATGTGTAGGAAACACCGATCTTTTTTTCTGGGCACACTCACGTTTCCAGGTGTCTTAGAGACTCTAGAAAGCAAGAGCATGCTTCTCGCTCTAAAACAGAGTGTGATCCATGGATGAGACTATGCTGTGTGTTTCACTTCATAAATGAAGTTAAAACCCATCCTCTGAGTCTCCCTACTAGCAAGACTTCGTTTAAGGTAAGGGCAGTTACTTTTCAGGTCAAACGAACTACATCGTTCACTGAGCTCACACGTTTCTCATCTTAACTGACAAGCATTGAATGTTAGAGGAACAGTGCATTGTATCAGTTTCAGAAGAAGATTTGGACTACATATAGTCAGTATGTGTAGGAAACACCGTTCTTTTGTTCTGGGCACAATCAGAATTCCTGCTGTATTAGAGACTCTAGAAAGCAAGAGCGTGCTTCTTGCTCTAAAGCAGAGTGTGATCCATTGATGAGAACTATGCTGTATGTTTCCCTTCAGAAATGGAGTTAAATCCCAGACACTGTGTCTTCCTACAGGCAAGACTTCGGTTCAAGTAAGGGCAGTCACTTTTCAGCTCAAACGAACTACATTGTTCATGAAGCTCACACGTTTCTCATCTTAACAGACAGGCATTGGATTTTAGAGGACCAGTGCTTTGTATCAGTTTCAGAAGCAGAGTTGGACTATATAATGTCCGTATGTGTAGGAAACACCGTTCTTTTGTTCTCGACACACTCACGTTTCCTGCTGTCTTAGAGACTCTAGAAAGCAAGATCGTGCTTATTGTTCTAAAGCATAGTGTGATCAATGGATGAGAACACTGCTGTGTGTTTCACTTCAGAAATGGAGTGAAATCCCAGGCTCTGAGTCTTCCTCGAAGCAAGACTTCGTTTCAGGTAAGGGCAGTCACTTTTCTGCTCAAACGAACTACATCTTTCATGAAGCTCACACGTTTCTCATCTTAACTGACAAGCATTGGATGTTAGAGGACCAGTGCATTCTATCAGTTTCATAAGAAGATTTGGACTACATATTGTCCGTATGTGTAGGAAACACCGTTCTTTTTTTCTGGGCACACTCAGATTTCCTGCTGTATTAGAGACTCTAGAAAGCAAGAGCGTGCTTCTTGCTCTAGTGCAGAGTGTGATCCATTGATGAGAACTATGCTGTGTGTTTCACTTCAGAAATGGTGTTAAATCCCAGGCTCTGAGTCTTCCTAGAATCAAGACTTCGTTTCAGGTAAGGGCAGTCACTTTTCAGCTCAAACGAACTACATCGTTCACTGAGCTCACACGTTTCTCATCTTAACAGACAAGCATTGGATGTTAGAAGACCAGTGCTTTGTATCAGTTTCAGAAGCAGAGTTGGAGTAGATATGGTCCGTATGTGTAGGAAACACCGTTCATTTCTTCTCAGCCCACTCACGTTTCCTGCTGTCTTAGAGATTCTAGAAAGTAAGAGCGTGCTTCTTGTTCTGAAGCAGAGTGTGATCAATTGATGAGACAATGCTGTGTGTTTCACTTCAGAAATGGAGTTAAATTCCATGCTTTGATTCTCCCTACAAGCAAGAATTCGTTTCAGGTAAGGGCAGTCACTTTTCTGCTCAAAGGAACTACATCGTTCACGAAGCTCACAAGTTTCTCATCTTAACTGACAAGCATTGGATGTTAGAGGACCAGTGCATTTTATCATTTTCAGAAGAAGATTTGGACTACATATAGTCCGTATGTGTAGGAAACACCGTTATTTTGTTATGGGCACACTCAGATTTCCTGCTGTATTAGAGAATCTAGAAAGCAAGAGCGTGCTTCTTGCTCTAAAGCAGAGTGTGATCCATGGATGAGAACTATGCTGTGTGTTTCCCTTCAGAAATGGAGTTAAATCCCAGGCTCTGTGTCTTCCTACAGGCAAGACTTCGTTTCAGGTATGGGCAGTCACTTTTTAGCTCAAACGAACTACATCGTTCACGAAGCTCACACGTTTCTCATCTTAACAGACAAGCATTGGATGTTAGAGGACCAGTGTTTTGTATCAGTTTCAGAAGCAGAGTTGGACTAGATATGGTCCGTATGTGTAGGAAACACCGTTCTTTTGTTCTCAGCAAACTCACGTTTCCTGCTGTCTTAGAGACTCTAGAAAGCAACAGCATGCTTCTTGGTCTAGTGCAGAGTGTGATCCATGGATGAGAAGTATGCTGTGTGTTTCACTTCAGAAATGGAGTTAAATCCCAGGCTCTGAGTCTTCCTACAAGGAAGACTTCGTTTCAGGTAAGGGCAGTCACTTTTCTGCTCAAAGGAACTACATCGTTCACGAGGCTCACACGTTTCTCATCTTAACTAACAAGCATTGGATGTTAGAGCGTCAGTGCTTTGTATCAGTTTCAGAAGCAGATTTTGACTACATATGGTCCATATGTGTAGGAAACACTGTTCTTTTGTTCTGGGCACACTCAGATTTCCTGCTGTCTTAGAGACTTTAGAAAGCAAGAGCGTGCTTCTTGCTCTAAAGGAGAGTGTGATCCATGGATGAAAACTATGCTCTGTGTTTCCCTTCAGAAAAAGAGTTAAATCCCAGGCTCTATGCCTTCCTACAAGCAAGACATCATTTCAGGTAGGGGCAGTCACTTTTCAGCTCCAACGAACTACATCTTTCACGTAGCTCACACGTTTCTCATCTTAACAGACAAGCTTTGGATGTTAGAGGACCAGTGCTTTGTATCAGATTCAGAAGCAGAGTTGGACTAGATATGGTCCGTATGTGTAGGAAACACTGTTCTTTTGTTCTCAGCATACTCACGTTTCCTGCTGTCTTACAGACTTTAGAAAGCAAGAGCGTGCTTCTCGCTCTAAAGCAGAGTGTGATCCATGGATGAAAACTATGCTCTGTGTTTCCCTTCAGAAAAAGAGTTAAATCCCAGGCTCTGAGTCTTCCTACAAGCAAGACTTCGTTTCAGGTAAGGGCAGTCACTTTTCTGCTCAAAAAAACTACATCGTTCATGAAGCTCACACGTTTCTCTTCTTAACTGACAAGCATTGGATGTTAGAGGACCAGTGCATTCTATCAGTTTCATAAGAAGATTTGGACTACATATTGTCCGTATGTGTAGGAAACACCGTTCTTTTTTTCTGGGCACACTCAGATTTCCTGCTGTATTAGAGACTCTAGAAAGCAAGAGCGTGCTTCTTGCTCTAGTGCAGAGTGTGATCCATTGATGAGAACTATGCTGTGTGTTTCACTTCAGAAATGGAGTTAAATCCCAGGCTCTGAGTCTTCCTAGAATCAAGACTTCGTTTCAGGTAAGGGCAGTCACTTTTCAGCTCAAACGAACTACATCGTTCACTGAGCTCACACGTTTCTCATCTTAACAGACAAGCATTGGATGTTAGAAGACCAGTGCTTTGTATCAGTTTCAGAAGCAGAGTTGGAGTAGATATGGTCCGTATGTGTAGGAAACACCGTTCATTTCTTCTCAGCCCACTCACGTTTCCTGCTGTCTTAGAGATTCTAGAAAGTAAGAGCGTGCTTCTTGTTCTGAAGCAGAGTGTGATCAATTGATGAGACAATGCTGTGTGTTTCACTTCAGAAATGGAGTTAAATTCCATGCTTTGATTCTCCCTACAAGCAAGAATTCGTTTCAGGTAAGGGCAGTCACTTTTCTGCTCAAAGGAACTACATCGTTCACGAAGCTCACAAGTTTCTCATCTTAACTGACAAGCATTGGATGTTAGAGGACCAGTGCATTTTATCATTTTCAGAAGAAGATTTGGACTACATATAGTCCGTATGTGTAGGAAACACCGTTATTTTGTTATGGGCACACTCAGATTTCCTGCTGTATTAGAGAATCTAGAAAGCAAGAGCGTGCTTCTTGCTCTAAAGCAGAGTGTGATCCATGGATGAGAACTATGCTGTGTGTTTCCCTTCAGAAATGGAGTTAAATCCCAGGCTCTGTGTCTTCCTACAGGCAAGACTTCGTTTCAGGTATGGGCAGTCACTTTTTAGCTCAAACGAACTACATCGTTCACGAAGCTCACACGTTTCTCATCTTAACAGACAAGCATTGGATGTTAGAGGACCAGTGTTTTGTATCAGTTTCAGAAGCAGAGTTGGACTAGATATGGTCCGTATGTGTAGGAAACACCGTTCTTTTGTTCTCAGCAAACTCACGTTTCCTGCTGTCTTAGAGACTCTAGAAAGCAACAGCATGCTTCTTGGTCTAGTGCAGAGTGTGATCCATGGATGAGAAGTATGCTGTGTGTTTCACTTCAGAAATGGAGTTAAATCCCAGGCTCTGAGTCTTCCTACAAGGAAGACTTCGTTTCAGGTAAGGGCAGTCACTTTTCTGCTCAAAGGAACTACATCGTTCACGAGGCTCACACGTTTCTCATCTTAACTAACAAGCATTGGATGTTAGAGCGTCAGTGCTTTGTATCAGTTTCAGAAGCAGATTTTGACTACATATGGTCCATATGTGTAGGAAACACTGTTCTTTTGTTCTGGGCACACTCAGATTTCCTGCTGTCTTAGAGACTTTAGAAAGCAAGAGCGTGCTTCTTGCTCTAAAGGAGAGTGTGATCCATGGATGAAAACTATGCTCTGTGTTTCCCTTCAGAAAAAGAGTTAAATCCCAGGCTCTATGCCTTCCTACAAGCAAGACATCATTTCAGGTAGGGGCAGTCACTTTTCAGCTCCAACGAACTACATCTTTCACGTAGCTCACACGTTTCTCATCTTAACAGACAAGCTTTGGATGTTAGAGGACCAGTGCTTTGTATCAGATTCAGAAGCAGAGTTGGACTAGATATGGTCCGTATGTGTAGGAAACACTGTTCTTTTGTTCTCAGCATACTCACGTTTCCTGCTGTCTTACAGACTTTAGAAAGCAAGAGCGTGCTTCTCGCTCTAAAGCAGAGTGTGATCCATGGATGAAAACTATGCTCTGTGTTTCCCTTCAGAAAAAGAGTTAAATCCCAGGCTCTGAGTCTTCCTACAAGCAAGACTTCGTTTCAGGTAAGGGCAGTCACTTTTCTGCTCAAAAAAACTACATCGTTCATGAAGCTCACACGTTTCTCTTCTTAACTGACAAGCATTGGTTGTTAGAGGGTCAGTGCTTTGTATCAGTTTCAGAAGCAGATTTGGAATACATATGGTCCATATGTGTAGGAAACACCGATCTTTTGTTCTGGGCACACTCACGTTTCCAGCTGTCTTAGAGACTCTAGAAAGCAAGAGCATGCTTCTCGCTCTAAAACAGAGTGTGATCCATGGATGAGACTATGCTGTGTGTTTCCCTTCAGAAATGAAGTTAAAAACCAGACTCTGTGTCTTCCTACAGGCAAGACTTCGTTTGAGGTAAGGGCAGTCACTTTTCAGCTCAAACGAACTACATCATTCACGAAGCTCACACGTTTCTCATCTTAACTGACAAGCATTGGATGTTAGAGGACCAGTGCATTCTATCAGTTTCATAGGAAGATTTGGACTACATATTGTCCGTATGTGTAGGAAACACCGTTCTTTTTTTCTGGGCACACTCAGATTTCCTGCTGTATTAGAGACTCTAGAAAGCAAGAGCGTGCTTCTTGCTCTAGAGCAGAGTGTGATCCATTGATGAGAACTATGCTGTGTGTTTCACTTCAGAAATGGAGTTAAATCCCAGGCTCTGAGTCTTCCTAGAATCAAGACTTCGTTTCAGGTAAGGGCAGTCACTTTTCAGCTCAAACGAACTACATTGTTCACTGAGCTCACACGTTTCTCATCTTAACAGACAAGCATTGGATGTTAGAAGACCAGTGCTTTGTATCAGTTTCAGAAGCAGAGTTGGAGTAGATATGGTCCGTATGTGTAGGAAACACCGTTCATTTCTTCTCAGCACACTCACGTTTCCTGCTGTCTTAGAGATTCTAGAAAGTAAGAGCGTGCTTCTTGTTCTGAAGCAGAGTGTGATCAATGGATGAGACAATGCTGTGTGTTTCACTTCAGAAATGGAGTTAAATCCCATGCTTTGAGTCTCCCTACAAGCAAGAATTCGTTTCAGGTAAGGGCAGTCACTTTTCTGCTCAAAGGAACTACATCGTTCACGAAGCTCACACGTTTCTCATCTTAACTGACAAGCATTGGATGTTAGAGGACCAGTGCATTTTATCATTTTCAGAAGAAGATTTGGACTACATATAGTCCGTATGTGTAGGAAACACCATTATTTTGTTATGGGCACACTCAGATTTCCTGCTGTATTAGAGAATCTAGAAAGCAAGAGCGTGCTTCTTGCTCTAAAGCAGAGTGTGATCCATGGATGAGAACTATGCTGTGTGTTTCCCTTCAGAAATGGAGTTAAATCCCAGGCTCTGTGTCTTCCTACAGGCAAGACTTCGTTTCAGGTATGGGCAGTCACTTTTTAGCTCAAACGAACTACATCGTTCACGAAGCTCACACGTTTCTCATCTTAACAGACAAGCATTGGATGTTAGAGGACCAGTGCTTTGTATCAGTTTCAGAAGCAGAGTTGGACTAGATATGGTCCGTATGTGTAGGAAACACCGTTCTTTTGTTCTCAGCAAACTCACGTTTCCTGCTGTCTTAGAGACTCTAGAAAGCAAGAGTGTGCTTCTCGCTCTAAAGCAGAGTGTGATCCATGGATGAGAAGTATGCTGTGTGTTTCACTTCAGAAATGGAGTTAAATCCCAGGCTCTGAGTCTTCCTACAAGGAAGACTTCGTTTCAGGTAAGGGCAGTCACTTTTCTGCTCAAAGGAACTACATCGTTCACGAGGCTCACACGTTTCTCATCTTAACTAACAAGCATTGGATGTTAGAGCGTCAGTGCTTTGTATCAGTTTCAGAAGCAGATTTTGACTACATATGGTCCATATGTGTAGGAAACACTGTTCTTTTGTTCTGGGCACACTCAGATTTCCTGCTGTCTTAGAGACTTTAGAAAGCAAGAGCGTGCTTCTCGCTCTAAAGGAGAGTGTGATCCATGGATGAAAACTATGCTCTGTGTTGTTTCCCTTCAGAAAAAGAGTTAAATCCCAGGCTCTATGCCTTCCTACAAGCAAGACATCATTTCAGGTAAGGGCAGTCACTTTTCAGCTCAAACGAACTACATCTTTCACGGAGCTCACACGTTTCTCATCTTAAAAGACAAGCATTGGATGTTAGAGGACCAGTGCTTTGTATCAGTTTCAGAAGCAGAGTTGGACTAGATATGGTCCGTTCGTGTAGGAAACACCGTTCTTTTGTTCTCAGCACACTCACGTTTCCTGCTGTCTTAGAGACTTTAGAAAGCAAGAGCGTGCTTCTCGCTCTAAAGCAGAGTGTGATCCATGGATGAAAACTATGCTCTGTGTTTCCCTTCAGAAAAGGAGTTAAATCCCAGGCTCTATTTCTTCCTACAAGCAAGACTTCATTTCAGGTAAGGGCAGTCACTTTTCAGCTCAAACGAACTACATCGTTCACTGAGCTCACACGTTTCTCATCTTAACTGACAAGCATTGGATGTTAGAGGAACAGTGCATTTTATCAGTTTCAGAAGAAGATTTGCACTACATATAGTCAGTATGTGTAGGAAACACCGTTCTTTTGTTCTGGGCACAATCAGATTTCCTGCTGTATTAGAGACTCTAGAAAGCAAGAGCGTGCTTCTTGCTCTTGTGCAGAGTGTGATCCATGGATGAGAAGTATGCTGTGTGTTTCACTTCAGAAATGGAGTTAAATCCCAGGCTCTGAGTCTTCCTACAAGGAAGACTTCGTTTCAGGTAAGGGCAGTCACTTTTCTGCTCAAAGGAACTACATCGTTCACGAGGCTCACACGTTTCTCATCTTAACTAACAAGCATTGGATGTTAGAGCGTCAGTGCTTTGTATCAGTTTCAGAAGCAGATTTTGACTACATATGGTCCATATGTGTAGGAAACACTGTTTTTTGTTCTGGGCACACTCAGATTTCCTGCTGTCTTAGAGACTTTAGAAAGCAAGAGCGTGCTTCTCGCTCTAAAGGAGAGTGTGATCCATGGATGAAAACTATGCTCTGTGTTTCCCTTCAGAAAAAGAGTTAAATCCCAGGCTCTATGCCTTCCTACAAGCAAGACATCATTTCAGGTAAGGGCAGTCACTTTTCAGCTCCAACGAACTACATCTTTCACGTAGCTCACACGTTTCTCATCTTAACAGACAAGCTTTGGATGTTAGAGGACCAGTGCTTTGTATCAGATTCAGAAGCAGAGTTGGACTAGATATGGTCCGTATGTGTAGGAAACACTGTTCTTTTGTTCTCAGCATACTCACGTTTCCTGCTGTCTTACAGACTTTAGAAAGCAAGAGCGTGCTTCTCGCTCTAAAGCAGAGTGTGATCCATGGATGAAAACTATGCTCTGTGTTTCCCTTCAGAAAAAGAGTTAAATCCCAGGCTCTGAGTCTTCCTACAAGCAAGACTTCGTTTCAGGTAAGGGCAGTCACTTTTCTGCTCAAAAAAACTACATCGTTCATGAAGCTCACATGTTTCTCTTCTTAACTGACAAGCATTGGTTGTTAGAGGGTCAGTGCTTTGTATCAGTTTCAGAAGCAGATTTGGAATACATATGGTCCATATGTGTAGGAAACACCGATCTTTTGTTCTGGGCACACTCACGTTTCCAGCTGTCTTAGAGACTCTAGAAAGCAAGAGCATGCTTCTCGCTCTAAAACAGAGTGTGATCCATGGATGAGACTATGCTGTGTGTTTCCCTTCAGAAATGAAGTTAAATCCCAGACTCTGTGTCTTCCTACAGGCAAGACTTCGTTTGAGGTAAGGGCAGTCACTTTTCAGCTCAAACGAACTACATCATTCACGAAGCTCACACGTTTCTCATCTTAACTGACAAGCATTGGATGTTAGAGGACCAGTGCATTCTATCAGTTTCATAGGAAGATTTGGACTACATATTGTCCGTATGTGTAGGAAACACCGTTCTTTTTTTCTGGGCACACTCAGATTTCCTGCTGTATTAGAGACTCTAGAAAGCAAGAGCGTGCTTCTTGCTCTAGAGCAGAGTGTGATCCATTGATGAGAACTATGCTGTGTGTTTCACTTCAGAAATGGAGTTAAATCCCAGGCTCTGAGTCTTCCTAGAATCAAGACTTCGTTTCAGGTAAGGGCAGTCACTTTTCAGCTCAAACGAACTACATTGTTCACTGAGCTCACACGTTTCTCATCTTAACAGACAAGCATTGGATGTTAGAAGACCAGTGCTTTGTATCAGTTTCAGAAGCAGAGTTGGAGTAGATATGGTCCGTATGTGTAGGAAACACCGTTCATTTCTTCTCAGCACACTCACATTTCCTGCTGTCTTAGAGATTCTAGAAAGTAAGAGCGTGCTTCTTGTTCTGAAGCAGAGTGTGATCAATGGATGAGACAATGCTGTGTGTTTCACTTCAGAAATGGAGTTAAATCCCATGCTTTGAGTCTCCCTACAAGCAAGAATTCGTTTCAGGTAAGGGCAGTCACTTTTCTGCTCAAAGGAACTACATCGTTCACGAAGCTCACACGTTTCTCATCTTAACTGACAAGCATTGGATGTTAGAGGACCAGTGCATTTTATCATTTTCAGAAGAAGATTTGGACTACATATAGTCCGTATGTGTAGGAAACACCGTTATTTTGTTATGGGCACACTCAGATTTCCTGCTGTATTAGAGAATCTAGAAAGCAAGAGCGTGCTTCTTGCTCTAAAGCAGAGTGTGATCCATGGATGAGAACTATGCTGTGTGTTTCCCTTCAGAAATGGAGTTAAATCCCAGGCTCTGTGTCTTCCTACAGGCAAGACTTCGTTTCAGGTATGGGCAGTCACTTTTTAGCTCAAACGAACTACATCGTTCACGAAGCTCACACGTTTCTCATCTTAACAGACAAGCATTGGATGTTAGAGGACCAGTGCTTTGTATCAGTTTCAGAAGCAGAGTTGGACTAGATATGGTCCGTATGTGTAGGAAACACCGTTCTTTTGTTCTCAGCAAACTCACGTTTCCTGCTGTCTTAGAGACTCTAGAAAGCAAGAGTGTGCTTCTCGCTCTAAAGCAGAGTGTGATCCATGGATGAGAAGTATGCTGTGTGTTTCACTTCAGAAATGGAGTTAAATCCCAGGCTCTGAGTCTTCCTACAAGGAAGACTTCGTTTCAGGTAAGGGCAGTCACTTTTCTGCTCAAAGGAACTACATCGTTCACGAGGCTCACACGTTTCTCATCTTAACTAACAAGCATTGGATGTTAGAGCGTCAGTGCTTTGTATCAGTTTCAGAAGCAGATTTTGACTACATATGGTCCATATGTGTAGGAAACACTGTTCTTTTGTTCTGGGCACACTCAGATTTCCTGCTGTCTTAGAGACTTTAGAAAGCAAGAGCGTGCTTCTCGCTCTAAAGGAGAGTGTGATCCATGGATGAAAACTATGCTCTGTGTTGTTTCCCTTCAGAAAAAGAGTTAAATCCCAGGCTCTATGCCTTCCTACAAGCAAGACATCATTTCAGGTAAGGGCAGTCACTTTTCAGCTAAAACGAACTACATCTTTCACGGAGCTCACACGTTTCTCATCTTAACAGACAAGCATTGGATGTTAGAAGACCAGTGCTTTGTATCAGTTTCAGAAGCAGAGTTGGAGTAGATATGGTCCGTATGTGTAGGAAACACCGTTCATTTCTTCTCAGCCCACTCACGTTTCCTGCTGTCTTAGAGATTCTAGAAAGTAAGAGCGTGCTTCTTGTTCTGAAGCAGAGTGTGATCAATTGATGAGACAATGCTGTGTGTTTCACTTCAGAAATGGAGTTAAATTCCATGCTTTGATTCTCCCTACAAGCAAGAATTCGTTTCAGGTAAGGGCAGTCACTTTTCTGCTCAAAGGAACTACATCGTTCACGAAGCTCACAAGTTTCTCATCTTAACTGACAAGCATTGGATGTTAGAGGACCAGTGCATTTTATCATTTTCAGAAGAAGATTTGGACTACATATAGTCCGTATGTGTAGGAAACACCGTTATTTTGTTATGGGCACACTCAGATTTCCTGCTGTATTAGAGAATCTAGAAAGCAAGAGCGTGCTTCTTGCTCTAAAGCAGAGTGTGATCCATGGATGAGAACTATGCTGTGTGTTTCCCTTCAGAAATGGAGTTAAATCCCAGGCTCTGTGTCTTCCTACAGGCAAGACTTCGTTTCAGGTATGGGCAGTCACTTTTTAGCTCAAACGAACTACATCGTTCACGAAGCTCACACGTTTCTCATCTTAACAGACAAGCATTGGATGTTAGAGGACCAGTGTTTTGTATCAGTTTCAGAAGCAGAGTTGGACTAGATATGGTCCGTATGTGTAGGAAACACCGTTCTTTTGTTCTCAGCAAACTCACGTTTCCTGCTGTCTTAGAGACTCTAGAAAGCAACAGCATGCTTCTTGGTCTAGTGCAGAGTGTGATCCATGGATGAGAAGTATGCTGTGTGTTTCACTTCAGAAATGGAGTTAAATCCCAGGCTCTGAGTCTTCCTACAAGGAAGACTTCGTTTCAGGTAAGGGCAGTCACTTTTCTGCTCAAAGGAACTACATCGTTCACGAGGCTCACACGTTTCTCATCTTAACTAACAAGCATTGGATGTTAGAGCGTCAGTGCTTTGTATCAGTTTCAGAAGCAGATTTTGACTACATATGGTCCATATGTGTAGGAAACACTGTTCTTTTGTTCTGGGCACACTCAGATTTCCTGCTGTCTTAGAGACTTTAGAAAGCAAGAGCGTGCTTCTCGCTCTAAAGGAGAGTGTGATCCATGGATGAAAACTATGCTCTGTGTTTCCCTTCAGAAAAAGAGTTAAATCCCAGGCTCTATGCCTTCCTACAAGCAAGACATCATTTCAGGTAGGGGCAGTCACTTTTCAGCTCCAACGAACTACATCTTTCACGTAGCTCACACGTTTCTCATCTTAACAGACAAGCTTTGGATGTTAGAGGACCAGTGCTTTGTATCAGATTCAGAAGCAGAGTTGGACTAGATATGGTCCGTATGTGTAGGAAACACTGTTCTTTTGTTCTCAGCATACTCACGTTTCCTGCTGTCTTACAGACTTTAGGAAGCAAGAGCGTGCTTCTCGCTCTAAAGCAGAGTGTGATCCATGGATGAAAACTATGCTCTGTGTTTCCCTTCAGAAAAAGAGTTAAATCCCAGGCTCTGAGTCTTCCTACAAGCAAGACTTCGTTTCAGGTAAGGGCAGTCACTTTTCTGCTCAAAAAAACTACATCGTTCATGAAGCTCACACGTTTCTCTTCTTAACTGACAAGCATTGGTTGTTAGAGGGTCAGTGCTTTGTATCAGTTTCAGAAGCAGATTTGGAATACATATGGTCCATATGTGTAGGAAACACCGATCTTTTGTTCTGGGCACACTCACGTTTCCAGCTGTCTTAGAGACTCTAGAAAGCAAGAGCATGCTTCTCGCTCTAAAACAGAGTGTGATCCATGGATGAGACTATGCTGTGTGTTTCCCTTCAGAAATGAAGTTAAAAACCAGACTCTGTGTCTTCCTACAGGCAAGACTTCGTTTGAGGTAAGGGCAGTCACTTTTCAGCTCAAACGAACTACATCATTCACGAAGCTCACACGTTTCTCATCTTAACTGACAAGCATTGGATGTTAGAGGACCAGTGCATTCTATCAGTTTCATAGGAAGATTTGGACTACATATTGTCCGTATGTGTAGGAAACACCGTTCTTTTTTTCTGGGCACACTAAGATTTCCTGCTGTATTAGAGACTCTAGAAAGCAAGAGCGTGCTTCTTGCTCTAGAGCAGAGTGTGATCCATTGATGAGAACTATGCTGTGTGTTTCACTTCAGAAATGGAGTTAAATCCCAGGCTCTGAGTCTTCCTAGAATCAAGACTTCGTTTCAGGTAAGGGCAGTCACTTTTCAGCTCAAACGAACTACATTGTTCACTGAGCTCACACGTTTCTCATCTTAACAGACAAGCATTGGATGTTAGAAGACCAGTGCTTTGTATCAGTTTCAGAAGCAGAGTTGGAGTAGATATGGTCCGTATGTGTAGGAAACACTGTTCATTTCTTCTCAGCACACTCACGTTTCCTGCTGTCTTAGAGATTCTAGAAAGTAAGAGCGTGCTTCTTGTTCTGAAGCAGAGTGTGATCAATGGATGAGACAATGCTGTGTGTTTCACTTCAGAAATGGAGTTAAATCCCATGCTTTGAGTCTCCCTACAAGCAAGAATTCGTTTCAGGTAAGGGCAGTCACTTTTCTGCTCAAAGGAACTACATCGTTCACGAAGCTCACACGTTTCTCATCTTAACTGACAAGCATTGGATGTTAGAGGACCAGTGCATTTTATCATTTTCAGAAGAAGATTTGGACTACATATAGTCCGTATGTGTAGGAAACACCGTTATTTTGTTATGGGCACACTCAGATTTCCTGCTGTATTAGAGAATCTAGAAAGCAAGAGCGTGCTTCTTGCTCTAAAGCAGAGTGTGATCCATGGATGAGAACTATGCTGTGTGTTTCCCTTCAGAAATGGAGTTAAATCCCAGGCTCTGTGTCTTCCTACAGGCAAGACTTCGTTTCAGGTATGGGCAGTCACTTTTTAGCTCAAACGAACTACATCGTTCACGAAGCTCACACGTTTCTCATCTTAACAGACAAGCATTGGATGTTAGAGGACCAGTGCTTTGTATCAGTTTCAGAAGCAGAGTTGGACTAGATATGGTCCGTATGTGTAGGAAACACCGTTCTTTTGTTCTCAGCAAACTCACGTTTCCTGCTGTCTTAGAGACTCTAGAAAGCAAGAGTGTGCTTCTCGCTCTAAAGCAGAGTGTGATCCATGGATGAGAAGTATGCTGTGTGTTTCACTTCAGAAATGGAGTTAAATCCCAGGCTCTGAGTCTTCCTACAAGGAAGACTTCGTTTCAGGTAAGGGCAGTCACTTTTCTGCTCAAAGGAACTACATCGTTCACGAGGCTCACACGTTTCTCATCTTAACTAACAAGCATTGGATGTTAGAGCGTCAGTGCTTTGTATCAGTTTCAGAAGCAGATTTTGACTACATATGGTCCATATGTGTAGGAAACACTGTTCTTTTGTTCTGGGCACACTCAGATTTCCTGCTGTCTTAGAGACTTTAGAAAGCAAGAGCGTGCTTCTCGCTCTAAAGGAGAGTGTGATCCATGGATGAAAACTATGCTCTGTGTTGTTTCCCTTCAGAAAAAGAGTTAAATCCCAGGCTCTATGCCTTCCTACAAGCAAGACATCATTTCAGGTAAGGGCAGTCACTTTTCAGCTCAAACGAACTACATCTTTCACGGAGCTCACACGTTTCTCATCTTAACAGACAAGCATTGGATGTTAGAGGACCAGTGCTTTGTATCAGTTTCAGAAGCAGAGTTGGACTAGATATGGTCCGTTCGTGTAGGAAACACCGTTCTTTTGTTCTCAGCACACTCACGTTTCCTGCTGTCTTAGAGACTTTAGAAAGCAAGAGCGTGCTTCTCGCTCTAAAGCAGAGTGTGATCCATGGATGAAAACTATGCTCTGTGTTTCCCTTCAGAAAAGGAGTTAAATCCCAGGCTCTATTTCTTCCTACAAGCAAGACTTCATTTCAGGTAAGGGCAGTCACTTTTCAGCTCAAACGAACTACATCGTTCACTGAGCTCACACGTTTCTCATCTTAACTGACAAGCATTGGATGTTAGAGGAACAGTGCATTTTATCAGTTTCAGAAGAAGATTTGCACTACATATAGTCAGTATGTGTAGGAAACACCGTTCTTTTGTTCTGGGCACAATCAGATTTCCTGCTGTATTAGAGACTCTAGAAAGCAAGAGCGTGATTCTTGCTCTAGTGCAGAGTGTGATCCATGGATGAGAAGTATGCTGTGTGTTTCACTTCAGAAATGGAGTTAAATCCCAGGCTCTGAGTCTTCCTACAAGGAAGACTTCGTTTCAGGTAAGGGCAGTCACTTTTCTGCTCAAAGGAACTACATCGTTCACGAGGCTCACACGTTTCTCATCTTAACTAACAAGCATTGGATGTTAGAGCGTCAGTGCTTTGTATCAGTTTCAGAAGCAGATTTTGACTACATATGGTCCATATGTGTAGGAAACACTGTTTTTTGTTCTGGGCACACTCAGATTTCCTGCTGTCTTAGAGACTTTAGAAAGCAAGAGCGTGCTTCTCGCTCTAAAGGAGAGTGTGATCCATGGATGAAAACTATGCTCTGTGTTTCCCTTCAGAAAAAGAGTTAAATCCCAGGCTCTATGCCTTCCTACAAGCAAGACATCATTTCAGGTAAGGGCAGTCACTTTTCAGCTCCAACGAACTACATCTTTCACGTAGCTCACACGTTTCTCATCTTAACAGACAAGCTTTGGATGTTAGAGGACCAGTGCTTTGTATCAGATTCAGAAGCAGAGTTGGACTAGATATGGTCCGTATGTGTAGGAAACACTGTTCTTTTGTTCTCAGCATACTCACGTTTCCTGCTGTCTTACAGACTTTAGAAAGCAAGAGCGTGCTTCTCGCTCTAAAGCAGAGTGTGATCCATGGATGAAAACTATGCTCTGTGTTTCCCTTCAGAAAAAGAGTTAAATCCCAGGCTCTGAGTCTTCCTACAAGCAAGACTTCGTTTCAGGTAAGGGCAGTCACTTTTCTGCTCAAAAAAACTACATCGTTCATGAAGCTCAGACGTTTCTCTTCTTAACTGACAAGCATTGGTTGTTAGAGGGTCAGTGCTTTGTATCAGTTTCAGAAGCAGATTTGGAATACATATGGTCCATATGTGTAGGAAACACCGATCTTTTGTTCTGGGCACACTCACGTTTCCAGCTGTCTTAGAGACTCTAGAAAGCAAGAGCATGCTTCTCGCTCTAAAACAGAGTGTGATCCATGGATGAGACTATGCTGTGTGTTTCCCTTCAGAAATGAAGTTAAATCCCAGACTCTGTGTCTTCCTACAGGCAAGACTTCGTTTGAGGTAAGGGCAGTCACTTTTCAGCTCAAACGAACTACATCATTCACGAAGCTCACACGTTTCTCATCTTAACTGACAAGCATTGGATGTTAGAGGACCAGTGCATTCTATCAGTTTCATAGGAAGATTTGGACTACATATTGTCCGTATGTGTAGGAAACACCGTTCTTTTTTTCTGGGCACACTCAGATTTCCTGCTGTATTAGAGACTCTAGAAAGCAAGAGCGTGCTTCTTGCTCTAGAGCAGAGTGTGATCCATTGATGAGAACTATGCTGTGTGTTTCACTTCAGAAATGGAGTTAAATCCCAGGCTCTGAGTCTTCCTAGAATCAAGACTTCGTTTCAGGTAAGGGCAGTCACTTTTCAGCTCAAACGAACTACATTGTTCACTGAGCTCACACGTTTCTCATCTTAACAGACAAGCATTGGATGTTAGAAGACCAGTGCTTTGTATCAGTTTCAGAAGCAGAGTTGGAGTAGATATGGTCCGTATGTGTAGGAAACACCGTTCATTTCTTCTCAGCACACTCACGTTTCCTGCTGTCTTAGAGATTCTAGAAAGTAAGAGCGTGCTTCTTGTTCTGAAGCAGAGTGTGATCAATGGATGAGACAATGCTGTGTGTTTCACTTCAGAAATGGAGTTAAATCCCATGCTTTGAGTCTCCCTACAAGCAAGAATTCGTTTCAGGTAAGGGCAGTCACTTTTCTGCTCAAAGGAACTACATCGTTCACGAAGCTCACACGTTTCTCATCTTAACTGACAAGCATTGGATGTTAGAGGACCAGTGCATTTTATCATTTTCAGAAGAAGATTTGGACTACATATAGTCCGTATGTGTAGGAAACACCGTTATTTTGTTATGGGCACACTCAGATTTCCTGCTGTATTAGAGAATCTAGAAAGCAAGAGCGTGCTTCTTGCTCTAAAGCAGAGTGTGATCCATGGATGAGAACTATGCTGTGTGTTTCCCTTCAGAAATGGAGTTAAATCCCAGGCTCTGTGTCTTCCTACAGGCAAGACTTCGTTTCAGGTATGGGCAGTCACTTTTTAGCTCAAACGAACTACATCGTTCACGAAGCTCACACGTTTCTCATCTTAACAGACAAGCATTGGATGTTAGAGGACCAGTGCTTTGTATCAGTTTCAGAAGCAGAGTTGGACTAGATATGGTCCGTATGTGTAGGAAACACCGTTCTTTTGTTCTCAGCAAACTCACGTTTCCTGCTGTCTTAGAGACTCTAGAAAGCAAGAGTGTGCTTCTCGCTCTAAAGCAGAGTGTGATCCATGGATGAGAAGTATGCTGTGTGTTTCACTTCAGAAATGGAGTTAAATCCCAGGCTCTGAGTCTTCCTACAAGGAAGACTTCGTTTCAGGTAAGGGCAGTCACTTTTCTGCTCAAAGGAACTACATCGTTCACGAGGCTCACACGTTTCTCATCTTAACTAACAAGCATTGGATGTTAGAGCGTCAGTGCTTTGTATCAGTTTCAGAAGCAGATTTTGACTACATATGGTCCATATGTGTAGGAAACACTGTTCTTTTGTTCTGGGCACACTCAGATTTCCTGCTGTCTTAGAGACTATAGAAAGCAAGAGCGTGCTTCTCGCACTAAAGGAGAGTGTGATCCATGGATGAAAACTATGCTCTGTGTTGTTTCCCTTCAGAAAAAGAGTTAAATCCCAGGCTCTATGCCTTCCTACAAGCAAGACATCATTTCAGGTAAGGGCAGTCACTTTTCAGCTCAAACGAACTACATCTTTCACGGAGCTCACACGTTTCTCATCTTAACAGACAAGCATTGGATGTTAGAAGACCAGTGCTTTGTATCAGTTTCAAAAGCAGAGTTGGACTAGATATGGTCCGTTCGTGTAGGAAACACCGTTCTTTTGTTCTCAGCACACTCACGTTTCCTGCTGTCTTAGAGACTTTAGAAAGCAAGAGCGTGCTTCTCGCTCTAAAGCAGAGTGTGATCCATGGATGAAAACTATGCTCTGTGTTTCCCTTCAGAAAAGGAGTTAAATCCCAGGCTCTATTTCTTCCTACAAGCAAGACTTCATTTCAGGTAAGGGCAGTCACTTTTCAGCTCAAACGAACTACATCGTTCACTGAGCTCACACGTTTCTCATCTTAACTGACAAGCATTGGATGTTAGAGGAACAGTGCATTTTATCAGTTTCAGAAGAAGATTTGCACTACATATAGTCAGTATGTGTAGGAAACACCGTTCTTTTGTTCTGGGCACAATCAGATTTCCTGCTGTATTAGAGACTCTAGAAAGCAAGAGCGTGATTCTTGCTCTAGTGCAGAGTGTGATCCATGGATGAGAAGTATGCTGTGTGTTTCACTTCAGAAATGGAGTTAAATCCCAGGCTCTGAGTCTTCCTACAAGGAAGACTTCGTTTCAGGTAAGGGCAGTCACTTTTCTGCTCAAAGGAACTACATCGTTCACGAGGCTCACACGTTTCTCATCTTAACTAACAAGCATTGGATGTTAGAGCGTCAGTGCTTTGTATCAGTTTCAGAAGCAGATTTTGACTACATATGGTCCATATGTGTAGGAAACACTGTTTTTTGTTCTGGGCACACTCAGATTTCCTGCTGTCTTAGAGACTTTAGAAAGCAAGAGCGTGCTTCTCGCTCTAAAGGAGAGTGTGATCCATGGATGAAAACTATGCTCTGTGTTTCCCTTCAGAAAAAGAGTTAAATCCCAGGCACTATGCCTTCCTACAAGCAAGACATCATTTCAGGTAAGGGCAGTCACTTTTCAGCTCCAACGAACTACATCTTTCACGTAGCTCACACGTTTCTCATCTTAACAGACAAGCTTTGGATGTTAGAGGACCAGTGCTTTGTATCAGATTCAGAAGCAGAGTTGGACTAGATATGGTCCGTATGTGTAGGAAACACTGTTCTTTTGTTCTCAGCATACTCACGTTTCCTGCTGTCTTACAGACTTTAGAAAGCAAGAGCGTGCTTCTCGCTCTAAAGCAGAGTGTGATCCATGGATGAAAACTATGCTCTGTGTTTCCCTTCAGAAAAAGAGTTAAATCCCAGGCTCTGAGTCTTCCTACAAGCAAGACTTCGTTTCAGGTAAGGGCAGTCACTTTTCTGCTCAAAAAAACTACATCGTTCATGAAGCTCACACGTTTCTCTTCTTAACTGACAAGCATTGGTTGTTAGAGGGTCAGTGCTTTGTATCAGTTTCAGAAGCAGATTTGGAATACATATGGTCCATATGTGTAGGAAACACCGATCTTTTGTTCTGGGCACACTCACGTTTCCAGCTGTCTTAGAGACTCTAGAAAGCAAGAGCATGCTTCTCGCTCTAAAACAGAGTGTGATCCATGGATGAGACTATGCTGTGTGTTTCCCTTCAGAAATGAAGTTAAATCCCAGACTCTGTGTCTTCCTACAGGCAAGACTTCGTTTGAGGTAAGGGCAGTCACTTTTCAGCTCAAACGAACTACATCATTCACGAAGCTCACACGTTTCTCATCTTAACTGACAAGCATTGGATGTTAGAGGACCAGTGCATTCTATCAGTTTCATAGGAAGATTTGGACTACATATTGTCCGTATGTGTAGGAAACACCGTTCTTTTTTTCTGGGCACACTCAGATTTCCTGCTGTATTAGAGACTCTAGAAAGCAAGAGCGTGCTTCTTGCTCTAGAGCAGAGTGTGATCCATTGATGAGAACTATGCTGTGTGTTTCACTTCAGAAATGGAGTTAAATCCCAGGCTCTGAGTCTTCCTAGAATCAAGACTTCGTTTCAGGTAAGGGCAGTCACTTTTCAGCTCAAACGAACTACATTGTTCACTGAGCTCACACGTTTCTCATCTTAACAGACAAGCATTGGATGTTAGAAGACCAGTGCTTTGTATCAGTTTCAGAAGCAGAGTTGGAGTAGATATGGTCCGTATGTGTAGGAAACACCGTTCATTTCTTCTCAGCACACTCACGTTTCCTGCTGTCTTAGAGATTCTAGAAAGTAAGAGCGTGCTTCTTGTTCTGAAGCAGAGTGTGATCAATGGATGAGACAATGCTGTGTGTTTCACTTCAGAAATGGAGTTAAATCCCATGCTTTGAGTCTCCCTACAAGCAAGAATTCGTTTCAGGTAAGGGCAGTCACTTTTCTGCTCAAAGGAACTACATCGTTCACGAAGCTCACACGTTTCTCATCTTAACTGACAAGCATTGGATGTTAGAGGACCAGTGCATTTTATCATTTTCAGAAGAAGATTTGGACTACATATAGTCCGTATGTGTAGGAAACACCGTTATTTTGTTATGGGCACACTCAGATTTCCTGCTGTATTAGAGAATCTAGAAAGCAAGAGCGTGCTTCTTGCTCTAAAGCAGAGTGTGATCCATGGATGAGAACTATGCTGTGTGTTTCCCTTCAGAAATGGAGTTAAATCCCAGGCTCTGTGTCTTCCTACAGGCAAGACTTCGTTTCAGGTATGGGCAGTCACTTTTTAGCTCAAACGAACTACATCGTTCACGAAGCTCACACGTTTCTCATCTTAACAGACAAGCATTGGATGTTAGAGGACCAGTGCTTTGTATCAGTTTCAGAAGCAGAGTTGGACTAGATATGGTCCGTATGTGTAGGAAACACCGTTCTTTTGTTCTCAGCAAACTCACGTTTCCTGCTGTCTTAGAGACTCTAGAAAGCAAGAGTGTGCTTCTCGCTCTAAAGCAGAGTGTGATCCATGGATGATAAGTATGCTGTGTGTTTCACTTCAGAAATGGAGTTAAATCCCAGGCTCTGAGTCTTCCTACAAGGAAGACTTCGTTTCAGGTAAGGGCAGTCACTTTTCTGCTCAAAGGAACTACATCGTTCACGAGGCTCACACGTTTCTCATCTTAACTAACAAGCATTGGATGTTAGAGCGTCAGTGCTTTGTATCAGTTTCAGAAGCAGATTTTGACTACATATGGTCCATATGTGTAGGAAACACTGTTCTTTTGTTCTGGGCACACTCAGATTTCCTGCTGTCTTAGAGAATTTAGAAAGCAAGAGCGTGCTTCTCGCTCTAAAGGAGAGTGTGATCCATGGATGAAAACTATGCTCTGTGTTGTTTCCCTTCAGAAAAAGAGTTAAATCCCAGGCTCTATGCCTTCCTACAAGCAAGACATCATTTCAGGTAAGGGCAGTCACTTTTCAGCTCAAACGAACTACATCTTTCACGGAGCTCACACGTTTCTCATCTTAACAGACAAGCATTGGATGTTAGAGGACCAGTGCTTTGTATCAGTTTCAGAAGCAGAGTTGGACTAGATATGGTCCGTTCGTGTAGGAAACACCGTTCTTTTGTTCTCAGCACACTCACGTTTCCTGCTGTCTTAGAGACTTTAGAAAGCAAGAGCGTGCTTCTCGCTCTAAAGCAGAGTGTGATCCATGGATGAAAACTATGCTCTGTGTTTCCCTTCAGAAAAGGAGTTAAATCCCAGGCTCTATTTCTTCCTACAAGCAAGACTTCATTTCAGGTAAGGGCAGTCACTTTTCAGCTCAAACGAACTACATCGTTCACTGAGCTCACACGTTTCTCATCTTAACTGACAAGCATTGGATGTTAGAGGAACAGTGCATTTTATCAGTTTCAGAAGAAGATTTGCACTACATATAGTCAGTATGTGTAGGAAACACCGTTCTTCTGTTCTGGGCACAATCAGATTTCCTGCTGTATTAGAGACTCTAGAAAGCAAGAGCGTGCTTCTTGCTCTAGTGCAGAGTGTGATCCATGGATGAGAAGTATGCTGTGTGTTTCACTTCAGAAATGGAGTTAAATCCCAGGCTCTGAGTCTTCCTACAAGGAAGACTTCGTTTCAGGTAAGGGCAGTCACTTTTCTGCTCAAAGGAACTACATCGTTCACGAGGCTCACACGTTTCTCATCTTAACTAACAAGCATTGGATGTTAGAGCGTCAGTGCTTTGTATCAGTTTCAGAAGCAGATTTTGACTACATATGGTCCATATGTGTAGGAAACACTGTTTTTTGTTCTGGGCACACTCAGATTTCCTGCTGTCTTAGAGACTTTAGAAAGCAAGAGCGTGCTTCTCGCTCTAAAGGAGAGTGTGATCCATGGATGAAAACTATGCTCTGTGTTTCCCTTCAGAAAAAGAGTTAAATCCCAGGCTCTATGCCTTCCTACAAGCAAGACATCATTTCAGGTAAGGGCAGTCACTTTTCAGCTCCAACGAACTACATCTTTCACGTAGCTCACACGTTTCTCATCTTAACAGACAAGCTTTGGATGTTAGAGGACCAGTGCTTTGTATCAGATTCAGAAGCAGAGTTGGATTAGATATGGTCCGTATGTGTAGGAAACACTGTTCTTTTGTTCTCAGCATACTCACGTTTCCTGCTGTCTTACAGACTTTAGAAAGCAAGAGCGTGCTTCTCGCTCTAAAGCAGAGTGTGATCCATGGATGAAAACTATGCTCTGTGTTTCCCTTCAGAAAAAGAGTTAAATCCCAGGCTCTGAGTCTTCCTACAAGCAAGACTTCGTTTCAGGTAAGGGCAGTCACTTTTCTGCTCAAAAAAACTACATCGTTCATGAAGCTCACACGTTTCTCTTCTTAACTGACAAGCATTGGTTGTTAGAGGGTCAGTGCTTTGTATCAGTTTCAGAAGCAGATTTGGAATACATATGGTCCATATGTGTAGGAAACACCGATCCTTTGTTCTGGGCACACTCACGTTTCCAGCTGTCTTAGAGACTCTAGAAAGCAAGAGCATGCTTCTCGCTCTAAAACAGAGTGTGATCCATGGATGAGACTATGCTGTGTGTTTCCCTTAGGAAATGAAGTTAAATCCCAGACTCTGTGTCTTCCTACAGGCAAGACTTCGTTTGAGGTAAGGGCAGTCACTTTTCAGCTCAAACGAACTACATCATTCACGAAGCTCACACGTTTCTCATCTTAACTGACAAGCATTGGATGTTAGAGGACCAGTGCATTCTATCAGTTTCATAGGAAGATTTGGACTACATATTGTCCGTATGTGTAGGAAACACCGTTCTTTTTTTCTGGGCACACTCAGATTTCCTGCTGTATTAGAGACTCTAGAAAGCAAGAGAGTGCTTCTTGCTCTAGAGCAGAGTGTGATCCATTGATGAGAACTATGCTGTGTGTTTCACTTCAGAAATGGAGTTAAATCCCAGGCTCTGAGTCTTCTTAGAATCAAGACTTCGTTTCAGGTAAGGGCAGTCACTTTTCAGCTCAAACGATCTACATCGTTCACTGAGCTCACACGTTTCTCATCTTAACAGACAAGCATTGGATGTTAGAAGACCAGTGCTTTGTATCAGTTTCAGAAGCAGAGTTGGAGTAGATATGGTCCGTATGTGTAGGAAACACCGTTCATTTCTTCTCAGCACACTCACGTTTCCTGCTGTCTTAGAGATTCTAGAAAGTAAGAGCGTGCTTCTTGTTCTGAAGCAGAGTGTGATCAATGGATGAGACAATGCTGTGTGTTTCACTTCAGAAATGGAGTTAAATCCCATGCTTTGAGTCTCCCTACAAGCAAGAATTCGTTTCAGGTAAGGGCAGTCACTTTTCTGCTCAAAGGAACTACATCGTTCACGAAGCTCACACGTTTCTCATCTTAACTGACAAGCATTGGATGTTAGAGGACCAGTGCATTTTATCATTTTCAGAAGAAGATTTGGACTACATATAGTCCGTATGTGTAGGAAACACCGTTATTTTGTTATGGGCACACTCAGATTTCCTGCTGTATTAGAGAATCTAGAAAGCAAGAGCTTGCTTCTTGCTCTAAAGCAGAGTGTGATCCATGGATGAGAACTATGCTGTATGTTTCCCTTCAGAAATGGAGTTAAATCCCAGGCTCTGTGTCTTCCTACAGGCAAGACTTCGTTTCAGGTATGGGCAGTCACTTTTTAGCTCAAACGAACTACATCGTTCACGAAGCTCACACGTTTCTCATCTTAACAGACAAGCATTGGATGTTAGAGGACCAGTGCTTTGTATCAGTTTCAGAAGCAGAGTTGGACTAGATATGGTCCGTATGTGTAGGAAACACCGTTCTTTTGTTCTCAGCAAACTCACGTTTCCTGCTGTCTTAGAGACTCTAGAAAGCAAGAGTGTGCTTCTCGCTCTAAAGCAGAGTGTGATCCATGGATGAGAAGTATGCTGTGTGTTTCACTTCAGAAATGGAGTTAAATCCCAGGCTCTGAGTCTTCCTACAAGGAAGACTTCGTTTCAGGTAAGGGCAGTCACTTTTCTGCTCAAAGGAACTACATCGTTCACGAGGCTCACACGTTTCTCATCTTAACTAACAAGCATTGGATGTTAGAGCGTCAGTGCTTTGTATCAGTTTCAGAAGCAGATTTTGACTACATATGGTCCATATGTGTAGGAAACACTGTTCTTTTGTTCTGGGCACACTCAGATTTCCTGCTGTCTTAGAGACTTTAGAAAGCAAGAGCGTGCTTCTCGCTCTAAAGGAGAGTGTGATCCATGGATGAAAACTATGCTCTGTGTTGTTTCCCTTCAGAAAAAGTGTTAAATCCCAGGCTCTATGCCTTCCTACAAGCAAGACATCATTTCAGGTAAGGGCAGTCACTTTTCTGCTCAAACGAACTACATCGTTCATGAAGCTCACACGTTTCTCTTCTTAACTGACAAGCATTGGATGTTAGAGGGTCAGTGCTTTGTATCAGTTTCAGAAGCAGATTTGGACTACATATGGTCCATATGTGTAGGAAACACCGATCGTTTTTTCTGGGCACACTCACGTTTCCAGCTGTCTTAGAGACTCTAGAAAGCAAGAGCATGCTTCTCGCTCTAAAACAGAGTGTGATCCATGGATGAGACTATGCTGTGTGTTTCACTTCATAAATGAAGTTAAAACCCATCCTCTGAGTCTCCCTACTAGCAAGACTTCGTTTAAGGTAAGGGCAGTTACTTTTCAGGTCAAACGAACTACATCGTTCACTGAGCTCACACGTTTCTCATCTTAACTGACAAGCATTGAATGTTAGAGGAACAGTGCATTGTATCAGTTTCAGAAGAAGATTTGGACTACATATAGTCAGTATGTGTAGGAAACACCGTTCTTTTGTTCTGGGCACAATCAGAATTCCTGCTGTATTAGAGACTCTAGAAAGCAAGAGCGTGCTTCTTGCTCTAAAGCAGAGTGTGATCCATTGATGAGAACTATGCTGTATGTTTCCCTTCAGAAATGGAGTTAAATCCCAGACTCTGTGTCTTCCTACAGGCAAGACTTCAGTTCAAGTAAGGGCAGTCACTTTTCAGCTCAAACGAACTACATTGTTCATGAAGCTCACACGTTTCTCATCTTAACAGACAGGCATTGGATTTTATAGGACCAGTGCTTTGTATCAGTTTCAGAAGCAGAGTTGGACTATATAATGTCCGTATGTGTAGGAAACACCGTTCTTTTGTTCTCAGCAAACTCACGTTTCCTGCTGTCTTAGAGACTCTAGAAAGCAAGATCGTGCTTATTGTTCTAAAGCATAGTGTGATCAATGGATGAGAACACTGCTGTGTGTTTCACTTCAGAAATGGAGTGAAATCCCAGGCTCTGAGTCTTCCTCGAAGCAAGACTTCGTTTCAGGTAAGGGCAGTCACTTTTCTGCTCAAACGAACTACATCGTTCACGAGGCTCACACGTTTCTCATCTTAACTAACAAGCATTGGATGTTAGAGCGTCAGTGCTTTGTATCAGTTTCAGAAGCAGATTTTGACTACATATGGTCCATATGTGTAGGAAACACTGTTCTTTTGTTCTGGGCACACTCAGATTTCCTGCTGTCTTAGAGACTTTAGAAAGCAAGAGCGTGCTTCTCGCTCTAAAGGAGAGTGTGATCCATGGATGAAAACTATGCTCTGTGTTGTTTCCCTTCAGAAAAAGAGTTAAATCCCCGGCTCTATGCCTTCCTACAAGCAAGACATCATTTCAGGTAAGGGCAGTCACTTTTCAGCTCAAACGAACTACATCTTTCACGGAGCTCACACGTTTCTCATCTTAACAGACAAGCATTGGATGTTAGAGGACCAGTGCTTTGTATCAGTTTCAGAAGCAGAGTTGGACTAGATATGGTCCGTTCGTGTAGGAAACACCGTTCTTTTGTTCTCAGCACACTCACGTTTCCTGCTGTCTTAGAGACTTTAGAAAGCAAGAGCGTGCTTCTCGCTCTAAAGCAGAGTGTGATCCATGGATGAAAACTATGCTCTGTGTTTCCCTTCAGAAAAGGAGTTAAATCCCAGGCTCTATTTCTTCCTACAAGCAAGACTTCATTTCAGGTAAGGGCAGTCACTTTTCAGCTCAAACGAACTACATTGTTCACTGAGCTCACACGTTTCTCATCTTAACTGACAAGCATTGGATGTTAGAGGAACAGTGCATTTTATCAGTTTCAGAAGAAGATTTGCACTACATATAGTCAGTATGTGTAGGAAACACCGTTCTTTTGTTCTGGGCACAATCAGATTTCCTGCTGTATTAGAGACTCTAGAAAGCAAGAGCGTGCTTCTTGCTCTAGTGCAGAGTGTGATCCATGGATGAGAAGTATGCTGTGTGTTTCACTTCAGAAATGGAGTTAAATCCCAGGCTCTGAGTCTTCCTACAAGGAAGACTTCGTTTCAGGTAAGGGCAGTCACTTTTCTGCTCAAAGGAACTACATCGTTCACGAGGCTCACACGTTTCTCATCTTAACTAACAAGCATTGGATGTTAGAGCGTCAGTGCTTTGTATCAGTTTCAGAAGCAGATTTTGACTACATATGGTCCATATGTGTAGGAAACACTGTTCTTTTGTTCTGGGCACACTCAGATTTCCTGCTGTCTTAGAGACTTTAGAAAGCAAGAGCGTGCTTCTCGCTCTAAAGGAGAGTGTGATCCATGGATGAAAACTATGCTCTGTGTTTCCCTTCAGAAAAAGAGTTAAATCCCAGGCTCTATGCCTTCCTACAAGCAAGACATCATTTCAGGTAAGGGCAGTCACTTTTCAGCTCCAACGAACTACATCTTTCACGTAGCTCACACGTTTCTCATCTTAACAGACAAGCTTTGGATGTTAGAGGACCAGTGCTTTGTATCAGATTCAGAAGCAGAGTTGGACTAGATATGGTCCGTATGTGTAGGAAACACTGTTCTTTTGTTCTCAGCATACTCACGTTTCCTGCTGTCTTACAGACTTTAGAAAGCAAGAGCGTGCTTCTTGCTCTAAAGCAGAGTGTGATCCATGGATGAAAACTATGCTCTGTGTTTCCCTTCAGAAAAAGAGTTAAATCCCAGGCTCTGAGTCTTCCTACAAGCAAGACTTCGTTTCAGGTAAGGGCAGTCACTTTTCTGCTCAAAAAAACTACATCGTTCATGAAGCTCACACGTTTCTCTTCTTAACTGACAAGCATTGGTTGTTAGAGGGTCAGTGCTTTGTATCAGTTTCAGAAGCAGATTTGGAATACATATGGTCCATATGTGTAGGAAACACCGATCTTTTGTTCTGGGCACACTCACGTTTCCAGCTGTCTTAGAGACTCTAGAAAGCAAGAGCATGCTTCTCGCTCTAAAACAGAGTGTGATCCATGGATGAGACTATGCTGTGTGTTTCCCTTCAGAAATGAAGTTAAATCCCAGACTCTGTGTCTTCCTACAGGCAAGACTTCGTTTGAGGTAAGGGCAGTCACTTTTCAGCTCAAACGAACTACATCATTCACGAAGCTCACACGTTTCTCATCTTAACTGACAAGCATTGGATGTTAGAGGACCAGTGCATTCTATCAGTTTCATAGGAAGATTTGGACTACATATTGTCCGTATGTGTAGGAAACACCGTTCTTTTTTTCTGGGCACACTCAGATTTCCTGCTGTATTAGAGACTCTAGAAAGCAAGAGCGTGCTTCTTGCTCTAGAGCAGAGTGTGATCCATTGATGAGAACTATGCTGTGTGTTTCACTTCAGAAATGGAGTTAAATCCCAGGCTCTGTGTCTTCCTACAGGCAAGACTTCGTTTCCGGGATGGGCAGTCACTTTTTAGCTCAAACGAACTACATCGTTCACGAAGCTCACATGTTTCTCATCTTAACAGACAAGCATTGGATGTTAGAGGACCAGTGCTTTGTATCAGTTTCAGAAGCAGAGTTGGACTAGATATGGTCCGTATGTGTAGGAAACACCGTTCTTTTGTTCTCAGCAAACTCACGTTTCCTGCTGTCTTAGAGACTCTAGAAAGCAAGAGTGTGCTTCTCGCTCTAAAGCAGAGTGTGATCCATGGATGAGAAGTATGCTGTGTGTTTCACTTCAGAAATGGAGTTAAATCCCAGGCTCTGAGTCTTCCTACAAGGAAGACTTCGTTTCAGGTAAGGGCAGTCACTTTTCTGCTCAAAGGAACTACATCGTTCACGAGGCTCACACGTTTCTCATCTTAACTAACAAGCATTGGATGTTAGAGCGTCAGTGCTTTGTATCAGTTTCAGAAGCAGATTTTGACTACATATGGTCCATATGTGTAGGAAACACTGTTCTTTTGTTCTGGGCACACTCAGATTTCCTGCTGTCTTAGAGACTTTAGAAAGCAAGAGCGTGCTTCTCGCTCTAAAGGAGAGTGTGATCCATGGATGAAAACTATGCTCTGTGTTGTTTCCCTTCAGAAAAAGAGTTAAATCCCAGGCTCTATGCCTTCCTACAAGCAAGACATCATTTCAGGTAAGGGCAGTCACTTTTCAGCTCAAACGAACTACATCTTTCACGGAGTTCACACGTTTCTCATCTTAACAGACAAGCATTGGATGTTAGAGGACCAGTGCTTTGTATCAGTTTCAGAAGCAGAGTTGGACTAGATATGGTCCGTATGTGTAGGAAACACCGTTCTTTTGTTCTCAGCACACTCACGTTTCCTGCTGTCTTAGAGACTTTAGAAAGCAAGAGCGTGCTTCTCGCTCTAAAGCAGAGTGTGATCCATGGATGAAAACTATGCTGTGTGTTTCCCTTCAGAAAAGGAGTTAAATACCAGGCTCTCTGTCTTCCTACAAGCAAGACATCGTTTCAGGTAAGGGCAGTCACTTTTCTGCTCAAACGAACTACATCGTTCATGAAGCTCACACGTTTCTCTTCTTAACTGACAAGCATTGGATGTTAGAGGGTCAGTGCTTTGTATCAGTTTCAGAAGCAGATTTGGACTACATATGGTCCATATGTGTAGGAAACACCGATCGTTTTTTCTGGGCACACTCACGTTTCCAGCTGTCTTAGAGACTCTAGAAAGCAAGAGCATGCTTCTCGCTCTAAAACAGAGTGTGATCCATGGATGAGACTATGCTGTGTGTTTCACTTCATAAATGAAGTTAAAACCCATCCTCTGAGTCTCCCTACTAGCAAGACTTCGTTTAAGGTAAGGGCAGTTACTTTTCAGGTCAAACGAACTACATCGTTCACTGAGCTCACACGTTTCTCATCTTAACTGACAAGCATTGAATGTTAGAGGAACAGTGCATTGTATCAGTTTCAGAAGAAGATTTGGACTACATATAGTCAGTATGTGTAGGAAACACCGTTCTTTTGTTCTGGGCACAATCAGAATTCCTGCTGTATTAGAGACTCTAGAAAGCAAGAGCGTGCTTCTTGCTCTAAAGCAGAGTGTGATCCATTGATGAGAACTATGCTGTATGTTTCCCTTCAGAAATGGAGTTAAATCCCAGACTCTGTGTCTTCCTACAGGCAAGACTTCAGTTCAAGTAAGGGCAGTCACTTTTCAGCTCAAACGAACTACATTGTTCATGAAGCTCACACGTTTCTCATCTTAACAGACAGGCATTGGATTTTAGAGGACCAGTGCTTTGTATCAGTTTCAGAAGCAGAGTTGGACTATATAATGTCCGTATGTGTAGGAAACACCGTTCTTTTGTTCTCGACACACTCACGTTTCCTGCTGTCTTAGAGACTCTAGAAAGCAAGATCGTGCTTATTGTTCTAAAGCATAGTGTGATCAATGGATGAGAACACTGCTGTGTGTTTCACTTCAGAAATGGAGTGAAATCCCAGGCTCTGAGTCTTCCTCGAAGCAAGACTTCGTTTCAGGTAAGGGCAGTCACTTTTCTGCTCAAACGAACTACATCGTTCACGAGGCTCACATGTTTCTCATCTTAACTAACAAGCATTGGATGTTAGAGCGTCAGTGCTTTGTATCAGTTTCAGAAGCAGATTTTGACTACATATGGTCCATATGTGTAGGAAACACTGTTCTTTTGTTCTGGGCACACTCAGATTTCCTGCTGTCTTAGAGACTTTAGAAAGCAAGAGCGTGCTTCTCGCTCTAAAGGAGAGTGTGATCCATGGATGAAAACTATGCTCTGTGTTGTTTCCCTTCAGAAAAAGAGTTAAATCCCAGGCTCTATGCCTTCCTACAAGCAAGACATCATTTCAGGTAAGGGCAGTCACTTTTCAGCTCAAACGAACTACATCTTTCACGGAGCTCACACGTTTCTCATCTTAACAGACAAGCATTGGATGTTAGAGGACCAGTGCTTTGTATCAGTTTCAGAAGCAGAGTTGGACTAGATATGGTCCGTTCGTGTAGGAAACACCGTTCTTTTGTTCTCAGCACACTCACGTTTCCTGCTGTCTTAGAGACTTTAGAAAGCAAGCGTGCTTCTCGCTCTAAAGCAGAGTGTGATCCATGGATGAAAACTATGCTCTGTGTTTCCCTTCAGAAAAGGAGTTAAATCCCAGGCTCTATTTCTTCCTACAAGCAAGACTTCATTTCAGGTAAGGGCAGTCACTTTTCAGCTCAAACGAACTACATCATTCACTGAGCTCACACGTTTCTCATCTTAACTGACAAGCATTGGATGTTAGAGGAACAGTGCATTTTATCAGTTTCAGAAGAAGATTTGCACTACATATAGTCAGTATGTGTAGGAAACACCGTTCTTTTGTTCTGGGCACAATCAGATTTCCTGCTGTATTAGAGACTCTAGAAAGCAAGAGCGTGCTTCTTGCTCTAGTGCAGAGTGTGATCCATGGATGAGAAGTATGCTGTGTGTTTCACTTCAGAAATGGAGTTAAATCCCAGGCTCTGAGTCTTCCTACAAGGAAGACTTCGTTTCAGGTAAGGGCAGTCACTTTTCTGCTCAAAGGAACTACATCGTTCACGAGGCTCACACGTTTCTCATCTTAACTAACAAGCATTGGATGTTAGAGCGTCAGTGCTTTGTATCAATTTCAGAAGCAGATTTTGACTACATATGGTCCATATGTGTAGGAAACACTGTTCTTTTGTTCTGGGCACACTCAGATTTCCTGCTGTCTTAGAGACTTTAGAAAGCAAGAGCGTGCTTCTCGCTCTAAAGGAGAGTGTGATCCATGGATGAAAACTATGCTCTGTGTTGTTTCCCTTCAGAAAAAGAGTTAAATCCCAGGCTCTATGCCTTCCTACAAGCAAGACATCATTTCAGGTAAGGGCAGTCACTTTTCAGCTCAAACGAACTACATCTTTCACGGAGCTCACACGTTTCTCATCTTAACAGACAAGAATTGGATGTTAGAGGACCAGTGCTTTGTATCAGTTTCAGAAGCAGAGTTGGACTAGATATGGTCCGTTCGTGTAGGAAACACCGTTCTTTTGTTCTCAGCACACTCACGTTTCCTGCTGTCTTAGAGACTTTAGAAAGCAAGAGCGTGCTTCTCGCTCTAAAGCAGAGTGTGATCCATGGATGAAAACTATGCTCTGTGTTTCCCTTCAGAAAAGGAGTTAAATCCCAGGCTCTATTTCTTCCTACAAGCAAGACTTCATTTCAGGTAAGGGCAGTCACTTTTCAGCTCAAACGAACTACATCGTTCACTGAGCTCACACGTTTCTCATCTTAACTGACAAGCATTGGATGTTAGAGGAACAGTGCATTTTATCAGTTTCAGAAGAAGATTTGCACTACATATAGTCAGTATGTGTAGGAAACACCGTTCTTTTGTTCTGGGCACAATCAGATTTCCTGCTGTATTAGAGACTCTAGAAAGCAAGAGCGTGCTTCTTGCTCTAGTGCAGAGTGTGATCCATGGATGAGAAGTATGCTGTGTGTTTCACTTCAGAAATGGAGTTAAATCCCAGGCTCTGAGTCTTCCTACAAGGAAGACTTCGTTTCAGGTAAGGGCAGTCACTTTTCTGCTCAAAGGAACTACATCATTCACGAGGCTCACACGTTTCTCATCTTAACTAACAAGCATTGGATGTTAGAGCGTCAGTGCTTTGTATCAGTTTCAGAAGCAGATTTTGACTACATATGGTCCATATGTGTAGGAAACACTGTTCTTTTGTTCTGGGCACACTCAGATTTCCTGCTGTCTTAGAGACTTTAGAAAGCAAGAGCGTGCTTCTCGCTCTAAAGGAGAGTGTGATCCATGGATGAAAACTATGCTCTGTGTTTCCCTTCAGAAAAAGAGTTAAATCCCAGGCTCTATGCCTTCCTACAAGCAAGACATCATTTCAGGTAAGGGCAGTCACTTTTCAGCTCCAACGAACTACATCTTTCACGTAGCTCACACGTTTCTCATCTTAACAGACAAGCTTTGGATGTTAGAGGACCAGTGCTTTGTATCAGATTCAGAAGCAGAGTTGGACTAGATATGGTCCGTATGTGTAGGAAACACTGTTCTTTTGTTCTCAGCATACTCACGTTTCCTGCTGTCTTACAGACTTTAGAAAGCAAGAGCGTGCTTCTCGCTCTAAAGCAGAGTGTGATCCATGGATGAAAACTATGCTCTGTGTTTCCCTTCAGAAAAAGAGTTAAATCCCAGGCTCTGAGTCTTCCTACAAGCAAGACTTCGTTTCAGGTAAGGGCAGTCACTTTTCTGCTCAAACGAACTACATCGTTCACTGAGCTCACACGTTTCTCATCTTAACAGACAAGCATTGGATGTTAGAAGACCAGTGCTTTGTATCAGTTTCAGAAGCAGAGTTGGAGTAGATATGGTCCGTATGTGTAGGAAACACCGTTCATTTCTTCTCAGCACACTCACGTTTCCTGCTGTCTTAGAGATTCTAGAAAGTAAGAGCGTGCTTCTTGTTCTGAAGCAGAGTGTGATCAATGGATGAGACAATGCTGTGTGTTTCACTTCAGAAATGGAGTTAAATCCCATGCTTTGAGTCTCCCTACAAGCAAGAATTCGTTTCAGGTAAGGGCAGTCACTTTTCTGCTCAAAGGAACTACATCGTTCACGAAGCTCACACGTTTCTCATCTTAACTGACAAGCATTGGATGTTAGAGGACCAGTGCATTTTATCATTTTCAGAAGAAGATTTGGACTACATATAGTCCGTATGTGTAGGAAACACCGTTATTTTGTTATGGGCACACTCAGATTTCCTGCTGTATTAGAGAATCTAGAAAGCAAGAGCGTGCTTCTTGCTCTAAAGCAGAGTGTGATCCATGGATGAGAACTATGCTGTGTGTTTCCCTTCAGAAATGAAGTTAAATCCCAGACTCTGTGTCTTCCTACAGGCAAGACTTCGTTTGAGGTAAGGGCAGTCACTTTTCAGCTCAAACGAACTACATCATTCACGAAGCTCACACGTTTCTCATCTTAACTGACAAGCATTGAATGTTAGAGGACCAGTGCATTCTATCAGTTTCATTGGAAGATTTGGACTACATATTGTCCGTATGTGTAGGAAACACCGTTCTTTTTTTCAGGGCACACTCAGATTTCCTGCTGTATTAGAGACTCTAGAAAGCAAGAGAGTGCTTCTTGCTCTAGAGCAGAGTGTGATCCATTGATGAGAACTATGCTGTGTGTTTCACTTCAGAAATGGAGTTAAATCCCAGGCTCTGAGTCTTCCTAGAATCAAGACTTCCTTTCAGGTAAGGGCAGTCACTTTTCAGCTCAAACGAACTACATCGTTCACTGAGCTCACACGTTTCTCATCTTAACAGACAAGCATTGGATGTTAGAAGACCAGTGCTTTGTATTAGTTTCAGAAGCAGAGTTGGAGTAGATATGGTCCGTATGTGTAGGAAACACCGTTCATTTCTTCTCAGCACACTCACGTTTCCTGCTGTCTTAGAGATTCTAGAAAGTAAGAGCGTGCTTCTTGTTCTGAAGCAGAGTGTGATCAATGGATGAGACAATGCTGTGTGTTTCACTTCAGAAATGGAGTTAAATCCCATGCTTTGAGTCTCCCTACAAGCAAGAATTCGTTTCAGGTAAGGGCAGTCACTTTTCTGCTCAAAGGAACTACATCGTTCACGAAGCTCACACGTTTCTCATCTTAACTGACAAGCATTGGATGTTAGAGGACCAGTGCATTTTATCATTTTCAGAAGAAGATTTGGACTACATATAGTCCGTATGTGTAGGAAACACCGTTATTTTGTTATGGGCACACTCAGATTTCCTGCTGTATTAGAGAATCTAGAAAGCAAGAGCTTGCTTCTTGCTCTAAAGCAGAGTGTGATCCATGGATGAGAACTATGCTGTGTGTTTCCCTTCAGAAATGGAGTTAAATCCCAGGCTCTGTGTCTTCCTACAGGCAAGACTTCGTTTCAGGTATGGGCAGTCACTTTTTAGCTCAAACGAACTACATCGTTCACGAAGCTCACACGTTTCTCATCTTAACAGACAAGCATTGGATGTTAGAGGACCAGTGCTTTGTATCAGTTTCAGAAGCAGAGTTGGACTAGATATGGTCCGTATGTGTAGGAAACACCGTTCTTTTGTTCTCAGCAAACTCACGTTTCCTGCTGTCTTAGAGACTCTAGAAAGCAAGAGTGTGCTTCTCACTCTAAAGCAGAGTGTGATCCATGGATGAGAAGTATGCTGTGTGTTTCACTTCAGAAATGGAGTTAAATCCCAGGCTCTGAGTCTTCCTACAAGGAAGACTTCGTTTCAGGTAAGGGCAGTCACTTTTCTGCTGAAAGGAACTACATCGTTCACGAGGCTCACACGTTTCTCATCTTAACTAACAAGCATTGGTTGTTAGAGCGTCAGTGCTTTGTATCAGTTTCAGAAGCAGATTTGGACTACATATGGTCCATATGTGTAGGAAACACCGATCGTTTTTTCTGGGCACACTCACGTTTCCAGCTGTCTTAGAGACTCTAGAAAGCAAGAGCATGCTTCTCGCTCTAAAACAGAGTGTGATCCATGGATGAGACTATGCTGTGTGTTTCACTTCATAAATGAAGTTAAAACCCATCCTCTGAGTCTCCCTACTAGCAAGACTTCGTTTAAGGTAAGGGCAGTTACTTTTCAGGTCAAACGAACTACATCGTTCACTGAGCTCACACGTTTCTCATCTTAACTGACAAGCATTGAATGTTAGAGGAACAGTGCATTGTATGAGTTTCAGAAGAAGATTTGGACTACATATAGTCAGTATGTGTAGGAAACACCGTTCTTTTGTTCTGGGCACAATCAGAATTCCTGCTGTATTAGAGACTCTAGAAAGCAAGAGCGTGCTTCTTGCTCTAAAGCAGAGTGTGATCCATTGATGAGAACTATGCTGTATGTTTCCCTTCAGAAATGGAGTTAAATCCCAGACTCTGTGTCTTCCTACAGGCAAGACTTCAGTTCATGTAAGGGCAGTCACTTTTCAGCTCAAACGAACTACATTGTTCATGAAGCTCACACGTTTCTCAACTTAACAGACAGGCATTGGATTTTAGAGGACCAGTGCTTTGTATCAGTTTCAGAAGCAGAGTTGGACTATATAATGTCCGTATGTGTAGGAAACACCGTTCTTTTGTTCTCGACACACTCACGTTTCCTGCTGTCTTAGAGACTCTAGAAAGCAAGATCGTGCTTATTGTTCTAAAGCATAGTGTGATCAATGGATGAGAACACTGCTGTGTGTTTCACTTCAGAAATGGAGTGAAATCCCAGGCTCTGAGTCTTCCTCGAAGCAAGACTTCGTTTCAGGTAAGGGCAGTCACTTTTCTGCTCAAACGAACTACATCTTTCATGAAGCTCTCACGTTTCTCATCTTAACTGACAAGCATTGGATGTTAGAGGACCAGTGCATTCTATCAGTTTCATAAGAAGATTTGGACTACATATTGTCCGTATGTGTAGGAAACACCGTTCTTTTTTTCTGGGCACACTCAGATTTCCTGCTGTATTAGAGACTCTAGAAAGCAAGAGCGTGCTTCTTGCTCTAGTGCAGAGTGTGATCCATTGATGAGAACTATGCTGTGTGTTTCACTTCAGAAATGGAGTTAAATCCCAGGCTCTGAGTCTTCCTAGAATCAAGACTTCGTTTCAGGTAAGGGCAGTCACTTTTCAGCTCAAACGAACTACATCGTTCACTGAGCTCACAAGTTTCTCATCTTAACAGACAAGCATTGGATGTTAGAAGACCAGTGCTTTGTATCAGTTTCAGAAGCAGAGTTGGAGTAGATATGGTCCGTATGTGTAGGAAACACCGTTCATTTCTTCTCAGCCCACTCACGTTTCCTGCTGTCTTAGAGATTCTAGAAAGTAAGAGCGTGCTTCTTGTTCTGAAGCAGAGTGTGATCAATGGATGAGACAATGCTGTGTGTTTCACTTCAGAAATGGAGTTTCCATGCTTTGATTCTCCCTACAAGCAAGAATTCGTTTCAGGTAAGGGCAGTCACTTTTCTGCTCAAAGGAACTACATCGTTCACGAAGCTCACAAGTTTCTCATCTTAACTGACAAGCATTGGATGTTAGAGGACCAGTGCATTTTATCATTTTCAGAAGAAGATTGGACTACATATAGTCCGTATGTGTAGGAAACACAGTTATTTTGTTATGGGCACACTCAGATTTCCTGCTGTATTAGAGAATCTAGAAAGCAAGAGCGTGCTTCTTGCTCTAAAGCAGAGTGTGATCCATGGATGAGAACTATGCTGTGTGTTTCCCTTCAGAAATGGAGTTAAATCCCAGGCTCTGTGTCTTCCTACAGGCAAGACTTCGTTTCAGGTATGGGCAGTCACTTTTTAGCTCAAACGAACTACATCGTTCACGAAGCTCACACGTTTCTCATCTTAACAGACAAGCATTGGATGTTAGAGGACCAGTGCTTTGTATCAGTTTCAGAAGCAGAGTTGGACTAGATATGGTCCGTATGTGTAGGAAACACCGTTCTTTTGTTCTCAGCAAACTCACGTTTCCTGCTGTCTTAGAGACTCTAGAAAGCAACAGCATGCTTCTAATTCTAAAGCAGAGTGTGATCAATGGATGAGAACACTGCTGTGTGTTTCACTTCAGAAATGGAGTTAAATCCCAGGCTCTGAGTCTTCCTAGAAGCAAGACTTCGTTTCAGGTAAGGGCAGTCACTTTTCTGCTCAAACGAACTACATCTTTCATGAAGCTCACACGTTTCTCATCTTAACTGACAAGCATTGGATGTTAGAGGACCAGTGCATTCTATCAGTTTCATAAGAAGATTTGGACTACATATTGTCCGTATGTGTAGGAAACACCGTTCTTTTTTTCTGGGCATACTCAGATTTCCTGCTGTATTAGAGACTCTAGAAAGCAAGAGCGTGCTTCTTGCTCTAGTGCAGAGTGTGATCCATTGATGAGAACTATGCTGTGTGTTTCACTTCAGAAATGGAGTTAAATCCCAGGCTCTGAGTCTTCCTAGAATCAAGACTTCGTTTCAGGTAAGGGCAGTCACTTTTCAGCTCAAACGAACTACATCGTTCACTGAGCTCACACGTTTCTCATCTTAACAGACAAGCATTGGATGTTAGAAGACCAGTGCTATGTATCAGTTTCAGAAGCAGAGTTGGAGTAGATATGGTCCGTATGTGTAGGAAACACCGTTCATTTCTTCTCAGGCCACTCACGTTTCCTGCTGTCTTAGAGATTCTAGAAAGTAAGAGCGTGCTTCTTGTTCTGAAGCAGAGTGTGATCAATGGATGAGACAATTCTGTGTGTTTCACTTCAGAAATGGAGTTAAATCCCATGCTTTGAGTCTCCCTACAAGCAAGAATTCGTTTCAGGTAAGGGCAGTCACTTTTCTGCTCAAAGGAACTACATCGTTCACGAAGCTCACAAGTTTCTCATCTTAACTGACAAGCATTGGATGTTAGAGGACCAGTGCATTTTATTATTTTCAGAAGAAGATTTGGACTACATATAGTCCGTATGTGTAGGAAACACCGTTATTTTGTTATGGGCACACTCAGATTTCCTGCTGTATTAGAGAATCTAGAAAGCAAGAGCGTGCTTCTTGCTCTAAAGCAGAGTGTGATCCATGGATGAGAACTATGCTGTGTGTTTCCCTTCAGAAATGGAGTTAAATCCCAGGCTCTGTGTCTTCCTACAGGCAAGACTTCGTTTCAGGTATGGGCAGTCACTTTTTAGCTCAAACGAACTACATCGTTCACGAAGCTCACACGTTTCTCATCTTAACAGACAAGCATTGGATGTTAGAGGACCAGTGTTTTGTATCAGTTTCAGAAGCAGAGTTGGACTAGATATGGTCCGTATGTGTAGGAAACACCGTTCTTTTGTTCTCAGCAAACTCACGTTTCCTGCTGTCTTAGAGACTCTAGAAAGCAAGAGTGTGCTTCTCGACTAAAGCAGAGTGTGATCCATGGATGAGAAGTATGCTGTGTGTTTCACTTCAGAAATGGAGTTAAATCCCAGGCTCTGAGTCTTCCTACAAGGAAGACTTCGTTTCAGGTAAGGGCAGTCACTTTTCTGCTCAAAGGAACTACATCGTTCACGAGGCTCACACGTTTCTCATCTTAACTAACAAGCATTGGATGTTAGAGCGTCAGTGCTTTGTATCAGTTTCAGAAGCAGATTTAGACTACATATGGTCCATATGTGTAGGAAACACTGTTCTTTTGTTCTGGGCACACTCAGATTTCCTGCTGTCTTAGAGACTTTAGAAAGCAAGAGCGTGCTTCTCGCTCTAAAGGAGAGTGTGATCCATGGATGAAAACTATGCTCTGTGTTGTTTCCCTTCAGAAAAAGAGTTAAATCCCAGGCTCTATGCCTTCCTACAAGGAAGACATCATTTCAGGTAAGGGCAGTCACTTTTCAGCTCAAACGAACTACATCTTTCACGGAGCTCACACGTTTCTCATCTTAACAGACAAGCATTGGATGTTAGAGGACCAGTGCTTTGTATCAGTTTCAGAAGCAGAGTTGGACTAGATATGGTCCGTATGTGTAGGAAACACCGTTCTTTTGTTCTCAGCACACTCACGTTTCCTGCTGTCTTAGAGACTTTAGAAAGCAAGAGCATGCTTCTCGCTCTAAAGCAGAGTGTGATCCATGGATGAAAACTATGCTGTGTGTTTCCCTTCAGAAAAGGAGTTAAATACCAGGCTCTCTGTCTTCCTACAAGTAAGACATCGTTTCAGGTAAGGGCAGTCACTTTTCTGCTCAAACGAACTACATCGTTCATGAAGCTCACAGGTTTCTCTTCTTAACTGACAAGCATTGGATGTTAGAGGGTCAGTGCTTTGTATCAGTTTCAGAAGCAGATTTGGACTACATATGGTCCATATGTGTAGGAAACACCGATCGTTTTTTCTGGGCACACTCACGTTTCCAGCTGTCTTAGAGACTCTAGAAAGCAAGAGCATGCTTCTCGCTCTAAAACAGAGTGTGATCCATGGATGAGACTATGCTGTGTGTTTCACTTCATAAATGAAGTTAAAACCCATCCTCTGAGTCTCCCTACTAGCAAGACTTCGTTTAAGGTAAGGGCAGTTACTTTTCAGGTCAAACGAACTACATCGTTCACTGAGCTCACACGTTTCTCATCTTAACTGACAAGCATTGAATGTTAGAGGAACAGTGCATTGTATGAGTTTCAGAAGAAGATTTGGACTACATATAGTCAGTATGTGTAGGAAACACCGTTCTTTTGTTCTGGGCACAATCAGAATTCCTGCTGTATTAGACACTCTAGAAAGCAAGAGCGTGCTTCTTGCTCTAAAGCAGAGTGTGATCCATTGATGAGAACTATGCTGTATGTTTCCCTTCAGAAATGGAGTTAAATCCCAGACTCTGTGTCTTCCTACAGGCAAGACTTCAGTTCAAGTAAGGGCAGTCACTTTTCAGCTCAAACGAACTACATTGTTCATGAAGCTCACACGTTTCTCAACTTAACAGACAGGCATTGGATTTTAGAGGACCAGTGCTTTGTATCAGTTTCAGAAGCAGAGTTGGACTATATAATGTCCGTATGTGTAGGAAACACCGTTCTTTTGTTCTCGACACACTCACGTTTCCTGCTGTCTTAGAGACTCTAGAAAGCAAGATCGTGCTTATTGTTCTAAAGCATAGTGTGATCAATGGATGAGAACACTGCTGTGTGTTTCACTTCAGAAATGGAGTGAAATCCCAGGCTCTGAGTCTTCCTCGAAGCAAGACTTCGTTTCAGGTAAGGGCAGTCACTTTTCTGCTCAAACGAACTACATCTTTCATGAAGCTCTCACGTTTCTCATCTTAACTGACAAGCATTGGATGTTAGAGGACCAGTGCATTCTATCAGTTTCATAAGAAGATTTGGACTACATATTGTCCGTATGTGTAGGAAACACCGTTCTTTTTTTCTGGGCACACTCAGATTTCCTGCTGTATTAGAGACTCTAGAAAGCAAGAGCGTGCTTCTTGCTCTAGTGCAGAGTGTGATCCATTGATGAGAACTATGCTGTGTGTTTCACTTCAGAAATGGAGTTAAATCCCAGGCTCTGAGTCTTCCTAGAATCAAGACTTCGTTTCAGGTAAGGGCAGTCACTTTTCAGCTCAAATGAACTACATCGTTCACTGAGCTCACACGTTTCTCATCTTAACAGACAAGCATTGGATGTTAGAAGACCAGTGCTTTGTATCAGTTTCAGAAGCAGAGTTGGAGTAGATATGGTCCGTATGTGTAGGAAACACCGTTCATTTCTTCTCAGCCCACTCACGTTTCCTGCTGTCTTAGAGATTCTAGAAAGTAAGAGCGTGCTTCTTGTTCTGAAGCAGAGTGTGATCAATGGATGAGACAATGCTGTGTGTTTCACTTCAGAAATGGAGTTAAATTCCATGCTTTGATTCTCCCTACAAGCAAGAATTCGTTTCAGGTAAGGGCAGTCACTTTTCTGCTCAAAGGAACTACATCGTTCACGAAGCTCACAAGTTTCTCATCTTAACTGACAAGCATTGGATGTTAGAGGACCAGTGCATTTTATCATTTTCAGAAGAAGATTGGACTACATATAGTCCGTATGTGTAGGAAACACAGTTATTTTGTTATGGGCACACTCAGATTTCCTGCTGTATTAGAGAATCTAGAAAGCAAGAGCGTGCTTCTTGCTCTAAAGCAGAGTGTGATCCATGGATGAGAACTATGCTGTGTGTTTCCCTTCAGAAATGGAGTTAAATCCCAGGCTCTGTGTCTTCCTACAGGCAAGACTTCGTTTCAGGTATGGGCAGTCACTTTTTAGCTCAAACGAACTACATCGTTCACGAAGCTCACACGTTTCTCATCTTAACAGACAAGCATTGGATGTTAGAGGACCAGTGCTTTGTATCAGTTTCAGAAGCAGAGTTGGACTAGATATGGTCCGTATGTGTAGGAAACACCGTTCTTTTGTTCTCAGCAAACTCACGTTTCCTGCTGTCTTAGAGACTCTAGAAAGCAACAGCATGCTTCTAATTCTAAAGCAGAGTGTGATCAATGGATGAGAACACTGCTGTGTGTTTCACTTCAGAAATGGAGTTAAATCCCAGGCTCTGAGTCTTCCTAGAAGCAAGACTTCGTTTCAGGTAAGGGCAGTCACTTTTCTGCTCAAACGAACTACATCTTTCATGAAGCTCACACGTTTCTCATCTTAACTGACAAGCATTGGATGTTAGAGGACCAGTGCATTCTATCAGTTTCATAAGAAGATTTGGACTACATATTGTCCGTATGTGTAGGAAACACCGTTCTTTTTTTCTGGGCACACTCAGATTTCCTGCTGTATTAGAGACTCTAGAAAGCAAGAGCGTGCTTCTTGCTCTAGTGCAGAGTGTGATCCATTGATGAGAACACTGCTGTGTGTTTCACTTCAGAAATGGAGTTAAATCCCAGGCTCTGAGTCTTCCTAGAATCAAGACTTCGTTTCAGGTAAGGGCAGTCACTTTTCAGCTCAAACGAACTACATCGTTCACTGAGCTCACACGTTTCTCATCTTAACAGACAAGCATTGGATGTTAGAAGACCAGTGCTATGTATCAGTTTCAGAAGCAGAGTTGGAGTAGATATGGTCCGTATGTGTAGGAAACACCGTTCATTTCTTCTCAGGCCACTCACGTTTCCTGCTGTCTTAGAGATTCTAGAAAGTAAGAGCGTGCTTCTTGTTCTGAAGCAGAGTGTGATCAATGGATGAGACAATGCTGTGTGTTTCACTTCAGAAATGGAGTTAAATCCCATGCTTTGAGTCTCCCTACAAGCAAGAATTCGTTTCAGGTAAGGGCAGTCACTTTTCTGCTCAAAGGAACTACATCGTTCACGAAGCTCACAAGTTTCTCATCTTAACTGACAAGCATTGGATGTTAGAGGACCAGTGCATTTTATCATTTTCAGAAGAAGATTTGGACTACATATAGTCCGTATGTGTAGGAAACACCGTTATTTTGTTATGGGCACACTCAGATTTCCTGCTGTATTAGAGAATCTAGAAAGCAAGAGCGTGCTTCTTGCTCTAAAGCAGAGTGTGATCCATGGATGAGAACTATGCTGTGTGTTTCCCTTCAGAAATGGAGTTAAATCCCAGGCTCTGTGTCTTCCTACAGGCAAGACTTCGTTTCAGGTATGGGCAGTCACTTTTTAGCTCAAACGAACTACATCGTTCACGAAGCTCACACGTTTCTCATCTTAACAGACAAGCATTGGATGTTAGAGGACCAGTGCTTTGTATCAGTTTCAGAAGCAGAGTTGGACTAGATATGGTCCTTATGTGTAGGAAACACCGTTCTTTTGTTCTCAGCAAACTCACGTTTCCTGCTGTCTTAGAGACTCTAGAAAGCAACAGCATGCTTCTAATTCTAAAGCAGAGTGTGATCAATGGATGAGAACACTGCTGTGTGTTTCACTTCAGAAATGGAGTTAAATCCCAGGCTCTGAGTCTTCCTACAAGGAAGACTTCGTTTCAGTTAAGGGCAGTCACTTTTCTGCTCAAATGAACTACATCCTTCACGAAGCTCACACGTTTCTCATCTTAACTAACAAGCATTGGATGTTAGAGGGTCAGTGCTTTGTATCAGTGTCAGAAGCAGATTTTGACTACATATGGTCCATATGTGTAGGAAACACCGTTCTTTTGTTCTGGGCACACTCAGATTTCCTGCTGTCTTAGAGACTTTAGAAAGCAAGAGCGTGCTTCTCGCTCTAAAGCAGAGTGTGATCCATGGATGAAAACTATGCTCTGTGTTTCCCTTCAGAAAAGGAGTTAAATCCCAGGCTCTATTTCTTCCTACAAGCAAGACTTCATTTCAGGTAAGGGCAGTCACTTTTCAGCTCAAACGAACTACATCGTTCACTGAGCTCACACGTTTCTCATCTTAACTGACAAGCATTGGATGTTAGAGGAACAGTGCATTTTATCAGTTTCAGAAGAAGATTTGCACTACATATAGTCAGTATGTGTAGGAAACACCGTTCTTTTGTTCTGGGCACAATCAGATTTCCTGCTTTATTAGAGACTCTAGAGAGCAAGAGCGTGCTTCTTGCTCTAGTGCAGAGTGTGATCCATGGATGAGAAGTATGCTGTGTGTTTCACTTCAGAAATGGAGTTAAATCCCAGGCTCTGAGTCTTCCTACAAGGAAGACTTCGTTTCAGGTAAGGGCAGTCACTTTTCTGCTCAAAGGAACTACATCGTTCACGAGGCTCACACGTTTCTCATCTTAACTAACAAGCATTGGATGTTAGAGCGTCAGTGCTTTGTATCAGTTTCAGAAGCAGATTTTGACTACATATGGTCCATATGTGTAGGAAACACTGTTCTTTTGTTCTGGGCACACTCAGATTTCCTGCTGTCTTAGAGACTTTAGAAAGCAAGAGCGTGCTTCTCGCTCTAAAGGAGAGTGTGATTCATGGATGAAAACTATGCTCTGTGGTTCCCTTCAGAAAAAGAGTTAAATCCCAGGCTCTATGCCTTCCTACAAGCAAGACATCATTTCAGGTAAGGGCAGTCACTTTTCAGCTCAAACGAACTACATCTTTCACGGAGCTCACACGTTTCTCATCTTAACAGACAAGCATTGGATGTTAGAGGACCAGTGCTTTGTATCAGTTTCAGAAGCAGAGTTGGACTAGATATGGTCCGTATGTGTAGGAAACACCGTTCTTTTGTTCTCAGCACACTCACGTTTCCTGCTGTCTTAGAGACTTTAGAAAGCAAGAGCGTGCTTCTCGCTCTAAAGCAGAGTGTGATCCATGGATGAAAACTATGCTGTGTGTTTCCCTTCATTAAAGGAGTTAAATACCAGGCTCTCTGTCTTTCTACAAGCAAGACATCGTTTCAGGTAAGGGCAGTCACTTTTCTGCTCAAACGAACTACATCGTTCATGAAGCTCACACGTTTCTCTTCTTAACTGACAAGCATTGGATGATAGAGGGTCAGTGCTTTGTATCAGTTTCAGAAGCAGATTTGGACTACATATGGTCCATATTTGTAGGAAACACCGATCTTTTTTTCTGGGCACACTCACGTTTCCAGCTGTCTTAGAGACTCTAGAAAGCAAGAGCATGCTTCTCGCTCTAAAACAGAGTGTGATCCATGGATGAGACTATGCTGTGTGTTTCACTTCATAAATGAAGTTAAAACCCATCCTCTGAGTCTCCCTACTAGCAAGACTTCGTTTAAGGTAAGGGCAGTTATTTTTCAGGTCAAACGAACTACATCGTTCACTGAGCTCACACGTTTCTCATCTTAACTGACAAGCATTGAATGTTAGAGGAACAGTGCATTGTATCAGTTTCAGAAGAAGATTTGGACTACATATAGTCAGTATGTGTAGGAAACACCGTTCTTTTGTTCTGGGCACAATCACAATTCCTGCTGTATTAGAGACTCTAGAAAGCAAGAGCGTGCTTCTTGCTCTAAAGCAGAGTGTGATCCATTGATGAGAACTATGCTGTATGTTTCCCTTCAGAAATGGAGTTAAATCCCAGACTCTGTGTCTTCCTACAGGCAAGACTTTGGTTCAAGTAAGGGCAGTCACTTTTCAGCTCAAACGAACTACATTGTTCATGAAGCTCACACGTTTCTCATCTTAACAGACAAGCATTGGATTTTAGAGGACCAGTGCTTTGTATCAGTTTCAGAAGCAGAGTTGGACTATATAATGTCCGTATGTGTAGGAAACACCGTTCTTTTGTTCTCGACACACTCACGTTTCCTGCTGTCTTAGAGACTCTAGAAAGCAAGATCATGCTTATTGTTCTAAAGCATAGTGTGATCAATGGATGAGAACACTGCTGTGTGTTTCACTTCAGAAATGGAGTGAAATCCCAGGCTCTGAGTCTTCCTAGAAGCAAGACTTCGTTTCAGGTAAGGGCAGTCACTTTTCTGCTCAAACGAACTACATCTTTCATGAAGCTCACACGTTTCTCATCTTAACTGACAAGCATTGGATGTTAGAGGACCAGTGCCTTCTATCAGTTTCATAAGAAGATTTGGACTACATATTATCCGTATGTGTAGGAAACCCCGTTCTTTTTTTCTGGGCACACTCAGATTTCCTGCTGTATTAGAGACTCTAGAAAGCAAGAGCGTGCTTCTTGCTCTAGTGCAGAGTGTGATCCATTGATGAGAACTATGCTGTGTGTTTCACTTCAGAAATGGAGTTAAATCCCAGGCTCTGAGTCTTCCTAGAATCAAGACTTCGTTTCAGGTAAGGGCAGTCACTTTTCAGCTCAAACGAACTACATCGTTCACTGAGCTCACACGTTTCTCATCTTAACAGACAAGCATTGGATGTTAGAAGACCAGTGCTTTGTATCAGTTTCAGAAGCAGAGTTGGAGTAGATATGGTCCGTATGTGTAGGAAACACCGTTCATTTCTTCTCAGCACACTCACGTTTCCTGCTGTCTTAGAGATTCTAGAAAGTAAGAGCGTGCTTCTTGTTCTGAAGCAGAGTGTGATGAATGGATGAGACAATGCTGTTTGTTTCACTTCAGAAATGGAGTTAAATTCCATGCTTTGATTCTCCCTACAAGCAAGAATTCGTTTCAGGTAAGGGCAGTCACTTTTCTGCTCAAAGGAACTACATCGTTCACGAAGCTCACAAGTTTCTCATCTTAACTGACAAGCATTGGATGTTAGAGGACCAGTGCATTTTATCATTTTCAGAAGAAGATTTGGACTACATATAGTCCGTATGTGTAGGAAACACTGTTATTTTGTTATGGGCACACTCAGATTTCCTGCTGTATTAGAGAATCTAGAAAGCAAGAGCGTGCTTCTTGCTCTAAAGCAGAGTGTGATCCATGGATGAGAACTATGCTGTGTGTTTCACTTCAGAAATGGAGTTAAATCCCAGGCTCTGAGTCTTCCTAGAAGCAAGACTTCGTTTCAGGTAAGGGCAGTCACTTTTCTGCTCAAACGAACTACATCTTTCATGAAGCTCACACGTTTCTCATCTTAACAGACAAGCATTGGATGTTAGAGGACCAGTGCTTTGTATCAGTTTCAGAAGCAGAGTTGGACTAGATATGGTCCGTATGTGTAGGAAACACCGTTCTTTTGTTCTCAGCAAACTCACGTTTCCTGCTGTCTTAGAGACTCTAGAAAGCAACAGCATGCTTCTAATTCTAAAGCAGAGTGTGATCAATGGATGAGAACACTGCTGTGTGTTTCACTTCAGAAATGGAGTTAAATCCCAGGCTCTGAGTCTTCCTAGAAGCAAGACTTCGTTTCAGGTAAGGGCAGTCACTTTTCTGCTCAAACGAACTACATCTTTCATGAAGCTCACACGTTTCTCATCTTAACTGACAAGCATTGGATGTTAGAGGACCAGTGCATTCTATCAGTTTCATAAGAAGATTTGGACTACATATTGTCCGTATGTGTAGGAAACACCGTTCTTTTTTTCTGGGCACACTCAGATTTCCTGCTGTATTAGAGACTCTAGAAAGCAAGAGCGTGCTTCTTGCTCTAGTGCAGAGTGTGATCCATTGATGAGAACTATGCTGTGTGTTTCACTTCAGAAATGGAGTTAAATCCCAGGCTCTGAGTCTTCCTAGAATCAAGACTTCGTTTCAGGTAAGGGCAGTCACTTTTCAGCTCAAACGAACTACATCGTTCACTGAGCTCACACGTTTCTCATCTTAACAGACAAGCATTGGATGTTAGAAGACCAGTGCTATGTATCAGTTTCAGAAGCAGAGTTGGAGTAGATATGGTCCGTATGTGTAGGAAACACCGTTCATTTCTTCTCAGGCCACTCACGTTTCCTGCTGTCTTAGAGATTCTAGAAAGTAAGAGCGTGCTTCTTGTTCTGAAGCAGAGTGTGATCAATGGATGAGACAATGCTGTGTGTTTCACTTCAGAAATGGAGTTAAATCCCATGCTTTGAGTCTCCCTACAAGCAAGAATTCGTTTCAGGTAAGGGCAGTCACTTTTCTGCTCAAAGGAACTACATCGTTCACGAAGCTCACAAGTTTCTCATCTTAACTGACAAGCATTGGATGTTAGAGGACCAGTGCATTTTATCATTTTCAGAAGAAGATTTGGACTACATATAGTCCGTATGTGTAGGAAACACCGTTATTTTGTTATGGGCACACTCAGATTTCCTGCTGTATTAGAGAATCTAGAAAGCAAGAGCGTGCTTCTTGCTCTAAAGCAGAGTGTGATCCATGGATGAGAACTATGCTGTGTGTTTCCCTTCAGAAATGGAGTTAAATCCCAGGCTCTGTGTCTTCCTACAGGCAAGACTTCGTTTCAGGTATGGGCAGTCACTTTTTAGCTCAAACGAACTACATCGTTCACGAAGCTCACACGTTTCTCATCTTAACAGACAAGCATTGGATGTTAGAGGACCAGTGCTTTGTATCAGTTTCAGAAGCAGAGTTGGACTAGATATGGTCCTTAGGTGTAGGAAACACCGTTCTTTTGTTCTCAGCAAACTCACGTTTCCTGCTGTCTTAGAGACTCTAGAAAGCAACAGCATGCTTCTAATTCTAAAGCAGAGTGTGATCAATGGATGAGAACACTGCTGTGTGTTTCACTTCAGAAATGGAGTTAAATCCCAGGCTCTGAGTCTTCCTACAAGGAAGACTTCGTTTCAGTTAAGGGCAGTCACTTTTCTGCTCAAATGAACTACATCCTTCACGAAGCTCACACGTTTCTCATCTTAACTAACAAGCATTGGATGTTAGAGGGTCAGTGCTTTGTATCAGTGTCAGAAGCAGATTTTGACTACATATGGTCCATATGTGTAGGAAACACCGTTCTTTTGTTCTGGGCACACTCAGATTTCCTGCTGTCTTAGAGACTTTAGAAAGCAAGAGCGTGCTTCTCGCTCTAAAGCAGAGTGTGATCCATGGATGAAAACTATGCTCTGTGTTTCCCTTCAGAAAAGGAGTTAAATCCCAGGCTCTATTTCTTCCTACAAGCAAGACTTCATTTCAGGTAAGGGCAGTCACTTTTCAGCTCAAACGAACTACATCGTTCACTGAGCTCACACGTTTCTCATCTTAACTGACAAGCATTGGATGTTAGAGGAACAGTGCATTTTATCAGTTTCAGAAGAAGATTTGCACTACATATAGTCAGTATGTGTAGGAAACACCGTTCTTTTGTTCTGGGCACAATCAGATTTCCTGCTTTATTAGAGACTCTAGAGAGCAAGAGCGTGCTTCTTGCTCTAGTGCAGAGTGTGATCCATGGATGAGAAGTATGCTGTGTGTTTCACTTCAGAAATGGAGTTAAATCCCAGGCTCTGAGTCTTCCTACAAGGAAGACTTCGTTTCAGGTAAGGGCAGTCACTTTTCTGCTCAAAGGAACTACATCGTTCACGAGGCTCACACGTTTCTCATCTTAACTAACAAGCATTGGATGTTAGAGCGTCAGTGCTTTGTATCAGTTTCAGAAGCAGATTTTGACTACATATGGTCCATATGTGTAGGAAACACTGTTCTTTTGTTCTGGGCACACTCAGATTTCCTGCTGTCTTAGAGACTTTAGAAAGCAAGAGCGTGCTTCTCGCTCTAAAGGAGAGTGTGATTCATGGATGAAAACTATGCTCTGTGGTTCCCTTCAGAAAAAGAGTTAAATCCCAGGCTCTATGCCTTCCTACAAGCAAGACATCATTTCAGGTAAGGGCAGTCACTTTTCAGCTCAAACGAACTACATCTTTCACGGAGCTCACACGTTTCTCATCTTAACAGACAAGCATTGGATGTTAGAGGACCAGTGCTTTGTATCAGTTTCAGAAGCAGAGTTGGACTAGATATGGTCCGTATGTGTAGGAAACACCGTTCTTTTGTTCTCAGCACACTCACGTTTCCTGCTGTCTTAGAGACTTTAGAAAGCAAGAGCGTGCTTCTCGCTCTAAAGCAGAGTGTGATCCATGGATGAAAACTATGCTGTGTGTTTCCCTTCATTAAAGGAGTTAAATACCAGGCTCTCTGTCTTTCTACAAGCAAGACATCGTTTCAGGTAAGGGCAGTCACTTTTCTGCTCAAACGAACTACATCATTCATGAAGCTCACACGTTTCTCTTCTTAACTGACAAGCATTGGATGATAGAGGGTCAGTGCTTTGTATCAGTTTCAGAAGCAGATTTGGACTACATATGGTCCATATTTGTAGGAAACACCGATCTTTTTTTCTGGGCACACTCACGTTTCCAGCTGTCTTAGAGACTCTAGAAAGCAAGAGCATGCTTCTCGCTCTAAAACAGAGTGTGATCCATGGATGAGACTATGCTGTGTGTTTCACTTCATAAATGAAGTTAAAACCCATCCTCTGAGTCTCCCTACTAGCAAGACTTCGTTTAAGGTAAGGGCAGTTATTTTTCAGGTCAAACGAACTACATCGTTCACTGAGCTCACACGTTTCTCATCTTAACTGACAAGCATTGAATGTTAGAGGAACAGTGCATTGTATCAGTTTCAGAAGAAGATTTGGACTACATATAGTCAGTATGTGTAGGAAACACCGTTCTTTTGTTCTGGGCACAATCACAATTCCTGCTGTATTAGAGACTCTAGAAAGCAAGAGCGTGCTTCTTGCTCTAAAGCAGAGTGTGATCCATTGATGAGAACTATGCTGTATGTTTCCCTTCAGAAATGGAGTTAAATCCCAGACTCTGTGTCTTCCTACAGGCAAGACTTTGGTTCAAGTAAGGGCAGTCACTTTTCAGCTCAAACGAACTACATTGTTCATGAAGCTCACACGTTTCTCATCTTAACAGACAAGCATTGGATTTTAGAGGACCAGTGCTTTGTATCAGTTTCAGAAGCAGAGTTGGACTATATAATGTCCGTATGTGTAGGAAACACCGTTCTTTTGTTCTCGACACACTCACGTTTCCTGCTGTCTTAGAGACTCTAGAAAGCAAGATCATGCTTATTGTTCTAAAGCATAGTGTGATCAATGGATGAGAACACTGCTGTGTGTTTCACTTCAGAAATGGAGTGAAATCCCAGGCTCTGAATCTTCCTAGAAGCAAGACTTCGTTTCAGGTAAGGGCAGTCACTTTTCTGCTCAAACGAACTACATCTTTCATGAAGCTCACACGTTTCTCATCTTAACTGACAAGCATTGGATGTTAGAGGACCAGTGCCTTCTATCAGTTTCATAAGAAGATTTGGACTACATATTATCCGTATGTGTAGGAAACACCGTTCTTTTTTTCTGGGCACACTCAGATTTCCTGCTGTATTAGAGACTCTAGAAAGCAAGAGCGTGCTTCTTGCTCTAGTGCAGAGTGTGATCCATTGATGAGAACTATGCTGTGTGTTTCACTTCAGAAATGGAGTTAAATCCCAGGCTCTGAGTCTTCCTACAAGCAAGACTTCGTTTCAGGTAAGGGCAGTCACTTTTCAGCTCAAACGAACTACATCGTTCACTGAGCTCACACGTTTCTCATCTTAACAGACAAGCATTGGATGTTAGAAGACCAGTGCTTTGTATCAGTTTCAGAAGCAGAGTTGGAGTAGATATGGTCCGTATGTGTAGGAAACACCGTTCATTTCTTCTCAGCACACTCACGTTTCCTGCTGTCTTAGAGATTCTAGAAAGTAAGAGCGTGCTTCTTGTTCTGAAGCAGAGTGTGATCAATGGATGAGACAATGCTGTGTGTTTCACTTCAGAAATGGAGTTAAATTCCATGCTTTGATTCTCCCTACAAGCAAGAATTCGTTTCAGGTAAGGGCAGTCACTTTTCTGCTCAAAGGAACTACATCGTTCACGAAGCTCACAAGTTTCTCATCTTAACTGACAAGCATTGGATGTTAGAGGACCAGTGCATTTTATCATTTTCAGAAGAAGATTTGGACTACATATAGTCCGTATGTGTAGGAAACACTGTTATTTTGTTATGGGCACACTCAGATTTCCTGCTGTATTAGAGAATCTAGAAAGCAAGAGCGTGCTTCTTGCTCTAAAGCAGAGTGTGATCCATGGATGAGAACTATGCTGTGTGTTTCACTTCAGAAATGGAGTTAAATCCCAGGCTCTGAGTCTTCCTAGAAGCAAGACTTCGTTTCAGGTAAGGGCAGTCACTTTTCTGCTCAAACGAACTACATCTTTCATGAAGCTCACACGTTTCTCATCTTAACTGACAAGCATTGGATGTTAGAGGACCAGTGCATTCTATCAGTTTCATAAGAAGATTTGGACTACATATTGTCCGTATGTGTAGGAAACACCGTTCTTTTTTTCTGGGCACACTCAGATTTCCTGCTGTATTAGAGACTCTAGAAAGCAAGAGCGTGCTTCTTGCTCTAGTGCAGAGTGTGATCCATTGATGAGAACTATGCTGTGTGTTTCACTTCAGAAATGGAGTTAAATCCCAGGCTCTGAGTCTTCCTAGAATCAAGACTTCATTTCCGGTAAGGGCAGTCACTTTTCAGCTCAAACGAACTACATCGTTCACTGAGCTCACACGTTTCTCATCTTAACAGACAAGCATTGGATGTTAGAAGACCAGTGCTATGTATCAGTTTCAGAAGCAGAGTTGGAGTAGATATGGTCCGTATGTGTAGGAAACACCGTTCATTTCTTCTCAGGCCACTCACGTTTCCTGCTGTCTTAGAGATTCTAGAAAGTAAGAGCGTGCTTCTTGTTCTGAAGCAGAGTGTGATCAATGGATGAGACAATGCTGTGTGTTTCACTTCAGAAATGGAGTTAAATCCCATTCTTTGAGTCTCCCTACAAGCAAGAATTCCTTTCAGGTAAGGGCAGTCACTTTTCTGCTCAAAGGAACTACATCGTTCACGAAGCTCACAAGTTTCTCATCTTAACTGACAAGCATTGGATGTTAGAGGACCAGTGCATTTTATCATTTTCAGAAGAAGATTTGGACTACATATAGTCCGTATGTGTAGGAAACACCGTTATTTTGTTATGGGCACACTCAGATTTCCTGCTGTATTAGAGAATCTAGAAAGCAAGAGCGTGCTTCTTGCTCTAAAGCAGAGTGTGATCCATGGATGAGAACTATGCTGTGTGTTTCACTTCAGAAATGGAGTTAAATCCCATGCTCTGAGTCTTCCTAGAAGCAAGACTTCGTTTCAGGTAAGGGCAGTCACTTTTCTGCTCAAACGAACTACATCTTTCATGAAGCTCACACGTTTCACATCTTAACTGACAAGCATTGGATGTTAGAGGACCAGTGCATTCTATCAGTTTCATAAGAAGATTTGGACTACATATTGTCCGTATGTGTAGGAAACACCGTTCTTTTTTTCTGGGCACACTCAGATTTCCTGCTGTATTAGAGACTCTAGAAAGCAAGAGCGTGCTTCTTGCTCTAGTGCAGAGTGTGATCCATTGATGAGAACTATGCTGTGTGTTTCACTTCAGAAATGGAGTTAAATCCCAGGCTCTGAGTCTTCCTAGAATCAAGACTTCGTTTCCGGTAAGGGCAGTCACTTTTCAGCTCAAACGAACTACATCGTTCACTGAGCTCACACGTTTCTCATCTTAACAGACAAGCATTGGATGTTAGAAGACCAGTGCTATGTATCAGTTTCAGAAGCAGAGTTGGAGTAGATATGGTCCGTATGTGTAGGAAACACCGTTCATTTCTTCTCAGGCCACTCACGTTTCCTGCTGTCTTAGAGATTCTAGAAAGTAAGAGCGTGCTTCTTGTTCTGAAGCAGAGGGTGATCAATGGATGACACAATGCTGTGTGTTTCACTTCAGAAATGGAGTTAAATCCCATTCTTTGAGTCTCCCTACAAGCAAGAATTCCTTTCAGGTAAGGGCAGTCACTTTTCTGCTCAAAGGAACTACATCGTTCACGAAGCTCACAAGTTTCTCATCTTAACTGACAAGCATTGGATGTTAGAGGACCAGTGCATTTTATCATTTTCAGAAGAAGATTTGGACTACATATAGTCCGTATGTGTAGGAAACACCGTTATTTTGTTATGGGCACACTCAGATTTCCTGCTGTATTAGAGAATCTAGAAAGCAAGAGCGTGCTTCTTGCTCTAAAGCAGAGTGTGATCCATGGATGAGAACTATGCTGTGTGTTTCCCTTCAGAAATGGAGTTAAATCCCAGGCTCTGTGTCTTCCTACAGGCAAGACTTCGTTTCAGCTATGGGCAGTCACTTTTTAGCTCAAACGAACTACATCGTTCACGAAGCTCACACGTTTCTCATCTTAACAGACAAGCATTGGATGTTAGAGAACCAGTGCTGTGTATCAGTTTCAAAAGCAGAGTTGGACTAGATATGGTCCGTATGTGTAGGAAACACCGTTCTTTTGTTCTCAGCAAACTCACGTTTCCTGCTGTCTTAGAGACTCTAGAAAGCAACAGCATGCTTCTTGTTCTAAAGCAGAGTGTGATCAATGGATTAGAACACTGCTGTGTGTTTCACTTCAGAAATGGAGTTAAATCCCAGGCTCTGAGTCTTCCTACAAGGAAGACTTCATTTCAGTTAAGGGCAGTCACTTTTCTGCTCAAACGAACTACATCCTTCACGAAGCTCACACGTTTCTCATCTTAACTAACAAGCATTGGATGTTAGAGGGTCAGTGCTTTGTATCAGTTTCAGAAGCAGATTTTGACTACATATGGTCCATATGTGTAGGAAACACCGTTCTTTTGTTCTGGGCACACTCAGATTTCCTGCTGTCTTAGAGACTTTAGAAAGCAAGAGCGTGCTTCTCGCTCTAAAGCAGAGTGTGATCCATGGATGAAAACTATGCTCTGTGTTTCCCTTCAGAAAAGGAGTTAAATCCCAGGCTCTATTTCTTCCTACAAGCAAGACTTCATTTCAGGTAAGGGCAGTCACTTTTCAGCTCAAACGAACTACATCGTTCACTGAGCTCACACGTTTCTCATCTTAACTGACAAGCATTGGATGTTAGAGGAACAGTGCATTTTATCAGTTTCAGAAGAAGATTTGCACTACATATAGTCAGTATGTGTAGGAAACACCGTTCTTTTGTTCTGGGCACAATCAGATTTCCTGCTGTATTAGAGACTCTAGAGAGCAAGAGCGTGCTTCTTGCTCTAGTGCAGAGTGTGATCCATGGATGAGAAGTATGCTGTGTGTTTCACTTCAGAAATGGAGTTAAATCCCAGGCTCTGAGTCTTCCTACAAGGAAGACTTCGTTTCAGGTAAGGGCAGTCACTTTTCTGCTCAAAGGAACTACATCGTTCACGAGGTTCACACGTTTCTCATCTTAACTAACAAGCATTGGATGTTAGAGCGTCAGTGCTTTGTATCAGTTTCAGAAGCAGATTTTGACTACATATGGTCCATATGTGTAGGAAACACTGTTCTTTTGTTCTGGGCACACTCAGATTTCCTGCTGTTTTAGAGACTTTAGAAAGCAAGAGCGTGCTTCTCGCTCTAAAGGAGAGTGTGATTCATGGATGAAAACTATGCTCTGTGTTTCCCTTCAGAAAAAGAGTTAAATCCCAGGCTCTATGCCTTCCTACAAGCAAGACATCATTTCAGGTAAGGGCAGTCACTTTTCAGCTCAAACGAACTACATCTTTCACGGAGCTCACACGTTTCTCATCTTAACAGACAAGCATTGGATGTTAGAGGACCAGTGCTTTGTATCAGTTTCAGAAGCAGAGTTGGACTAGATATGGTCCGTATGTGTAGGAAACACCGTTCTTTTGTTCTCAGCACACTCACGTTTCCTGCTGTCTTAGAGACTTTAGAAAGCAAGAGCGTGCTTCTCGCTCTAAAGCAGAGTGTGATCCATGGATGAAAACTATGCTGTGTGTTTCCCTTCAGAAAAGGAGTTAAATACCAGGCTCTCTGTCTTCCTACAAGCAAGACATCGTTTCAGGTAAGGGCAGTCACTTTTCTGCTCAAACGAACTACATCGTTCATGAAGCTCACACGTTTCTCTTCTTAACTGACAAGCATTGGATGATAGAGGGTCAGTGCTTTGTATCAGTTTCAGAAGCAGATTTGGACTACATATGGTCCATATTTGTAGGAAACACCGATCTTTTTTTCTGGGCACACTCACGTTTCCAGCTGTCTTAGAGACTCTAGAAAGCAAGAGCATGCTTCTCGCTCTAAAACAGAGTGTGATCCATGGAAGAGACTATGCTGTGTGTTTCACTTCATAAATGAAGTTAAAACCCATCCTCTGAGTCTCCCTACTAGCAAGACTTCGTTTAAGGTAAGGGCAGTTACTTTTCAGGTCAAACGAACTACATCGTTCACTGAGCTCACACGTTTCTCATCTTAACTGACAAGCATTGAATGTTAGAGGAACAGTGCATTGTATCAGTTTCAGAAGAAGATTTGGACTACATATAGTCAGTATGTGTAGGAAACACCGTTCTTTTGTTCTGGGCACAATCAGAATTCCTGCTGTATTAGAGACTCTAGAAAGCAAGAGCGTGCTTCTTGCTCTAAAGCAGAGTGTGATCCATTGATGAGAACTATGCTGTATGTTTCCCTTCAGAAATGGAGTTAAATCCCAGACTCTGTGTCTTCCTACAGGCAAGACTTTGGTTCAAGTAAGGGCAGTCACTTTTCAGCTCAAACGAACTACATTGTTCATGAAGCTCACACGTTTCTCATCTTAACAGACAAGCATTGGATTTTAGAGGACCAGTGCTTTGTATCAGTTTCAGAAGCAGAGTTGGACTATATAATGTCCGTATGTGTAGGAAACACCGTTCTTTTGTTCTCGACACACTCACGTTTCCTGCTGTCTTAGAGACTCTAGAAAGCAAGATCATGCTTATTGTTCTAAAGCATAGTGTGATCAATGGATGAGAACACTGCTGTGTGTTTCACTTCAGAAATGGAGTGAAATCCCAGGCTCTGAGTCTTCCTAGAAGCAAGACTTCGTTTCAGGTAAGGGCAGTCACTTTTCTGCTCAAACGAACTACATCTTTCATGAAGCTCACACGTTTCTCATCTTAACTGACAAGCATTGGATGTTAGAGGACCAGTGCCTTCTATCAGTTTCATAAGAAGATTTGGACTACATATTGTCCGTATGTGTAGGAAACACCGTTCTTTTTTTCTGGGCACACTCAGATTTCCTGCTGTATTAGAGACTCTAGAAAGCAAGAGCGTGCTTCTTGCTCTAGTGCAGAGTGTGATCCATTGATGAGAACTATGCTGTGTGTTTCACTTCAGAAATGGAGTTAAATCCCAGGCTCTGAGTCTTCCTAGAATCAAGACTTCGTTTCAGGTAAGGGCAGTCACTTTTCAGCTCAAACGAACTACATCGTTCACTGAGCTCACACGTTTCTCATCTTAACAGACAAGCATTGGATGTTAGAAGACCAGTGCTATGTATCAGTTTCAGAAGCAGAGTTGGAGTAGATATGGTCCGTATGTGTAGGAAACACCGTTCATTTCTTCTCAGGCCACTCACGTTTCCTGCTGTCTTAGAGATTCTAGAAAGTAAGAGCGTGCTTCTTGTTCTGAAGCAGAGTGTGATCAATGGATGAGACAATGCTGTGTGTTTCACTTCAGAAATGGAGTTAAATCCCATTCTTTGAGTCTCCCTACAAGCAAGAATTCCTTTCAGGTAAGGGCAGTCACTTTTCTGCTCAAAGGAACTACATCGTTCACGAAGCTCACAAGTTTCTCATCTTAACTGACAAGCATTGGATGTTAGAGGACCAGTGCATTTTATCATTTTCAGAAGAAGATTTGGACTACATATAGTCCGTATGTGTAGGAAACACCGTTATTTTGTTATGGGCACACTCAGATTTCCTGCTGTATTAGAGAATCTAGAAAGCAAGAGCGTGCTTCTTGCTCTAAAGCAGAGTGTGATCCATGGATGAGAACTATGCTGTGTGTTTCACTTCAGAAATGGAGTTAAATCCCATGCTCTGAGTCTTCCTAGAAGCAAGACTTCGTTTCAGGTAAGGGCAGTCACTTTTCTGCTCAAACGAACTACATCTTTCATGAAGCTCACACGTTTCACATCTTAACTGACAAGCATTGGATGTTAGAGGACCAGTGCATTCTATCAGTTTCATAAGAAGATTTGGACTACATATTGTCCGTATGTGTAGGAAACACCGTTCTTTTTTTCTGGGCACACTCAGATTTCCTGCTGTATTAGAGACTCTAGAAAGCAAGAGCGTGCTTCTTGCTCTAGTGCAGAGTGTGATCCATTGATGAGAACTATGCTGTGTGTTTCACTTCAGAAATGGAGTTAAATCCCAGGCTCTGAGTCTTCCTAGAATCAAGACTTCGTTTCCGGTAAGGGCAGTCACTTTTCAGCTCAAACGAACTACATCGTTCACTGAGCTCACACGTTTCTCATCTTAACAGACAAGCATTGGATGTTAGAAGACCAGTGCTATGTATCAGTTTCAGAAGCAGAGTTGGAGTAGATATGGTCCGTATGTGTAGGAAACACCGTTCATTTCTTCTCAGGCCACTCACGTTTCCTGCTGTCTTAGAGATTCTAGAAAGTAAGAGCGTGCTTCTTGTTCTGAAGCAGAGGGTGATCAATGGATGACACAATGCTGTGTGTTTCACTTCAGAAATGGAGTTAAATCCCATTCTTTGAGTCTCCCTACAAGCAAGAATTCCTTTCAGGTAAGGGCAGTCACTTTTCTGCTCAAAGGAACTACATCGTTCACGAAGCTCACAAGTTTCTCATCTTAACTGACAAGCATTGGATGTTAGAGGACCAGTGCATTTTATCATTTTCAGAAGAAGATTTGGACTACATATAGTCCGTATGTGTAGGAAACACCGTTATTTTGTTATGGGCACACTCAGATTTCCTGCTGTATTAGAGAATCTAGAAAGCAAGAGCGTGCTTCTTGCTCTAAAGCAGAGTGTGATCCATGGATGAGAACTATGCTGTGTGTTTCCCTTCAGAAATGGAGTTAAATCCCAGGCTCTGTGTCTTCCTACAGGCAAGACTTCGTTTCAGGTATGGGCAGTCACTTTTTAGCTCAAACGAACTACATCGTTCACGAAGCTCACACGTTTCTCATCTTAACAGACAAGCATTGGATGTTAGAGAACCAGTGCTGTGTATCAGTTTCAAAAGCAGAGTTGGACTAGATATGGTCCGTATGTGTAGGAAACACCGTTCTTTTGTTCTCAGCAAACTCACGTTTCCTGCTGTCTTAGAGACTCTAGAAAGCAACAGCATGCTTCTTGTTCTAAAGCAGAGTGTGATCAATGGATTAGAACACTGCTGTGTGTTTCACTTCAGAAATGGAGTTAAATCCCAGGCTCTGAGTCTTCCTACAAGGAAGACTTCATTTCAGTTAAGGGCAGTCACTTTTCTGCTCAAACGAACTACATCCTTCACGAAGCTCACACGTTTCTCATCTTAACTAACAAGCATTGGATGTTAGAGGGTCAGTGCTTTGTATCAGTTTCAGAAGCAGATTTTGACTACATATGGTCCATATGTGTAGGAAACACCGTTCTTTTGTTCTTGGCACACTCAGATTTCCTGCTGTCTTAGAGACTTTAGAAAGCAAGAGCGTGCTTCTCGCTCTAAAGCAGAGTGTGATCCATGGATGAAAACTATGCTCTGTGTTTCCCTTCAGAAAAGGAGTTAAATCCCAGGCTCTATTTCTTCCTACAAGCAAGACTTCATTTCAGGTAAGGGCAGTCACTTTTCAGCTCAAACGAACTACATCGTTCACTGAGCTCACACGTTTCTCATCTTAACTGACAAGCATTGGATGTTAGAGGAACAGTGCATTTTATCAGTTTCAGAAGAAGATTTGCACTACATATAGTCAGTATGTGTAGGAAACACCGTTCTTTTGTTCTGGGCACAATCAGATTTCCTGCTGTATTAGAGACTCTAGAGAGCAAGAGCGTGCTTCTTGCTCTAGTGCAGAGTGTGATCCATGGATGAGAAGTATGCTGTGTGTTTCACTTCAGAAATGGAGTTAAATCCCAGGCTCTGAGTCTTCCTACAAGGAAGACTTCGTTTCAGGTAAGGGCAGTCACTTTTCTGCTCAAAGGAACTACATCGTTCACGAGGCTCACACGTTTCTCATCTTAACTAACAAGCATTGGATGTTAGAGCGTCAGTGCTTTGTATCAGTTTCAGAAGCAGATTTTGACTACATATGGTCCATATGTGTAGGAAACACTGTTCTTTTGTTCTGGGCACACTCAGATTTCCTGCTGTCTTAGAGACTTTAGAAAGCAAGAGCGTGCTTCTCGCTCTAAAGGAGAGTGTGATTCATGGATGAAAACTATGCTCTGTGTTTCCCTTCAGAAAAAGAGTTAAATCCCAGGCTCTATGCCTTCCTACAAGCAAGACATCATTTCAGGTAAGGGCAGTCACTTTTCAGCTCAAACGAACTACATCTTTCACGGAGCTCACACGTTTCTCATCTTAACAGACAAGCATTGGATGTTAGAGGACCAGTGCTTTGTATCAGTTTCAGAAGCAGAGTTGGACTAGATATGGTCCGTATGTGTAGGAAACACCGTTCTTTTGTTCTCAGCACACTCACGTTTCCTGCTGTCTTAGAGACTTTAGAAAGCAAGAGCGTGCTTCTCGCTCTAAAGCAGAGTGTGATCCATGGATGAAAACTATGCTGTGTGTTTCCCTTCAGAAAAGGAGTTAAATACCAGGCTCTCTGTCTTCCTACAAGCAAGACATCGTTTCAGGTAAGGGCAGTCACTTTTCTGCTCAAACGAACTACATCGTTCATGAAGCTCACACGTTTCTCTTCTTAACTGACAAGCATTGGATGATAGAGGGTCAGTGCTTTGTATCAGTTTCAGAAGCAGATTTGGACTACATATGGTCCATATTTGTAGGAAACACCGATCTTTTTTTCTGGGCACACTCACGTTTCCAGCTGTCTTAGAGACTCTAGAAAGCAAGAGCATGCTTCTCGCTCTAAAACAGAGTGTGATCCATGGAAGAGACTATGCTGTGTGTTTCACTTCATAAATGAAGTTAAAACCCATCCTCTGAGTCTCCCTACTAGCAAGACTTCGTTTAAGGTAAGGGCAGTTACTTTTCAGGTCAAACGAACTACATCGTTCACTGAGCTCACACGTTTCTCATCTTAACTGACAAGCATTGAATGTTAGAGGAACAGTGCATTGTATCAGTTTCAGAAGAAGATTTGGACTACATACAGTCAGTATGTGTAGGAAACACCGTTCTTTTGTTCTGGGCACAATCAGAATTCCTGCTGTATTAGAGACTCTAGAAAGCAAGAGCGTGCTTCTTGCTCTAAAGCAGAGTGTGATCCATTGATGAGAACTATGCTGTATGTTTCCCTTCAGAAATGGAGTTAAATCCCAGACTCTGTGTCTTCCTACAGGCAAGACTTTGGTTCAAGTAAGGGCAGTCACTTTTCAGCTCAAACGAACTACATTGTTCATGAAGCTCACACGTTTCTCATCTTAACAGACAAGCATTGGATTTTAGAGGACCAGTGCTTTGTATCAGTTTCAGAAGCAGAGTTGGACTATATAATGTCCGTATGTGTAGGAAACACCGTTCTTTTGTTCTCGACACACTCACGTTTCCTGCTGTCTTAGAGACTCTAGAAAGCAAGATCATGCTTATTGTTCTAAAGCATAGTGTGATCAATGGATGAGAACACTGCTGTGTGTTTCACTTCAGAAATGGAGTGAAATCCCAGGCTCTGAGTCTTCCTAGAAGCAAGACTTCGTTTCAGGTAAGGGCAGTCACTTTTCTGCTCAAACGAACTACATCTTTCATGAAGCTCACACGTTTCTCATCTTAACTGACAAGCATTGGATGTTAGAGGACCAGTGCCTTCTATCAGTTTCATAAGAAGATTTGGACTACATATTGTCCGTATGTGTAGGAAACACCGTTCTTTTTTTCTGGGCACACTCAGATTTCCTGCTGTATTAGAGACTCTAGAAAGCAAGAGCGTGCTTCTTGCTCTAGTGCAGAGTGTGATCCATTGATGAGAACTATGCTGTGTGTTTCACTTCAGAAATGGAGTTAAATCCCAGGCTCTGAGTCTTCCTAGAATCAAGACTTCGTTTCAGGTAAGGGCAGTCACTTTTCAGCTCAAACGAACTACATCGTTCACTGAGCTCACACGTTTCTCATCTTAACAGACAAGCATTGGATGTTAGAAGACCAGTGCTATGTATCAGTTTCAGAAGCAGAGTTGGAGTAGATATGGTCCGTATGTGTAGGAAACACCGTTCATTTCTTCTCAGGCCACTCACGTTTCCTGCTGTCTTAGAGATTCTAGAAAGTAAGAGCGTGCTTCTTGTTCTGAAGCAGAGTGTGATCAATGGATGAGACAATGCTGTGTGTTTCACTTCAGAAATGGAGTTAAATCCCATTCTTTGAGTCTCCCTACAAGCAAGAATTCCTTTCAGGTAAGGGCAGTCACTTTTCTGCTCAAAGGAACTACATCGTTCACGAAGCTCACAAGTTTCTCATCTTAACTGACAAGCATTGGATGTTAGAGGACCAGTGCATTTTATCATTTTCAGAAGAAGATTTGGACTACATATAGTCCGTATGTGTAGGAAACACCGTTATTTTGTTATGGGCACACTCAGATTTCCTGCTGTATTAGAGAATCTAGAAAGCAAGAGCGTGCTTCTTGCTCTAAAGCAGAGTGTGATCCATGGATGAGAACTATGCTGTGTGTTTCACTTCAGAAATGGAGTTAAATCCCATGCTCTGAGTCTTCCTAGAAGCAAGACTTCGTTTCAGGTAAGGGCAGTCACTTTTCTGCTCAAACGAACTACATCTTTCATGAAGCTCACACGTTTCACATCTTAACTGACAAGCATTGGATGTTAGAGGACCAGTGCATTCTATCAGTTTCATAAGAAGATTTGGACTACATATTGTCCGTATGTGTAGGAAACACCGTTCTTTTTTTCTGGGCACACTCAGATTCCCTGCTGTATTAGAGACTCTAGAAAGCAAGAGCGTGCTTCTTGCTCTAGTGCAGAGTGTGATCCATTGATGAG